>OZ010790.1:15729697-18129697 GCA_963932465.1 Maratus speciosus
AAAATAAGGGAGTTTAGGAGCTCAGATAGTAGAGCACCATTTAGTGGTGATTATTTTATTAGTAGCATCGGTATGAAGATGTAAAGACGTACATTTTCGTATATTATACTTCAAATTCTGACTCACAGATTTTGAAAATAACCTTTGCAGTAATCTCGATTATGAAAAAATAATGGCTTTCAATGGGAATTTTGCCAAATTAACTAGCTATTGCCAAGTTAACTTTATATATTGCAACTTATTTTTGTTGCCAAATTTAGCAAAATACTACCGATTTTACGATATTTTGCAGAGTTGGTCAAAATTTGGCTCTATTGCGGTAACCCTGCATTACTACTTTTCAACAATAACTCATTGTTGAAGCTGTTAATGGTTTCTCCATAGGAAGCCTAACATGGCTGTGATCAATGAGGTGGTCCAACCAGAATTGTGAGGGAGACACAGAGATTTGGATTTTATATATAGATACATAAACCCCAAATAAATAACCACAAAAACAATTATTTTTAAAAAGATGCATAGAATATCTCTGCATAACAAAACATATTATTGATCCAAAGCTGATGATATCATTCTGATGATTTACTTCACAGTGCTGAATAAACAGTTGAATGAACAAAACACATGGCAGATAGATATCTCATTTTCCTTTGCAGTTACTCTATAGTGGGCTTTTTTTAGGGGTGCTCTAATTTTCTAATAGCTTATAGTATTTTAAAAAAAAATGTTACACAGCCTAATTTACTATTATTACAATTTGCTGAAAAATTTGAAAGATATTGGTAAATTAGCAACAGAGATACGTTTCAAATATTCTTTTTAATAGTAAGGTAAAAGCGGGATCTGCTTTTTTTTTTTTTTCCCCTGTTTGCTTGCAGCTTAATAATTTCTCTTTCCCCCAATCAAACAGTGCAAACTTAATAAACACATTCATGGAGTTCTTTTATACGAAAAGAATAGAATTTGAATAGTTTTTCTCTTGTTTTTGTTTATTTTAAAAAATTTTAAACTTTCTTAGAACATTTTATTTTAAATATTTATAGAATATACCTTATCTAGTACTAACTAATTTCTGCTAACAGACATTAATGTTAAGAGTTGAGGAGATTTTCAAGAAAATTCTTTTTATAAGCCCTCTACTGCTTTTGCCAATATTTCATGTTATCAAAGAGGAGGTAGGGATATTTTCAGGATTTGCAGGATGCAAGATTTTAAAAATGTGCAGGATTTAAAAAAAAAATAATGTGCAGCCTTTGTAAAAAATGTTTCTTATCCCTATTTTGAATTATTTTTTGTAATTTAAGTATTGCGCGGCAGCGCAATACTTATTTATTTCCAGTGCCACTTCTCAATGTTAATTTAACATAGAAAAGCTTATGGAGATTTTAATTTTTTCTTCCCACCTTTTTGTCCCTGATGCCACTCATTTTTAATTCTTTGCTAATTCTAATTATTTTATAAATCCAAAGTGTAAAAACATTTGCCTGACGTCAGGGTCAAAACGGATCATAAAATGCCTTTGCATATAGGTGGATTATAATCTAGAGAGTAACATGGGCTAATTTTTATTTATATTATTCAAATATTTTTCTTAATAATTCCAAATTTCACTTTTTTCATTGAGAATCATACGGATGTTTTCTAATAAAATTTAACATTTTTCCTTCATTGTTGTAAATAATTCAAAAGCTGTAATAATAATTCGCCTATTTTTAGTTGAATGATTTTCACGTGAAACATGAAACTGAAATAGTTTTCTTTTAAGAATTAAAAAGAAGGTGAATATGGCGTCATAGTGGAAATAAAAATGATATTTTCAAGCAGATTTTTTAAGTTCAGATTGTAATTTTTTGACCAAACTACAGCAACCTGCATTACTGCACTGATGAGACATTTTGAATTATACATAGGTAAATTGCATCATAAATTGTGGTGCGATGTCGCACAAATCAAAGCCTGATGATGATTATACCCTCCATTAATTTTGAAATATGTTCGTCTGAATGCAGTAGTTATTAAAAACTTGACATATTAAACAAAAACCTAATTTGCAGAACAAATTAAAAAAACAAAACAAAATTTATTTCCTAAATTGTTTAAGCCTGAGAAGGGGCAGATATTAAGATATTTCATTCAATTCGTTCTACATTTAATGTTAATTTTTTGTAACAAATAAGTTAAACCAATTGAACATTAAAAAATAAAAATGAAATTCGTACAATATAGTACTTTAAACACCTATATGCTTAGATTCCGTTCAAATGAAATCGAAATAAATCTTAGACTTTTTCCATTTTTAAGTTGTAAATATTTGTACTGCAGATTTTGCATTATGTTTATGATGATTGTACATAATATGATAAAGATATATGCAAAATACAAAACTTTAAAAAAAGTAAGATTTATTTTGATTTCATTTGAATGGAATTTAAGTATATAGGTGTTTAAAGTATTATATTGTATGAATTTCACTTATACTTTTTAATGTTTAATTGGTTTAACTTATTTGTTACAAAAATTTAACATTAAATGTAGAACAAATTGAATGAAATATCTTAATATCTGCCCCTTCTCGGGCTTAAACAATTTAGGAATTTTTTTTTTTTTTAATTTGTTTTGCAAATTAGGTTTTTGTTTAATTTATATTTTGTCTGTTATTTACGAAGTTTAACACAATTCGTGATATAAATTGTTTCGTGCCATGTAAAATGTCCCCATGGCACCACTGCATCTGGTTTTTTATTGTTTTGGTTGAGGATCTGAAATACAGAAAGATTGTGGCATCGATCAGTCCAGATTTAAGGCCCTGTATTGTACTTCTGCTTAAAAGTATTTTTTATCTCTGTACCAATGCCTCCTAGGTACAGGGGTGAAAAATGTTCTAAAATTACAATTTCTGTGAAATTTTTGAGGCTAGAAACATGGAATTTGACAGGTTACTTTTGAGATGCAAGTGCTTGCAAAAAATGGTTAAAAAAAAAAAAAAATGTAAATGTCTGCTAAGAACATTTGTTAAAAAGCTCAAAATTTTTAAATGATAAAAACAAATTTTGAAAAACATTCTATAATCATCATTACTCAGAAACTATTAGGGCAAGGAACTTTAAATTTAACATGCAGGTTAATATAAAGATGTGATGCTCCTAAAAAAGAGCATTAAAAACTTTTTAATTTCAAGTGGGCAGTCAAATGGGAGGAAAACATTCTACAATTATATTTTCGTCATGATTTTTTTAAAAAAACTGTCAGGAACTAGAAATTTCACACTAGACATAGAAATAACACTAAGATGCAGGTACCGATAAACATTTAAAAAAAAATTATTATTAATATTATAAGAAACCAGGGGGCTCTGCCCCCTGCAAGCTACGCTCGCCAACCTTCGTTCAGACACCGCAGAATCTAAAAACATGCTAATCTGATGGGTTTTAAAATATTAGAGAAGATTGAATTATACTGAAAAAAGCTGTGCAGATCTCCCTGTAAAACGGGTTTCCATTCAATTCCCCTTTGATTGCAAAATTTAAGGGTGAATCAGTTGCTGTTAAGACATCCAATGGTTGTTTTCATTTTTGATTAAAGAGGATCAGTTAAACATTTGAAAAGAAGCTAAAATAAAATAAATTAAGTATACAGAGTTTTTGTCTCCCGGTATTTTAAAACAATCTCTATAACAATAGCCTAAGTCATGTGACTATCATCAACAGTTCCAGGAGGACCACTTCGCTTTTTATACTCTAGGTGTCATTTTGGTACTTTAATGTTAGTCAGGCACAGATCATAAGTCGCCAAATATTATTCTATCGCCATCATTTCATCTATATTATAATCAGTGATGGAACAGCATGGACCTCATTTTGGAGCAGCAAAAAGCCATTATGGAGCGGCAAAAACGCTCATTTTGGAGCAGAAAATAACTATTTTTGAGCAGCAAAAGCCACTTTGGAGCAGAAAATAACTATTTTGGAGCAGCAAAAATGCTCATTTTGGAGCAGAAAATAACTATTTTGGAGCAGCAAACTGTCATTTTGGTATTCTTTGACGAAATTCCCGTTTTTTTCTGCAATTCTTTGACGAAATTTGCATTTTTCCTGCGATTCTTTGACGAAATTTGTGTTTTTCCTGCGATTCTTTGACGGAATTCGCATTTTTTCCACGACTCTTTCACAAAATTCACTTTTTTCGCAGTCCTTTGACAAAATTCGCGTATTTTTCATGTGTTATTCAGGCTCTTAGTTGAAATCAGTGTGTTTTTCGCTATCTTTTGATGAAATTAGCGCATTTTTTGAAATCTTGTGACAAAATTTGCAGTTTTTGTGACCTTTTGATGAAATTTGTGTTTTTTCTGCGCTCTTTTAACGAAATTTGTGTTTTTTCCTAATTTTTTGACGAAATTAGCGATCCTTTGACAAAATTTGCGTGTTTTTGGCGACCTTTTGATGAAATTTGCGGGTTTTTTTTCGCGATATTTTAACGAAACTAGCATTTTTTTACACTTTTTTCACATTGTTTTGTTCTTTTTTGACAAAGTTAGCTATCCTTTGACAAAATTTACGTTTTTTTCGTGATCCTTTGACGAAATTCGCATATTTTTCGCGATCTTTTGACGAGATTTGCGTTTTATTCGCGATCTTTTGATGAAATTTGCGGGTTTTTTTCGCGATATTTTAACGAAAGTAGTAATTTTTCATGATCTTTTGACCCCGTTTTGTTCGTTTTTTGAGGAAATTAGCGATCTTTTGACAAAATTCCCGTTTTTTTTCGCGATCCTTTGACAAAATTGGCGTGTTTTTAGCGATCTTTTTATGAAATTAGCGTATTTTTTGCGACAAATTGATGAAATTTGCTGTTTTTTCGCGATGTTTTAACGAAAGCAGCGTTTTTTCAGGATCTTTTAACCGTGTTTTGGCAATGTTAGCGCTCTTTTGACAAAAATCAAGATTTTTTTCGCGATCCTTTGACGAAATTTGCGTGTTATTCGCGATCTTTTGACGAAAATCTCGTGTTTTTCGCGATCTTTTGACGAAAATCTCGTGTCTTTCGCGATCTTTAGTCGAAATTTGCGACCTTTTGATGAAATTTGCGGTTTTTTCACTATCTTTTAAATAAATTAGTGTTTTTTCACGATCTTTTGACCGTGTTTTGTTCGTTTTTGGACGAAAATAGCGATTCTTTGACAAAATTCACGTTTTTCTCGCGATCCTTTGAGAAATTCGCGTTTTTTCGCGATCATTTGATGGAATTCACGTGTTTTTCGCGATCTTTCGACGGAATTCACGTATATTCAAGATTTTTTGGCAAAATTCGCGTGTTTTTCGCGATCTTTAGACAAAATTTGCGTGTTTTCGCGATCCTCTGACGAAATCTGCGTTTTATTCGCGATCTTTAAACGAAACCACGTTTTCCGCGATCTTTTGACGGAATTCACGTGTTTTTCGCGATCTTTTGGCAAAATTCGCGAGTTTTTCGAGATCTTTCGACAAAATTTGCATGTTTTCGCGATCTTCTGACGAAATCTGCGTTTTATTGACGATCTTTAAACGAAATCACGTTTTTCCGCGATCTTTTGACCGCGTTCTGTTCGTTTTTTGACGAAATTAGCGATCCTTTGTTAAAATTCACGTTTTTTTTCCGTGATCATTTGAGAAACATCGCGTGTTTTTCGCTTTCTTTTGACCAAATTCGCATGTTTATCGCAATATTTTGGCGAAATTCGAGTGGAAAATGATCGATTTGGCTCAAGAATTATTATCGAATTGGCGCAGTTGGGCGCAATTTTGTTGAAAAACGATTGTTTTGGCGCAATTGGAGCAACTGGCGCAGCTGTTCCATCACTGTATAATAGTTCAAGTCATCAACTGCCATAAACAAATATGGTCTAATCCCTTCGCCGTTCATATGAAAGTTCGGCACAGATGTCATATACGTCCCACATTGGCGCAATTTTTTTACGATGCCAATTTGGGGAACACATCAACAGCATAAACAACAACATCCGGCTTACCATATCAAGCAAAATAATGATACTTTGGCACCAGTGCTCGTTTCGTATATGACATTGGCGTCAGAAAAAAATCATGCCAATATGGGACCATAACTTTTCCATTTTGATTAAAAAATCAAAAATTTTTTTTCGAATAAAACTAATTTATTGTAATTTAATCTAATCGCCCACCCTGGGAACCTGCTTGTGGTTGATGGTTGGGTCAAGCCCCTAGCCCAGGGCAGGATATTCCTAACATTTTTGCGGCATCGCAACCTAGGGATCGTTAGTTAGTATTTTGGTTTGAATATAAACTAAGTATTTTCAGCATAAAATTTGCCATGGTTGCAAAGAATTCTTGGTAATGTTACGCTAGCCAGATGCAAATCTCGCCAATAGCTATTTTTCAACTCGCCAGTTAGCGGGGTTTTTTTTTCTTTTCGAGTGGTAATATTTGGCCAGATGTCACATACGCACAGCAGGTTTGGCGTGTAAAAATCTATTGCCAAACTATAAGATTAAATGCCAATAATGGTTGATCATAAATGTCACATTCACTTGACTTTAAGCAAGTTACATGTGTTTACGTCATCAAGTGATTTTTATTTCGACATTTTATTTTTATATTTATTAATGTTATACTAATTTATTTGTTCTTTCGTTATTTAAAATAAAAATTATGTCAATTTGTATAATTTGGCGAGTGTTTTGGCGATTTATATAATTTGGCGAAATTGGTCGACAGAATAACTAAGTAGTACTGTATTTTTTAATTTTTTTCTATTATTTTCTAAAGGAAATATAAAAAAAAATAATTAATAATTATAGAACAAAATAATTTATATAATTCATAAAAAGAAATAAAAGTAAATAAACATTTATTATCAAATAAACAACAATAGCCGGGTTACCATGTCAACCTTTTCTGAAACATGAAAAAAAAAATATCTGATTAAAATTTGAGTTGCCATCATTAGAAAAATGTATATAAAATTAGAAAAAAATTAATATTTCAAAAACTAATTCGAATTTTAAAATTCTAATACCAGTTTTGAGATCTGCGGATCAATGCTGACTTTTGGCGTTAATTTCATCGCAAAGTATTCTGTATTTTAGGAGAAATCGCTTTAAACATAATCAGTTGTTTAATCAGTCAATTCATATATCCGTTTCATAAATTTGTTTCATTAGGATTTTATATATATATAAGGTAGATTTAAAAAAAGAAAAAAACTAAATTTTTTTGACATTCCAGTTTAGTTACAATCATGCCAAAATTCACACAAACTCTGAACAATAAGATAAAACACAACTATCAGTAATTTAAGTATTGCGTGGCAGTACAATACTTATTTATTTTCAGTGTCACTTCTCAATGTTAATTTAACATGGAAAAGCCTATGGAGATCATAACTTTTTCTTCCCACCTTTTTGTCCCTGATGCCACTCATTTTTTATTCTTTACTAATTCTAACAATATTATAAATTTAAAGTGTAAAAACGAATGGTAAAATGTCTTTGCATATGGGTGAATTATAACCCAGAGAGATACATGGGCCAATTTATTTTTACATTATTCAAATATTTTTCTTAATAATTCCAATTTTTACTTTTTTCATTGAAAATCAACGGACATTTTTCATAGAAAATGTAACATTTTTACTTCATTGTTGCAAAAATTTCAAAAACCGTAATAATAATTTATTTCTTTTTAGTTGAAAGATTTTCACATGAAATACTAGTTTTTTTTTTCAAAAATTATAAAGGTGAATAAGGCGTCATAGTGGAAATAAAAAGGATATTTTTAGAATAAGTTTTTGCTTTGGTCAAGTTTATATTTTACTAAAAACTTTCTAATGGTATCTATTTTTATGCAGGTAGCGAACTTAGTGGGGAATTACATAACTTAAATTTTAAAATGTATTTTTTTTTTTTTCCCCGAGATGAGAACTATTTATACGCCAAGTTAAACTTGGGTAATAATTTTCTAATGTGTTTACATCACTCCTTGGGAGAGAATAAGGTTTAAAAATTTAAGTAAAACTTTTATTTTTTATTGTATCACAGCTATAATATTGCTAAATATTAGCAGTAAGGATTCAACACAATTTACATTCACATTCATAGCGTTCCTGAGTGGGAAATAAGGTATCTAAATTTAAGTGAAGTTAATTTTTTATGGTTTGATTATAGACTTTTTACGTTCAGATTAGAAGTTTTTGTCCAAACTACCGCAACCTGCATTACTACAGTGGTGAAACATTTTGAATTACACATTGGTAAAGTGCATCTCACATTATGATGCAATACCGCATACATCAAAGCCTGATGATGATACTCTCTATTAATTTTGAAATGCCTTCGTCTGAGTGCAGTAGTTATTAAAAAACTTGACATATTAAACAAAAACATAATTTGAAGAACAAATTAAAAAAAACAAAATTTCCTAGATTGTTTAAGCCCAAGAAGGGACAGATATTAAGTTATTTCATTCAATTAGTTCGACATTTAATTTTAAATTTTTGTAACAAATTAGTTAAGCCAACTGAAGATTAAAAAATAAAAATAAAATTCATACAATATGATACTTAAAGCACCCTAAAAAATTAGATTCCGTTCAAATGAAATCGAAATAAATCTTAGACTTTTTGTTTAAGTTTTGCATTTTGCATGCATCTTATCACTGATATGCAATACAATTGTCATAAACATAATACCAAATCTGCAATACAAATATTTTCAATTAAAAATGGAAGAAGTCTAAGATTTATTTCCATTTGAACGGAATCTAATTTTTTAGGGTGTTTTAAGTATCATATTGTATGAATTTTATTTTTATTTTTTAATCTTCAATTGGCTAACTAATTTGTTACAAAAATTTGACATTAAATGTAGAACTAATTGAATGAAATAACTCAATATCTGTCCCTTCTCGGGCTTAAACAATGTAGGAAATAAATTTTGTTTTTTTAATTTGTTCTTCAATTTATGTTTTTGTTTAACAGTTATAATTAATAATAATAATGAAGAAAAATGCTGGCCAACTAGATAAAAAAGTAAATGTTTAGTCTTTTGCCATACAAAAATTATGGTTAAATGTATTAAATAGATGTTTTCCAGATTATTATTTAACTATACTTTAATTTTTATGGTGAATTGAGGTATACTAATAATATAAAAGCAGCATTTGTTTGTTTGCAAGAAGTTCTTTGAAACTACCGAACCAAATTTAAAAATTCTTTTACTGTAAGACAAGTGATGGACTGTTTCCAAACAGAATACATTACATATCGGTTTATGAGAAGGGCCGATTATAAATATGTCAAAATAAACATTTCCTAATGACTTCAATAAAATATTTTTTACCAATACTTTTAACAATACAAGAATGGTGTTTCATTGAAACATGACTTTATTAGTAAAATTTAAATCATCCATAATGTAGTAATATAATTTCTACCTCATGTTAGTAGACACACTTCAACAACCACACGTGCTCTGCAAGTTTTGCTAGTATATAAATAAATGGCTCACAAAATTAATAAAAAAAATAATGACTTAAAAATAATCTCCTAAATTAAATAAAGAAGTGTGGTTTACATGATGGTGAAGCATGTTAAAGGTCAGTAGTTACCTTCTTCATTTTTGGCATGCAAACTTGTGACACAGTTAAATACTTTTAGTTTCACGTCAGAAATGAGTTCTTCAGGAATATCTCCCCAAGGATATGCTCTACCAGCTAAACAGCAACTAAATAAATTAAAACAAAAACAATATCAGTGGATACAAAGGTAATGATCCCAAACAAACATTCAGTGAACTATAAAAGCAACTGATCTGTAAAATCTTTTTTTTAAAAGTATTAAAGGAGCAAATAATTAAAGTTCCTTAAAATGGGAAATAATAATAATAATAATAATAAAGTTTGGTATGTTATTATTTTGAAATAGAATGTTTTCTTCAATGCTTTTTTTTTTTTTAAACTCTACTAAAGAAACTTACACTAAATGACTAAAATATTTAAAACAAGTTTTTGGTAATGATAAAAATGATAATAATCCAGCCTTTTTCATATATTTAGTAGAGGCCAAATATAAGCCATGATGCTTGTGATTTTTATTATTTTCTTTCAATTTAAGTGCATTATATATTCTTGCTCCCCCTCCCCTTCCATTCACAAATCATATTAACATGTGAATTTGTAATAAAAATTCAGTAAGAATTTTCTTTTTTTAATTGCCTGTCAGATTTTTTAAAAATGATACGCAATTTTTTTAATATAGCTCTTTTAAGTTTAACAAAAAGAAAAAAATGGAACAAATATTTTCAAAATTTCAATGCTGGAACATTTTAAATTAAATAATAATATTTATTAGCTTATTATTTTTTCCAAATACTTATTGAATTTATGGGTACAGAACGTTTTCATGGAGAATTTTTTATTGGAATAACATAAATAATAATTTTAAAGTCCATTATTAACACAATATTATCAACAATACAGTTTTATAAACTTATCTGAATATCATCTGTTTCAACATTTCATTTGGAGATATGAGAAATTCATATTTATTGTAACACACAATCAATCCACTGTTTGTGCAAAGGGATGGGTACAGAGTTTTTAAATTGAAACTTAAAAAAATAGATAAAGAATTTGAATAACAGAAATTTAAATAAATTTGATTAAATAAAGTAGTTTAAGTAACAAGCACACACACAAAAGTGCTTTGGTAGAAAATTTAGAGGCACAGTCACATTCCTTCTTTACCAGCTGTATCGCCTATTTGAAAGAAAAATGTAAAAGCTGAACACAAAAATTGGTATTAACGTAGCAACACTTTTAGATTCTGTGGATTGCAAAGAGGAAAACAGAACTCTAATTTTCTTGTAAAATGAAGATTTTAATTGCGCACCAAAAAAATGCTCCAATTAGTAATATTGTAATATTATTTCAATAAATTTTTATCTTTATTGCATTGCAGATATGTACCATTTCTTTTCTTTTTTTTTGCTGAAATCCACTATAACAGAGGGTTATACAGACTGCTTGTAAACAATTTCATTTGGTTTTAAACTTAAAACGTTCCTTGAATTCAGAAAATGTAAAATTATCACTGTTCAATAACAGAAAAATAATAAAAACAGAGGAATTAATTTAGAAAACAGTACAAGAAAATAAATATTTTTTCTTTACCTGATGTACACAAGAATTTTATTACCAAGCTTAATCTGATCATCTGTTAACTGCTTTCCTCTTTTAATGGCTTTTTGCAATATAGCCATCAACTCCTAAAATAAAAGAAATATTCTTTTTCCAAATTGCATGAATAAAAAACAACAAGTTCTAAATTAAATTAAGCTGTTTTCTCATAAAAAAGAAAGAAGCCTTGTAATGACTTTTCTTGCCATGACTTAGACAACATGGGAAAAATATGGAGAGGTGGGGAAGGAATTAAGATTTATTCTATACAGCGTTCAAAATCCTTGGTGGTCCGCTGGTCCGAGACCACTGAAAATTCAATCGGACCACTAATTTAAAAAATTTAGTGGTCCGAAGGACCAGTAAGTAACAGTAACTTTTTCCCTCTCTCTGACAGGTAAACGTAAATTTTCCCATCCCTGAGAAAACTGCAAACAAACATTACAATAAGCATAAAATTTGCATAAAAACTTAGTCAGTTAAAATAAATAAACGGAAATAAAATACATAATTAATAATTTCAGTTTTTGTATATGTACTATTTATTTAATTTTTAGCAAATTATAATTTTACATTTTATTATGCATATATTTTTGGAAAGGAAGTTTGGTTTATATTCTCGGAGGAGGTGAGGGGGGAGGGGGTGTCACTCAAAGGTAACTCTGATGTTTACTGGTCCTTGGGACCAGTGATTTTTTTTTTTTTTTTTTTTTAATCAATTCTACTGCTGAAAATAGTCAGGGTTGCAAAATCGCTAAAAAAATGTCGGCCATAACAAAAAAGATGACAGACGATCAAGGGAGAATATGCAAGGGATATACGAAAACTCGTTCAATTTCATTATAAAAATTAACATAAGGTTAACAGATAAGATTAAAAATTCAAAAAAGTATTCTTGTATTTAATAACATTTGTTATAATACTTGTCCCCAAGCAGTATTAGCGATAAATACAAAATATTATTTTGTCTTCAAAAGCATCGGTAAATTAGAAAAATTTTGGTTAAAAAAAAAAAAAAATCTATTCAATCTATCTTTTAACATGCTTTTACAAACAAAATACCAAAGTTCTCCAAATGTTATTCATGAAAAAAGATAGAGAGAGAGATGGGGGAGGGGGAGGGGGGGGGGGGAGAGAAATTTGTAAAAAGCAAATAGTATAAAATTTTGTAATGATAATGATTCTGAGATTCATATAAATATTAAAATTGATCTAAACCCAATAAAAAACAATGATGTTTTCAAAACAAAATACCAAAATTTTCAAAACGTTATTTCTAAAAAAAGAGAGGGGAAAGGGAATTTATAAAAAGCAAATAGTAAAAAAATAAACAAAAAATTTTGTGCATGCATGCGGCAGTAAGTAAAAAATGCTGCATGTATAAGCACTGCATGCCCATAAAGCAAAAATTCAAAACAATATTCTTGTATTTAATAACATTTGTTAATGCTTGTGCCCAAGCAGCATTAGCGATAAATACAAAATATTATTTTGTATTCAAAAACATTGGTAAATTAGAAAAATTTTGGTAAAAAAAAAAAAAAAGATCTATTCAATATATCTTTTAACATTCCGATGAAGCAAGTAACTTTTTTCCCTTTCTGAAAGGTAAACTTAAATTTTTCCATCCCTGACAAAAACCGAAACCAAACATTACAATAAGCATAAAAACTTAGTCAGTTAAAATAAATAAACGGAAATAAAATACATTATTAATAATTTCAGTTTTTGTATATGTACTATTTATTTAATTTTTAGAAAATTATAATTTTACATTTTATTATGTATATATTTTTGGGTAACTGAAAGGAAGTTTGGTTTATATTCTCGGAGGAGGAGAGGGGGGGGGGGGGTCACTCAAAGGGTTAAAGGTACTTAATATAATTTTATGTAGCGGGCCAGTGACGATGTCTGTGGACCAGTAAACTCTGATGTTTACTGGTCCTTGGGACCAGTGACTTTTTTTTAATCAATTCTACCGCTGCTATATATAACATCAGTTAATCTTTGAATGAAAGATTTAAAATCAAATGATTTTAAATTTTTTCCAATGAAAAAAATAAGACATTCAAAATGAAACTTTGATTTTTTAGAAAATCTCCATCTTTGTTCAGTAAGAATAATAAAAATAAAAGTTTTCATCCAAGCACTAATTTTTCTTATTTTAAATGCATTTATAACATACATTTTATTACATACTTATTTATACATTTTAAATACATTTATAATTCCATATTTTTTCAAGCATTTCAAATAATTTTTATTATAAATTTTCTTTTGGATGGGCATTTTCATTTTTAAAAACAAAACCATAAAGCAATACTTTGGAATTTTCATGCAATATTAAATATAATTGTTAGGTTTTAATCTTTCTTTTTCTCATTTTATTTGTCCATCCTTTTTTTCTTTGTTTCACTCTTTTTAATCCTCTTTCATCAGTTTGTTATTCCCTGGTTATCGTAGCATCAATACCAATTTCCCCAATCAGCATTCGAAATTATGGGGACCCAGTACCAGCTTTCGGGCTTTGCCTAGTGGCATTTAGTTAGGTGTGGGAAAGATCTCCAGTTTGAATGTGGTGTGGGGGAGAAGAGTGGCATGCTATCATAATTTTGTTTTGAGAAACGTTTTTTAGAAAAGGGGGGAGGGCAGCTCACAAGGAGAAATCCTCTCTGGCTTGCCATAGACCTGTGTACCTTGTACACGCTACGAGTGACAACCGAATCTCCAGTTCATAAATGACTCCAGAGGTTAATCTGGAAGAGTGCTAGGAAAGAGTGGGGATCCACTATCTATGCGGGTGTAGTGGCAAACTGGAAGTTTACCATGGATATATTAGTTTTCTTACGGTTACAACTATGGCTGATCGAGAAATGATTGAGTTCTCAGGTCGGCGATGGTAGTAACAGTGAGAAAAATGAAGAACAAGGATTGGGGGTCACTTCTAGTGAAACCCAATTAAAGACTGTGCTGGACTCGTCGGAGAAGAATGCAGTATATCAAAAGGAGGAAATCGGCATAATTGCTGCTGGGAATGGAGGCTAACTCACCTAGGTGGGGACCACTTTGGAATCACTACAAGAGGACCGAAAGTACTCACTAAGACCCAAAGAAGAAAATGACGGAATAGGCAGAAGCGGGAGGAGGTGAAAACCAACATCACTGATATTCTACTGAAGGGATCTAGAGAAAATGAAAATAAAAGGAAGGTTAGAGAACTGACATCTTCACCACGGATGTTGGCAACAGCAAAGAAGACGAGGGAGGATGTCCAGTGGCTCTTTGCGGCTGTAGCAGCAGTTAGAAGTTAGCTGTGGTTAAGGAAGACTTCCCAGCGACCAGGCTGACACAAGAAGAGGTAGATATTATCTTGAAGGACGTCATGAGATGTGTTGATGAGACTCCCGATGATAGGGCCCTACCTCTTATAATTGACTCCAGGCTTGTTTCTGGAGCCTTATTCTTTACACAACAAGGAGATGCCACTGAGGGCTGGATTGGGACAACATATCAAGGCAATGCTCAGTCTTTGAGGGTATTCCCTTCAGGGTACTTGCCATGAATGAGATTCCAAAACCAGTCAAGGTGGCTTTCAAGAGAAGGGATGTGTATACTAAAGATCCCACTGAGCTGCTAAACAGGCTCAATAGATACAACCCGGAGTTGAAGACAGGTGACTGACATGTTCTGGACCATGTTGCAGAACCCGAGTCCATTCGTTGGATCTTCAAGGTTGATGTTGTTGCCTCTGAAGTCATAAAAAGAGCTGGTTACAAGTGTAACATTTGCCTTGATAAGTGTTGGAAATATTTAATTCTTTTAAGTTATTTTTAGCTTACCAACTGCTTATTTTAAGTTTTAAAACCCCATTTAATCATCTTGTCGTCCAACCTGCAGAGAACACATTTTCCCCGCGACTGTGGAGATGTTTACGTTTTCAATCGGCGCTCGAGTTGAGTTATCTCACGGTTGCTTTTCGGAAGGAAACTTCTATTTTTCAAGTTCTATAGATGGCACTGTCGTTCCAGAGATGCACGACGCTTCATCTTTAGATGACGTTTGCTAGGCTGTGATTCGTCCAGGTAATTAACTGTCCGTTTCACGGCATTTTATGCAAATGTCTTACTTTTGAGGTGTATATATACCTGCACAAATTTCAGAGATGCATGCTTGCTCTCACATGCAAGTATCAGTTCGTTTTCATCATGAACGAACATTAGATTGTAATGTTAATAGGTATTCTTTTTGGAAAACTTTTAAAGATATGTTCTTAGCTCTAGTAGAGCTCTGTCTAACTTTAAATTAATGTCTCTTTTAGTTTCTAATAAATGTGTTTGCTTTTAAAATCTTTGTCATTTATCAACACCATCTCATCTTTTACATTTTCAGATAATTCATTAATGAGTAGAAAAAGTATGTTTTTCCATATTTTGGGAAACATCGGTTATGGGCCGCTCTTTTTGCCCATTAAGTATTTAATTTAGACATGGTGTTAACGTTAAAAGTTTTAAAAGCTTAAAGATAGGGGGGCTCTAAAAAGACTAAAGATGGAAATAGAGAAATTAAACAATTACAACTATGCCACCTGGAAAGATGATGTTACAGCACTTTTAATGGACGAAGGGGCATATGAACATGTTATTAATAAAGATTTCAAACTTAAAAAAGATGCAACTCCTAAAGAGAAGCACGATTTTGAAATTAAAAAGAATCAAGCCTATAGTACAATATATTTAAATATTGGTAAAGATTTAAAGCCATTGCCATAACCGCCGCGGAGAGCGGCCCATCTTCGTCCGCAACCCTTTATTCTTCTACTCTACTCCGACTCTTTTGCAGAAGCAAGATTCCCAGATGCCCAGCCACGTCCCGAATGAAAGACTCTCTAGCAAAAGTCAGATTGAAAGAAAAAAAAAAAATCAAAAATTGAAACCGAACAAATTTAAAAGGGAAATTACACAAATTAAAGGCGGTGGTTGGGGGCAGGCGGGGTCAACCACCGCGGCGAGCGGCCCATCTTGGTCCGCAGCCCATTATTCTTCTACTCTTGTCCCACTCTTTTGCGGAAGCAAGATTCTTAGGTCCCCAGCCACGTCCCAAATAAAAGACTCTCTAGTGAAAGCCAGATTGAAAAAAAAAAAAAAAAAAAATCAAAAATTGAAACTGGGCAAATTTAAAAGGGAAATTACACAAATTAAATATGATATATGTAAAACCCTATTACCTGTCTTGACACTGCTCGGGAATCTCCTCTACATTTCATTTTTACTCTGCTATACACTTTACATTCTATCTTTATTAAGTAATACATTCATTCTACTTTTCTTTATTTATCCATATAAAATATCTTTTATTAATACAATAAGGTTATTCTTTATTTCACTTACCGTTCATATATTCCTGCCATCTTATCTTTAAATCCTTCTTAAGTTGTTTATTTATCGTAGGTATTTTCCGACTTACGATTTCAGCCATCCACGTTCCAGGCAATCAGGAGCATAGAATTCATTTCGAATGACGAGTGTTTCACAGCCGCCACTAGATGGCGTCGCTCGTTTGAAACCACTGCACATCGTTCGTACGACGTTTCGTCACGATGTCCTTCGAGAATCTTCTTCTACTGCTCCGTGATTGGTTTTTCCATTCATCCGGTTCATATAAGTAAAGGTGTAATATCTTTCCCTTCACCTCCTCCTCGACCATCTTCTTCCTTTTCCTCTCACCTCAACAGTGTTTTGTTGGAGGAAGTTTAAAGCGTGTTATTATGGCGTCAGATGTTGACATTTAAGTTCTTTTTATATATCTTCATATAAAAGCTGTTTTCTACATTTCTTCATTTAACGTTTTCTTACCGATCACGTATTCATTTTAAGTGAGCCATATTGTTTATCGTGAGCTCTGGAATCGCTGATAAACTTTGTTTAAGTGCTTTCCGAAACGAAAGATTGTGATTCATCATGAAACGTGTCAGCAGATGTAATGAAAATAAATCTTTGTCTCGAGATATCTAAATGTTTTCTGTGCTGCTCTTTAATCAGATGTTATTTAGATGGAAGTTGATAGTGCTTAGTGTATTGACAAGAATGTATATTTTTCATGAAAGCTCCGAGATCGTATGGCCACTCGATGATCCTGTTTTACATATGTCATGAGGGTTTGTTTTATTCTACTTTTGTTAAATCTGTTTTAATAGTTTAATATGTTTATATATATAAAGTTTGGATATTGTATAATGCTATAGTTAAGCTATATATTTCTGCCTTTTGGTTTTTAATAAACTTCAGTTTGTTTTTAAACTTTCTTGTAATTATTTCATCACCATATTACTTCATAGACTTTTACACTTAGGGATTAACAGCTAAGTTTCCATTGTGTATTTTCGCTCTGCTAACTTTTAATCTATAACTGAAATTTAATCGCCTTCACGGTTATGGGCCAGTCCCTAACTGTGTTAATAGTTTAGGATATAACAGAAACTTTATTTAAAAAAAAAAAAAAAAAAAAAATCCTTGTTATCATAGTTAAGTAAATTATAAATGTTTAATTTTATAAAAATTTTTTTAGATATTGTTTTGACTTCTTATTTTCATTTTATATTAAGCGTATTTAACCCTTAAAGGGTCAACGTTATGGTGGTGAACGCTAACCTCATCGGCAATTTAGCGATGCTTTGCGATTGGGGGGCGATTAGATTTGGGATAATTTTATGTTTATAAATTTATTGTTTTGAAAAATTTGAATTTTTTTTAGTAAGAGATGTTAAAATTGCATTTTTATAAAAATTCTTTTTAAAGTAATTTAAATATTTAAAAGAATTAATGATTTGAGGGTGTTTTTTTTTTTTTAACCTCATGACATATCTGCTGAATTCTTTTGCTGAAGAAAGAAGAGCTTCTAATTTTAAATGTTGAAATGAGTTTCATGTTATGGAGGCCATTTTTCGATCTAGTGCGTTCTACAGTTTGATTCCGCAATATACTGAGATAATCTGCATATGTTTAAAGTTGTTCTCTATGCTGGAGTTGAAATTTGAGATGTGATTTGATGTTTTAAAGGACCTTGATCCTAAATTTGGAGAACATCTACACTGTGATATCTTTCCAGCAGGAACACCATTTTTTTTTTTTTTTTTTTTTTTTTTTTTTTTTTTTTTAGTTTGTCATCTGTGTCCAAGTTATCACCCGTTTGTCATCATATTTGAGGAATTTCAGTGCTTTATCAAGTGTTAATTGTTTTTCTATCGGCTGGTGATGCAGCAGGGTGGCATAGCAGAGGCGTGCTGGACCATGACGAACGTTTTTCTTCTACATGATAGCTGATTAAAGGCTATTTCGTTATTGTTTTTATATTAAAAAACTTTTTGACTCTTTTTTTTTTTTTGGAACTTTAAGTGAAACATCGATACTATGAAACTGAACAGTAACGTTCTAATGTTTCGTTTTGCCAAGCACTGTTTTCTCCAATGAAACCACTACAATTCTTCAACCTCCAGAGGATAATTATTCAAATCTGTTTTATTCAGAATTTTAAGTTTTTGGATGCATTTAAGTGTGATCCATCGTGTGATTTTTATGTGCTGCAATTGCTTTTTACCTGATCTTTAATGCAAAGTTTTTAAATATATGTAATGTTGTTAAATTTCTTGATTCTGGGATTCTTTATAATGTGATACTTTGATGAATTTTGAGGGTTAATCCTTTTAATATGTAAATTTTTAAAAGAGGGGAAATTTTTCCTACTTGAAGTCTTTAAGAGTAATCAAATACTTTTTGCTTTGATCTTTGATCAAACTGGAAATTTACTGATCGGGGTTATAATAAATTTTTATCTTAGCTGTTTTTCTGATTTAATAAATAACTTTTAGTCAGATTAGGTTTAAACTTTTTATGGGGGGGCGAATTTATTTTTTTTTTAAAGTATCATAATTCTGTTATACAGATTGTGTTCATGCCCTTCTACCTAACTAATTGTTTTTTTACTTACATAGAGAATCTATTTAAGGTTAAACTTTGGCCCTTCCAGTTCTTTTTACAGTATATTAGAATAACTTTTTTTTAAATCTAAATAATTGTATAAAAATAATCTTTAAATTAAGTAGTTAGTCTTTCACTTTGCCATTTAATATGATTATGGGAAATGCAGGGGGTTTTTGTCTGACTTTACAACTCTGATTGTCCTATCAATATTGGATGTTTTTTTTTTTTTTTTTTATGTCAATGATTTTGGAAGTTCGATATTTTTAAGGTTTATTTTTCTTAAACAGAGGTCGAATCGATTACCCAAAGTTGTTGATAGTTTAATTCCTTTTAGTTTTAGTTAAGATAAATTCTATCTCTGTAAGTGTTAAGAATTATTTTAAACTTAAATTGGCTTTTATAGCTTTAACTTAAGGGGTCAAGTATATTCGTTTTTTTTACCTTTTCTAAATGTTTAATCTCAATTTTCTTCTGTCACTTAAATTTTTACTAATTTTTCAACTGTAACGTATTTGTTAAATAACCATGTGCATAGCTGGGTTATATTGATGGTTCAGTTGATTAGGATGTATTTATTTCAGTGACATTACTGCTTGTTTTATGTTTAATATATGCTGTGAATAAAGTTGTTTAATTTATTCATTTTTGTTCTGTTTACCCTGATTGATAATTTTCTCCATGATAAAAATTGTATATTTAAAGTGTTCTTTTTCAGCTGTTCTTGGATTAAGAACCATTTTGAAAAATGATCTTTTGAAAGGTTCTGAGAGGTTAATGGTTTAAAGATTAGAGATTTTGGCCATTAATTGGGGGAATTTTAAATTTTTAAGCAGTCCATTTTTTCTTTTTACTTAAGATAATATTTTATAATCAATTTTTTTGACATTGTCTGTAATACAATGGGTTTTTGACTTTAAGATCTTTATATTTTTGAATTAAGTATGGACATTAAAAATTTAAGTCTTTGCTTAAATGTTTGATCCTTACATAATAGGGGTCATGTTTTAGAAACCTTATTACAGCAATGTTCAAATTACCTTGCATGTTTAATTTTAACTTAAACAATTTCAGCTAACTGTTTGTTCCTCTAGTCATTTACATGTTTTCTTGGTTTAATTATCTTGTGCCAATACTGCTTTAAGGCACTGTGATTTTTAATTACCTGAGGAAAACTTCTTTGATAAGGGGGGACTTTTGAATTTAGCTTCATAAATGGATTGGGTGCAATATTTTTACATTGTTCAATTTTTATTTAAATTGTTGAAGTTTAAAGTTTTTAAAAATACTTTTGAAGTTTTTTTTGGCTTTTCCCCTGTTGGCCTGTATCTTTGATTATTGGTAACAAGATTCTAAGCTGAGAGATTGATTTCAATAAGATTTTTACATTTGCAGAGATTCCTGGATTCAATTATTGCAATGAAGTTTCAATGTTTCAGAACGAGTTCAATGGAATGTGTTAAACCCTGGGAATATTTAGCTATTGTGATCTGACCTGATAGTTATTGAATAGTTACCTCGTTTAAACTTGTAGAATTTAGACCACTTTGCCAGTCGTAGAAATTACTTCTTCTAGAATTGAATCAAATCATTTTTAATTGATTCAACTTCATTTTTGAAAATGCGTTGGCTGTTTTTTTTTGGTCTGTTGGAAAGATTTTGGAATAGAGGTTTACTGTGGTTTCTGTTTTTAAGGGGTCGGGTCATGAAGTCTGGAATACCTGGAGTATTTATAGATGAACTCTTGTTCTTAGATTGTGAGCTTGTAAGCTGTTTTTTTTAGGCCTTTTTCCCAGTGGTTATTCAGAATTTATTCTTTAGTTGTAGCTGTTGCCCGAGTTCTGACGTTTCTTTTTAGGTTAGAGAAGGTTAGAAACGAACATGCCTTCCTAATGCTGCAATACCACTTTTCTCCCACGGATGTTATTTAACATGGGATTAAAATATCGGAATGCTCCCAATTTTTGAATGGTTATTGGTTGATTTATATTTTTAGTTTAGTCTTCAAGAACTTTTCTCCCAGATCGTATATGCCTGCGTGTTTATGTAGTACAGGTCGGTGCGTATGAAGACCTTTGGCCAAAGGCAAATTTCTTTTCTAGGTGCATCTGGATAAAGAAATTGTTTTTTTTGTGTGAATTCGTGCTTCGGCATCTGTGCTGGTTGGATATGCTGAATTTCAGCATGTTGATAGGCTCTGTGAAAGGTGTCTTACTTCAACAACCTAGTCTTCTTTTGTTTAAAAATTTTGATTTTCAGTTGGAAGGATTCTCAGGCGTATCGCAGTGATCGGGGGGGGGAGTTTGTTGAGGACAGTTATTAGTTTTATAATAGTAGTTTTTTTTTCTTAAAATAAAATTTTTCTGGGGCATTTGTCATCTATGTAACTTTTATCAAGTAGTGGCCTTCAAGTAGCGCTATTGGGGGTTCACTTGTTATGACAATGTTTGAAGTTATTTGGCGTCAGTTGGGAGGAATTGTGTTTGATAAGTTTGAGTTCGTTAAGTGGATTCGGGTAGAACTAGCTGCATTATTTTTGAACTGTTTTAGAATTTTATTACACATTACATTTGCATATACATTTTATAAGCAATTTGTAGCCAATCATCTGTCAGGTGGGGATCATCACTAGCAATTTCAAATTTCATATTTTAGAAATTGTATACTGCATACCTTGCCTTTATTATATTGTAAATTGTTTAGATCAATCATGTAAAATGTTACTGAATACTTTTGAATATTTTGAATCAACGAATGGGGGGGGGGGGGGTCTGGAGAATGTGTGTCCTTACTAATATTTTTATGTGTGATATGTTATGTTTTTCATGTTTTAGTTAAATTTTATAAATTTATTCAACTGTTTAATCATTGAGTGGCTTTGCGTTCTGTGGCTCGTCTTTTGTCTTTATGGGTATGGTGGAGTTATTCTATTTTAGTTGGTTGGAGTTATTGATGGTATTTCAGCTCTGTTGGACACTTGCATGTCGTATAGGTGTAATGTCATGTTTTAGTAGTCTTTGGGCATTGACCATTCTTTTTATTCCGTCCCAGTGTCAAGAGGGGGGGCATTTGATATATGTAAAACCCTATTACCTGTCTTGACACTGCTCGGGAATCTCCTCTACATTTCATTTTTACTCTGCTATACACTTTACATTCTATCTTTATTAAGTAATACATTCATTCTACTTTTCTTTATTTATCCATATAAAATATCTTTTATTAATACAATAAGGTTATTCTTTATTTCACTTACCGTTCATATATTCCTGCCATCTTATCTTTAAATCCTTCTTAAGTTGTTTATTTATCGTAGGTATTTTCCGACTTACGATTTCAGCCATCCACGTTCCAGGCAATCAGGAGCATAGAATTCATTTCGAATGACGAGTGTTTCACAGCCGCCACTAGATGGTGTCGCTCGTTTGAAACCACTGCACATCGTTCGTACGACGTTTCGTCACGATGTCCTTCGAGAATCTTCTACTGCTCCGTGATTGGTTTTTCCATTCATCCGGTTCATATAAGTAAAGGTGTAATATCTTTCCCTTCACCTCCTCCTCGACCATCTTCTTCCTTTTCCTCTCACCTCAACAGTGTTTCGTTGGAGGAAGTTTAAAGCGTGTTATTATGGCGTCAGATGTTGACATTTAAGTTCTTTTTATATATCTTCATATAAAAGCTGTTTTCTACATTTCTTCATTTAACGTTTTCTTACCGATCACGTATTCATTTTTAAGTGAGCCATATTGTTTATCGTGAGCTCTGGAATCGCTGATAAACTTTGTTTAAGTGCTTTCCGAAACGAAAGATTGTGATTCATCATGAAACGTGTCAGCAGATGTAATGAAAATAAATCTTTGTCTCGAGATATCTAAATGTTTTCTGTGCTGCTCTTTAATCAGATGTTATTTAGATGGAAGTTGATAGTGCTTAGTGTATTGACAAGAATGTATATTTTTCATGAAAGCTCCGAGATCGTATGGCCACTCGATGATCCTGTTTTACATATGTCATGAGGGTTTGTTTTATTCTACTTTTGTTAAATCTGTTTTAATAGTTTAATATGTTTATATATATAAAGTTTGGATATTGTATAATGCTATAGTTAAGCTATATATTTCTGCCTTTTGGTTTTTAATAAACTTCAGTTTGTTTTTAAACTTTCTTGTAATTATTTCATCACCATATTACTTCATAGACTTTTACACTTAGGGATTAACAGCTAAGTTTCCATTGTGTATTTTCGCTCTGCTAACTTTTAATCTATAACTGAAATTTAATCGCCTTCAAAATACACCGAAACGCGGGAAGGGTTGGGCTCGGGGCGATGAAGCTACCGAACGACTCCTACTACTTCGAGCCCGTTATTAGTCTCGGTCGGCGGTGGGGGGGGGGGGGGGGGTCAATCGCTGCGGCAAGCGGCCCATCTTCGTCCGCAAACCTTTATTCTTCTACTCTACTCCGACTCTTTTGCGGAAGCAAGATTCCCAGATTCCCAGATTCGGTCGGCGGTTGGGGGTGGGCGGGGGGGTCAACCGCCACGGCGAGCGCCCATCTTCGTCCGCAACCCTTTATTCTTCTACTCTACTCCGACTCCTTTGCGGAAGCAAGATTCCCAGATTCCCAGATTCGTGATACTAAGGTTGCGTCAGAAGCTTGGGAAAGACTTAAAGTTTACTTCCAGCCAGCAACACGGGTAAGATCTATTGGTATTTTAGATGCCTACTTTAATTGTACTTATGATCCCAACGAAGCGATAGGACTGTATGGAGCGAGACTTAAAGAAATTTTAGAAAGTATGGGGGATACGGAAATTGAATTACCCAAAATTGTCAAAACTTACCAGCTGATTAGATTCCTTCCAGACACTTTTTCTGGTATCGTGCAAGCCATTTATACATGGGAGAAAAGGGACTTTACCTTTGACAAGGTATCAGATGAGTTAATATTAGAAGAGGACTGTTTAAAGCAAAGTAGAAAAGATTCGCTTAAAGGGGAAAAATCGGCATTAGAAATAAAGTTAATACAACCCAAAGAAGTCCGAAAAAGAGATAAACCCCAAAATCAGAATTGTTTTAAATGTGGGAAACCCGGTCATAGGGCTGTTAATTGTAGAAGTAACCCTAAAAATGCAAAACGGAAAAGTTACGTGACAGAAGCTAATTTTGGTCAAAATAACAATTTTCAAGATAAATTCAATTGGGTGTTTGACACCGGTGCATCAAGTCATTTTTGTAACAACAAAGACTTGTTTGTAACGTACAAACCGGTTAACAATACTAAAATGACTCTCGCTGTAGACGAAGTAACTAGTCCTATTGAAGGAATGGGAAGCATAGATGTAAATTTCAGAGTAAATGGAAAAGTTAATGAAATACGATTACATAATGTAATGTACTCTCCAAAGTTAAGAAGAAACTTAATTTCAGGCGCAGTATGTGAGAAGAAGGGTTCCAAATTTGTAGGAAATAATGGCAAAATAACTTTATTTGACAAAAAAGGTGAAGAAATGTTTTCGGCCTATAGAAAAAATGGACTGTACAGCGTGAAACCTACATACCCACAATCTGCCACTTATGTTGAAAATAATGCTATAACTTCGAATGCAACAGAACTGGACAAATGGCATTAGAGATACTGCCACATAAACAACTAATACATTGTAAATACATCTCAGCATGAAAAGGTAAAAGGGTTACCGAAGTTGAAATATCAGGAATTAAGCTGCGAATCGTGCAAAATTGCCCAAAACAAGAAAAGTATCTTTCCAATCTCAAGAAGGAGGGAGAACGAACAAACCGTTACAATAACTACATATGGACGTCTGTGGACCAATGCCAACATATTCACTCGGAGGATCTGAATATTTTCTAATGATTATAGATGATTACTCAAAGAAGGTGATCGCTTATCCTATTCAACATAAAAGTGAAGCATTTGATTGTTTCTTAAAATTTCAGAAAATGAATGAGAGGTTTTTAGGGAAGAAAGTAATAGCTATAAGGACCGACAATGGCAAAGAATTTGTCAATGATAAGTTTAAAGTTCATTTAGAAAGAGAGGGTACACAACACAAAAAAACGAATCCATACACTCCAGAACAAAATGGCCTCGCAGAAAGATTTAATTACACAGCAGTAGATGCTATAAAAGCCATGCTGAAAAGTAGCAAAATGGACGAAAAATTTTGGGCAGAAGCATTTTGCTGTTTTGTATGCGTATGGAACCAAGTAGCCAGAAAAGGTCAAGAGAAAACCCCATTTGAATATTTTTGTGGAAGAAAACCATCAGTGAGCCATTTAAAGAAGTTTGGAAGCATTGCATATGTTGGAATACCAAAACAACAAAGAAAAAAGTTTGACATGAGAACGAAGAAAGGACTTTTAGTTGGGTATGCACATCAAACTAAAGGCTATAGAATATGGATTCCAGAGTTGGGTCGAGTCATCGAAACAATAAATGTATCTTTTGATGAGGAATTTGGTACGAGAGATGAGAAGAAACAAAGCTCAAACAGCAGAAGGAAAGAAGCAAAGCTCCGAAGTGGAGCGAAGCTGGACCCAAAAGTAAAAGGTAACGAAGGTAAAGGTGAGATTAGCCATGGAAGAAGTCGCAGAGCAATTGAAGAACATGTAGAAACTCCAGAAGTACCATTAGAATCGGAAGTAGATTCAGAAGTCGAGACAATGTATCAATATCAAAATAACGAAGAATCAAGTACTGACTCTGAAGATGATCAAATTCCGTGTAAAAGTATAAAATGGATCAGAGAAGCGAAGGAAAGAAGAGATGGTTCAAGAGCAGACATCTACTACAAAATTGAAGGTAAAAATGTAAGTTTTAGATCACACCCAGATGTGAAGAAGTACTGCTTGAAGAACAATATAAGATATGATCCGAATTTCTTTAGTTTTTCTGGAAAAGATAAATATTCAGGACCCGAACCAAGAGCTGAACATATAACTGAAAACAAATTGTCTGACATTAGTGAAGAATCTGACACAGAATTAGAAGCCAATTGCATAGAAGTGGAAATTCCTAGATCATTTAAAGAAGCTATCGAGTCTAACCAAAAAGAAGAATGGATGAAGGCCATGCAAGAAGAAATCAAAATGATGGAGTAGCGAAACGTATGGGAATTAATTCCAAGGAAAGATGGTGAGAAAATTATACATAATCGATGGGTGTATACTATCAAGTAGGCCTGGGCCTTAAATCGATTTAACTCTTAAATCGATTTAAAGCTTACATCGGAAATCCAATTTAACCATTGGTCTTAAATAGGGCTGGACGATATCAGAAATTTAATATCGCAATATATCAACGAGTTAATATCGATATTACTGATATATCGCGATAACTACTGTAGAGATCTGAATGGTCCAGCCCGTGGTCCGAAGCCCGGCACTGCCCGTGGACCGGGACTATTTTCGTTTATGGCGCTTGGGCCGGGCCCGGGCCATACTTCTCTCTGAAGGCTCGGGCCTGGTCTCCCTCCACTCTTTTTGGGCAGGGCCGGGCACGGGCCATATCTATTTCTGAAAGCTCGGGACGGGCCGGGTCTAACTTTTTTTCTGTACAGAGCCGGGACTGGTTTCATTCCTAATCTTCACGGCCCGAAATTTCCATTTCTAGTTTTGACCCGGCCCGTATGAAAATCATCGTCTTAGCGTGGTCTGGTCCATTCAAAGGTCAGTAAACTTAGGCCTGGCCCAAAACTTTTTGCAAAAAATGTATACACTTTTAAATCGCCATTATTTTACACTTAAACATTAAAATTTATTCTTTTTAAAGAATAGTAGATTTCTTTGCTTATTAAAATATAGCTGAATTAAAATATAGTAAAACGTGTGAAAAAGAATCTGCCTATGACGAAACCCTGTTTTAAACTGAAAAACGTGTTTATCCATGCAAAATTAATATACTAATACGTAAGAAAAGAATATATAAAACATTTACTCTTGCTAAGAAGGGAACTTGTCTATAGCGCATTTTGTTTCTATGCAATTCCGTCTTAGAAGATTTTACTGTATAGTATTTTTCAGATTTTTAACACTTCAATACATGGAATATGGATTAACAATATTAATGATAACTAACACATTTGCATGCACGAAATAGAGATTCATTAAAAAATAAATATCCACCCTGCGGTACTTCTCTAAAAATGAAGATTATAAACACGAAAAAAACCTTAAGATAAATATTTTTGGTCAGAACTCCTCGTATGAGACAAATTTTTTTTCGGGCCGGGGCGGGCTCGGGCCGAACTTTTAATTTTTGTATCGGGTCTGGCTGGGCCAAATTTTTTTATGAGTCGGGCCTGGCCCGGGCCTGGAAATGTCGGCCTGTGCTACCTTAAACTGCTTTACTCTAAACTACCTTAAACTGTGTAAGAATAGAAATATTCCTAATTTCGAAAACAAAAATGGTACAGTAGCAGTAATTTAAGTACCAACACATGTAGAAAGCTACGAATCAATGTTTTATACCTATATATGTTCACACAGCATCATTAAAATATGTATACTTATCTATGCAAAATAGAAATATTTTAGGGGAAGAAACCAATGTTTGATATTTGTTTGCACTTATACCATTTGTTGCATTATATTTTTCTTTAAAAATAATATGTTTTCTTCTCTTCCTACTTTATGGATTATTTATTAATAACATTTTAACTATTTAATAAGTTATAACTGAGTTATACTGCGTATAACTGAGAATATTGTAAAAAAAAGAAAATTAAAATAAAATATTCTTAAATTTAGGGAGTGACGATTTTAATATAATTAAAATAAGTAAAAGCAGGGGAAAAACTAAAATTAATTTAATGCCACATATCATGCTAATATGCTTGTAATTAAGTAGGTTTCAGGGGATGATAAATACAGCAGACATGTTGCTTTTCAATCTTTCTCTAAGGAATGAATGGATTCTTAATCGAAAACATTCACTGTATTCATATTTTCTTACCTATTACTACAAGAAAACAACATCGAAACCTTTTTTTTAAATATAAATATTCAAATCAAATTTCGGAATAGTTTTATACTAATTTAAATTTATTTTTTGATAAATATGCCTTTTAAGCTAAAATGCAAGACAGGATATGTTAAATTCATGAGAGAAAACTTCGCCATAATGAAAATACAACAAACGACACTAAAGAAAGAATATCAATACACAATATGAATAAGCATTGTATTCAATAGCAGAGTAGACATTAGAATCTGGGAAGCTCTTTTTAAAAGCAACGAATCATCACAGTGAACGACTGCTTTGTCCTTGACTTTTCCCCCAACTTGACTAGAGAAAAAAAGTAAAGTTTACAATTAGCGGACTCTAATTGGTCGCTCGCAAGCGGATCATCCCAGCTGTTCGACTAAGTACCCAATGATAACCAGCTATTCTGTATCAACTGGAACTCAGCAATAATCAGAGCTCGTTTGGTTATTCATGACATATCAATAGCTGTAGTTATATCAATGTATGTGGATCAGTCATAACGGCGAGAGGGCGAGAGAAGAGAAGTACGATATGTGTTATTCAGTATTACGCAGACAGGCAGTTCAATGAGGGAAGATTGGAATAATTGGAATAGGTCTAGAGATAATCAACGTAAAGAAAGATAATCGAGGTAGATTTTCTGTTTTGGAGAGGATAGAGGGAGAAAGCATTGTAATGGAATATTGGGTTATGCTTTTCGGGGCTGTGGCGGTGTGCACAAAACATTATTTTATTTGGTTTTGAGATATTCTACGCTCTTTTTTCGAGGCTCATGTTCAAAATTCCAGTGAGCTCAAAACATTGTTATTTTATTTTGATATATCAATGGAGTCAAGGTTTAGATATTGTTATTGCAACATTTAAAAAATATCAATATTTGTTGATATATTGATAAATAATCCAGCCCTAGTCTTAAATCGATTTAAGCTAAAATCGGAAATCGCGATTTAGCCATTATCTTAAATCGCGATTTAGCCATTATCTTAAATCGCGATTTAGCCATTATCTTAAATCGCGATTTAGCCATTGTCTTAAATCGCGATTTAGCCATTGGCTTTAAATCGATTTAAAACAAAATACTGATTCAGAGCTAACATCGGAAAACCGATTTATCTACTTTGATGTATCTACCACTTACATGCCAAGCTGGTGTTAAATCGCTTTAGGAGGATCCGATTTAAGCAAACATCGCAAGCCTCAATGCTTTCCGATTTAAGACAAACAAGGCAAGCTGGTGTTAAATCGATTTAGGACGATCCGATTTAAGCAAACATCGCAAGCCTCCATGCTTTTTAAGAAAAAGACGATTTAATGAAAACAAGGCAAGCTGGTGTTAAATCGATTTAGCAGGATCCAATTTAAGAAAAAGGCGATTTAAGAAAACAATGATTTAAGTAAGAATTGATATTTATTTATTTTGTAAACAAGATTCAGAGTTTACGAGATTGGAATGTGTATTTTTCAGAAATTAAGAACTTATATAGTGGAAAGTTGAAAGGAAAAAGTAATGTTTAAATCTTAAAATCCAAATTTATCGAATTTCAATTTATATGCTAATGCAATCTTTTGATGATAAATTAAGTTTCCACATATTTGAATAATATTGCAATATGTATTTTTTATTTTCCAATATTCTGTAATTAATTAAAATGTTTTAAAGTAGAATCCTGCATTGTTTCAAAAGATTGTTTTCCTGAAATTCATTCAGCATTTATATGATTAAAAATAATAACAATAAAGTTTTATATTTAAAATCCAAACTCATCGACTTGCAGTTTATACTTTTATGCATTCTTATGATGAAAAATTCTTTTTTTTACATGTTTTAGTAATATTTTAACATTTATTTTTAATTTTCCATTATTTTGTAATTAATGAAATTATTTTAAAGGTATAGTCATGCATTGTTTTGTGTATCACTATTTGGCCGTGATCCACATTAAATATTTTTCTTTTACTAACATTTTTTTCCTGAAATTGATTGAGTATTTATGGTTGGAAAAAAAAGAATAAAGTTTCATATTTAAAATCCAAATTCATCGAATTTCAGTTTTTATTTTTATGCATTCTTTTAATGAAACATTCATTTTTCACATGTTTGGGTAATTATTTAATACGTATTCTTTATTTTCTATTATTCTGTAATTAATTAAAATATTTTAAAATAGTCATGCATCAGATTTGACATCCGATTTCAATGCCAGTCACATGGATTGAGTATCTTGCTGAAATTGATTCACTATTTATATCCAAATTCATCCATTTTCAGTTTATATTTTTATGCATTATATTCATGAAAAATTAATTTTCATATGTTTAGGTATTATGGGAATATTTTAGTTTTAATTTATTATTATTTTGTAATTAATTAAAAATACTTTAATAAAGTTCTGTAATGAGTCAAGTAACTTTATTTTTACAGCAGAATGAGGGAGAGCTGAAGGAGGCATTCATTAGATTTTTCTGCAGATCTGCGATTTTTTGCTTTTTTGACATTTTGTTATCATTAAAAAGAGATATATTTTAAGATTATATTTTATTACTAATCTTAAAGGATGGCAACAACCACGAAAAAAATCAGCAATTTCAGTGATGTGCTCCAAGGGTCACACTTTCAATCCTTCTCCATCTGCTATATAAATGTCAGCATTTATGTTAAACAAATCTTATTTTAATCTAAAAGTTAAAAAGATATAAAATTGCACCTTATTTCTCATATCTCACCCCCCACCCCTTTTTTTTACTACTTTTCTCATCATGGTAAATGAATAGTTAAATTCATCATTGAAGTCTTTTAAAGAATGAGTTTATAAAATGTATTACAATAGGTCACTAATTTTTAAAATGGGGAAAAAAAAAAACTAGTGTTTTGGGACATTCAAAGCTTTTTTATGTGTAAAATATACCTCTTTTCAAAATTATTTGACAAATTAAAAGCTAAGTATACTAAATAATACAGGAGGAGGAGGGGGGGGGGGCACATAAAGATCGTATTTTGTTACTAAAACTTAAAAAATAGGCTTCCATATTCTAAAATGTAAAATCGGTGTTAAATCGCGATTTAGCACTAAATCGCGATGTTGGATGGATGATAAATCGATTTAAGAAATTTCTACATCGCCCAGTCCTACTATCAAGAAAAACAAAGAAAAAATTGTAAGATATAAAGCAAGATTGGTTGCGAAAGGCTTTAGCCAGAAAAAAGGAGAATCCTATGAAGAAGTATATAGCCCTGTAGTAAATTTCACCATTATTAGATTGTTTTTCACTATTCTAGTTGGACTTTTTGGTTGGCTTCACCAACAACTAGACATAAAATGTGCTTATCTTTATAGCAAAATTGCAAGAAAGAATAGTCATGTATCAACCAAAGGGATTTAAAAGCCAAAGGTATCCAGATTATGTTTGACTCTTGAAAAAGGCTATCTATGGACTCCACCAAAGTGGGAGGCAATGGTACTTTGAGATCCAAGATGTTTTAGAAGAATTAGCTTTCACCAGGTTAGAATGGACAAATTGTGTATTTATTTTTAAGAGAAGAATCTTACTAATCCTATATGTAGACGATATAATTATATTTGGAAAGACAGCTGAACATATAAAGGAAATTATAGAACTCCTGAAAACAAAGTTTGACCTGAAACTCCTAGGAAAAACCAAGAAACTGCTTGGCGTTGAATTTGAAAATGAAAATGAGAAATTGTATATCCATCAGAAAGGATACATCGAAAAAATTTGTAAAGTTTACTTGAGGTATAAAATTCCAATAATATTATTACCTATTGTGAAAGGCATAATTTATTCAAAGAACGACTGTCCTAAAACTGGAGAAGAAATAACTGAGATGGAGAAATACCCTACAGAAATTTAGTAGGATGTTTAGCTTTTTTAGCAAGTCGGACAAGGCCGGATATTGCTTTTGCAATAAATTTTTTCAGCCAATTTCAAGAAAACCCAGGCATGATCCATTGGTAAGGTCTACTTAAACTTCTAGGCTATGTTCAAGCTACTAAAAATTTCAAATTAAATTTATCAAATGTGACAACTCTAAAAGTGACGTGCTATAGTGATGCTGACTACGCATCTAACAGAGATGACAGAGTATCCATGAGTGGAGTTATGATGTTTGTCGACAAAGCTCCAATCATTTGGTGAAGTTTCAAGCAAAAATGCATATCGTTATCTACGATGGAGGCGAAATACATCTCATTAAGTGAAGCAGCAAAAGAAGTGATTTGGATAAGAAGAGTTCTAGGAGAAACTATCAAATCAAAATTAATCAAACAAGACTGTACTGAGTATACATTACTGTGTGTTTACAAAGCAGCTATCGACTTTTCAAAATCACCTATCGAAAATGCTCGCACAAAGCATATAGATATACGCTACCACTTTCTAAGAAATCTAGTGTTCGACAACATGTTTGAGTTGAAATACGTCCAATCTTCACAGAATTTAGCCGATTGTTTGACAAAGCCATTAACGAAAATCTCCTTAAAAGCGTTCACTACTGAACTGCTTATCGATGAGTGACTGCAGTCTAATGGACATTTAAGACTGTTTCAAGTGAATCAGGACTTTATGTGAATTTTTTAATTTATTTTTATGTATTAAACTGTTTGCAAATGTGTTTATACAGTTTTAAGATATTTGCATAAATGTTAAGTTGTTTTTTTTAATCTTTCAATTGAAATTTAATAACTTTAAATTTAGTGTTAAAATCATAATGCATTATCTTCTTTAAAGTTTGCAAATTTAAAGTGTTTTTCCTTTTAGGTTTCGGCAACCTGCCCTTTTTTTTTTTTTTTTCAAAACTTAAATCGTTAATGTATGTATTATACGTAAAATGTTTAAACTTTAAATTTTCATTAAACTCCTTTTTGTAAGTTTGTATTTCAGGAAATTTTATGTCAAAATTTAAACTTTACATTTGACATAACTTACCTTTTGAAAGTTTTTTTTTAGGCTGTTCTCTGTCAGAGTGTATGAAGGGGGGCAATGTTGGAAGTATTTAATTCTTTTAAGTTATTTTTAGCTTACCAACTGCTTATTTTAAGTTTTAAAACCCCATTTAATCATCTTGTCGTCCACCTTGCAGAGAACACGTTTTCACGACGACTGTGGAGATGTTTACGTTTTCAATCGGCGCTCGAGTTGAGTTATCTCACGGTTGCTTTTCGGAAGGAAGCTTCCATTTTTCAAGTTCTATAGATGGCGCTGTCGTTCCGAAGATGCACAACACTTCATCTTTAGACGACGTTTGCTAGGCTGTGATTCATCCAGGTAATTAACTGTCCGTTTCGCGGTATTTTATGCAAATGTCTTACATTTGAGGTGTATATATACCTGTACAAATTTCAGAGATGCATGCTTGCTCTCACATGCAAGTATCAGTTCGTTTTCATCTTGAACAAACATTAGATTGTAATGTTAATAGGTATTCCTTTTGGAACACTTAAAGATATGTTCTTAGCTCTAGCAGAGCTCTGTCTAAATTTAAATTAATGTCTCTTTTAGTTTCTAATAAATGTGTTTGCTTTTAAAATCTTTGTCATTTATCAACACCATCTCATCTTTTACATTTTCAGATAATTCATTAATGAGTAGAAAAAGTATGTTTTTCCATATTTTGGGAAACAATAAGGGATCATTCAAAATTTTGAATGATCCAAATGCAAAGAAGATGAGAAAGAAGGAGGCTGAAGCTCCAGCTACAGAGACTTCCTTTCAGGTAAGTGAAACAAGCAGTATTCATTATATTAATACTAGAATCGAAAATGTTTCTGTCCAACATAACTCCCCCTACATGTTTTTGAATGAAGTGCAACAATTGTTGGATGAGGACTCAAAGGATATGGTCATCCTTGAGGAAAGCAGAATGGTTATTGGTGCAAATAAACTAGATGACCCATCTAAAGGTAGTTCAGATAAACCTCCATTACAGTAAGGATTCATCTGCCATTTTAGGAAAGATGATCTCTGAAGGAAAAGCTGATATTGCACTTATTCAGAAGCCCTGGACAAGGAATGGCAACGTTCTTGATCTACGATGTAGAAAGGACAGGCCTTACTATGATAGAACCTGTTTCAGACCAAGAGCTTGCATTTATGTCAGCATTCGGCTAAATGCAATCAATATGATGAACTACCTGAGTGGCAACTGTGTTGCCATGAAGGTGGATTTTCAGAGTGAGAATAGGCCTGATAAGATACTTGTCTCATCTTCTTATTTTCCATTTGAGAAACAGAACCCTCTTTATAGCGAGGCACAAGCTCTCAAGGGTTACTTTTCTCGGAAAGGGCACAGGCACAAGTGAGTCTTCGGGTATGACGCAAATGCAAATCATACTGTTTGGGGCAGCACAGACTGCAACAGACGGGGAGATGACCTCTTGGAATATCTATATTATAAAGGACAAACATATCTGTGCGTAATGCATACGTCATTCTGCGAATGGCAACACTTTCAAATTTGAAATTAATTTTCTTTTTGCAATTTTCACTACTGAAAAATTTTAAACTTCTACAAATCGCACATTTTTAGTTTTTATACCATCATATAAGGAAAAAAATGTACTTTTAAATGCAATTTGTTTGAAAGTTGTATCTCAATTCATTTTTGAGATATTCATTTTTTTTATAGTTTTTAGTACCAATTTTGTAATTGTGGCAACAGAAGTACTCCATTTCTATTAAAAGTCTAAAGGGAAAATAGTAGATTACTGTATTTTTTGTTGCCATTTCCACATAAAAATTTAAATTAAAATACATGCTATGTCAAAAATACTGTCTGTTATAAAATCCAGTGAATTTTTGTTTTATTTCGTTTCTATTCGTCAATTAAATGTTTCTTAGTTTATAGCAAAAATATTTTACAAACGATATAACACTTCCTCTTTACGAAAACGTGTTTTAAATAATTGTGTGACTTTCCTTCACACACAATTACTTATTTCATATCAGAAAGCTGAAAGAATGCAATTTTATTTATCCGTGTGTAATAATATTTTCCGAATTTTGAAAAAAATGATTTCTGATAAAACATGAAGCTATTATAAACAAAAACAAGTAAAGGCATATGTAACATTAAATACCCATTTTTTTTTGCCGAGCTTCTTGAATGACGATATTGCTTTCGGTTGTGTTTGTGTATTAATCTGCGATAATGACGATATTTGAATGCTTTTCTATAGGTGTAGAACTGACTACAAAATTTAAGAATTCTAGAAGCGCTATATAGATGTTGTTTAAAACTGGATCATAAAAGTGAAATACTTTAGTGGATGCGAATGACGTCATTTTATAACAAAGCGTGTTTTTTAATTCTTAAAACTGAAACATGTTTTGTAGAAGTATGTCATTTCACCCCAGCTGTTTTGAAATTCTTCACAGGTGAAAAAACTTCTTTTAAAAATAACAATAATGTGATTGAAATCACAGGCTGATAAAGCACAATGTTTTACAAAAATTTACAGCGTCTTTATAAAAGAGCAATGACATAAAATGTGGATGCTCAGTCTGGAAACATTTGTTCAAAAAATAGTGACATATAGTAAAGAACTTGATGATTATCACCTGGATGAATCTGCTTCGTCGAGTTATTACAAGCAAACAATGATGATCTTGGCAGTAATTTAAGGTTTATAATAATATCAGGTTCCCCATGTTTTTGTTCAAAATTTTCTTGACTAATAAAATTTTACTGCTATTCTTTAAGACATTCTACTATAATTTTATTAAAATAATAAAATTTGCTTAATTTATTTTTTTATAAATTAATCTATATATTTAAAACACTAGGCTGTTTTTTAATCATCTGCCCTGAGCTTTCTACTGAACCAATTTTACTAATATTTTTTTTAATTGGAAGCTGTTCATCTGTATATGTGCCCGGACTAGCCGTTTTTTTTTATATCTCCACTTTAATATTTTAATTTTAAAAATATTTTATGAAACTTCTTCAAAATGATCGTAATTAGATAGCTTTCATTATTGCAGAATTAAGAGAATAATGAGGCTTATTTATCTTTATTCATGTCATTTTTTTTGAGAAAAAAAAATTCTTTTTTTTCTATGATTTAAATTTTGTTGTATAGGGGTTAAGTGGCACAAAATCCCATTAGGGACATATTGCACCAAAATATTTTGAATGGAAAATGACATACAGCTTTTGAAAACATGCATTTTTCCTTATAAAGTTTGCATAATTTTTAATTCTGTATGAGTGCTGATACTAATTTTGAGACAGTAGGCAAAATGCTTAAGTACTTGAAAATGATGTCATACACTATATATCCAAAGGTGACCAGCCATTTGTGATTTTAGACGTTTTGTTAAATATCTAGAAAATTACATGAAGAATTATTGTGAAACTCCAGCTCTGTAAACAGAATAGTACAGATCATACATTTCCGTGAGGATTTTTTCCTGAAACCACATAGGGGGCCGTCAACAAATTGAAAAAGAATGGATATCTTTTGGATAACTCTATAAAAACTAATGTAGCAGAAACGTTCAAACTGTAGATTATGATTAAGTGCCTTATTGTAATAAACTGTGCTCATTTTTATAGATATTTCACTGATAGAATAAGTTCAAAATCCGTTATTCCCAAAAGGAAGCAAAAAGATGAGAGGTTGTATCCAAATACAGTAGTGCATGCAATATTGCGTATGATATATTGGCACTAATCAATGGATATATATGGATAAAGCCCCTCATCTTTTTGCTTCATTTTGGGAACAATGGATTCTGAGCTTATTCTATCAACGATAATTTTCAGACTTTTCAAGCTATGATTTTGAGACTTTCACAAAAGTTGCTCAATACATTTAGCTAACAGATTATGCAAATTATATTTTGATTACATTCGGGCATGCACAGTGAATTATTATTTAGTAAAAGTGGTCATTTTTCATACAATTTTTATTATTTTTTAATTCTGATTGCAGGATATTGTGTACAATGTTGTTTGTCATATTTTCTTTAAAGAACTTTTTTTTATATTAAGAACTCTACAAATTATAAGCAAAAAACTTGGCAAAATTTGGGATTGTTTTTATAAAACATTTAATTTCTCTATGAGTATAAATGCTATCCTCATACAAAATGAACACAGTTTATTACAATAAGGCACTTAAATAATCTACAGTTTGAACGCTTTTGCTACATTAGTTTTTACAGGGTTATCCAAAAGATATTTGTTCTTTTTCAATTTGTTGATGGTCCCCTATGGGGTTTCCGGAAAAAATCCTTACGGAAATATATGACCTGTACTATTCTGTTTACCCACCTGGAGTTTCAGAATAATTCCTCATGTAGTTTTCTAGATATTTAACAAAATGTCTAAAATCGCAAGTGGCCGGTCACCTTTGGCCATATAGTGTATTTAAAAGAAAACAACCAATCTCTTAGATAATACTAAACATTTTAATGCGTCTAAAAAACATAAATGCGTCTAAAAAACATAAATTACGGCAATTTTTACTCTTCGGTATTGAGATTAGTATCTGAAGTTAAGAGTGCAACTGTTCACATGCAAATATGTTGTTGACATTCATGACTTCAAGTTTTGAGTTAAATGAATTTAAAATGATCAAATTAAAATAGCATTTTTTTTAAACATTGTGAATACGGATATGAGAAGTAAATGTGTAAATTATGAAAAGATGAAAATGATGTCGGTTTAGATTTCACAGAAAAAAAAATCTGATTGTATCAAACTAGAATAAATTTTACCGTTTTGATTCAGGAAAACGAAGCATAAGAGACTTAATTGACAACTTCATCATAATAACTGTTTTTTATTATATTTTACTGATTATATATGTGATTAAAGTTTAATCTTAATAATTCAGACAACCAGGGATCGCATTCCATAGGCGAAATTTTATTGTTCCTACTAGAACTATTAATCAATAACCTTCATATTTTTTTATTTAAAATATGTTATAGAAAGGTACTATGAAGGTATATTATTTTCAAAACAATGGTAGGAACAATAAAATTTTCCCTGCGACAAAATGCGACCCCCGGACAACTGAGTCTTTTAGAAATAGTATTTTGCTAATTTTAGGTTAAAATAATATTTGTTTGAGAGTTAGACTAACCAATTTAAAATGCATTTTCTATTGTAACTAATTTTATAAGTTTATTATAAATCAAAGAAAGAGTTCCTTCTTAAGCATTTTCCTTCGTCGAAGTTCGACGGGTTCCACCTTGTATTCTTAATAGGAGGAATGGAGCCAACCTTTATTACTAAAAATAGGAAGGAGGTTCTTGATGCCATTTTTTGCAGCAGAACCTGCTACATCATTAGAGATTGGAGGATATCGGATATTATTTCACTGTCAGATCACTGACTAATCATGTTCAACATTGCAGGGACAACTGGACCAGCAATGATGAGGAGAAATGCCAGAAAAACAGACTAGCATTCTTACTGAAAGGAACTTGAAGAAAGTATCCTGTCTTTAAAGGGTAAGTTAAGTTTTAATAACTCTTCAAACATGGAGTTGGCTGTTGACTCAGTGCAACAGGCTATTCTCCAGTCTTTTTTAAATAACTGTCAACCTCCTGCAGCTAGCTCCCCAAGGCCTATGCCTCGGTGATCCTCTAGCTTAGCAAACTCAGGAGAATTACCCGCAGAGCTTTTATTAAATCCAAGAAGGGTGGTGACTGGCAGCAATATAAGACTGCACTCATCACATACAATAAGGCCATCAGGAAGTCTAAGTATGATTCTTGGAAAAACTTCTGTGATGATATTAAGGATGTTTCTACCAGTGCTAAGTTTATGAGAATTATGGCTAGGGATAAAAATTCAAATCTTAATGCCATTAAATTGCCAAATAGGCAATATGCTGAAACAGAAAAGAAATTCATTCAGAAATGATGAAGATTCCCTTCCCTGATTCCACTAATGGTGACCCAGATGTAGCTCCAAGTATACCTACTGCTTTTAATAGCAGTAGGGAGTGCTGGAATCTTGCTGGAGAATATCATCACTCATGACAGGATCTTGTGAGCCATCGATTCATTCAACCCTTACAAGACTCCAGGTATGGACGAAATCATACCCGTTTTGTTTCAAAAAGGAAAAACGATCTTAGTTCCAGAGCTTAGTCAGATTTACAGGGTGTGCCTTGCTTTTGGATACATACCAAATGCATGGAGAAATACCAAGGTGATCTTTATCCCTAAACCTGGGAAAGACACATATTTTGAAGCGAAATCTTTAAGGCCGATTAGTCTAACATCATTCATGCTTAAGACATTGGAAAAGTTAATGGATAGGCACATCAGGGAGCGCATCTTGAGTGTAAAGCCACTCTCAAGATTCCAGCATGCCTATCAGACTGGCAGGTCAACTGACACTGCTCTTTATAATCTTTCCTTTATGCTTGAGAAAAGTCTTAAGGCAAATGTAACTGCATTTGCAGTCTTTCTTGATATTGAGGGTGCCTTTGATAAGATATCCACGGATTCCATCCTCAGGGCATTGGCCGATAGGGGTGCAGCTGTCTACTCAGGGATAACCCTATAAACGCTGAGTTGTTGGGGGATACAATTCATGCTAAGGCAAAGAAGGGCTGCTCAAGGGCAGGGTTCTCTCTCTTGTACTTTGGTGTTTGGTGGTGGATGGACTCCTCGTTTAGATACATCTGCATGGTGCATACTGTATTGGGTATGCTGATGATATTGTTATCATCATCATTAGAATCCTCAATAACATTCTTAAAAAGGTAGAGCGGTGGTGCAGGAATGTTGGCATTTCTGTTAAGATGTTTCTCATTGCTTTCAATAGGAAAAAATCGCTTAAATTTAATGAGATTGTGTTCTATGGGCGCACTTTCAGTTGCTCAACGGAGGTGAAGCATCTTGGTGTCTACTTCAATGAGAGGTTGTGTTGGAAGAGGCACATGGATTACTGCAATTTTGACTGACATTGACAAGTCTGAATTAGCAAAGCTGCAGATGATGATCTGGATGTCCATGACAGGTGTGCTTAGGACACCTACATCTGCTATGGAACTGCTGTTGAGTATGTACCCACTGCATATGATTATTGAGGCAGAAGCATTGATCTGCTCATATAGACTCATTTTACATGGGCAGTGACAAAATTACTTAAGGTATCTTACTTGGCGCAGGCTTAACAGTAAAATCAGTAAGCACCCAGTCTTTATCATGAAAGGTGACGGTATGCCTTTAAAGCATGTATTTGATAAGTCATTCAGGATTAGTCTTCATCATTCTACAGCTGAATGGGAGACTCTTTCTGTGATGGATCTTGAGACAAGTATGACCTGGTTCACTGATGGTTCCAAGATAAATGCTGGAATGGGAGCTGGGGTTTGCTGCCCAGCTGATAGTATATCTTTCTTTTACCCGCTGGATAGTTACACCACTGTCTTTCAGGCAGAGGTCTATACAATAATGTGTAGTTATATTTGCATTGAGAGGGGGTATAGTGGCTTGTCTGTCAATATCTACTCTGATAATCAGGCAGCGTTACTTGCCCTACAGAAACATACAATTACTTCTAGGATTGTCTGGGATTGTTATTGCTCTTTGAACAGTCTTGCCAGTAATGCTAATAATGTTATTATACATTAGGTGCCTGGTCATACTGGCATTCTGGGTAACCAGCTTGCTGATAGTCTAGCAAGGAAAGGGTCAGTTACTCCCTTTATTGGACCAGAACCAGCTATTGGCATTTCTAACTACTTTCAATAGAACTACTGTATTTAAAATTTTAAGAGAGCAGCAGTATTAAGAATGGCTTCACTCAAGAAGACAGAGACAAGCAAAAGAGCTCAATAGCAGATGGCCTAGTAGAAGGGCAAAGGAACTCATCGGGCTCAGAAGGAATAGTCTATGAAATATGGTGGAACTGCTAACAGGACACTGCAGACTTAGTGGACATCTTAGTATTATGAAGGTGGCCAATGATCCTCTTTGTAGTGGTTGTAAGTACGAAGAGGAGACTGCTTTACACGCCCTCTGTAGCTGTGAAGCATATGCTGCTTATCGTTTCAAGCACCTGAGTCAACATTTGGTTGAGCCATGGGAAATTCAGGATATTCTTATCAAATGTCTGCTGAATTTTATGTCAGCTACTGGTCTATTTAGGGAGTAAGTGAGGATGGTTTTTTCTCTTTCATCTTTGGGGGGATAGCACAATAGACCGCTGGTCGCGGTACTTTGGCTCTGTAAGTACGATGAGGAGGCTGCTTTACACGCCCTCTGTAGCTGTGAAGGATATGCTGCTTATCGTTTCAAGCACCTGGGTCAAGATTTGGTTGAGCCATGGGAAATTCAGGATATTCTTATCAAATGTCTGCTGAATTTTATGTCAGCTACTGGTCTATTTAGGGAGTAAGTGAGGATGGTTTTTCTCTTTTATCTTTGGGGGGATAACACAATAGACCCCTGGTCACGATACTTTGGCTCTGTAAGTACGAAGAGAAGACTGCTTTACATGCCCTCTGTAGCTGTGAAGCATATGTTGCTTATCGTTTCAAGCACCTGGGTCAACATTTGGTTGAGCCATGGGAAATTCAGGATATTCTTATCAAATGTCTGCTGAATTTTATGTCAGCTACTGGTCTATTTAGGGAGTAAATGAGGATGGTTTTTCTCTTTCATCTTTGGGGGGATAACACAATAGACCGATGGTCACGATACTTTGGCTCTGTAAGTACGAAGAGGAGACTGCTTTACATGCCCTCTGTAGCTGTGAAGCATATGTTGCTTATCATTTCAAGCACCTGGGTCAACATTTGGTTGAGCCATGGGAAATTCAGGATATTCTTATCAAATGTCTGCTGAATTTTATGTCAGCTACTGGTCTATTTAGGGAGTAAGTGAGGATGGTTTTTTCTCTTTCATCTTTGGGGCGGTAGCACAATAGACCCCTGGTCACGGTATTTTGGCCCTTGACCCCCCCCCATCATACAGTAGGTTTTGATCAAATAAAATATGTTTGAAGTATTTTTCTTGTCTTTTTATTAGATTTTTTTTCTCTGTGGGTCATTAAAAGCCATGAGAGCGCAGCATACATAACACTTTGTAAAGATCTGAACTATATCAGATTCGCCATATAGAAAGAACTAATGCTTTTCTAAAACAGAGTAAAAATATGTTAAAGTCCAGTAAGACGCACGGCAAGATGAAAGAAACTACTCAGTCACCATCGCTCTTGGACATTTGACAATCGGTGACAGTTTGCTAATGCTAAGGAGCAGCCGGCACTTTTTTGATCTTTGAGCATGGGAAGAGAACTCACATACGTTCTCACGAGAGCATATGATCGCAGGATCCACGTGCAAAAGAGGAGTTTCTTAAGGTGTCCACTCAGGAGACAACAGTAAAGGTCCCTGGGAGGTTCTTAAAAAGAACGGACAGTTAGTGGCAGAGAAACTCACTATTGTTTTGAGAGGAAGAGAATTGAGAGATATATACGAGAGGATGCGAAGGAGAGATTAGATTTTGGCTGGAGTTGGAAGAGCGACTTTTGGAGTGGAAGATTTTGAAGGCTGAAAGGGCCGGACTTTACGATCCCTAATACCGGGGAATGATACCGGAATCAGCGGCGACAGGGCACCAGGGTGCCGTCGCGGAAAAAGGAGACCTTTATCTCGGAGACAAGACCAGCGTTTTCCGTTCAAGTGATGCAATGCCTGTGGACTTAATAGATTAGCCGCCACCTTCTCATAGACACTATTTCTGTTACATAAACTTTGTTCAACAAATTTTACATTGTTGTGTACATAGCAACTTATCATTACTCCAGAATATTTTTTACTGTGTTATAAAATAAATTTCATGTTATCAGATTCTAAGAGAATATAAATTGCTAAGCCTTCGAAGATTAACACCCTCGACCATCGCTACCGCCTTCTTAGGACACGGCACAACTGGTGGCAGCCAACGAAACGAACTTTTATGTGCAAAAAATAGTACAGATGAGATTGTTAGCAGTCTGTGATTAAAAACAAAAGAGAGCTGAGCATCGAGCAGCAGGACAACGTCATAGCCGCAACACTGCGAAGGAGTCAACAGTCCAGTGACCCAGGAGAGAGCAAAGGGACATCCAGGAGATCCACCTAAAGCCAGACGGAGAGAGCCGACAACCGACAGACTCCCTTGGAAAGGCCTGACCCTGACGCAAAGAGAGTGACTGATACTTCAACGGCAGCACACTGGCCAAAGCAACTGTGACGGGACCTCAACACAACAGAGCAGGTAGGCTCATTATTTTTTTGAATGGCTCTCAAATTTTGTTTTAGTAGAATTTAAATGTTTTAAATTCGGGATCTAAAATTGTGAGATAGTAAAATTGTTGTAATTTGTAAAGTAAACATTAAGATAAGGGCATCAAGCCATGTATAACAGAGGCAAATTCATAGGCATTTAAGATAGCTCAAGCTAGGGAGCAGATTAAAATATGGTTTGTATTCGAAACGAATACAAAGGAAATTTTTGTTTCTAAGAAAAGAAGCGGAGAAAATTTTCAGGGGAGATTGCAGTAGCGAGCCGAAAAAAAAAAAGGGCTCAGGGGAACAGTTTTTTAAATTAGAGATGCAAGTAGTGTAATATTACATGTAAATTGTGAGGAAAATTAATTTATGTTAGTTAAACTACTGAATAAAGATATTTTCTAGAAATTTATGGTCAGAACACTGATTACACTGGTCATGGTTGGCAAAGAAGTGCTCAGATTTGAAAAATTTGAAAAGTTTATTCAAAATATATGTGTGCAATTTCTATAAGATTTTACTATATATTGTGTTTTATCCTGTGTGTATAGGGACTTTAAACAGAAAAATTTATCTTGCACATTGGTTATTTTTAACAAAAGGGGAAGGTATCCAAAAAATTCCACAGATATTGTAAATTTATACTTTATATCCTGTATTTGTATTTAAAATTTGTTTATGTAAACATATTTTATAGTGTTAATTAACAGGTTTTGAATTCTCCGAGGAAATTATTGGTATAAATTATTGAAATTGTGTTAAAAATAAGGCTTCATTATGACAAAGGTGACCGCATTAAAACATTGCAGAAAAGTTGATTTGCAGAATTTAGCAGCAGAATTGGGTGTAGCACTTGAGAATGGGGATACAATACAAATAATCATCCAAAAAATTGAGCAATCAGATAGCTACGACGAGGACCTTGCGCTAACGCAAGCCAAATATATTGTACAAGATAGAGAAGACTATATAGCTAGGGAAAAAGACCGCGAAAAGGCAGAAAAAGACCGCAAGAAGGCAGAAAGAGACCGCGAAAAGGAACAGTTAGAATTAGAAAGAGCTAAATTAGACAACGCAGACAGACAGAAAGAAAGAGAATTCAAACTAGAAGAATTAAGATTAACGCAAGGCACAGAGAGAAGCAGTTCAAGTGCGAGCAATCGTTCTGATAGAGGCCCAAAATTAAACATAAAATCTATTATGCATTCGTTCGACCCAGACAAATCAGACATAACTTTATTTTTAAATTTATTTGAGAGACAGGCAGAAAGATCGGGGATCGAGTCAGATGACCTAATAACTCATCTTTTAGCTTTATTGCCCATAGAAATTTCAGAATTAATTTTACGAGAACCGTCTGACAGCGTGGACAATTTTGCTCACGTGAAAAAAATTCTCTTAGAACGATATAGGTTAACAGCAGAAGCTTATCATTTAAAATTAATGAGGCATCAAAAAAATACAAACACCCCATGGAAAGACCTAATCTTCGAATTAAATAGTTTTCAAGACGGGTGGCTTGATGGTTTGGGCATCAAAACCTTAGAGGAGCTAAAAGACCTGCTTATAACGGAACAAATTAAACGAAGAGTGGCGATCGAAACTAAAAATCATTTTATCGATTCGTGGGAAGAGTATAAAAAACCAGACAAACTCGCAAAAGATTTGGATGGGTATGAAGCAATAAAGGGCGCGACGTCCTGGAAAGGCTATGCCAGACCCCCCGTGGAAAAAAGATTCGAGAAACCGAGATATACGGAAAAAGACAGCGAAAAATGGTCCGATCGCCCAAATTACGAGGAAAGGGACCTGAGGAAAAAACCCGGTCATAAATCTAATTGGCGAGAGAAAAGCGATGATAGGGAAAAACAAAAAGCCTTCGAAAAAACAAAGAAAGATACATGCTTTGTTTGCGGTGGGGGGCACTGGAAGCGCAACTGCCCGGAGCTAAAAAAAAGGGAAACCCTGCATAAAACGATCCACCACATTAGCAGAGAGCCGGACTTAGAAGAAGGTTTCGAACCATATTTAAGGAAGGGAAAGATAAATGGAGTAGAAATTACAATGTTACGTGACACGGGAAGCATGACGGATGTATGCCCTGGAAGCTTGGTTAAAAGTAGCCAATTCAATGGGAACGTAAGCTGGGTAAAACAGCCCTTGTTTAATGATCTTCGTTGCCTTCCCATAGCCGAAGTTACGCTCGAATTACCAGACAAAAGGTTAATTAAGACCAAAGCCATCGTCACGAACGAAGAATCAGACATTAATTATTATATCTTGGGCAATTTAACTCAAAATCTTATCGATTCAGGAAACGCATTGAAACCTCAAACATTACACGCAGTAACAACACGCGGTCAAGCTAAACAGCTGACCAAAGAAAGCGAAACCAATAACATTCGAAATTTGGATCCGTGCGTTCAAGGGGTCAGTCAATCACGGGAGATTAGGCCGGAGACTGCGACGCCAGACGACGAGTTAGAAGGGAGCGGAGGGGAGGAGCCGATCTCCTTACCACCGCTCGTCCAAGACGAGACCTTTTTATTGAGCAAAATAGAAAGGAAAGATTTCGAAACTGCGTAGAATGAAGACAAGTCGCTTGAGATAATCAGACAAAAAGCACGTGAAAAGAAATCCTTTTTTGAGTACAAAAACTCCATTGTTATTAGAAGGGTTAAAGACCACAGGGGTTCGGAGAGAGAACAAATCGTGGTTCCTGAAAAATTCAGAAAGGCAATTTTGAGCGCCTGTCACGAGAGCAGTGCGGCGCATTTGGGAGAAAAAAAAAACAAAAGATAAATTACTATGGTACTTCTTCTGGCCAAATGTTATCAAAGAAACACAGCTTTACGTAAAATCCTGTACGCCTTGTCAGTTAGTGGGAAAATCGGGAGAAACAAAAAAGGCTCCTTTGGCGAGGGTACCTGTAATCCCAGAGGTATTCTCAAAACTTTCAATCAACCTGGTAGGCCCTTTAACTAAATCAAAACAGGGAAATAAATATATGTTGACAGCATTATGCGTTTTCTCGAAATATCCAGAGGCGATTCCGATAGAAGACATGTCATCGGAAACAGTGGTACAAGCACTTATGCAGATTTTTAGTAGGATAGGTTATGCTAGAGAGGTACAGACAGATTTAGGAAAATCGTTTACGTCAAACTTAACGACGGCTTTCTTAGAGAAATTTGGGGTCAGGCTGCGTCATTCCAGCGTTTGCAATCCGAAAGCAAATAACGTTGAGCGCCTGCACCGTACGATTAAGAGGTTATTAAAAGTAATGTGCCTGGAAAGCGGGACAGATTGGGAAGAAAACCTGCCGCATGCATTATTGGCGATACGCAATGCAATCAGCAATTCCACTGGGTTCAGCCCAGCAGAGTTAGTTTTCGGCAAAAACCTCAGGACGCCTGAGACACTTTTATTCGAACAATGGACAGGGGAGAACAAGGAACCAGAAGTAGTAACAGAATACGTTTTCGAGCTCATGAACAGACTGAAAAAATGCCAAGAATTAGCGGAGCAAAATCTGCTAGAAAATAGAGAAAAAAGGAAAACACGATATGATAAACAAACGACCGCATAAAATGGCAGCCAGCTGGATAGGTCCTGGACAAATAAAAGAAAAAATTTCAGAGACAAATTATGTAGTAGAGGTTCCGGGGAGGCGCGCAAAAGAGCAAGTTTTCCACGTAAACCTATTGAAACCGTACATACAACGGGTGGAAAAAATAAATATTCTGGTGCACTTATGCGACGGGGAAGAGTATCAGCACGACTTGGAAATAGCTTTTCCACTAGATGAGCCCAATAACTACAATTTCGAGGAAATTGTAAAAGATAGCAATCTGACGGATAGGTGCAATAATGAGCAATTACGGGAATTAGAAATCCTACTGGGGGAGTTCAGGGAGGTTTTCTCAAATAACCCGGGGGCGACAGACATGGAGGAGCACGATATCGAGGTAATTATTGACAAACCAGTTAGAATCAGACCGTATAGAATGTCCCGCAGACAAGAAGAAATTTTAGAGAAAGAAATTAAAAGGATGCTCGAACTTAATATTATAAAGGAAGGGGAGTCAGACTATTATTCGCCCTTAATTCTAGTGGAATCAGCCGGTAAGGAGCCACGCCCATGTGTAGACTTTCGTCGGCTTAATGCAATTACTAAAATAGAGTATTACCCCTTGCCTAATATTGAAGAGAGAGTGGAGCGTGTGGCGGCGGCAAAGTACATAACGGTACTGGACTTAACAAAAGGCTATTGGCAAATCCCAATGACCCCGCAGGCCCAAAAATATGCAGCATTCGTAACAAATAAAGCAACATATTTGCCTTTAAGATTACCCTTTGGTTTAGTCAACGCTTCGTACAGATTCTCCAAATTTATGGCAAAATTGTTAAAGGGACTAGAAGATTTCTGCCTGCCGTATCTGGACGACATGGCGATTTTTTCAGAAACATGGGAAGCCCATTTAGAACACATTTGGGAGGTGCTATCCAGAATTAAGGACGCAAATTTGACAGTAAAAATTTCAAAATGTAAATTTGCGCAAAGAACAGTTAAGTACCTAGGGCATATTGGTGGGAAAAGGACAAAGGAGGCCAGCAGAGGCAAAAATTAAAGCAATCACGGAATTGGCGCCCCCCAAGTCGAAAACCGAAATCCGCAGATGTTTAGGTATGGCCGGGTATTACGCTAGATATATCCAAAATTACGCGACTATCGTAGAACCGCTCACAAGAGCATTAAAAGGAAAAAATAAAAGGGAGAAAATAACATGGGACGAAGAAATGGAAAGGGCCTTTCAAACGCTGAAAGAGAAACACCAAAAAATATATTTTTTAAAGATTAGGCATATAAATATATTAATACTGTTAGGTACCTATACATATTTACTTCATGTTTCAAATGTAAAGCTGGTGTTCCAGTTACTCCATAAATTTTTCATGAGTGGGATAACTTGGACATGTATTAGAGGTAACTGGACCACGTGGGATCCAGTTACCCCAACAGTTATAAATAATTTTTTTGAGTTTCTCTTACTACGGGAAATTCATTTCTTCATTTTTTTTTTTTTTTCTTTTTGCTTGCAATAAAGAAAATTGTGTAATACCTTATTAAAATTACATAATAAAATTTTTAAAAAGCATGTTTTTGGGCATCAAACCGAATTTCTTAAGCGAGATAGCCAAACTTCGAAATTTTACGATACAGATGAAGAGGCATACATAAGACAAAATGACATTAGAAAATTATCGAAACCAATAAAAAATAGTTTTGTTTGATATAAAAACTTGGTTACATTCTCCACAGATTTATTGAACTTATCGAACTTTCATTGAGGAAAAAAAAACAAAAACAGAATGAGATACTTAAGTACTTACGTGCCTGTTTATTCATAGAGTTATCTTGTTTATTTTTTTACCTAAAATACCCATGCAACTTTTATACTTATTACCTACACTAAAGTACATAGGTACTTACTTAATTCTTATGTTTTTTGTATAAATAAATCTAATAACTTTGTATTTGGTGCTTTTTTAGACATCTTGACAGCAAAGGCTTCCCTTATATAATTTTCATGATCTGCCTTTGTTTAAATTTTTTAAAGTTATTTACACTTTGAACCTAACTGAATACATTTACAAGGGTTCAGACTTTAATTCAAATAAACATTAGTATTTGGAAGCTGAATTGACAGAATGTCCAGAGTCACATTGTAAAATCATGGCCCAGTTGCCCCACGTAATCTTATAACAGAACAAATAACAAGAATATTTTTAAAGCAAATACAATTTAACATTCAAATTTTGTAAAAAAAAAAAAGGCACAAAAACATTAAAAGTTTTACCTCAAAAGGGGAAATATAATCATTCAATGCATGATTATAAACATAAATGATGGCATCATACAATCCTTGATTCCAGCACAATGTCATAACCTGTAAGAAAAAAATAAAACTTTTATTTTAAGATAAAAGTTATTTAGCAAGATATAAATTTTAAATATTTTTAAATGCAGGTAAGTTTTGATTACCTGCTGTAATAATCAGTGGAAACACCACTAATAATCAGCAAGTTTAAAAAAAGTAAAGAAAGATAAGAAAAAGTGTTCTCATCAGCATGTGACATGACAAAAAAATCTTTTTATGGGTATTCATTGCAGAATATGGAATATTGGCAATAATAAAGTAGAGTAGTAGATTGCATTATGTATGGATTAGCAGCAATAAACCCGATGCAACAAAGTTGTGGTTCTTTGAGGTCAGATTCAATGTAAAAACATGAAAAGAATAATAAACAATGTAAAGGGTAAAAATGCTGAAGATGAAATGAAGAAGCAATTATTGGTGAAAATAACAGTTGATCCAGATTGATGACAGTGTTTCTGCTAAATATGTGTTTCAGAATAGAAACTTTGTGACTAAATAGTGTGTCACAGTGTTAATTTATCCAGCCATTTATTGTTTATATAAAGAGCTTTTTTACATCAGTAAAATATATATTTTTTTTATGCTAATATATATTTATGATAATATGTTCATTGTTTGCAGGGATATTGGATGTGGCCACACGGAGTCATCTGTGTTTCCCTATGATATATTTACTAGGGGTGACTCTGTGTAAAAAAAAATTTCTGAAATTCACAGCAAATTTTCTGAAAAATTACAACAGAGGGGGGGGGGGGGATCCACCCTAACTACGTGTTTTTTTTTTTTGTTTTTTTTTTTTTGTTTTTTTTTTTTGCATCCCTTTGACAAAATCGATCATCTGACGGAATTTGCCGTTTTTTTGATGAAATTTGCCATTTTTTTCACAATTTTTTGACAAGAATTATGATTTTTCATGATTTTTAGGAAATTTTAGTTTTTCCTGCGACTCTGACGAAATTAGGTTTTTTTTCGTGATCTCTGGACGAAATTCGCGATTCTTTAACGAAATTTGCGTTATTTTCACGATCCTCTGACAAAATTCTTGTTTTTCATGCAATCCTTTGACAGGGTTCATACTCATTTTCCAAGAAAAAATTCCCTGAGAATCCACTGATGCATTTTCAGGGATGCATAATTTTTCCGTGTCAACAATTAACAACATTTTTTAAACCAGTATCACGACCCCTCGCTCCCCCTCCCCTTTAAAAAAATACAAACTAGATATTCTCAAAAATACAGTTTATACATAACCTATATAAACAATATGAACAGAACTTTAAAGGAAAAACTATTTAAAATTAATTTGTGTACAACAGAGATGAAGTCTGCATGCCTTGTGGGGCTCTTCTTAAAAACTTGGTAGATTGCTGTAAGAATTTAATTTCCACTTTGGGATTTTATTACATCTTTAAAAAGTATTATGAATAATATGAAGGCTCAAGTGCCAATATCAATTTTAAAATGTCCTTTATTTTTCTTAAGTTCCTCTTTAACAGTTTTCAAACCTCACGATGTTAGAAGGCATGTCTAGTGACTGAATGGATGTCGCCAGACGTTAGAAGTAGAACATATTAAATATAACATATGTTATATCTAATCTGTAAGAAGGAGTGGCTAGTTTCCAATTCTATATATCACGATGCTTTAGAAGAAAGGTCTTAGTTTGATTTCATTATGACTTCGCAAAGCACGCAAACTGCAGTGATTGCCCTCAATTTCCCAGAGCAGCCAATCATTTTGCCAGGTTTTCCAGGTTTAGGGAACTTTTTGCATTATCCCCTGAGATTCCTCTGATTTTTTAGGGCCAAAATTCATCCCCTGATTTTCCCAGGAATCCCATAATCCCCTGATGAGTATGAACCCTGTTTGACGAAATTGGCGATTTTTCTTCGAACAATTGACGAAATTGATCATTTTCGGCGATCATTTGTCGAAATTTGCGATATATGTCCAAATTGTCGAATTTATAACCGATTTTTAAAAATTTTTGGAAATAACTCCCTCAATTTTTCGGAAAATTCAGAACAGAATCACCCTTGATATTTACTCTATAATTTTTTTTAAATTTAAATTTTAGCTGTTCTTTAAAGTTATTTTAAATTAAAATATTCTTATACTTTTTTATACAGGCATAGAATTTAATTTTTATTATTAAATTTTGAAGGAATTAAATATTTTTATGGTACACGTGGTAAAATTTTTATCTGATTATGTCATTTCCCCCCCCCCCTTATAATGGATCTTTCTTTATTATAACTGATTGATAATATTAAATTCAAGTCCTAGTCAGTTAGAATACACTAGATAAAATAGTCTTGACTTTTACTGCTCTCTTACTGTAACTTTTTATAATTTATTATTTGAATTAATTTCATACTTCTGACTTTATGTTGCTTTTCTGTTGCAACTTTATAAAATTTTTATTTATAAGTGTACCGAATAATCTTATTGAATTAAAATAAAATTATGATCTCTTTTGGCTGAAAATTGTTCAGCTTATGATTTAAAAAAAAATATTACATATGGTAATATTTTCATATTGTTGAGATCATTTTATAGGAAGGTGTCTGACTTTGCTTATAATTGCAATAGGGCTTATTGCATATCTTCTTTTACGTATAGTATGTATTGAATTACGAATGTAGTACTATTTATGTAATTTTTTTTCCTGTTTCTCTTTTGGTTACTGTACATACACATTTTTTATGGCTTTAAATTTAATGCTAAATTTTCTTTCGGCATTCAAAATTTTGTCTTCTCTTTGTTGAAAAAGGTCTTTATATTTTACATTTTCACCTTCTCGTCATCCAAAATATTGTTCGGTGAATGAGGGCATCGTGATAATACTATCACATTTCTTTGTTATTTATGTGCCGTTCTGATGTTGCATGTCAGCCATGTTGTTTATGGCTCCTCTGGAATCTATTTCCTTTGCTGATCACGGCAATTCTCTCATTTGACCACTAAGGCAGTTCAGAGAGCATTTTTCTTCCCATCTTACTCCTTCTCTTGCACAGTACTTTATGCGCAACGTGAATGTTCCTGTGGCGTCACTTCTTAGCTTGCTTTAGTGCTGATGGAAAGAGGGGTGCGTCTTGAACAAATTAGGAATTAGTTTTGTTCTGTCTGTTTTTATACGCTCTACAATTTACATTGTCAACTTAATTTAACTAAAGGATTTAAAATTAATTTGGAGTGAATTGTGTTGCAATTCATGGCGATTGGAGAGTGTTAACGAGCATGGACAGGAGCCCCTACTACTAAGTGTGAGTTGAAATCTCACCTTTTTTTTCCACCTATTCATCGGCCTGCATCTGTGACGGAACCGTGGCCTTGCTCTTGTGGTTTTTCTTTTTTTCTCCCGTCTTCCTCGCAGACAACGTTAGCATAGACCTGTAAGTTGGCTTTTCCCCAGTGCCTGCATATGCGCGTCATTCATTATTCCTCCCTTCCTTTTTTTCTCTCCGTGTTTCATCCGAGGCTGTAAGTGCGCGCATGCTCAGTAGAAACGGGTGCTTGCTATGATTTCAAACAAGTGACGTTTTGTTTCGCGAACAAATTGGATTCCATTACTTTCGCTTGTGGCTTTTAAATTTAATCAATCGTTTTAAACCTCTCGCTTAATTACTTTTGCAGGCCCTGTAGCAATATTTAAATACTATCTCCCTTAATTTTTTTAGGCAGTTTAAGTTCTGACGGGATTGTCGAAACGACGATGTGGATATTTGTTTGTAGTTGTGCCATTTTTTTTTTATCAACGGAGTTTTTGTTCTTCAGTTAAATATTAGATGTTCTTTCGGGAATTTTTTTGATCTAAGTGCTGGTATTTTCAAGAACTATTATGGGTGATCAAAAAAGAAAATTATTCCTCTTCATCTAAAATTATTCTTGAATACAGATTGATTTAGTTTCAAGAAAGTGTAGTTCCTGTCTCTTCCTCAACACTGCTTGTTTCAAGTAAGAACGTTTTTGAATTTTCTCCTTTTAAAATGACTTAAAAGAACTAAGTATAGGGTTATTGTTGCCATTTTTTTAAGAAGATTTTTACAACAAAATAATTCTAATATACGATCACAACAATTTGTGAATATTCTAATATTCACGTCACACTAAGTAAATTGCTTGCGTATATGAAAGAGTGAACAGCTTGCTAGAAAGTACTCATAAAATATTTTTTCTTCTCTTGCGAAGCCGTTTTTCCCAGTCTTGCAAAGATACATATAAATCAGAAATACCGGATATTCAAAGAAAAACATTATATCCATGTAAAATTTTATGCTATACATCAATTACAGATTACATATAAATATCTTACTTGATGAATATCCAGATTTGTAATGTCCAAACGTACAATACAAGCCTCCAAGGAGTCAAACAGTTTTTTGTCAGAATAGTGATTAACAAAGTCCTTCACAATTTGAGGGGTTAATGACTTTAGTCGTCCATCAAGAATATATGGTTCTAGGGATTCCAGGAATACTCCTAGTGCTAAAGGATCTGCATAAAAGCAGTCATACATTTTCCCAAAGAGAAAGTCTCTGGAATTATATCAAATTGAACAAATGAATAAATGTATTTCCAACAGAAGCAAAATGAGAGTGCATACTTAGAAAATTTTATAAATGCAATAATATAATCAATCCCTTATTTTTACTTCAAGAAAATGAGTGAAATGATTACTTACAAATAATGATAAAGTTAACTCCATTTTAGGACTTTGTTCAATTAGCTTTAATCGTAATAACTTTTTAATTATTTACTTTTGAAAGCTCCTACATATCAAAATCAAGTCTAATTTATAGTGAAAACTTAAGTTCGAATTGGAAGAAAGGGCATCTCTTAAGTGTCCAGCATCTGAACTAAGACCCGATTTTATAAATAGGGACACTGGGTTAATACCAAGGAGTGCAAGAATTTTAGAGGTGTAGTCTTAAAAAAAAAAAAAAAAAAAAAAAAAAAAAAAAAAAAAAAAAAAAATCCAAACTATAAAAGTTTAATATCAAATACTATATAAATATGGCATTACAGTAAAGTTGAGAGATTTTACTGTTTTTGTATCCATGATTCAATAAATTTCTTGTTGGGGAGGGGGGGGGGAGGCAGCCCCCCCCCCCATTACCCCACCCCCCCTAGGCTACGCTGCTGGCTGAGCCCCACAAATATGAAAACTCAACTGTATCAAGAAAGAAAAGAAAAAATCAGACAGAGATTGGCATCTAGTAGAAAGTTGGTCAATTTTAATCAGATTGGATGTTAAGGGTCAAAGGTGGATGATGGCGAGAGCAAATATTGTTTAAAGAGAATGTGCTTATCATAAGTGACTTCCATAAATCCTGCATGTTATCGAACCATACTCGCTACAATATATCAATTAGTAGGCAGTCCGATTGTGACACATCATCCAAGATGATTATATGATAACAATGATAGATTTTCTAATCTTCCATAATCCAGTCTACAGCCAAGAGTAGTGGTATGGAAAAAAAAATATTAGCAACAAGATGGTTTACTGTTAATATGGATATCATTAAAGGGTTTTCACATAAAACATCATTGCACTAAATTGGCAGTAGACCTAATTACAGAATTAAGCGGTAGTGGGCCCAATTACAGAAGATTACTTAATAAATTTAAAAATCTCATTAGCAAACACATTGTAACTAATAAGCAAACGAAAATGAAGTACTAGAAAACAGGAATTCTGCTTTTTCAGAATTTAGTGTAGCCTCCGATGAAAAGCAAATATATATAAATAGATAGTACAAAACATATTTCAGTTTTTTTAAGACTTAAAATACACTCGCTGTTATTTTATATAAAATTTACGATCCAGCCTTATGTGTACGGCTTTTTACAACATCAATAGAAAAGTATGCATATGACGTCACTATCGCAGAATAACACACAAACCCAGCAAAAAGCAATGCCATCATTCAAGAAACTCAACAAAAAAAATCGGGTATCTAATGATTCATTTGTTTGTAACATTAATGTTGATACTGAAAATTAAATATAGTTTATAACAGGTCCATGTTTTATCAGAAATCATTCATTTATATTTTTTTCAAAATTCGGAAAACGTTATTACACACGGATTAATAAAATTGCATTCTTTCAGCTTTTTGATAGGAAATAGGCAGATTGTGGAGAAAAAAAGTCACACGTATATACTTTAAATTACATTTTTATAGCAGACGATAATCTTAGCGTAGCATGTATTTTAATTACAATTTTTTTTCAGTTTTTATGAGAAAATGGCAACAAAAAGATATATCTACTATTTTCCCTTTACTTTCTACAGAAATGGAGTACTTCAGTTGCCACTGTTACAGAAATGGCATTGAAAACTAGAAAAAAAAGTTAATATTTCAAAAATAAATTGAGATGCAATTTTCAAACAAGTTGCAGTTAAAAGTACTTTTTCCCCCTATACGAAGGTGTAAACATTGAAAATATGTGATGCTTAGAAGTTAAAAAAATTGCAGTAGAGATTATCAGTATTTAACCGTACAATGATACATCTACTTTGTTTTACGGCTGACTTATGTGACGTAAAGTTATTTTTTAGCAACAACACTTTAATTGTTTTTCAAAAGAAATAGCATGTCAGGGGCTAATAAATGTCTGAATCAGTAAGTTATGTGGTGTTTGAAAAGAAAGAGGAAATACTAAATACAACAAAACATATACGAAATGATGTCATGATTGTAAAGAGCTCACGGTTTCTCTATCGGAATCTTCCGATTTGTCAAAGGATTAAACAAGTAAATTGCGAATAAATTGCAATGCTTAGCATACATTTAAGGGAAACCTAACTATTTGCAAGAGGCATCTAGTCTTTTATAATTGTATTGCTTTTTTCGTTTCCTAGCTAGCATCTGAAGTGCTGAACTACATTACAACTTTACTTCTAGTTGAGAGTATGTTGCTTTGTGAGGAGGGGGGGGGGGGACAAAAAATTTTATGACCTACTAACTTTAATTTCCCCATCTGCAACTACAGTTAACAACAAGATAAAAAGAAATTTACATTCATAGTTATACTTTAAGAAAATAATAACAGTATTAACAAACCAGATACTTCTGGGCTAAATAATATAACCCCTAACCAAATCTTTTATTATGTACATTAAAATTTCTCTTTAAAAGAATTTTTTAATCATCTCTTTTTTTGTTAATTCTATTTCATTAAAGGGTTTAGTCACTATTCCCATCAATTTACTTTCACATCTGAAATTTTAAAAAAATGCCCTAAAAATACAAAAGATCGACTGGGAGCAGAAAACATGAACTGGGAGCAGAAACTGAAAATTTAGAAGAATGTATAAATGCTTCACAATCAGGATAAATATCATAGAGAGAAACATTAGCCCTCTTTTAAATAAGTTGCTCTATGGATATTTTGCACTCTAAGTGGTGAGATATAAAAAAGAAAATTGCTCCACCAACACTGATGAAAAGTTTTTACAGTTTTATGTTTTATTGTAAAGTAACTTTTACATATATTATTCTCTCTTATTAAGACTAGTTAGAAAGACATAAGGAGGTTCTCAAATATCTCATTCAGCATCCTACAATTTATATGTATTTCTGATGCATTTTTCAATTTAATTTCGAATTCAAGTAAACATACTTATAATTAAAACTAGTCGCCTCTGGTGACCAGTTTGGTCGCCTTGAAATACATGCTAAGCATTGCAACATGTTATTTTTATTTACTTAATCCTTTGACAAACTAGAAGATTCTGACAGAGAAATCAAGAATTCTTTACGATGATGGCAGCATTCCGTATCTTGTTTGTTGTTATACATTTCACCTTTCTTGACAAAAACCGCTTAATTCACTTAGTCACTTCTGTTTCACTTCCATTTGTGACATTTACATATTACATCAGGGCCATGAGAAAGATCACCAAAAATGGTTGTCAATTGCCAAACTTGTTTATCTTTCCAATCAAACTCAAAGTAATTTTACATTATTTAATACATAATATTGTATAGATGGTAAATAATATCTGATAAATTAATAAATAAATTATGATAAATTAACTATAATAAATAAATAGAAAAAACTGCAAACTATAATAAAAAATAAACTGTAAAAAATAAATAAACTATATTAAGTATTATTATATTATAGTTCTTATTGAGTATGATACGCTATAAAGTTATCAAAAAGTAAGTGTTACTGAAATTGGTATAATTGGCACATTTGTATCATATCTGACATGGCTCAGATAATAAGTAAGTACCTTATTTTTGAATGATCTTTCCAAAAAATCTAAATTTTATGCAGTTTTATTGGGAAAAAAAATTTCATTAAAAATGGCCCCTTGGCACATATGAATAGCGAAGTGGTCAGCCCGTTTTCGTTCATGACAGTCACATGACTTAGACTTTTATTATTAGAGATCAAAGATGCGTGTTTTAAATGTATCTGATACATAAGTATTTCATATGAAATTAGTGATAGATTTATATTGTAAATGAAATGCTTTTATTTCCAGATCCCAAGTCCTGCTTGAGAGCTTCAAAAATTTAAATGGCTTATTTCATAAAAAAAATTAGCTTGGGTTCAAGTAACCCAAACCAGTGGGTTATTTGAAAGTAAATTTCAAAAATTTACTACATATATAAAAAAAAATACACTGTGATTTGAAATAGGCTGAAAATCTTAGAAAAACATCATAAAAGTAGTAAAAAAAAGGTATCAGGTAGGTATCAGTACACTTAAAGTTTTTTAGGCTAATGTTTGGTAAGAAATGCACAAAAACTTACTTTTTAGGTTTAAGTAATTCCTAAGTTACTTTAAGGTAGTTATGTAAATAATTAATAAATAATTGAAAAAAAGACACAATTGTGTGGAATTGCAATGTACTTTAATGAAAGGATTTGACCTCAAACATGAAAAAAAGGTATCAGGTAAGTATCAGCACACTTAAAATTTTTTAGGCTAATGTTTGGTAAGAAATGCACAAAAAACTTACTTTTTAGGTTTAAGTAACTCCTAAGTTACTTTAAGGTAGTTATGTAAATAATTAATAAATAATTGAAAAAAAGACAGAATTGTGTGAAATTGCAATGTACTTTAATGAAAGGATTTGACCTCAGATATATAAAGTTAAAGAATACCATGACATAAAGGGACAACAGACACAAATATATAAAATTTTTTGTAATGTTCTGTTAGAATGAACTCCACAGAATAATCAAAATCTATTTATCGTAATGAATATAATGAAATTTTAATAATAAAAATTTATTAATAAAAGTTTTGTAATAGTGAAATTGCATTTCATTTATAGGTATTTTGCTGGGGGAACACTATAAATTTCTTTCTCTGAAAATTTTCATTTTATCAGAGATTGCCCTAATACTGTATTATGCTACTATATTATATTTCAACTGTATCATAGAATCACACAAAATGAAATAAAATCAATAGCTCATACTTTTTTTCAACAGCTATACAGTAGTCTACACACACCGGAATTTTTTCTTGGTAATGATGAATTAGTAGTTCAATTCTTCCTCTTTCTGGAGAAAGATGTGTCATAATGAGCTCAACATATGTGCTAAGAACATCTAAAACTTTTAAGGCAACTTGTTCCCTTCTCTGGTTTTTTTTACCAACTAAACCTAAAATAAACATGACACATGATAAGTACATTACATTAGTTAACAGAAAACAAAACTGTTTATGGCATAAAATACATAAATACAATCAGCCAAAAATAAAATCAATATAAATAAATAAAGTTTAAGATACATAGTTTTGCAATATGCATTACCAGTGCTTATAATTTTATTTATTTATTTTAGAAGTGATTTTATTTAATATAGCATTATAATAGCAGTTATTTTATAAAATAAAAATAAGATTACCTAAATAAAATTTCAAATTATGCCTTATGGCACCAAAAGATCTACTGAAAAGAAATAACTATAATCAGGGTTTCACACAAGGAAAAATAATAAGGTGGGATTTTTAAATTCTAACAAAAAATTTAAGTTTGATATTCGAAAAGTTAGGTTATTTTAAGTGGGGCTCTCAAAAATGTTGCCCAATCCTGCACTTTATCACGAACTCTAAAACATAGTATGAAATTAAATTGTACTTCCAATTTGAACAGAATGAAGATTCTTTAATTTGACCATGCTTTGGGTAAAAATTTGACGAGAAGCCAATAGAAACATATTCACAGCCTCACCCAAACATACAATGCCGTGCTCACACAATATAAGTGAAATAAGTTAACACAAATTCTGGAGAAGAAAGGGGAGGGGGGGGGGGGAGAACTGCAACAATAAAAAAATATGTATAAAGGGTGATAGAAAAAAGTGATAAAAGAGACACAAACACAAAAAAAAATTAGACTAAAAGAGACAAAAAAAAAAAAAAAAAAAAAAAAAAAAGAGAGAGAGAGAGATATAAAGAAGCCACTCTGAGGCCTGCTCAATCTTAAAATTTCGTTTTTGAGGCTGCCATCAAAATTAGTTTCATTTTAAATGAGATTGGCCTCAAAATTAGTTCATTTTAAATATCTCCAAAACTATTGCTAGAAAGTTTGTAAAAATTTAGATTTGAGAAAATTTCTGGGTCTAGATTTACTTTTTTGACATTCTCCTTGATCATGGAAAGGAGTCCATCTTTTTCTTCTTTAGCGACAAAGTAGCAGCTATTTTTATTTGTTGAAAAAGCACTGTTACTAGAAAGCATTAGGCAACCATAATGGAAGATCAGAGGGAATTTTTTTTAAAAATACAAACAAATTTTTGATCAATGAATTAAAATTTTAATACAATATGCGATTTCATTTGAGAAACTGTTTTGTTATCCAACATTTTGATGTCTGATACATGTCTTACTGATTTTTTTATGATGTCATATGCATTATCCAAGAACTCCAATTTTAAGATAGTAACAAAAATTAAATATAAAAATTTTAAATAGTAAAACTCCTAATTTGAACATTGTAATAAAAAGTGTTATATAGAGGAAGAACAAAGCTAAAAGTCAATTAAAGCTATTAAAACTTTGAAAAGTTTTTGTTAATTTTGAAAGAGAAGTTTTTGACTAATAATTTTTATTGAAGTTTAGTTTTCTTTCTTAATATTTTCAAGTTATCAATAAAAACATATAAATCTAAAGCCATTATTTTTCCTGTTATTTTGAAAAGATTTTTTTTATTTCTAAATAATAAAAATTTAAATATCACATCAAAAGACTGTGAGACAAAAAATAAATAAATAAATAAAAAATAAATAAAATAAAAAATGAAAAATGCTAAACCTTATGGATAAAAAATTATGCATATAACTGAACAATAAATAAAAAATATTCCTAAGATTCTAAAATACTGTATTGTTTATATTATTGAAAACTTAAAAAGAGAAAGAGAGAGAGATTAATACCAGTCACAGCTTTTGCTTGCTCTTCATAAAAAGATAATGCCAATGTTAAAGCTTCAGGGAACATTTTCTGCTTTACTAAGAAGTCAATTCGCTAGATATAGACAAAGTAAAAATAAATGAATAAAACAGATACACACATTTGATGAAATGCAAAATCAGTCACATAGTAACATCAATAACATCATTTCAAGTAAGAAACATTTACAAGTGGTATAGTAAATCAGGACACCAATATAAATTATCTTTCAAAAAGATTATCAATTTCATGATTGGTGCATAAATTTTGAGAAAAAAGAATAATTTTAAAGTTGTTGCGATTCTTCCATCGATATTAAAAATAGTATTTTGTAACCTCAAGTTAAAATGTATAACAATACATTTGATAGGCATTTTTTAACCGCTTTTGAAATATTTTGAAAATGAGAGATGTCATTAGAGATGTAAAATTGCAGGAAATTTTGAAGTGGTCGGTGGAAAAAAGAAAGAAAAAAAAAAAAAAACAACAGTTTTTAGGTTTTTTTCCCCCAGCTTTTCTTCGGAAAAATTAAAAACAGCTTTTAGTACAATTTTTTTTTTCTTAGAAAACATAACATAAACCTTTTTTAGGCACATACTAAAAAAGTTATTTTCACTTTACATGAATATGTTATAAGAGAAATGAATAAATAAAATAACTGATTTTTACTTTAAAAGTTTAATCTTTCAGTCTTTTAAATTATACAGTTTTTTTTTTTTTTTTTTTTTTTTTTTTGTTGTTTAATTTAACATCATTTTTGCAATATATAGTTCAATTGTTAAAATAATACTTTCAGTTGCATATTTTAGTTTAAATAGGGATTAAAACTATTTTTTTAATTTAAAGGAGAGAAGAAAACCCTTATAACTTTCATCTGCTACCACTATAATTTGAAAGAAAATTTTAACTGGATTGCACAGTCAGAAAAAAAAAGAAAAAGAACTCGCCATACATGTTAATTACTAAATTATCCAAAGGAAAAAAAAAAAAAAAAACAGAAAAAAAAAAACCCATTTAATTGAAAATTAAGTCTTTTTTTCCCAATTCATGTTTAAAAAATAAGCTAGAGGAAATTATACCTAACTCTGAAATTTTTAGCATGAATATCCAATTTTAACAGTATATCTACCCTATATATATAAAATACTAATGAAACGAATTTATGAAACGATTTTATGAAACGACTGATTATGTTTCATGGCGATTTCTCCTGAAATTTGGAATACTATGCAGTGAAATTAACAACAAAAATCTGTATTGATCTGCAGATTTCAAAACTGGTATTAGAATTTCAAAATTTGAATTAGTTTTCAAGATATTATTTTTTTTCTAATTTTAAACACATTTCGCTAATGATAAAAACTCAAATTTTAACATTTTTTTTTTTTTTTTTATTTTAGAAAAGGTTATTATTTTAAACTAATTTGGCGACCAGTTTGGTTTTCCTTAAATGTGTGCTAAATAATGTATCACCAGTTTGGTTTCCCTTAAATGAATGCTAAGAAATTTACCATGTTACTTTTATTCATAACTTAATTTACTTGAACAATCTTTCGCCAAATCGGAAGATTCTGATAGAGAAATCAAGAACTCGGTATTTTTATGTTAGCAGGACGCAGGTGATAAATCACCAAATATTTTTCCTGTCGCATATTTTTTGTATTTCATTAATTTCATTTAAAATATAATACTTTCATTAATTTTACATAAAATACAAAACTTTCATTTAAATCTGAAACATTTAAAATTAATGGCTTTCACTTTTTTTTTTTTTTTTTTTTTTTTTTACGAAACGAAAAATATTAGGCACAGATGTCATATACGCACCGGGGTACTTAATTGGCAACAAAATGGCGTTATTTTGCTTGACATGGGTAACCTGGCTATTGTTGGTTATTTATTAAAAAATGTTTATTTACTTTTATTTTCTTTTTTAAAATTATATAAATTGTTTTGTTCTATAGTTATTAGTTAATTTTTTTTATTTATTGTTATTTCCTTTTTAAAATAATAGAAAACAATTTAAAAATACATATGTAACTGGTATTCAAAAACGAGGTTTTTGCCAAATTGTCGTAAAAAAATCACGCCAAACCCGGTGCATAAATGACATCTGTGCCACATATTAAATAATGCAACAAACTATGACATTTAATTTCAATTTCAAAGTAATGTTTTAATTTACCACTCGAAAAATGAAAAAAAGGCTAATTGGCGAATTAAAAAAAGTTATTGGCGAGATTTGTACCCGGCTAACATAAAAGTACCAAGAACTTTTTTCGATCATGGTAAGTTTTATGTAGCTTTATTAAAAAAAAAAATTGATTTTTTAATCAAAATGAAAACTTTTCATAAGAAAAGCGAATGGATCAGCCCATAATTGTTTATGGTAGTTACATGACTTGGACTATTATAATAATATAGATGAAATGATGGCAATAGAATAATATTTGGCAACTTATCACCTGTACCTGACTAACATTAAAGTACCAAAATGGCATCTAGAATACAAAAAGCGAAGTGGTCTCCCGGAACCATTGATGATAGTCACATGACTTAGGCTATTATTATAGATATTGTTTTCAATTGTAAAAACAGCACAATGAATAATATTTCCTTATGATTAAAAATTTATTTACACATGACTATTAAATACAGAAAAGAAAAAACTTTAAAATTACTATTAAATGAGTACGTGTTAAAAGGAGGAAAATGTTGAAAACTATGTCATGAAAATTGTATTTACACATGAATATTAAAAGAGATAGGAAACTTTAAAATAATAAATACATTAATATGCATTTAAAGATAAAATTGTAGTAATTACGTCACATTTAAAATGGCTAAATACTGCCATTATGATTATAATGCCAAAATGATTATACTGCCAAACAATTTAAATATATCTATGCAGGACATTAATTTCATATTTCGAGATGATCTTTTTAATTAATGTTCTCAATTCTAACACACAGCAAATAATAATATTTCCTTGCTAAAAACAAAAGTATTTTCATGTGAATGCTAAAAAGAGAAAGAAAACTTTAGTGAAAGTTAAGTCAGATTTTAAAACGATACATTTAAAATGTCTGTATTGTATTATGCTAATCGTTTTATGACACTGTTAAAAAATTTCGGGAGGCAAAGACTCTGTTTAGTTAATTCATTTTATTTTAGCTTCTTTTCAAATGTTTAACTGATCTTCTTTAATCAAACACAAAAACAACCATTGGATGTCTTAACAGCAACTGATTTGGCCTTAAATTTTCACAATCAATGGGAATTGAATGCAAACACGTTTACAGGGAGATCGCTACAGGTTTTTTCATTATAATTCAATCTTTTCTAATCGTTTTAAAGCAGATCAAATTAGCGTGTTTTTAGATTCTGCGGTGTTTGAACGGGAGTTGGCGAGAATAGCTTGCAGGGGGTAGAGCCCCGTAGTATATATATATATATATATATATTTTTTTTCCCCCCATTGGTCAAATAACACTGTACTACAGTGGTTTTGTCCTAGAACTAAGATTAGTTGATTCTAGATCAGTTTTTGGCACTGATTCCGAATATGCTTTCTGTTTATCTCTAGGTGTTCCAGATTTTGAGAAATTCGCATATTTAAATTTATGCAAATTTAAGCTTTTTTGTGCTATTTTATGCAAATCTACTATATATATAAAATCCAAATGGAAATTTCGTTCTGAATGTCTATATTTCAAGTTCTACTGCATGGATTTTGAGGAAACTTACACTGTTAGATAGATATCATTTCAGGAAAGGTTTTAAGCTATAACACATCGTTCTACGTAGATTAGTTATAGAATTATGATGAAAAGTTCTTTTATTTTGGGCGATAAGGTTACCATTTTATTTCTTGGCGAACTTTACCGTTGACGAAAAATTGAAACGGCTATTACACCTCGAAAAATAAAAGAAAAAACTGTTACTAATTTTATTTAAAATTTAAAAAAGTAAAAAAAAAAGAAATCAGTTTTGACGAGTGATAATATTTAAAAATGGAAATATTTAATTTATACATGAAAGGGAACGCTCGTAATGCTTAAAAAATTATTCAGTTGAAATATTGCAATTAAAACAAGATTTGGCGATTTATCTTTCTTTTGCGTCAGGCTAAGAAAAATGCATCTGAAAAATTGATAAGATGATATCAAAGAAGTTCTCAATAAGTGCATATTCAGGAATATTTGAAAAAATTTTAGAATGTTCTTCTCATGAGCATATATATGCTTTAAATAAAAATCGGCAGAACTTTGATTTAGCATTCGTAAAAAAAATAATGAACATTTCATTTTTTTGCAATTTAACGGTGGTTGGCAACACAATAAAATTTTTAATAATACTATGATAAATATTCTTTAAGACAAACTTTTTCAACTCTCCATACGAAGTTAGTTTAAGTAAGTTTAACTTAAATAATACATTTTTACAACGGCAGTTTTGTCATATACATTTATATATGTATATAATGAAATTTAACGATCGTAATTATGCTGTTTAGAACAAAATATAAATGGGTTAAAATTGTTTCGAACTCAAAATTGAGGTCCGATTCTGAGCATTGGCAATTTGACTTCGATATTGTTAGTGTCAGAGACAACAAGAGGAAAGTACTGTTGCCATGGAAACAGCAACTTAATATCGAATTTTTTAAGGATAGCATTCTTAATCAAAATACACTTAAAACTTATCTAGCCGATGACAACCGTATAAAATTAAAGGTATGATCCATGTCAATTCAGGCAGCCAAAGAAAAAATCTTACCTTCATAGTCTCAGAAGTTTTTGAATTGAACATATGTTAAAATTCAATAAAAAATAAGATACTTGTATATTTTGGTTTTGCCCAAAAAAATTCCTGGCACAAGATACAGGCCGCTAAAGATGGCATCCCACACACCATTTCCAATTCGCCATTTTCGATAAAAATTTTAAAGTGCTCTATCTCTAGAAGGGTGCAAGATATTTTGTTGCGTTTTTTATTATTTTAAAGATAATATTCTTCTGTTTAAAATGATATACCCAATTTTGAAAAATGTATTCAACTTTTCTTGTGGCAACCTTTTGAAAAAAATTTTTTTTTTCAAAAAAATTTTTTTTTTCGAAAATGCCAATCCTAAAAATTTTGATTTTTTTGCTGTTGATCAATACCATTGGGAACTATCTTCACTGTAAAGGAGAACTTCCACTTTTGAGTTTAACAAATTTTAGAAACGTTAAAAAAATTCACAGAATTTTACAGGAACTGTATATATACAGTTCCAGTAAAAGTCACTGAATTTTTGCTTATTTGTATCATATTTGTAAGGATAAGCCTACTATATATCCTAAACAAGTTAGAAATTGCAATATCAAATGTGGCAAATGAGGTGCGTGCATAGTATTAACTAGTTTTATAAATATTCAGATCTTGGTGCAATAAGTGTTACACTCTTGGAGGCATGAATACAAAATTTACTGTAATTCCATATATTAAATTCAGTAATACGGAAGTAATATGAATCCATCTTAAAAGGACTTAATTGCCATGGCAGCCTAGAATCATTGCCTATCATGGTATATAATTGAATCAATTATGTATTATAGGATTTTTAAATAGAATGAAGAAAACTTTTATTAATGTGTTTTATGTTTTAATTTGATTTTCATAGCATTTGAAGTGATAAATACTTTATTGAAGAGGTTTACAAAAAATTACTTCATGTGTCATAGAAAGTGCATAGTGTTTACAGAGACACACAAAAGATTTCGGATACTTTACCTTATTGGAAATACTGTACATTAGCAATGATTACTAGAGGTGCATTTTTAGTTGCGATATGAGTTTTTAAGTTTAACTAAATTTTTCCATATTACGTTGTGTGCATAAATGCTGTAGATCATATACAGGGCTACACAAAAGAAATCTTAAGGGTTTACTGAGTATGAATGAAAGTAGCTTAAAGGTGATTTTTAAATGAGTTATGCATTTTTACACTGAACTACATTTAGTATACTAAGATATGTTTGGAGAATATAGATAAAATGATATACAGGTCCACGCAAAGAATTAGATACATGGCCGTCTATGGATGATAATCTCTGGAAGTGTGATTTCACTGGTTTTAAGGATGTTTTAATCTTAATTAAATATTAGCTAAATAGTGGCATGTATATAAAGATAGTAGGTAAAATACAGGGTTGTATGAAAGTATTCAAGTATGCTTCCGTCTATTGACATAAATTTCTAAAAGTCAAATTCCGACCTATTTATGTTCTTTTAACAATTTCCAACATAGTTGAAAGTCTTTATGGATTTGATTTGTCTGCCCATCTGTCTGAACTCTAACTTGTATTAATATAGTTTGTATTGCTGTGTAATTGTTATATGTTATTGAGATTGTTTTACTATGTTCGGTATTGAAAATAAAGTATGTATCACTTCAAATGCTATGAAAATCAAATTAAAACATAAAAGACATTAATAAAAGTTTTCTTCATTCTATTTAAAAACCCTATAATACATAATTGATTCAATGATATACCATGATACGTAATGATTCTAGGTTGCCATGGCGATTAAGTCCTTTTAAGATGAATTCATATTACTTCCGTATAACTGAATTTAATATGTAGAATCATAATAAATTTTGTATTCATGCCCTTTTTGCCCAAGAGTGTAACTTATTGCACCAAGATCTGAATATTTATAAAACTAGTTATAGTACGCACGCACCTCATTTGCCACATTTGATATTGCAATTTCTAACTTGTTTAGGATATATAGTAGGCTTATCCTTACAAATATGATACAAATAAGCAAAAATTCAGTGACTTTTACTGGAGTTGTATATATACAGTTCCTGTAAACTTCTCTGAATTTTTTAAATGTTTCTAAAATTTTTTAAACTCAAAAGTGGAAGTTCTCCTTTACAGTGAAGGTAGTTCCCAATGGTATTGATCAACAGCAAAAAAATCAAAATTTTTGGGATTGGCATTTCCAAAAAAAAATTTTTTTTTGAAAAAAAATTTTTTTTTTCAAAAGGCTACCACAAGAAAAGTTGAATACATTTTTCAAAATTGGGTATATCATTTTAAACAGAAGAATATTATCTTTAAAATAAAATAAACCGCAATAAAATATCTTGCACCGTTCTAGAGATAGAGCACTTTAAAGTTTTTATCGAAAATCGCGAATGAGAAAGGATGCCGGGGATGTCATCTTTGACGGCCTGTATCTCGGGCCAGGAATTTTTTTGGGCAAAATGAAAATATACAAGTATCTTACTTTTTCTTAAATTTTAACATATGTTCAATTCAAAAACTTCTGAGACTATGAAAGTAACCCCCCTGCCTGAGTTGATATGGATTCAGCCTAAATAACTACAGCAACACATAATTTATATATATTATATAAGCATACAGAAAAAATAATAAACTAATTAATCTTTTAAGTTTAAATTTGTTGAGTATTATTAGGCATTTAAATACTTATTTAACAAGTAATTTATAAAGGCATTTCAATCTCTTGCATTTGGCCACGAAATGTATTGGTTTGCCAAATAGCGTGGAGCGTTCGTCTTTTTGCGCCAAATACTCGAAAATATTATATTTTTTTACAGATTTTCTACTGGGATTCTGCCCCTACATTTGACTGATCTTTTTTACATACATGAGTAATTTTATTATAATTTCCTTTTACAAAATATTTTGAGTATGCGCTTTGACATTCCTTGTGAGTAATAGTTTTGGTTTGTTATTTTTTTTTTATTTAAATTTTTTTTATTATCTATCCCTTATAGAAAAAACTAAAAGATTTTACTTTTGTTGCCAAACAATTTGATTTTAATCCAAAAAGGCATAAACCTGAGATCAGCCCCCGCAACGTTCACATTACAGGTGATTTTTAAAGCATAAGATAGCTTTTTAGTTCACAGGCTATCAAAGCCTGAGAGCTAATATGCCTGCCAGTTCTATATGTACGTATGTATGTACATAACGCGATAACTCTTGATAGAAATATCCAATTTGCTTCAATTTTTTTTTCTAGGTTCATTCTGATAAGGCGCTTCCCTGATTAGTTTTGGGGGTTTATTGAGGGGGGCTAATCTCCACCTTAACTTAGATAAATGGGTTTTTCATGCAGAATTATCAGATTTTCTTTAAATTTGGTATACCGGTTAATTATGATAAGGCGCTTCCCTAAGTAGACTTGAAGATTCATTGTTTAAGTCTAAAGGGAGGAAAAGGGGGCGGGGGGGTGGTAATAACTCCTTAATTTAGATAAATGGGTTTTTCTAACCGACTTGCTTCAAATTTGGTATGCTGGTTTATTTCGATAAGGCGCTTCCCTGATGACATTTGGATGCTCATTGGTTAAGTATAAAGAGAAGAAACGAGGTTTCGGCAATGCCCCCCTTATTTTATTTTTCGAGGGGCATTATTCTTTGAAATAAGAGTATAATATATAATTTGAGTGAATAACCTGTGAGCTCAATGCCATCAGTTTAACTGGGCACTTTTCTTTTTTATTTGAGCAATTTTTTATATTCAACTGTAAACTATATAAATAGCAGTAAACATTATAAAAGTGGAGTTAATACTTAAGTTTTAGTGCAAATGTCGCCCCCCCCCCCTCACACACACATATTGTAAAATATTTTAATTTCAGACATTTAAAATATTTTTCACATACTTTACTACAGAAACATGCTGGTTTGTTTTTCCCAAACTTGTGACTTTTATAACCTTGAACGTAGATCAGCGAATATACTCCACTCTTTTTTTTAATACATATGGTCAGTTTCCCTTTTATAAATGTGTACTGCTTCAAATGTTAAGCACTAAAGATTATTCGTAAGAAAATATATGCCATTATGCGTTATTACTGCCACAAAAGAAAACATTTTGGAAAAAAATTGCTTACTGAAATAAATTTTCGATAATCTTTTTAATTCGTCATTCCTATTTCAGTTTTTTGGCATATCTTTTCTTCTTTTTTGAAGGTTTTTAAAGATATTGGATTAATCTTCTGTAATCAGGTTACCCGCTAATTAGCATATTTACTGTACCGTTGGATATTTCTTTTATATTTGAAAGAGACTCTAGACAGTGAGCCCGATTGCAGAAGATTACATGAAATTTGTACTTAGCGATTATTAAATTCATGGTTTTTCATTATTACTGAAATTATGGTGTTTCATTATGAAGAAAACAAACAAAAGAGGCTTTGTTATTTATTTTTTATCTTAAATTATTTTATCTGAAAAAAAAAATAATAATCTTTTCAATGGAGAGGAATAACTTTATGAGTTCAATGGTGGCAAATGTAATAATATCTGTCCATTTAACATTTTAGTCTACATAGGATAAAACTGCCTCAAATTTCGATCATTATGAAGCCTATTGTCCTGACGCACACCCTAGCATTTGATCTTAGTAATAAATTATGAGTTATTTTCATAATCAGGATTATTTACACAATAGACGGAAGAATAATTTACACTTAATAATGGAAATAGCAAGCCTATTTATTTCTCTGTGTTATTATGCTCTTTAGAAAAATGCAAAATAAATCGTCAATCCAAATATTGACCAAAATGCATATTGCTAAAAATTTTGCATAACTAACTTTATTTATCATTGACAGTCCTATTTAAGGTATGGAGATTTATTGGTGAAAGATCTATAAATGAGTCAATAACAACTGCATTATTTATTGGAACGTAATGTGGCCGGTAATTAATTTTGTTTTGTAACTACTCTGGTGCATGTGTGACAATATTGTTGCATCACTTTTAATGTTTGGCCCAACCGTCACAATGAATTTGATCATGGATGATTAGAAATAGTTTACTGGATGCAAGAGGTTTATTTTTCTAGGTCATCGAGTTTCTTCCTGGGTTAACAGTTACACGACTACAACTGGTCTACAAAATGAAAAGGCAATGAAAATTATATTATTTTAATTTTATTCAAACAATTCATATTTAAAAACACACATTTTTATGCTTCACTTTTCTTTTAAAAATGAAAGTTAAACACTCTTTTTTGTCTGCAATCATTTAATAAAGTACATGCAATCATCTTAATACATTTTTGATGGTATTTACTCTGCTGGAATTTCAAAGAGGGAAAAAAGTAGTAATAGAACTGTCAAGAGAGGACGTTCATTACGAAGTATAACGTTACATTCAGTGAGATTGTATTCAGGCTACCAAAACCACATATGCTCAAGCTGAGAGGCCAGGAGTTCAAGAACAAACACCCGAAAATTAACTATTCGAACATTATTCGTATTCAATGATCAATCTCTTCAATCATTGTAATGCTCTCTAATTTAATAGTGTCAGATTAGAGAACATTTTAATTTCTGTTGTTATAATGGCATCATTTCCCTACTAAAATGCACCGTAAAGGATCAACTGAAAGCATTGCTTCTTATTAGCTGAAAATTCCTGCAACGCATAAGGTAATATAATATCGCAATGACATTCACATCATTTTCAGCATTGTGGAAATACATTCCAAGTGAAAATCTACATTGTTTTAAGATACATGGTCAAATTCACATTTTGTTTGACTCAAGGTTCATTTAGAAAAATCGACCAGCGCAGCGGGCGTAGCCTGCTAGCTTTAGATACAATATATGTCACATCTAATTACGTTTTCTAGATAATGACTACTTGACTATTTGCTTCAGATAAATGTCCCAATTTGCATATTCTAACATTTATTTATCAGTTATTAAGCCTAATTTGCATATTTTTCAATGGTGTAATGTTTACATCACTATCAACTTCAAAATAGTTGCCACAGAATTGACGTAATGTTTTCCTAGACTAGATTTTTATGCTGGTTTCAAATCTGCAGTTTGTTTTCTTATATCATGTCTAGTTTTTGAGTAAGATGAATTTCTACTTTTGCACGGCATTAACACAGGTTTGATATAAGATGCTTTTTAGGCGTGTGTAATTCATTGACAAGAAGGTGAACAGGGTCAGATTCATATCAGAGACATAAACAAAAATTTATATAATCGAAAAAAAAAAAAAAAAATAAGTAGTAGAATCTATCCTAACTAGTTGAAGTTTATCATACAAAGTATCATAAAAAGCTATTTCTGTCTTTTTTGAGCAAAAACTAAAATTTCACTTTTTTTCAAAAACTAGACGTGATAGAAGAAAACAGATACAAGATTTGAAATTAGCTCAAAAAACTGGTTTAGAAACATATTAACATACTCGCGCGGCAGAAATATTTGAACGTCAAGAAACATTATTAAAAAAACATGAAAAATATGCAAATTAGGTACAATATTTCACAGTCACATGTCAGTATAATCTCAGAAACAACGTTTCTCCGAATTAAATTAGTTAGTAATCATAACATAAAACAAAAAACCTTGTCTGATATTGCTTTATACCTTAAATTTGCAAATAATTGTATAAAATTTACTAAATTTGCATAAATTGAAATATGCAAATATCTTTCAAACTTGACGTGCTGGAGTAAATCTAAAACTAGATTCGGAATCAGCACAAAAAAACCGCATAAAAAACAACTAATTTCTGATTTAGGACAGAGCAAAAGTTCAAATTTGTTGACCAGTATAATTAGGTGAATGGTTAAATATTGGAACTCCTAATGTAAAATTCATTTTTATTCATTGCAAAACAGATTGCAATGCAGGTAGTTTTTAAGCATAACTCTAAAACTACTTGGTGGAATGAATTGTAATTTTGAATTTACATATTTAAAACTTCTAGAAATATCCTGTTTAATAGATCACAAGTTAATATTTTTTCAAAATTATACTTTTTTTTTAGAAAATTGATTTTTGAAAAAAATGTGGATTATAACATAAAACTTTTAATCAAAATAGATTTACAGAATCTTTAAATATTGAAAATCCAAATTACAGCTCATTCCACTAAGTGGTTTTTGAGTTATGTTTTAAATGCTACTTGCATTGAAATCTGTTTTGCAATGATTAAAAAGGAATTTAACATTAGTAGTTCCAAACTTTAAACACTCATAATTCCTAAACTATATGACCACATGATTTCTTGTTTGGTATCTCAAGGCAAGATTTATATGAAATAAATAAATAAATAAATGAATAAATAAATATATATATATATATATATGAAACGATAAAAGCTAAGCCCCTTTTTAAAATCCCCTTTTTTGTCCCTTTTTAAAATTTAAATTTAGAAATTAAAATTAAAACTTTTAAAATGCCTTTGTAATTGTGTCTCAGTTGATTGAATGAAGTTGCCCCTGTTAAATTAACTTTCCCGCATCACATCTTATAACTTTTAAAGATCGCTTTGGCACATCTCATAAGAGTATTTTTGCTGAATAAGTGCAATTCGTAAGTCTTGCTGCATTCGATCGGCCAAACTCAAACAACAGCCTTTATCCCGGGCAGTCAATCATTCAGCTAACGACCAATTATAGTTTAAAGACGCCTCCTTTGACTTCAACGGCCCCTAGCAGGAATAATGTGAAATACAGCATATTTATACCGATGCACAGGTCCCCGGACAGAGTTTTTTACCATCAAAAGAATGCACTAACTCCACGCCACTCGGCTCTCTTAAGTATCGCTTGGCGGTACACAATTCCCAAGCCCGATGTCCATAAAGTAAATTAGCAGCTCTCAAGCTAGAAGGGGCCTGATTTCTCAAAAGGATGTAACAAAAGAACAATAAATCAGGTCCCCTGAAAAACTGTGTCTTTATTGGAACAATTACTATCTTAATCTGACTGCGATTTCCCGGATACCATTCACGGCCTGCGACCCTTTAACTATGATAGAAGTTCCGAGGATTCGCTCAGAAATCGGCACGCACACGTCTGCGGTTCGCGCCCCTGCCCCCAGCGGTCGGGCCTTAACCGACGTCACGACAGAAGATCCATAACTGGAGTAGCGGCGAATTCGTTACATTGAAAAGTCGGCAGGATTTACGCGGGTCAGATCCCAGAGTTCCAGCACAAATACCAGGAGGTGTGTAATGAAGTCCTAAAAAATGACATATCTACTGTTTATTTAACCAGCAATTAATTCCAACAAAACTCAAGAGGTGTGTAACAAGTGACGAAAGAAATCTCTAAAAAGAACAGTTTTCAAATCCTTTTTCTGCCTTCCATGAGTGAAAAAGAAAAGAAAACGGAAAAAAAAAACAGTCTTTCCCTAGTGATTAATTAAGAAAAAAAAAAAAATCTGGTCATTAAAAGGAAAAGACTCTGGTCAAAAAGAACGGGAAAAACATTCATTTGCCTAGCAATCAAGAAAAAATTATCTGTTACTGAAAATCAATTATTTCTCCAACGAACAAGCCTCTGAAACAGTCTTTGCAAAAAAGAAAAAGAAAACTCTCTCCTCCCAGCCCAGCCATGGACGTTATCAGCTGAGAAATTAGGTCAATGTCGCGTGATGAATCATCCAAGAGAGATCATTTTATCTAGGTCTAACTTGAACATCTGTGTTTAGTTTTGGTTTCTAAAAGCAGTAGAAGAAGAAAAAAGAAAAGACATAGTGAGACTGTTTTACGTTCTATCAGAAGAAAACATGGATAACGGATTTTATAGACAGGTGTTGCGTATATGATGTTTGTACTACACGATTATTTTTATTTTGAATGTGTAAAAAGATAACAGGTAAGCGCTTTCTTTTATTAATTAGAGAAAGGAAACTAGTGAAAAGGGACCAGATAGTAGCGTCTTATTTTTTACTTTTTATAAGTAGTTTATGTAAAAACAGTTTAAATTTTAATTTATGTGAAAAGTATGATGTAAAAGAAATATTTTTGCTGCTCTTTTCATAGCTTTGAGAGTACGACTTAGCTTATTTTTTTTTTGTTAGAAAAAGAAAAGAAAAGTTTTTCTTGAGGTAAAAATTGCCTCTTTGTAGTAGGTTGTTATTTTAATAGAAAAAAACAAGTTGGAAATTGCTCGTCAAACGTGGCAAATGAGGTGCGTTCGTACTATAACTAGTTTTATAATTATTTTTTGCACCCCATATTGTACTGAATGTATAATTTTTTGCACTTCATAAAGCGCATAGTCTGATACATCATTAAAATGCACTTCCAATAATTTTTTCCCATTCCCCGTAATGTAACGGAACACTTTTGACTGTCCCTGTAATTAAACTATACATCCGATTTTCCTAAAATTTGAAATAGCTCAACAAAATTTTGCAACAATTATATATTTAAAATTTCAGACCATTTGGAAGGCTGTAATATCATTAAAATGCACTTGCAATAATTTTTCCCATTGGCCGTAATGTAAAGAAAAACTTTTGACTCTCCCTGTAATTAAACTATACATCCGATTTTCCTAAAATTTGAAATGGCTCGACAAAATTTTGCAACAGTTATATCTTTAAAATTTCAGATCATTTGGAAGGCTCTAATATCATTAAAATGCACTTGCAATAATTTTTCCCATTGGCCGTAATGTAAAGAAAAACTTTTGACTGTCCCTGTAATTAAACTATACATCCGATTTTCATAAAATTTGAAATGGCTCGACAAAAATTTGCAACAATCATATATTTGAAATTTCAGACTATTCGGTTGGGTAGTTTTTGCTCTGTTACATGCGGACAGACGGACAGACGGACGGACTGAACGACGACTATAGGTGCTACGTATTTATATAATTACGAACGCACCTAAAAATAATAAAAAAAAGGAAAGGTTTATTTTATTGTTTTATTTCTTTTTGTTATGAAAGAAAGTAATTTTCTGAAATGTATACAGTAGTTACATCTTTGGAATTTTAAAAGTTTAGTTCAAAGTTCGTTTTTTTTTAATCTCAATTTGGAAAAAAAAAAAAAAAAAAAAAAAAAATGATGTGTCAAATCTGAATTTCATTTAGATTTAAGCCCATTTTTTACAAATATTGTGTTGCAATTTTTGAAAAATTTTATATACTTTTATGTGTTTAAATTGTGCCTTATATTTTTGTGTAATATTGTAATATTTTGTATTTCAACATGAGTGTCACTCCCCCTCCTGAAAAGAATGACTTAGAAAACAACTCAGATAAAGAGAAAGATAGTCAGAAGTCCGGGGTTGCCACACAGACACATAATGTAACAACATTAGGTGAACAGACCCTGTCAGCTCAAGCTGGGTCTGGTCACAACTCAGTAACCGCTAGCCTGAAAATGTCCATAGAACCTGATATTATTGCGTTTTCGCCTAATTTGGATATGATTTGGACAGCTTGGCTCGCCTATTTTGAGAGTGTTTGTATAGACCAGGAAAAAGACGACTTCTGGAAAATTAGGCACATACAGAAATACTTAAAAGACAGTGCACTTATGTTGTACATCAATAATTGTTTAAATGTGCTGCATTGGTCCGAATTTGTCACTTTGTTCAATGAACATTACGAAATTCCTGACACTCTTTCGTTAACTGATTTTTCCCGTATTAGATACAAAATTGGAGAGGACCTGAACGAATACTATCAGAAAAAGACTAAAATAGGGAGAACCTTAGGGTTAGACCAGAAGCTTATCTTGGAAGGATTAACGGAGGGCTTGCCGTTAGAAATGCAAAAGCTAGTTATTGCAAGCAACCCCTCAACTACACATTCATGGCGTGAATTAGTATTCAGAATTTGCAAACTGCAACTGGACAGAAAAGGAAACGAGAGCAAAGTTGACGCAAGCCCACAAAATCCCAATCAATACCGACAATGGCGACCGTTTCGCCCCCCATATGAGACAGGACAGAATTATAACCGACAGTGGAACTACAGAGTTCCCTATCAAACACCCAACATTCGACCTTTTGCATCTAATCAAACACGAAATCCTCAAAATACATTTAGACCGACGTCAAATGTTCAACCGAGACCGAATGTACATCACCAGACCACTTTGCCACCCTCCCCATGCAAAGTTTGTCTTAATATAGGAATACCAAATGCGTATCATTGGGTGGAATACTGCCCTTTTTGACAACAAGTCTTAGCAGTTCCAAACCCTAGTCCCAATATGAACTTTGTGAACCCCAACCCAGATCAGAGAGCTAATGAGTCATCTGAAAATATATCTAGTAATCAATGACGGTTTCTTATGTTCGGACATATACAAAAAGAAAAAGTTAGCTACAAAAAATCAAATAGAAATTGTCAAAAAATTACTGATGTAAAAAGTGAAGACTCACTACCTTGTTTGATCGATACAGGGAGTTCAATCAGTGTTATTCCTTATCATTTAGCCCACAAACTTAACCTAAAAATATGTAAAGTTCAGCAGAGTATATCGGTCACACAAACACAAGGTGTTCTAGCTTTGAAAGAAAAATGCCTTGTTAGTTTGAAATTAGGACGTATCTCTAAGAATGTTGAACTTTTTATAATTAATAATCACTTACCTTATGCTTTGATTGGGCTACCCCACTGTAAACTGTTTAAATTGAATATTGACTGTGTTAAAATGCAAATCACGCAAGAGAAAAAGAAAGTAGCTCTCATGGACAATATTTCAACAAATTCATCCCATCATACCTTACATTTATCAGAAACATATACTAACCAGACAGAAATGGAAAATACAGTTAAAAATGCAGAGATATTCGAAGAAAATTTTGAGCCGGAAATGTTCGAGACCACTGAACATGTGCCACATGTTCAGACTGTCAAGGAACAATTACCTGCTCTTCTAGCCAAATATGTCTGTATTTTTGCTAAAGATAAATATGATGTAGGCTGTGTAAACATTGAACCCAAGAGAATACAGTTAACATCAGACCTCCCCGTTTCTTTAAGAGCATATCGCACTTCCCCTAAGGAAGAAGAAGAAATTAAAGACCAAATTCAAAATTTATTGCGAGCCGGTATCATTAAAGAAAGCTATTCCCCTTATTCATCACCCGTAACTTTGGTGTATAAACGTGAAGAAGGGAAGAAAACCCGGTTATGTATTGACTTTCGAAAATTGAATGCCATTACAAAAACAGATGCAGAACCCTTACCTAGAATAGACACCCTGTTAGATAAATTGGCACATGCTAAAGTTTTTTCCACTCTTGATTTGGCCAATGGATATTGGCACATCCCTATCCACCCTCGAGATACGGAGAAGCTGGCGTTTGCCACTACCTTTGGGTTATATGAGTGGAATCGTTTACCATTCGGATGGAAAAACGCGCCTGCTTGGTTTAACCGTACCCTCAGAAGAATCCTTAATAAATACAAAATTGACTTTGCCTGTAGTTACTTTGATGATGTTATTGTATTCTCCCAAAATGAAGAAGAACATTTGTGTCATTTAGAGACCTTATTTAATATCTGTGTCCAAGAAAACCTCAAACTGAAATTGTCAAAGTGTAATTTTGTTAAATCCAAAATTAATTTCCTAGGATATGAAGTCTCGAATGGTTGTATCACACCTGACAACCCTAATATAGACACCATTAAGAAATTAACACCACCTACGAATGTAAAGGAATTACAACGTTTTTTGGGATCTATAAATGTTTATCACAAATTTATTCCAAAATATGCTAACATTCGATACCCTCTCAACAATTTGTTGAAGAAAAATGTCCCCTATGTATGGGACCAAAATTGTCAAAATTCTTTCGAAAAGTTAAAAAATGCTTTAATTGAAAAACCTATATTAAAGTTGTTTGATCTCAAAACCCCTTGTCATTTGTTTGTAGATGCATCAAGTCATGGAGTGGGATGTGTTGTGAAACAAGTTGATGAAAAAGGAACATTACATCCTATAGCATATCACTCTAGAAATCTTCGTGATTATGAAAAAAATTATGCAATTACTGAGTTAGAATGTTTGGCGATTGTGGATGCTTTAGATAAATTTTATCATTATTTACACGGTCAAAAATGTGTCATACATACAGACCATGCGGCACTTACCTGGCTCAAAAGTGTTAAAAATTTAAGAGGACGTCTTTTCCGCTGGTCCCTAAAACTTAGTATGTTTGACTATGAAATTAAATACCAAAAAGGCTCCACTAATGTTGAAGCTGATATGCTATCTAGACAGCCTGTTTCAGAAAATTTACCCCATATTATACATCTCCTTGACTTGAATGAAGTAAGAGACAATCAGAAAAAAGAAAATGTAACAGTTGATGGTAAAAAGTACACTGAGATAAATGATGTTGTTGTAATTAAAAAGAAAAGTTTGTATAAGATTGTGGTCCCCATGTCTTTACGTCTACTCCTCTTAGAAAAAACCCACACACAATTTGGCCATCCTGGAATTTATAAGATGATAAATTTAATCTCTCCGCAGTATTATTGGCCTAACATTAATCAGGACATTGAAAATTTTGTAAAACACTGTCATACTTGTCAGATAAACAAAAAATGTAGGCAAAAAAGATTTGGCTTATTGCAATTAATGCCTCCAACAGATATACCTTTTGAATGTTTAGCAGCAGACTCTGTTGGCAGATTTAATTATTACAATTCTACAAAAAAATATTTGCATTTAGTCATTGACCATGCAACTCGCTATGTGTGGGGTTTTCCTTCAAAAAGTGTAACTACCGAAACTTATACAAACATTTTGAAGCAATTATTTGAGATACAAGTACCAGATAGATTGTTAACCGACAGAAATGGAGCATTTACAGCTTCCAGGTTTAAAAGATTTCTTCGTACTTACAATGTAAAACACAGATTCACAAGCAGCCATCACCCAGAAACGAATGGGAAAATTGAACGCCTAAATCAGACTATTGTTACTAGATTAAAATGTAAAGTCAATTCCACAACCAAGCAAATACCCTGGACTAAGCTTTTAGATGAAGTCTTATATGAATATAATAATACTCCCCATTCTGTAACCCAGTTCACCCCTAGTTATTTATTGTTAAGAAAATTACTATATGATCCTCCTTTACCAAATAATAGTTATTATCCCCCTGTGAAGGAAGCTAGAAAATTGGCTAAAGAGAGAACAATTGCTTACCATAAAAAGAATAAAGTCCGTTATGATGCTCGTTTCCTTCCTGTAAAGTTTAAAGTTGGTGACATTGTAATGTATGAAGAATTTCATTATCCTAATACCCGTAAACTGACTTCGCCATACTCTGGCCCATACACCATTTTAAAACAACTTTCTGAGGTATCTTTTGAAATTGATAAACCCAGTCCACATTTTAAGAGAAACTCCGAAATTGTCCATTCAACCAAGTTAAGATACTACCACCACCCTCAAAACTTTAAACTCAACCATGAATAAACCCAATCTATCTCTTTCATCTTTCAATTTTTTTTTTTTTTTTTTTTTGCTTTCCTGTCGTCCCCCTTGCTCGTAGCATTTGGACGAGGACCCAGCTGGGCGTGTAACCTAACTCCCCGGCGGCGTAGAATGATGGTGACAGTTTAAAAGTACTGTTAGATTTTTTTTTTTTTTTTAATAACTATATTATTATGAAGATTTTGTGACATATGAAGGGGTCCTCCGCTCCGTGGCCACCCATCTTTAGCCAGACTGTTTTCCCAGATTCTCTTTCCAGGTTGAAGGGAGAATCTGGCAAAACTGCTTCGCTTCCCCTCTGTAGGTGAATGTCAATTGCCCACCTTCCTTTTTCGGTCGTACAAGAGGCACATTTCTTGGGATGATATTCACCTCAGAGTATGAAAACCCATGTCACACTGACCCTGGGCATGGTGAAAATTATAGCAAACGCATATTTATCATTTTTTAGCTATAGTTTTCCTTATTTTTTTAAAGACAACTTAGTTTGTTTTTCATAAAGATAACCCTTGGCTGCATCAAAGAAGTAGTAAAGTCCCTACCGAAACAGAAAGGTAGAATAAGAAGGAATGTGTTTGTTGTTATTAGTATTATAGTGTATTTTACTTTTATTTTATCTCAGTGTGAAAATTCATTATTTTAGAAATGCAAACTTGCCAAAGTGCATCTTGGTAGACCATATATTTGTGTTGATAGTATTAGTGCATATTTTATATTTTTGAACATTTTATATTATTGAATATTTTATATTTTTGAACATTTTGTATTAATGAATATTTTATAATTTTGAATATTTTGTATTTGTAAATATTTTTTACATTTGAATATGTTATATAGTTTTCAGTATGTTTATCTTTGAGTATTTTAGTATATGTTATATATTCTGTATATGTTAATGTTACAATTTTACACCAAAAAAGGATGTTTCTCAATGGACAATACCCAGAGACATTTACAAAAAACATCCAAAAGACTTGCTTTAGAGACAGTTTGGTGTAATTAAAGGTCCCATGTCTCGAGACTGTCCCCTTATTATTTTGCTGCAGCACCATTTAAAGATTTCCAATGTTTTAGTGTAACCAATATTTTTATGTGAACAATATTTTTATGTGAACTTCAGATATGAATGTAAAAATAGGTCCAATTGACTTGAGAGCTAGATGGAGAAAATCAGAGTCTAAAACCAATAAACACCCTGGGTTAAATTTGCGAGATAAGACCCACAGGTCTTGCAGGCGAGCCCTGTGGCTCTTGTTTTAGTGGGGGGGGGATATGAAACGATAAAAGCTAAGCCCCTTTTTAAAATCCTCTTTTTTGTCCCTTTTTAAAATTTAAATTTAGAAATTAAAATTAAAACTTTTAAAATGCCTTTGTAATTGTGTCTCAGTTGATTGAATGAAGTTGCCCCTGTTAAATTAACTTTCCCGCATCACATCTTATAACTTTTAAAGATCGTTTTGGCACATCTCATAAGAGTATTTTTGCTGAATAAGTGCAATTCGTAAGTCTTGCTGCATTCGATCGGCCAAACGCAAACCACAGCCTTTATCCCGGTCAGTCAATCATTCAGCTAACGACCAATTATAGTTTAAAGACGCCTCCTTTGACTTCAATGGCCCCTAGCAGGAATAATGCGAAATACAGCATATTTATACCGATGCACAGGTCCCCGGACAGAGTTTTTTACCATCAAAAGAATGCACTAACTCCACGCCACTCGGCTCTCTTAAGTATCGCTTGGCGGTACACAATTCCCAAGCCCGATGTCCATAAAGTAAATTAGCAGCTCTCAAGCCAGAAGGGGCCTGATTTCTCAAAAGGATGTAACAAAAGAACAATAAATCAGGTCCCCTGAAAAACTGTGTCTTTATTGGAACAATTACTATCTTAATCTGACTGCGATTTCCCGGATACCACTCACGGCCTGCGACCCTTTAACTATGATAGAAGTTCCGAGGATTCGCTCAGAAATCGGCACGCACGCGTCCGCGGTTCGCGCCCCTGCCCGCAGCGGTCGGGCCTTAACCGACGCCACGACAGAAGATCCATAACTGGAGTAGCGGCGAATTCGTTACATATATATGTTGCCAAAATTAGGTATTTATATAGTAAAAATTTTAAACTTTGGTACAATTTCAGCATGAACACAAGCTCCTAAACTTATTTATTAAACATAAATGGAAAGAAGATATGATTTCTAGTCAAATGCTTTTTAAAATGCATGGGGTGTTTCTCCCTCTTTTCTTTTTTTTTTTTTTTTTTTTTGTCTGACTATAACTTCCCATTTACACAGCACAGTTAAAACCTTGCATAACAGACACTTCTGAGTAAGAGCTTCTGAGTATTGCTATTCACCAAATACTTTTTGAATCCCCAACAGCTACATATTTGTATATTTTTACCTCTGAATAGAAGAAAAAATTTATGGTTGCCAAGGGGTCTAGTATAAGAAGTTTTACTGCATTTCTTTTTAATTAGTACATAAATGCTGCCAAGCAATCTCTGCTTGATACTGCTTGAGAAACCAGGGATTCCCTGGAGATGCATGGAAGTGATCTTAACGTTAGTGAATTACAGAAAATTGAAGCTCCTTCATTAGTTTTTAATTAATATCTTAGCTAAATATCAAAAAATAAAAATTCTGAATCTCAGATGCATTCAGATCTCACTCTGTCTATCCTTATCCAAGCTTGTAATCCTCTACATGCAATAGATTTCTTTAGCCATTGCCAACAAACAGACACACACACATAGAGAGACAAACATCTTTATTTTATTAATATAGCTATCCAATCCTCATAATATGTTACAAAAGTATCCCTCATATATATTTATATATGTTGCCAAAATTGGGTATTTATGGTAAAAATTTTAGACTTTGGTACAATTTCAGCATGAACACAAGCTCCTAAACTTATTTATTAAGCATAAATGGAAAGAAGATATGATTTCCAGTCAAATGCTTTTTTTTGGGGGGGGGGGGGGATTTAGTGGTTAAAATGCATGGGGTGTTTCTCCCTATCTCTTTTATTTTTTGTCTGACTACACTTCCCATCTACACAGCACAGTTAAAACCTCCAATAACAGACACTTCTGAGTAAGAGACACCTCTATTCAGCAAATACTTTTTGAATCCCCAACAGCTACATATTTGTATATTTTTACCTCTGAGTAGAAGAAAAAAATTATGGCTGCCAAAGGGTCTAGTACAAGAAGTTTTACTGCATTTCTTTTTAATTAGTACATAAATGCTGCCAAACAATCTCTTCTTGATACTGCTTGAGAAACCAGGGATTCCCTGGAGATGCATGGAAAGGATCTTAACGTTGGTGAACTACCAAAAATTGAAGCTCCTTCATTAGTTTTTAGTTAATATTTTAGCTAAATATAAAAAAAATAAAAATTCTGAGTCTCAGGTTTTTCAGATCTCTCCTTGTCTATCCTTATCCAAGTTTGTAATCCTCTAAATGCAATAGATTTCCTTAGCCATTGCCAACAAACAGGCACACACACATAGAGAGATAAAAACCTTTATATTATTAATATAGCTATCTGATCCTCATGTGTTACAAAAGTATCCCTCATTGTACAATTGTTTATAAGAGGAAATAACCACCCATAGCATAATTTAAAACTAGTTTTAAGGAATAAAAATGCTAAATTTTATTTAAAAATACAAAGCACGAAAATATCAATAATTAAACTTTAAATACATATTTTTTTACTTTTAAGTGTTAAACATATCTCTGCTTTTGATTAAAAAATAAAGCAATCATTTAATAATTATATACCACAACAAGACCATGATCATCCACACAGAAATAAATTTTATAAATTTAACTCCAGAATAAGAAGAAAATTCTGAAAAAGATAAGAGGAGGAAAAAGCAAACATGCATATTAATCAAAACATATATTACCTCACTCCATGTCCGCATTGTCATTACATGGATACTTTTTGTTCCAAGTAACAATATTTGGCTTCCAAAAGCTGCCATAGAATAATAACAAGCTCTTTCACCAGCTACTGCCTACAAGCATTTTAAATGAAACTAAACATTACACATATTTTAAGATACAAAACTAATTTTAATAACAACAATTAAAATAAATCTTTGATTCTTTATTTAAATAAAAAAAAAAACAGTTAGTATGAATACGAAGGGGGGTCAAATGAAAACTGCAAAAGTGTCACTAAAATTATGTTTTTCATTCTAGGTGGTTGGAAATTAGCAGACATGGTTCGTGAAGTCTTCCCGAGCTGGTAGTACGATGCAATGTCGGTAAGTAGGGTTGGAGGTGCAAAGCAGTTGATTAAAAACGGCAGCACCACTACACAGTTGCACCAAAGAAGAACAGTGTGCAGTTATTTGATTTTTATAGGGTGACGGTGTGAAACCGGTTGATTAATATCAACAAGTTGCCTGGCAATTTCTAACCCCTAGAATGAAAAACATAATTTTAGTGACATTTTTGCTATTTTTATTGGATTCTCCCTTATAAAATAAAGGCTGAAAAGACACTAATACAGGTTTCACTCATTTTATAAGGTTTTAGTTAATGCGTTAATTTTTTCCCAGTCTATCCCTCAATTAGTGTGGGGAAAATTCCGGTTAATGTGCAAAGCATGGAAAGAGTGATCCCATTTTTCCAGCCAAACAGCACGGAATAATTATGAAAATAAAATAAAAATCTGACAAGAAATGTAGCTAATAGTACAACAATTGAACAGAAGTCTTAATAAAGCAGAATTGAACTTAAAATAGACTTTTTAATGTTTCTTGATTGCCACTAATTAAATTAGATCATATGTTAATCGAAGTTCATATAATTTAGATAAAATTTACTTAAAATTTCAAGTCAAGCTTTTGAGCAACACATCTTAAGTAATATTGAGGTACATTATTATATAGTATATTTATGTATATTGGGCTTTAAGAAAGTTGGCTGTTAATCTGGTGTAGTTTTTCCAATTGAATCTATGCTTTGATTAGTGTGGTAATGTTGGGGGCTAAATTAACTGAATTAATCAAAGGAAATCAGTACATTGAAATTTACTAAAAAAGATTTTGGACATTATTGGTATGTTATGAAACAGATTCTAAGTTGAATTTTGAAGGTGTTCTCAAATATTTTATTTTATTGAAAATTTAGTGTGGTGTTCAATTTGTTGTATTAGATTTTAGCACGATCGTATGTTTCAAAATTGTTATTGTGAGAAATATTATTTTTGCAAAGTTAGAGGCAATAACCCCTTTTAAACAAATATTTAAAAAGGTTATAATAAAACACTCATACTACAATATATATTAAAACACACATACACACATAAATAACACCTGCATTTATGTGTGTATGTGTGTTTTAATATATATTGTGTAGTATGAGTGTTTTATTATAATTCTCGTAGATCAGTGTAATAGTAAAATCTATTCATCGTTGTCCGGTCATCCAAGGCTGTCGTATAGATGGCTGGTGACTTCCCCAACATGGTTTATCAGTGAGAAATTGCAGACCCAGGCATCGGCCAGAGTAGCTCAGTGGTTAGAGCAGCAGTCTTGTATATTGTGGTCCTGGGTTCGATTTCTGGCTCTGGCTAATTTTTCACTCCAGTTGGGTTTATTGTATTTATTGTTTGTATGTCTGTATAATATTTATATATACATTTAAAAGGGTTCTTTATTTGTCACTAGAATGGAGGAAAGCAAGAAAATTCTTACTTTAAATGGCATGTTGAAACGTATGTATGATATGCATAGAATTTACAGAGTGTTATTCTCAATACAAGGAATCACTGTTTCTTATTTTCTTTAAATGAAAGAATAATAAAAAAAGAATATTTCAGAAATGCAGTCAAATTGACATTAAAGCCAAAACTAGTCAGATGTGGCAATCCCAAAACTTTCTTCTATCTCATACATGTTAATACTTCCTGAAAAATGCAGCATATCAGCACCACCTGTTAGATGATTTACACCAAAATCTAATTATCAACAACTTTGACAACTTCTAATTGAATTTGAAGTTTGATGAAAATCTGTGCATTAGTTTTTGAGATAGAGCTATTGCGGATATTGTGAAAAGTTCTGCATAGCAGCATGACCTGTTGGGCAATTTACACCAAAAACTTATTGGGATCAATTTGTATCACGGACTAACTGAATCTAAAGTTTGATGAAAATCCGTACTTTAGTTCGTGAGATATAGCTATTGCGGAAATCGTGAAAAATTCAGCACAGCAGTGCCACCTATTGAGCAATTTATACCAAAAATTAAACAGTACTAATTTATATCAGGGACTAACTGAATCTGAAGTTTGAAGAAAATTCGTGCATTTTTTCTTGAGTTAGAACTATTGTGATAATTATTAATAATGCAGCATAGCAGCGCCACCCGTGGGGTGATTTTCACCAAATTGTAATCAGCACCTAACTATATCCTGGACTAACTGAATATGAAGTTTTATGAAAATCCTTGCAGTAGTTCCTGAGATATAGCTGTTGCAGAAATCGTGAAAAATGCATCAGAGCAGCACCACCTGTTGGGCGATTTTCACCAAATTGTAATCAGCACCTAACTATAGCTTGGACTAACTAAATATGAAGTTTCATGAAAATCTGTGCAGTAGTTCCTGAGATATAGCTATTGCAGAAATCGTGAAAAATGCCGCATAGCAGCGCCACCTGTTGGGTGATTTTTTCCAAAAACTAATCAGGACCAGTTTATATCAAGGTCTAACTAAATCTAAAGTTTTGTGAAATTCCATGCATTAGTTCTTGAGATACAGCGCCCAAAAAATTTTTGTCACATACAGACTCACAGAGTGACAGAATGGCATGGTGACAGAGTGACAGACAGACTCAAAGACAGACATTTTCTAAAAACCATCAAAACGTGTTCAAGACATTCTAAAACATATAAATCCATCGAAAATCGGAATTAAAAAATTTTCCCGAATCCGATACTTTCTTCTTGTAAAGATAGAAGAAAGTAAAAACATAGTCATTTATTAGCAATTAATTATAATCAGATGTTCCACATTAGAATAACTATAAAACATCAAAAGTTGTTTAATTCTTAATTCTTTGTACCATAAATAAGAATATCTAGAAGTTTTGTGCAGATAGAGATGAAAATGTTTTTATAAGAATCTGCAATGTTAAAATAAAAGAACATACAGTTTTAATGCACACAGTTTTAGGCAGCTTTCAATACAAAAAGTAAGAAACTAGCTATTACAGCCATTCGGAGAAAAGCAATTCGGGAAAATTCTAGTATATTTTCACCAATCATGACCCCCACACCCCAAAATAGGTATGCAACGGATATCTGGCACATCCGGCTGATTTTTCAATATCCGAAATACCGTCGGATATCCGACTTCTCTACCAGATATCTGGCAGAAAGCAGCAAAGCAGATATATGGGGATAAAAGAAAACGTTAGACTCCAAACAATGCCTAACAACTTTTGTTTATTATGAAAAATATTAAGTTCACTATTCATGAGTAAAAGGTAATTCTCAAAAGTTTAACAAATTGCCAGCTTTCCTAACATTGATATTTGAACTCTTTATAATAAATTTAAGAATTTAAGTTTACATATTGTATCTTTTAGAAAATTGTACCTTTACTTTCAGATTGTAAAACAAAATTTGAAGTTGTTCATTAAAGTATGACTTTATTCATTTTCTTTCTTTCTTTTAAGTTTAACAATTAAACAGTCCTATTTTAATTTTCTCTTCAATAGAAGAAAGTATTGCAATCAAAAAATTTTTTTTTTCAGTTTTTGACGGATTTTCACGTTTTAGGTGTCAGAGATCCCAAAACATGTTTATACAAAATGCCTATCTGTCCGTGTGTCGACATTGTACCATCAAAAAGTGTAGGAATTTATGCAAAGAACTGAACCTATTTTTTTTTGGTTATGGGCAGCAGGCCTTCCTTCTATATGGAAACATTCCACTGGAAGCAGGTGCTGTAATTGAGATTTTTGTGCCATTTTCATTATTGTACCATTGAAATGTGTATGAAGTTATGCACAGAATTGAACCAAATTTTTTGTGCATGTTTTTGGCTGTGGCTAGCAGATCCTATTCAATATGGAAATATTCTGCCAGAGGGGGGCACATAATGCAGATTTTGTGCTACTTTCATTCTTATACCATTGGAAAGTGTATGAAGTTATGCATAGAATTGATCCAATTTTTGGGGGTATGTTTTTGGCTATGGGCAGCAGGTCCTCCTTCAATTTGAAAATATTCCTCTGAAGGTGGCGCTATAATAGCGATTTTCATGTTATTTTCACTATTTTACCATTGAAAAGTGTATGAAGTTAAGCACAGAATTGAACCAATTTTGTGTCTATGTTTTTGGCTATGGCCAGCAATTTCTCCTTGAATTTGGAAATATTCTGCCAGAAGGTGGCACTGTAATAGTGATTTTTGTAAAAATTTCTCGATTTTTCGTAGTTTTTTTGTACAGTATACTGGTGGCTCCTGAAGCGACGGGAACTTTGCATCCTGCTCAGCTGGCTATTTGCAAACAGCTGATGTACAACAGAATAACAAAAAAATTATTGATTTTAATAAATATCAAGATCGACATTAACTTATTCTTATTCTGATTGAATGGAGCAGAAATTTTAGATGGAAATCAAAGTTGGTATAATATTGAACTAATAATATTGACATACTAACATTTGTAACTACTTTTTGAAATATTAAAATGCATGAGATAGGAAGAAAGTTTTGAGATTAGCACATCCAACTAGTTATTTTGTAACTTTATTATAAATTTTTAAAATTAAAGTGATTTTAATATAAAGTAATTTTAATAATAAAGTAATTTTAAAATAAAAGCAATTTTATTTTTACTTATATATATATCAACATAATTTAACTTAAAATAAAACTGAACACGACTTAAGGCCAAGGCAAAACAATATTAGGTATGATCCATGTCAATTCAGGCAGCCAAAGAAAAAATCTTACCTTCATAGTCTCAGAAGTTTTTGAATTGAACATATGTTAAAATTCAATAAAAAATAAGATACTTGTATACTTTGGTTTTGCCCAAAAAAATTCCTGGCCGCCAAAGATGGCATCCCGGGCACCATTTCATATTCGCCATTTTCGATAAAAATTTTAAAGTGCTCTATCTCTAGAACGGTGCAAGATATTTTGTTGCGGTTTATTTTATTTTAAAGATAATATTCTTCTGTTTAAAATGATATACCCAATTTTGAAAAATGTATTCAACTTTTCTTGTGGCAACCTTTGGAAAAAAAAATTTTTTTTTCAAAAAATTTTTTTTTTCGAAAATGCCAATCTTAAAAATTTTGATTTTTTTGCTGTTGATCAATACCATTGGGAACTATCTTCACTGTAAAGGAGAACTTCCACTTTTGAGTTTAACAAATTTTAGAAACATTTAAAAAATTCAGAGAATTTTACAGGAACTGTATATATACAGTTCCAGTAAAAGTCACGGAATTTTTGCTTATTTGTATCATATTTGTAAGGATAAGCCTACTATATATCCTAAATAAGTTAGAAATTGCAATATCAAATGTGGCAAATGAGGTGCGTGCATAGTATTAACTAGTTTTATAAATATTCAGATCTTGGTGCAATAAGTGTTACACTCTTGGGCAAAAAGGCACGAATACAAAATTTACTGTAATTCCATATATTAAATTCAGTAATACGGAAGTAATATGAATCCATCTTAAAAGGACTTAATCGCCATGGCAGCCTAGAATCATTGCCTATCATGGTATATCATTGAATCAATTATGTATTATAGGATTTTTAAATAGAATGAAGAAAACTTTTATTAATGTCTTTTATGTTTTAATTCGATTTTCATAGCATTTGAAGTGATATATACTTTATTGCAGAGGTTTACAAAAAATTACTTCCTGTGTCATAGAAAGTGCATAGTGTTTACAGGGACACACAAAAGATTTCGGATACTTTACCTTATTGGAAATACTGTACATTAGCAATGATTGCTAGAGGTGCATTTTTAGTTGCGATATGAGTTTTTAAGTTTAATTAAATATTTCCATATTACGTTGTGTGTATAAAGGCTGTAGATCATATACAGGGCTACACAAAAGAAATCGTAAGGGTATTGCTGGAAGTGCATTTTTAGTTGTGTTTGAGTTTTTAAGTTTAACTAAATTTTTCCATATTACGTTGTGTGCATAAATGCTGTAGATCATATACAGGGCTACACAAAAGAAATCTTTAGGGTTTACTGAGTATGAATGAAAGTAGCTTAAAAGTGATTTTTAAATGAGTTATGCATTTTTACACTGAACTACATTTAGTATACTAAGATATGTTTGGAGATTATAGATAAAATGATATACAGGTCCACGCAAAGAATTAAATACATGGCCGTCTATGGATGATAATCTCTGGAAGTGTGATTTCACTGGTTTTAAGGATGTTTTAATCTTAATTAAATATTAGCTAAATAGTTTCATGTCTATAAAGATAGTAGGTAAAATACAGGGTTGTATGAAAGTATTCAAGTACGCTTCCGTTTATTGACATGAATTTCTAAAAGTCAAATTCCGACCTATTTATGTTCTTTTAACAATTTCCAACATAGTTGAAAGTCTTTATGGATTTGATTTGTCTGCCCATCTGTCTGAACTCTAACTTGTATTAATATAGTTTGTATTGCTGTGTAATTGTTATATGTTATTGAGATTGTTTTACTATGTTCGGTATTGAAAATAAAGTATGTATCACTTCAAATGCTATGAAAATCAAATTAAAACATAAAAGACATTAATAAAAGTTTTCTTCATTCTATTTAAAAACCCTATAATACATAATTGATTCAATGATATACCATGATACGTAATGATTCTAGGTTGCCATGGCGATTAAGTCCTTTTAAGATGAATTCATATTACTTCCGTATAACTGAATTTAATATGTAGAATCATAATAAATTTTGTATTCATGCCCTTTTTGCCCAAGAGTGTAACTTATTGCACCAAGATCTGAATATTTATAAAACTAGTTATAGTACGCACGCACCTCATTTGCCACATTTGATATTGCAACTTCTAACTTGTTTAGGATATATAATAGGCTTATCCTTACAAATATGATACAAATAAGCAAAAATTCAGTGACTTTTACTGGAACTGTATATATAGAGTTCCTGTAAACTTCTCTGAATTTTTTAAAAGTTTCTAAAATTTGTTAAACTCAAAAGTGGAAGTTCTCCTTTACAGTGAAGGTAGTTCCCAATGGTATTGATCAACAGCAAAAAAATCAAAATTTTTGGGATTGGCATTTCCAAAAAAAAGATTTTTTTTCAAAAGGCTGCCACAAGAAAAGTTGAATACATTTTTCAAAATTGGGTATATCATTTTAAACAGAAGAATATTATCTTTAAAATAAAATAAACCGCAACAAAATATCTTGCACCGTTCTAGAGATAGAGCACTTTAAAATTTTTATCAAAAATCGCAAATGAGAAAGGATGCCGGGGATGTCATCTTTGGTGGCCTGTATCTCGGGCCAGGAATTTTTTTGGGCAAAATGAAAATATACAAGTATCTTACTTTTTCTTAAATTTTAACATATGTTCAATTCAAAAACTTCTGAGTCTATGAAGGTAACCCCCCTGCCTGAGTTGATATGGATTCAGCCATTAAATAATTAAAAGAAAATATTATTTCTTTTTTAAAATACCCTACAATTATAGGCATATTAATTGGTTAAAATGTGTTTTACTAATTATCAGTATTTCACTGTACAAATTAATTCATTATTAGCATTAGCAATTATCAATATAGTGAATCCAATAGCAATCATCAGCATTTCATTGTACAAATAAGCTGAATATTTTAATGTTTATATTACATTTTTTATACAACATTATTAATATACATTACAGGGCTTGAATTTCGAGATGGTATGGCAGAATTCGTGCCCTAAAGAATATTCTGGGCAGGAGGTTCCTGTTTCCAAAAAATCCTTTTCCGAAAATTTTTCTTTGTAAAATGACGATCAAGTCTTTGAACCGACTGACAAATTTTGTGATAATTTCCGCTATCGATTGGCAGATTTTACAGTTTCTTCTTACGACAGATTGACAAAATTCATGATTGTTTATCCGCATCTGACTGAAAAATGTTGTGATTTTTCTTTGCGGCCGACTTACAAATTTCGCAATTTTTTCTGGAGACTGATCGGCGAGTTTCATAATTTTTTTTCTCGTGATCAATTGGCAAATTTAGCAATTTTATTCTGTGACCGATTGACAAAATTCCCTGTTTGTTCTTGCAACACTGATGAAATTAACGATTGTTTTCCTGCATCCGATTGAAAAATTTCGCGCTGTTTCTCCATGACTGGCTGAGGAATTTCACAATATTTGCTCGAGACGAACTGGCAAATTTCACGATATTTTCCTGTGATCGATTGACGAATTTTGTGATACTTTCCTGCAGACAATTTCTCGCCACCGGTCGACAAATTTATTAAATTTTTTTTTGCCATTATTGACAAAATCAGCAATATTTTTTCTATGATCTATTTACGTATTTTGCGATATTTTTTCCCTGTGCCTGAAATTATTAAAAGGGCCACCGGAGATTGAGCACTACCAAAATGGCCAATAATCAGCACTAAATAAAACGATCTTGTATGCACATGAAGAAAAAAAAAGTTTGGTGAACTTCAAAAAAACATATTTAGAAGCAACAAACTAGTTGATAGTTGCAATTCACAGAAATTAGGGCATGACTTTTTGAAATCAACCATTTCTTGTGTAATAGAAGAAATCAATTGGCTATTTCCTTTTCAAACTTTGGATATGTATTTAAAATATTGTTCAATTAATGCAAATACCAGGGATTATAGTTTTGACTAATTCCATTAAGGATATAATAAAACAAGTTTGTTCAGAAGTGACATACAATCACCGATATGCATTATTCATGCAAGTAAGTTAAAAATGAATGCAAATCAGATTTTGCAAAGTTTTCTAAATTTTTTTAAGAGATCATAACCATGTGTTTCCGATAATTTTTAAACTTATAAAAGTTTCTCTGTGCTATTTTTCAAAAGTGTAACTTGTGAAAGAGGCTAAAGCACACAAAATGGAATAAAATCTAAATTAAGAAATTCATTTAGCAATTTAATTGTTAATTACCCATAAAATTAGGTGAAAATTTAAAAATAGACATGATATATATAAAGCTTGATTCTGTTCATTTGCTTTAATAAAAATAAACATTTTGGATAATTATCTTGAGTTGTTGATTTAAATGGTATTTTGTCATGTCTGTATAAATGCATAAGTCCCACGTAAAAGAGAGTGGGGTTTAAAGATATTTTTTTCCCCTTTTAAACAGTTCAACTCCCCTGCATTTATAAATGACAGAAGGGAAACTCGCCTCCTGGGAAAACTTTAATTTCAAGCCCTGATAGTCAAAGATATAATAATTTTTGTAAATTATATATTTCAATACATTTAAAATGTTTTAATGATGTGAAACATGCTTCTAATTTATTGTTCTGATATGGCATTTTATAAAGAAATAAACATTCACCAATATAACTAAAAATATATCTAGTGCCGGATATCCAAATTCGGCAGGCAAAGGAGCTTCGGATATCCGGCATCCGGCAAAATCAATATCCTGTTCATCCCTACCCCAAAGCCACCCTCCATTTAAATGTCAATTTCTATATACATATATTTGATTTTTGTTATGCGAAAGCACTCATATTTATAAACCAATTTGTAAGTAATGAAGCATGTGTATTAGGCTTAGCAAGATCTTGACCAAGTTTGTTGGCCAGCTTGGTCCACCATCAAGCTGCAAAATGGCGATCATTTAAAGATTTAAAACTCAAAAGAAAAAAAAATAAATAAATAAATGAAAAATATTAGAAATAAAAATTTATTATTTGCTTAATTGTTATGTCTTGATATTTTGGAGCATTTTTTGTTTTGCCTCTATCTGAAATACTACAAAGCTGATAACAATAAAAAATGCACAAAATGCTCCCATGTATACTTCTTGTCGCTATCGGTTTGTCCTGATTTGGTGGAGGACACGATATTAAATTGATTAGAGAAAATATTATGCTGCAATGCATAGCGTACATTAAAATATCACTACGCTGGTCACAACAGTAAGATATTTAAACTAAAATTACAACATTTTGGATTTATTTACATAAGAACTTTTTTTTTAAATGCTCTATAACAATCATTAAACTGACTTTTCTAAACAAAAATTATAAAAATGTTGGATTTTTAAATTAGATGTAATCTTGTAAGAGGAGTGTATATTTGCATGAATATTTTGTTAGACGAGATGTTATCCATCTTTTGCAACAAACTCTGATGTTTTGTGGTTGAAAGGTAAGTTTTTATTTTATTAGGATAGGATAAAATATTCTGATTGTAATAAAATAGTTTCAAACACGTAGATATACTAGAATCTTGAAATAGTAAAAATATTTGTAATTGGAAACAAACTCAATGAGGCAACAGAAGTTCAGGGAGGCAGAGCCCCCTAAAGAAATGTACACTTTTATTATGAAAAATTCTATCAATAAGTAGTTAAAGAGCATAATGATACGGAATCGTGCTTAATAACAGGTATTAAAAGTTAGGTTTTCTGAATCTTTGAAAAATCTTATATGCTTAGAAATATAGATATAATCTAACATTATTAAATTGCAGATGTCAAGATGTTAGATAGTGGGTGCTGAGACGAAAATTAAAATATCTTCAGGGGGGGGGGGGGGGGGGGCGGGCGCGCACACACTGAATTTGGAATCTTCAGACTACTTTCATTAGCAATTTAAAATAAAATATTTAAGGATGATTAATTTGATTTATGCATGAAAAATTTTAAAGAAATTGCATGTAGCCTCACTATTAAATTATTGCTCATTTAGTTATAAAATAAGAATTTAGAATTAAAATATTGTATCAATATAAAAGAAAAAATTGAATTAAAATGAATATGTAATACTTGTCATATTTAATTAGGTAATAATATTCAGAAATCTTTAACAATCTATCTATATTATAAAGGACAAACATATCTGTGCGTAACGCATACGTCATTTTGCGAATGGCAACACTTTGAAATTTGAAATAAAATTTTGGTTTTGCATTTTCTCTACTGCAAAATTTTAAACTTCTATGCATCACACATTTTAACTTTTTACACCGTCATATAAGGAAAAGAATTCTCTTTTAAATACTATTTGTTTGAAAGCTGTATCTCAATTTGTTTTTGAGATATTAATTTTTTTGTAGTTTTTAATACAAATTTTGTAACTGTGGCAACTGAAGTACTCCATTTATATTGAAAGTAAAGGGAAAGTATTCATGGCTTATTATTTTTATTCATTATATCCTTATTGATGCCATTTTCACATTACAAATAAAAGTAACTTTTTTATAATTTTTGAACAGAAAATGATGTCAGACATTAAATAAAACATGCATTCTTCTTCATAAATCAGCTACATTTTTAATATTTTTACATTACGCTGATAAATGAGTTTGAGGCGCTCGGCAAAATGATTCATTGAGTAAAAATGATATATTTAAAACAAAACGATCATTTTTTTGTGATAAAACTATATATTTGACCAATAAATGGCGAATACTATGACAACTAAAGTCAAATTTCTGAATTTTTTTTTCGCGGGTACTAAGATTAGAACTTAAGGTTTGTGCGAATGTTCACATGAAAAGTTGTATCGGACAAACGTGACTTTAACTTTGGAAATGCATTCATTAATAATCTATTTTTTTGCGCGTTAAAATACTTTCAAATTGTGAATTTGAGTGGTGCGTATGTAAATTACGAGAATGTGAAAATAACGTACAGTTTAGATTTTATGGGGAGAAAATTTTATGATGTGACAAAGTGAAATACTTTTTACTGATTTTTCATCCCATATAAAAACAAACATAAGAGCTCCATCGATAACTTCAACATAATTACTCATCTTGATTACGTAATCTAATACAGTTTAATTTTTCAATAATTTAAGCAGTTGAAAGTTTGTAGAAATAATATTTTGGTAATTTTGGGTTTAAAATATTATTTGTTTTAAGGTTTTAAGAGTTAGACAACCAATGTAAGATGATTTTTTTGTTGTAATTATTTTTGTAGGTTTATTATAATTTCGATCTGACAGTTCCTTCCAAACATTTTACTACGTCGAATTTCGACGGGTTGCAACTCGTTTATATAAAATCTAAGTCTCTGTGTATCCCTCACAATTCCGGTTGGATCACCTCATTAATCGCGGCCATGTTAGGCTTCCTATGGAGCAATTGGTATCAGTTGCGACAATGAGTAATTGTTGAAAAGTACTAATACAAGGTTACTACAATAGCGCCAAATTTTGAAAAACTTAGCAAATTATCGCCAAATTTGGCGAAATACTGCCAAATTTGGCAACAAATATAAGTTGCCATATATGAAGCCAACTTGGCGATAGCTTTCTAATTTAGCGAAATTCCCATTGAAAGCCATTAATCTTTATAATCGAGTTCACCACAATTTAATTTAAACTCAGTGGATTTAAGGGTTTTGTTTCAAAATCCATGGGTCAGAATTTAAAGTGTAATATACGAAAATGTACGTCTACATCTTCATCCCGATGCTACTAATAAAATAACTGCCACTAAACGACGCTGTACTATCTGAGCTTCTAACTATCCGATTTTAATGTGCTTTAAATAGCCGGATGCAGAAATTAAATTCTCATTTTTTTTTTTTTTTTTCCAGTATAAGGGCCTTTGCGAAATAGAGAAAACTACCTTGGAGAAAAAGGAAATTTGGCAATATATATTTTGGCAACCTATTCACTGTTTCATTTCATATACACATGCATTTTTTTTTTTATATTTATACAATTTATTTAACATAAAAAAGCCGTTTATCTAATTGTATGCAGAAACATAATCAATTTTACGTAAAAAACAACAATGATATACATTTCATGAACATATGTACATAAGCAAACAAAAATTTCATCAAGTTCATTTTCATAGCTGTTTATACTATTTGGCAACAACAAATCTCACTTTCTGATGCCCAAATTCTGCCAAGCTTTTTTTAAAAAAAAAAAAAAAAAAAAAAAACACCAAGGCCCTTACAGTCGAAAATCCTGAAGTATTGGGGTCAAATTTTAATTCATCCTTAAATTTCATTTTTGATGTATTCATTACATACTGTAAAAGCACTTATTTTAGCGAGTCGTAACTTTCGCGAAAATGAAGATATCGGTGATTTCGCGAATTTTACATGAACAGAACCGAAAGTTGAATAATCCCGAAACCACCTAAATAGAAACCCTTTTGCATAAGGCATTTAAAGAAACTTCCTTTTGTCCGAAAAGTTCGCTCTACTTATATTAATTGTATTATTGTTTTTATTCAAGAAGTAGTTTTTATAATATTCAAGAAATAATTGTAAGTATTCAAGAAATTTTTGTGCTTATTTCTTATTTAAGTAATTGTAATTATTAAATTTTGGATAAGTGAAAAATTTCTGATTTCTTATTATTATATGAGGCGAAAAAAAAATATTTCGCGAGGCTTAAATTTTCGCGATTACGACTTGCTCGCGAAAATCAAAGCCGCGCGAAAATAAGTGCTTTTACAGTACATAGTTTTCATAAATGTGTTTCGTTTTTAAAATGTGTTATTTTCATATATCACTGTGAAACAAGCGAGAAAAACACATTATTGCTCATGTGTTGTATATATATCTTTTTTTTCGTCATTTTCCGTCATTTTTGGCAGGCTATCTTTCTAGTAATAATATATTTAAAATGGAAATAATCATAAACTGTTATTTGTCTTACATGTTGTTGAGACATTGGAAGAACATATTTTGGTGAATGACGGTAAGATGTAATAGAAAAAAGGAATAATAAAAAACAAATCAAACACAGCTCTGAAATTCTTATAATTTACTTATGCTTCTGTCAATCGATAGCCAAATACAGATTTCTCAAACTACACAAAATTCAAAGCATATAAAAGTATTTCAACATCAAATAATTATCACGATGATTCTAGACAGATAGCCATTGTTCCTAGAATAGTTATGAATGGCATTAATAAAACTTTCCATCACTGAAAAGGGAAAAGTCACTAATTTTAATGAGGAAAAGAATTTTCCTGCCTCTGTCTGAAATACTGTAAAATGTTATACAGTCGAACTTGGATAATTCGAACGTCTTTAATTCGAATTCGTGGATAATTCGAAGTTTTTTGTCGGTCCCTTGAAACTTGTATTCAGTTAATGCTAAAAAATCTTGGTTATTTCGAAGTCCAACTTCTTTAATTCGAAGTTTTTAAAATTTAAAAAATGACAAAATCTAGTTTCCATGCAGTTTGTTTGAAAAGTGGCCGGGTTATTTTCAGCTATTGTGGAAAGTTGGAAGTCCAACTTCTTTAATTCGAAGTTTTTACCCTTTCAAAAATGACAAAATCTAGTTTCAATGCAGTTATTCGAAAAGTGGATGGGCTACTTTTAGCCATCGTGGAAAATTCTTTAGGGAAGAGAAGAGGATGGGAGAATAGTTTTATCTGTTCTAGGAAACAGAGCAGGGATAAAGGGAGGAGGAACGTACTCCTTTTCCCTTGTAAGTGACACATGCTACTCTTGCCAATGCGATAAATCATAGATGACGCGCGTTGCAATTCCTTCGAAGCCACGACTGTAGTCGCTTGAGTTTTCTTCATTGTGCTTCTAGTTTTTGTGGTGAGAGTTCAGTGCAAGCATGTCGTTGAGTAAGCCCCGTGTCCCGTATAAAACCTTATCTTTCGATGAAAAAATTGCTGTGATTCGTGGGGTAGAAAAGGGTGTAAAGAAATGCATCATCGCAAAAGAGTATGGAATAGCACCTAGCACTCTTTTGACCTTTTTGAAAAAAAAAAAGAAAATTTTTTGAAATCTAATCGAAATCGCAAACGAGCTAGAGAACCTGATAATCCTGATGTAGACGAGTGTGTCTTGAAGTGTTAAACCACTTCAAGCAGACTTCCACAAACCACTTCTAGCAAGTGAGGGACAAAAACATCCCGCTCAGTGGAACTCTTGTTCGTGAAAAAGCGGAAGAATTTGCTGTCAGCTTAGGAAACAACAACTTCAAAACAAGCTTAGAATGGTTTGACGGATTTAAGGAAAGAAATGAAATTTCCTTTAAGTCTGTGTGTGGTGAAAGTTCAAGTGTGGACCAAGATGCAGAAAATGGGTGGAAAGAAAAAGTTTTTCAAATCATTGAGCAAACTCGGGACAGAGACATTTTTAATGTTAACTGGACGTTTTTTTCAAATGTACCCCTGCAAAGACTTTGGATTTTAAAGGTGAAAAATGTAGTGGAGGAAAACGCAGTAAAGACCGAATAACCCTACTTGTGGGAGCAAACATGGACGGCACTGAGAAGTTACCTTTACTGATGATTGGAAAATCAAGAAATCCAAGGTGTTTTAACAATGTCAAAACAAAGCCTATAGAATACCGTTCTAACACGAAAGCCTGGATGACGGGGAATCTTTTTGAAGAATAGCTGCTAGATCTCAATTGCACGTACCAAAGAAAGAACAGAAAAATCATCCTGTTTATTGATAACTGCACGACCCATAATTCGATAACCGCTATGGAAAATGTCATGGTTGAATTTTTTCCGCCAAACATGACCTCAGTGGTGCAACCAATGGAACAAGGCATCATTAACTAGTTGGATGTGCCAATCCCAAAACTTTCTTCTATCTTATACATCTTACTATTTCAAAAACTAGTTACACATGTTAATACTTCAATATTATTAGTTCATTACTATACCAACTTCGATTTTCATCTTAAATTTCTGCTTCAGTCAATTAAGTGAACTAAAAACGAGTTAATCTATATCATGATATTTGTTAAAATTAATACTTTTTCCTTATTCTGTTGTTATCGGATGTTTGTGAATAGCCGGCTTAGCAGGAAGTGAGTTCCTGCCTTTGCACGAGCCGCCGATGGATAATAGAACAACGAAAAATCAAGAAAAGTATACAAAAATCGCTATCACAGAGCCGCTTTACCGCGCGATATTTCCAGATTCAAGGAGGACCTGTTGGCCAAAGCCAAAAACATGCACAAAAAATTTGGTTCAATTTTATGCATAATTTTATACACTTTTCGATTGTACAAACAAGAAAATGGTACAGACATCGTAATTATAGCGCCCCCTTCCAGTGGAATTTTTCCAAATTCAGGGAGGACCTTCATGCCATGACCAAAAAGAAACACAAAAAATTTGGCTCAATTCTCTGCATAACATCATAAACTTTTCGATGGTACAACATTCAAAATGGCACAAAAATCGCTATTACAGCGCTCCCTACCGGCGATTTTTTTCCAAATTAAGGAAGGACCTGCTTGCCATAGCCAAGAACTTAAAATAAAAGTTTGGTTCAATTCTATGCATAACTTCATACACTTTTCGATGGTACAATATGCAAAATTGCTATTACAGTGCCCACTAGCGGCAAATTTTTTCCAAATTCAGGGAGGACCTGCTTGTCATAGCCATAAACTTAAAATAAAAATTTGGTTCAATTCTATGCATAACTTCTTACACTTTTGGATGGTACAATATTCAAAATCGCACAAAAATCGCTGTTAAAGCGCCCCCTACCGGCGGATGTTTTCCAAATTCAGGGAGGATCTGCTTTCCAAAGCCAAAATCTTAAAATAAAAATTTGGTTCAATTCTATGCATAACTTCATACACTTTTGGATGGTACAATATTCAAAATCGCACAAAAATCGCTGTTACAGCGTCCCCTACTGGCGAATATTTTCCAAATTCAAGGAGGACCTACCTGCCATATCCAAAAACTTAAAATAAAAATTTGGTTCTATTCTATGCATAACTTCATATACTTGTGGATGGTACAATATTCAAAATCGCACAAAAATCGTTTTTACAGAGCCCCCTACCGGCAAAACTTTTCCAAATTCAGGGAGGATCTGCTTGCCATAGCCAAAAACTTAAAATAAAAATTTGGTTCAATTCTATGCATAACTTCATACACTTTTTGATGGTACAATGGCAACAGACAGACGGACACACGGACAGACAGACATTTTCTATAAACATGTTTTTGGGGATCCCTGACCGCTAAAACATGTAAATCCGTCGAAAACCGGAAGTCGAAAAAAATTTTTATTACAATACTTTCTTCTATTGAAGATAGAAGAAAGTAAAAATCTGAAACATTTCTACAGATGCCTAGTCGTTCAACACCTCCTTACTGAATCTTCCCAAAAGCTTCCTATTACCCTCCTCGATGCATCAAGAATCTGTTTAAATGCATGGTCCAAAGTGAGCCAAAAAACAACAGCAAACTGTTTCTGCAAAGCAGGATTCATCAGGAACACTGTTCCTAGCGAGCTTTTAGATGAAGAAAATTTACCTCCCCCAGTTGCATGGGAAGACAGCATACCATTAGATGATTACGTCGACATTGATAAAAACATAGACATTTGTGGATAGCTGTCTGATACAGACATTCTATCCGAAGTTCTAAACAATAAGAACATTGCAACAGAAGACGATGAAGATATTGAAGATGAGGTAGAAGAGCAGAGGCCGATTCCAACTTCAAGTGAGTGAGGCAGTTCTTCATCTAGCCGAATATCGTCGTTATGTAGAAGGACAATCTAACGTGAGTGAAGCTGTGTTTCGAGCTGTAGATATCCTTGAAGATTTTGTTTAAAAAAATCAAGTAAGTTCTTTAAAGCAATCTGAAATATCTCAATATTTTAAAAAGCTGTAGTTTTTTATTTAAAATTAATAAACATATTTTTTTTCCGCAATTTTTGTTACGATTGATTATTTTACGACATAAAAATCAATATTTTTGGATAATTCAAAGTTTTGCAGTGGTCCCTTGCACTTCGAATTATCCAAGTTCGACTGTATAGATATTACAAGCCAATCTGAAGCAAAGTTTGTTAGAAAAGCTAGAAAAAGTTGTAATATCAAAATATATGGACTTGCCAATCATTGTACATAAATAAATGTTGTCACTAGAATAGATAAATATGTAGTAGAACGGTTAATTACTATTATAATGGAAGAATTGCTATAATAGAGTCATTATATCAAAGTCTACTAAACAGTTTGTCACAAAAGTATAAGACTATGAGGGTTGCTACTATTTAGCTAATTAATGAAACATTTTAATCAATATGAAAAGCACTTCATGCCAGTACATGAACTTTTCAGTAAAATGCAGCAATTTACATATAACAGATTCAGTTAGAAAAAATAAAGCAGCAAAATAAAAAAAAAAACTGCAAAAATATCTGTTATGAAATTATAAGACCAAATATGGGAAAAGAATAAAGTTTTGGGATATTTAGCAAGATGTTGCTCCACCATTTTTCTTATCTGGCATTGAGTTAATTAAATTTTTGAGGATAGATTCTGAAATACTGCCCCATTTCTCCATATTCGTGGCTTCCAATTAATGTGTCGAATGACATTTTTGTTGTTTTCATACACTCAATGAAATAAATAACCCAACAGGATTCCTATGGTCAGAGCTATGATTTGATATAGTCGCACCAATCCTTTTCCTTTTAAACCAATCTTTTGTTGATTTAGATGCATGACTGGGAGCATTATCTTGTTGGAACTTACATTTCAGTCCTCCTGATTGTGGCCTAAAGGATATCAGACTTCTGTATAACATCTGTTGATAACTGTTTAAGTTCATTTTACCATCAACTCTTTGAAGATTGCATTTTCCTGCATATGAGAAAACACCTCACACCATAATGGAACTGCCTCCCATCTACCCACTATAAAACTCACAAGAGTTTTGCCTTAAGTCATGCTAGTAGTAATTACTGATGTCCAGACCATATATAAAAAATTTAGTCTGAAAATAATATAATTTTTTTATGCAAAGTTCCAAGATATGACATTCTTTGCCCACTTCAGATGTGCTTCTTTATGAAATTTTAATAGCTGTGGTTTTCCTTTTAGTTTTCAAAGATTAACACAAACATTCAACTTCAAACAACATCTCACAGTTCCGTGAGATACTTGTTTGTTTGTCTGTTGTGCTATTTATGAGCCAACTGTTATTATTATTTTTATTTATTTATTTATTTTTTTGCCAGCTTGAAAATTTGCCTATTATCATGAACTGATAGCTTCTTTTTGTGGCCAGATGTTTTCTGTGTTCCATACAATTCTTTTTTACTCACAACATAGTGAATAGCAGTTTTAGGATGATTAAGAATCTTACTTACTTCACATTCAGACATTCTTTTTCCATTGTAGATCAAACTACTTCACATTCAGACATTCTTTTTTCATTGTAGATCAAACTTTTCGCACTCCTACTTCAGCTAGTTCACTTTGACAAGGCATTTTACTAATAATCAAAAGGTGGTGTTATTTATGAGGGCCGATTATCTGCACGAGGGATATAGACCCTAGGAAGAGTGCCTTCTGTGGGGGTGTTTCTAAGGGGACCCAACCCATATTTAGGCAAGGTTTCCCAAAGTTCGAAGAAAACCACGAAAACTCTGAACGGTTAGGCCGATGGGCGCAATTGGGTTTGAACCCAGCACCTCCCGTCTACCAGCTTCGAGAGCAGAACCTCTCAGCCACTGGTGTGGCTCCTAATAATCCAAAGAATCAGATTCAATTCTGAATATTTACCTTTTTTCCTTCTATCCAAACAAGTAAGATTACAGTAAAGGTCTGAACTTAAAATAAAAGCCATTTGCACTATTAGAAAAACAAAAATGGTCATATACTTATGTAATACAATGATTCAAAAAATCATTTGGCACAAAAAAAATATTCAATCCTTTTTTTTTTCTGAGTTTAATCAACACTACAAAATTGAAAATAATTTTCATATGCCTTTTTTGAAATTTGCATTAATGCTACCTTTGTTAAGGGTGGAATTTTGAGTGATCTAATGATTTTGTAATAGTATAGTATACAACCATGTTCTGTTATCTATTGCAACCATGAAGTAAAATTAAAAAACTTGCCATTGCTTTGCTGACATTCCCACCAGTTGCCAGTCCTTTAAAATGTGTGGTGCCATAAACTAGTTGAACATCTGCTAGGTCCAGAACCTGCAAAATATTAAAAAGTAGAAAAACACATTTAATTTCAAATATATTTTACAAATAAATAAATAAATAAATAAATAAATAAAAATAAATTATAATATCTACTAATAAATAAAACCAATTTAATTTCAAATATATTTTACAAAAAAAAAAAAAAAAAAAAAAAAAAATTATAATATCTACTAATAAATTAAAACAAATTTGAGACTTGTTTTTAAAAAAGCTGAGATAATCATAAATTCTGATGACCGTCTTTTAAAAGTAAAACTCCTATTAAACACACAGTATAATAATTTACGATTTCACAAATATTATGTGCACAAATGTAGATTATAACATCACAGGTGCCACTGGTAACTATTTTTTCCTTATTTTGTAAACTATTATTTCTAAACAATAATAAATAAAGTTGTTTAGTAGAAATCGACCATGAAAATTGTTTTGAAATAGTGGTAAACAAAAAAAAAAAATAAATAAATAAATAAAATAAAAAAATAGTTATTTCCCAGTGGCTTCCCTGTAATATGATCTTGACCATAATCAAAGTTCTTGGACTAAATGACTCTAACCATTCAGTTATCAATCATGCTAACAAAAAATTTCTGATTTCACTGAAGAAATGAGAGAAGGCAAAATTAAATATCCTTCTTTATCTCAGGTATATTCTAAACATAGATGCTCCTCGTTTTTATTTCATCAGTATTCCATACATCAAACAAGCATTAATTAATAGAGTACCATTAATGAATTAAGATTAAATCCTAAATAATAACAATGGTAATTTGCAGTCAAAAGTAAGATTTATGCATTCACTGTGAAACCTTAACACACAGAATCAAAATTATTTTCCTTTTTTAAAATTAAAACGTCATTTATAACACATAAACTTTTATACATCTGTGTATGTCTACATATGTAAGTACGTTGTACATGCAAAAGGAAAAAAGTAAGTAACTAACATGCAATGAATAATGATTTGAAAGACTACCAATCATTTTTATCAAACAAATACAAAAAGAGAATTAACCAAAACTAGAAAACAGGAATTCTGTTTTTTTTTTTTTTTTTTTTTTTTTTTTTTTTTTTTTCAAAAAATAAATAAATAAATAAATAAATAAATAAATAAAAAAAATAGCCATTTTTTTCCTCATTCTGACCAGAAAATCAAAGTTCTAACTTTTTGCGGCTGCTCTTTCATCTTCACCTAACACTTCATTTATAATGGCTGTTTCATAATAATAGAAGCCACCACTCCATCAGAAGAAAATAACTCGGTTAAGCGGGACTCTACTGCAGACTGCAGTACAAAACATATTTCAATTTTATGATTGAAGCACACATTTTATTTTATGTAAAATGACGTCATTCACATCCGCTTAAGAATTCCACATTTACGATCTACTCTTAAACATCTACCATAAAGCATGCATAGCACATAACTATTGCAAAATAATGCACAAATGCAGCAAAAAGATGCCATCATTCAAGAAAATTGACAAAAAAAAAAAAAAAAAGGGGGGGGTGCTATCTAATGATTCATAGATACTTAAAATTAAATATAGTATATAATAGCTCCATTGTTTTAACAGAAATCATTCGTTTATATATTTTTTCAAAATAGCACATATTTCAATTACATTTTCTTTCGGCTGTTATGTGAAAATGGCAACAAAAATATATAATTACTATTTTAGAACTAATTTTCCTTTACTTTCTATAGAAATGGAGTACTTCCGTTGCCAATATTAAGAAAATGGCTCTAAAAACTACAAAAAAATTAATATTTCAAAAATAAATTGAGATACAGTTTTCAAACAAAATGCATTTAAAAGAACTTTTTTTTTCCAATACGACGGTATAAAAACTGAAAATGTGCGATGATTAGAAGTTGTAAAAAATTGCTATAGAGTATTTAATCGTACTGCTTTGTTTTACGGCTGGCTTCTGTAAGGTAACGTTATTTTTTGGAATACACAAAATAAGCTGGGAGAAAGAAATAGCATACTGTACAGGGGGCTAATAAAAAAAAGTATGAAAAAAACCCCCCTTGTAAACAGCATAAGAAAATTCTTTCAAAGAACATAGAATAAATGTCTATGCAAAAGTCTATATACTGTTTAGTTTATAAAAAAATGACACAAAATTAATTCAAGAAAATTTCAGCAAATACCAATAAAGATAATATCAATAAGGAGCATTATACCAATAAAGTTCATGGATAAAATAGATGTGAACTTGGGTACTTGCTGCTAAGATTAACAAAGTAAATAATTCTAGGAACAAAAATAAAGGAAATATCAAATATAACTAACTAGTTTTGTACAATTTCCAATGGTGAAATTTTCAAGGTCTGCAAATAATAAATAACTAAACTATTTCTGCATAAAATTGAAATTGATAAACACATATCACAAAATAGAATTAAGTTTGGGGCCATCTGTTGTCAATGAACTTTAATAACAGTAATTTTCCATAAACATGTTTTAACTTATACTATTTTTTTAAGCTTATGCAGCCTCTTATAGCAAATACCAGGTAATTCAAAAGACGAATATTTGGCATGAGATGTTGTGTAAGTTTAAAAAAGACAATATAAATTAAATCATGTTTATGGAAGATTATTGTTGTTAACCCTTTTGCCTTAGAATATAAATGCATTGCTGCCACAGACGACTATTTTTATTTCCATTCATACGACTATTTTCAAAAGGCAAAGTTTGTCATAGATTTCTCTTGCACATGTTGTCAAAAAATCTGTTGAAAATTTTTATTTACAGAAAGTGGTACAAATCAAATAATTTGCAGAGCTTGAAAATGTCATCATTGGAAAGTGTAAAAAATTAATAGGTTTATTATTAAAAGATTTTAAAGATTTTTTTACATGTATTAGAATCACTTTTAGCATGCAAGAGTATATTTTATTTTATTGATAAGTGATTTTTATGATATAATTTAGTAATTGTTATTATTATTATTATTAGTTGATCACTTTACAAACAAATAAGAACACATACTTCTAATTCTTCTTCTGATTTTACATCAATAACATGAAGATGTTCTAAGACATCAAGAGTGACTAAGGTTCTTGAATTCAGCCACTAGTATAGCAGAAAATATTGACTCAATTTACAGAAAAATAAAAACTAAGAAATTTTAAGTTTATCAATTGATTAAAACAACACTCACAGCAAAATTCTGGAAGACGTACTGCAATTCAATTTTTTGAAGAGGATAAAAATTTATCTTCTCTGCAGACCCAAAATTAACCTGAAACATTACTAAATTAAACTAATGTTCCTTAAAATAAAATAGATAAATGAAAAAAAAACTGAAAAAAGGTTACATATGCATAGATATACTGTATGATTCAAAACAGAGGTTATGGCGATTCTCTCTTAAACTTTTCATGAGAAAAAGATACTTCCAATTACAAACACAGCTTTTAGATAGGGTATTTATTTTGCAAGGAGGTGTAAATATATTAAAATCAACAAAAAAACACCGTTTAAAGAGTTAAGAAAAGAAAAGGCCAAGCTTTAAATGAAAAGAAAATAGGGTGAAAGTTGTGTCTAAAACAATGGTCTGATATCAAATTATCAAACTTATAATCTGGTATTTATTTAACATTTTACATTAACTAAGTTACCATATAAGTCAAGTGCTTACATATGATATGTTGACAGAAATCCTTTTCTCCTCTAATAAATATATCATAACATTTTTCTTAAAATTTTTACAAATTATGTATGATGAGCTTCACGACCATCTTTTTATATTTTACATAAATATCTAAGCAGCCAAGTGTGTAGTTGACATTAAAAATTGTTATCCAAGGAAACATTTTATGCTTTTTACTAATCTTCAAAAATTTTAATTTCAGAAACACATTATGATGCATTTAGTACAGGAGAAAAGGATTTCCATCTGTTGATAGGTACTTAACATATCGCTTACCCGCAAGAAAAGTCACACATCTCGCAAAAATTCATTTTGCGTTTCATTCCACTAATAGGTTTTTCATAGGTGTGCCTTGCTACACAAAACGTTTCATAAGTGTAGTTATGCAAGAAATCACTTTATTACGCTATTTGTCCATTCGTCACCACAGAAGAGGTAAAATTACTCGACCCTCCAAACCTCATCCTACGATTTCATTCTTAAGGGTTTTATGCTTTTATGCATGTTTTTATTCCTGCATACAGAGCTAAGTGCTGAAATTTCATTTTATAGTAAAATTATGCAAACTTTCTTTTGCCTCTCCTGTGAAATTCACTTTTGTCGAGATGTGTCACTTTTCTTGCGGGTGAGCAATATGGTAACATAGTTAATGGAATAGTTAAATAAGCATTAAAACATAAGCTTGGAAATTTGATATCATACCATTTCTTAGGCACAACTTTTGTCATGTTTTCTTTCTTTTTTTAAAGCTTTTTGTTGTTGTTGTTGTTTTTACTTTTTACAAATAGTTTTTATCAAAAACATTTCTTGTTTTTTAAACAGTTTATATAATTTAAATAATTTACTCACTGAAATTGGTATGAGCTCTTGTAGAACTTTTTCAAGAAGGGGGCAAACACAATATGTTTGCATTTTGTTGACATATTAAATCATTAATTCATTTTTCCAATATAGAGAGGGGCCTTGGCCCCTTGTTAAAAAAATTGGTGCAATTCGAACTTCAAAAAGTTAGATTTCTTGCCAAGCAACGAAAACAAACCTGGTGAACTTTTATGCTTTTGCTTGTCTATATATTATTGTTTTTATATACAATTTACTTTTGTTTAATATATAAAAATAGATACATGTCTTTTTTAGATTAAATAAACTGCATAAATATTTTTAAAAATTGCAGAAATTGCATATGTATATGAAACAGAGAATAAGTTGCTAAACTTCCTTTTCTCACCATAATCCTTGTTTCTATCTTGCCAAGGTCACATTGAAAAGTACCTTCCTTTTTTGGAGTAATTAATTATCTAAAAGTAGCAAAAATAAATTTATTTTCTTAAAATGATAATCTCCTTTTTTATTTATGTGTTACTGAATTTTTATGATGGATAGAAATTAAGTAAACAACCAATGAAGTCGATATACAATAATGATTTGTGCTTGATCTGTTAGGTGGATGTTCGATGGTAACTTTTTTTTGCACAACATTTTGCAGAATTTTTTTGTCATTGGAAACTCCCATGGATAATCACAGAATCGAGCACAGCAGGCATCTAGAGAATCGAAGATCAGTTTACCACTAGATTTATGGAACATGTCAATTTGACAGGTTTTAATTTTATGCTTGAAATCATCTGAAAATATAACTTATTTTTACAGCAATATGAATTTGAAAGTATTACAATGCACATATATATATATATATATACCCAGCACAAATCTCCACCAGCTCTTTAATTTAAGTATTGTGCGGCAGCGCAATACTTATTTATTTTCAGTGTCACTTCTCAATGTTAATTTAACATAGAAAAGCCTATGGAGATCATAACTTTTTCATTTTTTCTTCCCACCTTTTTGTCCCTGATGCCATTCATTTTTTATTCTTGACTAATTCTAATGATATCATAAATTTAAAGTGTAAAAACGTTTGCCTGACGTCAGGGTCAAAACAAATGGTAAAATGACTTTGCATATGTGTGAATAACCCAGAGAGAAACATGGGCCAATTTTTGTTTACATTATTCAATTATTTTTCTTAATAATTCCAATTTTCGCTTTTTTCATTGAAAATAAACGGACATTTTTTCATAGAAAATGTATCATTTTTACTTCATTGTTGAAAAAATTTCAAAAGCGTAATAATAATTTATTTCTTTTTAGTTGAAAGATTTTCACGTGAAATATTAAATTGAGCTAGTTTTTTTTTTTTTTTTCAAAAATTAAAAAGGTGAATATGGCGTCATGATGGAAATAAAAATCATATTTTCAGAATAAGTTTTTGCTTTGGTCAAGTTTAAATTTTAGTAAAAAGTTTCTAATGGATTGCTATTTTTACGCAGGTAGCCAAACTTAGTGGGGAATTACATAACTTAAATTTTAAAATGTATTGTTTTTTTTTTTTTTTTTTTTTTTTTCTGAGATGAGAACTATTTATACCCCAAGTTAAACTTAGGTAATAATTTTCTGATGTGTTTACATCACCCCTTGGGAGAGATTAAGGTTTAAAAATTTAAGTAAAATTTTTATTTTTTATTTTTTACTGTATCACAGCTATAATATTGTTAAATATTTTTAGTAAGGATTCAACACAATTTACGTTTACATTCATAGCATTCCTGAGTGGGAAGTAGGGTATCTAAATTTAAGTGAAGTTAATTTTTTATGATTTGATTATAGATTTTTTATGTTCAGATTGTAAGTTTTTGTCCAAACTACCGCAACCTGCATTGCAGTAGTTATTGAAAAACTTGACATATTAAACAAAAACATAATTTGAAGAACAAATTAAAAAAAAACGAAATTTATTTCCTACATTGTTTAAGCCCGAGAAGGGACAGATATTAAGTTATTTCATTCAATTAGTTCTACATTTAATGTTAAATTTTTGTAACAAATTAGTTAAGCCAATTGAAGATTAAAAAATAAAAATAAAATTCATACAATATGATACTTAAAACACCCTAAAAAGTTAGATTCCGTTCAAATGAAATAGAAATAAATCTTAGACTTCTTCCAATTTTAATTGAAAATATTTGTATTGCAGATTTTGTATTATGTTTACGACAATTGTGCATAAAATGATAAGATGCATGCAAAATACAAAACTTTAAAAAATGTCTAAGATTTATTTCGATTTCATTTGAACGGAATCTATTTTTTTAGGGTGTTTTCAGAATCATATTGTATGAATTTTATTTTTATTTTTTAGTCTTCAATTGGCTTAACTAATTTGTTACAAAAATTTAACATTAAATGTAGAACTAATTGAATGAAATAACTTAATATCTGCCCCTTCTCGGGCTTAAACAATGTAGGAAATAAATTTCGTTTTTTTAATTTGTTCTTCAAATTATTTTTTTGTTTAATTTCTTATATCTGTTTCATATATTAACTTACACAGTTTTAGATTGTATTAGTTTTGTCACAATTTAAGAATATTGATGGAACATACAATTCATAGAGATAGACAGAAAGACAAACTGAAGTCATAAACACTGCATAACACTGTGCCACATATTGGTATATAAATAATAAAATAGTTGTAAAAACACTTTTGAACTTTTTAGAAAAGTGTTAAAAATCAATGCTTTATTTCTTAAAATAAATTTTTTAATGTGATTACTCTTTCAAACATTTATTAAATTTGAAAGATATGTGTTTCCCTGCGACCCTCTGAAAATAAAAAGCAGGGGAATCAGATGAGATAAAATTAAAAAGTGCAAATGGGTTAATATTTCAAAATTGGGCTGCACACAATAAAGGTAGATTTTTTTTTTAAAACATGCTTGAAAATTATTTTGAAAATCATAAAAATTCAGTAAATTGAGATAAAAATTTTTTATAAACTGCATTTGAAAGAACATTTTTTTCCAATTCGACAGGCTAAAATTTGAACTTGTGTGATGTTTAGAAGTTTAAATAATTGCAGTAAAAGTGAAATTTATTGGTCAAATGTTGCCACCATCAATATTATGTCAGCATTACTCATGGACTTGCTTTTGTTTCATAATACAGATAACGCAATAACACAAAATCTGTATCCCTTAAAATAAGTTAATAAAATTTTATGCCTTTCAAGAACTTTTCATCCCTGCTGCAATATTTCCAAAAACATTGTGCTATAATCAGGGTTGTAAGAAACCCAGGTTTTTTGTTAAAAACCCAGCCCGGGCGGGTTTTATTTAAAAACCTGTGTTAAATGGGCAATTTTCCCTGGGTAAATTGAGTTAAAATGACAAAATAAGGAATATGACTCCAATTTTCCTCCCAAATAATAATCTTCAGGGTTGCCACTATATAGGGAAAACTGGAAAAAGTGAGGGAATTTAAAAATTAATATTAAAAAAACAAGAAATGTTACTCAATTTTGGTACTTTGCAAAATTTATCCATCGAAATTTTGAAAATTCTCAGAGGAATTAGTCGGGGGAAAATTTAATTTTTTGCTTAGGAAAGCTCAAGGAATTTGATTGCCGAAATAAGTGGCAATCCTGATCTCAAATACAATCTTTGTGAACACTTCATAGTCTAATAGATGGGAATGACATCATAGTCTTAATAAGGATCTCAATATTTTTCTCTGTTCTTAAAATACATGTATATAAATGATCCCTTTAATTTAAATAAACAAATTTTAAATTGCAAAGCTATCAATTGTGTGTTATTTAATAACAAAATATAAATATAACTTAAAAAAGCCTTGCTCCTTTGAAATTATCATAAGATTAGCAAATGTTGATAAAAAATATCTTACAAGAAAAAATTTTCTTATATGTATATACAGGGTGTCCACTCTCAACGCTGTTCAATGGCAAATTCCTAAACCATTAGTCATAGACATATAGTTCCAATTAGAAAAATGTTTTTAATTTGAGGGAAAGAAATATTTTAAAAGCAATTTGGGTCAATAAAAACATTTCTTAAAAAAATACAAAATTAAGTTTTTATACGGCCTCAGTCCTAAAAGTTATATTTAGTAAAATTTTCCTATTACACTGACAAGACAGACAAAGAAAGTCCTGTTCATATAACACTGAGTTATGAAACTTTAAAAATGCATGAATTATACCACTTTTCTGCATCTGAACACAAATGAGTTTGGCCATGCTTTGAGGGCCATATCCTAAGTGCTTAAAGTATTCGAAGAACTTTTCATGTGTATCTGCACTTTGAAAAAAATAGTACAAGTGTTACAAATGAGTTAACTTTTATTAAGTTTCAGATTGGCTAAAATTATTGTATTTTAACATATGTTTTATTTTGTAAGGATTTGAGACTATTTCTTTTAACAAATATTATGTTATTTTATTTAACTTCAATGATCGCATGTATGTTTTCCTAGTCCAAAATTTGTACTTGAAATTTAACTCACTTTCAAATATCCGATCGAGATTAAATTTCACATGTATACTGACGTAAATTCGATGACAATCTAATATTATTATGATTTTCAATGGTTACCATTCATACTTATTTTACAGGATAACACAAAAAATTTCGGACAGATTACTGCCAAGTATTTTAAGAAAAAGTTTTAGATTAGATAACACAAGACTGCGATGGTTGTGTTTTTTTTTAACTTTTATGTATTTTTTAGCACTGAATCCAAGAATTACCTTAATTTTAAACCATCATCTCAGGATGTTTTGCAAATCATAAATTGTCAAAGTTAAAAAATAACAAAAATCAAATACTATAAAATAGAGGAGACGGCTGAGTTTTTTAACTTTTGATAATTGATTTTTATGTACTTTTTAGCACTGAATCTGAAAATGACCTTCATTTTTAACCATCATGTTATAATTTTTTTGCAAATCGTAAATGTCAAAGTTAAAATGTAGCAAAAATCTGATACTATAAAACAGATGTAAAACTTTTTTTATTTAATTTTCCTGACGTGATGATTAAAAATGAAGGTCATTTTCGTATTCAGCAGTAAAAAGTACATAAAATAATTTAATAAATATAATAAGTTTAGTAAATATAATACCCTTGAAGCTAACTGAAAAGCTTAAATTTACGTTTTAAATTAAAAGCTAAAACGTTTTAAAATTATAGGGTTCTTAATCTAAAAGTGCAAGTAAATTAGTACAAATACATTTTCTAAGATTCAAAGAAGAGAATAAATAAAACAAAATAACCATAAACAACAAATACATCATTTGTTCCTTTCCAGAAATATATTTTTAAAAACATGGGTTTTTTATAAAAAACCCAGCCCAGGCGTTCAGCTGGGTGGGTACCCGGGCAGCTACCCACTACAACAATGGCTATAATGCCTTCATGCTATTGCAATACAAAACTCCTCATGACTGTTTTTACTCGCTCGGAAGAAAGCAATTTTAACAAAGATATAAATTTATCTTCAAATTCTAACCTGATAGAAAAATACTGTGCTTTGTCTACCTAGAGCTAACACCGGGTCAATGATTCTTGTAGTTGTAGAGACTTGAATTACAACAAATTGCCAACTCAAGACAGGCAATGTGTCTGGATCAGCCTGAGGGAAATAAAAAAGTATTCATTATTGATTTTTAAAATGAATTGATCAATACCTTAAGAATTTAAAAGATACTTACATTTAAAATAGAATAATTAAAATAATAACCTTAAGTAATAATTTTAACTAAGAATGACAAAGAGTTACTATATATATATATATATATACAGTATAATCCCTTAACATTCACAAGGACTAGGTTTGCGGAAAACTCTGCGAATGTCAAAATCGCAAATGTTGAAACTATCTTCATAAAAGGGGGTTAGATTTTAAGATTTTCTTTTAATGGAAAAAAGTAAGTGAAACGTAAAAATATATTTATTAAGCATTAAAAAATACATGCTGTAAATAAATTTGAATAATTATAAACATATTTTACAAAGTTTAGTTGCTAGTTGATGGCTGAAAAAATTTATTGATATACGATTGATTGCTTGTTAAGAACTTTTGTTTATGAATTTCCATATAAGTGGAAGTTGCATTCTCGATTTTTCTTTTAAATTTGAAGCTCCTCACTAGTTGAGGATTGCATTCTATTGCTTTCTCAACAAGTTGTTGAAGTTTTAAAATTTCCCGTACAATTTTTACAGAAAAAGTTTCAGTTGCAATAAAAATTTTGAATTTTAGAAAATTCAGGATTTTTTCAGTTTTAGCATCACTTTATGTTTTGGGTTTCTCGGAATTAGGGATGCAACGGATATCCGGCAAATATCCGATATCTGGCATATCCGGCTGATTTTTCAATATCTGAAATATCGTCGGATATCCGAATCACAATCACCGGATAACCGACTTCTCTGCCGGATATCCGGCAGAGTGCAGCAAAGCGAGTATATAAGGATAACAGAAATCGTTTGACCCCAAACAATGCCGAACAATTTTGTTTATAATGTAAAATGTGAAAGTAAGTTCACTATTCATGAGTAAAAGGTAATTCTCAAAAGTTTAAAGAATTGCCAGCTTTCCTAACATTGATATTTGAACTCTTTATAATAAATTTAAGAATTTACGTTTACTTCTTTTAGAAAATTGTACCTTTACTTTCAGAGTGTAAAACAAAATTTGAAGTTGTTTATTAAAGTATGACTTTATTAATTTTCTTTCTTTCTTTTAAGTTTAACAATTAAACAGGCCTATTTTTAGAAGAAAGTATTGTAATAGAATTTTTTTCGATTTCTGGTTTTCGACGGATTTAGATGTTTTAGGGGTCAGATATCCCAAAACATGTTTATACAAAATGTCTGTCTGTCCGTGTGTCGCCATCGTACCATCGAAAAATGAATGAAGTTATGCATAGAATTGAACCATTTTTTTTTGTGAATGTTTTTGGCTATAGCCAAGCGGCCCTCCTTCAATATGGAAACATTTCACTGGAAGGGGGGGGGGGGGGGAACGGTAATCACGATTTTTGTGCCATTTTTGTTATTGTACCATCGAAAAGTGTATGAATTATTCATATAATTGAACAAAATTTTTTGTATTTGTTTTTGGCTATGTCCAGCAGGTTCTCCTTAAATTGGAAATATTCCGCCAGGATGGGAATATTTTCAATAATAGCGATTTTTGCCATCGTAATGAAGTTATACATAGAATTGAACCAATTTTTTTGTGAATGTTTTTGGCTATAGCCAGGCGGCCCTTCTTCAATATGGAAACATTCCACTGGAAGGGTGGGGGGGGGGGGGCACTGTAATAGCGATTTTTGTGCCACTTTCATTCTTGTACCATCGAAAAGTGTATGAAGTTATGTATAGAATTGAACCAATTTTTCGGGGGTACGTTTTTGGCTATGGCCAGCAGGTCCTCCTTCAATTTGAAAATATTTTGCTGGAAGGGGGCGCTATAATACAGATTTTTGTGTTATTTTCATTATTTTACCATTGCAAAGTGTATGAAGTTAAGCATAGAATTGAACCAATTTTGTGGTGTATATTTTGGCCTTATCTACTTTTGGCCTTATCTATGGCCAGCAGTTTCTCCTTGAATTTGGAAATATTCTGCCAGAAGGTGGCACTGTAACAGAGATTTTTGTAAAATTTTCTCGATTTTTCGCAGTTTTTTTTTTTTTTTTTTTTTTTTTTTTTTTTTTTTGGTACTGTATATTGGCGGCTCATGAAGCAAAGGGAACTTCGCATCCTGCTAAGCTGGCTATTCACAAACAGCTGATGTACAACAGAATAACGAATTTTTTTTTTATTTTAATAAATATCATGATCGAGATTAACTTATTCTTATTCTGATTAATTGACTGAAGCAGAAATTTTAGACCAAAATCAAAGTTGGTATAATATTGAACTAATAATATTGAAGTATTAACATTTGGAACTACTTTTTGAAATATTAAGATGTATGAGATAGAAGAAAGTTTTGGGATTGGCAATCCAACTAGTTCTTTTTGTAACTTCATTATAAATATTTAAAATTAAAAGTAATTTTTTTTAAACTTTTAAATATAAAAATAATTTAACTTAAAATAAAACTAAACATTACTTAGAGCAAAAACAATATTAAATAATTAAAACAGAAAAAGGGCATCAACTAAACCTATTTTTGGAGAAAATAACTCTTTAATCATGGTTATATTAGTAGATATTTTATGTTTAAATTATAAAAAGAAAGTATGTAGTATTTCTTTGTGAAAATACTCTACAATTATACACATATTAATTGGTTAAAATTTGTTGTACAAATTATCAACATTTCATCGTACAAATTAATTATTAGCAATTATCGATATAGTGAATCCCATATTCAAATCCAGTAGCAATTATCAGCATTTCATTGTACAAATAAACAGAATATTTTAATGTTTAAATTACATTTTTTATGCAATATTATTAATATACATTACAGGGCTTGAATTTCGAAGCGGGATGGCAGGATTCGTGCCCTATTGTGAGCGGGCGGCTCCTGTTTCCAAAAAACCATTTTCCGAAAATGTTTCTTTGTAAAACGACGAGCAGGTCTCAGGACCGACTGACAAATTTCGTGATATTTTCTACTATCGATGGGCAGATTTCACAGTTTCTTCTTACGACAGATTGACAAAATTCATGGTTATTTTTCTGCATCTGACTGAAAAATTTTGCGCTTTTTCTCCATGACCGACTGATGAATTTCACAATTTTTTTCTAGAGACTGATCGGTGAATTTCATAATTTTTTTTTTCTCGAGACCAATCGATAAATAAAGCAATTTTATTCTGTAACCGATTGGCAAATTTCCGTGTTTGTTCTTGCGACATACTGATGAAAGTAACGATTGTTTTTCTGCATCCGATTGAAAATGTTCGTGTTTTTTCTCTGCGACCGGCTGAAGAATTTCACGATATTTGCTCGTGACAGATCGATTGACGAATTTTCTGATATTTTCCCATTGCCGATTTCCCCTGCACTTCAGTTTTCTTCTTGCAACCGGTCGACAGTTTTTTAAATTTATTGTCACCATGATTGACGAAATTGTCGATATTTTTTTTAATGACCGATTTATGTATTTTGCAATGTTTTCTCCCTATGCCCAAAATAGGAAATAACTAAAAGGGCAGTAATGGCCACCGGAGACTTAGCCCTACCAAATTGGCCAATAGTAAGCGCTCAACAAAATAAGATTACACTTGTGGTGCACATGAAGAAAAAAAAATTTGGTTGAACTTAAAAAAACATGTTTAGAAATAACAAACTAGTTGATTCTTTCAATTCTCAGATTAGGACATAGCTTTTTGAAATCAATCTTTTATTGTGTAATGGAAAAAATCAACGACTATTTCCTTTTCAAACTTTGGATACGGATTTAAAATTCCAATGCATAGAGCATAGTTCAATTAACGAAAATACCAGGGACTACAGTTTTGACTATAATTCCATTAAGGATATAATAAAACAAGTTTGTTCAGAAGTGACATACAATCACTGTGGGATATTGACAATAGAATCACCGATATGCACTATTCATGCATTTTTAACTTACTGTTAAAAATTAATGCACATCAGATTTTGCAAAGTTTTCTAAAATTTTTTAACAGCGCATAACCATGCGTTTCCGATAATTTCTAAAGTTATAAAAGTTGGTCTGTGCTGTTTGTCACATGTGTAACTTGTGAAAGAGGCTAAATCATGCAAAATGGAATAAAATCTAAATTAAGAAATTCCTTTAGGAACCCAATTGTTAATTGCCCATAACATTAGGTGAAAGTTGAAAGATAGACATGGTATATATAAAACTTGATTCTGTTCCTTTGTTTTAATAAAAATAAACATTTTGGATAATTATCTTGAGTTGTTGATTTAAATTATTTTAATGGTATTTTGTCATGTCTGTATAAATGTAATTCTTTAAGTGGCACATAAAAAAAAAACGGGGTTAAAAGACTTTTTTTTCCCCTTTCTAACAGTTCAACTCCCCTGCATTTTTAAATGTTGGATGGGAAACTCCCCTCCTGGGGAAAACTTGAATTTCAAGCCTTGATATTCAAAGAGATATAGTTTTTGTAAATTATCAATACATTTAAAATGTTTTAATGATGTGTGAAACATGCTTGTAATTTATTGTTCTGAGATGGTGTTATATAAAGAAATAATTCACCATATAACTAAAAACATATCTAGTGCCGGATATCCGATCGGATATCCGGCCGGATATCCGAATCCGGCAGGCAAAGGAGCTTCGGATATCCGGTATCCGGCAAAATCAATATCCGGTGCATCCCTACTCGGAATTACTGACCTATATTTTCCCTCAATATAAGTTCTCGGAACTTAGGCTATACAGTACAATGCAGCTGTCTAGTGTCAAATAGTTAACTGGTAAAACAAAGTGAGTTTACTTTGTAAAAAAATATTCTTTATGAAACAAAATTCGCGAATAACCAAATGAAGTATTCGCAAATGTTGAAATGGTCTTCATTTTTTTATTTCGGAAATAATTAAGGATTGACTGAAACAGGTTTTTAAGGCCGAAAACGAAAATGTCCAAAAAATTATTTTAAGTAATTAAATTGTATGTATTAAGGTAATTAATACATACATAAATATACATAATTATTAATTAATTATATGTATTTATTAAATATGCATAATTATTAATTAATTATGCATATTTATTAAATATACATAATTATTAATTATACATGTGGCCCAAATTGGCTCTCTGTGCCTTAGACACAAAACTTTATATTTTCATATAAAATAAAATGTAATTAATTCATCAACGACACAGAAATATTTTCTAATTATACGAATTTCATTTAATTAAAAAGTATTTTACAGTGTGTCCCAAAAAATATGGACAAAAGCATAAAATACAATTCCCAGTAAAAATAAGAATGGGATGAAATTTTTTTTACATGTGTCTAATTACAAACACTACATGAAGCTCAAGTTTATTAATTAATTTGTTCAAGAATTAGTTTGTATTAGAAAACAAAGCAAATGCTGAATTTATTTAGAAAAACAGAAAATGGGGTGTACAATAATTATAGACAATTATTAAAGGTACGCATATATTAAGACAGACTTTAAATACAATTAAATACAATAAACCCAACTGGAGTGAAAAATTAGCCGCTGCCAGGAATCGAACCTGGGTCGACAGTTCAATTAAATAATTGAATTTTAATAATTGAAAATGGAATACAGATGTTAATTTATGTGCTTTAATATATATTGTGGATCGATGGAAAAAGATATTTTATTCATCGTTGTCACGTCATTCTGTGCTATCTGATAGATGGACGGTGACGTTTCACAACTTTGTTTATTAGTGAGAAATTGCCAGGCTAGGACATCGGCCAGGGGGAAGCTTAACGGTAGAGCAACAGCACGTTATGCTGTTGACCCAGGTTCGATTCCTGGCAGCGGTTAATTTTTCACTCCAGTTGGGTTTATTGTATTTAATTGTATTTAAAGTCTGTCTTAATATATGTGTACCTTTAATAATTGAAAATGGAATACAGACATTAATTTATGTGCTTTAACAAGTTATAGACAATATTTGTTTTAAGGATTATTTAAGGTTAGACAATATTTGTTTTATGGATTATTCAAGGTTGAGGTAAACAGTTACAAATGCTAGTATTTAATCGTGTTTCCATCACCTTTAATCATCTCAAACACACGGTTTTTCATCGAAAGTACTAAGTTTTGCATTACCTCTGGGGACAGTTCGTACCATGCTTGCTCTATTGCTGTTACAAGGTCATTGGTAAAAAAATATTGGCTTCATTTTCATATGCGTTTCGTGCTAGATGTCCGCACATGTTCTCCATGGGATTTAAGCCCGGACTAAGCGATGGCTAGTTCATGACATTGATATTATTCATATTAAACCACATCTTTGTCGAGTTAGACACATAAATAGGCTTCGCAAACAATGTCCTATAAATACTGAGAGCAACTGAAATACATGGAGATATTAGTCAAAAAAAGTTTGAAAGACCAGAATATCAGAAAGTCTGATAAAAACTATTATTCTTCAACAAAACATTGAATCACTAGAGGATGAACACATCTATACTATTAAAAGAAAGTTTTGCTTGCTTGCTCTGACTATGTGTGTATGTGTGATGGCTAGTGAAATCTACTGCACATAAAAGTGTGAAAATTTAGATTAGTGTCTGGATGCACCCAAACTTCAGACGAGGATCTGAGCAGGAAAATATAGAAAATTAATTACATCATAAAAATTGTATTTACACGTGAATATTAAAAGAGAAAGAAAACATTAAAATAATGAATTCCTTAATTGAATGTCTTGTTGAAAGCTTAGTCCTCCCAGCAAATTCTGTAGTGGAATAAAATGGTCCTCTAAGATTTGCTGATAGTCCTGTGAGTTCATTTTTTTGCTACAAAATGCCAAAAATGTTTGTCCATTAAATCCAAAACCATCACAAGGTCATTACTGATCCTTCACCTTGCTGTCTACTGAAAAAACATCTTGGTTCGCTTCTTAAATCATACCAGTAAAATGTATATCCATCTGGTCCATCCAAGTTCCACTTTTTCTCGTTACTAAATATTGTTGATATCCATTTATCACCAGGCATTTTCTTAGCCCAGTTTAAACGTACAGTTTTGTGGTGTTTCCTTAAGCATGGTTTCTTCAACATTTTCTTGAAAGTTATTCGTTTAGATTCCAGTATTCTTCTGTGAATGGTATTTTTTGACACATTAAATTTAGATGCAATTTTTCACAATGAAATATTTTTTCTAGATGCCATGCTTAGAATGATTCTGTCATTGCGCATGGATGTAATTCTTTGTCGACCAGCTCTTTTCTTACTACATGACTTGTTACCATTATGCAAAATTCTGTAAACATGTTTAAAGATCTCTTTAAAATGTTGGATCTCTTTCAGATTTTTGCCTTTAAGTTTTAAATCCAAAAGTTTGATGACATCCTCTTTCAAAATCTCTTTACATCTATGCATTTTGTCAAATTTATAAAAAGATCAATTAGTCAGTCGAAAACAAGCCAAAAAATGATTCCAAACCAATAAAAGCCAGAACAGCAGATGATGTATACATTCAAGAAATATGAATAAATAATTGTCTGCTGAAAAAAATATTTTATTAATAATATTTCTAAGCAAAGTTAGACAATGTCTATATTTATGAGACAAGCGATATTACTTTTTAAAAAAATTTTCATAGTTTTTACGAAATTTCTAATTCTTTTTATAATAAATACGAATAAATCAATTTAAAAAATGTTCCTGAATAATTCCTGAAAATAAATGAAAAATATTTTAGCTTGGGATGTTATTTTTTATCTTTGTCTATATTTTTGAGACACATTGTAGTTTTATATATACACACATCGATTTATCTTTTATAATGATTTCTGTAACTTCTAGAACTTTCTCAAAGAATATTTGAAACTCTTCTGCAGTTTCAAACTGAAAAATTTCTATTACTGTTATGTCTGCAGCTTTTAATGAGCACGTGAAAAAGTTTAGTTATATATGTATTGCTTGCTTTATAATTTGCATTCACATCTGGAGTCAGTCATGATTGATAAACAATGAAGTTCGTAGCAATAAATAGTCTCATTTGAGCCGATAAAGCTCAAATTGATGAGTAGTGTTGAAAATTTCTGAATGAAGAAACGAAAATTTTGAAATACTGATAGTTTCGGTCTGGTCAAATTTTCAGACACATTTTCGCCGAAAACGAATTTTCGGTGAAACTCAGATTTTGGGCTGAAAACGAATTTTCAGTTGATCTTTACAAATAATCAAAGCTCGCGAATGTTAAAGGATTACTATTAAATTCTTTTTACAGAACAATCTCACTTTACACAAATCTTTCAATAATCTCCTAATGCTTTTCTTTTCACAATGCAGTATAGCAGTATCGGAAATAAAGAAAAGACACATTCATGACCTTTTTTAAATCATTATTTAATCATATATTTTATGGTTTATTGTAAAATTCAAATAAGTTTGAAATTTTCCCAAAATATAAAATGAGAGTTAGAAAGAATTAATTTGTAACCCTTTCATTACAAGCGTAACATATACATGATGCATAAAGTGCTTGGAATACTTGATTATTCCTATTAGTAATTTTTATTTAAAAATTTTACCTTATTTAATGAGAGAATATTTGTGATTAAATTAGGCAAAAGTTTATTTTAAAAATTAGTGATAAAGAAATAAAAGACCTATAAATGACACTCCTCACAAACAAACCAAAAATTCATACAATCAAATATACAATATTACAATCTAATAATTCTGTACTTGTATATTTGTCATAATAAATATCAGTTCATTTATTATTATTTTTTATTTTTTTATTTTTTTTTTACAGAAAGGAAAAAAAGAGGGATATACAAATAAATTGCAGAGAGGAAAGATCTACAAACAAAATTTTATAAATAAAACCAAAAAGTAAGCAGTTGGATTGTGTACATAATCTTAAACTTGGCAAACAATATCCTTTAAATACTGAGAGCAACTGAAATACATGGAGATATTAGAAAAAAAGTTTGAATGACCAGAATATCAGAAAGTCTGATAAAAACTATTATTCTTCAACAAAATATTGAATCACTAGAGAATGAACACATCTATACTAATAAAAGAAGGTTTTGCTTGCTCGCTCTATCTCTGTGTGTGTGTGTGTGATGGCTAGCGAAATCTACTGCACATGAAAGTGTGAAAATTTAGATGAGGGTCTGATGCACCTAAATTTCAAACGAGGATCTGAACAGGAAAATATACAAAATTAATTACGTCATAAAAATTGTATTTACATGTGAATATTAAAAGAGAAAGAAAACATTAAAATAATGAATTCATTAATATGCATTAAAAGCAGGTAATAGGGGAAATTATGTCATATTTAAAATGGCCAAATAATAATACTGCAACAAAGTTTAAATTTAAAAATATATTTACACAAGATATTTATCTCATATTTTGAGATGATCTTTTTAACTTTTGTTTCAGATTCTAAGACAGGGCAAATAATACTATTTCCTTTCTAATAACAAAAGTATTTTCATGTAAATATTAAAAAGAGAAAGAAAACTTTAAAATAATAAATTCCTTAATATGTGTTAAAAGGAATAAATGGGAGAAATTACATCATATTTTTTAAAAAAAAGGTTAGAAAATAGGAACTCTAAGTAAGGCGTCTAATGATGCCTGCAATTTTTTTTCTAGGTGCAAAACTGCATTTCATGGTTGACCATTTTATGTTATAGTTATATCATATTTTCTCATTTCTTTTCACAACCATGTTAATAATAATATTATTTCTATTTTGATGTGTTAAAGGCAGGGGGTGGGCCGTGCATATTAAACACTTTATCTCTGTGTTAATCACTGACACAAAATAAAAATTGGCTTTCTATAAAAGTGTAAGACTTGATTAATCTATAAGATTTGGATTCTAGAAAAATGTTTAGCTTATTATTTTTGTAAAGCTAATGTACATACAAAACAGATTATCAAGCAATTATGTCCATTGAAAGAAAATTTGAACTTTAAAATATGACTAGGGATAAGCTTAGTTTTTTAAAAAATCCTGTGAGTGAAAGTATAGATCAGAAAATAAACAAATAGCAAATAAAAAAAAACCCTTTGGATAATAAACATTATGGTGTGGCATTTCAAAATATTCACAAATCCTACAGAAATATATATATTCTTTTTTTTTTTTTTTTTTTTTTTTTTGAGAGGAGTAGCCATAAAACTTTAAAACATTCTTGAAACAGTATTTTATTTTATCAAAAACATGTGCATGAAGTGCATGTGGAAGGGGGGGGGGGGGACTTATGGTAAAGTATGAATGAAAGCTTTTGTAAACAAAAATTAAAGTGAAAGAAAGCTAGGCGTCAAATTTGACTAGACATAGTTTTGTGGCCATGAAATCCAATAATTTAGTTGCACTTGATGACTAACAACCATTAATTTCTAATCCTGATTTAAAATGGCCAAATGATATTGATAAACAGTTTAAAATTAAAAATATATTTACATGAGACATTTATTTCATATTTTGAGATGATCTTTTTAATTATTGCTGCCAATTCTAAGACAGTGCAAATAAAATATTTCTTTTCTAAGAACAAAAGTATTTTCATGAGAATATTAAAAAGAGAAAGAAAACTATGGTGAAAATTACGTCAGATTTAAAATGATGCATTTAAAATGTCTTATTTAAAACAACTTCCTGATAATGTTGTTAAAAAATACCAGGATACAAAGACTATATTTATTTAATTCACTTTCAAATATTTAATTGATCTTATTTATTCAAATACGAAAACAGACATTGGATGTTTAACAACAGCTGATTCAGCCTTAAAATTCCCTAATCAAAGAGAAATGGATGGTTCACAGAGAGATTGTCACTGCTTTTTAAAATTATAATTCAATCTTCTGTAATCTTTTTAAAATGGATCCAATTAGTGTGTTTTTAGAGTCTGCAGTGTCTGAACGGGGGTTGGCGAGCGTAGCTTGTAGGGGGCTTAATTTTGTAAACAGGAAAATGCAGAATCAGTGATGAAAAAGGATCAGTTTTATCTTTCAAACAATAATTAAAAGCTATTTGCATAGGTACAAAGTGCTACAGATTTTCAATCGGATTATTTTTTTTTTTTCTTTGTCTTCTGTAATAGCATATTTTACATAGAAATCTAAGATTAAAAAAGGCAAAGGAATATTAAACTAGTTGGATGTGCCAATCCCAAAACTTTCTTCTATCTTATACATCTTAATATTTCAAAACCTAGTTACACATGTTAATACTTCAATATTATTAGTTCAATACTATACCAACTTTGATTTTCATCTTAAATTTCTGCTCAAGTCAATTAAACGGACTAAAAACGAGTTAATCTATATCATGATATTTGTTAAAATTATTAATTTTTCCTTATTCTGTCGTTATCAGCTGTTTGCGAATAGCCGGCATAGCAGGAAGCGAGTTCCCGCCGCTGCATGAGCCGCCGATGCACAATAAAACTACGAAAAATCAAGAAAAGTATACAAAAATCGCTAGCACGGACCCCCTTTACCGCGCAATATTTCCAAATTCAAGGAGAACCTGTTGGGCAAAGCCAAAAAGAAGCACAAACATTTTGGTTCAATTGTATGCATAATTTTATACGCTGTTCGATGGTACAATAATGAAAATGGCACAGAGATCTGAATTATAGCGCCCCCTTCTTTCGGAATTTTTTCAAGTTCAGGGAGGACTTGTTTGCCATAGCCAGAAACATGCACAAAAAATTTGGTTCAATTATATGGATAACTTCATACACTTTTCGATGGTACAATAATGAAAATGGTACAGACATCGCAATTATAGTGCCCCCTTCCGGCAGAATTTTTCCAAATTCAGGGAGGACCTTCGTGACATGACCAAAAATAAACACATAAAATTTGGTTCAATTCTATGCATAACTTCATACACTTTTCGATGGTGCAATATTCAAAATCACACAAAAATCGCTATTACAGCGCCCCCTAGCGGCGAATTTTTTGCAAATTCATGGAGAACCTGCTTGCTATATCTAAAAACTTAAAATAAAAATTTGGTTTAATTCTATGCATAACTTCATACACTTTTGGACGGTACAATATTCAAAATCGCACAAAAATCGCTATTACAGCGCCCCCTACAGGCGAATTTTTTCCAAATTCAGGGAGGACCTGCTTGCCATAGCCAAAAACTTAAAATAAAAATTTGGTTTAATTCTATGCATAACTTCATAAACTTTTGGGCGGTACAATATTCAAAATCGCACATAAATCACTATTACAGCGCCCCCTACCGGCGAATTTTTTCCAAATTCAGGGAGGACCTGCTTGCCATAGCCAAAAACTTAAAATAAAAATTTGGTTCAATTCTATGTATAACTTCATACACTTTTTGATGGTACAATATTCAAAATCGCACAAAAAACGCATTTACAGCGCCCCCTACCGGCGAATTTTTTCCAAATTCAGGGAGGACCTGCTTGTCATATCCAAAAACTTAAACTAAAAATTTGGTTCAATTCTATGCATAACTCCATACACTTTTGGATGGTACAATATTCAAAATCGCACAAAAATTGTTATATCAGCGCCCCCTACCGGCGAATTTTTTCCAAATTCCGGGAGGACCTGCTTGCCATAGCCAAAAACTTATAATAAAATTTTGGTTTAATTATACACATAACTTCATACACTTTTTGATGGTACAATGGCGACAGACAGACGGACAGATGGACAGACGGACGGACGGACAGACGGACAGACGGACAGACGGACACACAGACAGACAGACATTTTCTATAAACATGTTTTTTGGAATCTCTGACCCCTAAAACATGCAAATCCGTCGAAAACCGGAAGTCGAAAAAAATTTCGATTACAATACTTTCTTCTATTGAAGATAGAAGAAAGTAAAAATACAGTGATAGTCAAAATTCTTAACCCTTAGCCCCTACATATTTATAATGTTAATTACTTTTAAAGTATGGCTGAACCAAACACGCAATGATGGTCTCACAGTTACAGCAATAACTTTGGTAACAGTTCCCAAAGCTACAAGACAGACTTCTTGACTTGGATGATTTCGAAAATGAGGGGTCATTCTTAAAGGCTCCATAGCACACACTTCTCCGCGGCTAAATTAAATAAAGGAAAAAACAAGTAATATTAGTAAAAAATATTTTTTATTCATTCAGGGACATGAAAAGGATCAAGATCTAGAAAGAAGCTAATATTGTTAAATTGTAAACTATAACAACTTTAGTATTTTATTTATACATATGTACAACAGTGATGCAGTCAGGAAGTTGTCAAAGATGGGTTTTGAATTATTGTTAATAAACCATTTTGAAAGTGCAAGAATTTTTCATTTCTTTTTGTTGTTGTTTATTTTGCTATGTATGTGATATGTAACAACTTATAAATGAATTTAAAAAAAAGCCAGATCACATTTGCAGCTAGATGATGAGCTTAAGGATATTTTAAGGCTTTATAAGAAAGCCCAATATATTTTAAAAGAGATGATGAGAAACAGCAGAAGCAAAGTATATGTGCTGCTGTTGTTTCTTATTATCTTTCATTTTGCATTTTGTGCTAAAAGAGCTACTTTTTATGAATCCCTGAAACAATTTTTTTAACTTTTGTTGCTTTTCTTTTAGCTTTTTTTTTTTTTTTTTTTACACATCACTTGTTTATCTTAGAACAAGTGAGTGTTTTTGCACTTATCTTTTTCTATTTTTCATTGATCTGGGAGAAGTTTCAACTCCTATATCTGCTGTTAAAAAAATTACATTTGCTAATTTCTTCATTAAAAAAAGGCTGCAAGAACAAAAGGTTAACTTATGGTAGTCTTGATACTATTATAATAATTTAATAACCACACACTTCTTTTTACTGTCTATTTTACTATTAGATTGTCTTTCTAACATATTGTTTATTTTGCTCTCTTTTTCTGAATTTTTAAAAATTGCACTTTTGCAACATGAGGCTTTCACTATGCATACACTGTTTCTATATTAACCTTGCGTCTATAGTTTTTTAAAATTAAATTTATTGCTTTCTAGCACTTACAAATACAGGATAAAATTCCACGTATGGATATTGCTACAAAAATTTTTCTAGAATACATAGTGGCAATTTAAGGTTTTATTTTGCATATTGAAAGAATTTTTATAGTGTAGAGTCACTAGCTGCTGTGAGTGTTCAACAAACTCTTTCATCAGAAAATTATTTTGTCATCCTAATTTTAGAATATGTCACAATAGCAATACAAATTAATAACCTCAATTTTGAATACAAAGAAAATATTAACTTAGAGCAAATCAGGAGAGTGATATGCTTTTTATGTTTGGTTATTAGGGTGTAAAAAAATTATGATTTTATTATAAAAAATTAAAAAAATCGGATTTTTTTATTTAAATCATATTTTTTTGATTTAAATTGGATTTTTATGATATTTTTCCCAGCGTTAAAATACTGAATAGATCCCAAGAGTTTTATGTTTCTAGAATAATTAAACCTCTAATTACTAACATAATCTACATTTTTCACTTTAATTAATAAAATTTAATTATTAGTTGGTAATTACAGAAAATATAAAAACTGCCAATTAGTAGTTTCATTAGTTAGTGGAATACAATAAAGTTATACACATTCATATTTTGTAATAATTATGCAAGGCTATATAAAATACTAGTGATATTTACATTTATTAAAATGATCAGTAACCGCATTTAATATTAAATTGTTAACTAATAATTATTAAACAAATTTCTAATTAGGTATATAATATATATATTATGCTTTAATTACTAAAGTAATAATTTATAATTTAGTATTCATTCTAAAAGGAAAAGGGGCAGGATGTTAGTTTCTTCATAAGGAAATATATTAGTGGTGTGTTTAGTAACAATAATAAGAAAAAAAAGTATGTTTAACTATCATTTTATTTTAATGATAATTTACATGTATATTATTATTTATAAAAAATTTAAAAATAAGAAATATATTCTTTTGTAGTCAAAATGTCATTACCATAGGTTGTCCTAATGAACAATTTATCAGGTAAAGATATGACTAAGTTCTATTTAAAAAAGTTTTTGATATTTTTTAAAATACATTTTTATTTATTAAGATGCTACTAATTAAAAAAATATATTTATTTTCATAAATTAAACTTATCTATAATTCTTAATATTTTTTTTTAAACTAAGAAAGAGTGTCATTACTATGCTTCTGAGAAAAAGTTCATCTGAAATTTTTTAGAGGGCAGCACATGCCCTTTTATCAAGGCAAAAATAATCTTTAAAAGTCAACTTGTTATTAGGTTTAGGTGAATAGAGCAAATAATTTTATAGTTTCAATAAAACAAACAAAGACTTTCAATGTTTTGGTGAGTATTTATGCCTGGGGAAAAATAAAAATATTTTCCTTAATTTGTTATTACCATGTTTGTTTTCTGCCACGGTAATGACAACATGTACATGATAATGACAAGATTATGTTCACACAGTAATATCAATATATAATGTTAACTTATTTCTTATTTGGGTCATTCCATACAAAATGAGCAAATCACCTATGGCAGACATGTCACAGATTTTAATGAAAATCATTATATAAATAGATCATATCTATTTATGAGTAAATGTAAAAAAATAGGATTTCAGGATTGTTCATTTAAGTATTAAAATTTACATTCAAAGTGGATGCAAAATCGAGATTTTGTCAACATGCTAAAAACTTAAATTTTGATTATCAGCCTTAGGAAGGAAAGGACTATATTAAAAATTATTTATAATTAGGAATGAATAATAAGCAGCAGATTGGCATAAGTTAGTAATAGTATTTTTATTCCATAATTTGAAAAAAAAAATTATTTTTGAAAATTTTTGAGGGGAAAATTCAATATTTCTATAATTCATTTAAATATAAAGGACAGCTCTGACAAGGTTAAAACAACTTGACGTTATAGCTAAAAGTATATATTTTAAATATTGAAAAAAAATAAATAGTAAAAAATGTTGAAGGGTAAAATGCAATATTTCTATCACTTCTTTTTAAGTAAAGGAAAGCTTTATTAAACTTTTAAATTATTTGATATTATAGATAAAAGTGTATATTTTAAATATAGAACTTTTATTCTTACTTTCAGTTTATTTTTGGCTATTAATATATTTATTTTAAACTACAGTAAAAAAAAAATATTTCGTTGAACAGAAAATTATATATTTATCCTCTAAATCTATAGATGGCAGCACTACATTTTTTCCCTTTGAAATCGTGCAATATTATAAAAAAAGAATTTTTTTTTCAGAATTTCCAGTATAGCTGTATCTCCAGAACTAATGCAATAATTTTCACCAAACTTAAGAATCAGTTAATCCTTGACATGAATTGACATTTTGGTGTAAATTGCTCAACAGGTGGCGCTGCTATGCTGTATTTTTCAGAATTTCCACTATAGGATTATCTCAAGTACTAATGCAGGAATTTTCATCAAACTTTAGAATCAGTTAGTCCTTGACATGAATTGACATTTTATACAGTTTGGTGTAAATCGCTCAATAGGTGTCGCTACTATGCTGTTTTTTTGTGATTTCCGCAATAGTTTTATCTCAAGAACTAATGCTTGGATTTTAAACAAACTTGAGATTCAGGTATACCTGGATATCAGTTATTGCTGTTTATGTATTGGTGTAAATCACTCAACAGGTGGCGCTGCTATGATACACTTTTTCAGAATTTCCGCTATAGCTCTATCTCAAGAACTAAGGCACAAATTTTTATCGAACTTCAAATTTGATACACTTTAATGTGGATTGGTGCTAAATTGATGTAATTTCTTGTACTATTTAAATGATTTAATTGACGTGATTTCTATAAAAGAAAGTTTTGTGATGGCCACAACATACTAGTTTTTTATCATATCATGGACTTATTGATCTTTATGTCTGTGCAATAACTGTAATGTCTGACTGTTCCTTCATTATTTTTTTTTTTTTGTCAATCAATAAGAGGAAAAATTACGATTTTGTCATTTTTTTAAAAGTTTCTAATTTTTTTTTAAGGTGAAGGAAATACATGGCAACTTAAAAACTTTAGCAATTCGATCTTAATATGTAACACTATCTCAGGCATCAATTTCACAAATGTTTTTGAATTCCTTTAATTTTTATAACGTTTTTAATTTTCTCAAAATCGACAAATTTTCAATTTTTACAACAATTTTAAGATTAATCATGACATTACCAAATTATTATTACTAAATAAATAGGAAGATAATTTTCCAGGGATTACAATATTACGAAAAGATTTAATTTATGTTAAATAGTTTTCAAGATATGGAACTTCAAACTTGCAACTTTGAACGATTGTACAGATGCCATTCTATGTCTAGATCTTCCAAATTTTTTTATTTTTTTTGTCGAAATATTTCACAATGCTCTATTTGAATATGAATTGAACCTGTATATCAAATTTTATTAAAATCAGTTACTATGCAGCCACGACTTTTTTTAAATTTTTGCTCATTTTGTGTGGAATGATCCATTTACTACTTGGCAATAGCAGTACTGAATATTAATAAAGCTATATATATATATGTGTGAGAAAATTTAATTTGTTGGTATAATCATAAATAAAATATATTTTTTAATACATATATAAAAAATATTTACACTTTTAAATATAAATATTTCATGAATAAAAGTTATTTATTTTAATATTTCTAATTGATAAATGGAATTTTAAACACAAATTTAATATAAATTTAGCTACTACTGGAATTTTTTTTTTAATTTTAAATGTATAAAATTATTAGGAAAAGAAATTTATTAAAAAAACCCTTTGCAATTTTTGTGGTTCATTACAATGGGCTTCTTTTGCTTTTTATATAGAAAATGGAAGAAAAAAGAAGCTACAGGGCAATCAAGAAAAAAAATATATAAGAAAATTCTGCATTAAGAGGTGGAGCTGCTTGAAAAGAACATGAATGATATTTTCAGAAAACAGCTAAAGGACAAATCACATCTGTAAAAGAAATTACCACAAGGGAACAAAGATTGAAACGAAAATAATGGTGATAAAACACAAGAAACAAGCATCAGAAGACTTTTAAATAAAATGCCCCAAGAAACAATGTACCGATTTTAAATGTACACCTTCTGTAGAATATTTTGAGATAAATTCACAGAGTACTATGATTAGTTAGTCTCCTAGAGTTAGAAAACGAGTAATAACAGATAGGACATCAGTTGTCTGAAGATGTAATAAATAAAAAAGAAATGTGCCCAGTTAAACTGATGGTATTGAGCTCACAGGCTATGCACACTAATTATTTATTATACTCTTATTTCAAAGAATAATGCCCCTCAAAAAATAAATTAAGGGGGGATTACCCCCCCCCCTCCCCTCTTTTACTTCTTTATACTTAACCAATGAGCCTCCAAATGTCATCAGGGAAGATGACCAAATTTGTGTTTTTTTTTTTTTCATAATTCTTTCACAAAATTCATGCTTTTACGCGATCTTTTGATGAAATTTGTGTTTTTCTGTGATCCGTTGATGAAATTGCCATTTTTTTATGGGAATGATTGATGAAAATGATTTTTTTTGGTGTGTGTCTTTTGCAGAAAATCGTAGTTTTAGACCGATTTTCATAGCATTGTAGTTTTTACCTCCAAATCGTAGAAACTACGATTGTTTCGTAGCAGTTGGCAGGTCTGTATTTAACCAATGAACTTCCAAATCTAATCAGGGAAGTGCCTTATCAGAATAAACCGGTATACCAAATTTACAGCAAATCGGATGGAAAAACCCATTTATTTAAATTAAAGGGGTATTAGACCTCCGTTCCTCCCCCCCCCTCCCCCCCTTAGACTTAAAAAATGAACCTTCAAATCTAATCAGGGAAGCGCCTTATCAGAATTAAGCAGTATACCAAATTAGAAGAAAATCTGATAATTATGCATGAAAAAACCACTTATCTAAGTTAAGGGGGAGAGGGGGATTACCCACCCCGGTCCCCCCCCCCTTTATACTTAAACAATGATTCTCCAAAACTAATCAGGGAAGCAAGCACCTTATCAGAATGAAAGTAGAAAAAAAATTTGAAGCAAATCAGATATTTCTATCAAGAATTATCACGTTATGTATGTACATATATGCAGAATGGGCGGGCACATTAGCTCTCAAGCTTTGATAGCCTGTGAGCTAAAAAGTTTGATTAACAACTTAAATTTGAAAAAAGGATATGAAAATTATAGAATAAAATATTATTGGCTTAGTATCCAAATGTAGGAAAAATCAAACATCAGACCATCAGAAGGTTAAAAATTTATAAATAAAATGACAATACTTACAAAAAAAAAAAAAAAAAAAAAAAAAAGGAAAGAAAAAACTGTGAAGGAAGAATCTTTTAACACCAAAAAGAAACTTTACTTATTGAGATTTTTAAAACGTAATTATTTTAATGTATTATACATTTAAGAAAAATTGTTCATTACTATAGAACATATAAAGAAATAAAGACAAATTTAAAAAATGAAGACGTACTGACACATATAGATTTAATTGAAAATAAGAAATATAAATACAGGTCAAAAGCTCAAGCTGTTTGTTCTCTTTGGTAGAATGGGTATCACATTTCGTACTGCTATTAAGTATTATTTTTGCACTGAAACACAGCAATAAAAAATTTAATCAATTTTCACCATCTCAAGAAATTTAAGACATGATGCTTTTGCAGTCTAGGCACATATATGCTAATTTTCATCAAAATTTGTAGCAAAATATCACAGTCGAAAGCATTTTTTTCCCTAAGTGATAGTCCAATAAATCAATATTGAAACAAAAAAATATTTTATCTTTTATCAAATGAAATCAAAAGATATGTCTCAGCTCTACACAAAATATTTCAGAACTATTTATTTAAGTATTGCGCGGCAGCGCAATACTTATTTATTTCCAGTGTCACTTCTCAATGTTAATTTAATATGGAAAAGCCTATGGAGATCATAACTTTTTCATTTTTTCTTCCCACCTTTTTGTCCCTGATGCCACTCATTTTTTATTCTTTACTAATTCTAATGATATCATAAATTTAAAGTGTAAAAACGTTTGCCTGACGTCAGGGTCAAAACGAATGGTAAAATGCCTTTGCATATGGGTGAATTATAAACCCGAGCGAAACATGGGCCAATTTGTCTTTGCATTATTCAAATATTTTTCTTAATAATTCTAATTTTTGCTTTTTTCATTGAAAATAAACGGACATTTTTCATAGAAAATGTAAAATTTTTCTTCATTGTTGCCAAAATTTTAAAAGCCATAATAATAAGTTATTTCTTTTTAGTTGAAAGGTTTTCACGTGAAATATTAAATTGAGCTAGTTTTTTTTTTTTTTTTTTTTTTTTATTAAAAAGGTGAATATGACGTCATAGTGGAAAAAAAAGGGGTATTTCCAGAATAAGTTTTTGTTTTGGTCAAGTTTATATTTTAGTAAAAACTTTCTAATGGATAGCTATTTTTACGCAGGTAGCGAACTTAGTGGGGAATTACATAACTTAAATTTTAAAATGTATTTTTTTTCGAGATGAGAACTATTTATACCCCAAGTTAAACTTAGGTAATAATTTCCTGATGTGTTTACATCACCCCTTGGGAGAGAATAAGGTTTAAAAATTTAAGTAAAACTTTTATTTTTTATTTTTTACTGTATCACAGCTATAATATTGTTAAATATTGGCAGTAAGGATTCAACACAATTTATTTTTGCATTCAAAGTGTTTCTGAGTGGGAAATAGGGTATCTAAATTTAAATGAAGTTAATTTTTTATGTTTTGATTATAGATTTTTTACGTTGAGATTGGAAGTTTTTGTCCAAACTACCGCAACCTGCATTACTACAGTGGTGAAACATTTTGAATTACACATTGGTAAACTGCATCCCACATTGTGATGCAATACCGCATACATCAAAGCCTGATGATGATTCTCTCTATTAATTTTGAAATGCGTTCGTCTGAGTGCTGTAGTTATTAAAAAACTTGACATATTAAACAAAAACATAATTTGAAGAACAAATTAAAAAAAAAACAATATTTATTTCCTACATTGTTTAAGCCCGAGAAGGGACAGATATTAAGTTATTTCATTCAATTAGTTCTAGATTTATTATTAAATTTTTGTAACAAATTAGTTAAGCCAACTGAAGATTAAAAAATAAAATTCATACAATATGATACTTAAAACACCCTAAAAAATTAGATTCCGTTCAAATGAAATCGAAATAAATCTTAGACTTTTTTTAAGTTTTGTATTTTGCATGCATAAATCATTTTATTCACAATTGTCATAAACATAATACAAAATCTGCAATACGAATATTTTAAATTAAAAATGGAAGAAGTCTAAGATTTATTTTGATTTGATTTGAACGGAATCTAATTTTTTTGGGTGTTTTAAGTATCATATTGCATGAATTTTATTTTTATTTTTTAATCTTCAATTGGCTTAACTAATTTGTTACAAAAATTTAACAATAAAATTAGAACTAATTGAATGAAATAACTTAATATCTGTCCCTTCTCGGGCTTAAACAATGTAGGAAATATTGTTTTTTTAATTTGTTCTTCAAATTATGTTTTTGTTTAATAATGCTTTCTGTACAGCTGGGACAGGATGATGTTCTATGCGTAATGTCATAAACCACCTGTACCTAGTTTGTCACGATTTTTTGTTGTGGAAAACAATGTCGATATTGATAAATTGTTTAATGAATAATAATAAATTAATAAAATGTTTTTGTGCTCATTACGTGTAATAATATAGGGTAATATATATGGATATATTGACTTTTTTATAACAAAGTGTCATTACCATGCTCACTTATGTCATTACTAAGTTCATTAAAATTTTAAAATTAGTTTTAAAATGTCAAATTAGTAATTTGGTCTCTGCTGATGCTTGTACATTAATGTTTATAAGGTAAGGTAATTATTTACAAAAAATTAAAACTTTCTGAGTATTTCTAAAAATTGGATTTTGCTATTCCAAAACATGGGCAGATTTTGAAAATAACCCTATTGGGGGTCATTGTTGGTGGCATATCTTCTTGGCTTGGATAATACATACATACACAATGGTACTACAATCCATGTAGGATTTTGACCTCCCTCAATATACCTCTCCAGTTCTTCTGATCTCTGGCCTTTAATTTGTAATTTATAATTTGGTTTTGTGCAAGATCTTTCTCTACCTCTTCTATCCATCTGTTCATGGGACCTACCAATACTTCTTTACCCTATTAAATTATATATCTTCTTTGTGCTTCTCTCATCCCTCATTCCGATTAGATGGTCTAACCATTGCATTCTTCTTATTTTTATAGTATTTATTATACCTTTTTCATTATATAACTGTTCTATCTCAATATTTGCCCTTATACACCATGTATTGTCTTCTTTAATAGGTCCAAAAATTTGTCTTAGGATCTTCTTTTCCCAAGTAATAAGTAGCTTTTTATCTTTTTGTGTAGTGGTCCAGGTCTCATTACCATAAATTACTATTGGTTTTATAAATTTTTAGTTTGGTTGTTCGGGACATTAGGGATGATTTTAGAATGTTTCAAAGAGAAAAATAGCATCTATTTCCTGCTGCAAGCCGAGTTTTAATCTCTGCTTCTACCACATTATCACAGGTGATCATAGATCCTAAATATTTAAAGTCTGTTACTTCATTAAATTGTAATTCATTATTTATTGTTAACGTTGTTGTTGCCTGTGATTTCATAGAGGTCCATTTTCAAGTATTTTGTTTTTTCTTTATTAACATCGAGGCCTAGTTTTTTACCTTCAGTGTCTAGTTTAATGTATGTTTCAATCAAGACTTTCTTCTTGGCTAGGATAATACATAAGTACCAAATTTTACACTTTATCAAATGTTTTGAAAAATTTCTTTCATATATTTTTTAACGTATTATCAACATTATCACTAGGTAATTGTAAAAAAATTAAGAAAAAACAATTCTTTATGAAAAATCACACAGAAAAAGAAAATTAGATATTTTAAAGATAGAAGGAAAAAAATACCTTCCAGAAAAAATACAGCGTGTTTCACAAGTTCGGGTTCCCATAACACGTCTGCAGACACCCAAGAAAAAACAAGAAATGATTAAAAAATATGATACAAAATATTAATTACAAGTAACAATAAATAACATAGCGCAAAAATTAAAAAGATGAAGACATGACAGTACAATTTAACAGAACAAATAGCTAAACTAATGTACCTAAAATTAAGTTCAAATACAGAACCACCACTATCACTGCACAGTGCCAAAGTAGGATCATCAGTAAACTACAAACAGAATAGAATTAAGGCTCAATGGTTAAATAAGTAAATCTAAAATTATAGACCTGAATTGATTAGACAGAAATAAAAAGCATACTTTAATATGTAAAACAGCATTCTGCATAGGATGAGCGTCTGATATGGTCCTAATTAATTTTCCCTTGTGCAAATCCCACATAGTTATCTAAATTAAAACATAAAAGAATTGACAAGTTTCACTTGCATTAGATTACAGTCACATTATGCTACAACAAAATTAAGTAGTATGAAAATAAATTATAGCAAACATTTTTGAAAATCCCAGCAAAATCTATATTTAAAAAATGTATAAAAAGAAACTTACTAAACAAGAGTAATTTAAACTTAATAAAAGGAATGCATAAAATAAGTGAGTCTAAATGCACTAGAGAAGTGTTTCTCAAACTTTAAAATAAAAATCCCAAAAGTTAGAATGTATGCTAGGGAATAAAAACGAAAATTTTTATAAAACATAAAACTAAAAAGAACTGAAACAAAAGTTCAAAAATGGTGCATAAATTTGAGTTTAGGGTTATCTTCACGCTAAATATGACAGCTCTAAGTGAAGCTGTTCATTTACAACAGAGGAAACATACAATTTTATTATATGTATAAACACTTCGCATTCAATTAATTCCCACAATTTAAAATTTTTTTAATGAGAAAATTAAAAACTTCAGCATAACAAACGATATTGGTGGCCCTGTCATGACATGTCAGCAAATAATCCCAAAGATTGCAGTACAAAGACCCACATGCATCTACTGGTTATTGTCACAGTGAATTACTAAGATGTAAATATTATACTGTACAGAAAGCATAAGCCTAAGTCACTTTAATGAGAGCACAGTTGGGCAAATTTGTAATCAATTATCTGCATTGAAATTACAAGTTAATTGTATGTAACTGATTATAGTTAGACCACTGAGCTCTATAATAAATACGGAGAGCCAACTCACTGATCCACTTTCTGCCGCGACCGCGTCACACTTTCAATGCGCGCAAGTAATGAGTCCTGCACGTTTCTTAATATTAGAAGCATTTTTTCAAACTTTTTCGCACACTTTTTATCAATTTTGGGGTTTTCTGCATCTTTTTGATATTTTAATGAGCAATACTTAATTTGTTTTTCATTTTTTTCGTTGAGCTTACATAAAATATAATTTTTAACTAATATCAAACTAAAAAATTGCGATTAATTTAAATAAAATCTATAGTTTTTTCAATGCAAAACATATATCAGTGGAAATTGTAGCAACTTCGTCAAATTCTTAAAAAAAAATCCAATTTGAAAAGATCTAACCCATACTTCTCTATGGGAGGAAATCTATGTTTTGCCAAAAATTTTCATCAGAAAATCTTTGGCATTGTATTCATGGGCGGACCGCTGGATTCAATGTATCAGAATAGGTAGTTAGCCCTCCGTTCTATTGTCGAGCTCAGTGAGTTAGACACATTCAAACACAGAAATTTCGCACACATAATGGAATGGGGGCAGTTCCGACTACAGTGCTGCACGAATTTTTTATGGCATATAATTTTAACCATAATTAATTACATGCAATTAAATTGTAATTACATTGAAGATAATTGCAATTACAAATTTGCCCAACTCTGAATGAGAGTAAGGATTGCAATTATGCGTCTGAAAAAATTAAGGAACCTAAAAGCAATTACCCCTTCTCTCTAGAAAATACAGGAGTGCTGCTAAATGTCTAAATGATAGCTCAATTTACAGATTTCAAATGCTGAATAAAAGCAAATAAAATACCAAGAGGCTTTCAGACATTTTAAAAGGAATTTTTTAGAACAAAGAACAAACTTGAAAAATCATATTACAAAAGTAATGTTATTTGGAATGAAAGGAGAAAATTATATTCAAGATCATTTAAATAAATTTAGAGATGCTTGTTAACTTATTTCAAAAATTAAATTTGCCTTACCTCACCTCGGCTGTATCCTGCTAGCAAACGGCTGCAGTCAGAGTTAAAGGCCAAAGCTGACACAGAACCGTACTTTTCGCCATATTCAGTAGATCCTAAGCACCATTTTAAAACTTGCATAGGATCTAAAATAAAGTTATTTAATATATAGCACATAAAGTAAAAATAAATAATAAAGATATATGAATGTATAAAAATGTACATGGGTGTTAAACCATAGTTATAAGAACTTTAATGGTGAAGTGGTCAAGTTACTGTGACAGCTTTGATCATCTTTTATTTTCCTGGTCATAATCAAAAAGGAAGAAAAAAAAAAAAAAGAGAAGGAGACTTGACTACAGATGTAAATTTTCCATAAATTTTGAAGTGGTGAAAAAAAAAAACGTTTTTTCCCAGTTTTTTTTTCTGAAAAAAATTGGAAATTTTGGAAAAAATGATTTCTCCCAAATGTTTTTCAAAAATAAGTTATATTTTCTTAAAAAATATAAAATAATAAACTTTAATAGTTATGCAAACAGAAAAAAAAAAAGATATTTTTCCTTTACATGATTATTAAAAAAGAGAGAGAGAGAAAATAGGCCAGTTTTTTTTAAGTTTATCCTTTCAGTCTCAGAATTTTAACAGTAGTTTTTCTTGCTGAATTTAACACCATTGTTTGTAATATTTCATATGTCTGTTGAAATGATTTTTCAGTAGCATTTGTTTAATTATCAGTAGAGATAATTAAAATCTTATAAGTTTCAACTAATATCACTGCTGTTTGAAAGCAATTTTAAACTGTATTGTACTTCCCATCTAGTTTCTAATACATAGTATTGTTTTTCAAATATATAAATGATGCCAGTTTAAAAGAAACAAATTATAGTAGGTCTGGCATTATTATGAATATTATCATTTTCAAATCTTCCATTGTTTAAAAATTGATATTCTTTTACAATATTACATTTTTCCAACCTTACAATTATATTTTTCATTTCCTCTGTATTTAGTTTTGGCACAGTTTTCAAATCTAAACCGAAACTATGTGTCAGTTTAAGTTTAAGATTCTTAATATGAAAGTTGTAATTTTTTTTAAAATGAAAGTTTTAAAACGCGTTGATTTTAAAAATTGTTTTCTATTAAAGTTTTCATGAAAATTTGCTTATATTTTCTTTGCAAAGTTTGTGTGGTTTTATATTAAAAAAAATTACAGTTGGACAATTCTAAAGAATCTATATTTCAAGAAAAGAAAGAAAAGAGTAAATAATTTCAACTGCATGTTATTAAAAAAAGAATTTTCATTAATAATAGTGAAAAACTACAGTGCTATACGAATAAAAATAAATGTATGTTTCAAAATTTATATTAAATTTTCTAGCTTACCATTTTCATCAATTGGTATATTACTGAAATAATTTTGCACATAAATTTCAATTTTTAACAAGAGAAGTTGCATTAATTATCTTACCAGTCGTCTGCTTGGATTTTTTTTCACAAGATTCTTTTTTTTTTGTGTAATTGTGAACTTTTGTAAAAAATGTCTTCTTGCAGGGCTGAAACTAGGGGGGGGGGGGGGGGGGGTACGCGCCCTGGGCGCCAAAACAAAGGGGTGTCAAATGAAGATTTTGTTTGTTGATTTTTCTCATGTCTATGTTTAGCACGGTATTGCTAAATTCGTCCTGTCTGGGGTATGCCAAAGCATAGAGGAACTAAGGATGATATGGCATAAGGATCCTGTATAAAGCGGAATTTTTTTTCGATTCTGTTTTCAAGATTTCAATGAATCAATATTTGACAAAGCAGATTATGTAGTTCAGTATAACATATTTTATGATTACATATTTTAAATTTAAAAATTAGTTGGCTATTAGAAAATTAGTAAAATTCTATTTGTAAATATATTTTGCAGAAGAGGGAGGTGGGGCGCTAAAATCTATGTTTGCCCCAGGTGCAAAAAAGCTAGTTTCAGCACTGTTCTCTTGTAAAATATGTAATAAGAATTTTGTGAATTAGAAATTATCATTATATTTAAGTTCTTATTTAGACTTTATTGAAAAGGTCATTCATATAGATAAACAGCTAGATAATTGATTTATTAGCGATTTTAGCTATTATGCAACAGGTTTCTTAAATTTTAAAATCATTATATTTGTTAACCAGGGTATGAAAAAAAAAAAAAAAAAAAAAAAAAAAAAAAAAAAAGGACATTTTTTTGATTTAAATCAGATTTTTTTTATTTAAATCAGATTTTTTTAATTAAAATTAACTAACAACATAATTTTAAACTTTGAAGGTTATAACATGCCTTTTTCAATTGTCTTATAAATACAATTTAGATAGACACTTGAAAATAGTATTTCAAAATTTTTTATGTGTATAAATCTTTATATACTTGATTTATATTTTTTTGTATAATGATTACATCCCTTACCTTAAGAGCTGTCAATAAGATGTTAACACCATTCAAAGTACCATCCATTGCCTTAATGCACCATTTCCCAAAACAAATCCCATCATTACATATTATTTTAAATATATGTTATTAGTACAATACATAAAAAGATTATTACTCATAACAAATGCAAGACTAAACCCGGAATAAACATCCAATAAAGTACTAGTGACTCCTTTGCTCAATTCAGGCATGAAAGTGGGAAATGAGAAAAAAGGTGGAAAATTTTTTCCATCTATAAAGTGGAGCCAAATTCTTATAAATTAAGTGTCATTTTAAAAGTTACTTATACAATAAAATTAAATGTAACTGCACACATGATTGCTAATTTTTTTTTTTTTTTTTTTTTTTTTTTTTTTTGGAAAGTATTAACAATGCTAAAGGTGTAAATCCAAATATATCTGATCAACTTAAGTGAAGCATAGCCATTAATTTTCCCAAACAAATATTATTCTGAATGGTTTAGCTGTTAAATCCCCCCCCCCCCCCTAGTTTTTCAAAAGAAAATCTCCCTGCTAAATTGATCTTTGCTTCAGGAATACATCTCGAAAAAGGTATCACAGAAATTGCCCAAGTGTTGCATAAATAGTACAAAATATTCTATTCCAAAAAGAAACTTCCTTTCACTTTGAATTTTTAAAGTCTAAAAAAAATTTATTCTTGAAAGACACTTTGAACAACTTCATTTACACGACTTTCGGATGCTTATATGATATAGACTCACCTTTAATTTCATATCTTTTTTGCACAACAATTCAAGAACAAACTCCAAGGGTTTGAGCACACAAAATGTCCAATTAATAAATTTTACGGGCATCCCCTCCCCCCCTATTAACCTTGCAAAATTTTCTTTGCATTTTAGCATCAATCCAGTCAATGTCCAAAATTGCTTTAAAAAAGGTGGAATTCCTCCTTTAGGAGGAACTCTTTCATGCCTGTCAATTTAACAAAACTAATATATATTTTCACATGTTTAAAGCTCAAAATAAAATTAAAAATACTAATTTTACAGCTCGTCATATTATAAACTAGTGTTAAGGCTGTTCTTAACTGCTCTGCTCAACAAGCGCAAAATGTTTTGACACATTTACAAATTCATTTTTTAATGGAAAGATATAAAATTGGAAAACCTCGCCATGGAAGTGATTTCGAATGAAGCTGTTTTTTTTTTCCATTTTTGGATCCATGAATTACCTATCGAGTTAAAAGCGTTTTCGATCGTGTGACAAACACGTTTTATGCCCGCTCTTGAGTGCTTATTCACCGTTTGTGCGGAAACTCGGTTCAAAATGTCCACTTTGACCCTATTTTCTGAAAGGTCTATTGTGTTTGCAAAAAAATGGAAAAAACAGCTCGATGACATAGTTTCTGAACAACAACGCCTGCTAGTTTCATGCATTTTCAAACAAAAATAAATTAAAACTTGTGTCAGAAAGTTGCCCTTTTGGATTTGAGAACACCCTTAACTAAAATAATAATAAACTAAGTTCTGTTAAACTCTTATAATACAAATTCCTTTACTGACATTTTTAAAGAAAAAAATGGATAAGTTATCAAGGTAACCAATTATATTTATTTACTTTAAATCTGGAAATGTAATCATGAAATTTTTAATAAAAAACTAAGTTCTTTTAAAATACAAATTCTTTATATTGACATTTTCAAAGGAATAAAATGGACAAAGTATCAACGTAACTAAGCAAATTTAATGCTTTGTAGAGAAAAACTAATTTTCCTGCTTTTTCATGACCCATCATCAATAGGATTTTCACATATCTCTCTTGATGTTTTTTCAGTCTTGCAACCAATCGCACCATCTCTTTCCCACATTTTTTGCACTTAGCTTTCAGACATTTGCCTGAAACTGTTGATATCTCTGAAAAATAAAGCCATATGGGATCCTTTTTCCTAACAGCCATTTTGTTTTTTTTAAAAAATCCAATTTGTCCTATACTACATTAAATTTCTCTATCTACAGTTCACTAACTTGTAACTTCAAGCAAACAGCTTGTAACAGTTGATTCAAGTATTTTGGACCAAGTGTTCATCCAAAACAGATTTGTAACTAATCCCTGTTGGTCAGTGAACAAAAGAAGGAAATTCTTATCTATTTACTCTGGGATACCTTTGTTATTCCATTCAATGAAATCCCTTATCTTTCCAGGTGGCTACAAAGAAAAGCATTCAGAGAATTTCTGTTGAAAATGAAAGATCATTCTTTCAGAGTGCATTGAAAATGTACTTTTTTTTTTTTTGGTTTGGTTTAAATAACACATACACTTTCCAACATTATTTTAATTTAGAGTATAGTTAAAAATTAATGAAAAAAAATTGTGATTTTAATCAATGATTAAAAAAAAAATTAAGTGATTTAAATCATGATTAAAATCAAGATTAAAATCAAGCTGATTTAAATTGGCGTACCCTGTTGTTAACAATTCAATTTGGAGATTGAAAAATTTTCTGAAATGTCTGTTTTTAAGAGGAGGATTTTCTTGAGGGTCATATGTTTTAAGGTGAAAAAATTGTGAAAGATCCTTTAAGGGACTCAAGTTCTTCCTAAACAGATATATTATTTACAGATCAGATTTACCATGGTAATGTTTTCATGTGGGGCACTAAACATGAAAAAATAAATAAATAAAAGTATCAGAATACACCTATTATAAAATTTTGACTACATTATTTTATAAATGAAATTTCAATTTTTCCAATTTGGAAAAATTAAAAAATAGCCCCTTGGAAAAAAACTGAAAAAAAAAAAAAAAAAAAACAGAAACGTTTTTTTCCACAAAATTTCCGATTTTTTCCCTATCATTCCCATCTCTAGACTTGACATACATCTTTGAAAGAATATTATAAAGTAAGAACTATTTTTTAAACGATGATTAGTGATTAGTGTATTTTTCTTGTGCCAAGCTAAAAAATTCATTTCCTACGAACATATAGCATCTTAATATTTCAATTAAACAAGTTCACTACATAATTTGATTTCATAGAAAGTTTATTAACAAAAAAATACAACCAAGCCCCAAAAATTTAAAATTCAAAACCCCACAAACATCTAAAGTTTGTGGTATAATAAAAATTGCTAAAGAAACAATATCTTTTGCAATATAAACAATGAAATTTTTAGTTAAGATTTGGCAAAAAAAAAAAAAAAAAAAAAAAAACAATAAAAAAAAAAAAAACATAGAGTAACTTTATTTGACTTGCTGAACACTTTACAGAATGTTGTTATGTAGAAATATATAGTAATATAAAAATAAATAAAAACTTAAATCATAATTTCACAGAGTTGAAATGTTTCCACTTTTGAAAATGATCTCATATTCTAATGAACACTTTCAATCATAAAGCTAATTTTCCTCTTTATTTTTTTTTTTTATTATGACAGAATTTTCTATTTTTATCCTGCTTGTAAAGAAAAATCGGTTTTCTTTGGTCACAAAATGGTTGAAATATGGTTTAGATACCAAACCTGTTGTCCGATCTGTACACACACAAAAAAAAGTTGCAACAGTAGCCTGTAATATATTCACCAAAAGGAAGCTCTATCAAAAGCATAGTTTGTGAACTATTATGTTCATTCACACTCATATATACACATATATATACCAAAATTATCATAAAAATACTAAAAATGGACTCTGGGGGTCTACAAAATGTAAAACAGAAATACCAATATACATGTATACATAGATGCACATATATGGAACTACTGTAAAAATAGTAAAAACAGATTAAGGGATATTCAAAAGTAAAAATAAATCAATATTTCCATATTTTGGTTTTTTATCATGATTACAATATTTTCTTCACACTATATGTATTGCTACGAAAAGAAAAAAAAAAAAAAAAAAAGAAAAAAAAAAGATAGCATTCAATATATTAATTCGAAGCTGGATTACTTGTGCCAATGAAGCACCAGTCACTCAACACCTCATATGAAGAAATTACAAGTGGAATAGTGCAATCTTTAGAGCCCTCATCAGATTCTGAATCGAAGGAAGGAGGAGAAAATGTACTTTTGATGAGGGACTTGCTCAAGAGAATAAATATTTGAATTTCTCATCACAAAAACTTTTGAAGTTTAACAAGAGCTGTTGGCTGTCAGTAGGTTGCAATAACAGATTTCAAAACATGAAATGAATGCTCTTAAAGAAACAAAATTTGAGCAAAGAAAATCAATAAGTATTACCTTTTATATTTACTCAATTATTCATCAAATGTTTAACAAAGTTAAGCATGTAATACTAATAATTAGTTATCATAATCATACACTAATAAATAGTTTTTTGATGAATTGCTAGTAATTTCATTAGAAATATTTATTTTTATTAACATTTAATATTTATAATACATAAATAATTAAAGATACTACTACACCCATCTAGCACTGCCTGGAAAAGCTACTGTCGATCCTTTTTATTTATTTATTTTTTGTATTTCTATTAGGGCAATGTGGATAACAATTTTAAACTGAAAAAAAAAAGGCAAAAAAAAAAAAAAAAAAAAAAAAAAACATATGAAAAAGAATTCTAAAAACTAATGTTCTTGAAATAAAAAATATTTGTCTTTTTTTTTTTTTTTTTTTTTTTTTTTTTTTTAAGAGAGAGAAAGAAAAAAAGAACCTTCTATATATAGTCAGGAGAAATGTACATTTTACCTTGCAAAAGATCGGATAAAAGATTTTTTTTTTTTTCTAAATTGTTTATAGTGATGCCAACATGGAAAAGCCAAGTTTTCTAACAAAATTTCTTATGGCTAAATTTTCTGTGGCCGAAAAACAACAAAATTTTGGGACATTTTTTGATTTTTTGGAAATATCTCGAGACTCGTTGCCGTAGCATATTATTTATCAATTACAATATTAAAGAAGATAAAATTCTCTACAACTTTTTTACAACTTTTTACAACATAGTTACAAATTTTTATATACTCAATAGCAAGCGCAGTACGCTGTTTCAAAAATGGGACAATTTTTTAAATTTTCTTAAAAACCGTGAAAAACGTAGTTTTGCCGCGATTATTCAAATGTTCCCTGCAGATTCAAATGTCCCCCCCCTACCCCTCCCCCCCAGACAATTGTGTATGTCGACTTCTAAAAATTGGTAGCAGTAAATTATCTATTATTTGCACACTCACATCTTTATTTTCATCTCAACAGACATTTTATATGCAATAAATTTATATAATTTTAAAAGTAGGGCATAGTGTAGATGAATGAGACAATTTTTATATTTAGACAGTAATTTTAAGTGTATACAATGTTAACTTCAAAGCATTGTTTAAAAGAATTTTTCAATCTATAATAACTTACTGGCACGATAGTTTCAATTAAAAAAGATTTTTTGCTTAATTTTAATAAATTTTATAATTTTAATAATTTTTATAATGCATACATATTTTTCCAGGTATCAATGGAATAGGTGGGTCATTTTCAAAATCTGTCCATGTTTTGGAATAACAAAATCCAATTTTTAGAAATAATCAGAAAGTTTTGTAAATAATTACCTTACCTCATAAACATTAATATACAAGCATCAGCTGAGACCAAATTACTAATTTAACATTTTAAAACTAATTTTTAAATTTTAATGCACTTTGTATAATGACATAAGTGAGCAGAGTAATGACAAATTAAGCAAAATATTTTTATTTTTTCCCAGGCATAAATGGCAGCCATTATATCTTCTGGCCCATTCAATGATTTTCTATTTCTCATATAATGAAAGCAGATTAAGAAATAAAAGTTCATTTAATTATCAATTAGAATAGTGTACGATAATGACTTACAAAAGAATACTCACCAAAACATTCAAAGACTTTGCTTGTTTTATTGAAACTATAAAACTATTTACTCTATTCACCTAAACCTGATAACAAGTTGACTTTTAAGGAGTACTTTTGCCTTAAAAAAATCCGGAGGTACTTTTTGCCAGAAACATGGCAATGACACTCTTTCTTGGGACACGGTTTAAAAAAATTATTAAGAATTATAGATAAGTTTAATTAATGAAAATAAATAATTTTTTAATTAGTAGCATCTTAATAAATAAAAATGTATAAAAAAATTATAACCATCTGTTTTAAATAGAACTTTGTCAAATCTTTACCTAATAAATTGCTTGTTGGGACAACCTATGGTAATGATATTTTGACTACAAAAGAATATAATTATTATTTTTAAATTTTTTATAAATAATAATATATCTGTAAATTATCATTAAAAAATATGATAGCTAAAATGCAATAATTAAAATTATGATATTTCACTATTTTTCTGTGCAAATGTGAAAGGACAGTAAAACAAGAGACTTTTTTTGAAAATTACCCAGATATGAAAATTTGCAAAAAACATATTTTATTCCTCACTACAATGGTATATTTTATTTACCAATTATTGATAACATATATTTTAATGTTTTACTGTTTTAAAGATAGCAAACATTGAATTGTAGTTCCATATAAAAGGGGGGGGGGGGGACTCAAAAGATAAATATCTTTTCTGAAAGAAATACTTACCTTAGTGATGGGCGATAACGAGATGTTTTTCTCGATTTTCTCGATTGTATGGACATCTCGATATTTTTCGATTGTATAATTTTTTTCTCGATGACTACAGTTTGCAAATTTCTTTTATAAATCATATATTATGTATTACATACGTCATACATTTGTCAAGAATCGTCTGCGGGTGAACTGGAGTGAGTCGATGTTAATAAAGACTAGGTGACTTCAACCGCTAGCAGACCCCTCCTTTAATCGGGGCCCCTAATTTATACGTAATCTTGTAATATGTAATCACGAACAGGTTACCCGCTATTTACGGCACTGATATATGATAGCAGGCGGGTGTGGTGTGCACGCACTACAAAATCTTGTAAAAAATATAATATCGAAACGAATGAACGTCGGACCAGATCTCTTGGGGGAGGGGTCAAACCGAGCGGAGGGGCACAGCAGCTGCATAATATGATTAAGTCGTCACAGGTCTTTAGGCCTTTCCAACCATATGTCACATGAGAAGTCTGGATCAGAATTTATAAAAATGCCCTCCCCGTGGGGGGAAAGGGGGGGGGGGGTGCGGGAGGTGGATAACATGAGTAAGTGGTCATAAGCCTTTCCAACAATATGTCACATGAGGGGTCTCGGCTAAATTTAGAAAAACACCCCCGTGGGGGAAAAGTGGGGGGGGGGGCGGTCACCGGAGGTGCATTACATCAATAAGTAGTCACAGACCTTTCCAACGATATCTCACATGTGGGGTCTTGGCTAAATTTGGAAAAGTGTCCCCGGGGGGGGGGGGGGAGTTCAAAATGGGGGATGGACACCAGAGGAGCATAACATCAATAAGTAGTCACAGACCTTTCCAACGATATCTCACATGAGGGGTCTTGGCTAAATTTGAAAAAGTGTCCCCCGGGAGGGGCAAATTGGGGGAGACTGTCACCGGAGATGCATAACATCAATAAATAGTCACAGACCTTTCCAACGATATCTCACATGAGGGGTGTTGGCTAAATTTGGAAAAGTGTCCCCCGGGGGGGGGGGCAAAGTGGTGGTGGGGACACCGTAGGTACATAACATCAATAAGTAGTCACAGACCTTTCCAACGATATCTCACACGAGGGGTCTTGACTATATTTGAAAAAGTGTCCCCCAGGGGGGCAAAGAGTGGGTGGGACTGTCACCGGAAGTGCATAACATCAATAAGTAGTCACAGACCTTTTCAACGATATCTCATAAGAGGGGTACTGACTAAATTTGGAAAAGTGTCCTTCGGGGGGGCAAAGTGGAGGGGGCGGCCACCGGAAGTGCATAGCACTAATAAGTAGTCACAAACCTTTCTAACGATATGTCACATGAGGGGTCTTGGCTAAATTTGGAAAAGTGTCCTGAAATTTCATATATTATAAATAATATTTAGCGGAGGGCTCCATAAAAAAATCCGATCTAAAATGATAAAAGCGGAAAAAACTACCCTCGCAGTGGGGGCCAAATTGGTAAGGGGAGGAAGAAAGTCTCATAATATGAAAGAGTCATCCAAGAGCTTACCGATGACATATCACATGACTGGTCCAAAAAAAGTTTGAAAATTGCTCCCCCTCTCTCCCCCCGTGGGCCCACTCTTTCACCCCGGAATTCACACAGCCGCCACTTTAAAATTTTTATGTTCAATAAATAATATTTACTGGAAGACTGCATAAAAAGCCCATATTTAAAGTGATATTTAAATTTATTATAGAAATCGGCTACGGTTTTAAAAATTTGTTCGCCCCTTCCCCACCCCCCTTTGAGCGAAGAAAGGTTCATAGTATGAAAGAGTGGTCAAAGGGCTTTTCGATTATATGCCACAGGAAGGGTTCGGTAAAATTTTTAAAATTGCACCCCATGAGTCCACTCTCACGTCCTCCTCCCTCGAAATCACCCGACCCACCTTCCTCTTTGAAAATTTTATATTTAATAAATAATTTTATCGGAGGGTTCCAGGTATGTGACATCTTGGTAGGGCTAAAATAAGAGAAACTTTGAAAATTAAAGCTTCATTTCACAGCTCATTGTCATGCCTTTTTCTCTATCTCGTCCCTTGGTACTCTCGGTAAATTTTCTTACTTTTCTTCTCTGCCGAGGACGAGAGAAATCCTCGAAAAGCTTCTCATAGCGAAATGTTGAAAAGCGCGAGAGAAATCCTCGAAAGGCTTTTCATTGGGAGATTTCGAAAAGAACGAGAGTAACAAGCGAGAGGCTTCCTATCGGGAAAGGTTGAAAAGGGCAAAAGGAAACTCTCGAGAGACTTCCCATCCCGAAAGGTTTAAAACCGCGAGAGACCCAACCATCGAGCAGCTTGCCATTTGGAAGCGTCGAAATGCTGGAAAAATCATCGAGATGAGATTTGCCGAAATGCGAGATGGAAATGAAGCTTTCAGAGTCAAACTTACCGCATTTCTGGTTTAAGTCATAATTTCTCAAAGGAGTCCATCTGCTTATCCAATCTCTTTTTAGCTCACAGGCTATCTAAGCCTGAGAGCTAATGTACCCGTCGGTTCTGTGTGTATGCATGTACTGTACGTACGTACGTATGTATGTCCGTAACGCGATAACTCTTGATTAAAATGTACGATTTGCTTCAATTTTTTTATGTTCATTCTGATAAGGCGTTCCGCTGTTTAGTTTTGACGGTTCATTGGTTAAGGATAAAGGGAGAGAAGGGGGGCTGGTTCCCCCCCCCCCCTCCTTAATTTAGATAAATAGGTTTTTCATGCAGAATTCTTCGATTTGCTCCAAATTTCGTATACCGGTTTATTATGTTAAGGAGCTTCCCTGATTAAACTTGGAGGTTCATTAGTTAAGTATGAAGGGGGAAAGGGGGATAGACCCCCTCCTTAATTTAGATAAATGGGTTTTTCATGCAGAATTATTCGATTTGCTCCAAATTTGGTATACCGGTTCATTATGTTAAGAAGTTGCCTTGATTAGATTTGGAGGTTTACGGGTTAAGTATAAAGGGGGAGAAGGGGACTAGACCCCCCCCCCCCCTTAATTTAGATAAATGGGCTTTTCATGCAGAATTATTTGATTTGCTCATAATTTGGTATACCGGTTTATTATGTTAAGGAGCTTCCCTGATTAAACTTGGAAGTTCATTGGTTAAGGATAAAGGGGGAGAAGGGGGGCTGGTCCGCCCCCCCTTAATTTAGATAAATGGGTTTTTCATGGAGAATTATTCGATTTGTTCCAAATTTGGTATACCGGTTTATTACGTTAAGAAGTTGCCTTGATTAAATTTGGAGGTTTACGGGTTAAGTATAAAGGGGGAGAAGGGGGCTGGTCCCCCCTTAATTTAGATAAATGGGCTTTTCATGCAGAATTATTTGATTTGCTCCAAATTTGGTATACCGGTTTATTATGTTAAGGAACTTCCCTGATTAAACTTGGAAGTTCATTGGTTAAGGATAAAAGGGGAGAAGGGGGGCTGGTCCCCCACTTAATTTAGATAAATGGGTTTTTCATGCAGAATTACTCGATTTGTTCCAAATTTGGTATACCGGTTTATTATGTTAAGGAGCTTCCCTGATTAAACTTGGAGGTTCATTAGTTAAGTATAAAGGGGGGAAAGGGGGGTAGACCTCCTTCTTAATTTAGATAAATGGGTTTTTCATGCAGAATTATTCGATTTGCTCCAAATTTGGGATACCGGTTTATTATGTTAAGAAGCTGCCTTGATTAGATTTGGAGGTTTATGGGTTAAATATAAAGGGGAGGGGCTAGTCTCCCCTTAATTTAGATAAAAGGGTTTTTCATGCAGAATTATTGGATTTGCTTCAAATTTAATATACCGATTTATTCCGATATGGTGCTTCCTTCATTAGATTTGGAGGTTCATTGGTTAAGTATACAAGGGCGAAAAAGGGGGCAAGTCCCCTTAATTTAGATAAATGGATTTTCATGGAGAATTATTCAATTTACTTTAATTTTTTTTCTATGTTTGTTCTGATAAGGAGCTTTCCTGATTAGATTTGGAGGTTCATTAGTTAAGTATAAAAGGGTTAAAGGGGTTAGACCACCCTTAATTTAGCGATATGTTCCTTTTTTTCATGCAGAATTATCTGATTTGCTTCAAATTTGATATACTGATTTATTATAGTTAAGGAGTTTCCCTGATTAGATTTGGAGGTTCATTGGTTAAGTATAAAAGGGGCAAACGGGGGATATTTCCCTTCATTTATGTTTTGAGGGACATTATTCTTTGAAATAAGAGTATAATATACAGTTAGTGTTAATAACCTGTGAGCTCAATGCCATCAGTTTAACTGGCACTTATCATTTTATTGCTATTAACCGATGTGGGTTATGAAGCATAGTGGTTTATGTATTCAGTTCTGTATAGTCCTAGTTTCAAACTTTACTGTTAAATTTAGTGTCATTTTGCCACGGATTTTCAACGTTTCTCTTATTTTAGCTCTGCCAAGCTGCCCCATACCTGGAGACTCAGATAAATACTATTTATTAAATATAAAAAGTTCAAAGAAGAAGGTGAGTGAATTCTGGGGTACGCGAGAGTGCACAAAGGGAGGGGGGGGGGGTAATTTTCAAACTTTTACCAAACCTCTCCTTGACATATCATCGGAAAGTCCTTTCACCACTCTTTCATATTACGAACCTTTCTCCTCCCAGAGTTGAATTCCGGAAGGGGTTCGGGGGGGGGGGGGGGGGGGGGGGGGTGCGATGGTGACCTTTTTTTTTTTTAATTGTAGAGATTTCTACAATAAATATTATTTATTAAATATAAAATTTTAAAAGTGGGGCTGCGTGATTTCCGGGTATATTCTAGGATAAAAGAGGGAACCCACGTGGGAGGGGTAGATTTCAAACTTTTTTTGGACCAGTCATTTGATCTATCATCGGAAAGTTTTCGGTTATCATCGCAAAGTTACTCTTTCATATTATGAACCTTTCTCCTTCCTTCCTTAGTTTGGCGCCCCGAGAGAGGCACTTTTCGAACTTTTTTGAAATCGTAGCGTTTTTAAACATATTTTAGATCGGATTTTTTTACGGAGCCCTCCGATAAATAATTTTTAATATATGAAAATTTCAAAGAGAAGGATGGGCAGGGTATATTTCAGGGGGGGGGGGGGGGTCACGATAATTGGAATCCTGGGAGTTGGGACTCTTTTCTATCTTTTGCTGACACCCCTCATGTGATATATCATTGGAAAGCTCTGTGACTACTATTTCATTTTATATATCGCCCGCGCCCCTCCCCTTACTTTGCCTCCGAGCGGGGGCACTTTACTAAATTTAGCCGACACCCCTCATGTGCCATATCGTTGGTGTTATGCATCAATTGTTTATTTAAACATTCAGTAAAGTTTAACTTGAATGATAAAGCTTTAAAGTATTTACTTCCTATTGATGCACGTTTATTTTTCACCCTCTCTTGTTCTTGTTTACATCCGAAACGACCGGCATTTTCATTCATGCGTATTAGCTTTTGAGGCAAGTGCCGTTACTGAGTAACTGTCAGTAACAGTGATTTCGGTATCTCATCTTTCGCCGTGAACGGCTGACTTGTGACGTCATAGTTTGCAGCCAATGGCGTTTAAGTTGCGTTCGTATGATCGGAGTTTCAGATGTATTCTGAGTAAGTTTGTATCTATCGATTGGCAACAGTTTTTATGCAAAACAATTGCTGTTACCGGGTGTATAAAGGTCTGGACTGATTTTGGATTAGTAGCTTCGTGAATTATTGTACGTATGTATGTATAACTTGTCATAATGTAGAATCATTAGATATTAGTTTATTTTATATTATGATTTGACGGCGAAGTACAGCTGTTATATTGTAAATAATCATAATCATATCATCTTGCTTCAAATAAAATGAATTTGTTTTAGAACTGGTGTCTTAAGTCTTCCACACTAACCACAGCAACTCTGTTTGGCCAATGTTTTAATTGGTCAACAGGTTATGGGCCCAGTGGCCCTGTGGAAGTGAAGACAATGTTTTTTTCTGCTAAGCGCTGATGAACTTTTCCTGTTTCTTAAAAGATGTACCTCTTTACTGGAGTTCAGATGTTTCTGAATGACGTTTTTTTTCGACGTTTGTTATGAATTTTTTCGACGTCTCCCATGGACTTTCGTAATGTTTTTCGTCAATTCTTCGGATGTTTTTTTCGTGAACCTTACCAACATTGTTGAAGTGTGTTTACAATTGCTTCGACGGAGGCCGTGTTAAAGATGGAATTATCTAACATTGCTCTTTTGACCTCCACGAATTGGGAAACATGGAAGATAGAAGTGAAAGTCCTGTTAATGCATTTTGGAGCATGGGACTACATTGAGAATCCTGATCCAGAAAGTGAGGTGAAAGAAACAGGGGAATCGTCGGAACCGAAAGCAGGGAAAGATGATAAAACAGTTCCTGTAACAGACCAGTTGACTTGGAGGGAAAGAAGCGAGATGAATTTAAGAAAAGCTAGGTCGTATACAATAATCTATCAGACCTTATCGCCTGAGTTTAAGCCTTTAATCGCTGGTACAACTAGTGGAGCTGCTGCCTGGAGAATTTTAAAAGATCATTTTGAACCAACTACAAGAGCCCGAGTGATACATCTGCTGGATGAGTTTTTTAGTGTCCGATATAATCCCAGTGAGAATCTTGGCCTTTTCCTCTGCCAAGTGAAGCAAGCTGCTGAACGCCTTCGGGAAGTTGGACATACATTACAGCCTCTGTATTTGGGGTATCAGATGATCCGGAGTTTACCAGAAGAGTTCCAATCAACAGTACAAGCGATTTATCGTTGGCCAGATACCGAATTTGTTCCAGACAAGATTGAATCTGAATTACTGCTAGAGGAGAACCGCCTGAAATTAGCAAAGAGAGACCTTGCAGATAATGTTGCTTTTTCTGGTGAAATAGCTGAATGTAAAACAGGTAAATCTTTTTATAAATCTGACAATTATGTAAATCAAAGTAAATTTTCTAAAAATAAGAATGTTAAGCAAAGTAAATTAATAGGTCCTTGTTATTGTTGTAAATCTTATGGTCACTTAATTGCTAATTGTAAACTTAAAGGTCAATCTAAAGATTATCAACCTAAAGGCTCTCATTCTAGAAATTCTCAATTTAAAAATAAATTTTCAGAAACTAGTAATATTGAATTAAAATGTAGTAATGTAAAATGTAGTAAAGTAAATTGTGATAAAGTAAAATGTAATAATGTAAAATGTACTTTCTCTGAACAAGAGGCTAGTTTAATTGAAATTTCTCCATATGAAGCTAATTCATCTGACTTTGGCCAAAGTGGTAGCTGGGTCTTTGACACAGCTGCTACGGCTCATTTTTGCAATAACAAAAATTTGTTTTTGGATTTTGAACCTGTTTCAAATATGCAGATGTCACTTGCTGTTGGAGAAAAAGAAAGTCCTGTTCAGGGAAAGGGTACTGTAAATTTTTTTGTAAAATGTAAAGATGGCAGTTTTAATCAGATTATTTAAAAAAATGTTTTATATAATCCAAATTTACGAAGGAATCTCTTGTCTGGCAGTAAGCTTGAAAAGTTAGGAGCAAATTTTGTAGGTAGTAAAAGTAAACTTGTAGTATATGACAAAGAATGGAATTGGTTATTTTATGCAGTTAGAAAAAATGATTTGTATTTTTTAAAACCTTCTCATTATAATTCCATGTGTAAAGGAGAAAGCAACTCGGCTGACATTTCAGCTAATCATTCTGAAAAAATTAATTTGAATGAATTATGGCACGAAAGATTTTGCCATGTAAATAATGAATACTTAATTAACACATGTAAAAATGAAAGTGTTAAAGGACTTCCAAAGCTGTCAAAGTTGGCCGAGGATTGCATCTCCTGTAAACTTGCAAAATCTAAAAGAACATCATTTAGGGCAATAAATAAAGTAAGGTCTAAAACTGCTCTGGAGCTCTTACACATGGATTTGTGCGGGCCTTTACAGGTGACATCGCATGGGAGGAGTAGATATTTTTTTACCATCATTGATGATTTTTCTCGTTTTGTTACTGTGTACACCATCAGGAATAAGTCTGATGTATTTCAGACGTTTTTGAAATTCCAGAGTAGGGCCGAAAGGTACTTAAATAAGAAAATAATTTCTATCAGAACTGATGGTGGCATGGAGTTTTGTAACAAAGATTTTGAGAATTTTTTAGAAAAGCAGGGAATTGGTCACGAGAAAACGAATCCGTATAGCCCAGAAATGAATGGCATTGCGGAGCGTTTCAATTTAACTGCTCTTGATGGTATAAAAACTCTCCTCAATGCTAGTGGCTTGTGTCAAAAATTTTGGGCTGAAGCCTTAATGTGTTTTTCATATACCTGGAATAGGGTTTGTCACAAACAAAATAAACAGACCCCTTTTGAGATGTATTCAGGCAGAAAACCCTCGGTTTCTCACTTTAAGAAGTTTGGTTGTGTAGCATATGTTGGAGTGCCCAGGCAGGTCAGAAGGAAGCTTGATATGCGAGCTAAACTAGGGATCATGTGTGGGTATGCTCATACAACAAAAGGCTACCGAATTTGGTTAATAGAGGAAAATAAAGTTGTTGAAACTATTAACGTTAAGTTTGATGAAACTAAAAGGGGGGTAGATGTCGTTTCAAAACTAAAAGAACAAAAATTTAATTTTTCACTTTTTGACTTTCCAGAAGATGGAGATATTTTTGATAAACCTGAGAATACACCTCAATTGGGGAATGACATTGAAAGAGTTAGTGTGTCAGATCAAGACCAGAGTTCAGAGCGGTTTAGTTTAAAACCTTGTAGATCTATTCCATGGACCCGTAAGGCAGTAACACGTAGAACAGGAAGGGATAAAACAGACATTTATTATGGCATAGAAGGAACAAATACTAGAATTAGATCTTTTAATGAATTAATAGATTATTGTAAAACAAATAAAATAGAATGTGATAAAAACTTGTTTGATTTTAGCAGTAAAAATAAAGAATCTGGTAATGTAACTAATCTTTTAAATATAGGTGAGGCCAACTTAACTGAAATTAAAATTCCTCAAACCTACAATCAAGCCATTAAAACACCTGAAGCATCAAATTGGAGGGACGCGATGAACCAACAGTTAAATGTTATGCATGAGCGTAATGTATGGGATCTTGTGATACCACCAAAAGATGCTAAGATTCTTGGTAACCGTTGGGTGTATACCTTAAAAAGGAACGAGAAAAATGAAATAGTTAGGTATAAGGCTAGATTGGTAGCAAAAGGTTTCAACCAAGTTAAAGGAGAAAATTATGAGGAAGTTTTCAGTCCAGTCATAAGTTTTTCACTAGTTAGATTATTCTTTGCCATATTTTCATGTCTGTTAAAATGGGTTAATGTCCAGGTAGATGTCAACAACGCTTATCTTTATGCTAATCTGGATGAGACTGTATACATGCACCAACCTGAGGGTTTTATTAAAGAAAGAAATAAAGTTTGTAAGTTGAATAAGGCCATTTATGGTCTGCATCAATCTGGCAGACAGTGGTTCTTTGAAGTGGATGATGTTTTATCCAGATTAGATTTTCATAAACTCGATTGGTGTAATTGTGTATACATGTTTCAGTCCAGATTGATTCTTTTACTTTATGTTGACGATATGGTTCTTTTTGGTAAAACTCAAGATGATTTGGATTATGGGTTAAATTTGCTGCAAAAACATTTTAATTTAAAAATTATGGGGACAACCAGAAAGCTATTGGGCATAGAGTTTGAAGAGATAGGAAATCACCTGTACATTCATCAAACCTCGTATATTGAGAAAGTTTGTGAAATGTTTGCAGAATTTAAATTTCCTGTAAGCTCTGTACCTATTCCCAAGGGCTTGGTTTTGTCAAAGCAAGATTCACCTTCCACTAAGGAAGAAATAGAAATTATGTCTAGGTTTCCATACAGAAATCTTATAGGATGTTTGTCTTTTATAGCTGGGAGAACTAGACCTGATATAATGTATGCAGTTAATTTATTATCCCAATTTCAATCAAATCCTGGAATTACTCACTGGAATAGTTTACTAAAATTGTTAGGTTATTTAAAATATACTAAAGAATATAAACTTGAGTTATCCAGAGTCAGTCAATTAAATCTTTCGTGTTATTCAGATTCAGATTTTGCAGCAAACAGAGACGATCGCGTTTCTATGGGTGGGTATATTTTGTTTCTGGATGAAACGCCCATATCATGGAAGACTTTTAAACAAAAGTGTATAAGTCTTTCTACCATGGAAGCCGAATATGTCAGTTTAACTGAAGCTGCAAAAGAATTAATTTGGGTCAAAAATGTTTTGCTAAATGAGGTGCTTAACTTTAACTTGAGGGATTGTACTCTGTTCTGTGATAACCAAGCTGCAATAGCCTTTTCTAATTCTCCTTTTGAAAATCAGAAAACCAAACATATTCATATAAAGTATCTTTTTCTTAGAAATCTAGTTTTTGATAAAGTATTTAAACTTAGATATATTGCTAGTAAATTTAATCTTGCAGACAGCTTCACAAAGCCACAGATTAAAGAGCAGTTATTGAAATTTTGTAAAAGTATTTTTGATATTTAAAGTTTTATTGGGGGGTTATAGTTTTTCACTACAATGTTCTTCACTCTGGTCAATGCCTTGCCAATAAAGTCTTATATGACCTGACATTGATCAGATTGTTGTTTTTGAATTTAAAGTGTAACCTTTTTGTTGTTGAACTTTTCGAAGTTCTACATTTTTTGAACTTTTTGAATTTTTCATGTATTTGTAATTTTTTGTACCTTTTCCATATTTTTGTAAAGCTCAAGAGATGGTGAAAAAGGAGGCCGATTGTTATGCATCAATTGTTTATTTAAACATTCAGTAAAGTTTAACTTGAATGATAAAGCTTTAAAGTATTTACTTCCTATTGATGCACGTTTATTTTTCACCCTCTCTTGTTCTTGTTTACATCCGAAACGACCGGCATTTTCATTCATGCGTATTAGCTTTTGAGGCAAGTGCCGTTACTGAGTAACTGTCAGTAACAGTGATTTCGGTATCTCATCTTTCGCCGTGAACGGCTGACTTGTGACGTCATAGTTTGCAGCCAATGGCGTTTAAGTTGCGTTCGTATGATCGGAGTTTCGGATGTATTCTGAGTAAGTTTGTATCTATCGATTGGCAACAGTTTTTATGCAAAACAATTGCTGTTACCGGGTGTATAAAGGTCTGGACTGATTTTGGATTAGTAGCTTCGTGAATTATTGTACGTATGTATGTATAACTTGTCATAATGTAGAATCATTAGATATTAGTTTATTTTATATTATGATTTGACGGCGAAGTACAGCTGTTATATTGTAAATAATCATAATCATATCATCTTGCTTCAAATAAAATGAATTTGTTTTAGAACTGGTGTCTTAAGTCTTCCACACTAACCACAGCAACTCTGTTTGGCCAATGTTTTAATTGGTCAAGTCCTGTGACCACTTATTCATATTATGCACTTTCCTTGCCCCTCTCTCCTACTTTGCTCCGCGCGGGAGTTCGTTTAATGTATTCCAGTCGAAGACTTTCTAAAAATGGGGAAATTAAAGATCCAATCTCAAATGACGTAGAAAAATCAATAAAAAATTTTGATCCCTTTTATCATCCTTTAGTTCATATTTTTGCCACTAGGGGTGCTTTTGATTCTTATTTCTTTGGCCATTTTGGTACTAATTGCCGAAAAATTCTAATTTTTGATACTTAAACTCCCCTTACCGCTTCATAGCTACTCGCGTTTTTTCAGCTTTTTTCAACCAGGGGGCACCCTTTCAAGACTTTTCCAGTCTTATGGCTCCTTTATAGTTTCTCTTTGGTTTGTTGTTTTTTTATTCCATCTGTTTTCAGTTACCCTATATTTAATAAAATCTGCCTTAAATATATGTAAAAACAATGATTTCAATAATCGATTCTAGAACATCTCCTTTGTAGATTCTCGAAAGTAATCGATGACTGTATCGATTGTGTATTTTACGATAACGATTTTTTTCGACTGGTAAATTTTCGAGAATCGCCCATCACTAAGCCCTATCACTACTATGAAATTGTCGGCCAGAATAATAGCTAAGTTTTCCAATAACTGTTTTTAGCTTTTCTCGTTATAATCGATTGTAAAACATCTCGATTGTAGATTCTATGAATTAATCGATGGCTGTATCGATTGTGATTTTTTACGATGACGATTTTTCTCGATTGTCGAATTCTCGAGAATCGCCCATCACTAACTTACCTTATAAAATAGCTACAATAAAAATGACACCAGATTATTTCACTAACTAATGTTATGCATTTATATCTTGTAAAATTTATAAATTCTGTTAATAAAATACTTGAGATCACTAGTTTTATAAAAAATATTTAAAATATTAGTTTTAAAATATATTGTCAATTTTTTTTCCACTTATATCAATAAATATAGCCACAGCCAGAGATTATATCATTTTAGCATGCAAAAATATGTAAAACTAAAAGATTATCTATTAATTGCTTTAAAGCTCAAACAGGATACAGTAAACTCTCTGTAAGGCGGACTCTATGTAAGACGGAAATCTGTCTAACTCGGAAAGATTTTCAAGTCCCTGCGAATCCATAGCCATAGAGTAAAATTTGTCTAAGGCGGAATATTGTCTACTGCGGAAAATTTCTTAGTCCCGATCGATTCCGCCTTAGACAGAGTTTACTGTACTTTAAATTTCAGAACGGGTTCCAAACAGTTTTCCAAAAATGAAAGTGTCCGAATATATTAAAAAAAGCAACCAAACCCGAAAAAGTACAAAAACACAACATTAGATATTGATCTCAGGTATCCCATGAAAAAAAATTTATTTAAAAGGAACAAAATGCGAGCGAGATATTTGTCAACAATGCTCCCATAGGTTTAATGTTACCTTGTGAATGTCTTCGTGTGACTAATTTAGTCCTGTAATTCATATAACTGTGACTTTAAACGCCTCAATACGATAACTACCGTAAAATCTTTGAAAATGAAATCTGTATGTGCGGAATTCGGTCTTTAAAGAATAGTATATATTTTTTCAAGAGAAAGAATATGAACAATTATACCTGCTAAGATGGAAACCTGTTTAAAGCGGGATATATATCGGTTCCTTTCGGTACAGTTTTCAAGGTTTTAATGAATCAATATTTGGCAAAGCTGATTACGTAGTTCAGCATTACGTATTTAAGGCTTACACACTTAAAATTTTCAAAATCCGGCTATTAGAGATTTATTAAAATTCCCGTGGTAAATTTTCTTTTTAAAAGAGGGGGTGGGGGGTGGAGGGGGCGCAAAAATCCATGTTTGGCACGGGTGCAAAAAAAGCTAGTTTTAGCCCTGAAACGCATAATTTACTGCTACTAATATATAGAAGTTGACATACACGATTAAATCCGTGGGAAACATTTGAATAATAGGGGCAGAACTGCGTTTTTCACGGTTTTTAAGAAAATTGAAAAAATTGTCCTATTTTCGAAATGGCGTACTGTGCTTGCTATTGGGTGTATAAAAAAGTTGTACATATGAAAGTTGTAGAGAATTTTATCCTCTTTAATATTGTAACTGACAAATAACATGCTACGGCAACGGGTCGCGAGATATTTAAAAGAAAAAACCAAAAAAGGTCCCAAAATTTTCTTGTTTTTTGGCCACAGAAAATTTAGCCTTAAGAAATTTTGTTAGAAAACTTGGTTTTTCCCTGTTGGCATCATTATAAACAATTCAGAAGAAAAAAAAAATCTCTTACCCGACCTTTTGCAAGGTAACCCCCTTTTTTTGGTACATTTCTCTTGGACTAATATGTGTATGTTTGTCTTTTTTCTATATTTCTATCCAGGTAATATAGATGGCAATTTTAAACAACAGAAAAACCTGAAAATATGAAATCGACCTCCAAGTAACGATTTTTTTTAAGTAATAAGTATTCATATTTTTAAAAATTAAACATGAGGGTTGAGAGCAGAACTAAACCTTCTATATGAGGGTATTTTTAACCATTTGGAAAAATGGTTATTGTCCTCGTTCAGGGTAGGAAATCAAAAACATATCTGAAGCGTTTTATTAGTTGAATCCCACATTTTATTCGTTTTCTGATTGGTCTATACAGTAATCTGTATTTTCCCTTTACTTTCAACAGAGATGGATACTTCTGTTGACACTATGACAAAAAAGTAATAAAAACTACAAAAAAAAATTAATAACTCAGAAACAAATTGAGATACAGCTTTCAAACAAATTGCATTTAAAAGTACATTTTTTTCTCTATACGGCGATATAAAAAGTAATATTGTGGGATGTTTAGAAGTTTAAGAATGAAATTTCATTTAAAATTGGTCCAGGAATATTAATTTTTAATCCATGGCGTACGTAATGTATGATCAACTCCGTGCAATTTTTTTATGTCTTAAATTTTAGTCTTTGAAAAAATCATTTTCCAAACGGTCGTTAATTTGTTAAATTGCATTTTTTTTTTTTTTTTTTTTTTTTGTATTTTCATCTGGGGCACATGGATGAGAATTTAAAACTTAAAAAAAAAAAAAAAAAAAGAAAAAAAAACATCAAAGCAACTTTTAAAATAATAATTAATATTTCTTTAAACAAAAGATATCATTAACAATCAGGAAGGTAGCACCTAAATGTAGATATTTTAGGTTTTTTATAGCTTTATCTGAGGCTTTTCAACATTTGAAAACACATAAAAGATGGAAAATGTGAAAACAAACTTTAGGGTTTTTTTACATATATATGCATTTTTTATAGTGGTTGATCTTTTCAAATGAACCTCAAATTATTGTGTTTTTTTTTTGTTTTTTTTTTTTTGAACGAACATCTTTCCAAATAAACCTCATGTTTTAGGGCTCCACCGCCTTGTGATATGTTCGGGCAGTGATGCATACCAAACATGCTGCATCTATTCCGCTCTGTATTTGCAAACAAGCCTCAATTTGTCTGATTTATATCTGTAAACAAAAATCTTGTCAAATGAATCTAGTGTTGGGGGTACCTTTGCCTTCAGCGGCAAACATTCTTAAATTTATATGATTTTATATTTCTAAATGAAAATATTTCTAAACGAAGATAGAGTTGAGGGCCCTATTTCCTTCAGCAGCACAGAGTAGCTGGGCTGCACTTGCTAGATGCCCTGCAGGTTGTCAGCCTTCAGCCTCCAAGGAGTCCCTGTTATACTGATTGCCAATTTAATTTCTTATATTTAAATATATTAATCTTTCAGTTTGGACCAAAATTTCCTAATATGCCTAAACTAGACGGCAGTGACAGTAATTATAAAATCTATTCATAAAAGCACTTTTTAAATATAAAAAATAAAAGCATGGGGAAAAAAATACTCACCAAATATGAGAGTTATTCCATGAAATGTTCCAACTGCTATAAGTGATGATACGGCCTAGATAAAAACACATCTAATTTAATATCAGGTTTCAAAGATATTTCTTAATAACAGTTATAACATAGAAGTTTATGTTAATCTACACTAAATATATAAAATCATAAACTAAAGCATGCAGCAATTTTTGTAATGCTTTAAATCAAATTTAAAAAAATGTGGGTAAGATTTAAATGTGTTATGGCCACCAACAACCACAGCATGTTTCCAATAAACAACAGTGCACATAGCATTTATACTTCTTTGATATAGTCATACAAAAGAACTTAGATACATTATTGCTTATAGTTAATAATTGTTCGAACAATTTTTGAAATGTCTTTTTTAAAAGGCTTTAAGATTAGGCTTATTAGAATGCCACAATAAAAAATTCAAATAAGTTGTTAAAGCCACCTATAAAAGGTTTCGTGGTAAAGATGGTGTGTATAGCATTTACAGTTAATTTACATGGTTGTCTAAAAGAATCCAGATGCATTGACTTTTATGAGCAATAACTGTTATACCAATATTTTATAATAATTTTAAAGTTTTATCATAACTTAAATGCAGACAGCAACAAGTTTTAAGTATGTTGTTGTGATTACCAGGGTTTAGTCTAGCAAACTATCTTTTTTAGCATTTTAACTAAAATGTTTATCAAGTATTTTAGAATTCAGCAATGTCTTTTAGCTCTTTTTTTATAGGGGAGAGGGAGGGAGATATGACAATTCTTACTCTTCAGTACCTTGAAAAAACTTACAAAAAACTTCTAAAATTATGAATTATTGCTCTGCTGACATTTGCATAAAAATCAGAAATTTACATTTCTATATATTTTTCTCTTTTTTGACTTTTAGCTAAAATCTTACTGACTATTTTTACATTATTTGAAAACACTTCGCAAAATGAGAAAAAAACTAATGCATTTTAAACCCATGTGTTTAGTTTTAAATTGGTTTTATAATTATTAATTGCATGTATTTCAGTTGTGCTAAAGTGAGGCTGCATATTCCAGCCCTTTTCCCTCTGCGTAGGGATAAATGAAAACACGTACTCTCAGGGTTCGTTGATATATATCAATGAATATATATCTTGATATATATCATGATATATATCCGATATTTATTTTCAAAATATCAAGGTTTTTGATATTTTTGATATTTTCATACATTTGATGTTTATTTTCAAAATATCACGTTTTTGATATTTTCAAAATTTTCTTATATGTGATAGTTAATTTCAAAATATTTTCAGCCAAAAGGAGTGTAAATGAACTCTTCCACTGTTATTGAAAATTAGCCCATCTGTAAATAAATAACTAAAAAAGAATAGCAATAGCTCACAAAATACTCCCTGCCCTCCAAAAGCTATTTTTTGACTGTACCTGCAACTTTCCCATTCCTATCATAAGAAATCTGTCTTTAAACAGTACCTGTATTGATTCTATTTTTACGCTGCACCTGCTAGAGTGGGATAAAGGGGTTAATTGAAGATTGGATTTTAGCAAAAAATCACAATTTTCTAACTTTATGTTTGAAACTGAATACTTAAATGTTGAGCCGATAATTTGATTTGATAATATTAAATTTGAACAGCCCACGAAAGATAATTTAACTAATCAGTTGTTTACAACTTTCCTTCAACATCTGTATCAGAAAGAATCTTTCCTACTTTTGGTTTAATTTAGTCTAAACTGAACAAAAAAATTAAAAAGACATCACCGGACAAATTTAAAAGCAAAATTCAATAAGTTTAATGCATTGAAAAGCGGGAAGGGTTGAGTTTGGAGCCCTGAAGCCGTCTGACAACCATTGTGGCTTTGAGCTTAAATCATTTTATTCTGTTATGAATTTTTAGTTTTCCACTAAAAATCTTCTCTCATAAAAATGTAAAAACTTATTGCAATTAAAACTTATCTTAGGATAGAAAAAACTCATGTTTTAACGAACAATTCTAAGCATCTAATTTGGAACCAAGGGTGAGAATTTTAGGACTTAAAATTAAATATTTTATTGCAAAATACAAATAATGATGGCTATTTTCTAATATTGATCATCCCATTATAAATTCTCATTTCAGTAGCAGCGAGCTTTTACATTTTTTAAATAGCATTAATGCTCTCATATAGCCTCCTAAAATCTGTTGAATGTTTTAACAAAATGAAATACCTATTCAATACAAGAATATCAGATTAAAAAAGTGTTAAGGTACTGATAGGAAATGAAAAGGCAGACAAACTTGAATTCGTGTTCAAATTCTTCAATAGAAAAAATAAACTTTATTTTGCAATTCAAAATTTGTTGTTTAAAAACTATTTTTTTTTATAAACTTGAAATTGTGTTAGTGAAAAGCAACTTTTGAACTGTACAGAAAATTGTGTTTTCAATTATTTGATCATCAATTTTGTAAGATAAAATAAAAGACATTTTGAATATTGTTTTATTATGTTTTCATTCTAAATATAATATGTTTTAGGTTCTAAGTTATATTAAGTCTAAAAACATTTATAATCAGCAGTAATCTGACAATTTTGAAAATATCCGATATATATCGAAAATATCGGATATATATCAAAATATCGGATATTTTTGATATTTTCGAAAATATCATGATATTTACGAACCCTGCGTACTCTGTTTTCCCTCTGCGCAGGGAATTTATTGTTGATATTCTTTTCTTTGTCTGTCGAGTTTGTGGATCTCGATGAGAGTGTTTTGTGATCCCTAAGCGGATAATTTATTTGTGAATTTGTGAATACTTTTAATTAAATAGTGGAAAAAGTTAGTGTATACAGTCTACTGCTTAATTCAAAAAATCCCTACAAAGTACATTTGGTCGTCTAAAACCGGAGTTAAAACGAACTAAGTGCAAAGAATAATGCGTATCTAAATTTCGTTCGAAAGTGAAAGCGTGAAATCATTGGAAGTGTGCCAAATTAGAATACTGCGAGAGAAAAATGGATAAAAAATTAGAAACTGATAAACGAGTGTTGAAATCGGCAATAACGCGATTGAAAAATAAATTATTAAAAACTGATCTGAATGTGTGTGAATTAGAGCAACTTCAGTTATTAAAAAGGGAAACAGAAAAATTAAAGGAAGAGTTGAAGGTGTTGTTTAAAACGATTTTTTCTGCTTGTGAAGAAAACGACATCGATTCATTTATAGAAGAAAAAGACGAACAGCAAGACATTTTTGATGAATTGATAGTAAAAATCGAACATGCAATTACAGCGAGAAAAATAAATGTGAACAATCCGAAGAAGGAAGTTAATGAAATAAAATTACCAAAGCTTTCTCTACCATCATTTAGTGGTCAAATTAGTGAATGGTTGAGTTTTAAAGATTTATTCAATGCGAGTATACATAATAATGCAAATCTATCGCCAGCTCAGAAGCTGCAATACTTGAAATTATCTTGTCAAGGAGACGCTTTGAAAATAATAAAATCAATACCTATTGAAGATTCGAAGTATAGTATCGCATGGGACTTGCTATCTGAAAGATATTCTAAGAAACGTGAATTAATATACAGCCACATTAGAAAATTATTAAATTTTCCATTCGTGCAAGGTGATGCACCCACAGCAATACTTAATTTGGTAGATATGACAAATGAATGTGTCCGTTCTTTCAAAATATTCGATCAGAAGGTAAGTGGCTTTTCAGAAACTTTGTTGATTTATTTAATATTGCAAAAAGTTGATCATAATATTAAATTATGGTGGGAACGCCAGTTAAAAAATGACGAGCTTCCAACGTTAGTTCAATTGATAATTTTTCTGAAAGATTATGCTCGTTCATTGCAATCTGCTAGAGGAAATAAATTATAAGAAAAACAGTTATCCTAAATTAACTGCAATGACTGCTTCTGTTAATAATATTGAGTATAAATATTGTTCTTCGAATAGCCATAAAATATTTAAATGCAGTGAGTTTCTAAGGTTATCTGTTCGCGAAAGAGTGCAATTTGTAAAAAATAAAAATCTCTGTTTTGCGTGTTTATCTCCAGAACATAAATTAATTAATTGTCAGTCAAAAAGAGTTTGTTCGAAATGTAATTTGAAGAATCACAATAGCTTATTACATTATGAAAGGTGAGAAACAAATTATCCAGATATAAAAAACCAAGTAACGCCGTGAATCATCTAGTAATGTAAACATGTCAATAAATTCTTGCCTTGGTGAAATATACTCAAAATCATTTGGCATACTTGCAACTGCGCTGATTAATGTGAAAGATAATTATGGAGGCAATAAATTACTGCGTTGCATTATAGATGTTGGCAGTACCAATAATTTTATAAGTGAGCGTGCGATACAATTATTAGGAATAAAAAGAAACTCAGCTAATTTACAGATTAAATGTTTGGGAATGGGATACTCCGAAGAAACTCGTGGCATTGTAAGATTGGAATTTTCTCCACATTTTGATAAACAAAACACACGATTAGGTACTTTTTATATTTTGAAAAAGATAACGAGTAATCAACCAGTTGTATCATATGATACTAATTCATTCAGTCACTTAAAGAACATAACATTAGCTGACCCTAAGTGGAATGAGCCAGGCCCAATAGATTTATTATTTGGCGTGTCTCTATCATTATCTATAATTAGAGGAGAAAAAATATTTGGGAAACCAGGACTTCCTTTTGCAGTAAATTCGGATTACGGGTGGTTAATAACGGGAGATAGTGATACATTTTCAGAAAATAAACCAAATATTATAGTTAATTTTGCAAATGTTGAAACAGATTATGTGAAAAAGTTCTGGGAGTTAGAAAATATCCCCTCGAAGGAAATATACACAAATGAAGAAAAATATTGTGAGGAAATTTTCGATACATCCCATTCACGAGATTCGAATGGAAGATATATTGTGCGTTTGCCATTTAAGAAGCAATGTAAAGAATTAGGGGAGTCAAAATCACTAGTTATGAAAAGATTTCTAAACTTAGAAAAAAGATTTAATAGAGAACCGGATTTGTATGAAAATTATTGTCTATTTATGAATGAATATCTTGATATGGGACATATGGAAAAAATACCGAAGAGCGAAATTCAAAAACCCGTTAATGAAGTTTATTATCTTCCACATCATCCAGTCATTAGAGAATCTAGCACAACAACCCGTCTTAGAGTTGTGTTTGATGGGAGTGCAAAAACTACAAATAATGTTTCTCTTAATGAAAATTTAATTGTAGGACCTAGGGTTCAACAAGAGTTATTTTTTATTTTGTTGAGATTCCACACACACGCTATAGCTATTAACGCTGATATTGCTAAAATGTTTCGTCAAATTAAGATACATCCTGAAGATCAAGATTTTCAACGAATTCTCTGGAAAGATAAATTTTCTGATGATATTAGTGAATATCGTCACACTACAGTAACATATGGATTAGGATCTAGCCCATATTTAGCTACTAAAGTTCTTCAAAAATTAGCGTTGGATGAAAAATTAAATTTTCCATTAGCATCAAACATTGTATTACGTGATTTTTACGTCGATGACTTACTTACAGGTGCATCATCTCCCGAAGAAGCTACTAATTTAATATCAGAGTTACAAGAATTAATGAAAAGAGGCGGATTTGAAAAAAAACTAAACTACGTGTACTAAAAAACATTCCTGTAAATTTAATTCAGACTAAACCCGATTTATCAATTGAAAACGATAATTCAATAAAAGTGCTAGGATTAAAATGGGACTCAAATCGCGATGTCTTCAAAATTAGTGTAACCATAGAACCAACATTAAAAGAAGTTACAAAGAGATCTATATTGTCAGATATAGCCAAAATGTTTGATCCACTTGGTTGGATCTCTCCCTTTATAATTTCTACAAAAATTCTACTTCAGGAACTTTGGAGTCTACATCTAGCATGGGACGATCCTGTTCCACTACTCATAAAAAATAGGTGGATAAAAATTCGGGAAGAACTTGCATGTTTAACATCGATTACTGTGCCTCGGTTAGCAATTATTCCCTCAGCTAACAAATTTGAAATTCATTCATTTAGTGACGCTTCCTTAATGGCATATGGTGCAGTTGTTTATTTAAGATCCTTATCCGATGATTCAACTGTATCAGTTAGAATATTAACTGCAAAAACAAGAGTTTCACCATTAAAAACAATATCTTTGCCTAAATTAGAACTGAGTGCTGCCCTGCTGTCAGCCCGTTTGGTAAAAACTGTCCTAGATTCATTGTGCTTGGAGATCTCTAAAATTAACTGTTGGACAGATTCAACAATAGTTCTCTCTTGGCTATCAACAGAATCAAGAAGATGGCAAACTTTTGTTGCGAATCGTGTTTCGGAAATATACATATAAATACAGCAACTTGTTCCGTCAGAGTGCTGGCATCATGTAAAAGGAAAAGAGAATCCAGCAGATTGCGCATCAAGAGGTCTATCACCCTCAGAATTATCATTGCATGATCTTTGGTGGAATGGTCCGAGTTGGCTCAGTGATCCATCTTTCACCTCTCCAGAACCGCAATTAGGTAGTGTTTTGTGTGACGAAGCCTTAATAGAGCAAAGAAAAAATTATTTTTGTGCTACAGCTCAGTTAAGTGAGGAAATGCCTATTATCTCAAATATATCGTCCTTTACTAAGCTAAAACGTGTAATTGCTTGGTGTTTGAGATTTCTTACGAATTCTCGTTTACCTGTTTCAAAACAAAACTTTGGTTTTCTTACAAACACAGAAATTAAGAGTGCTTTAAAAGTGATCATCAAACAAGTGCAAAAGTCATCATTTACTAACGACATTAAATGTATGACTTCTGGTAAGTGTTTACCTCGCAATAGCAAATTGATCAATCTTTCTCCAATCCTTGATGATGAAGGAATACTCAGAGCGGGAGGACGTCTTCGTCATTCAAATCTCACACAAGATCAAATCCATCCAATATTGTTACCAAAAAATCATCCAGTGACTGTGCTGATTATTAGATATTTTCACTTATCTCACTTTCATGCTGCTCCTCAACTACTATTGTGTGTTATCAGACAGCGATATTGGATTTTAAATGGAAGAAGTGTTGTAAGAAAGTTTGTAAAAAATTGTGTAATTTGTGCTCGTGCTTCTGCTTCTATGTCCAAACAAATCATGGCTGATTTACCTTCTACTAGAGTGCAACCTACCCGTCCGTTCCTTGTTACAGGAACTGACTATGCAAGACCTATATTATGTAAATTTAGAAAAGGTAGAGGTACAAAATCTTTTAAGTGTTATATTTCATTATTTATATGTTTTTCTACCCATGCAATTCATATTGAATTAGTGACTGATTTATCTACTCAGGCCTTTTTAGCTTGTCTCAAGCGATTTATATCCAGACGAGGCAAACCAAAAGAAATTGTAAGTGATTGTGCCAAAAATTTTGTCGGTGCGAGCAAGGAATTGAAAGAATTGTATAAATTTGCAACTTTTTCTCAGCATAATGAAGAAGTGGCAAGGTACTTAAGTTCGGAAGAAATAAATTGGCATTTTAATCCACCCTCGGCCCCTCACTTTGGAGGACTTTGGGAGGCTGGTGTTAACTCGATGAAATTTCATTTAAAAAGAACCGTTGGCAATTCAGTTTTAACATTTGAGGAACTTTCAACTCTTTTAGCTCAAATCGAAGCCTGTTTAAATTCTAGACCCCTTTGTCCTGTAAGTTCTGATCCTAATGATTTACAGGCCTTAACCACTGGTCATTTTTTAATTGGTGCTCCTCTTACTTCAGTACCAGAAGTTGATATTTCAGAGGTACCTGCATCAAGATTGACCAGATGGCAATTAGTGCAGAAAATGCTCCAACACTTTTGGAAAAGATGGAGCAATGAGTACCTTTCGACCCTACAACAGAGAGTAAAATGGCTTAAAAAAGAGCCTAATATTAAGATAGGTGATTTAGTTATAATAAAAAATGAAGGTCTTTCCCCTTTACAATGGCAATTAGCTAGAGTGATTAAAACACATCCTGGACCTGATAAAAAGGTTCATGTAGTTACCCTGAGAACTGAAAATAGTGAATTGAAAAGGCCAATTACTAAGTTATGTAAATTACCTTAGAGTAAATTTTTGAAACCCTTTCGGCTTTCAAGGCCGGGAGAATGTTTAGTTTTAAACTGGCTTTATAATTATTAATTGCATGTATTTCAGTTGTGCTAAAGTGAGGCTGCATATTCCAGCCCTTTTCCCTCTGCGTAGGGATAAATGAAAACACGTACTCTGTTTTCCCTCTGCGCAGGGAATTTATTGTTGATATTCTTTTCTTTGTCTGTCGAGTTTGTGGATCTCGATGAGAGTGTTTTGTGATCCCTAAGCGGATAATTTATTTGTGAATTTGTGAATACTTTTAATTAAATAGCGGAAAAAGTTAGTGTATACAGTCTACTGCTTAATTCAAAAAACCCCTACAAGGTACACCATGTGATCACCTACATGTTTTCAACTGCAGATTATCCATGGCATATTCATTGACTTTGTACAGTGTTGCACAAAGACTTAAGCTACATTACTGTCTAAGATAAGAATATGAAAAATTTTTGTAACATTTTAAATTGAAATTTTAGAATGCCAATGCCAACAAAATTTAAATATGTTGTTTAGACTTATTTACAGTATGTTTTAAACTGAAGATGGTGTGCAGAATATTTATTTATTTTTACAGAACCTCTCGAAAAATTTCAAATACATTACAATCAAATCAAAATTTAAATTGTTTAAAAAAAATGTTCATAACATAATATTTAAACAAAATTTATATATGTTATATATAAAACATTAAAAAAAAAATCCAATAAAGGTTACAACATTTAAATACATGGGATACTAATTAAAGTGTCATATAAAAAGTTAAAAGGTATGTTATAGTAAATAATCATTGATAAACATTACTTTAATAAAATTACTAATTTAAGAAAACAACAACAAGGAATTCAGCAAAATCAAAAGGCTAGTTTTAATATCTACCCTATATATATAAAATCCTAATAAAACGAATTTATGAAACGAATATATGAAATCGCTGAAATGTGTATCGATTCTTTGAATTGACTGATTAAACAATTGATTATGTTTCATGGCGATTTCTCTTAAAATATGGAATACTTTGCGATGAAATTAACACCAAAAATCAATATTGATCCGCCGATTTCAAAACTGGTATTAGAATTTTTAAATTCAAATTATTAATTTTTTTCTAATTTTATATACATTTTTCTAATGATGGCAACTCAAATTTTAATCAAATAGATATTTTTTTTTTTCAGATTTTAGAAAAGGTTACTATTTTAAACTAATTTGGCGAGAAGTTTGGCCTCCCTTAAATGTATGCTAAGAAATGTATCATGTTACTTTTATTCATAATTCAATTTGTATTTCAATATCATTTTATTTAATACAAACAGAAACATTTAAAATAAATGGCTTTCACTTCTTTATTTTTTTTTAAACGAAATGAAAAGAAAAATATTAGGCACAGATGTCATATACGCACCGGGATACATTATTGGTGCCAAAATGGCATTATTTTGGTTGACATGGTAACCCGGCTATTGTTGTTTATTTAATAATAAGTGTTTATTTACTTTATTTCCTTTTTTTAAATTACCTAAATTGTTTTGTTCTATAGTTAATTATTTTTTTGGTTATTTTCCTTTAAAAAAAAAAAAAAAATGATAGAAAATAATTAAAAAAATACGGTACTACTTAGTTATTCCATCGACCCATTTCACCAAATTATATAAATTGCCAAACCACTCGCCAAATTACACAAATTGACATAATTTTTATTTTAAATAACGAAAGAACAAAGAAAATAGTATAACATTAATAAATATACAAATAAAACGTCGAAATAAAAATCACTTGATGACGTAAAGACGTGTAACTTGCTTAAAGTCAAGTGAATGTGACATTTATCAACCATTATTGGCATTTAATCTTATAGTTTGGTGATAGATTTTTGTTCGACGGGATAACTAAGTAGTACCAAAAATACATATGTAACTGGTATTCAAAAACGAGGATTTCGCCAAATTTTCATTAAAAAAATCACGCCAAACCGGGTGCGTATATGGCATCTGGTGAAATATTAAATGATGTAACAAACGATGACATTTAATTTCAACTTCAAAGCAATGTTTTAATTTAGCACTCGAAAAATAAAAAAAAAATGCTAACTGGCGAGTTGAAAAATAGTTATTGGCGAGATTTGGACCCGGCTAGCGTAACAGTACCAAGAATTCTTTGCGACAATGCTTTTATGCGTACATATGTCATATTCACCCCATATTGGCACGATTTTTTTCTGTCGCCAATATCATATAGGCAACAGGTAGTTAACTTGCGCCAAAGTGTCGTTATTTTGCTTGATGTGGTAACCCGGATTATGTTGTTTATGCTGTTGATGTTTTTGCCAAATTGGCAACCAAAAAAAATCACGCCAATATGGGGCGAATATGACATTTGTAGCCTTTTATGTAGTATTATTCGAAAAAAAAAAAATTGATTTTTATAAATCGAAATGGAAACCTTTCGGCACAGATGCCACATACGGTCCCATATTGGCGCTATTTTTTTCTGACGCCAGTGTCATATATGCAACGGGTACTTAACTGGCACCATAGTATCGTTATTTTGCTTGATTTGATAAGCCGGATGTTGTTGTTTATGCTGTTGATCTTTTCCCCAAATTAGCGTCAGAAAAAAATCGCCAATATGGGATGATACCTGAGCCAAACTTTCATATGAAAAGCGAAGGGGTATTTATTTATGGCAGTTACATGACTTGGACTATTATAATATTGATGAAATGATGGCGATAAAATAATATTTGGCGAATTATCACCTGTACCTGGCTAATATTAAAGTACCAAAATGGCACCAGGAATATAAAAAGCGAAGTGGTTCGCCCGGAACTCTTGATGATAGTCACATGACTTAGGCTATTGTTATAGAAATTGTTTTAAAATACCGGGAAACAAAGACTCTGTACACTTAATTCCTTTTATTTTTAGCTTCTTTTCAAATGTTTAACTGATCCTCTTTAATCAAACACGAAAACAACCATTGGATGTCTTAACAGCAACTGATTTGGCCTTAAATTTTTGAAATCAAAGGAAATTGAATGGAAACCCGTTAACAAGGAGATCTGCACAGCTTTTTTCAGCATAATTCAATCTTCTATAATATTTTTTAAACCGATCAGATTAGCGTGTTTTTAGATTATGCGGTGTCTGAACGGGGGTGGCGAGCGTAGCTTGCAGGGGGCAGAAGCCCCTAGTACATATATAATTTAGTGTTATGATTAAAATCAAAACATCAAATTGAGAAGTCTCGATTGAAAATACCGTAGACTCCCTCAAATCCGCACAGCTTAGGACCTGGGGTAATGCAGATTTTAGAATTTTGTGGATTTCTGGCCATTGCTTTGTCTACATTTTTAAATGGTAATTTGAATCTAATAATACAAACAAAATTATAAGGAATGCTTACACTATAGTAAAATATTAAAATAATTAAGCAATAAACTAAAATAATAAAAACTAATATAATTTTAAAAACGATTAAATTATTAAAAGTAAAGATCAAATAAATAATTAATAATGTATAATTAAATATGCATAATACAGATGATATACATTTACCTTGAATTATTCAGTGAAACTTGTCTCATAAAGGTACCCTACTCATTCACATCAAAATCATAAAATAATTAAATTTTATTTCAGATTGCACCAAGCTTAATAACTAAAAAAGTTTGATTAATCCATAAATATATTTGGTAAAAAGATTGTGATAACAGCAAAATCTTGAATTTTTTCAGAAATTAATTGATACTTCCTTCATGAAAAAGTATGAGTTCAGTCATTTTAACAAGAATTACATATTAAAATACCTACAGAATAATATTAAAATAAAACAGTCTGTAATTTTGCCCCTACATCTGAACTGAAAGGTTCATTGTTTACATCTGCGGTGATGTGTGGATTTTAGGGTTGCGGATTTGAGGGAGTCTACTGTATACACATCAAATCAAAATGAATATGAACATTAGTTCATAAAAAGGACTCATGGATAAAAAAATTCATTACCAGCGAAAAACAGCAATTGGGATCCCTGGTATGTGTTTAAGACTTCTCTGAACAAGCTCCCCTGACAAGAATTTATGGTTTTATGGGTAAGAGTCTCCAATTTGAACTAGGGATGCACCGGATATTGACTCTGCCGGATATCGGATATCCGAAGCTCCTTTGCCTACCGGATTCTTATATCTGGCCGGATATCCGGCACTAGATATGTTTTTAGTTATATGGTGAATTATTTCTTTATAGAATGCCATCTGAGAACAATAAATTACAAACATGTTACACACATCATTAAAACATTTTAAATGTATTGAAATATAATTTACAAGAACTATATCTCTTTGAATATCAGGGCTTGAAATTCAAGTTTTACCAGGAAGGGAGTTTCCCACCCAACATTTATAAATCTAGGGGAGTTGAACTGTTAGAAAGGGAAACAAATATCTTTAAACACCGCTATTTTTTATGTGCCATTTAAAGAATTACATTTATATAGACATGAGAAAATACCATTCAAATAATTTAAATTAACAACTCAAGATAATTATCCGAAATGTTTATTTTTATTAAAACAAAGGAACAGAATCAAGCTTTATATATACCATGTCTATTTTTCAACTTTCGCCTAATGTTATGGGCAATTAACAGTTGAGTTGCTAAATGAATTTCTTAATTCAGATTTTATTCCATTTTGCATGCTTTAGCCTCTTTCACAAGTTACACTTTTGACAAACAGCACAGAGCATTTTTTAAAATTATCGGAGACAGATGGTTATGCTCTCTTTCTCTTAAAATTTTTTAGAAAACTTCGCAAAATCTGATATGCATTAATTTTTAACTTACTTGCATGAATATTGCTTATCGGTGATTGTATTGTCAATATCATACTGTGATTGTATGTCACTTCTGAACAAACTTGTTTTATTATATCCTTAAGGGTGTTCTCAAATCCAAAAGGGCAACTTTCTGACATAAGTTTAATTTATTTTTGTTCGAAAATGCATGAAACTATCTGGTGTTGTTGTTCAGAAACTATGCAATCAAGCTGTTTTTTCCATTTTTTTTGCAAACGCAATACATCTTTCAGAAAATAGTGTCAAAGTGGACACTTTGAACCGAATTTCCACATGAAAGTAGAATAACCACTCAAGAGCTGGAAAAAAAAACGTGTTTGCCACATGATCAAAATCGCTTCCATGGCCAGGTTTTCCAATTTTATATCTTTCCGTTAAAAAATGAATTTGTAAATGTGTCAAAACGTTTTGCGCTTGTTTAGCAGAGCAGTTAAGAACAGCCTTAATGGAATTACAGTCAAAACTGTAATCCCTGATATTTTTGTAAATTGAACTATGTTCTAAGCATTGTAATTTTAAATCCACATCCAAAGTTTGAAAAGGAAATAGACAATTGATTTCTTCTATTACACTAGAAAAGATTGATTTCAAAAAGCCATGTCCTAATTTCTGTGAATTGCAAGAATCAACTATTTTGTTGTTTCTAAATATTTTTATTTTAAGTTCACCAAAATTTTTTTTTCATATGCACCACAAGTGAAATCTCATTTTATTTAGTGCTGGCTGTCGGCTTGTTTGGTAGGGCTCAGTCTCCGGTGGCCGTTACTGCCAGGGTTGTAATTTTAACCGGTCAAAATTGATTTTGACCAGGACACTGGATAAAAGTGGTTTTAACCGTCCAAAATTGGTCAAAAGTGGTCAGAAATGGTCAAAACTGTTAAAAATGGTCTTAATTTTAATAATTACTTTTTCTTTGCAATTAAAAGTAACTTAATAAGTAATAAAAGTAACAGGCAGTTAAAAAAATAATACACTGATAAGTTAAGGAGGCTCATTAGTAAAATATGCTTATGCAATACAATAAGAAAGCTAGATCCATGATTGTCCTATCATTGTTAATAGTGTATCAACAGGGGAAAAAATCATTCTTCCTTTCAGCTGTTGATACAGTATTGGGCGATTCCATGTGGAGAGTCACACACGTAATGCAGGCTTTAATTTGCATTTATTCAATTATTTATTATATTTTAATGTTAATTCTGATTTTAGGTGGTATGGTAAATAAGTTATTAACATATTTTTTAGTTTAAATGTGTGTAAGTAAAACTCACAGAAATATATCATTTAATTTCATACTCAAAATGTGCTTTTTTTCTGAAGCAGAAAAAAAGCACATTTTGAGTAATGAAATTAAATGATATACTTCTGTGAGTTTTATTGCCACACATTTAAATTTAAAAATATGCTAATACGCTAATAGCTTATTTACCATACCACTTAAAATCAGAATTAACATTAAAATTTAATAAATAATTGAATAAATGCAAATTAAAGCCTGCGTTACGTGTGTGACACCCTCCACGGAATCGCCCTATTGTTTAAAACTAGTAGCTGATGCTAAAGAAGAGGTAGAAAACAAGTTTGCTTGTAAAGTAAGAAGTTTTGTAAGTGACAATGAAAACAAGATGAAACGCATGAGAGAAGATTTGCATATAGAGACGAACTGTTTATTTCTTATGAATGTGCTGCACATTACTTGAATCTTGTAGGACAAGATATTACAAACACAAAGTTAATTCAATAATGAAGCAAGCATGTTATTGAAATGAAAAATTGCAGATGAGCATGAAGATAATATTGATAACATTGTTAAAATCATTAACAACATATACAAAGAAGTAAAACATTTATAAAATCAACTTAAGCCTATTTCCCTTGCTTTAGATAAACTTAAAAAAGAAGATGCTACTATATCTGATGCATGCGACGAATGGTTAAGGTTGCTAAAAGAAAAAGATCGTGAAACTTATTCTAAAATGATACAGTCTCGATAAAAGAGCTTGTGTATAAAAAATAATTAAAACATTTGTGTTGTATCTTGGTGTTATGTTATTTATGTTATGGCTTTTTTAATTTGGTATTTGCTGGTGTTATGTTACTTATATTATGACATTTTTAACAAATGTTAACTTAGTTTTTAACATATGCTAGTAAAATATATTTGATTAGTAGTAAATAAATGGAATAGTCAATTTCAGTGGTCAAAATGGTCAAAATTGATTTTGACCAGGACGGTTAAAACCGGTTTAAACCACTGGTTAAAACCACCATGGTTAAAACCGAGACAACCCTGGTTACTGCCCTTTTAGTTATTTTCTATTTCGCGTACAGGGAAAAAAACATCGCAAAATGCATAAATTGGTCATAGAAAAAAATATTGCTGATTTCGTCAATCACAGCGAAAATAAACGAAAAAATTTGTCGACCGGTTGCGAGAAAAAAAAAAAAAAACTGAAGTTCGTGGGAAATCAGCAGCGGGAAAATATTACGAAATTCGTCAATCGATCACTGAAAAATATCGTGAAATCTGCCAGTCTGTTATGAGCAAATATCGTGAAATTCCTCAGCCGGTCGCTGGGAAAAAACACGAAATTTTTCAATCAGAAGCAGAAAAACAGTCGTTACTTTCAACAGTATGTCACAAGAACAAACAAGGAAATTTGCCAATCAGTCACAGAATAAAATTGCTAAATTTGTCAATTGATCGCAAGAAAAAAAATTATGAAATTCACCGATCGGTCTCCAGAAAAAATAGTGAAATTCGTCAGTTGGTCGTGGAGAAAAATAGCAAAATTTTTCAGTCAGATGCAGAAAAACAATAATGAATTTTGTCAATCTGTCGTAAGAAGAAACTGCAAAATTTGCCGATCGATAGCAGAAAATATCACGAAATTTCTCAGTTGGTCCCCAGACTTGAGACAAAGTCTGGTTGAGTTTTACAAAGAAACATTTTCGGAAAATGATTTTTTGGAAACAGGAGCCCCCCCCCCCCCCTCCCAAATATTCTTTAGGGTACGAATCCTGCTATCCGGTCTCGAAATTCAAGTATCTTGATAATTGCTAATAATTAATTTGTACAATGGAATGCTGATAATTTGTACAACAAATTTTAACCAATTAATATGCCTATAATTGTAGAGTATTTTCACAAAAAATTATAGACTATTTTTTTTTTAACATGAAATATCTACTAATATACCCATGACTAAAAAGTTATTTTCTCCAAATATAGGTTTAGTTGATGCCTTTTTTCTTTTTTAATTATTTAATACTGTTTTGTTTTAAGTCACATTTAGTTTTATTTTAAGTTAAATTACTTTAATATTTATAAGTAAAGAAAATTATTTTTAATTTTAAATATTTATGATAAAGTTACAAAAATAACTAGTTGGATGTGCCAACCCAAAACTTTCTTCTATCTCATACATCTTAATATTTCAAAAAGTAGTTCCAAATGTAAATACTTCAATTATTATTAGTTCAATATTATACCAACTTTGACATTGATATAAAATTTCTGCTCCAGTCAATTAATCAGAATAAGTTAATATCGATCTTGATATTTATTAAAATCAATAATTTTTTCGTTATTCTGTTGTACATCGGTTGTTTGTGAATAGCCAGCTTAGCAGGATGTGAAGCTCCCGTCGCTTCACGAGCCGCCAATATACAGTACAAAACTGCAAAAAATTGAGAAAATTTTACGAAAATCGCTGTTACAGTGCCACCTTCGGGTGGAATATTTCCAAATTCAAGGAAAAACTGCTGGCAATAGCCAAAAATATACACACAAAATTTCTTTAATTCTATGTTAGCTTCTTACACTTTTTGATGGTAAAATAATGAAAATAACGCAAAAATCACTATTATAGTGCCCCCTTCCAGCTGAATGTTTTCAAATTGAAGGAGGACTTGCTGGCCATAGCCAAAAATATACTCCCAAAAATTAATTCAATTCTATGCATAACTTCATACACTTTTCGACGGTACAAGAATGAAAGTGGCACAAAAATTCCTATTACAACGTCTCCTTCTGGCAGAATATTTCCAATTTAAAGGGGAACCTGCTGGACATAGCCAAAAACATACACAATTTTTTTTTTTTCAATTATATAGATCATACACTTTTCGATGGTACAATAATGAAAATGGCACCCCCTCCGGAAGAATGCTTCCATATTGAAGAAGGACCTGCTGACCACAGCCAAAAACATGCACAAAAATTTTGAATCAATTCTATGCATAACTTCATATGCTTTTTGATGGTACAATGGTGACACACAGACAGATAAACATTTTGTATAAACATGTTTTGGGATATCTGACCCCTAAAACGTCTAAATCCGTCGAAAACCGGAAAAATTTCAATTACAATAATCTCTTCTATTGAAGATAGAAGAAAGTAAAAATAGGCCTATTTAATTGTTAAAATTAAAAGAAGAAATAAAATTAAAATAAAGTCATACTTTAATAAACAATTTCAAATTTTGTTTTATATTCTGAAAGTAAAGGTACAATTTTCTAAAAGATGTAAACATAAATTCTTAAATTTAATATAATGAGTTCAAATATCAATGTTAGGAAAGCTGGCAATTCTTTAAACATTTGAGATTTACCGTTTACTCATGAATAGGGAACTTACTTTTATATTTTGCATTATAAACAAAAGTTCTTCGGCATTGTTTGGGGTCAAACGATTTCTCTTACCCTTATATATTCGCTGTGCTGCACCCTGCCAGAGAAGTCGGATATCCGGTGATGTGAATCGGATATCTGATGGTGTTTCGGATATTGAAAAATCAGCCGGATATGCCGGATATCCGTTGCATCCCTAATTTAAACAAGAGACATTTTGTTGGAAAAACAGAAATTCAGAACCAATCAAGAAGTCTCAGATTATCTGATCTCACATAATCTTAAGATGTCCATTTTTAATGGAGAAATTAAAAATTAATAAATTAAATGGAAAAAAAAAAAAAAAAAAAAAGGTGGGACAAGGACGAGATGAGGTGGACTCTGGATGGTCTACCAAAAAGACAATGAAACTGTATGATAAAAAAAATACTAAAAAACTAAAAATATTTACTTATTCTCAGAGAGATCAGTGTTCTTTGTAGTTAAAGAGAGTTGTAGTAGATTGTAGTTGTAGTTTAAAGATGTGTTCTCTTCACCTAGAGTGATTACCAGAATTATGGATACCTCAAAGATCCGTGGCTGACATCCCTCTCCGAACTGTGGAGTGAAGGTATAATTTTTACAATATTTTCCCAAATGCCATTTTAAGTACATAGGAATTTTATCACGGAAACGTCTTGCCTTGTCATGGATCAGATAAGGGATGTATATAATTCTTTTAGTATAAATATTGATTAATAAAATCCAAAATAAAATTATGTGTTTTACATCCTCTAAAATAATGAGGAAGAATATCTTATGCTGTAAAAAATAATGAGAAATATTGTGATACATATAACTAAATTAAGAAAATTAAATTAGAGTTGTAAGAAGTGACACTTAATACATCTGGCACAAAAATATCATCAAATGTTCGGAAATGTAAGGTTCATCTGGTTAACTTATTAACACAATTTGCATAACTACAGACATACACACATTAAAATTTTATTAAAAACAATTAAAATATAATTAAAAATATATATAAACGTTTCGGCTATTTTCATAGCCCTCATCAGTAAACGAGCAGAGTCACAAAACAGCAAGAGCCACAGCAAACGAAAAAACAGTTAAAATCACCGTCTAAGTAGAATAAAATAATCAGCAGGAACCTGGGTTGCTTCGTTGATTGGCGATTCAGCTAAAACAGTCTTCCAACCCTCAAGGAAGACACGGGTAAAATATACGGGGCAATTGGCTTCCACAATTCGTGCACTCTCAAAATCCGGGACATGATCGAACTCAAGTGCATGTGCAACCAATCTTGAATTCAGAGTACCTTAATTAAAAGAACTTTTATGCTCCTTGAGTCTAGCATTTAATGAGTGTCCAGTCTCACCAATGTAAATCAAGCTGCAACCTTTACAAGGAATTTCATAAACGACACCATTCAGGCCAAACTTTTGAATATTTATGTTTAAAACTACTGAAAAAATTACCAATGCGGTTCAAAGGAACATGAGCTGTCCTAACATTAACATCCTTGAGTACAGCTGAAATTTTCTCCGAAATATTACTGTAATAAGACAAAGATATAGTTCCTATAGGATTGACACGTTGGAAAGGAGTAGGATACTGGTCTGATTTGTTCGTAAGTTCCGAAATAACTCTAAGACATCACGGCATGGATAGTCGTTGAGACATAAATCATTCATTATCTTACCAATTTCATTATCAAAACTAACTCTGCTACTGCAAAATCTCAAGGCTCTGTTGTACAAGGATCTGACGACTGCGATTTTATGTGAAAGTGGGCTATTGGATTTAAAATTTAAATATTGCCCGGAGGAAGTACTTTTTCTGTAAACAGAAGTTTTCAAAATAGGAATATTATTAACAATTTCTCTCTGGAGCAAAACATAAAGGAAAGTTTGTTTACATAAAGGAAAGGACCTGTTATTTTCAAACTCTATGGTGAACTGGATTGAAGAGGAAAAGGAATTCGCTTTGTTTAAAATCTCCACAAGTTTATCTTCTTCAGCAATTATAAAAACATCATCTACATACCGCCTCCAAAACTTAATCTTATTACCCAAACCGAAAATAATATCTTTCTCCAAATACTGCATAACAATCTCTGCTACTCTTACGGACAGGGGGGAGCCCATTGCAGTTCCTTTTAACTGTTTATAAAATGTATCCTGAAAACAAAACAATTTGATGTCAGACAAAATTCAATGAGTTTAATAGCAACGTCCATATCTAAGTTAATAGCATTAGCAAAATCGGACCACATGCTCTGAACAGCGAGGCAGGCTAGATTTATTGGTATACACGTGAACAAAGATACCACATCCAAAGATGCCATCATGGCACCAAATCATGCCACTATGTTTAAATGTATTAAGTGTATGTCAATTTTAATTTTAGCATAAAAGGTGCATGGCAAATTAAGCGCTTTATAAGGATTCTTGAAACTATGGAATTTGAAACTATCTTTTATGAATAAGGAATTATTCATCTTTCTCTGGGGCGTATGAACTCCTTTTTAAATTTACAGATGGAACAATGTCATCCTATATTGGTATGACTAAACGTTGATTTTTTGAAGATTGAAAAAACACAAAAATGATTTGAAGTTTAGTAAATTTTCTACAGCACTCTCAAGAAGTTTCCTTAAAGGATTTATTTCATTTATTGACTTCAACCATGCTAAAGTTATTTCCAAGCAAGTTGTTTCGTTTAATGCTATTATCCGTGAATCCTTAGAAATTCATTTAAGGAACCAAGAAATTTGCAATGATAATGTTTCCTTTCACATTCCTGAAATCTGGCTTTCTATTTTGAAAGATCTATGAAAATTCCCATGGGTTTTTTTTACAGCCCTTCCTTCTTTGTTGTTTACTTTGGGTAACAGATGGCACCACTGAGCTGTTTTTTGGGATTTAAGAATTGAACTCTTTACCAATTTGAATTAGATTTTTAAGATGTAGCATTTAAAGTGTTTTTGTCAATTTATATTTTAGAAAATTTTACTCCTGAAGAAGGTTTTAGAGATTAAACCGAAACATAGAGATTTATTTTATTCATATGTTTATTTTACATCTTTTAATTTGTGAATAAATAGTACGTTGGATAGCAACATCTATTTTGTTATGTATTTGATATTACAAAGTAAAGTCCTTAATTATTAAGTAACACAATAGACTTCTCATATAACTGGACTCAGAAATAGCAACCCTTTCTTGAAGCCGGAATCACTGCCCACTGTCACGTGATGGTGAGCAGAGAAAACGTGCCAAACCAGTTTTTCTCCTGCCAAAATCACCTTGGAATTTCCCTCCGGTTCCCGCTGAAACTTTCTTGCGTCGGCATTTCTCTTGCATGAATCAAATCAGACAGTTGCCAATAAGGAGATCACAGCCAAAAAAAAGACAACTTTTTGGCGATGAAAGCGGAAACATGTTAGCTTCAAGTTCTAACCAAAAGGACAATGGGATTCAGCCTCTACTTTTTATCTTTACTCTGAGAGTAACACTAACTCGCAACAGAAGAAGGTCTATAGGATAGTAAACAAATACCAAAAGAAGTTAGTAACGCTATTAACACAAATTTCAACAGATGAATTCAAGATGGGCGCAACAAGAATATTAAAATAGGATGCAGATTTTTATGTAAGGGTATTAATATTACCATAGATGTTGGTTTGCCTGCATGGACTCTCTCTGCTGCTGATTGCAGCTGTGCAGAAACGCCTCTTAATGTGACATGTCTTAAGATAGACCCATGTTTCTTAAACAAAGGACTTTTTTTTTCCTTGTGCATAGACAATCTGTAAATAAATTGTAAGAAATAAATAAATAAGAGTGGAAACTAAACATCATACACAATGAGACTGATATGAATATTAGTTAAAAAATATTCATACAACACAAGAACCATTTATGAAACAAAAAGTTCTATCACAATTTAGATCATTTTTTTAATATATTTACTAAATGGTTATACAGTACAGGACCTATTATCCAGAATTCCGAAATCCGGAAGGACCCGAAATCCGGAAAAGAAAAATATTCAAAACTTTTGTAAATTTTTACTAAAATTTTGTAATTTCAAAAATTTTTCGAAAATTTTACAGATTTCTAATTTTTTTTTCAGTCCAGTGTTTCAATGTGCAACAATTAAAATAAGTTATTTCAGTGGCATGTGGAACACGAATCCTCCCCCCCCCCCCCTCGAAATTCGGAAAAATTCTTTTTCAGTACTATTTGCGGATTCGTTCGGAATCCGCCATCTTGTTTCTTTGTTGATCATCGCCGATTTTAAATTTCTTTATTTGGATTTCTTTGTTGATCATCGCCGATTTTAAATTTCTTTCTTTATTTTTGTTGTTGTTATTTATTTTTGTTGTTGTTTATAGAATTATTAAATTAAGCATAAAGTAGTTATAAATGACCAACAAAGAAACAAGATGGCGGACTCCGGGCGAATTCGTAAGTTCCCAGTTGTCAAATAACGTGACATAAACAAAGGTAAGTAATACAAAACAAAATGCAAGTGTTGCCAATTTGAAAGAACAATGCAACAAAACGTTTTGCTGTTTATTTACCCCCATGGACATGCGAAAGTAAGAGGAATATCGATAATGTAAGTTAAATGTTCAAATAATTCTTATATATTTTTTTCAAAGAATTTATAGTCCTGTTTAATGTTATGATAATTAAACACAACGAATTTACTTATTTTGGTAGATAGTGCAAGAGTCAAAGTTGTAGTTCAGTATGTTTTCACTATTATTTTCAACTGATGTCCCACCCTAGTAATAATTTTTAAATCTGGCAACAGTGTTTCCTTTTAGAATCTTTTCATGTGCTCACATCAGTTTATCATTATTCTTTACTGTTTTCGCACGTTCTTTTTTTTTCGAGTCAATACACTTGTTTTTATTCTGTTTTAATTAAAGTTGGTGACATTTTAACTCACAAAAATGTCAAAAAGATCTGCCGATGGTTCTAGCAGCAGCAATAAACGCAAACATTTAATGCTCTCTATTAAAAAAAAAGTCGAAATTCTTAGAATGTTGGACAAAGGTTCATCGGCAAAGAGATTGAGCGAACAATTCAATATAGGTTTGTCAACTATCTATGATATCAAACAACAAAAGGATAAAATTTTATCGTTTTATGCAGATTCTGATGTTCCAGAATTAATGGACTCAAGAAAAACTGTGCACCAAGCCAAAAACATGCACGTGGATAAAGTTTTACTTGAGTGGATTCGGCAGCGGCGCACGGAAAACTTCCCTTTGGATAGAGCTTTAATAATGGCTCAAGCAAGAAAATTCCACTCGGAAATAGGTTGCACGGCACCATGCGAGTATTCCACCAGGTGGTTTACAAAGTTCAAACAGCGCCATGGATTACGACTGCTTAAACTCTGCGGAGAAAAAGCTTCCACAGATATTGAAGGAGCCGAAGCTTTTAGCGACGAAATATCGCAATTAATTAAAGAAGAAAATTTGACAATGGATCAGATTTATAATGCAGATGAAACGTCGCTCTTTTGGCGTTACATGCCAAAAAAAACTTACAGCACATCTGACGAAATGCATCCATCAGGCCATAAAGATATCAAACAAAGAGTGACTGTTTTAGCGTGTGCTAATGCTGCGGGCAATCATAAGTGTAAGTTAGTAATAATTGGGAAAAGTCACAATCCAAGGGCGTTTAAAAACGTCAAAGTATTTCCAGTCGTTTACATATCCAATAAATGTGCCTGGGTAACTAAGGAATTGTTTAAAGACTGGTTCGAAAACCATTTTGTTCCGGAGGCTACAACACATTGCCGTTCAGTAGGGTTACCAGAAAAAAGCAAAGTTTTGCTTTTGCTCGATAATTGTTCCGCGCATCCTAAAGTGTTACGCAAGGAGAATATGATCGTATGTTTTTTGCCGCCTAACTGCACTGCGTTAATTCAACCCATGGATCAAGGTGTTTTGCGTTCGTTCAAGTGCAAGTATAAAAAGCTCTTCTTAGAGAAAATGTTGAATGCTTGCAATAGCAACAATAGCTTTGGAGTCGAAGCATTTAGGAAGGAATTTTCCATTAAAGATGCCATTTGGAACGCGGCAAAAGCTTGGAACGAAGTGACAAGCAAAACTTTGAAACATGCGTGGCGCAACCTACTGCCAAACACAGTGTTTTTGGACGATGAAGATGATAATGAAATCTTTGAGGGATTTAAGATGTCCGAAGAAAAGATCCTGATGAATGAACTTTTGGAGTATGCCAAAACTCAAAATATCGGGAGAGACTTTTTCGACGAAGAAGCAATTCAAGATTGTTTTAATGTGGATAATAATGCTCCAGTCGTGCTGCAATTGACGGACTCTGAAATTATCAATACGGTTTTGTATAACGAAAATGAGAAAGAGGATGAGGATGACGAGTCTGATAACGATGGCAATACTAATGACGAAATTTCCAATGAAAGGTGCATTGCTCTTACGCAAGAGTTAATTCACAGAATGGAGCAAAAAAAATTCGTTGACGAAACTCATATTATGTACATGTACAAAATTCAAGAACTCTTTGTTTCAGAAAGACAAAAGCGCTTAAAACAAACAAAATTGACCGATTTGTTTAAAAAATAACATATATTGAAAATATTGATCATTTTTTTATGTAATTAAAAAAAAGTGTAGAAATTGTAGATTAAATAATATAAGTTTGCCGATATTATTTTCTTATTCATTCATTGTTATCATTGATTGATAAGTACAATAATTTATGTTTAATTAAAAAGAGAAAAACAGAAGGTAAGTTTTTATTCATATCTTGCATGTGACTTTTTTTTCATTGCTCTTATTTTTATGTTGTTTAAAAATATCAGCGGAATTCCGAATTTCGGAAGGAGGGGGGGGGGGGGGCAATTTATTTAAGAAGTAAGATTTATTGAAAATAATCTATCAATTTTTTATGTAAATTATGTACGTAGTTGTAAAGAAAAATGGGGTATAGCTTTTAGATAAAATATTAGTTACCCATTTTATTTATTCATTGTTATCATTGAGTAATGCAGGAATTTTTGCTTACATAATTTAAAAACATTCAAAACATAAGTTTTATTAATAATATTCTACATGGGGTTGTTTATTTTTTTAATTTTTATGTTTTTGAAAATTTCCGGATTTTTTTATTTATTTATTTATTTATTTATTTTTGGGGGGGGGGGTCCGATTATCAGATGGACCCGAAATCTGGAAAATTCCAAAATCCGGAAAGCCTCTGGTCCCGACGATTCCGGATAATAGGTCCTGTACTGTACAAGCTCCAGCTTATAATCAAAATATTTTATGTAGGTTGTCCAAAAAGTAAAGAAAATTTGTACCACACTCAATTCCCCTGAAAAAGTGCAAATGGTGCCTGGTTAGATCCACCCCCTTTCTCTCTCTGAGCCAAGTATCATTAAAGTGTAGTTATGTTTGTGTTGCATGGAATGTTTTGAAATTGCCAGCAATAATAGAAAATCCTCCCAAGTATGAAATTTGTTGTGTTATTCAGTTTCTGTATTTGCAAAATGTTCAGCCTATTAAAATTTGTAGGCAAATTAAACAATTTATGGGGAAAATGCAAAGAGTGAGTCTTCTGTGAGAGAGACTATCTATCACATTTAATGAAGGAAGAACAAATGATGATGAGGAAGACAGTACTGTAGTACGATGGCTAGGAAAATCTACCGCATGTACAAGACTGAAAATTTTTGTGAGGGTAGCCAAAGGTCTCGCCTAATGCCCATGAGTCTCAGAATTTTCAATTTTTATTAATTACTAGATATTAATAAAAATCACAATGAAGTCCATTAAAAATTTATCTCTGTCCTTTTGAGAGAGAAAAAGTGCTCACACATGAGCAGATGCCCTATTTATATTTATATATCGAGAGAAAATGAAGATTGAAAAGAAGGAATTTTGCAATTATTTATTAACTTCCATCAGCCAAACCACGTAATAAAGTAAAAAACAGAAGACATATTCTGAAAGATCATACTCTTACGTCTCAAATGCTGCAATCAATTCCTAAAAATATCCCAATTAACCCTTTAAAATTTTTTTTTCAAAAAGAGTCTTTTTCTCCTTTTTTTCAACGCCTTTCTAGGGCGCAATTTTAGAGGTAACGACAAACTAAAAATATGTTCTTAAAGCTGAAACCTTTTTTTAATTGATGATGCAATCAGTTAAAAAAATATATGAATTTTAAACCTTTCAAATACACTGAACACAGGTCACTTTGCGCCTCACAGATTCGGTATTTTTGCTATGCTATAAGTAACTAAATGCCCATATTTTAACAGACATTTTTCTCCCTTTTTGAAGCAATTTTAGAGGTACTGGCAAACCAAAAATATGTTCTTTAAGCTGACACCACCTTCTAATTGGCGGTGCTTCCAATACACTGAACACAAGTCACTTCGCGTCTCAAGGAGACGATATCTTTTCTATGCTAAAAATAATTAAACGTCTATTTTAACAAGATCTTTTTAGAGCATCCCAAGAGACCAGATTTACATCACTTACAAATATTTTGATACATTCGGATGGGTGGAAATATTTTTTACAAAATAAAATGCGTGTAAATTTTGACGAAATCGGTATAAACATGAGTGTTTCATTGCAGTTTCGCTCGTGTTTAGTACATACAGACTGCAAAAATAAAATTACACAGAAAATAAAATATCAAATAGCATATACTTTCAATATATTTTCATGATTTTTTCATTTAAAAATATTAATTCAGACAAAACGGATTTAAGATATAAAATTGCAGAAATTTGAGGTTCATTTAAGGTTATTATCACAGAGTGAGCTAGTATTTTTATAAAACAAAGACATCATTAGAAAGGAAAAGGTATAAGTGGGTATTTTTTTTTTTTTCTATTTCATTTTAGAAAGCAAAAACAGATTATTAAAAATTTCAGAGAAAAAATGAAATACCTGAAAACAGCATTATGAAAAAATATTTTTTAAAGGCTAATATTGAACACCGATGTAACCGGAAAGGTACAACCTATAAGTGGATATTTTTTTTGTATTTCATTGAAGAGTGGATGTGGATTTATAAATATACAGACAGGAAAAAAAAAACTTGAATTTGACGTACGGAAAATAATTTTTTTTTAAATGATAAAGATTAACATTTTTTAAGCGAATGACACTGTTAGACAGGAAAAAGTATGAAGATCAATTGGGTATTTTTTGGTTTTTTTCGTATTTCAATTTGTTAAGCAGATGTGGGTTTGTATAAATGTACAAAAAACTAAGTTCCCCCCCCCCCCTCTTTTTTCTTCTGTGTTAGGGTCTTCAGAAATCATCATGATTGGCAACGGCGTGTCATTTTGCACTGTTTATTATGATTTTCAAATATCTCGGTTAAATAAAAGAAAAATCTGAGCCTCAGGTATATTTGGAGCTGCCTTGAACTATCCTCATCTAAATTTTCAGACCTCTACATGTAGTAGATTTTCTTAGCCATTGCAGACACACACACAGAGACAGACAAACATCTTTCTTTTAGTAAAGATTAAATAAATAAATTGCTTCTCAATTAGTGGCAGGTCGAGGATTATTTAAATGGGGGGGTTGGAAATATATAAATTGAAAAAATAAAATCGACCAGCATGACTTAATGTACAAGTTCAAACACATTTGAGTTTTCAAAAATAAATGAAAACACTGCAACTAAAAGATAACAGGCACTTAGGAAAAATGTAACAGTTTACTTTTTGAAGGAAGAACATACAATCAAACAAATAAATAAACAAAAATTAACTAGCTGAATATAGGAAACGAAGGGAGATTTAAAAAAAAAAAAAAATCAAGAAAGATAAAGTTAAATATGCGAGCTCTCGAACACTAAAGTTTGTGCAAATGGAAAGATAGGAGTGATGCCTTTTCCTCATTTCTGCCCATACTGCTTTCATCCTCCCCCCTTTTCACAAACTTTTTTGTGGAAAAAATTGATTTAAAAGTCTAAGGGATATAATTTTGAATCTCTTGGCTTTCTAGTGGGTTTACATATGTTTTTACATAACCTTAATAAAATCCCTCCTCCCTCCATGAAATGTCAGCTTCCCTTCTCTGCCCTTCCTCCTCAGCACAAAAAGTTTAACATCTTGAAAATCTTAATTCTTTTGTTTCTTGTTAGTAACAATAAGTAAATAACAAATTATCTAAATTATACTCCTTTCTCTAACAGTTCATCTTTTCCCCTCTGACCCCCACTCAGAACAAATTTTAAAATCCTTAAAATTATTATTATTTTAATTTTGCAGTATTTCTTATTTTGCAGTAATAGGATTTCATCTACATAATTCCATTGAATCTCACTCATCGAAAATCTTCATCCTCTTTGAAATTTTTGTTCCATCTTTTTGCCCCAAAGGAGGTGGGGATTTCTAAATGTGTGGAAGGGAAGTAAAAAAAAAAATCTGTTTGGCAGTTCGGCTGTTCTCACCAGTATATTTTATGTTTAAATAGAGCAAAACAAAACAAAAAAATATATTATACTGTGTGTGTGGAGGAAAAGATGGCAACAAAAAAAGAATTTTTTTTTTTTTTTTTTTTTTTTTTTTTTTTTTTTTTCCAGGGGAGGATGAGAAATAATTTGAGTGGTTATTTAAATATTTTTTACAACAAAGTTACAAAAAAAGCACAAAAAAAAAATTAAAGAATTATCAAGATTTTAAACTGCATGAGATGCAGGGTTGGGGGTGATGTTCATGATACTAAGGTGAGGGGTTAGGGGAGAGAAACAGCGATTTTGGGAGAAGGGGATAATTTAAATGATGTGTTAGTCATTTGTTTGTTACTATAGCATATTAAACACTTCAAAAAAGAAATTTACAATTAGTTTTATAGATTAAATTATGCATGTTTGATACCAGAGGGGGAGGGGCAAGGGAGGAAGCAGTTTTTTGGGGGGATGGAAAGGTCAGGTTATTGATTAAATATTATTGCAATAAATAAAATGACAAATAAAGAAATAAATTTGAAAAAAAAATTAAAAAATTAAAATTCTGCTTAGGGGGGGGGGGGGTTGTTGTAAGAGATTTTGTGTGTGTGGGAGGGGGGGGGGAGAGAGGATTTACATATTTTTTTTACAAATCAGAAATATGCCAAAATACGGAAGATTCACGTATATGCCTTATTTACTTCTAAATTAATGGTAAAAAACATTTTTTAATGACTTAAAAAAAAAAAAGAAATCTCGATTATAAGCCCTTCTTCCAAAGTTAACTTCTTTTTCTTTTCAAAAAGGAAGGGGGGGGGGGGGGGCTTACAATTGGGATTTTATGGTATTATTATTCTTATTTGGCATATGGAAAAAAGTTTGTTTGGAAAACTAATTAGCATAGCAAGATCTATTAGGGTTAGGAAAGGGTTAGGTAATTTTAGGTATATATAGTTATTACTTTGGGCCTAGTTATCACCAGGCAGGTCTGCTAGTAATTAATAAATAAAATAGCATAATTACTTTAAAACACAGTAAAATTTATGAAAACTGAAAGATTGCCACTCTAGAGAGGTTTCTATGTGAGCACATACAATTGTATAGCATGCTTTCTGCCTATTCATCACAAGATTTTTCTGTTTAGACAGGATTATATTAAAATGATTTTTACTGTAGTTCAAGAAATGACGTTAAAGCATATTTTTGATGTAAAATTTTAAAATACCGTTTTTACATAGGAAACCAAACAAACAAAAACAGTCAGTTGTTTATAACAATATAACAGTTGGGGGAAAAAAAAAAACTTGTTTAATATTCTAGAAATTAAAAGAGCAAAAGGTTTCAAAAGCAATAATTTTCAGCTTTTTATTGTGAATCAGAGTTCTAAAGAGCATATAATGCTAAATATGATGAATTAAAGATCATAAAATAAATCCACAAAACTGACAAAAGAAATTACAATAGTTACATCAAAATTTTACATTGCTTTTAACAATAGTATAATATTACTTTTTACAATAAATAATAAATTTAGAAAAGTTACATGTTTTAGAAATAGTTTAAAAGTCATACTTTCGCTCTCTCAAAGTATGAGAATCCACACTGTCGATGGAAGTTGTCTCACATGTTTCTTGAAAATAACCAAGGTGACTCGAAAACTCCTCATCACTTAGCGAAGCATCGTCAGTCTGAAAGATTAAAAACAAACATAGTATAATGTGGCAATATTAATAGTTCTATGATGAATGATCATTTATCTCTTATGTAACAAAAATTTATAATGGATTTTATTGGTATAAGACTGTTAAACCATCCACTTTTTAGTATAGCTCTGAAAAGTATTACAGTAAAACTTATGAAACGAAGTCTGTCTATAGCAGAATTCTTTTTCAAAGGGGAAAAATTCAATTTCGATGAAAAAAACATCATGCAATTAGATTTGCTAAGACAGAGACCTGTCTAAAATGGAATCTTTTTCCAGTTCCTTGGGACTTCTTTTTTTCAGGTTTTACTACAGGGGAGCCATTAAAATTTTCTTTGAGGAACAGGGAACGTGCAGAAGTGTATAAATCACACAGAAAATGAAAAAATCCCACACAATAAAAAGAGCTCTATGTGATTTTGTTCTCCTTAACGTCTTTCACAGGCGTGTGGTTATTCCGTTAATTTTTTTCATTTTTGGTGAAAGTCCCACGATTTTGTTTTCTTTCGAATTTCACAAAATGAATTCTTCAATGGGTCGCAGAAAAAAATCTCAAATTTGGCAAATTTTGAAAAAAAAAAAAAGCCCCCAAATCGTTGCGGAAAAAATTGATAATTTCTTCAAACGACCATGGAAAATATCACTAATTTCATCAGAGATCGCAAAAAAATGCAGATTTTGTCAAATGATTATACAAACTAAAATCTCCAATTTTGTAAAAGAAATGTGAAAAAAATCACGAATTTCGTCAAAAGACTGTGCCAACGAATCACGCAGTAAAATCGAGGAGAATTTCGTCAAACGATCACGAAATAAGATCCAAAATTTCGTCTAACTATCGTGCAAAAAATCACAAATATTATTAGTCGGTGGTAGAAAAAAAATAAACACGAATTTTAACAAATGATCGTTAAAAAAAAATTGAAATTTGTCAAAAGATCACGGAAACAAATATGGAATTTCATGAGTTGTTCGCGGAAAAGTATTGTGAATTTTGACAAATGGTCACGAGAAAAAAATCATTTTTGTATACCTGTTGCAGAAAAAAAATCGTGCATTCTGTGAAACGATCGCAGAAAAAATTGCAAATTTCGTCCGATGATAGCGAGAAAAAATCATGAAATTCAATCAGTCATAAGATAATCAGCCCATGAACATCATGAATAGGTTATGAAATTTGCAACTTTTGTTATCTATAGCGATAAGAAAATTTCCATTAGTGATTTTCTGCAAGTAAAGGTAAGGTAAAGCATTAATTGCTTCAGACTGTGATTTCCCTATTTTGAGGTGGATTCGTGTTAATCTGATTTTTCAAAGAAATCCTGAATATTTAAAAGCTACATATTTGAACATTAATTAACAATTAATACTATTATATATATATCTCCATTTTTCTACATAAAAGATAAAATTTATATTAAAGATTATAATTGTAGGCTTCTTTTACAATAATTGTATTAAAATATGGATTAATTTTCTTGGGTTGCTTTTCAATGGAAATCTTTTCAGCAGTTTTCGTATTTACATGAAATTACAGTCCTGCGTCATGATAGGTTGACGTATTTTCTTCATTGCAGCTGAGGTAAGTTGTAAGTTTTTCAGATTGTGCTTTATCTATTTCGGCCGGAATCGGGATGACCTGGTTTTTCAAAGGAAAGTCCTGACTATTTTTCAAATGCAAAACTGTATATTTGGCTATTAATGGATGTACATGTGTTCATGTTTGTACATATGGGATAAAATTATAGACTACTTTGTTATAAATGTACTAGGACTTCCCTCAGAGGGATTAGTCTGAGCGATATTACTGAGAACATAGATTTAATAATAACATGTGGAAGCAAGGAAAATGAGATGTTATATTTAATTGTCCATATACTGCGAAAAATTGAAATGATGAAAATAAACGAATTGTAGAATTACAAAATCTTATATATAAATTCGTATACACTGTTTAAAAAAATGAGAAACCAAACCATTCAAGACAGCCATGCATGGATATAAAATTGAAAGTACGCAATATATTAAAAGTAAAATAGAAAATGAAACACTAATTTACTTATATCGGAATTTTAACTGTATAAAATGATGTCAAGAGCATAATCAGACACTCCGCACCAATTTGAGTAACTTTAAATGACAAATATATGATGTTTAAAAAGAATGGACTATACTTTATATGGTGTGTGCTCCCCCGGAATAGTTAATATTGTACAATATCTGTTTTCCACGGATACAATGAGGTTGTCGATAACATTTAAGGAATTCTCTTCTCAAAATCTAATATAGTATCAAAGTACCGAATACATCAAAAGTGGCATGCAATGCTTCGTTAGAGTGTGTTTTAGATATGCTCGATCGGATTTAAATGATGAGTGTATGCTGGCCACTACATACGCTGTATTGTTTTGTTTTCAAACATATTCTGCACAAGTTGAGCTGTATTTAGCATGTATTAAATAAAAGAAATCGGCAATGATTACAACATAAAATATGACACAAGATCTGAATATATCGTCTGCATAACTTCTGAGCTGTCAAAATGACATTTGAAGTAATTTACAAATCCATACATATTTATTCAGCAAATCATGCAAGCTAGCATACGCCAATATTAACCCGATTACAAAATTTCACCAGAATAAGTTAATATATAAAAAATCTACTAATGATAATTGAGAATATGACCTTATGATAAAATGTCTAGAAAAATGAATCGGATAAAAAATTCATATCACATTTTAAACGGCACTTCCCTCTGTTAGTGGCTTTGGTGAGAGAGAGAAAAGCCTAGAGAAGGAACACTTTAACAAGTACTTTCGGGAAACCTACTCACTGTTTCATACAGGTCTTTATTCAATATTTACACAATTTATTTAATGCTAGGTGGGTATCTATCAGTTTTGTTGCATTTAAAATCGCATGTTTTGCGGAGGAAATGCAGCATTATGAAATATTTAAAGTTGCTGTACCTAATAATTCCAAATTAATGGTAATTGAGATTGCTTTCCGTTAATTTCATCTTTTTAAAATTTAAATTTTTTAGAAACCATTCATAGAGACAATTGTATATTTTAAAACTAACCCGAAGCAAAATTTCAAGATTTTGGGCTCAGCAGTAACAGAGAAATAGAAAATTTTTGAAAGTTTTTTGTTTCTGCACTGTTTTTTATAGCGACATTTTTAGAAATTGTTCTATTGCGAGAATTTACGTCATGATAAATACAGCCATGTCAATTTTCATGTTTATATTCCTAACAGTTCCATGTTCTTCTTTTCTTAGATAATCTTTAGATCTTTTTCCGCTTTGTTTAGTCTTTCTATTTTTTAGAATTCTTTCTACAACGAGCATTTACATCTTATTAATTACTACCATGCCAAAGTTCTAGTTTCTAACCCCAACAGCATCCCAAAAATTTCAGTATTCCAAATAAATCATAGTTTAGAACATTTCTAGAAATTTTTACGTTTATCCGTCAAATTGAACCTTTTAGAGAGCGTTAATTAGGAGTATTTACATCTTAAAAGTAACTACCGCACCAAATTTAAAGTTTCTAACCCAATCAATATCGCAGAAATCACAATTTTAGAACTTTTTTGCTCCTGCAGCATTGTAGGTTCTTGCACTGGCATAAAATAGTCTTTTTTTCGGAGCAGAGATGGCCACCAACATTTTTTTTAAGTTGGCTATGTAGTTTCAGACATAACACCTCACAAACGTACAAGCATTAATAATATTATATACTTTATAATATTATAACGCTTTATAATATTAGCATTAGATGTACAGATACAAAAGCCATTTATCTGTTACAAGCTAAAGTGCCGGCGTTGCCCAGAATTTGAAGGATGTTTGTTCTGAAAAATCAATTTCAAAATTTAACATACAACACAAAACAAACATTAAAAAAAACAGTCGAAATATTGTTGAATGAATCATATAAAAACGCTACATAAAAATGTATAAATGTACATAACAGACGCAAAAGAATACAACTATAAATGAACTTATTTCAGTTTATAATTGGAGCAAAAATGTTAAAATACGCCAATATTTCCCTAATCGGGTTTTTATTATGCTTCAATACATTTTTCACACTCATATGACGTTATACTATATCCACCATGCCCTTTATATTTCCAATATGACGTAATATTTTCCTCTTTCACGTGGAAACCTTGAAATAGAAAAGTTATGAAGTTATATTCACTTTCATTTAAATTCGTCAAACCATTTATTTCATTTTCATATTTCACGTGAATATCTTGCCATACAAAAGTTATGACGTAATATTCACCTTTTTTTTAAATTCGGCAAACTATTTATTTCATTTTCATTTTTCACGTGGAAATCTTGCAGTAGAAAATTAATTGTTGTAGTAATAATTTTATTGTGTTTTTTAATTGTTGGCAACTACTATAACGAAAAATGTTTAAATTTGATAAGAAATTGCTGTTAAATTGGTGGTTTTTTATTAATAAAAATTAACTATAAGTTATTCCGATTCCGGATTACTTTAGTTGTCTGGGCCATGTTTTAATACACATGTACGTATCTCTTCACAATTTTGGCTTCCAACTTGTGGATTTTTTATAGAATTACAAACAGACAGATAGACAAGTTTTCATTTTTATATATCTCTCTATTCTATGAAAAGTAACTAACGCTGTCACCGCCGCCACCGCCGCCGGTTTTGAATTTTTTGTGACCGGAGGTCTTTCTTCGTTAATATTAAGAAAACTATTGCATAAATATATTAAAATCGGTGGTATTATAGCGAAATGTTTGATCAACACACTAATGCATACAGTTTTCAAATCGAAGAATTATTTTAAGAGATATTTAATGCTAAATTTGGACAAAATCGTTCCATTAAAAAAAAACTTATAAGAGCAAAATATATACATGGGAATTTAATCATTTTTAGATCATTTTATTCAATAGAAGATCCCGGTCTGCAGATTTCATTAATTTTTTTCAATTTGACTCATTTTTTGAGGTTTTATTTCTATTTTAAATTCAAATATTCAGCATTTTGACAGATATTTTTTACATATTTTAGAAAATGGTATTAATTTAAACTGTTGCCAACTGTATAAACAGCGCAAACAATAATGTTTGCTTCAAATAAAAAAATTATTTACACCTTACTATTAAAAACAGAAAAAAACCTTCAAATTACAATTAAATAATTAGGTATAAAAAGCAGGCACTTATTGGAAATTACGCCATATAAACTATATATACATGTGAATTTTAAAAGAGAAAGGATATTGTAAAATAAATTCATTAACATGCATTAGAAATCTGAAATAGAACAAATTACGTCACATTATACTTATTATGCAAAATGAACAAAAAATAGTATTGCAAAACAGTTTAAATTTAAAAATTGCGCGAGACAAAATATTAGAGGTTAAATATTAGATTTTTTCAAAATTTTATTATTTGTCGTTTGATGTGAGGTGTTCAGCTATAAGTATGCAATTTTTTATGTTTCAACATAATTAGGGGCTGAGTTAGAAAAATTGCTTTAAATACACAAGTTAGAGGTCAGAGGGTTAAATATTAGACTTTTTCAAAATTTTATTATTTGCTGTTTGATGTGAGGTGTTCAGCTATAAGTATGCAAAATTTCATGTCTCCAACTTAATTTGGGGCTGAGTTAGAAAAATTGCTTTGAAATACACAAGTTAGAGTCCAGAGAGTTAAATAATAGACTTTTTCAAAATTTTATTATTTGTCGTTTGATGTGAGGTGTTCAGCTATAAGTATGCAAAATGTCATGTCTCCAACTTAATTAGGGGCTGAGTTAGAAAAATTGCTTAAAATACACAAGTTAGAGCCCAGAGGATTAAGTAATAGACTTTTTCAAAATTTTATTATTTGTCGTTAGATGTGAGGTGTTCAGCTATAAGTATGCAAAATGTCATGTCTCCAACTTAATTAGTGGCTGAGTTAGAAAAATTGCTTAAAATACAGAAGTGAGAGACCGGAGGGTTAAATATGACTTTTTCAAAATTTTATGATTTATCGTGTTATCGCAAGTGTTCAGCTATAAGTATGCAAACTTTCAATTCTCCAACTTAGTTAGGGGATGAGTTAGAAATATTGCTTAAAATACATAAGTTAGAGCCCAGAGTGTTAAATATCAGACATTTTTCAAAATTTTATTATTTGCTGTTTGATGTGAGGTGTTCAGCTATAAGTATGCGAAATTTCATGTCTCCAACTTAATTTGGGGCTGAGTTAGAAAAATTGCTTAAAATACACAAGTTAGAGCCCAGAGGGTTAAATAATAGACTTTTTCAAAATTTTATTATTTGTCGTTTGATGTGAGGATTTCAGCTATAAGTATGCAAAATTTCATGTCTCCAACTTAATTAGGGGCTGAGTTAGAAAAATTGTTTAAAATACATAAGTTAGAGCCCAGAGGGTTAAATATTAGACTTCTTAAAAATTTTATTATTTGTCGTTTGATGTGAGGTGTTCAGCTATAAGTATGCAAAATGTAATATCTCCAACTTAATTAGGGGCTGAGTTAGAAAAATTGCTTAAAATACAGAAGTTAGAGACCGGAGGGTTAAATATGACTTTCTCAAAATTTTATGATTTATCGTGTTATCGCAAGTGTTCAGCTATAAGTATGCAAAATTTCATGTCTCCAACTTAATTAGGGGCTGAGTTAGAAAAATTGCTTTAAATACACAAGTTAGAGCCCAAAGGGTTAAATATTAAGCCTTTTTCAAAATTTTATTATTTGTCGTTTGATGTGAGATGTTCAGCTATAAGTATGCAAAATTTCATGTCTCCAACTTAATTAAATTAGGGGCTGAGTTAGAAAAATTGCTTAAAATACACAAGTTAGAGCCCAGAAGGTTAAATATTAGACTTTTTCAAAATTTTATTATTTGCCGTTTGATGTGTGGTGTTCAGCTATAAGTATGCAAATTTTCATGTCTCCGATATATATAGTTTCTGAGAACGGGCTCTGTGGCAGACGGACAAACAGTCAGACAAAGGAGTGAGACAGGTAGGGTTTCGTTAGACGGACGAAACTCTAAAAACATGATGCGGATGACTGTAACAACATCCTAAAATTACATTACCATCAGCGATCTACCAATCCCGAATTTAGTTTATATTCATTTCATATATTCTTATTCTTTTGTGCGGCCCTGTAAAATAATTATCAATATTATATACAGTAAAACTTCTGAATAGCGGACACCCCGAGAATGCAGAATTTGTCCTCTATTTAGAGGTGACCGCTACTGAGAGTAAAACATGTACAGTTATTTAAGAGTTGGTAATCGAAAAAATGTCCGCTAAATAGAGGTATCCGCTAATCGGGTGTGTCCGCTATGGAGGTTTTACCAGTAAGACTTCTGTATAGCGAACACCTCGGGAGGGCAGAATTTGTCCTCTATTTGTAGGTGTTCGCTACTGAGAGTAAAAAATGTACAGTTATTTAAGGGTTGGTAATCGAAAAAATGCCCGCTAAATAGAAGTATCCACTAATCGGGTGTGTCCGTTATGGAGGTTTTACTGCATAATAATATCATCCTTTACAAGAAAATTGCATGCTGTATGATAGACAGACAGACATCCAGAGAAAGATAACCTCCGGATCAATAAACACTCATGTCTTTTGTTTTAATCATCCACAATTGTATGTCATACAACATGCCAGATTTTATACAACAGTCTAAAAACGGTCACCGTGGTACGGAATACTGTATTATTATTTGTTTGCCCACCAAAACTGGTTGCCACGGGTTGTTGCAAGGTTTGTGATCACGTGGTTGAAACTGATCTATTCAATATTACTGCGTGCGTATTTTTTTTTATTTGCTCCATGTGTTCAAACCAGATGTCTACGATAACATCAACCGGTGAAAGTGACGCACACCAAATTTCTGTGCCGTATGCAGATAAATTGTACTTTTTTAAAGAGATTTTTCTATATAATTTTTAAACGGTTTGGAACTTATTTTTCATAGTAGGTGCATTCAGTAGGCGACCCTCATAGGTACCTTCTGGTGCAATCAGATATGAAATCCGACAAATATTTTTTGAGTTATGCTTGACGAAAGGTTTTTATTAGGCTTTTTTTTAGTAGGACATGGCGTTAATATCCATCGTAGTAGTAAAGTGTCCGGACAGTAATATTTCGCTGAGTATTAGCCTTCGCTTCGCTCAGACAATTAAAATATGGCATAATTTTTTTTTACTATGGTTTTTGTGGAAGTCTGTCGGTTTTCAGGTTGAAGAAATTGTTTTGTCGGGTGCCCTTAGACTTCAGAGCTAGATGTAGAAGAATTTTGAGAGTGTATCATATATAATATGATTTAACAAAACAAATACCGTATATACTCGCGTATAAGTCGACCCCCTAACTTTTGAATGCAAATTCTGGAAAAAATCAAAAACCCGCATATAAGTCGACCCCCTAACTGTTTGCTTCAATATTGCACAAAATCAAACCAAAGATTTCACTTGCCAATGCAAAAAGGTAGTAAGTTAACAAAAACAAATCATTGAATTTTTTTTAAATGATAAATTATTAGTATTTGTATATTTTATATATTATTTTTCTATTCATACACATAAGATGCCATATTTTTGCAGTATTCGAAGTTTTTGTTTTTTCTTTTTTAACTGACTCGCGTACAAGTCGACCCCCCAAATTTGCTTACCGAAAATTGTCAGAAATTCCTCGACTTATACGCGAGTATATACGGTAATTAAATAATTTGATAACTTTAAAATGATTGCAGTTAATATAACGTGACACTAATAATCCAAAAAAGTCGCATAATTAAGGACTTGAATTATACACCCTCCCCCCCCCAGATAAAAACTATCTGAAAATCTAGCCCTGAGATGACAAGTTTTCATATGATCAAGTTGTATACAGCTGCATAGGCGTAGAGTTATATGGGCCCGTGGGGCTCGGGCCCCTCCAATAATTTTTTCAGATGGGCTATATTTTTTTTATGTCAATTGACATAGGAAAAAAACTCAGATTTTGGAATTTCAGATAATTTGCAAAAGTTTTTAGCATATGTTTTCGATGGATAATTGTTCTTTCTCTAAATTCGCTGTTTACCTTTATCCTTTCTAAACAAATAAAAGAACTGGAAAATTTTAGCGTGGCGTATGGGGAAAAACTAAGCACTCCCCATGATGGGTTTTTCTTCCTTCTTTGGACACTGGGCACACTTTCTGGGAAAAAATTCTTTTTCTAATTCGGCGTCATAGACATAGGGCAATAAATTCACGTTTTTAACGGACAACAAATGGTGTCCGATATGATCTGAGTAGAGCACAGATAAAATGGTTGGCCGTTTCCCGAATCTGCAAAGAAAGTGACTCCAATTCACGAGCTTTGAAAAACTCGGGAGAAAGGGGGAGAGGAGTTAAGTTTTGTTGCAAATGATAGCCAGGAAGAATCACCAGTGTCTCCAAAGCATAGAATATAAAGGGAGAAATTCTTTGTCTCTAAATCATGCATAAAGCTCATATTTATTAAAATAGTCCAAATCTATTAAGCGGTCTCTCTGTAGTAAATGACGATTCACCAGGATCTGGTAACAATAAACAGTATATATTCAGTTGTTCTTATTCAGGCCGAGCAAGAAACCCTTTCTCAGGGTCATTTTCTTTCATTAAGATCATGCTGAGTAGGGACCAGGTCTAAATTTTTTCTGCAAACCCGGGCCAGGCCTAAACTTAATTTTTTCCCGTTCCGTTTCGGACTGACATTTGATTCGATTTTCGTGCTATTTTCAAGCTTTTAGACGTTCATATAAAAGTATCTATCTGTACATGCGCATTCATGGCAAACACAGCAGGGCCGCTATTTTGTGCGCAGCCCTGTAGTATTTATATTTTACATTATACACTAGCTAGCTGACATGCCCGACGTTGTCCGGCCTGTCAAAAAACAGTACAAAACACGAAAAAACTAAAAAAATCGCGAAAAATTAAAAAAAAAGCTGCACTAATACCAAATAAATTTAAATGAAAAGAAAACAAAATTTACTATTTTGGGCTAGAAGATAACCGGATTCCTTTTACTAATTTGAAAAAATTGTAGCAAATCACGAAAAAACTCTAAAAATCGCTAAAAATTCAAAAATCGCAAATGACAAAATTTTGTTATTATGGGCTAAAAGTTTAAAACAGGATTCCTTTTACGAATGTAGAAAAATCAGCGCGGAATGCGAAAAATCACTAAACAATGCATAAAAATTCGCAAAAAATTGAAAAATTGCTGTACGAATTTCGAATAAACTTTATTGAAAATATAACAAAATTTAGTATATTGGGCTAAAAATTTGACACCCAGTTCCTTTTACTAATGTCAAAAGATAGCAGCGGAACGCTAAACATCGCATTAAAAATAGATAACAAATCAAAAATCGCAGAGGAAAAAAATTACTACAGCGTGTTACAAGTTTGAAACGAATTTCTTTTATAAATGTAAAAAAAAAAAAAAAAAAAAAAGGCACGGAACGAGTAAAAATGCTAAAAAACGTGTTGAAGTGAAGATTTTTTTCTTTTCTTTTCTTTTTTTTTTTTTTTTTTTCAGAAATCGCGGAAGAGAAAATTTGCTATATTAGGCTGAAAGTTTGAAACCGAAAAAATGTTATGAATGCCAAAAAGTCGCTACGGAATGCGAAAAAATGCAAAAAAGACATTAAAAATTCAAAAATCGCTGAGAACACAAATCACTATAGTGGACTAAAAACATTAACCGGAATTCTTTCACGAATCTCAAAAAATCTCCACGGAATGCAAAAAATCTCTACGGAATGCAAAAAAATCACAATAAAAATCGCTCAAAGTGAACAAAATTTACTACATTAGGTTAAAAGTTTAAAACTGAATTCTTTTTACCAATGTAAAAAAGTCACTGCGGAAAGCGAAAAACCGCTGAAAATTGCATTAAAAAGCGCTAAAAATCGCAAACACGAAAAATTACTACAAGTGCTCTAAAACATTTTAACAGGAATTCTCTCACGAGTGTCAAAACTCGTTGCGAAAAATCGTAAAAACTCGCATTAAAAATCGAATTAAAAATTCACAAAACTTACTGTATAATGCTAAAAATTTGAAACCGAATTCATTTTATCAATATAAAAAAAATCGCTGCGAAACACGAAATAACGCTAAAAATCGCATGCAATTATTTGCGAAAAATTCAAAAATCGCTGCACGAATTCCGAATAAACTTTTTTGAAAAGAGGACAAAATTTACTATAATATACGCTAAAAGATTGCAATCTGATTTATTTTAATAATAATAATAAAAAAAAAAATGCCTCGAACAGTGAAAAAATGTTAAAAATTGCATTAAAAATTATATTGAAAAAGTCTAATCAAAAAGTCCGAAATCGGGCTTCGGGGTGCATATACAGGTACCTTCATACCAAATTTTGTAGCTCTGCGTACAGCGATTTTTTCAGAACATAGCCGACAGACAGACAAACTTCTTTCCTTATTATTATAGACTAGCTGACCCGCCAGGCGTTGCCCGGGCCTGTGATAATGACCTTTAATAAAGCACAAATTTGTATGATTTTATACCTTTAATCCGATTTTTGTCCGAGTTTATATTTTTAAATGAAAAAATCTCCAAAAATATTGATCTTTTAATGGTAAAAGCGCTCGTATAAGAAGTAATTTTCTGTTTTTCACACATAATTTTTTTTTTTTAATAGTTTCTTTTGGTCCGAATTCTTTAAAATTTTTATCGTTATAAATATAACCGTTTCCCAGCGCGTGTAAAATTTTCGTGAAAAAATATTGATATCTACTTCTAAAAGAAATGTTTTCTTTTTCCCTTTTACTTTCTTCTATCTTTGCAAGAAGAAAATATTGCATTCAAGAAAATTTTGGAATTCCGGTTTACGGCAGATTTACACATTTAGCGGTCACAGATCCCGAAAAACACGTTTTTACAAAATGTCTTCTGAGAATCTGTGAGTTTATAAGTGACACAAATTTTTGGGGCGCTCTATCTCAAGAACTAATGCACAGAATTTAATAAAACTTTCGGTTTAATTAGTCCCTGGTATAAATTGATGCTGAATAGTTGTTGTTGCAAATCGGCCTATATCTCAAGAACTAGCAGAGATTTTCATAAAACATCAGATTCTGTTAGTCCTTGATATTGTTTGGTGCTGATTAATTTTTGGTGTAAATTGCTCAATAGGTAGCGCTGCTATGATGCATTATTCATGATTTCCTCAATAGCTATATCTCAAGAACTAATGATCAGATTTTCATCAAACTTCAAATTCAGCTATATCTTGATATTATTTCGGGCTGATTACGTTTTCGTGTACATCGTCCAACAGGTTTCGCTACTATGCTTCATTTTTCACGATTTTCGCAATAGCTCTTTCTCAAGAAGTAATGCACGCATTTTCATCAAACTTCAGATTAGGTTAGTCCATGATATAAAATGGTGCTGATTACTTTTTGGTGTAAATTGGCCAACAGGTGGTGCTGTGATACAGAATTTTTCATGATTTTCGTAATAGCTCTATCTTAAAAACTAACGCACAAATTTCCCTCAAACTTCAAATTCAATTAGACGTTGATATATGTTGTTCTTTATTACGTTTTGGTGTAAATCGAGCAATAGGTGGCGCTGCTATGCTCCGTTTTTCACGATTTCCGCAATTATTCTGCTTCAAAAACTAATACACGGAATTTAATCAGACTTCATATTTTGTTACACTTTCACATAAATAGATCTTTTTTTAAGCTTGGGTATATACAGCTCGACAGGTGTCGCTTTTGTGCTCTTTGAGCTGAGACTTTTTCTTGCAGACATCTAAGTGGATGGATGCTGAAATTCAATTGTTGTTTCAAAGGTGCGATGCTTATATCTCCTTTTAAAATGTACACAATTTAATGAACCTATATCTTTAGAATCCTTATGATGGAGATGAGCATATATGCTCCTCATGACAATTTATAGATTGTCATTTAATTTTGGCACCGTGATAATGAATTTTGAAGTATTAACATGTATGAGATAGAAGAAAGTTTTGGGATTGTCACATCCGACTAGTTTTTCTTGTTGTCGCGTCGGGTTCTTTAACATAACAGCAACAACAACAAAAAAAAATAGTTTTCGTCGTCCGAACTGTCCGAAATTTTAATATGTTATAAACATAACTATACCTGAGTACTCTATAAAATTTCATGAAAAATATGCATATTTAATAGCGAAAACGTGTGCCGAAGCCAAGCGAAACCGCGCTGAAACCGTTTTTTAGCTTTTTCGTCGAAATTTTCTAAGATTTTATTATTATTATTATTATTATTAAATATTTCTACTCGTTCTAAAATTACGAAATTATTGTAATAAATGTAAAATCCAGTCTGTCAAAATGCTCTAAAAAGATTGTGGAAAAAAGAGAGTCTCGTCACGTTGAGGCGCGAAGTGACCTGCAGTCGCGAATTTGTTTGAAGAATTAAAATTAGTCTTTTAGAAAACCGTTTGCACCGGCGACGAGAAGAAGATCTTAGCTTTAAATACGTATTTTTTGTGAATCGGTACCTCTAAAATTGAGCCCTGAGTAAGCGTTGGCGAAAGGGAGAAAAAGTCGACTGATAATTTGAAAAAATTTTTCAAAGAGTTAAGAATCATATTTTTTTTAACTGATTGCAGCGTTTGAGACGTAAATCTACGAACTATAAGAATATGTGATCCGTCTTTCCGTATTTTAAACGGCACGGCTGATGAGCATTAAAACAAAATGGGAAGAAAAAAAATGTATTTAGTTCTTCCTTCCTTTCCGCTCGAAAAGCAGGTTCTGGTCTTGGACTAGCGCGTCTCTGCCAATTTTCAAAAAAAGATCTCTTTTTGATGAATTTTTAATTAATATCTCGGCCAATTATCAAAAAATTAAAAATGTGAGCCTCGGGGGCATCCATACCTACATTGAACTATTCTCATATAAATTTTCAGACATCTGCTGGCAGTACATTTTCATAGCCATCGGCAGTAAACACACACAAACAGCGATCTTGTCTTTTATTATAAGACATATAGATATTTATGATATATGTAGAGTAAAACCTGTCAAAACGGAACCTGTCTATGGCATAATCCTTTCTTAAATGGAAAATTTTCATGCTCCAGAAGAAAAGATTGCCGTACAATTTTACTTAATTAGCTAGAAACCTGTCTTAAACGGAATATTGTTTCGGTCGCTTACGATTGCTCTTACAAAGGTTTTACTGAACGGATATAAGGTTAGCCTGTGTAGACGGAACCTGTCTATAACGAAATCTTCTTTAATGGGAAACATTTCATGATCCCATCCAAAGGAACACTTTGAAATTTTACCTGTTAAGATAGACGAAAACCTATATAAAACGGAAACATTCAACGGTTATTTGCAATTTTGTCTTAGCAGGTTTTACTATTTTTGTATTCATTACTTAGTAAATTAATTCCCTGTTTCAGGGGGGGTGTAGACTCCCACCCCCTTGTCTGCGCCACTGGTTGAGCCCCTCCAATAATTTTGAAAACTCTACGCCTATGTACAGCTGAGATCCAATTGATAATAAAAAAATCCCTCAAGTATTTTTAAAATTAGCCAAAGTACTTATTAACGATAGTCACCTTCAGAAAGTTTGAATAGTAAAGCTTTTGGATTTTTTTTCATAATTATTAATTTCCATGCATAAAGCATTTATTTAATGCATATGTTTTTATTGCAATCAAATCTGATAAATAATTTTTAGCGTTTGAACAATTTTTAAATTTTTGTTTGAGTCGTACATTTGATGGTTGATAAATTTTCTGAAATAGCAAATTACTTGGGGGAGGGGGGGGGGGGGGGGGGTGCTATTGCCCCTTGTAGCTAAAACTTTTTTAAATAACTCATTAATGAAAAGAAATATTAGTATGAGGCCTTAGAGAATTCTGTTTTACGGGGTTTTGGACGCCTAAAACTAGTTTTGGACAGGACATGTGGGTTTTACTGTCCAAAACTGTACTAAAGTGTCTAAAACTGTACTAAAGGGTCCAAAACTGTACTAAAGTGTCCAAAACCTTAAAAGAAGCAACATTCCACATGAAACCACTGCATGCACACTTATTAAACATATGAATAAATATAAATATCTCACAATATATTTTACTAACATTCTTCGGTAAATGAAAAAAAGTTCAAATTTTTCTAATATCTGTGTGACATAAATAGTTCTGTGTCTGTTAAAATTGAGTTATAATAATAAGAAATTCTTTATAATACCACACGTGTAGTATAGGGAGGGAGGATTTGCTTAACACTAGTGCTTTTGTTTCAATTTTTGTGCAAGAAAATGTTACAAAGAAATTTCTTTTAAATAATGTTTCATTGTAAATTATCTTTTCTAGATTATAAGATATGAAAGAAAACACAAATATTGAATTTAAAATCTAGAAGTTATTTTTTAAAATATGTATTTTTATTATGAATTTAATCTAATTCTAGTGAACATTCTATTTCTTAAGAGTTAAATAGTGTTGTTATAGTAATAGTCATATAATATAGTGTTATAATAATAGTCAATATCTAAATATCTCATAATCAAACAAAATCAATTATTTTTATTTATACTATTTCTCAATATACACATATACATAGTTGCCAGCAGTAAGCTGGTTTAATCAGTATGCTGAACCTGAACTCCATTTATCAATTATTTCTAGTAACAACTCTCGGGACTTTCAGTAACAGAATCAGAATGTATTCTTCATAAAAATCGTTAGTACTTCTATTAACTACTATTATTTAAATGAATAACATTAAAATTATGATACATAATTAAATTTAATATCTTTTTAATGTAATTACTTTGTTACGTAGGGCAATTAGGTTGTTACTACTAAATTGTTAGGTAGTATAATGTAGGGTAATTAGGTTGTTAATACTAAATTGGTATTTTTGTATTGTAATCTTTTTGCCAATTTTTTAAACTTTTAGCATTGTTCTGATAAATACAATTTTACTACAAAATATAGTTTTGGACAGTTTTAGACAGAAGGGTTTTGGACAGTACAGTTTAAACCATAGATTTTACCGTTGTGTCCAAAACCTTGCCAACCCTGCTTATTAGGTCTACATGTGACTAGGCCTGGTCTAAAACCCAAGTATAGCCCACACACTGACAATTGAGCCAATTTTCTTTTGTTAGGCCAGGCCCCTCTTTTCAGGCTAGCCCAGTCCAGGTCTAATGTAAGAAAACTGGCCTAAGCCCTTGTCAAGCTGGCATTTGATTTCTTAAAAAAGCTCTTAATATTATACAATTGTTTAACGAAATCTTCAGAAATCTATTTTGGATTAATAAAGTACACTCAAATATTTTTTATTCTGTATTTCATGGCTTATGAACATATAATCTGAAAATGATGTTCTTTAAAATGTTTAAAGAACTAGTGTATGCAATAATTTTGGTATCTTTAGAAACTTATTTTAGTTTAATAAATTACACTGAAATATTTTTATGCTATATTTCAATGATTATGAACACGTACTCTGAAAATGATGCACCTAATTTTTTTTTTACAGAATTAGTATATATGCAATAATCTTTTAAAAAAATTTTAAATACAAGATAATGTGGGTTAAGAACAGGGCTGCTGGCTTTTAGCCTGATCAGAAAAAGCTGGCCAATTTTTTCTGGTTTAAACTACTTAAAAAAAGTCAGCTAATATTAGAAAAAGCTGGCTTTTATTTTATTTTATTTTTTTTTTTAATTTCTACTTCTCCAGAAACAGTTAAAATGAAAATATATATCATTAATTTATGAGTAGCTTTTTAATTATTGTAGTAAGATAATTTAAAAGATCAAATGCCACCATGCAAATCACAACAACAAAACAAATGTAGGAATGTCCTTTATTGTAAATTTTGTCACAATCAATCAATACATCTTTGAGCTAGTACAAAGGACTCTTTCTTAAGACAATTATTCAGAAGACAAATGGTGCTACAGGCTAGGGTTACAGTATTACTACAACGTCTAGAATATATAGTGTTGGAATCCGCTATCCAAACAGCGCTAAAAAGTTGTATCCCTTAAAAGTGCAATGATGCTGAAATCCAGGGAGCCGATCGCAGCAACAACTGCGATATATTTTCAAATTTCAAAGTAAAAATCATATTATTACAGCGTCCAGATCAAATCGTCTTAGAGTTTTAAAAAATATCCTGCAGATGTCGCTGTGATCGACTCATTGGATTTCAGCATCATTTGACATTTAAGGGATTTAATATTTTAGCACTTTTTTTAAGTATTACTGGCATAGCCGGTTTCCACACTATATATTATAGATGCTATAGTATTACAATTATCAATCATCTAGCTCTTTGTTTCAAAACTGCAGGGTTGTTACGTTTAAAACATTTTGTTTAAAACAGTTGTTTAAAACATTACATGTAAAACATGTTTATTAAAGAATCGTTTGATATTCAAGTTGCATGCTTTATTTACGCAACAAATACATCATTTTCATGTGTGGATCATTCAGAATTTAAAAAGATGGTGTCGAGTATAAAACCTGGCTAAAAACCACCAAATCATCATGAAATAGGAGGCATATTACTTGACAAAGTGCATGAATCTGTGCTGGAAACTTATAAAAATGATTTAAGAGAACAGATTGTTTGTGCTGCTCTTGACAGATGGAGTAACATTCACAATGAGCCAATTGTAGGTATTACAAAACACGACCTCCACGGACATTTTCTCCCGACCTCCCTGGACATTTTCCCTTCGAATGAGGACTATTTATTTTTGTCGTTTGGCAACAGAAACTTTTTGTTTTGTAGATCGAACGAAAGAACGATTTTGAGATGTGGGTTTTTTTCCCCATCAAACATGTGTTTAACGAATTCGAGATTAATTCATCGTATGTATATAATGTAAATATTTTTTTTTGTATAAGTGAGCCATATAAATAATCTAAAATGAAAGAGATGTTTCTTCATTTCCGACTACTTGATGTGAATTATTTTTAATTGCCGAATCTATCCTGGAATTAATAAGTTCTGATTCTAAAGAAGGCGGCCTACCTTGGATCGGTAAGTATTTTTTACTTACCTTTATAGATTTATATCATATGTTTTATTGTGTATCTGACATTTACTGGCGCCCGAACAGGGACTGCCTAAAATATTTGAGTCAGAATAAGAATTTCGTTGAATTAGAATCTTTATTGAAGTGCTTTGTTTATATACGATAATTGCAACCATTTTTGTTTTTGATAAATTTTATTAGTTATAATATTGATTTAAGAGAATGGATGCAGTTAATAAAACAAAACGCACTACTGTTAGGTCTCAAACTACGAAATTAATTAATAGAATAGAAGCGGCAATTTCAGAAAATAGTGCCGATGAAGATACATTAGAACAGTTTCTCGCTGAGTTAGATTTGAAAGAAAAAGAGCTTAATTATCTAGATACTGAAATTCAAAAATCTAGTAAATTAGATGAATTAGAAGCTGAAGTTTTGAAATGTGATGAGTATAATTCGAATTTGGTAATTTGGAAAACGAAAGTAAAAAGGGCTAAATTGAAATTAGAAACTAAATCTAATTCGAATGTTTCTACTACAACAATAAACAAATCCGACGAAACAGTTGTAATTCGGGGGTTAGAATCCATTCGCATAAATTTACCCAAGCTAATAATTGAAAAATTTGACGGCGATCCTTCGGATTGGCAAAGATTTTGGGACCAATTCGAATCTACAATTCATAAAAATGCAGAATTGTCTGAAGTAGAAAAATTCAATTATTTAAAGTCATATCTGACTTCAAATGCTGCTAACTGTATAAAAGGTTATAGTTTAACTAATAATAACTATTTATCTGCAATAGAAACTCTAAAAGAACGTTTCGGTAAGAAACAATTAGTAATTAGCTCACACCTTCATAAACTTTTATCACTTAATTCAGTAAAGAAATCCAGTGACGTTTATGCACTCTGCAAATTGCTGGACACTTGCCAGACCGAAATCAGAAATCTGAAATCTCTCGGATTGGAGATTGAAAATTATTCAGCGTTACTCTCTCCCATTCTAATTAAATTATTACCTTCTGACATAGTGTTACAAATAACAAAAAAATGTGGTAACGATGAAGAATTAAAAGTTACGGAAATAATTGATTATTTGAAAATGGAAGTTATTTCCCGAGAAAGAACTGCTTTTTTAATTTCTAATCAAGAGTCTTCGAACGCAGACATTACGTCTGGGAGGCCAGTGCGCGACAAGCAGTCGCCGAAAATAATTCCTTCAGCATCTGGCTTAATAAATGAAACGGTATCATTTTCTAAACAAAGTAAATGCCCGGAATGTATAGAAAAACATTTTTTGATCGAATGTGAGTTATTTAAAAATAAATCATTACAGGATAAAAAGGAAACTTTAAAGCAGTACGGTTACTGTTTTGTTTGTCTCAAAAATGCAGGGCACATAGCAAAATATTGTAAAAAATTTGTTAAATGCAGCAATTGTTTTAAACGTCATTATAAAATTTTATGTCCCGAAAAAGAAAATGCCAGATCACAAGAAAATAATGAAAGCACGACATTATCAAATAAAACTTGTAATCGCACAGTATTAATGCAGACTTTAACTGTTCGTTTAGAATCAAAGGATAAAAATAAACACTTGTTAGTACGCTGTTTGATAGACACAGGTAGTCAACGTTCTTATCTGAGTAAAGATATTATTAATCGAATGGGATACGAAGCAATAGGAGAAGAAAAAATGATTCATGGTCTTTTTGGTGGTATTCAAGAAACACACTTTCATAAGCGATATAAAATATATTTAAGTAATTTAGAAGATACTTTTAAATGTAATTTTGATATCTATGATCAAGACAAAATATGTACTGAGGTTCCAAAAATAAAAAATGGGCCTTGGATAAAGGAAGCTAAAAAATATGGGATAAAATTTACAGATTACAATGCATATACAGGGAAGCAAAAAGTTACAAATGCACAAGAAATAAGTTTACTTATCGGAGCAGATATTTATGGAAAGTTATTAACGGGGAAAATTAAATCCTTGGATAGTAATTTAACTGCTATACAGACCAAATTGGGGTGGACATTGATGGGTAAAACTAATGAAAAAGATACAAACAATTCCACAAAAATTGTTTTATCCTTACATGTAAATGAAGCAAAACTCAGATTTATGGCGTTTAGACACTTTAGGAATTCTTGATCCAGGTGACAAAGGGTCTGGTTTAGAACTCGAACAAGCCGTAAAAGAACATTTCAACAAAAATATTCATATAAACAATGAAGGACGTTATCAGGTTAGTCTTCCATGGATTGTTGGTCACCCCCCTCTCCCCAGTGCTCGGAAAATTGCAGAACGTAGATTAAAAAACTGCGTAGATTCATTAAAGAAATCCGGCAATTTAGCTGCCTATGAAGCAGTATTTAATGAGTGGCTTCAAGAGGGCATTATTGAGGAAGTCGAATCAACTCCAGGAACGGAAGCTGAATTTTTTCTGCCACACAGAGCAGTAATAAAAGAAAATTCCACTACCCGAATACGCCCTGTTTTTGATGGGTCTGCTAGGGAAAAAGGCTCACCCTCTATTAACGATTGTTTGTTGAAAGGCCCCAATTTAGTAGAACTTATCCCTTCATTGATAAATCGGCTCCGATTGAAGAAAATTGGTGTAATATCAGACATAAGAAAAGCATTTTTACAGATTTGCTTAAATGAAAATGACAGAGCATTTTTAAAATTTTTATGGTGGAAGGAGGGAAATTCTGAAGAAACGAAAATTTTCCAACATCGAAGAGTTGTTTTCGGGCTTACATGCAGTCCCTATTTATTGGGAGCAACTTTGCAACACCACTTAAAAAAGTCACCTCCCTCTATGCAGGAAACAGCTTCTAAACTTTCAGAATCCTTTTATATTGACAATTGTGTCACTAGTGTTGACAATGAAAAGCAACTCAATAATTTTATAACAGAGTCAAAATACATTCTCAGCCAAGCTAAATTTGACCTCAGAGGTTGGGAACACAGTTACTCTAACTCCTCAATGAAACCAGATTTTTCCTTAGAAAACAAAATTGTCCCAGTTTTAGGCCTACGATGGCTGTTGCCCTCAGATGTTCTTTCCATAGATGTAAGGGAAATTAATAAAGATGTTGAACTTATCACTAAAAGGAAAATATTATCGGAAGTTCATAAAATTTTTGACCCCATCGGTTATACCTGTCCAGTGACTCTTTTCCCCAAAATACTTCTACAAGATTTGTGGAAAAAGAAAATAACTTGGGATTCTGAATTACCAACTCCGATTGCCCAAAAATTTCAGAAATGGAAAAATCAATTGAGCTCACTTAAAGATATTGCTATACCTAGATGTTTAATAAGCAACCCAGATAACATCGGTGATTTAAGTTTGCATGTATTCTGTGACGCGAGCAAGGTAGCTTATGCTACATGCATATATTTACGAAATGAGAACGAAAAATCAACATCATGTCAACTGATCCAAGCACGATGCAGAGTAGCACCGCTAAAATGTGTTACCATCCCCAGACTTGAACTCCTCGCATGTACGATTGGTGCACGATTATCTAAAGGGGTTGAGTCCGACTTAAAATTAGAAAATCTTCCAACTTTTTTCTGGACAGATTCTAGTAATGCGCTGTACTGGATAAACAGAAGTGAAAACTGGGCTCCATTCGTATACAATCGTGTTAAAGAAATTCGATCTCTTAGTAATCCAGAAAATTGGCACTATGTGCCTGGAACTCTTAATCCAGCTGATCTACCTTCCCGAGGATGTTCCGCGGAATCCCTTAAACAATCCCTCTGGTGGGAGGGACCTGATTGGTTGAAAAAACCTCAAGAATTTTGGCCAAAAAGTAGTTTGAATCCCGATTTTGAAATAATTAACTCTGAAAAAAGAAAGACAGTTGTCAGTGCAGTAAATATCTCTCAAACTCCAATTGAGTTATATGAAAATACATCTTCATATTTGAAAATGATAAAAGTTACTGCCTGGATGTATAGATTTTTTGGAAATATCAGAAAGACACCGAATGAGCGAAATTTAGAGAAAATTTTAACATCTGAGGAAATAAATCACGCAGAACACGTCGTATTGAAATATGCTCAGAGATATTTATTAAGTGAATCTAAACCATGTTATACCTCTTTACAGACTTTTACTGATGAGGAAGGTCTAATTCGAGTAAAAACACGAATCTCTATGCGAAAAGATTTCCATTCTTTCCGGTATCCGATAGTTCTGCCTTTCGATCATAATATTACCTATTCGCTCATAAGAAGAAAACATATTGAACTTTTTCATGGGATACAAATTGTAATGTCAGTTTTGCGCGAACAATTTTGGGTATTAAGATGCAGGCGTACAGTTCGAAAAATTATAAAAAGTTGCATGACATGTAGACGATTCACTGCCTCACCTGCTGAGACACCTACTGCCCCTCTCCCTGAAGAACGAGTCAAAGATGCTTCAATTTTTGAAAGTGTTGGTCTCGATTTATGCGGACCGTTATTTTTAAGAAATGGCTCGAAAGTTTGGATAGTTCTTTTTACGTGCGCCATATTTCGCGCAATTCATCTTGAATTGGTATCTTCACTTTCAACGGAAAATCTTCTATTAGCTATGAGAAGATTTATCTCAAGAAGAGGGAGACCCTCTATTATTATTTCTGATAACGGAAGAAATCTAGTGAAAGCATCATCAGAATTGAAGTCTATAAATTTTGAACGCTTGCAAAATTTTGCTATTGAACGAAAAATACAGTGGAAATTTAATCCACCTTCAGCTCCCTGGTGGGGAGGTTTTTTTGAACGCATGATAGGAATGTTAAAAGGTATTTTACGAAGAGTGCTTGGAAAGGCCAGCCTAAATTATGAAGAATTATACACCGTGTTATGTGACGCGGAAAGTGTAATCAATTCTAGACCGCTGACATATATCGCAGATGATGATGATCTTGACCCTCTTACCCCCGCGATGTTCTTGCAAGATATCAAAGATTCGAGAGTTCCTGAATTTGACATAATTGATTCAACGAAAATGAAAAGAAGATTTGCTTATCAGCAAAGAATCCGAGAAGATCTTAGAAAACGCTTTAGAATAGAATACCTGGGGCAACTTCGAGAAAATGCGGGAAGAAATAGGGAAACTGAGTTAAAAAAAGACGATATTGTCTTAATTGGGGACGATAATTCAAAACGTATTAATTGGCCTTTGCGAAAAATTGAAGAACTATATCCCGGCAAAGACGGAAAATTCCGGGTAGCCAAAGTTAAAACCAAAACGGGTTCTTTTTTGAGACCCCTTAAAAGACTATATCCTCTTGAAATCAATAATGAACTAATGCCTCCTTTTTTAGTAGACAGAATTCCTGCTCCTATAGACGACGATTCTGTTCCTGCTCCTGTGCCAGAGTCTTCAGATCCTGTCTCTGTAGCTGAACCTTTGGATAGCGTTCCTGCTCCACTGCCAGTGTCTTCAGATTCCCCTTCTGTAGCTGATCCTCTGGATATCACTCCTGCTCCTGTGCACCAGTCTTCCATACCTGAGGATGGCAATCGACGATCTCGAGCTGGTAGAAAACTGAAACAGCCGCAACGACTAAATTTATGAAGTTTTGAGTATCTCTATACTGAACCTCAAAGGTGGGAGGATATTACAAAACACGACCTCCACGGACATTTTCTCCCGACCTCCCTGGACATTTTCCCTTCGAATGAGGACTATTTATTTTTGTCGTTTGGCAACAGAAACTTTTTGTTTTGTAGATCGAACGAAAGAACGATTTTGAGATGTGGGTTTTTTTCCCCATCAAACATGTGTTTAACGAATTCGAGATTAATTCATCGTATGTATATAATGTAAATATTTTTTTTTGTATAAGTGAGCCATATAAATAATCTAAAATGAAAGAGATGTTTCTTCATTTCCGACTACTTGATGTGAATTATTTTTAATTGCCGAATCTATCCTGGAATTAATAAGTTCTGATTCTAAAGAAGGCGGCCTACCTTGGATCGGTAAGTATTTTTTACTTACCTTTATAGATTTATATCATATGTTTTATTGTGTATCTGACAGTAGGAATTACAGTACAGTAAATTCTGTCTAAGGCGGACTCTGTGCAAGCCGGAAATTTGTCTTCCGCGGAAAATTTTTTAAGTCCCGGCGAACCCATAGAAAATAACATTAATTCTTGTTATACAAGCCGGAGTCTGTCTAACGCGGAAACGGAAATGATTTTAAGGTCCCGCTGAAACCAAGATTTTGCATAAGGCGGAAAAAAAGATATTTTAAAAATTAAAAGCATTTCGTTCATGGAGCTTTAATACATACGTCATATAATCAATGCCGAGAATTTTAATTAAATTCTGCAATAGTTTAAAAAGTTTAATTTAAGGAACTAAAAACTGTTTAAATTTTAAGGAATTCTCGCATTTAAAAAATGAAATAATAATTTTTCCCAGTATAAATTTGCATGTAAAAGTTATTATTACAAGAAGGATGGACCTTTATGAAAATATGTATTTTCTAAAATTATATTATGCTTTAATGTGGTACTCAAATTCAAAGTGATATCTCACTGTCTCATTCCCGAAGTGTTTTTTTTTTTTTGTGTGTGTGTGTGTGTATATGTGTGTTTGGGTGTAAACTTCAAATTTGCAGGTATTACAGCAGTACTAAGAAATTGAACAGCATTTCTCATTTATCTGTAAAGAGTTTTAAAATTTCAGTTTTCAACCGATTTTCGAGTCAGGACAGTTAGTGAAAGATCCTCATCGGGAAGCAGTTAATTGCAACTCAAGATACAACTTTTTTTATCAAAAACATAAAACACTATTCCATTGACGTATGCTTCATTCCAATGAATCACGTGTTTAGAAAACTCATTGCACGGGTTATTTGTTCTTTGTCATTTTATCTTGTCTAAAGGATATTAGTAAGTGCATCGTAAAAATTGCTTCAAAATCTAAACCAAATACTCCATCCCTGCAGGATAAAGTCAATGTTACCAAATTAAAAGAAAAATAATTATTCTGTAGAAGATTATTGTATTAAGTTTAATTACGGTAAAACTTACATTTATGATGCTATAAAAAGAAAGAGTTGGAAATATCTAATAGAAAGAGGAAACGTGCTGCGAAAAATGAAAACATTGTTGCATTACCTTTTGAATGTTTTTCGATTTCTAGAGTGAAAACTTTGCTCAAACGTGGACTTTATTGTGAAAAAATAGGTAAAATGCATTTTAAAGCTTCCAGTGAATGATTAATGAGTTTCCAATAATCTACACAACATTGCCATGAAGCATGCTTGTTGATACCCGAAAAATGTCTCATAGAATGAAATTCGGGAATGGAAAGGAAAATTTCATCTACGGATTGAAAGATATCAAGAAAAGGGCATATATAATTGCAATGAGACTGGACTATTTTATCGTGTGTGCCAAGTAAGTCACTTATAAAAAGAGGAATCTAATGCCGCTGAGGTAAAACCTCCAATGAGCGTGTCACTGTTTTGTTTTTTTGCAAATTTGGAGGGCAGTTTATAAAATAGAGTTTGCGATTGGGAAATTGAAAACTATGTTGTGTTTCAAGAATGTAAAGATTGTTAAACTGCCTGTGACTTGGAGGTCTCAGAAAAAATATTGGATGTCGATTGTCTTAATGGAGGGGTGGCTGAAGGAGTTCAGCAGACAAATGATTGAAGAAAAAAAAATTGTTCCTCGATAATGAACATTGTCATGCCGACATTAAATTGTCGAATATAAATTTACAGTTTCTTCCAGTGGATACTACTGCAGTGACAAAACTAATGGATCAATGAGTTATTAAAATGCTGAAACAAACTACAAAAGTTATCTGTTGTGGTTGATTATTGCGTCTTTTTATGATTGTTCTTCAGCCACCGATCTAACAAAAAACACCAGAGTTTTCGATGCTGTTAAATCGATTGCCAAACTTTGCTCAGAAATATCGCCTAAAAAAACTGATCATTGTCTTAGGAAAGCAAATGTCGATGACCATACGCTTCTGAAAACGCTGAAGACAGAGGTGGAATTCAAACATATCAGGACGGTTTGAGAAGAATTAGGTGCCTCGAAATTATTTTTCTTGTTCAGAGAAATGAAAAAAATAATAATACCGAGTATAATACACTTACGGGTTAGTTCAGAATGCATGGTAAACCGAAAGAAAAAATAAGCATTGATAAAAGATTATTTTTTGAACTACTATGCGAAATATGAAGTATGTAATTTTATTGGTTAAATTAAATGATTTTTATTAAATTTCAGAATTTGAACAATTTTGTATTGGTAATATTTATTTTTGTGTTCAAATAATGTCCTTCGAAATTATTAAAAACAGTAAATTTAATAACAATCCAATTTCATTAAATATTTCATTTTAAAGAACAGTACTAAAAGTTACGAACGTAAAAAAAATTTAAGATTTGAGCTTTTTTTTTTTTTTTTGGGGGGGGGGGGGGGAGGGAGGGAACTCTTTTGCATAAACTGGAATATTGTCTACCACGGAAAATTTTCTCAGTCCCGACCGATTCCGCCTTAGACAGAGTTTACTGTATCTTGTAAAGGCCAAATTTACTTAGTAGATTCAATCAATACATTTGGCCATCCTCATGAATTTAATTATCTTTGCCAGCTCGCAAGTATTGCCATAAATAAAGTAGAGGAACGCTATGGTTGTTTTATTGGCAGCTTTGTAACAGACAATGCTGCCATGAAGATGAGAAATGAACTTAAAAAGATTGAGAGACAATATGAATATTTTAACTTATGGATGTTCAGCTCATGTCTTAAATCTTCTAGCAAAAGACATTAAAATCTCTAATATATAATATGCTCAAGTTTTGATATTGTTAAATATTTTTGAAATGATCATTTTGCTTCACCAAAGCTTCGGGAAACAGTTGCTAAAAAGCTTGAGTTACCAACAGGTGTCAGGTGGAATTCCATATTGGACACAATGGAGTCTTACATAAGCAACTGATCACAAATTTTGAAAATTTGTGAAGATAATCGAGAGAAAATCAATTCTGATATTTCTAAGAAAGTCCATAGACTTGCAGTTAAAAAGAAATGTTGAAGATTATATCCAAAGACTCAAACATATTGCAATTGCATGTGACAAAGCTCAGAGTAATAATTGTATTATTAGTGATGTAGTTGAAGTTTGGAAAGATTTTAAAAAAGAAATGTCAGAAACATGTGCTGCTAGTAATCTTACCATGATTACAAAAAACATTGAAAAAGCGATAGAAGACAGATATGAAATGGCCATGACATCTGTACATTTCTTGGCAGACATTACTGATCCACGCTTTAAAGGAGAATCACTTACAATTGATGAGACAGAAAAAGGCATGAACTTTGCAGCCGAATTATGTCCTGAACTAATTCTATAATTATAAACTATACAGCTAAGTCAGCTCCATTCTCCAGTTATATGTTTGATGATATAAATAATAATGGAAAAAAAAAAAAAAAAAAAAAAAAAAAAAAAGATATGCTGTCAGTTACCAATCATAAATTCGCTATTTAAGAATCAAATAAAGTGCACAATTTTGTAGAAATAACACCTTTATCTTGGTGGATAAGCCTTGAAAAACACATCGATAAAAATATCATGCTGATCACAAAACAATTACATACAGCTGTGTGGATGGTTTAGAAAGAGTTTTCGAGTTTGGCTTTGTGCCGAGCAAAACTAGAAACCAGTTAGGTGTTGATAAGGTTGCCAAGCTTGTTACAATTTTTAAGAACTTAATAATTAGATGTTTTAGTTTAGAATAAAAAATTAATTGTTAATTAATGTTTGGTATTTATTAAATAATTTTTTTCTTATTTACTGTTTTTTCAAAATATTTTCATTCTTTATATTTAATTTAATAATTTTTGCTCACTTTAATCAAAATTGTGCTGTTGAATGAGAAAAAAACGTTTTAAATGTTTAAAACATGTTTTAAACAAAAAAAAAAACACTTTTTTGTTTTTTTCTTAACAAAAAACATGTTTTTTTCCAACCCTGGGTACTGGTACGCTTTTATAATTTTTTCTGCTTTTATTAACACCCAAGTTATTTCTTATCTTGTTCCAAGTAAAATCATAAGGAGAAAAAACTCTTGCAATAGATGCAGAAGTTGGAGGACATCAATGTAATATAACAAAATAAGTTTCAGTCAAGTAAGTTTTCTTGTGATGTTTGTGTTGCTATTAGTCAACAAATTTGTAAAAAGTAGAAAATACACATTTAACAAAAATTTTAACAGTTGAACCAGCCAGGGGTGATTCCAGGGGTGATTTAAAGTCAAAAAAAAAATTTCTGAAATTCACAGCAAATTTTCTGAAAAGTTACATCAGAGGGGGAAGGGGGAGGATCCACTCCCGGCAATAGGTATGCGTTTTTTCTGCGGGCATTTCACAAAACTCGCGTTTTTTCGCGATCTTTTAACGAACTTTGTGCTTTTTCGCGATCCTTTGACGAAATTTGCTGTTTCTTCGCGATCTTTTAGTGAAATTTGTGTTTTTTTCGCTATCTTTTGGTGAAATTTGCAGTTTTTTTCGCGATCTTTTGGCGAAATTTTCTGTTTTTTCACGTTTTTTTTTTGACGAAATTTGCAGTTTTTTCGTGATTTTTTAGTGAAATTTGTGGGGGTTTTTTGCGATCCTTTGACAAAATTTGCATGTTTTCTCGCGATCTTTTGACAAAATTTGTGGATTTTTTTGTGATTTTTTGACGATGTTTGCATACCGCATTTAGAAGAAAATAAAAAGTTATAGAGGTAAAATGGTAAGGAAATTTAAACTTGCAAGTTTAACTTAAACCTCAGTTAAATAAAAAAGTTTTCGCTGCTGACCATTTTTTCTTTATTTTGAACCATTAAGGCATTCGTCTATCGGATTAATCTGTTATTTTAGCAAGTTTAATTTTGTTGGATTTTTCCCCTCAAAAGTCAAAAGAGTATGAGAGTGTCCCATATAAAAAATACTGCTGAACAATAAAGACTTTTTTGACACAATCACAGAAAAGTATTTGATTCTTTCCACAGACTTATAAAAAATTCAAAATTCCATATTTTTTATATTGGTATTTACACACATTTACAGAAAAATGTGCCCATAATTATAAAAGAGAAAAAATAAAATTTGAAGAAATCTCCACTAAATGGCTAATTACAGGGATGGTTACCCTATATAGCGTAAATAAGTCATATGAAATTTGAAAAAATTTCATTGGTCGCAGTTTTACTTTCATGATAGCTTATAATATTTTGTGCAAAATAACACTTTCCTAAAAACAGGGCTGCGGAGTTGTGAAGCCGGAGTCAGGCCCATTTTGAAGCAAAAGAGATGGAGTCAGAGTCGCTAAAAAAAAAAAAGACAATTCCGACTCCGGTTTTTTTTGTTAGAGTTATAAATTAAATTAAACAAATTGTATAAAATTTTAAATATATAAACTGAATTATTATTTTTATTTTTGGACTATACCAGGCTACCGAGACCAATATATAGCTTAAGATGCCTAATATACTGCCCGATGTACAGAGTAATTTTAATTGAAATCTCCAGTAGATTCAGATTTTTTGGGTTTGTGGAACCTGAGGTAGAGAGGTCTGCAAAGGCTCAAGGCCCGCAAAATGAGGGCAATTTTTCAAACGGGTCTTCCTAGCAAAATAAAGACAATTTTTGTTAATGGGCCGGGATGATAAAAAAATAAATGTGTCGACCAGACTGATAAAAAAATTGATATTTTTTTTTTAATTAACAAATTTAAAAGAATCAAAGTACGCCGATAAAATAAGAATAATTTTCAATGGACATGACTGGGGTGAAAATAAACATAACTATGCTCCATGAGCTGATGGTAGTTTGACAACATCAATACAGAAATATATATTCACAACTTAGAGATCGGCATAGGACAGTTACAGCTTGTCTGGTCCCAAGTTGAAGTTTTTCAGAAGTCTCGGGCCATGCAAGGATCTAGCTTACATTTTTCCTACAAACACGGTCCAGCTGAGCCATAACTGGACTTTCTAGGATGTATCGCATGTGATTTGTTCCGTAAAAATAGTGATAGTGATAATAAATTTCATAACAGTAGAGTATACAGTACAGAACCATTTAGCCAGAATTGTTGGGGTCAGATGTATTGCGGATAACTGGTTGGGCATTAAACCAACATCTACTTGATCAGATTTGTAGAATATATGTGGTTGATTATGACAGTGTTTTGATATCAAATTAATTATCTGACTACTCAGAAAGAATCAGGTCCAAACAAGATCAGACATTAATCAAGGTTTAAAAGAAGGCAATTTATAGAAATACCTTGGAAACAGAAACTCCCCTTTTTCTTATGTATAAAAATCAAAATGTATAGCTAAATATGCCTCAATTTCAAATGTTAGTTGTTATCAAGTTATAACATGCACGTTGTAATGTTTAAAGCAATATACATATCAACCTGGGACTGCAAGGCTCATTTTTCTGAAATAAGGCAATTGGAAATATCATTCCGGATAACTGGTTTCCAGATAAATGGTTCCATACTGTATATTAATTATTACAAATATTATTCTTACAGTATATATTATGTATTGGTACTTTTCAGTTAGCTGGGCACCAATGTTATATACACATATACCGGGTGTCCCAAAACTGACTGATGGATTTTAAAATTCAATAACTTCCAAACGGTGACAGATATTTAAAAAATTCTTGTAGGAGGATTGTGTATGATGTCAGGAGTTTTTGTACTGTGATTCCTGATTTTAGTTCGAATTTCAAACAATAGATGGTGCTGAGAGCAATAGGTGCTCTCCTTTTTTCACATGGAAGAAGCAGGAGGCTGAAAAATCGAGCCTGGATTTAGCGGTTATTGCTTGCAGCGGCATCTATCGATGCTATTTGTAACTAAAACTGAAAATCACAGCATAAAAACTCCTGACATCTTACATAACACTGCTGCAAGAATTTTTTCAATATCTGTCACCGTTTGCAAGTTATGGAATTTTAAAATCCATCAGTCATTTTTGGGACACCCGGTATATACACATATATATATGTACATATATGTGTATAATGTATATATAACACTGGCACCCGGCTAATCGAAAAATACCATATGGTATTTTTCGATTAGCCGGTATAAATATGTATTTATTTACAATTTCAATAATTTAATTAACATATTCCATTATTGTCTTAAACTGACATATAAGCATAATATATGTTGTTTTGATTTGACTCTTGTTTAAGATCTTTGTGTGACATTCAAATTTTGGAGATTTATTAGATTTCAACTGCTGTGCCTATCTAAAAGGGATCAAGTCTCCCCTACATCATATAAAATTTAATGTATGTTGTGTTTTTTGTGCAGGTGTGCATAGAGTATCTGGGAGTGGGGATATGTTCAAAATATTTTCAGTTATTATATTGACCAGAGCCAATTAATATTATGGTAAACTTCCACTGATATTCTGCATGAGTATTTTTGCCCTGTTTAAGGGTGTACTCGAATCCAAACTGCTTATTTCTGACTCATTTTTAAATTCATTTTTGTTCTCAAACGCATCCAATTGGCAGGTTGTCTTGTTCAGAAGCTATATAATGTGCCGTATGGGTCGATATTTTGATAAAGGCAGAATATATTTCAAAAAATCCTGTCTAAGTGGACATTTTGAAACGAATTTCCCGAAGCGATAGTGTTGGAAACGAAAAAAATGGTCGTACTTAGAAAATAATTGTTCATAAATAAAGTTCTAATTAATTGAACGAAAAATAAAAACACAGGTCAGTTAAATCTCTTTAAAAAATCATGTCAGCAAGTTTCATGTTTTTACTTTTAAAAATGAGTCTGAAAATGTGCCAGAAAATTTCGAATTGCTGAGCGTGGAAAAAAATATTTTTTTAATACCGCCTTAAGGCGATCAACCGCCTCAACTGCTCTGCTCAACAGGCGCAAAATGTTTTGACACATTTACAAATTCATTTTTTTAACGGAAAGATATAAAATTGTAAAGCCTGACCATGGAAGCTATTTGGAATCAAACGGTGTCTTCCATTTTTTGATATCAATCAATTACCAATTGAGTTATAAGCAATTTTGATCACGTGACAAATGCGTTTTTCATCCTTTCTTGACTGGTTTTTCTCCTTTCGAGCAGAAATTCGGTTCAAAATGCCCACTTTGATACTATTTTCTGAAAGATTTATTGCACTTGCAAAAAAAAAAAAAAAAAAAAAACAGAAAAAACAACGCGATTACGTTTCTGAACAACAACAACTGCTAGTTTCATGCATTTCCGAACAAAAATAAATTAAAACTTATGTCATAAAGTTGCCCTTTTGGATTTGAGAACAGCATTAATAATGTAATTAGTATAATATATACAAAAAGTATAATATGTAATGCAGGGTTGGAAAAAAACCAGGTTTTTTTGTAAAAAACCAAAAAAACCGGTTTATTTGGTTTAAACCAGGTTTTTTTGGTTTAAACCGGGTTATTTTAAATATAATTTCCTATTGCATACAGATGCATATCTGGTGATAAAATAAACATTTTTGGATATTATATAAGTAATATAACTTTTGAAAATATTTAAATTAAATAATGACAGTCAATTATATAGAAAATTGAAATCATTTCTAATTTAAACATTATTAGTAACAGCTATGTCTTATGTTCAAAGTACACTAGTAAACTGCTCTACACAGTGAAACATTGATACCTTGAAAATCATATAAAGAATCCTTTGATTAATAATATAATAATCAATCAATAAACATTTGATGCAGTTTCATGAATATAATATATTATTCTGTGGTTGTTGTTATTATTTTTTTAATATCCAAATACTTCTGGTTATTTTGTTTTCTCAGTGATAACTCGAAGTGTCCAAGGCAACATTTTTGGCCATTAGATTCAGCAACTAACAGAAAAGATTGATTGGTATTATTGAAATGCTATAACTAGCACTCAATTTTTGCAAGCTGTGTTATTCAATTTAATATCTTAAGTTATTCTTTTAAATTCTTTAAGGATAATCTTCCCCAATCCCAATCCAGAAAATTTTCTTTTACAACTTAACCAAAATCTTAAAGATCATTGTATTTTGTTATTAACTACTGTAAATAATCTGCATTTTTTAAATGAAAATATTTTATGCTAAATATTGAATATTATTTATCTATTTTATCTTTTCTAATTTCACATGTTTTAAGAAAAATCTTTAGGGTACCAGATATGTTCATCAGCACATGCTAATTTTCATTCCACATGCATAGAAACATGACCTAGGCTCATTATGTCTCATGTTGACTGCTGAGATGAAGTGTTAAAAGTAGAAATTACTTCTATCTATAATTTAAAACAATTAAATTACAAAAAAAAAGAAAATATTATATTAGATTTTTTCTAAAAAAACCAAATGGTTTTTTTGACAAAAAAACCAATTGGTTAAAACCACTTGGTTTAAACCGTGCCAACCCTGATGTAATGTAAGTATAATATATACAACTCTATTGTAAAGAGAGAAAACACTGTTACATGGAGCAGAAAGGAAGAAATTAGCGGCAGTAGAAACGAACGCCCTAAGCAGATCATGCAGGATATCAACAATAGAAAGAATAAGAAATGACAAAATCAAGGAAATGATGAAAATAAAGGGAACCATATTAGATGATATTAAAAAAAAGCAATTAATCTGGTACGGTCATGTCAAAAGAATGAATGATGAAAGACTACCCAAAATCACATTCAATTATGAAACAAACAAAAAAAGGAAACATAGGAAGACCACGAAATAACTGGATGGATGATATTTTAAAGGCAATGAGGGATAGAGGTCTGGAAGAGGAATGGACCCTTGACCGGAAAAAATGGAAAAAGACTCTTGTAGATTCTTCGGATGGCGGCATCTGACACCATAAACCCAGTTTATATATATATCAGAGTTTCTCCTAGACAGTTTCAGGAGGGTGCTGCACCCTGCCTGCCCTTAGGTTTACAAAATAGCACCCCTCTTGCCCCCCCCCCCCATTTAAAAAATTAGCTCCCTTGTTGCCCCTACCTGAAAAAAGTGCTTTTACTCCTTTGTTTATTAAAATATTTACTTGCACAGTAAAAACTGACTCATTGCTGTCTTTAAAATAGTGTTATGTCTATTAAATATTAAAAAGTAGTTTCAAAAATCAAAAGAATGCCTTTAAAAACTTCAAGAAATGCCCTTCAGTATCCAAAAGTGCTCTTTTCCCACATTCAGCACCCTGCTCTTTTTGAAACCTGGGGGAAACTCTGATATATTAAAGCAAAAATTCTGTTTTTAAAACAAGTGAAATTTTCCATACTAAAATATTTTTGGAAGTTTGCTCCCTGCAGTAATCGGCCCTCATCTTGACCGAGACTCCCAGGATTCATCCAAAGAAATTAAATGAAAAAAAATACATATATTGGCCGCTATGCACATCAAGTGCTTCATGATCAAACAGCAATGCATCATCAATAGGTTGCAATGTTGCTAATTTATTATTATTATGGTACTACTTAGTTATTCCATCGACCAAAAATGTATCGCCAAACTACAAGATTAAATGTCTAATGGTTGATAGTAAATGTCACATTCACTTGACCTTAAGCAAGTTACACGTGTTTACGTCATCAAGTGATTTTTATTTCGACATTTTATTTGTATTTTTATTAATGTTATTCTAATTTATTCGTTAATTAAAATAAAAATTATGTCTATTTATATAATTTGGTGAGTGGTTTGGCGATTTTTATAATTTAGCAAAATTGGTCGACGGGATAACTAAATAGTACCATTATTATTATTCAGATTCCTTGATTGCTACCCCCTTTCTTTTTTTTTAAAGTAACATTTCTTTTATTGAATGGCAAATTTAATAAGACAACTATTGCTATTTCAAAACAAGTACAATCAAGCAATCTTAATAAAAAGAATTCATCCAATAGGCAATACTAGTACATTAGCCATCAGTCAGATTAATTAAAATTTTAGGAGTCGGAATCGGCCATTTTTCCCACCGACCCAACAGCCCTGCTTAAAACTAAGTTATGGCAAGGACCCTATAATAAACAAGTAGCCATAAGATTTTTTATTATTTAGCATTTTTAAATTTAATAAAATGGTGATTTGTATATAACAATGGTTACTAGTAAAATTTGGTATTTTTCGGTTAGCCAGGAACCAGTGTTATATATTCATGTATATATGCATATGTATATATACACACACGACACATATATATATGTATATGTACATACATGTATATATACATACACTGATGGCCAAAACTCAAGAAGAAATGTACACGTAAATGAGAATTTACGTGAGACTGTGGGTCAAGAAGCAAACAATAGTATTAACAGAATGTTACACAGCATTTAACAGGGCTTGAATTTCAGGGCGGGATGGCGGGATTCGCGCCCAAAATTTATAAATCCCACCCAAAAGAATATCGTGGGCAGGAGGCTCCCGCCCAAAATATTTCACAATTTTCTGAAAATATTTTGCATTTTGAAACTACGATCAACTCCTGCGAATGCCTTGCAAATTTCGTTATATTTTCGCGCGACCGATTGACATAATTTGCGAGTTTTTACCGCGAATGATCGTTGAAATTCATGATTTTTGCTGCGATCGATAGAAAAATTTCACGATTTTTTTCACGAGCTCGATTGACAAGTTTCGCGTTATTTTCTGCGACCTATAGGCAAATTCAGGGGTGATTCACTTGCAGATTTTCCGAAAACTTACAGCATCCGGTTCGGAAAATTATGAAAAATCGGCCATCAGTCTGAAAATTCAGACATTAAAAAATATAATGGAAAAATATCGCAAATTTCGACAAATGGTCGCCGGAAAAATCAATTTCATCTCAAAGGATCGTGGAAAAAATACTTATTTCGTCAAAGGATTGCGAATAAGATGCAAAATTTCATTAAAGGATCGCGAACAAAACGCAAATTTTGTCAAAGGATAGAGGGAGAAAAAAGCAAGTTTCATCAAAGCATTGCAAAAAATCCGAATTTCATTAAAGGATCGCGAAAAAACGAGAGTTTCATCAAAGGATCGCGAAAAAAGACTAATTTCATCAAAGGATAGCCGAAAAAACGAGAGTTTTGTGAAAAGATCGGGGAAAACGCGAATTTCACCAAAGGATCGCGAATTAAATGCAAATTTCACCAAAATATTGCGAAAGAAACGCAAATTTCTTCAAAGGATCGCGAAAAAACGGGAAATTCACCAAAGGATTGAGGAAAAATCGCGAATATCACCAAAGGATCGTGAATAAAACGCACATTTCATCAAAAAATCGCGAGAAAAAACACGAATTTTGTCAAAGGATCGCTGAAAAAAGTGCAAATTTAGAAGGGCCGCTGAAAAACGTGCATTTCATTAAAAGATCGCAAAAAATTGCGACTTTCACATAGCTGCCAACTTGTACGGTTTGGCCGTACAATGTACGGATTTTGTACTAAGTGTACGGTTGTACAGATGAGCAGTACGGTTTTGCGCATGGAAAAAACGGTCGCTGAAAAATGGTAATTTCGTGAAAGGATCGTGGATAAAACGCGGATTTTGTCAAAGGATCGTAGAGAAAACGCCGATTTCTTGAAAATATTGCAGAAAAAACGGCGATTTCATGAAGGATCGCGGGAGAAAAAAACGTAGATTTCGTATAAGTATCGCGGAAAAAACTCTGATTTCATCAAAGAATCGCAGGAAAAACGTCAATTTGATGAAAATATCATGGAAAAACACTGATTTTGTGAAAGGATCGCGGATAAAACGCCGATTTCGTCAAGGGTATGAATGATTCTCACCCGAATTTTCTGAAAATTTAAGGCATTCATTTCTGAAAATTTCAAAAATTCGGTCGCCAATCCAAAAATTCGGACAGAACAAATCACGAATTTCGACAAACGGTTGACAAAAAATTAAATTTTTCCAATTGTTTACATGAAAAACGCAAATTTCGTCCAAGAAACGCGAAAAACCGCAAATTTTGTCGAAAGATCGTGAGAAAACCGCAAACTGTTTTAAGAGATTGCGAGATAAAAACTGAAGATCATGAAAAAACGGCAAATTTTGTCTCAAGATCGCGAAAAAATGGCAAATTTCATCGCAAGATAGCGAAAAAACGGCGAATTTCGTCGAAAGATCGTGAAAGAACGGCGTAAAAAACGCATTGTTAGTGCCGGGTGTGGATTCCCCCTCCCCGCTATAACTTTTCAGAAAATTTGAGGTGAATTTCAGAATTTTTTTTTTTTTTTTTTACTCAGAATCACCCCTGGTCAAGGGGATATAGTATAGAAAATATTATTATAAAATGATATTCCTTTTTTCAATGCATATGCATTTGTTATGTACTTTTCTAAGTACGGAAGAATACGTCGTAAAAATTGTAAGGTTTTCAAAAATAACATGTTGGCATGTATGCTTTCATCAAAGCATCACGGGAAAATGCGAATTTCACTAAAGGATCACGAGAAAAAGGCAAATTTCCCCAGAGAATCACGAAAAAAACACGAATTTCACCATAGCAGAAAAAATGAGATAATCGTCATATGATTGCAGCAAAACGCGAGTTTAGTCTAAGGTAGGACCCTTGAAATTTGGTTCAAAATTAAAAAATAAACTGTATAAAAGCTTGACATTCTTCCTTATTTAAATTAAAAAGCATTTTACATAATTATTCTGAGTTGTTGATTTAAAATGCTTCAATGGTATTTTTGGTTGTATGTATTTATGTAATTCTTTAAATAGCACGTAAAATAACAGTGAGTTTTAAAGATTTTTTTTCTCCCTCCCAAACAGCGCAACTCCCCTCCATTTATAAATGTTGGTAGGGAGACTCCCCTCCTATGACAAATTGAATTGCAAGCCCTGTTTTATATAAAAATTTTGTTGATGGGATGTATACAGGATATTATCAGAGGTTCCTTTTCTGAAACATGAATATTGTCTGAAAACATGACTGTATAAAGAAAGCAAAATACTCAAAATTAATAATCGTCAGTGCCATATCAATAAGGGATGTGACCACTGTGTAATGCGAGACAACTTTCAACACTGTGTGGCATACTCAGAACAACATGATTCAGTAGCTGATGAAGAAGTTGCCCCATTCCTCATTCGCTGCACGGATGAGGGTTTCCTTGTTTGTGGCAGAAAATTGTCGAGCGGCAATATGCCTCCCCAAGGCATCCCATACATTTTCAATGGGATTCAGGTCAGGGGAGCATGCTGGCCAGTCTATGCGGTGAATATCTTCGGCCTCAATACAATCTTGTACAGACTGTGTGCAATGACAAGGTACATTATCGTCCATAAAACGAAACTTTTTGCCGACAACTAGGGCTTCAACGATTTTAATCAGTTGATTTAAATCAGCAATTAAATCACGATTTTAATCAACCGATTTTTTTTAAAAATCATTGACAAACCTTGCCAATCACCAACCTTGCACCATATCAGTTTACGTCTACAATCAAACGATAGACTGAATCTACTCTCATCTGAGAAGAGCACAGTAGACCAGTCGTCATCAGTCCAATTGCGATGCATATATAGCACCACTGTAAACGGGCGCTACGTTAGCGTCTTGAGAGTGGGACACACATGACAGGTCTTTGGGTGTGTAGCCCACCCTTTTTCAAACGTCTTGCAACAGTTTCCCGCGATATTTTAGTTCCTGTGGCAGCACAAAGTTGATTTGCTAATTGACCAGCTGTGCTGCATTGGTTCCTTTTTGTCAAAATAACAATATAGTGATTTTCTTGGGATGTCGTACTGCTAGGATGACCTCTTCCCATGTACCAAGTACATATTCCACTTTTTTGGAATGCCACCCATAGCCTAGAAACAATACCGTGTATGATGTTCAATTCATGGACAACATCTCTCCTTTTGCGTCCTTCTTCCAACTTTCTGATTTTTCTACCATGAGTAATATCATCTAAATGATGCCTCAAAGACATCTTCAAAATTTAAATGTTCAAGCTTCACTCCATCTCCTTCAATTTTTACATCTAATGACAACTCACAGAACCCGCCGATTGCCTAAAATCTCTTATATCTGCTGTCACGTGATCGAGAAAAGCAGAAGTACAAAATTTGCATAAGTTTCACAAAACAGAATACATCCCGCATTCATGCAAACTTACACGTGCTGCTGCAAATCTATTTCTAACTGTAATCGTTGAAAATAGCAGTGGTCCTTAAGTTTTGTCCACCAGTGTATACATATATATCTATGTATAACACTGGCACCCAGCTATTCGAAAAGGGTACAGATGTCATATTCGCCCCATATTGGCGCGATTTTTTTCGGTTGCCAATTTGGCGAAAACATCAACAGCATAAACAACATAATCCGGGTTACCACATCAAGCAAAATAACGACACTTTGGCGCAAGTTAAGTACCCTTTGCCTATATGATTTGGCGTCAGAAAAAAATCGCGCCAATATGGGGCGAATATGACATCTGTTCCTCGAAAAGTACTTAAAAATGTTTCTTCTGCCCATTGATTACTGATGAAACTTCTTAATTTTGCCTTTTAACATACTCCATGAAACAGGTGGTGCCATTTTGCCAAAAAACGCAAAAATAATGTAGCCAGTTTCAAAAATTTTTGCTCCACATTTTCGTCGGTTCATCTACATTTACCCAGATGCAATTGGTCATTTTGCTTTAGAATTTGTTCTGTTAAAAACGATTTGTGAAGAACCCGTTTTTTATATAATAGAATTTTGTGAAGGGGTTACTGGCTTTTCAATGTTTACAGAGACGTTAGGAGAATCAACACAAATAGAACATTAAAACGCATTTTTTACATATAATGTATCCAATCAAATAAAATTAAACTCACTTCATTTAATATGCTTTCGAGCGTAGGGGGCGTATCAATAGTGGGTAAATCGAATTCTTTGTCATCGAGCTGAAATATACAAAACTATCATTAATTGAATGTGAAAAATACTTGAATAAAAATTATCATATTTATCTAATTTAATATGTTAAAACACCAATTCATAATCAATAGTTTAAAATTTTTGTTTTACCTCTTCAATGTCAAAATTCAAATCTCCCAGAGCTGTTGAAGATATATCTTTCTTTGGAAGGACGGGAGTCCCAAAATCTTCAGACATATTATGTTTTGAATACAATTACAGAAAAAGAAAAGATCTTAAATTAAAGAATATTAAAACGCCTGTGGTAAACATCTCTGAAATTGTAAACAAATCGTTGTTGCCAAATATGAAATATCACATAGAAAAATCATATCAGCAGAACAAAAATTGTTGAGCTTTAAGATCAGGTAGATCTTTCGTCAAGCATCTAATGGGTTCGAGGCTATAAAAATTCGTCTGCTTGGGAATAACATTATAGATAATCGCGCCATTGAAAAGCATTGTGTTTAGAAAATTTACGCTTATATTTTATTTTTATGTGGAGTTTTAGCGAGAGTTTTAGACATTTTAAGGGACAGGTATAGGTTATACATGAATTTTCTTCTCTATTTTAATGCTTGGTGTTTGGTGTTGTCGATGACGGCCAATTATCAATACGAGGGATATAGGCCCGAAGGGGTGGAGTGCCCTCCATGGGGGGTCTTTCTAAAGGAACCTAACCCGTATTTATGCAAAGAAATCCAAGGTTCAAAGAAAACCACGAAAATTAGGCCGATAGAGGCGATTGGGTTCGAACCCAGCACCTCCCGTCCACAGAATCTGTGCTCCCGTCTACCAGCTTTGAGAGCAGAACATCTCGGCCACTGATGGGGCACTCTATTTTAATGCATGCATATTTTTCATTTTATTTATAAATTAAGAAAAAATTGTAATTATCGAAAATAATTCGTACAAAATAAATCTACAGTATTTTACGTATGCATTTATCTGTATTTATGCTTACCCAGATAGTGCGTTGTTATGAAGATACCGGGTGTCCCAAAAAGGACTGACTGATTTTAAAATTCAATAACTTGCAAACGGTGACAGATATTTAAAAAATTCTTGCAGGAGGTTTATGCATAAGGTCAAAAGTTTTTTTACAGTGATTTTCAATTTTAGTTCGAATTACAAACAATAGATGGCGCTGCGATCAATAGACGCTTAATTCAGACTCGATTTTTGGTACTTCGTGGCCCGGATAATACATTTCCATCTCCTTTTTCAGCATGGAACAAGAGAAAGGACCAGAAATCGAGCCTGTATTTAGCGACTATTGCTTACAGCGCCATCTATTGTTTGTAATTCGAACTAAAATCGAAAATCACTGTAATAAAACTTTTGACCTTATGCATAACCCTCCTGCAAGAATTTTTTAAATATCTGTCACCGTTTGCAAGTAATTGAATTTTAAAATCAGTCAGTCCTTTTTGGGACACCCGGTATGTTAATAATGTAGCGAACCGTCGAAGGCTCCAATGGATGTATACAGCGGAATTACTTGCATAGATTTATTCACACATAACTTATTCTACTTAGGTTACAGATACAAGTACGACACAACATCACATAAACATAAGTTTCAATATGAGCTCTTGTTCTAGGTTAATTTCGGTTACAGTTAATGTCCTAATACCACATCTCCCTTTCTTCAAAGATTCAATTTCTGCGGAGGGCGAACAACTCTTCCACTTCTGGTGATATACTGATCTTGATGCTTTCCTGGAGACATAGAGTTACGTTTATCATTGTTACAGGATGGATGAAGATTCTGAGAGCTTTGTTTCGTTGGACTAGGAACTTTCTGTGGTATTGGAAACTCCTTACTGGAAACGTCTGGTTGAAGATCATCCACATCATCAGTTTCCGACTGGAAATTAGTTGATGGAACAAGATGCATTCTGTTTCGGCGATATACCCTTTTTCCAGATTTGACTATGTACGAACGTGGATAATCTAATCTCTGCTGAACCGTACCAGTAGCTCGCTTGTCTGTGATCCACACTCCATCTCCAACATCAAGATTACTAAGGTCTCGTACTCCGTGACTTTTGTTATAGTTTTCTCTTTGCCGTTCTATTCTCTTCTCTTCCTTCCTTTGAAGTTCAGCCCTGTTTTCAATTTTTGGCTCTAATTGAGATCTTGCAATTGGCAGTGTTGTCTTAATACGACGATTCATGAGAAGCTCCGCCGGACTGAGGCCATTCTCTAATGGTGATGCTCTATATGTCATTAAAGAAAGGTAAGGGTCATCAGCTTTTTTGAGTCGCATCTTGATGATTTTTACTGCAGATGTGATATGACGAAATCCATAAAGCTTTGAGAATTTTGAAAATTCAGATGAGTTAATTGGCTCAAATTGTGGACCATTGTCAGATCTAACCACATTAGGAATCCCATGTCTGGCAAAGATTGATTTGCAGTGGAGAATAACTTCCTCCGAAGTTAATCTTTCCAGTTTGGCGATTTCTGGATATCTTGAGAAGTAATCGGTCACGATTAAGTACCAAAATCCATAAAGCTTAAAAAGATCCATGCCCACAGTTTCCCATGGTCGTTCAGGAAATTCGGTAGGGATAAGTGGTTGATGGCGATAAGTGGTCTCCTTGATACATGATGTGCAATTCTTTATCATTTCTTCAATTTCTCTATTTATTCCAGGCCAATAGACAGATGATCTTGCTCTTGCACGACATTTCGTAATTCCCAAATGTCCTTCATGAATTTGTTGCAGAACCTTTTTTCGCTGACAGGCAGGAATGATGATTCGACAGCCCTTCATTATGAGTCCATCTTGGATCGATATTTCATATCGATGATTCCAGTAAGGTAGACAACTTGGTTCTATATTTTTCCTTGATGGCCAACCATTCAGGATTAAATTTTCTAGTTCTTTGCATGTTGCATCAGACTTTTGCGATTGTCGTAATTCTTCTAATCTGTTGCATGAAGCGGGTAATGAGGAAATTACCATACGAATATAAGCATCAATTTCTTCCTCCAATTCTTCAACATTTTCTCTAGTTTCTTGAGGTTGTCTTGACAAGGCATCAGCTGCATAAAGTTTCTTCCCTGGTATGTGGAATATAGAATAAGAATATCGCATCATCCTCATCTTCAACCTTTGCAACCGTGGAGATAAATCTTCAAGGTTTTTCTTTGAGAAGATTGGAATTAGAGGTTTATGATCGGTTTCTAACCTAAAGTGAGTTCCAGTTAGGTAATCTCGAAATTTCTCACAACTCCAAGCTAGAGCAAGTGCCTCTTTTTCTATTTGAGCATATCTCTTTTCAGTAGGTGTGAGTGTTCTGGATGCATATGCAACGACAGAAATTTCTCCATTTTCTTGTTCTTGCCTCAAGGTGGCTCCTATTCCATAAGAAGAAGCGTCTGTTGTAACAATTGAAGTTTTCTGTGGATTATAAACCTTTAAAACAGGTTGAGATGTCAGGACATTCTTCCAATTTTGAAATGCTTGTTTTTGAGGTTCGTCCCAGACAAACTCATTCTTTTGACTTAACAAAGATGTTAACGGTGAAAACATTTCTGCAAAATTTGGAACAAATCTAGCGAGGAAATTTGCCATGCCTCAAGGTGTGTGGATCACAGACAAGCGAGCTACTGGTACGGTTCAGCAGAGATTAGATTATCCACGTTCGTACATAGTCAAATCTGGAAAAAGGGTATATCGCCGAAACAGAATGCATCTTGTTCCATCAACTAATTTCCAGTCGGAAACTGATGATGTGGATGATCTTCAAAATGTTTCAGAACAATGTTATATTTCTGCTGGTCATCTTCCGACAAGTTAAAAGACGCAAAAATATCTTCTGCTTTATCTCCCATGAGATAAATAAGAGAATTTACCTGTTCTACCTCTGTTTGATTTTTTAAACCCGAAGCGAATCGATACCTTTCGAAACGTTGCTTCCATTTTAACCAAAGTGCCGGTGATGAAAAAGTAAATGATTCTGGCGGTGTAACCTGATATGAATTTCTATACTCTATATCTTTAGACATTTTAATTCTTAACAAAATGAATATAAATGTGCCGTATAATTATGCAAGAAAAGGAAACTTCTTACTTTAAGATATGAATCCGTTTTCAGTATTCAACTGTAGTAAACATCGTTTTAACCGACTGCCACCATGCGTTGTTATGAAGATATGTTAATAATGTAGCGAACAGTCGAAGGCTCCAATGGATGTATACAGCGGAATTATTTGCATAGATTTATTCACACATAACTTATTCTACTTAGGTTACAGATACAAGTACGACACAACATCACATAAACATAAGTTTCAATATGAGCTCTTGTTCTAGGTTAATTTCGGTTACAGTTAATGTCCTAATACCACAGATAGTATGGGTACAGCGCCTAGAAGATAGTATGGGTAAAAACGATGTATTAACGGTGCGTATGCATCAATAGACCTCATCAGGTCTATGGACCCCTCCGAAGGGGTTAAACTTATAGTGTAACAGCTGTAAACAGTTAATCAGGGGCGGATCCAGAGACTCGCTTTTTTTTGGGGGGGGGGCGATATCGAATGATATGTAATCAACACAGTCATAGTTTCTATTGGTTGAATCATTCCTTGCAGTTAATTATTATATGAATATGAAATATTTAATACTATTTAAAATTAATAATCAAGGTTAACATTTGTTACTGAGACCCAGGTCTGTTTCCATAGTGGAACAGATAGCGAAAAATGGTAAACCAAACAATGAGCGGTGGGTGACAGTAGAGCGGCATTTTCTGTTCAAATCACCTAGAAGGCCTTTCATTAAGTAAATACAGAAATGAAGAACTGATTTACCAAGTTGGCTTTAAAGAAATTAACACACTATATGCATTTTAGCTTTTAACTGACTAAGACATAGTCCTTTTTTCGTTAATTCATCAAATACCCCTTGAAATTCACCAATGTGAGGGGCAATAGTAGAACATTTTTTAAAAAATGTATTAGTGTTTTTTTTTTGTTTTTTTTTTTTTCAGAAAACATTAAGATGCTTTAAGTTTTAAAAGGTCCTTTCTTTTTCTTGTTTCTTTCTTTCTTTGGAAATTGCTACGAATCCCATTCTTTTCTCAAACAAAAGAGCTCTCAGCAAAAATGTTATACAGAAATTAGAAGTGCAGCTTCTTTGACAAGATGAAAAAGTTTCCACACTTTAAAGGGATTCGCATAACGGTGTCAAGTTTCTTTTGTAGAAATTCAACAAAAGGTGCACGAAGTGGCATCGTCCCACACCTCAACCCATAGTGCCAAAAATTATGGCGCAATATGCATTTTGACAGGACATAATCCTTTTTTGTTCACTAATTGCCGAAACGTCAGTGAGGTTTACCATTGACACCCGAAAAGTTTTAGTTTTCGTTTGCTTGTCTGCCTGTTCCGCAAAAACTGCCGTTCAAAGGGTTGGATTTATATCTTGGGGGGGGGGGGGGGGACGACCGCCATGATTGCCCCCCTCCTGGATAAAAAACCCCTTTATTTTATGGGAGAGTAGAAGTAGGGGAATCTAATGATTCATGTCTGCCGGAGGTAAAGTGGGGCATAAGCCAAAAATTAATACCACCAGTGGTTGTCTCGTAGGTTTATCATTGTGTTTGTCCTACAACTATCCTGCATGTTTTCATACCTTTGTTTGTACACTGTTAAAAATATCGTGAAAATTACCTGTGTTTTTAAAGGCTATCTATTTTCTGACCAATGAGAACGCTCCATAGGTTTTTTATGTAGCCTTCTCATTGGTCAGAAAATATATAGCCTTTAAAAACAGAGGTAATTTTTCACGATATTTTTAACAGTGTACCCTGCACTTCCGGCAGACATGGATCATTAAGGCGCGCCACACACCAGAGAGACATGCGACAATAATCGTGAGACATGAGGCAAATTTTCTGCCGCATGTCTCCCTGGTGTGTGGCGTGCCTTAGATTTTACTCCTACTCTTCCAGAAAATAAAGGTTTTTTTTTCTTGTACTTGATAACATAGGTTTAGGTGCTGTCGGCTCTTGGACTATTAGATTATGGTGTAAATCCCCTAACCGTTGGCACTGATATGCTTTATTTTTCAGGAAATATTAACATGTGTGAGATAGAAGAAAGTTTTGAGATTGCCACATCCAACTAGTTTTCTTGTGGTATCAATTGGGAAGTCGTTCGGTGAAGATAATTAAGAATTATACATTAGTAATGTTTTGAACTTCTAATGTTATATTTATTTTTTGTAATTGTAAAACAAATTGCAGTAAATGTAACTTTTTAAGCCTTCCTCAAAAACTACTTGGTTGAATGTGATGAAATTTCGAATTAGCATCAGAATAAGCTTCATAAAATTAGTATTGTAGTCCACAGTTTTTTGGGGGGGGAGGGGGGGATTATGGTGTCTTGGGACTCGTGCTATTTGCCACTTTAACCACCCTCTATAACTGTGTCACTCTATTACGTAAAATTTAGATTGTAAAGAGAATATGACTTTCAATATTTGTTGATAGTAAATCTAATAATTTAACAATTTTTCATGTTTTTTAAATGCAGTTTATATACTTTGTTATAGGTTAAAATATTTATATTGCATTTTATTTTTTAAGTAGTATATAACCTCCTCCAAAAATGACGGAATATTGATCTGTGTTTCCTTTTCAAAAGACTTGATACAAACAAACAGCATGTAGATTTCATTATTGAAAGATTTGTATTGTAGAAAAGAACATTTTAAAAATGACAAATGACTTCTACAATTACAAATTATGAGAATTTTTTTTTTACTCAATATTCAATTTCTGAAATAGTGCAACGATCAATAAAGGCTCCAATTCTAATTTTTAGAATTAAGAAATGAAAAATAAGTGAAAATTACTTCATGTTGATACAATGATATCAATTTTTCTTCTTACTTTTATTAATGTAAAAATGCATTTCAAGCTAAGCATAATGTCACAGGCGAAAACTTTCCAAAAATATTTTATATAAGTACTTTTATACTTAACAGCAGTATACGCTAATAAAAATATATTTTCTATTTAATTGTAATGAAAAAAAGTCATAAAGTCATAATGTATAAAGATAAAATAAACTCAATAGACAATATTCTTGTGAGGTCACAATAAATATGAATTTTTATTCGCTTGTAACGGAGCCGATGTCGTAAGGTGGTGTGGTAGCGGGCAACTTCAACGGCCGAGTCTTATCAATATCGAAAAAATATTTTATTGTATCACAAACAATTAAATAAGGTTTTTCTAGATTAAATAAGTCGTATGTACAACATTCTTCATAAATGGGCTCGAGTTCAGCTGTCAATAAAGTATTTGTCCAGTCCTCGAATGTACTCGAATGTACAAGTCCAGTCCTCGAATGGCAAATTGCTTTCAGGGAGAATGTCTCTATTTATTTATATTTCACATTTCTCGAAGATGAGAGTCGGTGATACGCGACAGGAATGTCGCCCTTTTAGTGAATGTCCGATCAAGGTCTAGGGACCTCCGATGTCTTTCTCCGGGGTGGAGAAATCTTACCGCCACGCCTGCTACCTCTTTACTGTGCTTCGGAATATGTTCCGAAGCCAACCCGTGAGAGATTTCTCCTCTGCACGGCTAAAGACTACTCGGAGCCTCAGCTTCCAAAAAAGAACTAAAAAAAAGAACCTATCGAGAATGCTCCTGCATCCCCTTTTATCAGTTTCGTTTTCCGTCTAGGACAAAAGCCACTCCCATTAGCCACTCACCATCCGTGACCATGAGCTCATAAACAAGCCCTTTCTCTATAGGCTGCAGTCAGGAACCTGACGTCAGGTCAATATCTGGTTTCACTATCTAATTTCCCACGGGAAAGAGATCCTCGTGAGCATCAAAAGAATATTTCTCTCGCTAAATAAAGGAGTTCCTTTCACCCTAGTGTCCTCTGCAAAGATTGATTGAAATTGATATATTTGTTTCATCTTTAGCGACATTTTCTAGGACTCTGAAGAAATTTGGAGACTAGGTAAAAATACATTAGATTCCCTGGCTTCTGCTTTGTAAATTGATAGTTTCAATGTGAGATATCTTCGAATTCTCACAACACTCCTCCCTCAAATCATATTTCGGCTGCAAGACGCAATATGCTGTAAGGGAAAAGGTTAGCTCATATATTTTAAGTGGCCCATGTTTAATTACATCACTTCCTTAAAAAACCTTTTCCTGCACTTTATACTTAGCTTGCAAATGCTGGATACATTTAGTTATGAAATTTCTCTTTAACAGACAAAACACATTTAAATTTTACACGATTACATTTACACATGATAAAATGAATATTAATATATACATATAGTCGGGTTTAACGACCGACTTACTCTACTCGGCTCAAGTAATCCACGTGAGGTATATCTTTGCCTGATCGGTGTGTAATTGCATAATGATAAGGCTGCAGTGTCAGTGCCCACCTGAGTAGTCTGGGATTGTTACCTGCATTGTTTTTCAAGAAAATTAATGGGTTGTGGTACGTTTCTATGGAAAATTTTGCCCATCATTATAGTTCCTAAGTTTCTTTATTGCGAAAATTATTGCGGCACATTCACGCTCGGAGGCACTGAAACTTCGCTCTGATTCTGTGAATTTTCGGCTAAGAAAAATTATTGGGTGTTCTTCTGAGCCCTTCTTCTGCCCTTCTGCGCCAAAATAACTCCAATACCCACGTCAGACGCACCGGTTTGTATTACGAATTCGGAATCGTAATCAGGGGCATACAAAATGGGTTCTTCGGTGAGTTTGGTTTTTAAAAGTTTGAACGCCTTTTCCATTTCGTCGCTCCAATCTACTTTTCCCTTTTTGTTTTTTCCTTTTAAAGCGCGCGTGAGTGGTTCTACTATGGTTGCGTAATTTTTTATATATCTCGAATAATAATCCGCCATACCCAAACATCTTCTAATTTCCGTCTTGTTTTTGGGCGCCGGCAACTCCGCGATGGCCTTAATTTTCGCCTCCGCTGGTTTGCGTTGACCTTCCCCCACTACGTGCCCCAGATACTTAACAGTTTTTTGCGCAGATTTACATTTTGCGATTTTGACTTTTAATTTAGCCTCTTTGATTCTGGTTAAAACTATCTTTAGATGCTCAAGATGGTCCTCCCAGCTATTCGAGAAAATGGCCATGTCGTCTAGGTATGGTAGACAAAATTCTTCTACCCCACTGAGTAATCTAGCCATAAATTTGGAAAATCGGTACGAAGCGTTGACCAAACCGAAAGGCATTGTCAGGGGTAAATAACTCCCGAAACTAGTCACAAAAGCGGCCAATTTTTGAGCTCTGGGGTCATCGGAATCTGCCAGTACCCCTTAGTCAAATCCAATACCGTGATATATTTGGCTGCGGCAACTCTTTCAACTCTATCCTCGATATTAGGAAGTGGGAAAAATTCAGCCCTAGTAATGGAGTTCAATTTTCGGTAATCAACACAAGGTCGGGCTTCCTTACCCGGGGCCTCCACTAAAATCATGGGAGAATTATAATCCGATTCCCCCTCCTTTATGATTTTTAAATCAAGCATACGCTTCATTTCTTTTTTCAAAATTTCATTTTGTCTGACTGATGCTCTATAAGGTCTTATCCTCACTGGTTTGTTTTTGGCAAGCTCAATATCATGCTCTGCTAGATCCGTTAGTCCTGGGTCGTTCGAAAAGATTTCCCTGTACGTGTCTAATAAATTCTCTAATTCCCGCAGCTGTTCAAATGTGCACCGGTCCCTCAAGTCACTTTCCTCCACTACTTGACTGAAGTCATAACTGTTAGAGTCTGCCGAAGGGTAAACTATCTCTAAATCTTGCATCGCGTCTGGGTCGTGAAATTCACGGGTCAAAATGTTGATTTTCTCCACGCGTTTCACATAAGGTTTTAATAAATTCACGTGGTAAATTTGGGATTTTTCGCGTCTACCTGGAACATTTACAATATAATTCGTAGCGGAAATTTTAGATTCGATTTTGCCTGGACCAATCCATTTTACCGACATTTTGTTTGGTTTACTTGTGGCCAAAACCAGTACACCGTCTCCTGGCTCGAAACTCCTTTCTGTCGCGTTCCTATCGTACCAGAATTTTCTCTTATCTCTGCTAGTAGTCATGTTTTTGACGGCCAGCTCTTGGCAAAGTTTTAAACGATTCATCAGTTTGAAAAACCTGTTCAAACAACAATGATTCCGGCGTTCTCAAATTTCTCCCGAAAACTAGCTCCGCGGGACTGAATCCCATCGATTCGTGGGTCACTGTTCTTAAAGCTAACAGTGCATGGGGTAAGTTTGCCTCCCAATCACTCCCATTTTCGACATACATCGTCTTCAATAATCTCTTAACTGACCTGTGAAATCGCTCGATTAAATTCGAGGAAGGGTGACACACGCTCGAATGTCTTAGCCTTACACCGAATTTCTTCAGAAAAGCAGTAGTTAAATTTGAAGTAAAGCTACGCCCCAAATCTGTCTGGATTTCCGACGCGTAACCTACACGGCTGAAAATAGTTGTGAAAGCTTCAATTACCGTTTCCGAAAGCATATCTGCAATTGGAATCGCTTCTGGGTATAGGCTATACACACATATGGCGGTCAACATATATTTATTTCCCTTTTTGGATTCTGGTAAGGGGCCAATTAAATCTATTGATAGTTTTGAAAATACCTCTGAAATAATCGGTACCAGTGTCAAAGGGGCCTTTTTCTGCTCCCCCGATCTCTCTACGCGCTGACACGCGTCGCATGATTTTACAAAATTTTCAGACTCCCTTATTTTATTGGGCCAAAAGAGGTATCTCAACAATTTGTCTTTCGTTTTCTTCACTCCCAGATGAGCCGAAATGCCCTCATGGCGCGCGATTAAAAGACCCTGTCTAAACTTCAGGGGTATGACTAATTGTATCCTTTCATTTCCCCGGTGGTCGTACGTTTTCCGTACTATTAACGAGTCTTTATACTCGTAATGCGACTTCTTTAACTCTGCCCTTTTTCTAACTTCGCTTAAAGAGTCATCCGTTTCTTGTTCTCTTTTAAATTCCTTCTTCCCCACCTGGCTTAATCTTATGCTCAAGTCCTCCACTAGATCGGGTACCAAAAGATCCTCTTCGTCTTCCCCCAAATCCCCATTCGTTCCCCCTGACTGGGTTTCATCTCCTACAGGTTTTTCTCCAGTATCCGCGTCCGTCTCTTTTGACTGGGGACTTCTCTTTTTCGCGTCCTCCCCTTTTGTCGGATCGAACTTCTGTTCTTCTGGTTTCGGTTTCGTCTGACTCCGTGTTATCACGGCGTTTAAAATCTGGACCTTATCGCTCTTAATGTTATCGATCAATTTTTGTGTTTCGTTCCGCAAAATGTAGTAAGACATGTCTGATTCTACGTCTGCTACTATGGCCTTTGTTTTTATGCTCCCCAATCCGTCCAATTCTAATGTTACATCAGCCGTCGGCAAACAACGTAAATCGTTCATTAACGGTTGTTTAACCCACACAACCATACCGTCTAATTGCTCCGGCTTAATGAATTTGCCTGAGACCACATCGGAACAATTTCCACTGTCCCTTAACACAGTGATTTTCTCTCCATTAATTAAGGCATGGTTTAAGTAGGGTTTGAAACCTTACTCGAGATCAATATTTCCGCTAACGTGATGAACTTTAGCAACGGTTTTTTCGGTCTTTTTGTTTTCGGGACAATTGGCCTTTAAGTGCCCAGTTTTGGAGCAAATAAAGCACTTGCTCCAATTTTTACGCTCGAAGACTTTTTCCCTTTCTTTATTTGTTTCCCGCTCACGCCAGTTGAGTTTGTTTTCGGGATTCCTATCGCGCGATTTATCTTCATACTTAGGCCATTCAGATTTCCTATCAAGCGTGGGTTTCGTGTTCCACGTTTTTTTTACACTCCTTTTATCGCCTCATATTCGTCTAGTGCAGTAGCGAGAACCAAGGGGTCTTTATAATTCGCCAACGAATCAATAAAATGTTCTTTTAATTCGACCTGCGAGCGTCGTTTGATCTGATCAGTGATCAACAAGTTTTTTAATTCAGAAAATTGCGTAATCCCCAAACCGTTTATCTATCCTTCAAGAAAACTATTTAATTCGAATATGAGATCTCTCCACGGGTTTCCTGGATTACGTGCATGTTTATTCAATTTCTGACGGTACGCTTCCGCACTCAGTCTCTACCGGGCTAATAAAAGCGATTTTACATGTTCAAAATTGTCAATTTTTTGAGGTGGTTCGCGTAAGATCAATTCCGCAATTTCTACCGGCAATAATGCTAACAGGTGTGTGACGTATTCGTCTGGCTCTATTCCGGACCTATTTGCCTGCCGTTCGAACAAATTCAGGAATGATGTTATATCGGATCGCTCAGGATCAAAACGATGCATAATAGTTTTAAGGGGTAATTTAACGGATCTTTCGGAACCGCTGCTAGCCGTAGAATTTCGCCTTTCTGAACTCTGCGTTAATTTTAGCTGTTCTAAAGTAAACGCCCTTTCTTTTTCTTTCTCTCTCTCTCCTCTCTCTTTTTTTCCACCCCTTTCTGTTTTTCTGCCGCGATTCGGTCTTCTCTATCTTTCACGATAAACCCTGCCTGCGCTAAAGTTAGTTCCTCGTCGTATTTTTCTGCTGCTTCAATTTTTTCGATTATCGTTGCCATATTGTCTTGTTCATCTATTTCCACACCTAAAACTTCCGCTAGATTCTGTAAATCCGCTTTCCGGCAGTACTTAAGTGAATTTACCTTCGACATGACTACGGTATGTTGAAATAATACAAACGGAAACTATTAGTTTAGTTTATCAATTTAAAAGTATATGAACCTTACACCTCACAAGAAATATTTTACCCCTAAGCACACAATATATATAAACATTTCAAATGCATAACCAATATGTAAAAATAATTTTGTGATTTTGCAAAAGATTCTCAGATTTTCTATACTTTTGTGCCAATCGTAAAGCAAAAAATAAAATTCAAAATTTTAAAGCTTTAGAGTTCCTATACACACAATATGAAAACAATAAGTTATTTTTCAAATACTATAGGCAAACCACCTTCCCAGTATTTCTCAAGGACTGAACACTCTCTGCAACCTTTATCAAAATGCTGTTGTATATTGCTTGACCTTAGTTCTTGTTCCTGTGAAAATACCCATTAAACTTACTTTCATACTTCTACTACCCTTAAAACTTTATCTGTCATAAAATGCTTTATCTGTATTAGTTTTCTTTTATTAAATATAAAGTTTCTTTTATTAAATATTAAATATAAAGTTTCTTTATTAAAATACTCTTTGGCTTTACTTACCTTATGTTTGTTACTTATCCTTTCCTTTCAAACCTCCTTTACATAAGTTTTAAGTATTTGCATTTATCATTTACCTACCGTGTTTGTCACTCACGCTGCTCTGTTTACGAAGTTCTCAACGCCTGGCTTCATTTCCTTTCAACATCTGATCGTAGTATTCCCGGCTGCTACAAGATGGCGGTAGGTGTCCGATCAGTGACGTCTCTCTTACAGGAGTTGCGTCATTTTGTTTCTCTTAATGAGATTCATAGATTGTGAAGGGAATTGTAATGCTGTCTCGTCGTTTAACTGTTACCCGTATTGATGATCGGCGTATATATACATCGTGAATCGTGTTTGCTGACTAGCGGCTCTTTCGAAGAGTGGCTCACTACGGAGCGGACTAGTCCATTTAGAAATCCCAATATTGAAGGTGGGGAAAGAGGAAGAGAGGAAACCGGGAGGGGCGAATTAACCAAGCCTCACTTATCTGTGCTCCTGACCACGGCACGTGTTTTTCCTCCATGTATTATTTATCTTTGAGTTGTGAGTGCTAGTAGGTTAGTTATTTTTTGCGTATGGCTTATTTTCTTTCTAATGATTTATTTGATGACGACTTGGACCGGAATATGGCTAATGTTTCTTCAGATCTCGGAATTACTAACAATATCTCTGATTACTGTTTACCTGATAACGACTTGGAACGGAATATGTCTAATGTTTCTTCAGATCCTGGATTAACTCAAAATATTTCTGATTGCTGTTTATGTGGTGTATTTGACGGTAACCGCGACTAGCGCGAAAGAAAAATAGAATGTTTTTTGTGCTTAAGCGGCAATTGTATGCTATGCCGAATCTGTGTTTCCTGTGATCGTCTGCTGTAAAATGTGTTCGTTATTAAATACTTGTTTAAGCAAGATGTATATATTATTCTTGTAGATATATCTCTCCACGCAATGATATTTAAGTCCATAAAAATATGCGACAGCTGGCGACGAGGTGTTTGTAACTAAAAGTTTCAAAGTCATTACGACCACGGACAACGCCGATGGATAATTAGCTGCTGAAGACTGCCCAAGGTAAAAAAAAATTCTTTTGTATTTATCTTTTAAAGAAGGATAAAAATGGAGCAGCTCGTTCAAAGTTTAATCGAACAGAATAAAGCCTTAATGGAAACTTTAGCCACTTTTGCCGGTCCGAAAACCCACGAACCTAAAGTTTCGGTTCAATTTGAAAAGTTCGATGATACAAATGAAGCTTTTGATGCTTTTATAGAACGCTTCGAAGCATTCATGGACATTCAAAATGTTCCGGATGGCAAACGTGGGAAAGTTTTTATTTCTAGTTTGTCAGCAAAATTATACAATTTGTTGAAAAACCTGCTAGCTCCTGACAGTCCTTCCGATAAAGATTTCCTTACCCTAAAAAATACGTTAAAAGCTCACCTCACTCCGACGCCGCTTATAATTCCTAGTAGGCATGTATTTCTAAATCGTAAGCAACGAGAGGGGGAAAGTGTCAGTGCTTTTATGGCTGAACTTCGCTCCTTAGCAATTCCTTGTCAGTATAAACAAGAAATGTTAAATACGATGTTAAGGGATGTTTTTGTAAGCGGGTTAAGGGATAGAGCAATATTAGACTTTTCGAGGAAGATGATATAGATATCGAGAATACCTTAAAAATTGCTTTAGCTATGGAGAAAGTTATGAAAGGGGCAAATGAGATAATGGGGAAATCTTTAGAAATTAAGGAATTCAGCGTGGGAAAAAATAAAGAGCAGTCAAAATGTGTTTCGCAAAGGAAAAACCTTGGAAAACAAAATCATTCGGGAAAGAAGGAAAAAACAAATTGCACACGGTGTACGGCAACTAATCACGATAAGCATTCCTGCAGATTTAAATTAGCTAAGTGTCATTTTTGTCAAAAAATTGGGCACATTCAAAAAGCCTGTTTTGCCGCAAACAAAGGGTTAAAAGCAAACACGGTAAAACAAAAGCAGGTAGATACTCTGTATTCTAGTGAAAATGTTATCCCAATGTATTTTTTTGATTTGAACTCGCTAAAAGAGGAGGAGCAAAGAAAACCTCCTATTATGTTAACACTAATTGTTGAAAATAAACCTGTAAGTATGGAACTGGATACTGGAGGGGCCGTCTCGGTAATGAGCGTTAAAAAATTTCGTGAGATTTCGAAGAAAAAAATTAAGCCCTCAAAAGTAGTTTTTAAAACATATAAAGGTGAAATAATTGTACCTTTGGGATTTGTTAATGTTGATGTTGAATACAAAAATCAAAAATTCTAATTAAATTTGTACATAGTTAAGGAAAATTTGGATACAATTTTTGGCCGTGAATGGCTATATAGTATCAATTTGGATTGGAATTCTATCAAAGCAGTAAGAACATCTTGTGAATATGATTTGAATAAATTGTTAGAAGAGTATAAAGAACTTTTCGACGATCAGTTAGGTGAAATTAATAATTATGAAGTAAAGTTGGAACTTAAATCCGATGTAATACCAAAATTTTGTAGAGCCAGACTCGTACCTTTTTCTTTAAAAGATAGGGTTGAAGAAGAAATTGATAGGCTTGAAAGGGAAGGTATCATAGAGAGGGTAGAATCCTCGAATTGGGCAACACCAGTTGTCCCGGTTGAAAAAACTGATGGGTCAATACGCCTATGTGCAGATTACTCTGTTACCGTTACCGTAAACCAAAATATAATGATACAACAACATCCTTTACTAAAATTAGAGGAAATATTTTCAAGCTTAAATGGGGGTAAACATTTTTCAAAAATTGATTTTAAGCATGCATATTTGCAAATGAAAGTGCATCCCGATAGTCAAAAACTCTTAACTATAAATACTCATAAAGGGTTATATGTATGTAAAAGACTTATGTAAGGTTTAAATTCTGCCCCAGCTATTTGGCAAAGATATATTGATGGTCTTTTCCAGGGGATGGAAGGTATTAAAGTTTTTATGGATGATGTTAGAGTGACTGGATCAGATGATAATTTACATTTAGAGGCCTTAAGAAAATTTTTTCAGAAATGTAAAGATCATGGGCTGAAATTAAATTTGGGTAAGAGTAAATTTTTTGAAAAAGAAATAAAATTTTTAGGGCACAAAATTGATGAAAACGGTTTACATAAAACTGATGAGAAGATTTCTGCGATTTCGAAAGCTCCTAGACCTACAAACGTACAAGAAGTACAGAGTTTTTTAGGGCTTGTTAACTTTTATGGAAAATTTTGCCCTAATTTGGCTACAATAGCGAATCCTTTGTATAAATTAACACAGAAAGATGTTAAATGGGTTTGATCAAAGGATTGTCAGGAAGCTTTTGAAAAAATTAAAAATGAAATTTGTTCTCCTCGTGTCCTAATGCATTATGATCCATCACTGCCATTGGTATTGGCAACTGACGCATCTCCTGATGGGGTAGGGGCGGTACTTTCCCACTCTTTACCTGACGGAACGGAAAGACCAATAGCTTTTGCCTCCAGAACTCTCACAAAAACTGAGCAAAGATACGCTCAGATTGATAAAGAAGCACTCGCAATTGTATGGGGTGTCAAGAAATTTTATCTTTACCTAAAAGGGAGACGATTCACATTATTAACTGACCACCAACCTTTAGTGGCCATTTTCGGATCGAAGAAAGGTCTCCCAATTCTGGCAGCGACAAGATTGTTACATTATTCTTTAGTATTACAATCTTTCCAGTTTGACATAAAGTATCGTCATACAAAAAACCATGGTAATGCTGACTGTTTGTCTAGGCTGCCGTCCACTTCCGAACAGCTAGACGTCAAACATGAAATTTCTCTATTTCAGTTAGCACAAATAGAAACTCTTCCTGTCACAGCTAGTGACTTAGCCAAAGAAACTCTTTTGGATGCAGACCTCGCTCCAATACTTCATGTGTTACAGAGTGGAGGAGTTTTAAGGGGAAGAGAAGCAGAATATAGTCTACAAGATGGTTGCATAATGTTAGGTCAGCGGGTGTGCGTCCCTAAACGGTATCAGGCTCAGGTGCTTGAAGAGTTGCATCATGGCCATCTAGGTGCTGTAAAAATGAAATCTATCGCGAGATCGTACGTTTACTGGAAAAACATCGATAAGGACATAGAAAACACGGCCAAGAACTGTGTAGACTGTGCTCGATATAAAACCGACCCACAAAAAGTGAATGTGCATTACTGGGAGTATCCTAGTACACTTTGGCAACGTATCCACATAGATTTTGCTGGACCTATCTTTGAACATATGTTCCTGATTATAGTAAATGCTCATTCAAAGTGGTTGGAAGCTTATCCAATGAGATCCACCACAACAACCAAAACGATTGAATGCTTAAGAGACTGTTTCGCACGATTTGGATTGCCACTTATGCTTGCAAGTGACAACGGTCCACAGTTCACATCGTTCGAATTTGACATGTTTATGCGTAATAACGGCATTAAACACAGAACCACCGCGCCCTTTAAGCCATCTAGCAATGGGCAGACCGAAAGATACGTATTTACAGTGAAGCAATCTTTAAGAGCTATGCAAAATTATGGCGGAACGATACAACAAAAATTAAGTACGTTCCTTATGCAATACAGAAAAGCTCCGAACCTCACTACACTCCATAGTCCAGCCATGCTCATGTTGAAGAGAGAGATTCGGACGAGAATCGACCTGCTGCGTCCTGATCTTAAGAGCAGAGTGGAAGAAAAAGTTCGTAAAGGAACTTATGAATTCTCAGATAGAGGGTTCCGAATTGGCGACAATGTCGCTGTACGAAATTACCGGCAAGGAGACAAGAGATGGAGGTTTGGAAGAGTCGTTAGTAAAGATGGGCAACTACATTACACTGTGGATGTAAATGGCCAATTGTGGCGTAGACGTGTGGATCAAATACGGGATGGAGGAGACATAGAGGAAAAAGAATGCGAGCTCCGACGACAGTCTGCAAAACCTGCCATTCCTGTGCAAGATGCTGAGGCTCCGACGTCCAGTGTTGAGTCAACACCATCACCGACCTGTAGGGAGACGGAGACGACTGATGCGCCAGTCTCAATTCCTACACCAGAGCATGCTCCACTCATAACCCAGGGTTCAACTCCGACACCACAACCAGTTCGCCGATCCACTAGAGTCCGGAAACCTCCAAAGCGATTAGATCTATAGAAGAAGTTTTGGAAGGGAGGAGATGTGGTGTATTTGACGGTAACCGCGACTAGCGCGAAAGAAAAATAGAATGTTTTTTGTGCTTGAGCGGCAATTGTATGCTATGCCGAATCTGTGTTTCCTGTGATCGTCTGCTGTAAAATGTGTTCGTTATTAAATACTTGTTTAAGCAAGATGTACATATTATTCTTGTAGATATATCTCTCCACGCAATGATATTTAAGTCCATAAAAATATGCGACAGTTTACCTGATGATGACTCGGACCAGACGATGGCTAATGTATCTTTAGATCTCGGAATAACTACTATTTCTGATAGCTGTTTACCTACTAACGACCCGGACCGGATCCATGCTAATATTTCAGCATCCACAAGTTCAAATGAACCTAAAGAGACATAAAAAATTATTTGCTCTGAATGCAATGTAAGTTTTTCTGCAAAAAAGAATTTGTATAGGCATCAGAGGAACTTGCACTCTAAAAGTGAAATTTCCATACCTGCCAATAAAGTTTGCTCCATTTGTGATACAAAATTAAGAACGATTGGGGATCTGCATACTCATATAACAGAAAATCATGAAGGTATAAATTTAAAATTTCAAGCGGAAACTTTTTATACTAATAATGAGTTTCAAGAGTGGAAATGTGCTATTGAAAAGGAATCTGCTTCCTATTTTCCTATAAAAGGTAAATACGAAAGCGATGGGGCTCTTATTTCATATTATGGATGTAATAGAAGTGGTGCACCCATTCTCAAAGTTTCAAAGAGAGAGAAGCGCTTCAAGAGTGGCGTTTCCATTAAAATTGGCAAAACTTGCCCTGCTACCATGAAAGTGACGAAACAGGTTTTGCATGAAGCTACAGAAATGGTTGTAGAATACCAACTGATTCATGTGGGTCATGAACAGGAGCCGGGAAAAATAAGATTAACCCATCAAGAAAGAATGGAGCTGGCTGGAATGCTGCATAACGGGATTCCAACAAGCACTGTTTTAGATAAAGTTGTCGTAGACCAATACTCTCCTACCAAGAGACTTCAATCAACTGTCAGAAAAGATGTGGACAATATACGTAGGGATTTCCTTATAGACAAGCCAGCCCATTCTGAAGATGTATCTGTGGATATAATGGTGCATAAAATGATGGCAGAAGATGATTCTGTACTTCTATATAAGCCAATAGGTGAAAACCTTGATGGTTATCATAATATTGAGGGTAATGAATTTTTACTTGGATTTGCCAATAAAGCACAAATACTGTCGCGTATTTTTATGGACTTAAATATCATTGCGTGGAGAGATATATCTACAAGAATAATATATACATCTTGCTTAAACAAGTATTTAATAAAGAACACATTTTACAGCAGACGATCACTGAAAACACAGATTCGACATAGCATACAATTACCGCTTAAGCACAAAAACATTCTATTTTCTTTCGCGCTAGTCGCGGTTACCGTCAAATACACCACATCTCCTCCCTTCCAAAACTTCTTCTATAGATCTAATCGCTTTGGAGGTTTCCGGACTCTAGTGGATCGGCGAACTGGTCGTGGTGTCGGAGTTGAACCCTGGGCTATGAGTGGAGCATGCTCTGGTGTAGGAATTGAGACTGGCGTTGCATCAGTCGTCTCCGTCTCCCTACAGGTCGGTGATGGTGTTGACTCAACACTGGACGTCGGAGCCTCAGCATCTTGCACAGGAATGGCAGGTTTTGCAGACTGTCGTCGGAGCTCGCATTCTTTTCCCTCTATGTCTCCTCCATCCCGTATTTGATCCACATGCCTACGCCACAATTGGCCATTTACATCCACAGTGTAATGTAGTTGCCCATCTTTACTAACGACTCTTCCAAACCTCCATCTCTTGTCTCCTTGCCGGTAATTTCGTACAGCGACATTGTCGCCAATTCGGAACCCTCTATCTGAGAATTCATAAGTTCCTTTACGAACTTTTTCTTCCACTCTGCTCTTAAGATCAGGACGCAGCAGGTCGATTCTCGTCCGAATCTCTCTCTTCAACATGAGCATGGCTGGACTATGGAGTGTAGTGAGGTTCGGAGCTTTTCTGTATTGCATAAGGAACGTACTTATTTTTTGTTGTATCGTTCCGCCATAATTTTGCATAGCTCTTAAAGATTGCTTCACTGTAAATACGTATCTTTCGGCCTGCCCATTGCTAGATGGCCTAAAGGGCGCAGTGGTTCTGTGTTTAATGCCGTTATTACGCATAAACATGTCAAATTCGAACGATGTGAACTGTGGACCGTTGTCACTTACAAGCATAAGTGGCAATCCAAGTCGTGCGAAACAGTCTCTTAAGCATTCAATCGTTTTGGTTGTTGTGGTGGATCTCATTGGATAAGCTTCCAACCACTTTGAATGAGCATCTACTATAATCAGGAACATATGTTCAAAGATAGGTCCAGCAAAATCTATGTGGATACGTTGCCAAGGTGTACTAGGATACTCCCAGTAATGCACCTTCACTTTTTGTGGGTCGGTTTTATATCGAGCACAGTCTACACAGTTCTTGGCCGTGTTTTCTCTGTCCTTTTCGATGTTTTTCCAGTAAACGTACGATCTCGCGATAGATTTCATTTTTACAGCACCTAGATGGCCATGATGCAACTCTTCAAGCACCTGAGCCTGATACCGTTTAGGGACGCACACCCGCTGACCTAACAGTATGCAACCATCTTGTAGACTATATTCTGCTTCTCTTCCCTTTAAAACTCCTCCACTCTGTAACACATGAAGTATTGGAGCGAGGTCTGCATCCAAAAGAGTTTCTTTGGCTAAGTCACTAGCTGTGACAGGAAGAGTTTCTATTTGTGCTAACTGAAATAGAGAAATTTCATCTTTAACGTCTAGCTGTTCGGAAGTGGACGGCAGCCTAGACAAACAGTCAGCATTACCATGGTTTTTTGTATGACGATACTTTATGTCAAACTGGAAAGATTGTAATACTAAAGAATAATGTAACAATCTTGTCGCTGCCAGAATTGGGAGACCTTTCTTCGATCCGAAGATGGCCACTAAAGGTTGGTGGTCAGTTAATAATGTGAATCGTCTCCCTTTTAGGTAAAGATAAAATTTCTTGACACCCCATACAATTGCGAGTGCTTCTTTATCAATCTGAGCGTATCTTTGCTCAGTTTTTTGTGAGAGTTCTGGAGGCAAAAGCTATTGGTCTTTCCGTTCCGTCAGGTAAAGAGTGGGAAAGTAACGCCCCTACCCCAACAGGAGATGCGTCAGTTGCCAATACCAATGGCAGTGATGGATCATAATGCATTAGGACACGCGGAGAACAAATTTCATTTTTAATTTTTTCAAAAGCTTCCTGACAATCCTTTGACCAAACCCATTTAACATCTTTCTGTGTTAATTTATACAAAGGATTCGCTATTGTAGCCAAATTAGGGCAAAATTTTCCATAAAAGTTAACAAGCCCTAAAAAACTCTGTACTTCTTGTACGTTTGTAGGTCTAGGAGCTTTCGAAATCGCCGAAATCTTCTCATCAGTTTTATGTAAACCGTTTTCATCAATTTTGTGCCCTAAAAATTTTATTTCTTTTTGAAAAAATTTACTCTTACCCAAATTTAATTTCAGCCCATGATCTTTACATTTCTGAAAAAATTTTCTTAAGGCCTCTAAATGTAAATTATCATCTGATCCAGTCACTCTAACATCATCCATAAAAACTTTAATACCTTCCATCCCCTGGAAAAGACCATCAATATATCTTTGCCAAATAGCTGGGGCAGAATTTAAACCATACATAAGTCTTTTACATACATATAACCCTTTATGAGTATTTATAGTTAAGAGTTTTTGACTATCGGGATGCACTTTCATCTGCAAATATGCATGCTTAAAATCAATTTTTGAAAAATGTTTACCCCCATTTAAGCTTGAAAATATTTCCTCTAATTTTGGTAAAGGATGTTGTTGTATCATTATATTTTGGTTTACGGTAACAGAGTAATCTGCACATAGGCGTAATGAACCATCAGTTTTTTCAACCGGGACAACTGGTGTTGCCCAATCCGAGGATTCTACCTTCTCTATGATACCTTCCCTTTCAAGCCTATCAATTTCTTCTTCAACCCTATCTTTTAAAGAAAAAGGTACGGGTCTGGCTCTACAAAATTTTGGTATTACATCGGATTTAAGTTCCAACTTTACTTCATAATTATTAATTTCACCTAACTGATCGTCGAAAAGTTCTTTATACTCTTCTAACAATTTATTCAAATCATATTCACAAGATGTTCTTACTGCTTTGATAGAATTCCAATCCAAATTGATACTATATAGCCATTCACGGCCAAAAATTGTATCCAAATTTTCCTTAACAATGTACAAATTTAATTTGAATTTTTGATTTTTGTATTCAACATCAACAGTAACAAATCCCAAAGGTACAATTATTTCACCTTTATATGTTTTAAAAACTACTTTTGAGGGCTTAATTTTTTTCTTCGAAATCTCACGAAATTTTTTAACGCTCATTACCGAGACGGCCCCTCCAGTATCCAGTTCCATACTTACAGGTTTATTTTCAACAATTAGTGTTAACATAATAGGAGGTTTTCTTTGCTCCTCTTCTTTTAGCGAGTTCAAATCAAAAGAATACATTGGGATAACATTTTCACTAGAATACAGAGTATCTACCTGCTTTTGTTTTACCGTGTTTGCTTTTAACCCTTTGTTTGCGGCAAAACAGGCTTTTTGAATGTGCCCAATTTTTTGGCAAAAATGACACTTAGCTAATTTAAATCTGCAGGAATGCTTATCGTGATTAGTTGCCGTACACCGTGTGCAATTTGTTTTTTCCTTCTTTCCCCAATGATTTTGTTTTCCAAGGTTTTTCCTTTGCGAAACACATTTTGACTGCTCTTTATTTTTTCCCACGCTAAATTCCTTAATTTCTAAAGATTTCCCCATTATCTCATTTGCCCCTTTCATAGCTTTCTCCATAGCTAAAGCAATTTTTAAGGTATTCTCGATATCTATATCATCTTCCTCGAAAAGTCTATCTAATATTGCTCTATCCCTTAACCCGCTTACAAAAACATCCCTTAACATCGTATTTAACATTTCTTGTTTATACTGACAAGGAATTGCTAAGGAGCGAAGTTCAGCCATAAAAGCATTGACACTTTCCCCCTCTCGTTGCTTACGATTTAGAAATACATGCCTACTAGGAATTATAAGCGGCGTCGGAGTGAGGTGAGCTTTTAACGTATTTTTTAGGGTAAGGAAATCTTTATCGGAAGGACTGTCAGGAGCTAGCAGGTTTTTCAACAAATTGTATAATTTTGCTGACAAACTAGAAATAAAAACTTTCCCACGTTTGCCATCCGGAACATTTTGAATGTCCATGAATGCTTCGAAGCGTTCTATAAAAGCATCAAAAGCTTCATTTGTATCATCGAACTTTTCAAATTGAACCGAAACTTTAGGTTCGTGGGTTTTCGGACCGGCAAAAGTGGCTAAAGTTTCCATTAAGGCTTTATTCTGTTCGATTAAACTTTGAACGAGCTGCTCCATTTTTATCCTTCTTTAAAAGATAAATACAAAAGAATTTTTTTTTTTTTTACCTTGGGCAGTCTTCAGCAGCTAATTATCCATCGGCGTTGTCCGTGGTCGTAATGACTTTGAAACTTTTAGTTACAAACACCTCGTCGCCAGCTGTCGCGTATTTTTATGGACTTAAATATCATTGCGTGGAGAGATATATCTACAAGAATAATATATACATCTTGCTTAAACAAGTATTTAATAAAGAACACATTTTACAGCAGACGATCACAGAAAACACAGATTCGACATAGCATACAATTACCGCTTAAGCACAAAAACATTCTATTTTCTTTCGCGCTAGTCGCGGTTACCGTCAAATACACCACAAATACAGTTATTAGAATTGTATGGAAAAGAGTGTATAATGATAGATTCCACAGATGGAATGAATCAATATGGGTTTCAGCTGACTACCCTAATGGTTAATGATAAAACCTGGAAGGTATGCCAATAGCGACATTGTTTTCCTCCAGTGTAGCTTGTGAAACTTTTGAACCATTTTCCCAAGCTATCAAAAACAAGCTTCTAGATTTTAAAACAAAGTTACTGTTGACTGATGATACAAACTCATTTTGTAATGCCTAAAAAAATATTTTCCAAGACGATTCAAAACATATACTGTGTGCATGGCATGTTTTGCGAAGCTGGAATACCAATTTAAAATCTAAAGTGAAAGATGAAGCTGTAAGACTTGAAATGAAAAAAGATATGGAACAGTTTTTACATGAACTAGATACTATTACATTTCAGAAATATCTGAATGATTTTCTGACCAAATATAAAGAAGAAACTACCTTCATTAAGTACTTTGAAGAACACTATTGTAACCGCATACCAAAGTGGGCATATTGTCACCGAGCTCAACTGGGAGCAAATACCAATATGAAGCTAGAAAGGTGGCATAGGCAGTTGAAGTATGAAGAAGCTGGGGGGACTATCATAAAGAAATTAGACAAATCCATCCAAATTGTTTTGAAGGCAGTTAAAAAAAACTTATTGGTAGAATTATAGCCATTGAGCGTGGCAAAGTCACTCACCGAGTTCGTCTGATTCGCCAAGAGCATCTTACTAGTGAAAAATTAGATGAAAATATCTACTCAATTCAAGAGGTGAAAGAAGAAAAAGAGTGGATAGTATGTAAAATTAAAGGATCTTCCATAGTAACGTATGACATTAAGCTAAACAACAAAACCTGCCAATGTCAAGTAATGTGTGTTGATTGTGGAGTTTGTTTGTATACATTAACTTGTACGTGTCTTCGATACCAGATAGGGTATGTTATGTAAACATATTCATTTCTGTTGTCAAAAATATAATTTTTCCCGCAACAGAAATGAACTTTTTTCAAACCAAATTCAAAATGATTGTGAGGGAGAACTTGTCATTGATGTAGATCAATACAAAGAACGACAATCTTTGGAAATGGCTGCAATAGTCAATCAAGTTAAAAAAAAAAGCCAAGAATAAATTTTGATGCTGCAAAAGATTCATTAACTTTGAGATTACAATCTATCAGTGATCAGATACAAACACTGGAGACACCAGAAGACTTGGAAGGTGTGGATGAACACGTTAAAAATTTAGAAATGTTTTTAGCCAAAACTTCGTCCAAGCCATGCTTACCAATTGTATCTGATGAACTAAAAAAAATCCCAGCTAATAAAACAGTTGTTCAATAAAGAAAATTTAAAAAAAAAATTACAAATAGGAAATAGGAAATACAACTTTTGGCCATATATATAGATACAACAAGCACAGGCTCATTGTTTTGGTGAATATTCTATTGTGAAATATTTATTCTTAAATGTGTAAGTGAATTAACTATTAAAGAAACTAGTCGCCTCTGGCGATCAGTTTGGTCGCCCTTAAATGTATGCTAAGATATGCAACATGTTACTTTTATTTGTAATTTAATTTATTTACTTAACTTTTCGTCAAAACGAAAGATTCTAACCGAGAAATGAAAAATTCTTTAAGATCGTGGCAGCATTTCGTAATTTTTTGATGTTATAATTTCACCTTTCTTGTCAAAAAACACTTGACCCATTTGGCTTAGATGTTATATATTCCCGCGGCCGAAATCTTGGATTTCTTGGCGGTTTTTTGTTGGCGTTTACCGATAAGCCAACCCCGTGAAGCCTAACATGTGTATAAATCGTTGCTTGGCGACATTTACTACTTGGCGCAAAAGAAGTTTTCACGCCAAGAAAAAATCCAAGATGGCAGCCGCGGGAATATATAACATATGTTCCAATATTTGTTTTATAATAAAAATCGCGGCCGCGAGAATATATAACATCTGTTCCACACATTTAGGAATTTTATTTTATGTTCGTCTGCATATCAATTGTAATACGTTCACTAATGCGGAGATTTTAACATATTAAGTAATCTTCCATAATTGGGTCATCTGCCTTATTGGCGTATTTCAGCTAATACGACACCAAAGGGACCCAGCGTCAGGGTCAACAAAACTACTGTGAATTTATCATTTAAATCTCAAAATTTTACTGAGAAATGTTCGTAACCTGCATCTCAAAGAAACTATTTGGCACAGATGTCATATACGCCCCATATTGGCGCGATTTTTCTTCTGACGCCAATGTCATATACGCACCGGGTTCTAAACTGGCGCCAAAGTGTCGCTATTTTGCTTGATATGGTAACCCGGATACAGGTGATATAGTAACAAGTTTTTCGCCAATTGGCGTTGGAAAAAATCCCGCCAATATGACATCTGTGCCTAATTCTTATTTTTAAATAACGAAAGAACAAATAAATTAGTATAACATTAATAAAAATACAAATAAAACGTCGAAATCAAAATCAGTTGATGACGTAAATACGTGTAACTTGCTTAAAGTCAAGTGAATGTGACATTTACTATCAACCATTATTGGCATTTAATCTTATAATTTGGCGATAGATTTTTTGTCGACGGAATAACCAAGTAGTAGTAATTTGAACGATCTTTCGAAAAATGTAACTTTTGTGCAGTTTTATTGTAAAAAATAATTTTGATTAAAACTGGCTGCTTATCATATGGAAATTGAAGCTGCCAGCCCGTATTTAGAGATAACAGTGGCACAGATGTCATATACCATACAGATGCCATATTGGTGCGATTTTTTTCTGACGCCAATGTCATATACGCAACGGGCTCTTAATTGGCGCCAAAGTGTCGTTATTTTGTTTGATATGGTAACCCGGATGTTGTTGTTTATGCTGTTGATGTTTTCGCTAAATTGGCGTCGGAAAAAAAATCGCGATATGACATCTGCGCCATAAAAGTCACATGAGTTAAATTTTTATTATTAGAGATGAAAGAAATGTAGTTTAAATTAGTTTGATATGTGTTTTAAATGAAAGTTATGCATTTTAAATGAAATGAGTGATAAGTTTATATTTTAAATGAAATGATGGCGATGGAACAATATTTGGCGATTTATCATCTGCGTCCTTTTAACATAAAAGTACCGAAATGGCCGTTTGGCGGTCATCCCGGAACTATTGATGACAGTCAAATGCTTTGCGCTTTTATTATATACATTTATTACTATTAATGGAGGGGAAAAAAGTTTTAAGCGCGAGTTTTGTTTACAATTAAATTGACTAAATTTTAATAGTTCTAATGAAATGTATGAAACCCAGTAAGAAAAAAGTATTTTTTAATATATAACAATAGTTTAAATTTTTTATAATAAAATTTCTTATTTTAATATGAATGTGCAAATGATAATGAAAAATGCATCAAATAATATATATATTTCTTTTTTTAATACGAAACATCAATACGTTTCAATATGATTATATTTAAAAAACTAAGGTACTTCTTAGTTATCCCGTCGACCAATTTTGTCAAATTATATAAATCGCCAAACCACTCGCCAAATTATACACATTGACATAAATTTTATTTTAAATAAGGAAAGAACAAATAAATTAGTGCAACATTAATAAAAATACAAATAAAACGTCGAATTAATGGTTTTATTGGCCATTATTGGCATTTAATCTTACAATTAATTAATTAATGGCAAACCGTTAATGGCATTTAATCTTACAATTTGGCGACAGTAATTTGGTTGACGGGATAACTAAGAAGTACCAAAACTAATATTCGCGATAGACGCTCCGATAACAACATAACTTTTGTTTATTTTTCAACGCTGTTTACTGTTATAGACTGTAGGGGGCTCTGCCGTAAACCTGTATCACCCACTTATACCTGTAACCCCTGCTTAAAAAAGTGGAATCTTCCCAAGCATGCGCAATTGTACTTTTCCATACTGAGCCACTCTCCGAAAGAGCCGCTAGTTGATTGCTGGACTAATCAGTTTCGATTAGTTTAGTAACACGTAGGTGACAAGTCTGGTCATCTAATTATTCTTTTTACGGCAGTTATAATTTAGACCGGTGCTTAATGGTAGTTGAGAATTAAAAACGTTTTTCCGAGTTCTGTAAATGAAGTTTTAGTAAAAGTTTTTCTCGTATTAATGGATCAGTTATAATCTGTTGGAATTATTTTAAATCGTTTTTCTTCTGATGCTAAATCGTTAAAGTGATAAAGGGCCATTTTGTGTCATATTCCTGTTATGCGTCTGATGGGTCATCTGTGGAGCTGACCTGGTTCCTGGAGCAGATGTATTTCCCGAGTCGGCGTTGTGGAAGTTCATTGACCGAAAGCGAGATAAAAGTCGCGTCTGTTTTTCTGAGAAACAAGAAATCGGCATTTTTGCTATGTACGTTTGGCATTTAGAATAGAAGCATCTAGCGTAATGACGGGGATTTTTACTTTTTCAAGTTATGAAAAACTAACTGTGCATATCCATGAGTTCCATTGCATTCTCTACAATAGTTTTTCACAACCCATGATTTGTTTAAGTAATTCGTTTGTCATGAAGTTAATTACAGTACTTGAGATAAGTAATTTAGTATGATAAAAATTAATTGATAATCCTTTTTAGTTTTTATTTATTTTTATGTTGTTTGACTTAAATAAACTTTGTTAGTTTTTAACTTGGTTTTGTCATTTTTATCACCACACATTGTTAATATATTTTTCTTTTGCAGATTAACTTATATTGAACTTATCATTAACTTTTTAAGTCCTTTTACTTTTATAGTGGTTTGGGAACCAGCATGAGCGTTTCTGCTGTATAAGCAGCTCTGCAAATCTTTAATTCGTATATAACGTTTAGTTATATACATCAAATGCATCTATACTATTTAGGATAAAAGTTAATTTACTCTGTTTGTCATTTAGCAATCCAACATGCATGAAAATTTCTCTTTATAAAATTACTCATCAAAATATATTTTTTACACAAATCATATAAAAAAAAGAAAAATTTTACTGGGCTTTTTTTTTTTTTTTTTTTTTTTGAGTAGTTATGAATTTAGGCTAGCTAATACTTTCTGCTTTCCAAACATTAAAAATAATGATAAAGATAACATAACATATAAATTTGCATTAATCATTAGATTTCAATTAACTACACATTATCGATTTATCATAATCTTAATATTTTCATTTACCTCAAAATCAAAAAGTTTCTCTTATTTTTATCTAAACAACATTTTAACATCCTATCAGTATGATAAATAATGGTTTCAGAGCCACTCAAAATGAAATGAGCTTACCTGTTGCAGTTGTTGCTTGAAGTATCTTGTCTGGGGGATGGTCCGTTATGGCACTCCGCGGGTGTCGTCCACTGTAGCTCAAGGGCTCGTATCGGGCATATTGCGTCCAAGGTCCTGTTTGTCGTCCAAGGTCCACGCTGCACTGTCTCGAAGCACTGTCTAGTTGATCTAGATGAACTGTCTCATGGGCAATGTCTAGATGGGGCCCTCTAGTCTGTCTAAATGTCTGTCTTCCTCGGAACTGTCGTTTCGATTCTTTCGGATGCCTCTCGAGTTGTTGTCAGAAACTCCGGGTGTTCGCCGTCTGTTTCCTCCTGGGCTTTCCTCTAATAACAATTTATTCTTGCTGTAAATCTTCCAGCTGCCACCAAGTTGTAACGGAGTCGATATCGTAAGGTGGTGTGGTAGCGGGCAACTTCAACGGCCGAGTCTTATCAATATCGAAAAAATATTTTATTGTATCACAAACAATTAAATAAGGTTTTTCTAGATTAAATAAGTCGTAGTTACAACATTCTTCATAAATGGGTTCGAGTTCAGCTGTCAATAAAGTATTTGTAGAATCAAGTCCAGTCCTCGAATGGCAAATTGCTTTCAGGGAGAATGTCTCTATTTATTTATATTTCACAATTCTCGAAGATGAGAGTCGGTGATACGCGACAGGAATGTCGCTCTTTTAGTGAATGTCCGATCAAGGTCTAGGGACCTCCGATGTCTTTCTCCGGGGTGGAGAAATCTTACCGCCACGCCTGGCTACCTCTTTGCTGTGCTTCGGAATATGTTCCGAAGCCAACCCGTGAGAGATTTCTCCTCTGCACGGCTAAAGACTACTCGGAGCCTCAGCTTCCAAAAAAGAACTAAAAAAACAAGAACCTCTCGAGAATGCTCCTGCATCCCCTTTTATCAGTTTCGTTTTTCCGTCTAGGACAAAAGCCACTCCCATTAGCCACTCACCATTCGCGTCCATGAGCTCATAAACAAGCCCTTTCTCTATAGGCTGCAGTCAGGAACCTGACGTCAGGTCAATATCTGGTTTCACTATCTAATTTCCCACGGGAAAGAGATCCTCGTTAGCATCAAAAGAATATTTCTCTCGCTAAATAAAGGAGTTCCTTTCACCCTAGTGTCCTCTGCAAAGATTGATTGAAATTGATATATTTGTTTCATCTTTAGCGACATTTTCTAGGACTCTGAAGAAATTTGGAGACTAGGTAAAAATACATTAGATTCCCTATACTGGCTTCTGCTTTGTAAATTGAGAGTTTCAATGTGAGATATCGTCGAATTCTCACACGCTTATAAAAATAAAGTATACGTGCATAAATTTTTTTTACCAAAAATAACTTGTAAAAGAAAAAAAATACGTCCAAAAAACTACGTGTCTGAATATTTTTCATTATTTCTTTTTATCTGAAACAATGGAAGCAATCTGATCACCACTATTTTGAAGAAATTTCATGAAAAAACTTTTAAAATTGAATTTAAATTATAAAAATGGGAATCTCTCTATTCTAAAACAAGTAAGAAAAATCATGCTTTAAGCATAGATTATGAAACACTTTCCAACACTTCCTGAATGCTTTAAAAAAACGACGTTATTTAGTGAAATAAGGTATATAAGAGAACTAAATAAACATTTTAGAAAACGCATGAAGCATTTGAAAAACTGATTTCAGCAGTTACCGTCCATAGCCAAATATGTATTCGAATTCTTTTGAACAGCCCTGTATTTGATCTGTAGGTTGATATATATACTATATGATGGGAAAATTTAGTTTAGCAAAAAAAAAAAAAAAAAAAAAAAAAAACTAGTCGGATGTACAAATCCCAAAACTTTCTTCTATCTCATACATGTTAATGCTGGAAAATTCGCTCTCACACAGCCAAAATTAAACGGCAATCTATGCCCATCATGAGGATTCTAAAGATATGAAATTCCGTGCATTAGGTCTGGAGATATGGCTATCTATGAAATCGTGTAAATTCAGCAAAATTCAGCCTAGCAGCGCCATCTGTTGGGTGCTTTACACCAAAATCACCAAGCAACCACTTATGTCAAAGTCTAACTGAATCTGAAGTTTGGGGAAAATCCGTGTATGAGTTTTTGAGATAGAGTTATTGCGAAAATCATGAAAATTCCAGCATAGCAGCGCCACCTATTGGAAGATTAACACCAAAACCTAATCAGCAACAACTTGTGTTAATATCTAACTAAATCTGAAGTTAGATAAAAATTCGTGCATTAGTTTTTGAGATAGAGCTATTGCGGGAATCGTGCAAAATGTAGCACAGCAGCTCCACCTGTTGAGCAATTTACACCAACACGTAATCAGCATCAAGTCATATCAAGGACTAACTGAATCTGAAGTTTCATGAAAATCCGTGCATTAGTTCTTGAGATAGAGTCATTGCGGAAATCGTAAAAAATGCAGCATATCAGCGCCACCTGTTGAGCGATTTACACCAACATGTAATCAGCATCAAGTCATATCAGGGACTAACTGAATCTGAAGTTTCATGAAAATCCGTGAAGTAGTTCTTGAGAGAGAGCCATTGCGCAAATCGTTTAAAAATCAGCACAGCAGCGCCAGCTGTTGAGCGATTTGCACCAAAAACTAATCAGCATCAATTTGTATCAGGGATTAACTGGTTGTAAATTTTTATTGAATTCCGTGCATTAGTTCTTTAGATAGAGCACCACACAAAATTTGTGTCACACACAGACAGACTCACAGACAGACATTTTGTAAAAACATGTTTTTCGGGTTCTTTGACCCCTAAAACGTGTAAATCCGTCGAAAACCGGAATTCGAAAATTTTCATGAATCCAATACTTTCTTCTTCTAAAGATAGAAGAAAGTAAAAAACGCATAACAGGTTGAAATTTCTCTTTCCGCAATTTATACTAATAGATCAAAACATACTTGTATACATTTGTACAGCCCTTTAGTTAACCTAGTAACTTTATTACACGCCAGTAATTAGCTAAAGTTTATTTCAAAGTAAAACTCTCTTAAAACTACCGAAATCACATTTCCAGAAATTATCATTTATAAACGGCCATGTATCCAATTCTTTGCGTGACCCTGTATATCCTTTTATCTATGTTCTACAAACATTTGTTAGTAAACCAAATGCAGTTCCGTGTAAAAATGCATTAATCACTTAAAAACCACCTTTAAGTAATCTGCAGTCATACCCAGTAACCATTACGAATTATTTTGTGTAGCCCTGTATATGAATTACAGCACTTATACACACCATATACTATGCATAAATATAGGGAGACATAAAAGCACATAACATAATTAACTAATATGTTGTGGCCATCACAAAACTTTCTTCTATATAAATCACGTCAATTAAATCATTTAAATAGTACAAGAAATAACAACGATTTAGCACCAATTCATATCAAAGTATATCTGAATTTGAAGTTGGATGAAAATTCGTGCATTAGTTCTTGAGATAGAGCTATAGCGGAAATTCTGAAAAATGTAGCATAGCAGCGCCACCTGTTGAGCGATTTATACCAAAAATAAACAGCACTAAATGATATCAAGGTATACCCGAATCTGAAGTTTGTTGAAAATCCAAGCATTAGTTCTTGAGATACAGCTATTGCGAAAATCGCAAAAAATACAGCATAGCAGCGCCACCTGTTGAGCGATTTACACCAAAAATTAAACAGCATTAATTCATACGTCAATTCATGTCAAGGACTAACTAAATCTGAAGTTTGATGAAAATCCGTGCTGTAGTTCTTGAGATACAGCTATTGCGGAAATCTTGAAAAATGCAGCACAGCAGCGCCACCTGTTGGGCGATTTACACCAAAAATTAAACAGCACTAATTTATATTAGGGACTAACTGAATCTGAAGTTTGATGAAAATTCGTGCATTTTTTCTTGAGTTAGAGCTATTGCGATAATCATGAATAATGCAGCATAGCAGCGCCACCTGTTGGGCGATTTTCACAAAAAAGCAATTAGCACCAAACTATATCCTGGACTAACTGAATCTGAAGTTTTATGAAAATCCGTGCAGTAGTTCTTGAGATATAGCTATTGCAAAAATCGTGAAAAATGCCGCATAGCAGCGCCACCTGTAAGGGCGATTTTCACCAAAAACTAATCAGGTCCAGTTTATATCAAGGTCTAACTAAATATAAAGTTTTGTGAAATTCCGCGCATTAGTTCTTGAGATAGAGCGCCCACAAAATTTTTGTCACATACAGACTCACAGAGTGACAGACAGAGTGACGGAGTGACAGACAGACTCACAGACAGACATTTTCTAAAAACCACCAAATCGTATTCTGGGTATTCTAAAACGTATAAATCCGTCGAAAACCGGAAGTCGAAATTTTTCACGAATTCTAAATCTCAAGAAAATTGATTACTTTCTTCTTGTAAAGATAGAAGAAAGTAAAAATGCATTTTCAGCAATCATCGCTACTGTATAGTACTTCGGATAGAATATAGTATCTGAAATCTTTTGTGTGGCCCTGTAAATGCTATGCACTGCGTATTATACATGAAATAAGTAAAAGCAAACCTCAGAGACGTATATCAATTTCATTATACATAAAATAATTCAACGTAATTAAAAAACGCCGCAAACAATTGCCTCCACCCCTGTATCGTTATGTAACGGAATTCTTTTGTGTGGCCCTGTAAATGAATAATAACAATTCTTTGCACCGTATATTCTACAGAGTGCACATTTTAGTGCACTTGATAAATGCATATCAATTTTATTATGTTTGAAAGCATGTAACATCATTAAAAATAATTTTAAACGATTTTTTCCCAAGGCCGTAATGTAACGGAAAAATTTTGACTGTCCCTGTAAATGAACTAAACATGCTAGAAACTTTATTTGAAATAGGGATCGTGCTATGGCAGAGGTCACTAACATCCAAAAATTTTAGAACGAGCCGTGTATATTTAAGAGAGTTAGAGCGCGGACAGACGGACAGACAAACCGAAGTCATAAACACTTTTCAACTTTGTTGGAAACTGTTAATAAACAAGTTGGAAATTGCTCGTCAAACGTGGCAAATGAGGTGCGTTCGTACTATAACTAGTTTTATAATTATTTTTTGAACCCCATATTGTACTGAATGTGTATTTATTTGCAATTCATAAGTGCATAGTCTGTAACATCATTAAAATGCACTTGCAATAATTTTTTCTAGTTCCCCTTAATGTAACGGAAAACTTTTGACTGTCCCTGTAATTAAGCTATACATCCGATTTTCATGAAATTTGAAATGGCTCGACAAAATTTTGCAGCAATTATATATTTAAAATTTCAGCCCATTCGGAAAGCTGTAACATCATTAAAATGCACTTGCAATAATTTTTCCCATTGGCTTTAATGTAAAGAAAAACTTTTGACTGTCCCTGTAATTAAACTATACATCCGATTTTCATAAAATTTGAAATGGCTCGACAAAATGTCGCAATAATTATATGTTTAAAATTTGAGACCATTCAAAAAGCTTTAACATCATTAAAATGCACGTGCAATAATTTTTCCCATTGGCCGTAATGTAAAGAAAAACTTTTGACTGTCCCTGTAATTTAACTATACATCCGATTTTCATAAAATTTGAAATGGCTCGACAAAATTTTACAACAATCATATATTTGAAATTTCAGACCATTCGGTTGGGTAGTTTTTGCTCTATTATATGCGGACGGACGGACGGACAGACGGACGGACAGACGGACGGACAGACAGACGGACTGAACAACGACTATAGGTGCTACGTATTTATATAATTACGAACGCACCTAAAAAGTAACTAACGCTGTCACCGCCGCCGCCACCGCCGCCGCCACCGCCGCCGCCACCGCCGACGCCACCGCCGCCGCCACCGCCGGTTTTGAATTTTTTGTGACCGCGAGATCTTTCTTCGTTAATATTAAGAAAAATATTGCATACAAAAATATGAAAATCGGTGGTATTATAGAGAAATGTTTGATAAACGCGCTGATGCAGACAGTTTTCAAATCGAATTATTATTTAAAGAGATATTTAATGTTAAAGTGGGTCAAAATCGTTCCATTAAAAAAGTTTTATACGAGCAAAAACCATACGTAGGAATTTAATCAGTTTTTTTATCATTTTATACATTAAAAGTTCCCAGAGTGCAGACTGCATTTATTTTTTTAATTAGACTCATTTTTTGAGGTTTTATTTCTATTTTAAATTCAAATTTTCAGCATTTCGAGAGATATTTTTTACAACTTTTAGAAAAGGGTATTATTTTAAATTGTTGCCAAATTTAAAAACAGCGCAAAGAATAATATTTCCTTCAAATTAAAAATTTATTTACACGTGACTATTATAAACAGAAAAAACTTTCAAATAAGAATTAAATAATTGCGTATTAAAAGCAGAAAAATATTGATAACTACGTCATAAAAACTATATTTACACGTGAAGTTTGAAAGAGAAAGAAAATTGTAAAAAAATAAATTCATTAATATATTAATGATAAACGCGATATATGATAATGATTTAACGCATATATGAGTTAAAAGATCTCATTGGTTATTGAACAGCATTTAATGCATCTCCATGCCTATAAGGGGGTTACCATAGTGAGGAAACTTGTTCTCTCGCTAAATGCCGACAAGTTTGTCGCCACTTGGCGATATATCGCCAAATTTGGCGATCAAAATTAGTCGTCGAAAGTGACGCCAACTTGGCGATGTCTCTATTTCGCCAAATTCCCATAGACTTCCATTGTAAACCAATAGGGTATACTTGCTTACAGAAAATCTACTAATTGAGATATTTTGAACCAATGAACCAATGCAAATGTTATTGAAGTGCCTACAAGAGTCGCATTGCTCTTGTGTTGAGAATTCTAAGACAGCACAAATAATATTTACTTTCTAACAACAAAAGTATTTTCACGTGAATATTAAAAAGAGAAAGAAAACTTTGGTGAAAATTAAGTCATATTTAAAACGATACATTTAAAATGTCTTATTTAAAAAAATATTTTTTATAGCGTTGTTAAAAAATACCGGGAGACAAAGACTCTGCTTACTTACATCATGTTATATTAGCTTATTTTCACATGTTTCACTGATCTGATTTAATCAAAGACGAAAACTACCCGTTAACGGGGAGATAACCACTGTTTTTTTTTTTTTTTATTATAATTCATTCTTCCGAAATTTTTTTTAAAGCCGATCAAATTAGCGTGCTTTTAGAGTTTGCGGTGTCTGAACGGCGGTTGGCGAGCGTAGCTCGTAGGGGGCAGAGCCCCCTAGTATTTTAAAAAAAGAGCTAGTGCGGGCAAATCCACAAATGAACAGCATTCATTAAGGCTGTTCTCAATTGCTCTGCTCAACAAGCGCAAAACGTTTTGAGACATTTACAAATTCATTTTTAAAGGAAAGATATAAAATTGGAAGGTCTGACTAAGGAAGCGATTTGGAATCGAACTGTGTTTTAAAATTTTTGATAAATAAGTTACCTATTGAATTAGAAGCGATTTTGATGACGTGACAAACACCTTTTTCACCCTTTCTTGAGTGATTATTCTTCTTTCGCGCGGAGATTCGGTTCAAAACGCCCACTTTACCACTATTTTCTAAAAGATCAATTGCGTTTGCAAAAAAAAAAAAAAAAAAAAAAAAAAACCCAGAAAAAACAGTTTGATTACATACTTTCTGACCAACAACACCTGCTAGTTTCATGCATTTCCGGACAAAAGTAAATTAAAACTTATGTCATAAAGTTGCCCTTTTGGATTTGAAAACAACCTTAAATCGGTTCAGTAGAAAGCGGGATGCGGGCAAAATCCCCGCGGACAAAAACTCCACGGTCAAAAACACCGTGGACAAAAACTCCTCCGGACAAAAACCCCACCGGATAAAAGCTCCACCGGACAAAAACCCCTCTCTGCTGAATAAAAGAGTTATTCAAAAACTCCAACAGGTTGAGTACAATTAAAACAATGAATGAATGAATGAATGGATAAGTGTGCAAATACCTATCGATATATTTTTAAATATAAGTAAAGTAAAAATTCTATCCTAAAGATTCATAATAGGCGATAATGCATACGAATGCATTATCTATCTTAAAACTTTTATATTTGAATTATATAACTTGCAAAATAATGTTGCCAAAATGATTAAATCCTGAGAATTCAATTGCTTAATTTTGGGAGCATCAAATTATGGGGGATTACTATTTAGAGTTATCTAATTCAGTGATGGAACAGTGGCGCAGAAGTTGAGCGATTGTCACCACTAAATTTTTATAGTATTCTTCGCCTTCAAAAATCTCAGAAATTCTGTCCTATAGTTAGATGAAAAATACTAATAAAATTTTGCGGTGTCAATTGATTCACTGCTGCTACACTGTTCCATCACTGCTAATATGTGATTTGTGAATGAAACTATGTTTCTTTTTTTATATAAAATTCTGCAAGATACGCAAACATCTTCAGTTGGACTCATTTTACTTTTATTAAAATACTAGCAAACCCCGCGGCTTTGCTCGCGTAATAGTTGAAATATCCCAAGTGATATTTGCATGACTATTTTTTATTAGAAGAACACTTATTGAAATAATTCAAAAATTACAAATTAAGCCACAGTTTGACTAAACTTCATTATAAAAAAGCAATAGACAGAAATGACATTTTAATTAATAAGAAGAACTAAAACTAATTCTAATTAAATGATAATTTTGAAAGCATATTGAGACATTTATGCTCATTTCATATGCTCATATCAGTATTCCCTTGAAGTTTTGAATTTTTTAGAAACTATCTTGACACATTTACATCTTAAAATTAACCATCATGTCAAATCAGTGTTGCCAGATTGGGGGCTTTTTTGGCCCCAGATTCTTGATTGTCACAGCTTTTTTGAAATAGAAATATTCGGCCTATTTAAAAATAGATTAAAAATTTTGAAAAATAAGGCGAATTATACTATTTTTAAAAAGTGGTGACAGTCAAATAATCTGAATTAAAAAAGTCCCCAATCTGGCAACTCTGTGTCAAATTCCAAGATTCTTTTCTAACAGTCTACCACCTCTCTGGTGTTAGAGGCACCAACATAAAATGCCGAAACAGAGTTGACATAGAATGTCTCGAAAAGTGTTGAAACAGAGACTGTCACCATTAATTTGCCAACATTAACCTTGAAATCGGTTGGTATTTCCTAATATTCTATAGAAAACGAAATTTAGATGTTTTTAAAGGCTTTCTTGTTGTTCCTGCCAACCAGGTGGTAGTGACACCGTCATAAAATATTGCCGGTATAGGATCAGGGGCTATCACCCTTGATTCGCAACCAATAACTTCTCTAATCGGTTTATTATTTCATGAGATTCCATAGAAATCGTGATTTAGGACTCTTATAGAATGCTTTTTGCTCCTTCCCTTCACTTCACACCTTTTTAATTTCGAATTTATATTCAACTGTTCTTAGAGGACATTTATATTTTGTAACTACTGTGCTATATATAAAGTTTCTAGCCTCTTCAGTAGCGCAGAAATAGCAAATTAGAAAGTTTTTCGTTCCTGCAACCCTCGACATAAAATATAGCTTATGTTTGAGCAGGTTCTAACACCATCAATTTGCAATCATTATGTTTGAAGTCGGTTTCGTATTTCATACGATTGCATAAAAATCGTCAATTAGAACGCTTTTCGATCACTTCATCATTTTAAATTTCGTATTTTCTTTCGACAATTCTTAGAAAGCATTTGCATCTTTGAAGTAATTTCCATTCCAAATTTAAAATGTTAGACACCCTCAGTAACACATAAAATGCAATTAGAACATTTTTTGCTCCTGTAACCCCCAGGTGCTAGTGACAACAACGTAAAATATAGGCTATGATGGAGCGGGACTGTCACCATCGATTTCAAACCAATACTGCTGAAATCGGTTTATATTTCCTGAGATTGCGTAGAAATCGCTATTTAGCACGTTTTTAGAACGCTTTTCGTTCATTTTCACCCCTTTTAAATATCAAATTTTTAAGGAACTCTTCTCAGAGAGTATTTAAATCTCATAAATAATTACCATGCCAAATTTCAAGTTGCTAGCCCTTTCAGTATCACAGAAATCGCAATTTACAACGTTTTTTAAAATGCAATCGCAAGGTGGTAGTGACGCCGACATGACATAGATCCTATATTGGAGCAAGGCATCATCAATTTCCAACCATTACTTTTGAAATCGGTTGGATACTTTCTGAGATTGCGTAGAAATCGCAATTTAGAACGTTTTTTAGAATGTTTTTCGTCCATTTCCAACCTTTTTAAATTTTGAATTATTTAGGAAATGTTCTTAGAGATCATTTATACCTTATAAGTAACTACCATGCCTAGTTTCAAGCTGCTAGCCCCTGCAGTATTACAAAAAACGCAATTTAGATAGTTTTTTGCTCCTTCACCTCCTTTGGGGTAGTGGCACCGACATGAAATAAAGCCTATGTTGGAGCGAGGGCTGTCACCATGGTTTTCACACCATTATTTTTTTAATTTGTTCGGTATTTTCTGAGGCTGCGTAGAAATCGCAATTTAGGAAGTTTTTTAGAACACTTTTCGCTTATTTTCACCCCTTTTAAATTTCGATTTTTTAGTAAATGTTCTTAGAGATAATTTGTATCTTATAAATAACTGTTCTGCCTAGTTTCAGGATTCTAGGTCCTTCAGTAACACAAAAATCGCAATTTAGAACGTTTTTTGTTTCTGCAACCCCTAGGTGGTAATGACACCGACATGAAATAGGGCCTATGTTGGAGCAAGGGCTGTCATCCTCAATTTCCAACCATTACTTTCGAAATAGGTTGGGTACTTTCTGAGATTGCGTAGAAATCGCCATTTAGAACGTTTTTTAGAACTCTTTTCGCGCATTTTCACCACTTTTAAATTTCGAATGTTTTAAGAAATGTTCTTAGAGATCATTTATATCTTATAAGTAACTACCATTCCAAATTTCATGTATCTGGACCCTTCGGTAACACAAAAATCGGAATTCCGAACGTTTTTTTGCTCCTTCTCTTTAGGGGTAGTGGCACCGACATAAAATGTAGCCTATATTGGAGCAAGGGTTATCACCATCATTTTGACACCATTATTTTTTAAGGGGTCTCAGGACTCTTAAAATTGGAAAAAATGAAAAAAAAAAAAGACCATTTTCAACATTTAATATCTTAAAATGTATTTGATTTTAAGACACAATTTTAATTGGAATAAAATATATAAGTATGTTCTTTGATTTCATGTATTTAAAAAATTATAAGATGCAGAATTAGCATTTACAGGGGGCTGCAAACTTTTAGACATTGGACAAGAAAAAAATCGGCATAACAGCTTTCGCGCACGATTACAAAATAAGTATTGCAACTAGAATGAAAATTTTGTTGCCTACTTATACTTCTGATTGTAATAATTACCCTGAACCTAAATAAATTTGTATTTAAAGCTTTTTTATATTTTTAATACAAAGTTGTATTTAGATAATGCGAAATTAAAAAAAAATTCAACAGTATAATCACCTAAAAAAAATATTGTTTTGAACAATAAAAAGGAAATTTTAGGTTCAGTTTATACAGACTAACATGAAACATATGTTTTGAAAATTTCATGAAAAAATATTCATACGTTTTTGAGATATCCTGCGCGTTATGCCCAAAAACGTCATTTGGAGAAAAATGGCTTCAAAGTTTCCGAAACGACGCTTCAGCTATTGAACGTGTATAAATGTAAAAGCCATAACTTCAGTTCTAATAGGAATTTCAAGGAAACAATTATATCAAAATGTTCAGAAAAGATAGGAGTTTAACATCTAAAAAAATTAAAATTTCGAAAAATTTAAAGCTTTAAGAGTCCTGAGACCCCTTTAATCGGTTCTTGAGATTGCGTAAAAATCGCCATTTATAACGTTTTTTAGAACGCTTTTTGAGCATTTTCACCTCTTTTAAATTTCGAATGTTTTAAGAAATGTTCTTAGAGATCATTTATACCTAATAAGTAACTACCATGACAAATTCCATGTATCTAGACCCTTCAGTAACACAAAAATCGCAATTTCGAACGTTTTTTTGCTCCTGCACCCCCTTTAGGGGTAGTGGCACCGACATAAAATGTAGCCTATGTTGAAGCAATGGTTGTCACCATCATTTTGACACCCTTATTTTTTTAATCGGTTTGGTACTTCCTGAAATTGCGTAAAAATCGCCATTTAGAACGTATTTTAGAACGCTTTTCGCGCATTTTCACCCCTTTTAATTTCGATTTTTTTAAGAAATGTCTTTAGAGATCATTAGTATCTTATAAGTAATTACCATTCCAAATTTCATGTTTCTATGCCCTTCAGTAACACAAAAATCGCATTTTTAGAACGTTTTTTGCTCCTGCACCCCTTTTGGCCAGTGGCACGGACATAAGATATAGCCTATGTTCTAATTTGGACTAACACCATCATTTTGATACCTTTACTTTTGGAATCGGTTCGGTAGTTCCAGAGCTTACCTCCTACAAATAAACAATTTTTACCTCTTTATAATATTACTAGCAAACCCCGCGGCTTTGCTCGCGTAATATTTGAATTATGCCAAGTGATATTTATATGTCTAACTTTTAATAAAAGGTACTAACTAAATTTTTATTTTATTAAAAGGAAATATTTTATTTTATTAAAAGATACTTATTACTTTTAGGAATAATTAAAAAAATTATTATTTAAAACACAGTTTGATTAAACATCATTGTTACACTGCATAAGGCAGAAATGAGACTTAAATTAATAAAACGAAATAAAACTAACTAAATAATAATTTAGAAAATATTTTGAAACTTTTATGCTCAATTAATACGCTCATTTCAGTATTCATTTGAAATTTTGAATTTTTTAGAAACCATCTTCTTATATCTTAAAATTAACCATCATGTCAAATTCCAAGTCCTACCACCTCTCTCAACATGAAGAGCTATGTTGAAATAGGAACTGTCACCATTAATTTGCCAATATTAATTTTGAAATTGGTTTGTTATTTCCTAATATTCCACAGAAACGTAATTTAGAAAGATTTTAAAGGCCTTTTTTAGAGCGTTTGTTGTTCCTGTGAACCCCAGGTGGTAGAATCATCGGCATAAAATATAGTCTGTGTAGGATCAGAGACTGTTACCATTGATTCCCAACTATTACTTTTATATTTGGTTTGTATTCCCTGAAATTGCGTAGAAATCGTAATTTAGGACTTTTTTAGAATGCTTTTCGCACCTCCCCTTCACTTCACCCCTTTTTAATTCGAATTTACTTTCGACAGTCCTTCGAGGGCATTTATATTTTATAAGTAACTACCATGCCATATTTAAAGTTTCTAGCCTTTTCAGTATCACAGAAATCGCAATTTAGAAAGTTTTTAGCTACTGCAACCTTCTGGTGGAAGTGGCACAGACATAAAATATAGCTTATGTTTGAGCAGGTTCTATCAGCAACAATTTGTCATCATTATTTTTTTAATCGGTTTGGTATTTGATAAGATTACATAAAAATTGTAATTTATAACGCTTTTCGCTCACTTCATCTTTTTAAATTTGAAATTTTCTTTCGACAGTTCTTAGAAAGCAGTTGCATCTTGTAAGTAAATACCATGCCCTACTTCAAAGTGTTAGACCCTTCAGTTATGCAAAAAAACGCAAATTAGAACATGTTTTGCTTTTGCAACCCTCAGATGGTAGTGACAGCAACATAAAATATAACCTATGTTATAGCAGGGGCCGTCACCATTGATTTGCAACCATTACTTTTGAAATAGCTTTGGAATTTCCTGAGATTGAGTAGAAATCGCAATTTACAACGTTTATAGAACGCTTTTCGCGCATTTTCACCCCTTTTTAAATTTCCAATTTTTACGAAACTGTTCTTAAAGATCATTTATATGTAATAAATATGTACCTTGCCTAATTTTAAGTTGCTAGCCCCTACCGATCACAAAAATCGAAATTTGGAACGCTTTTTTGCTCCTGCAACGTCTAGGTGATAGTGATACCGACTTAAAATAGCGTCTATGTTAGAGCAGAGGCTGTCAGCATCAATTTATTACATTACCTTTGAAATCAGTTTGATTCTTCCTGAGATATTGGTGACAAATCGGCATTTAGAACGTTTTTAGAACGCTTTTCGCTTATTTTGCTCCTGCATCTCCTCTGGGGTAGTAGAAACAGATAAAAAATATAGCCTATCTTGGAGCAAGATCTGTCCCCATCATTTTTACACCATTATATTTGAAATCGGTTCAGTATTTCCTGAGATTGCTAGACATCGCAATTTAGAACGTTTTTTACAACGCATTTTGCGCATTTTGACCCCCCTTTTAAATTTCGATTTTTTAGGAAATGTCCTTAGAGATCATTGATATCTTATAACTAACTACCATTCTAAATTTCACAATTCAAGGCCCTTCCGTCACGCAAAAACCGTAATTTAGAACGTTTTTCTCCTGAACCCCCTTTGGGGTAGTGGCACCGACATAAAACATAGCCTATGTTGGAGCAAGGGTTTTCACCATCATTTTGACGCCATTATTTTTTTAATCGGTTTAGTATTTCCTGAGATTGTGTAGAAAGCATCATTTCGAACGTTTTTTAGAACGCTTTTCGCGCATTTTCACACCTATTAAATTTCGAATTGTTTAAGAACTGTTCTTAGAAATCATTTATATCTAATAAGTAGCTGATATTTCAAATTTCATATTTCTAGGCCCTTCAGTAACACATAAATCGCATTTTTAGAAGGTTTTTTGTTCCTACACCCCCTTTGTATAGTGGCACCGACATAAAACATAGCCTATCTTGGAGCAAACGTTGTCACTATCATTTTGACACCATTATTTTTTAAAATCGGTTTGGTACTTCTTGAGATTGCGTAAAAATTTCCATTTAGAACGTTTTTTAGAACGCTTTTTGTGCATTTTCACCCCTTTTAAATTTCGAATTGTTTAAGAACTGTTCTTAGACATCATTTATATCTTATAAGTAACTAATATTCAAATTTCATATTTCTAGGCCCTTCAGTAACGCAAAAATCGCATTTTTAGAACGTTTTTTGCTCCTGCACCCCCTTTGGGGTAGTGGCACCGACATAAAATATAGCCTATGATCTAAGTTGGACTAACACGATCATTTTGATACCATTACTTTTTAAATCGGTTTGGAATTTCCTGAGATTATGAAGAAACTACCATTTAGAACGTTTTTTAGAACACTTTTTGTGCATTTTCACCCCTTTTAAATTTCGAATTGTTTAAGAACTGTTCTTAGACATCATTTATATCTTATAAGTAACTAATATTCCAAATTTCATATTTCTAGGCCCTTCAGTAACGCAAAAATCGCATTTTTAGAACGTTTTTTACTCCTGCACCCCCTTTGGGGTAGTGGCACCGACATAAAATATAGCCTATGTTCTAAGTTGGACTAACACCATCATTTTCATACCATTACTTTTTAAATCGGTTTTGAATTTCCTGAGATTATGTAGAAACTACCATTTAGAACGTTTTTTAGAACGCTTTTTGTGCATTTTCACCCCTTTTAAATTTCGAATTGTTTAAGAACTGTTCTTAGACATCATTTATATCTTATAAGTAACTAATATTCCAAATGTCATATTTCTAGGCCCTTCAGTAACGCAAAAATCGCATTTTTAGAACGTTTTTTGCTCCTGCACCCCCTTTGGGGTAGTGGCACCGACATAAGATATAGCCTATGTTCTAAGTTGGACTAACACCATCATTTAGATACCATAACTTTTGGAATCGGTTCGGTAGTTCCTGAGCTTACCTCCTACAAATAAACAATTTTTTCCTCTTTATAATAGGAGTATAGACTAGCAAACCCCGCGGCTTTGCTCGCGTAATAGGTGAAATATGCCACGTGATATTTGCATGACTATTTTTTATTAGAAGAACACTTTTTGGAATAATTCAAAAATTACAAATTAAGCCACAGTTTGACTAAACTTCATTATAAAAGTGCAATAGACAGAAATGAGATTTTAATTAATAAGAAGAACTAAAACTAATTCTAAATAAATGATAATTTAGAAAGAATTTTGAGACATTTATGCTCATTTCATGTGCTTATTTCAGTATTCATTTGAAGTTTTGAATTTTTTAGAAACCATCTTAACACATTTACATCTTAAAATTAACCATCATTTCAAATTCCAAGCTTCTTGTCTAACAGTCTATCACTTCTCTGGTGTTAGAAGCACCAACATAAAATGCCGAAATAGAGTTGAAATAGAATGCCTGGAAAAATGTTGAAACAGAGACTGTCACCATTAATTTGCCAACATTAACCTTGAAATGGATTGATATTTCTAATATTCTATAGAAAACGGAATTTAGATATTTTTAAAGGCTTTCTTGTTGTTCCTGCCAACCATGTGGTAGTGACACCGGTATAAAATATAGGCCGTATAGGATCAGGACTATAACCCTTAATTCACAACCAATGACTTCTGTAATTGGTTTATTATTTCCTGAGATTCCATAGAAATCGTAATTTAGGAATTTTTGAGAATGCTTTTCGCTCCTTCACCCCTTTTTAATTTCGAATATATTTTCGACTGTTCTTAGAGGACATTTATATTTTATAAGTAACTTACCGTGCTATATTTAAAGTTTCTAGCCTCTTCAGTGCCGCAAAAATCGCAATTTAGATTGTTTTTTACTCCTGCAACCCCCTAGGGGTTGTGGCACCGACATAAAATATAGCTTATGTTTGAGCAGGTTCTATCACCTTCAATGTGCAAACATTATGTTTGAAATCGGTTTCATATTTCATATGATTGCATAAAAATCGTAATTTAGAACGATTATAGAACGGTTTTCGCTCACTTCATCCTTTTAAAATTGGAATTTTCTTTCGACATTTCTTAGAAAGCATTTTCATCTTTGAAGTAATTACCGTTCCAAATTTAAAATGTTAGACCCCCTCAGTAACACAAAAAAACGCAATTTAGAACCTTTTTTGCTCCTGTAACCCCTGGGTGGTAGTGATAACAACGTAAAATATAGGTTATGTTGGAGCGGGGATTGTCAACATCAATTTGAAACCATTACATCTGAAATCCGTTTATATTTCCTGACATTGCATAGAAATCGCAATTTAGAACGTTTTTAGAACGCTTTTCGTTCATTTTCACCCTATTTAAATTTCAAATTTTTAAGGAACTCTTCTAAGAGACCATTTACATATCATAAGTAATTACCATGCCAAATTTCAAGTTGCTAGCCCCTTCAGTATCACAAAAATCGCAATTTAGAGCGTTTTTAAAATGCCACCGCAAGGTGGTAGTGACTTCGACATGAAGTATATCCTATATAGGAGCAAAGACTGCCAACATCAATTTGAAACCATTACATCTGAAATCCGTTTATATTTCCTGACATTGCGTAGAAATCGCAATTTAGAACGTTTTTAGAACGCTTTTCGATCATTTTCACCCTATTTAAATTTCAAATTTTTAAGGAACTCTTCTAAGAGACCATTTACACATCATAAGTAATTACCATGCTAAATTTAAAGTTGCTAGCCCCTTCAGTATCACAAAAATCGCAATTTAGAGCGTTTTTAAAATGCAATCGCAAGGTGGTAGTGACTTCGACATGAAGTAGATCCTATATAGGAGCAAAGACTGTCATCATCAATTTCCAGCCATTACTTTTGAAATCGGTTGGGTACTTTCTGAGATTGCGTAAAAATCACCATTTAGAACGTTTTTTAGAATGCTTTTTGCGCATTTTCTCCCCTTTTAAAATTCGAATTTTTTAAGAAATGTTCTTAGAGATAAATTATAACTTATAAGTAACTACCATTCCAAATTTCATGTTTCCAGGCCCTTCAGTAACACAAAAATCGCAATGTCGAACGTTTTTTTGCTCCTGCACCCCCTTTGGGGGTAATGGCACCGACATAAAATGTAGCCTATGTTGGAGCAAGGGTGGTCACCATCATTTTGACACCATTATTTTTCAAATCTGTTTGGTAAATCTTGAGATTGCGTAGAAATTGCTATTTAGAATGTTTTTTCTATGGTTTTTGCGCATTTTCACCCCTTTTAAATTTCGAATTTTTTAAGAAATGTTCTTAGAGATCATTTATATCTAATTAGTAACTACCATGCCAAATTCCATGTATCTCGGCCCTTCAGTAACACAAAAATCGCAATTTTGAACTTTTTTTGCTCCTGCACCCCTTTAGAGGTAGTGGCACCGACATAAAATGTAACCTATGTTGTAGTAAGGGTTATCACCATCATTTTGACACCATTATTTTTGAAATCGGTTTGTTACTTCCTGAAATTGCGAAAAAATCGTCATTTACAACGGTTTTTAGAACGTTTTTTGCGCATTTTCACTCGTATTAAATTTCGAATTTTTTAAGAAATGTTTTTGGAGATCATTTATATCTAAAAAGTAACTACCATGCAAAATTCGATGTATCTCGGCCCTTCAGTAACACAAAAATCGCGATTTCGAACGTTTTTTTTGCTCCTGCACCCCCTTTAACGTTAGTGGCATTCAACATAAAATGTAGCCTATGTTGGAGCAAGGGTTGCCACCATCATTTTCACGCCATTATTTTTGAAAGCGGTTTGTTGCTTCCTGAAATTGCGTAAAAATCGCCATTTAGAACGTTTTTTAGAACGCTTTCGCGCATTTTCACCCCTTTTTAATTTTGATTTTTTTAAAGAAATGTCCTTAGAGATCATTATTATCTTATAAGTATTTACCATTCCAAATTTCATGTTTCTAGGCCCTTTAGTAACACAAAATTCGCATTTTTAGAACGTTTTTTGCTCCTGCACCCCCTTTTGGCCAGTGGCACGGACATAAGATATAGCCTATGTTCTAAGTTGGACTAACACCATCATTTTGATACCATTACTTTTGAAATCGGTTCGGTAGTTCCTGAGCTTACTTCCTACAAATAAACAATTTTTTCCTCTTTATAATATGAGTATAGATAGATTAGTATAGATAGATTGAGCATTTATCAGTAAAATTATGGAGCATTACTATTAGAGTTATCTAATATATGTGATATGTGAATGAAACTGTTTCTTTTTATATATAAAAAAATATCTGTAAGATACGCAAGGATCTTCAGTTGGACTCATTTCACTTTTATTAACACGAGGTGGAACCCGTCGAATTTCGACGAAAGAAAATGGGCGCTGGTCACTGGCGGAAAATATCGCGTTCAGCTCATATAGTAGACTGTTCCTACCCCCCTACGAGCTGTCAGAGAGGCGTGTACTTTTAACAGCCGTGGAGTCCAAGAGATATTATCGGCTATCTGTTGACAAAATTTACGAGCCAGTAGGAACGGAAAGTTCTCCCATAGCAGCTATTTTTGTTAGTAGGGAAATACTACAATTTCTTTTGCACTTTTTATAATACACGAAATCACATTGAACAATTTTACTGTTATTATTATTATTATTACAGCAACGCAACCGGGAATTCCATCAAGGAATAAGTTTCAATTGAATAATTTCGACTTTTATAAATGCCTACATTTTAGAAAAGGTTTGATAAAAATTTAAATATGACAATAAAAATTGATTCAATGTAATTCTCCTGTCTAAAATGATTTTGATGTTTCACCTTACTTTATATTATGTTTATTATATGTTCATGTTTACCTTCAAATTTAACCATCCTAAATTTTAAACAAATAATTATTAAATCAACTTGTCTATAACTCGTTTTCATAATTTAATTACGTAATATTCAGTGTTTGTGATTTTTTTCCTTTGTTTATGTAAAGCAACATTAATTTACTACTGAAAAATCAAAGCACAATTGATTATAATTAATTACTGTAATATGTATTTTTTTTTTTAAATGTTTGTTTGTAGATAAAAATATTATTATAAATCATCAGGTAAAGAAAATATGGACAGAGTGAAGATTTTAGTCTGAGTTACACATTCATTCTTCAATATGATATATTTAAAAATATTTCACAAATTTATTGAACACTTTAAAATTCAATGTTTCGTTGAGATTTTGGACCTATTTTTATAAACGATAATAGATACAGCCATCGGTATTTCTCACTGGGTAAGACAAAGAAGCTGAATTCTCAATGTAGTAACCGCCCCCCCCCCCCTCTCCACCTAAAAGCGAAAAAAAAATAAAAGGTTGTAAGAGAATTTTATCAAAATATCTCCGATTACTGAAGTTATTCAATATATTGGCACGTATTTAAGTATTTATATAATGAAATTAAACTACAGTGCAAAATGAACATAAATTATACAAAAAATACTCCAAGTAGTGTTTTTTAATACAGCTTTATTTGACAAAAGCATAATATAAGATTTCCAATAACTCAAATTAACGGCCATAAATTCGAATTTTGAAAGTTATTTCATTTAATTTTGATCATCTTTTAATAAAATTAACATTATTAAAGGATATTGAAAATTGCGAATTTCAATACATGTAACGATATCTTCCTTAATTCTCTATTCAATCAAAGGATACAATATTAAATATAGATACAACATACATCAATGTATATACGATTCACAAAGACAAAATATCAAAGTATAATATTAATATGTATCGATATGAGGGAAAAAAAATCATTAAATGAATATTAGTATTGCGCATGCTAAGTACACCCCCCCCCCCCCTCCTACTCAACATTGCTCCCACCAAAAATATCTAACAATATTAACTGAAAGGAAAGTAAAAACATAATATGTTTGCTCTGCATATTTAAATTTTCAAATAATATTAGTTTTTTTAAATTATGTGATTGTAAATTTTAATTAAAGATGTGGAATGCGTCCTCAAAAAATTATTATTTTTATATTTTCCCCCAAAACTTTGTTAACCTTGCCTTGAGTTTATAAGAATTTTGTTATATTAAACAAAGAAACTTCTGTATTTATATAGTTATTATATAGCAGGGTTGGCGAACCTTTTTGTTGCCGCGTGCCAAATTCGATCAAAAAATATTTTATGTGACTATGACGTGCCAACTAAAAAACAAATTTAGTAGGTGGAAAAATAATGGTTTAAAATTACTTAAAATTTTTTATTAAGCTGTAAAAAATATGAGGAACGTACATGTTGGTATTACACAAAATCTGGAAGCAAATATATTTTTGAAAATAATTTAAAAAATTTAATACGATGTAATTTGATTTCTATTGCTGCACCTTAATATCAAGTTAATTTTAATGCAAACTGAACCGGATTTATCTGACAAGTGCTTTCAGTTTCAGTTTTGATATTATTCATTTGTGAAAACAATGACTCGAAAGAATATAGATAGACAGAAAAACTTAAAACAGCAAACGCCAGTTTCTTTGAAAAGCTCTGAAATAAATTCTAAGTTGCCACAACTTTACCATCGGAATTTAGTAATGTGTAATAACCAATTCTTATCGATAGTTATCAAATAATGTATTTGTTCGAATAATTTTTGAGACCATAATTAGATTGGAATATAACATACCACGATTTGAGTTTTTCAATTTGCATTTAATCGAATTTAGAAAAGATCAGTCACGATTTTGTGTAATCTATCTTTATTTTGATTTAGAGCCATAGCAGTGCCGTGCCAAAAATATTCTTTAGCGTGCCAAAAGTGGCACGCGTGCCATAGGTTCGCCGACCCTGTTATATAGTTTATATATAATATTTTCTGTATTTATATAGTTACATCCGAATGTAAATATTACCCGAACTTTCTTTTTTCTTACAGAGTATTTAAATAAAGCACATTTTTCCCCTTTATGTAGATTAAAACTTAGCACTGAAAATTATTTAAAAACCATTAATTACCTAAAATATAACATAGTAGTTTTCTCATACATTAGGAAGGTTCACAGCTGTCTTCCACACATTTTAACAATTTTTTTTCTTTTCTTTTTTTTTTCTTTTTCTGATCATTTTTTTAATAAAATTGACATTATAAACAAATATCCAAAATTGCTAAGCTCAATACATATAATTAATTTTCAGTTAATTCTGTCATTGTCATCTATTTAATTAAAGGATACAATACTCAATATAAATGCAATAAAGCTGCAGCAACATATATATGATTCACAAAAACAAAATGTCAGAGTATAATATTAATACATTGTACAAGTGAGACAAAAAAAATCATTGAATGAAAATGTGTAATGTGCATGCTGAGTTCCCACCCATCCCTCGACTTACTTCCACCAAAAATATCCATAACAATATTAACTGAAAGTGAAAACAAGAAACATAATATGTTTGCGCTGCATATTTAAATTTTCAATTAATATTCATTTTTTAAATTATGTGATTGTAAAATGTGTGTGTGTTTAAAATGCTCAAAAAGGAAACCAAAAAGAAAAAGTTGACTGTGATAGCGTGACGCAGGTTGTTCACTCTCAACGGTGTCCAATGGCTGATTCCTAAACCGTTAGTCATAGACATATAGTTCCAATTACAAAAATGTTTTAAATGAAGTAAAGAAGTATTTTAAAAGCGATTTCGGTCAATAAAAAGATTTTTTTTTTTTTTTAAATATGAAATTTTATTTTTTATACTGTCTCATGCCCCGGGTCCTATAAGTAATATTTAGTAAAATTTTCTAATATTACACTGACAAGTAAGACAAAAAAAAAAAAGCCATTATTCCATGATTAAAACTGACCGAATATCTGTTTAAAGTTGGAGCATATTTTTTGCTGCGAAATAGCGGTCATTCACAAATTTAGTAGAAATATCGTCAGCTGTATTAAAAAAAAAAAAATAGTTGAGAGTAAAATTGCAATATAAATTTGAAATCTATAATCATTCCGACATATTAATGCAAAATATACAATTTGTACTAAACAAATAAGAGGGGAAAAATAACTGAATTTTTGTTAAATAAGATTATGAACAGCAACAGCTTCATTTCTTTACAAAATTATACATATTATAAAATGCTATTAGGTTGCAAAATTTGAGTTATGTTATGTTCCTTAGCTTTTGATAATTGACAGTATGTATTTTGTAGCGAAGAAACCGGAATTGACTCTCCCTGTTTTAACACCACGTAAAGATTTTTTACAAATCATAATAGCATAAAAGTCATGAATTTCAAAGTTTCATAACTCGGTCAATTTCAGTGTTAGATGAACATATATTTTTGTGGAGTTTCATGAGTTATTTTGACTTTATTTTTAGTGTAACAGGAAGTTTTTACTAAATATCACTTATAGAACGTATATATATTTCGAAATATTTTAAGAAATATTTTTATTGACCCAGATCGCTTGCTTGATAAAAGTCGTGATAAGTTGGCCCAAGTAATGTCCTTGAACAATTGCGTGATTTTGACGCACTTCTATTTAGATTTGTGAATGAAAATGTGCATTTATGTCATCTTTTATTGATGTAAACGTTTCGCCATTTTGTGTTTTTTTTATTAAATGAAATTCGTATAATTAGAAAATCTTTCTGTGTAGTTGATGAATTAATTACGTTTTATTTTATATGAAAAAAAAAAACGTTTTGAATCTAAGGCACACAGACTTGAGCCACAAGTATAATTAATTAATAATTATGTATATTTCATAAATACGCATAATTAATTAATTATTATGCATATTTAATAAGTGCGTGTAATTAATTAATAATATATTTATGTATTTATTAATTACTATAATACATACAATTTAATTACTTTAAAAAAGTTTTTGGACATATTCGTTTTCGTTTTCGGTCGAAAATAGAAAGATCTCCAAAATTCGGTTTCGGTTTTACATTAAAAACCTGTTTCGGTCAATCCTTAATAATAATTATATATACCATTTCTATAAAAAAAAAAAAAAATACAGGTGTCCTTAAAGTTTTTACACAGTCAAAAATAGCGTTTTTTTTGCATAATTATGATTTTTTTGCAATAAAAAGGACACAGATACATTCTGTTGACTTTTATATTAGTATTTCCACTTTATGATCAAAATTAAATTACCATTTCACATGTCGCATTTTCAATTTACCAAAATTTTTGCTGTCCTTATAGTTTTTACACGCACTGTATATATATACTATATATATATATATATATATATATGTATAATGCTTTTCACACAATTAAAATACCAGGAATAATCTACTATATTATAATATTATATTATAATAATTAGATATTACGAGTTTAGTTTAAACTAAATAATTTATAGTAATATTACCACATACAAGCTGCAAAAGTGTTATTCAAAATACTTCACAAATTCATAAACAAATTTTACAACAAAAGAATTTGTTTGTAAAGGCCTGTACATATATAACTTTATCAAATTTAGGGGAATTGTGGACCCCTTCCTCCCTTTACAATATCATACGTTATCAATCTTCTATTCCTCTTCCCCCAATGATATCGTTATCAATGTCTAAAAATTCTTTTTATTATTACAATTTTTTCTTTCTTTTTCTTTTCATACGTTTGCAGCGATATTATACATTTATTATTCACATATTTTACTGATTTGAATGAAGAAAAGTCAATAAAATACTATTAAACATGAAATAGCTTTATACCAAAAAACATTTTAAGGAAATATTATATAAAAGTGTTTAATAATAGCTTTTTGTTACATAATGCATTTTCCTGCACTTGCCCCCTGTATGGGAAAAGAGTAAGCAGAAATAAGTTCTTATCAATAAAACAAGTGGCCAATATTCTTCCCATTTTTTTACGAGTTAAAAAACAAGTATAATTTCGAATCTGGTTACTCTAACAACGCATTCTATGCTCATGTGGCAGAAGAATAGGAATGCCAAACGTTGGGATAGTCCATATTTTGGAATAAAATTATTTTATAATTATTTAATGGTTTTAGTAACAACTTTGTACTTTCATAAAAATAGATAGCAGACTAAGCAAAAAGTTAAAAGACTATTTTGATGAAAAAAAAAATGCTTAGATAAAAAATGATAAAGATTATCAAAAGACACCTCCTCCTACAGATACATTACGATATCAAATGCCAGAGTCCTCCTCCCTCTAAAGTGATATCCTTATATATGTACAGCCCCTAAGATATTTGCGTTTTTTTTTTTTTTTTTTTACTTCTCGATGATATAACAGCAAAATTTCAGATAGAAAATAAAAGAAACAAAATATAGAAGGAAATATATGGAGCGTAACAGATGAAAAATGTATGCTTTGAACACTAAACTCATTGAAAAAATAAACTCATTTACAAAATCTACATATATCATATACATTTTGATTATACATAAAAAATACATTTTTTTTTCTTATTTACATAAGTAGATAACTTAATCATACATATTGCATCTTTCATAAAATTTTAAAATGCTCAAAAAGTAAACAAAAAAGAAAACAGTTGACTGTGATAACCTGACGCAGCATATACAGTGTGCGAGCTGTATAGCACCTCCCGTGTACGCAGCCGAAGGCACCGGGTCCTCCAACATGATGATCGTTTGTAAAGATTTTCGTTTTAAAATATAAAATCCTTCAACACTGATTTTGGCATGTTTGAAATAATTATCACGGCCCAAGGTAACAACTGGCAGGTTGGCGAATACATAATAATTAATCATAATTTATTTCTGTAAATCACACACACTTTATATATATATATTCAATTAAAAAATAAATATCTGAGTATAATTTTAATACGTAAAAAAAAAAAAAAAAAAAAAAAAAAAAAATTAAATAATAAGAAAGAAAAATCATGCACCAAGCATAGATTATAAAACACTTTCAAACACTTCCAAAATGCTTTATCAAGCCTTCGCCGTTTAATAATGTAAATAAGATACCCAAGAAAACGTTTTAGAAATAGCGCATTTGAAAATCGGATATCAGCAATTACCGTCCACAGTCGAAAAGGTACTTTAATTCGTCTCTGCAGCTCTGTATATGATCTATATATTTGTACATATTCTACACAGTCTGCTAAAATTTAGTATAATAAGAAAACGCATAACACAGTTAAAAATCCACTACCAATAGGCAGAAACGTACTTGAATTCTTTTGTACAGCCCTGTATATTACATATACATTTTTATGCACGTAATATAAAAAGTTGAAATTTAATTCAGGCAAAAACACTCTTAAAACTCTTCACTCCTCATTTTTATTTATTTATTTTTCTACTCTCCCATTACCTCCCTACCCTTCCTTTCCTTTTCTTCCTGCACACTGAGTTTGAAATACCGTATTTTATGGAAGAAACGCCGCACTCCTCAAATTGGCCTGAATAAGCTTAAAAATATCGTAATCGCCGCACCCGTTGTAAACGCCGCATCCATCGGAACGCTACTTTTGTCGAAATACTTCTTTCAATTTTAGCAGTAGTTTAAGTTACTAATATTTTATGCTGTGCATACGAGTCAAATTCAATATGTAAAATAAACATACATCTAAAATAATGGACAAACTGAAGAATTGTGATCATGTGGTTTAAACTACTGGTGTATTATGTACATGAAAAATTAATGTGTTATGAAAGACATTTTCATGAAACCCTTATAAATACACACACACACACACAAACACATACATATATACAATTTTTGAATGGAATTAATTTAATATAACATTTGGGGCCTCCTGTTTTCTCAATTTCGAGTCCCTTCAAAATTTTCTGAGGGAAGCAAAACCTAAACGTGGCTAAATTGACTTTGAAAACTTCTCTCAGCTATTTCTATCCCCTCTAACTATTCCCCCGACCCAACTTTTATTACTCCGGAGTCCGAGCAAACGCAACGGGGTGTCGCTCCCCATGGAGTGATGGATTATATCGAGGGGGAAGACACTGAAATCATCAGAATAGAAATATATGCGTTTTGTTTTAATTATAGCTCCCTCCCTAATTAATTTCAATGAAATATTTTTATATCAATGGATAAATTGGAAACTGTACATTTTTTCGTGTTTTTTTTAATTTCCAAACGACCTAATAGAACTGCCATAATTTACAATTTAATGAGAGGTAGAAATTATTTTGGTCATGCTCTGAGTATTTCACGTAAAATCAAATATTTAAAATTATTTTTAATATAAAATGAAAACTAGGATGAAAAGTGACAAGTTTTAAGAATTGCATACAGAAAACAAAATTCGAAAATCTTAATTTTTTCATGAGATATCCTTAGAAAAGTGAGACAAAATATTCCCATAGGTTTACATGGAGAACGGAAAACGGGATTGCAAGTGATCAGCACCCTTAACAAAGGAACTGCTGCATCAAATTTATAATACATCGACAAAAAATAATTAGAATAAAAAATCCATCTTACACTTGCTAATTTAACTCTCCAAAGACATATTTTAACCTAAGATTAACAAAATACTTTTTCATAAACTTCAACTGTTAAAATTATTGAAAAATTAAACTTTATTCATATACGTAATCGGTAACATGTAATCAAGATAAGTAATTTTGATTAAGTTATTAACTGATGCTTGGTATTACGGAATGAAAAATCCGCAAAAATGATTTCACCTTGACATAATCATAGAATTTTACTACCTTTACATCTAAACCGAATCAAGTCATTTTCCATGTTTCACATCCATATTAACCATTTAAAAACATTTTAACGCGCAATAGGTTATTAATAAATATATTTTCAAGCTTGAAGTCACGTTTGTCAACTATTACCACTTTCCATGTTAAAATTCCCACTCGTGATTTCAGGTCTTAGTATAATATCTGTACCTGTGCATAAAAATTCCAGAAATTTATAACTTTTAGACGTATTCAAGGGGAAATATCTCGTTTTATCAAATAAAAGTATCGTTTACTTTTAAACATGACGTCATTTTCAGTCGCTGAAATATTTTGCCTATTGTCTCAAACTCAATATCAGCGAAATGAAAAAATAGTGAAATATAACAGCATCATCAGGGAAATTGTGTCTTTTTTAAAGCACAACGTCATTTTCTGTTCAAATTTTTAAAAAAGATATTTTTAATTGTAATGGGAAAATGGCATCAGTAAGAATATAATCAATAAAGATAACTAATCCACTTTTAATAGAAATGAAGTACTTCAGTTGCCACGATTAGAAAATTGGTATTGGAAACTATAAAAAAATTCATATCTCAAAAAAAAAAAAAAAAAAAAAAAATTGAGATACTTCTTTCAAACAAATTGCATTTAAAAGTGCATTTTTTTCTGCATACGACAGTGTAAACATTTAAAATGTGGGATGTTTAGAAGTTTAAAAATTTGCATTAGCGAAAATTGCAAAAGCGAAATTTCATTTGAAATTTTAAAGTGTTGCCATTCAGAGAATGACGTATGCGTTACGCACAGATATGTTTGTCCTTTATAATATAGATACTAGCAGACCCGTCCGGCGTTTGTAAATAATCCTTCTATATATAAAAAAAAGTTTTGATTTGGAAATGGACCAATGAAAATCTGCGTAGATATTCCGGGTAGATCCACATCCAATTTGAATGCTTAAGCATGGCCTTTCATTGTTAATATTAAAAAAACTGTTGCATACAAAAATATGAAAATCGGTGGTATTATAGAGAAATGTTTGATAAACACGCTGATGCAGACATGTTTTCAAATCGAAGAATTATTTTAAGAGATATTTAATGCTAAAGTTTGACAAAATCGTTCCATTAAAAAAGTTTTATTGGATCAAAATCTATACATGAGAATTTAATCATTTTTAGATAATTTTATACGTTATAAGTTCCGGTGTGCAGATTGCATTTATTTTTCTTATTTGACTCATTTTTTGAGGTTTTATTTCAATTTTAAATTCAGATTTTCAGCATTTCGAGAGATATTTTTTACAAATTTTAGAAAATGTTATTAATTTAAACTGTTGCCAGTTGTATAAACAGCGCAAAAAATAATGTTTACTTCAAATTAAAAAATTATTTTACACGCCACTATTATAAACAGAACATATAAAAAGCAGGAACACATTGAAAATTACGTCATAAAAACTATAATTACACGTGAATTTTAAAAGAGACAGAATATTGTAAAATAATAAATTCATAAACATGCGTTAGAAGTCTTAAATAGGAGAATTTACGTCACATTTACGTCACATTACACTTATTATATAAATGAACAAAAAATAATATTGCAAAACAGTTTAAATTTAAAAAAGGCTCGAGACATTTATTTGATACTTTATTATGATCATAATATTTCATTTCTAACAAAATTATTTTTACGTGAATATTAAAAAGAAAAAGAAAAGTTTGGTGAAAATTACGTCAGATTATAATTCTCAGATTCAAATTATAATTCATTCTTCCGAATTCTTTTTAAAGCCGATCAAATTATCGTGCTGTTAGAGTCTGCGGTGTCTGAACGGGGGTTGACGAGCGTAGCTCGTAGGGGGCAGAGCTCCCAAGTAACCTTAAACAAAACTTAAGTTTGTATGATTTTATATCTTTGGAAATTATTTTAAATGAACCTAATATCGGAGACCCCATTGCCTTCGTAGCGTCTAGTGCAGGGACGGCGAACCTATCGCACGCGAAGGAATAATTTTGGCACAGCATTGCTTGTGGCTCTAAATCAAAATAAAGTGAGATTACACAAAATCGCGACTGATCTTTTCGAAATTTGATTAAATGGAAATTGAAAAATTCTAATTGTGACATATTATATTTTAATCCAATTAATTGTGCTCTCAAAAACTTTTCAACCAAAGACGATATTTGAAAACTGTTGACAAGAATTGCTTATTAGACATTACTAAATTTCGATGGTAAAGTTATGGCAACTTTCAATTTATTTCAGATCTACTCAAAGAAACTGGCGTTTGCCATTTTAAGCTTTTCTGTCTATCTATATGACCCCGAGTCACGGTTTTCACAAATGTATATGGCAAAACGCAAACTGAAAGCATTTGTCAGATAAATTCAGTTTAGTTTGCATTAAAATTAACCTGATATTAATATGCAACAACAGAAATCAAATTACATCGCATTAATTTTTTTAATTAATTTCTAAAATATATTTGTTTTCATAATTATTATACGATAGCGTTTTAGATCTTCAATTAGTCAAAATTAATCATAGGGTATGAAATAATCATTAGAATAATATTTTAAAGAAATGCGCAAAAATGGGGTAAATGCTTAAAAATGGGCCCTAGGGCCCCAATAAAAATATGAGGGTGTTGGTCTAGGGGGAAGAGTCCAAGACTCAATTTTAAAATTACGCAATGAGAAGGTGGGAAAATTAGGGTGTAAAAAATGCAAAACACACAAAAATTTCAAGGGACCCCGGATCGGGCCCTACAGGACCCTAAAATGCCTCAGGATTTTAACTGGAATATAGAAACTGGAGAATAACTAAATGGAAAAATGGTTCCAAAAATGAAGATCGGATTAAGAGGGGCAATTTGTTAATAATTTATGGTGCAAAAGCTTCAAGGGGCCTTGTACCGGGCCCCAAGGGGGAAGGTACTTAAGTGGCATGTAGTTTGGTATAAATACACTTTTTAGTAGTTTTTAATGTAATCAGAGGACGCTAGAACTATGGTAAAGAAATCTGCAAGGAATTCGGATAATTTTTAAAAAAGATGCACCAAGGACCCCAAGAAGACGATTTATATTCAAAATTGGTGGTAGTTGAAGTCTGAAATATTTTTTTGTCGTTCATGTAATAGCTAGCTGGAGAACCTAAGATGTTGTTAGGGAAAAAAAGCTAGTGAATCGGACTATTTTTAAGGGAGTTATAATAGGGGGCCCAAAAGAAACCACCTGATAGTTGAGAACTGGGCCCTAACATGAAAACATGTTAAAACGTTTTAGTACTTAGCATTTTAGATCTTCGATTAGTCAGGATTAAGGATAGGGTATGAATTAATAATTAGAATATAATTTGAAAGAAACGTGCAAAAAAATTGGGGAAATGCTTAAAAAAGGGCGCCCCAATAAAAATATGTGAGTATTGGTCTAAGGAGAAGAGTTCAAGACTCAATTTTAAAATTATGCAATGAGAAGGTAAGAAAATTACGGCGTAAAAAATGCATAGAAACTGGAAAATAACTAAATGGAAAAATGGTTCCAAAAATGAAGATTGGATTAAGAGGGGCAATTTATTAATAATTTATGGTGCAAAAGCTTCAAGGGGCCTTGTACCAGCCCCAAAGGGGGAGGGACTTAAGTGGAATGTAGTTTGGTATAAATACACTTTTTAGTAGTTGTTAATGTAATCTGAGGACGCTAGAACTATAGTAAAGAAAATTGCAAGGAATTCGGATCATTTTTAAAGAAGATGCACCAAGGGCCTCAAGACGATTTATATTCAAAATTAATGGTAGTTGAAGTCTGAAATACTTTTTTGTCGTTCATGTAATAGCTGGAGAACCTATAAGAAGTTGTTAGAAAAAAAAAGCTAGTGAATCGGACTGTTTTTAAGTGAGCTGTAATAGGGGGCCCAAAAGGGGCCAACTGATAGTTGAGAACAGGGCCCTAACATGAAAACATGTTACAACGTTTTAGTACTTAACGTTTTAGATCTTCGATTAGTCAAGATTAAGCATAGGGTATGAATTAATCATTAGAATATAATTTGAAAGAAATGTGCAAAAAATTGGGGAAATGTTTAAAAAAGGACCCTAGGGCTCCAATAAAGATGTGTGAGTGTTGGTCTTGGGAGAAGAGTTCAAGACTCAACTTTAAAATTACGCACTGCGAAGGTGAGAAAATTGGGGTGTGAGAAACGCATGGCACACAAAAAATTTAAGGGGCCCTGGATCGGCCCTATGGGATACTAGACGGGCCCATTGTGTTAACTGGAATGTAGAAACGGGTGAATAACTAAATGGAGAAAGTATATCAAGAATGAAGATCGGATAAATACGAAGCAATTTATCAACAATTTAGTGCACTAAAATTTCAAGGGGCCCTGTACCGAGGCCCTTGCAAGGGTGCCCATTAACTGAAATGTAGAAATGGGATAGAAGCTGAAAGGAGAATTCACCCCAAAAACGAAGAAGATCGGATAGAAAAGAGGCATGTTATTAACAATTTAGTGAACTAAAACTTCAAGGGGCCCTGTACCCGACCCCTTGCAAGGGTGCCAGGGTCTTAACTGAAATGTAGAAATAGGGCAGAAGCTAAAAGGAGAATTCATCCCAAAAACGATGAAGATCGGATAGAAAAGAGGCATGTTATTAACAATTTAGTGCACTAAAACTTCAAGGGGCCCTGAACTGGGCCCCTTGCAAGGGTACTAGGGTCTTAACTGAAATGTAGAAATGAAGCAGATACTGAAAGGAAAATTCACCCCCAAAAAGACGAAGATCGGATAGAAAAGAGGCATGTTATTAACAATTTAGTGCACTAAAACTTCAAGGAGCCCTGTACCGGGCCCTTTGCAAGGGTGCCAGGGTCTTAACTGAAATGTAGATATGGGGTAGAAACTGAAAGGAGAATTCACTCCAAAAACGAAGAAGATCGGATAGAAAAAAAAGGCATGTTATTAACAATTTAGTGCATAAAAACTTAAAGGGGCCCAAGGGCCCCGGCCCTTAAAAAATTTAAAAAACTGAGCCTCAGGTGCATCAGGACCTGTCTTGGGCTATTCACATCTAAAATTTCAGACTTCTACGTGCAGTAGTTTTCGCTAGCCATCGCATACACACAGACACACAGAGCGATTTGTTCTTTTATTAGTATAGATTAAGCATTTATCAGTAAAATTATGTTTGATATGACAGTATTACAACTGTTAAAATACGAGGGTATTTGTCCGTGGGGGATTTTGTCCGGTATGGTTTTTGTCAGTGGGGTTTTTGTCCGCGGAGCTTTTGTCCTGGACTCGTAGAAAGCGCAGGGCGGAGGACTAAGAAAACAGCCTTGTGTTTTAAATATATAGATGGCACAGTTCGCTCCGGAATGGTTACCTACACCTTCCTACAGTTGGATTTTATACACTAAGTAATTTTTTTACTTATAGTTCCACTTTAAAAGTACTCATTTTATATGTAGATGTGAGAATATTTTTATTAGTTCCCCCTGAACTCTTTTTAAAAAATAAATTAAACACCGTACAACAAAAAATATGCTAGAAATCTAAATTTATTAGACGAAACTTAATAAAGAAAGTTGTGTAATTTGGGAAACTGTATTTTTATAAAGGTTAATGCGTCTTATAATAAAAAGAAATTATGGATCTTGATGACATTGTTTTTGGCATGCCTAAAATCTCGCGATACACTTGACTAATTCAATCAAGTGAAAAGACCTGTTCGCTAATGCTAATCCTATGGAAGAAATTTATAACGATATCTTGGTTGCATTTTAATAATTTTAAATGATTTTTTTTTTTTTTTTTTTTTTTTTTTTTTTTTAGTGGATAGCTGAGATCGATCTGTACAAAAGCCGTTTTTTACTTTTTCGATTTTGTTTACAGATATTTTTAATGAGGAAACTTTCATTTTCGGAACCGATTTCGAAACTCAAAGCAAAAAAAAAAAAAAAAAAAAAAAAAAAAATCATTTAAAAATATTGAAATGCAACCGAGATATCTTTATAAATTTCTTCCATAGGATTAGCATTAGCAAACGGGTCTTTTCACTTGACTGAAGTAGTCTCTTAATCATTGATAAAAATTACGGCAGTTCACAAATTTAAACTGACTATCCTTTTGAGACATTTTTAAATTAATTTTTGTTTACAAACGCACGAAATTGGCAGTTGTTCTCATCCAGAAACTAAATAATCCAGTTATCGGGAAAGATAGAAAGAAAATCTTTCAGAAAATGTTGACAAGTTGGCATTTTGAATCGAATTTTCGAACGCGACAGCTCATGTAAGGCAAAATACTACCGCCAAGATTCAAAAATCGCTTCTAAAAGTGTTTTTACATTTATCGAAAAATGTAACAAATTGTTCGATTCTAAATCAATTCAATAATGATGCCTGCTAGTATCATGCTTTTATGCTTAAAAATGAATCCTGAAATATGTCAGAAAGTTTTGCGCTGTTGAGCAGGGAATATTTTTTTTTTTTTTTTTTTTAGAACTCGTTTAATTTTGTTTAGTGCTGCCATCTGTTTTGATGTTTTTATACTCCTAGTTTATGTAATTCACCGTACATAATGACAATAAATATGCTGGCGAATTGTTAACAATATATTTTCTCATACAAGAAGAAACTTTTCCTATTAAGTAATAAATAATTATTTATGAGTTGAATAAGCACTTGGACAGTGTTCATATCTTAGTTATTCATTCATAAATGTTTTAATGAATGGATTTCACAAATTAAATATTTGATTTTAAAGTGATTTATAAACCTCTGAAAATAATTTTCGCCTTAGTTGCGAAGAGTTAGGATTTTAGTACTTTGTTGACAACATTTTTCGATATAATCAGTAAATTCAGATTTCGTTTATCTTTTTCTAAAACATATAATCAACTTAAGATGACGTCAGTTGGTGCTGCCATCTAATGTTACATTTTTACACTTATTTTAACTAATTACGGCCCAACTCGATGTTTCGTTGTAAATTCAAACGACCCCCCCCCCCCCCCCCCCCGATAACGACGGAAAAGGCTTCATGACGAAACAATGGATTATAATTCAAGATACAGTGAATTTATATGAAAATGAAAAAAAAAATGTTTGATTTTTTGGCACTTAAAAGTAAGGATCAATCAAAAATGTTTTTAAGATCGAAACCGAAACCAAATTTTGGTACATAATTATTAATAAACTAGCAAACCCCGCGGCTTTGCTCGCGTAATATTTGAAATATGCCAAGTGATATTTATGTGTCTAATTTTTATTAAAAGGTACTAACTAAATTTTCATTTTACTTTATTAAAAGTTTTTTTTATTAAAAGGTACTTATTACTTTTAGGAATAATTCAAAAATTACTATTTAAAACACAGTTTGATTAAACATCATTATTACACTGCATTAGACATAAATGAGATTTAAATTAATAAAACTAAATAATACTAAATAAATGATAATTTAGAAAATATTTTGAAACTGTTATGCTCAATTAATGCGCTCATTTCAGTATTCATTTGAAGTTTTGTATTTTTTTAGAAACCATCTTCTTACATCTTAAAATTAACTATCATGTCGAATTCCAAGTCCTACCACTTCTCTCAGTATAAAGGGATATGTTGAAATAGGAACTATCACCATTAATTTGCCAACATTAACTTTGAAATCGGTTTGATTTTCCTAATATTCCACAGAAACGTAATTTAGAAAGCTTTTAAAGGCCTTTTTTAGAACGTTTGTTGTTCCTGTGAACCCCAGGTGGTAGAATCATCGGCATAAAATATAGCCTGTGTAGGATCAGAGACTATTACCACTGATTCGCAACTATTACTTTTATAATAAGATGGTTTTATATCCATAAATTTAAAGACTCCTTGGTTAATGATTTATCTAGTACACCACACATCTCAACTTTCTGAATGGATTTGTTGTGTCACGACACTTCACTTCCGCATTAATTTCATTGGCTGTTAGAACTTGATGGTCTTTTGGTATTATGTTTTGACATTTGGGTTTTTTCCACCGTACATGCAGTTGGGTGGAATTGTTGTTAAAGCTTTTAAAGTTTTTGCACTGAGGATGTGAGTCCTAGTACTCACAAAACGTATACGTATGATCAAGTCTGCTTGTTTTATTGTGTCTTTAAACGTTGTTTTCAAATAATTTATTACTTTTATATTTGGTTTATATTCCCCGAAATTGCGTAGAAATCGTAATTTAGGACTTTTTTAGAATGCTTTTCGCACCTCACCTTCACTTCACCCCTTTTTAATTCGAATTTATTTTCGACAGTCCTTCGAGGTCATTTATATTTTATAAATAACTACCATGCCATATTTAAAGTTTCTAGCCTTTTCAGTATCACAGAAATCGCAATTTAGAAAGTTTTTAGCTACTGCAACCCTCTGGTGGTAGTGGCAAAGACATAAAATATAGCTTATGTTTGAGCAGGTTCTATCACCAACAATTTGTTATCATTATTTTTTTAATCGGTTTGGTATTTGAAAAGATTACATAAAAATTGTAATTTATAACGCTTTTCGCTCACTTCATCTTTTTAAATTTGAAATTTTCTTTCGACAGTTCATAGAAAGCAGTTGCATCTTGTAAGTAAATAACATGCCATACTTCAAAGTGTTAGGCCCTTCAGTTATGCAAAAAACGCAAATTAGAACATGTTTTGCTTTTGCAACCCTCAGATGGTAGTGACAGCAACATAAAATATAACCTATGTTATAGCAGGGACTGTCACCATTGATTTGCAATCATTACTTTTGAAATAGCTTTGGAATTTTTTGAGATTGAGTAGAAATCGCAATTTAGAACGTTTTTAGAACGCTTTTCGCGCATTTTCACCCCTTTTTAAATTTCCAATTTTTTCGAAACTGTTCTTAAAGATCATTTATATGTAATACATATGTACCTTGCCTAAGTTTAAGTTGTTAGCCCCTACCGATCACAAAAATCGAAATTTGGAACGCTTTTTTGCTCCTGCAATGTCTAGGTGATAGTGATACCGACTTAAAATAGCGTCTATGTTAGAGCAGAGGCTGTCAGCATCAATTTCCTACCATTACTTTTGAAATCAGTTTGATTCTTCATGAGATATTGGTGACAAATCGGCATTTAGAACGTTTTTAGAACGCTTTTCGCTCATTTTGCTCCTGTATCTCCTCTGGGTTAGTGGAAACATATATAAAATATAGCCTATCTTGGAGCAAGATCTGTCACCATCATTTTAACGCCATTATATTTGAAATCGGTTCAGTATTTCCTGAGATTGCATAGAAATTGCAATTTAGAACGTTTTTTACAACGCTATTTGCTCATTTTGGCCCCCCTTTTAAATTTCGATTTTTTTAAGGAAATGTCCTTAGAGATCATTGATATCTTATAACTAACTACCATTCTAAATTTCACGATTCAAGGCCCTTCCGTCACGCAAAAACCGCAATTTAGAACGTTTTTCACCTGCAGCCCCTTTGGGGTAGTGGCACCGACATAAAACATAGCCTATGTTGGAGTAAGGATTTTCACCATCATTTTGACGTCATTATTTTTTAAATCGGTTTGGTATTTCCTGAGATTAAGTAGGAACTACCATTTAGAACGTTTTTTAGAACGCTTTTCGCGCATTTTCACCCCTTTTAAATTTCGAATTGTTTAAGAACTGTTCTTAGAAATCCTTTATATTTAATAAGTAGCTGATACTTCAAATTTCATATTTCTAGGCCCATCAGTAACACATAAATCGCATTTTTAGAACGTTTTTTGCTCCTACACCCCCTTTGGGGTAGTGGCACCGACATAAAACATAGCCTATCTTGGAGCAAAGGTTGTCACTATCATTTTGACACCAATATTTTTTAAATCGGTTTGGTATTTCCTGAGATTATGTAGAAACTACCATTTAGAACGTTTTTTAGAACGTTTTTTGTGCATTTTCACCCCTTTTAAATTTCGAATTGTTTAAGAACTGTTCTTAGACACCATTTATATATTATAAGTAACTAATATTCCAAATTTCATATTTCTAGGTCCTTCAGTAACGCAAAAATCCCATTTTTAGAACGTTTTTTGCTCCTGCACCCCCTTTGGGGGCAGTGGCACCGACATAAAATATAGCCTATGTTCTAAGTTGGACTAACACCATCATTTTGATACCATTACTTTTGAAATCGGTTTGGTATTTCCTGAGATTATGTAGAAACTGCTATTTAGAACGTTTTTTAGAACGCTTTTTGTGCATTTTCACCCTTTTAAATTTCGAATTGTTTAAGAACTGTTCTTAGACACCATTTATATATTATAAGTAACTAATATTCCAAATTTCATATTTCTAGGTCCTTCAGTAACGCAAAAATCCCATTTTTAGAACGTTTTTTGCTCCTGCACCCCCTTTGGGGTAGTGGCACCGACATAAAATATAGCCTTTGTTCTAAGTTGGACTAACACCATCATTTTGATACCATTACTTTTGAAATCGGTTTGGTATTTCCTGAGATTATGTAGAAACTGCTATTTAGAACGTTTTTTAGAACGCTTTTTGTGCATTTTCACCCTTTTAAATTTCGAATTGTTTAAGAACTGTTCTTAGACACCATTTATATCTTATAAGTAACTAATATTCCAAATTTCATATTTCTAGGCCCTTCAGTAACGCAAAAATCGCATTTTTAGAACGTTTTTTGCTCCTGCACCCCCTTTGGGGTAGTGGCACCGACATAAGATATAGCCTATGTTCTAAGTTGGGCGAACACCATCATTTTGATACCACTACTTTTGGAATCGGTTCGGTAGTTCCTGAGCTTATCTCCGACAAATAAACATTTTTTTCCTCTTTATAATATGAGTATAGCTAGACTAGCAAACCCGGCGGCTTTGCTCGCGTAATATTTGAAATATGCCAAGTGATATTTATATGTCTAATTTTTATCAAAAGGTACTAACTAAATTTTTATTTTATTAAAAGGTACTTATTACTTTTAGGAATAATTCAAAAATTACTTTTTAAAACACAGTTTGACTAAACATCATTATTACACTGTATTAGGCAGAAATGAGACTTAAATTAATAAAATGAAATAAAACTAAATAAATGATAATTTAAAAATATTTTGAAACTTTTATGCTCAATTAATACGCTCATTTCAGTATTCATTTGAAGTTTTGAATTTTTTAGAAACCATCTTCTTACATCTTAAAATTAACCATCATGTCGAATTCCAAGTCCTACCACCTCTCTCAACATAAAGGGCTATATTGAAACAGGAACTGTCACCATTAATTTGCCAACATTAATTTTGAAATCGGTTTGTTATTTCCTAATATTCCACAGAAACGTAATTTAAAAAGCTTTTAAAGCCCATTTTTAGAACGTTTGTTGTTCCTGTGAACCCCAGGTGGTAGAATCACCGGCATAAAATATAGCCTGTGTAGGATCAGAGACTGTTACCTCTGATTCGCAACTATTACTTTCATAATCGGTTTATATTCCCTGAAATTGCATAGAATCGTAATTTAGAACTTTTTTAGAATGCTTTTCGCACCTCCCCTTCGCTTCACCCCTTTTTAATTCGAATTTATTTTCGACGTTCCTTCGAGGGTATTTATATTTTATAAGTAACTACCAGGTCATATTTAAAGTTTCTAGCCTTTTCAGTATCACAGAAATCGCAATTTAGAAAGTTTTTAGCTCCTGCAACCCTCTGGTGGTAGTGGAACAGACATAAAATATAGCTTATGTTTGAGCAGGTTCTATCACCAAAATTTGTCATCATTATTTTTTTAATCGGTTTGGTAATTTATAAGTTTGCTTAAAAATTTTAATTTATAACGCTTTTCACTCACTTCATTTTTTTAAAATTTGGAATTTTCTCACGACTGTTCTTAGAAAGCAGTTGCATCTTGTAAGTAAATACCATGCCATACTTCAAAGTGTTAGACCCCTCAGTTGTGCAAAAAATGGAAATTAGAACATGTTTTGCTTTTGCAACACTCAGATGGTAGTGACAGCAACATAAAATATAACCTATGTTATAGCAGGGACTGTCACCATTGATTTGCAACCATTACTTTTGAAATAGCTTTGGTATTTCCTTAGATTGAGTAGAAATCGCAATTTAGAACGTTTTTAGGACGCTTTTCGCGCATTTTCACCGCTTTTTAAATTTCCAATTTTTTTTAAACTGTTCTTAAAGATCATTTATAGCTAATAAATATGTACCTTGCCTAATTTTAAGTTGCTAACCCCTACCGATCAAAAAAATCGAAATTTAGAACGCTTTTTTGCTCCTGCAACGTCTTGGTGATAGTGATACCGACATAAAATAGCGTCTATGTTAGAGCAGAGGCTGTCAGCATCAATTTCCTACCATTACGTTTGAAATCAGATTCATTCTTCCTGAGATATTGCCGACAAATCGGCATCTAGAACGTTTTTAGAACGCTTTTCGCGCATTTTGCTCCTGCATCTCCTCTGGGGTAGTGGAAACAGATATAAAATATAGCCTATCTTGGAGCAAGATCTATCACCATCATTTTTACACCATTATATTTGAAATCGGTTCAGTACTTCCTGAGATTGCATAGAAATCGCAATTTAGAAAGTTTTTTATAGCGCTTTTTGCGCATTTTGACCCCCTTTTAAGTTTCGATTTTTTTAGGAAATGTCCTTAGAGATCATTGATATCTTATAACTAACTACCATTCCAAATTTCACGATTCTAGGCCCTTCCGTAGCGCAAAAGCCGCAATTTAGAACGTTTTTTGCTCCTGCACCCCCTTTGGGGTAGTGGCACATCGCCTATGTTGGAGCAAGGGTTTTCACCATCATTTTGACGCCATTATTTTTTAGATCGGTTTAATATTTCTTGAGATTGTGTAGAAACCACCATTAGAACGTTTTTTAGAACGCTTTTCGCGCATTTTCACTCCTTTTAAATTTCGAATTGTTTAAGAACTGTTCTTAGAAATCCTTTATATCTAATAAGTAGCTACTATTTCAAATTTCATATTTCTAGACCCTTCGGTAACGCAAAAATTGGATTTTTAGAACGTTTTTTGCTCTTGCACCCCCTTTGGGGTAGTGGCACCGACATAAAACATAGCCTATGTTGGAGCAAGGGTTGTCACCGTCATTTTGACACCCTTATTTTGACACCATTATTTTTTAAATCGGTTTGGTATTTCCTGAGATTTTGTAGAAACCACCATTTAGAACGTTTTTTAGAACGATTTTCGCGCATTTTCACTCCTTTCAAATTTCGAATTGCTTAAGAACTGTTCTTAGAAATCCTTTATATCTAATAAGTAGCTAATATTTCAAATTTCATATTTCTAGGCCTATCAGTAACACATAAATCGCATTTTTAGAACGTTTTTTGCTCTTGCACCCCCTTTGGGGTAGTGACACCGACATAAAACATAGCCTATCTTGGAGCAAGCGTTGTCACCATCATTTTGACATCAATATTTTTTAAATCGGTTTATATTTCCTGAGATTGTGTAGAAACTACCATTTAGAACGTTTTTTAGAACGCTTTTTGTGCATTTTCACCCTTTTAAATTTCGAATTGTTTAAGAACTGTTCTTAGATATCATTTATATCTTATAAGTAACTAATATTCAAAATTTCATATTTCTACGCCCTTCAGTAACGCTAAAATCGCATTTTAGAACGTTTTTTGCTCCTACACCCCCTTTGGTTTAGTGGCACCGACATAAAACATAGCCTATCTTGGAGCAAGCGTTGTCACCGTCATTTTGACACCAATACTTTTTAAATCGGTTTGGTATTTCCTGAGATTGTGTAGAAACTACCATTTAGAACGTTTTTTAGAACACTTTTTGTGCATTTTCAACCCTTTTAAATTTTGAATTGTTCAAGAACTGTTCTTAGACATCATTTATATCTTATAAGTAACTAATGTTCAAAATTTCATATTTCTAAGCCCTTCAGTAACGCTAAAATCGCATTTTTAGAACGTTTTTTGCTCCTACACCCCCTTTGGGGTAGTGGCACCGACATAAGATATAGCCTATGTTCTAAGTTGGACTAACACCATCATTTTGATACCATTACTTTTGGAATCGGTTCGGTAGTTCCAGAGCTTATCTCCGACAAATAAACAATTTTTTCCTCTTTATAATAGGAGTATAGATTATACGTGAGGCCCAAGTTTGTGCTCTGTACCTCTGACCAAAACCTTTCATTTTCATATAAAATAAAATGTAATTAATTAAACAACGACACAGAATGATTTTTCTAATTCTTCGAATTTCATCTAATTGAAAAATGTTTTAGGTATACATACCCTGATTTATCTTTCATTATGATTTTTGTAAATGAACATCTGTTATACTAGAACTTTTTCAAAAAGTAGTCGAAGCATTTCTGCGGTTTCAAACTAAACATTTTCTTTTACTGTTAAGTCTCCAGCTTTTAATGGGACTATGAAAAGTGTCTTCAATGTTTAATCATATATGCATAGCCTGCTTTATGATTTGCACTCACGTCTTGAGTCAGTCATGACTGATAATTACTAACAGTGAATTTCATAGCAATAAATAAAGAGTGTCTCATTTGAGTTGATACAGGTGAAATCAATGAGTAATATTGAAAATTTCTGAAGGAAGAAACGAGATTTTTGGAATACAGATAGCTTCGGTTCGTCCGAATTTTCGGCGAAACTCAGATTTTGAGTCGAAAACGAAAACGAATTTTTGGCCTATCTCTACTTATAAGTACAGTCAGCCGATTTCGTACATTTAAGTTACATAAGCGATTTCGTGAGTATGTCAGAAATTTTTGCGTTGTTGAGTAGGAAAAATAATACTATAATAATAATGATAACATTCTTCAAAGAACGAACAATTTTATTCCTGAATCCTTAATTTTTATGGCAATTATTTATTTATATCAGATTAACAGGGGCCGCCCCGGCCGTTACACTGATCGGTTTTTCCAAACGAAAATTCCTGAAATTGCCTAACTGACAATGTAAGTCCCATAAAAAGCCGTCTAGAAGAATGTGAATTATTAACGTTCGGAGTGAAATTCACATTTGCATTTTATAAATACAATTATAGAAGTTTCTCTGAAAGCTGTATTATAAGCAACGTAGAACGATGTGTTATACACGAAAACCTTCCTCCCAAAATTACCTACTTGACAAGGTATAAAGCGTAGGGGGGAGTAGGGAGGGTTGGCCATAAGGGAGGCTTGACCCACTCATCAGTTTTCATATTTAAAAGAATTTCAGAGTTTTATCAATAGGTGTTAACCAAAGCTACTGGAATGCTCAAAAAACAGTCTTTGTTTCATAAAGATAACCGAAATAGGTGTTGAAAAAATCAATTGTGATGTGAGGCGTTTACAACCTAAAAGTTGTGTTTTTTAGAAATATTTTGTAAGCTTTTTTCAGATAAAATATATCATAGAAATTTAAGTAAATAGAGGTTTTAAGTAATGCAGAAATATCGAGCTTTCAATCCAGGCATAAAGATTGTACGGTAAGTTAGGCTTAACATAACAATGTACTGTTTTTTAGAAAAGGGCTATGTGGGGAGGATTGGCCCAGTCAATATGAGGGGGGGGGGGTTGACCAGATGGAATCTTTTTACTATACACTATGCATAATGAAAGGTTAATGGTTATATATAAAAAGAATGTAAATTTATTCTGTAAAGCCACGGTAAAATAGGGTGATGGAAAAGGAAATGTTTAGATTAATGAAAAATGTGAAAAATTGCCATACCCGTAAGGCATGGTGACGTCACGGCGACGTCGTTGTGAAGTCACACTGTGATTTTGTGACCGTCGATGTGACGTCACAGTGACTAGAATGCGAGGTCGTTATGGCCGTTTTAGAGGACGTTTGTGACGTCACATTGTGACCACTCTGTGAAGTCACGGTGTGACAAATTTGTGAAAAGTGTGTCATTTGTGACTATTTTGGCATTAACTTTGTGACGAACCTGTGACGAAAGCGACAATGCTTTGAAGTCACATTGTGACCAATTTGTGAAATATGTGTCATTTGTGACGAACTTGTCATAAACACTGTGATTTCAAATGAAAATCAAATTTCAAATTAATTGCTTAAAAGACGCAAATAGTGAAAAAGATTCCATGCTGGGACTCGAACCCGGGCCATCAGTACAGCACACTGACATTCTACCGACTAAATCACATGGAACGATACCCAGGCTGGAAAATTTCTCACTATTACATGTTGGCAAGGCTACAAACGCAGCAAAAGATGGAATATTTAGCGTGAACCACCCACATGATGCAAACACGAAACTTAATTAAATCCAGCATTGATTGAAATTATATTAATACTTGGAAATTTTTCCAGAGAGAACCATTCGCCTTGCATACAATATTTCAAATGAAAGTCAAATTTCAAATTAATTGCTTAAAAGGCAATTTTAATTTGAAATGTTGTATGCAGGGCGTGTTTCTCCCTGGAAAAATTTCCAATTATTAATATAGTTTCAATCGATGCTGGATTTAATTAAGCTTCGTGTTTACCCCATGTCGGTGGATCACGATAAATATTCCATCTTATGCTGCGTTTGTAGCCTTGCGAACATGTAATAGTGAAAAATTTTACGGGCTGGGCGTCGTTTCATGCGGTTTAGTCGGTAGAATGTCAGTGTGCTACACTGATGGCCCGGGTTCGAGTCCCGGCATGGAATCTTTTTCACAATGTTGGCCTTTGCGCCTTTTAAGCAATTAATTTGACATTTGATTTTCATTTGAAATATTGTATATAAGGCGAATGATTCTCTCTGGAAAATTTTCTAAGTATTAATACAGCGATGAATTTTAAAATAAAATTTTGCTGTAAATATAAAATCTTATCTTTTTACCGTACTTTTTAGCAAAATATCGCTACTTTGGAGTCCTATTCTTCTAAGACATTTTACATTTTTCCACTTAAAAAACAATGCTTATCAACTGACATTTTTTTTTTATTAAGTTCTATGCTTGATATTTAGAATGTGTAAGTTTTTTAATTTGTTTTGATTTGTCATTGCTTTATTAAATACGAACATGGAAACTAACGGATATTAATACAACTATTATTTATAGAGCGGCATGATAAGCGATATTTATTTAAATTTTTTATTCCCGTGTATATTGTACTTTGTGAATATGAGCTAAATAGATTTGGTATGTTTTATAGGAAAAGACTGATCTGGGAAATAGAAAAAAAAAAAAAAAATGAGTAAGAAAAATCATGCGTTAAGCATAGATTAAAATATACTTTCCAACACTTTCTGAATGCTTTAACAAGACATCGTAATTTAGGGAAATGACGTAAATAAGATAACTAAGTAAACATTTTAGAAAACGCATAAAACATTTGAAAAACTGATTTCAGCAGTTACCGCCCATAGCCAAATATATTTTCCAGTTCTTTTAAACAGCCCTTATTTGATCTGTAGGTTGATACACTGAAAAAAATGAAGTACTCAAAAATGAGCAAACCGACGTACTCATATTGAATTGAATATTTTTGGATCAAAAATGAACCTATGCTTTCTCTATTTTGAAGCATCACATGTTATCAAACCCAAACAAACAAATAGTTTTGTACCCTGTAATGGTTCATTTCATTTATGGCGGCATAAATGATGTTTATTAATGTAAATATTAAATTATGCACAGCATTTTAAAAATAATTGCTTGGAAATAATGTTCTTGTCATAAAAATATTCGATTTGAGTATCTTGTTAAGAATTTTGCTATTTTTCTTGATAAATAATCAATTAAACATTTCTTGTTAAGAACTTTGGACGGGAAATAAATGTCAGTACATTTTTACTTTACATTTTAGGGTTGTTTTTTTTTTTTTTTTGGGGGGGGGGGGGGGCAGTACATAACGATTCATATTTGATCACAGCCATGGAATAAAAAATGAGTACATGTGTTTCTCAACTTTGAGTACATTTGGATTGGAGCTATTTTGTGCATGTGACGCATTTAAAATTGAGTACTTTTTACTCAATTTTGAGTACCCATTTTTTTAAGTGTATATATACTATATAATGGGAAAATTTAGTTTAGCAAGAAAACGCCTAACAGGTTGAAATTCATTTTCAGCAATTTATACTAATGTATGGAAACATACTTGAATACCTTTGTACAACCCTGTAGTTTACCTAAAAACTTTATTACACGCCACTATTTAGTTAAAATTTAATTCAAACTAAGACACTCTTAAAACTGCTGAAATCACATTTCCAGAAATTATAATATATAGACGGCCATGTATCCAATTCTTTACGTGACCCTGTATATCATTTTATCTATATTCTACAAATATTTCTTGGTAAATTAAATGCAGTTCAGCGAAAAAAAGCATAACTCATTTAAAAACCACCTTTAAGCAATTTGCGCCCATACCCAGTAATCCTTACGAATACTTTTGTGTAGCCTTGTATAGGAATTATAGCATTTATATACACCATACACTATGCATAAATATAGTGAATCATAAAAGTGCATATCATAATTAAAAATATATTTCCAGCAATCATCGCTAATGAACAGTACTTCGGATACAATATGGTATCTGAAAGATTTTGTGTGTCCCTGTAAATGCTATATACGTATTATTCTTATTATACATGAAATAATTTATAGTATGTAAACCTCAGCGACATACATCAATTTCATTATATATGAAATAGATTAACATAATTAAAGTATGCCGCAAACAATTCCCTCCACCTCTATATCATTATGTATTTGAATTCCTTTTTTAGTCCTGTAAATGAACAATAACTATTCTTTGCATCGCATAGTCAACATAATGCATATTTTAGTGCACTTCATAAATGCATATAAATTTTATTCTGTTTGAAAGCGTGCGTAAAATCATAAAAAATCATTTGAAACGACTTTTTCCCATAGGCCATAATGTAACGGAAAACTTTTGGCTGTCCCTGTAAATGAACAAAACATGCTACAAACTTCATTACAAATAGGTACCGTGCGATGGTAAACGTCAATACCATCCAAAAATTTCAGGGCAATCCGAGTATATTTTCGAGAGTTAGAGTGCGCACAGACTGCTAGACGGAGAGACAAACCGAAGTCATAAGCACTTTTCAACTTGTGTCCTACATTATGTATCCTGTATTATATGAACTTAAAAAAAATATATACTAAAGCAGTTTAATCTATAACTTCCTATCAGGCATGAAAAATACTTTATTTCAATGCTTAAATATCATATTTTACTTTTTAGTGCCAATAATTACCCGAATCATACACGTAGAAAATTAATTTACAATAGAAGAAAATTTAATAACCCATTCAGAATGTCTATAATTAAATGTTTGATTAAAATCACAAACAGAAAAAATGCTTACATACAATTAAAAAAAATAAATATACCAATTTGAAAAACACTAAAAATAATAATTAGTATTTATAATTGTACTGTTAAACAACAGCAAACTACAATAGATAAATTAAATGCATTATTAGATTTAACAATATCTCAAAAATATTTCCATATGGTATAAGGAATTCCCATTATTTTATAATTTTGGCAAATGTTAAATCTGAAAACATTGGTTTGAAGATTTAGGATTTTAAAAGATAATTTAAAATATTATTAGCACTAAAAGAAAATTCTTTCAAATGTTTCAGTACTGTAATATGTTAAAAATACATTTTCCCAGTATAATGTTAATTTCTAATCTGAAACAGTTTCGTAATCTCATGATAATCGAACATCATATTTAACCCCCAAAATAAACGTTAGTAATCAAAAAATAGTAAGAAGCCGATAAAATAATTAGAAATCATTGTCGTTCCATACATTTTTAATCTCAAGTAAGAGTAAATTAATGTTTATATTAATTCCAGTATGAATGTAGGCATAAATGTCTCTGCGCAGTTTTTTTTTTTTTTTTTTTTTTTTTTTTTTCAAGCGATGGCAGATTAAAATATTTTTCTTCACAGTTATCAAATTGGAAAATAACGCTTCTGACAGTTAAAGATCAGTCTCTTACAAATATAACTATTTAACTCATAATATACAACCAGGAATAAAATATTTAAATTAAATAAAACTTACATGCACGTTCCATTAATATCCGTGTATCCTAAAATGGTCATTTCCTTATCTTAAAGTGTTGTAGACGTGTTGTTCTAAAACAAGTGAACTATTTCCCGCGTATTCTCATATTTATTTTTCTGTGGGCAGACGATTTTCGAGCAGATGGTTTGTTACAGATTGTTTGTTTTTGTATACAAGAAATATGGAATTTGAACGCGCAGAAATTTTCTGAAAGTATCATTCATTAAAATTTTGTATTTGAAGAAATGTCCAATGTATTTAATCTTTTCTTTTTATCCGTACCAAATAATTCAAGTTAAAATGTATTGTAAAGTTCCTTTTTTCTAAATAATTATAATAATAATATTCATAATTAGAGTTTATTAGATAAAACATTGTTTAAATTTTTAAAAGGTGTAAAAATAAATTTAATGTATTAACGACACCCCCCCCCTTTTTTTTTTCTATTTTTTTAAAGTAAAGTTTGTTTTCCTTTATTTTCGGAAAATGCTAATTTTATTTTAAAAGTCTGAAAGAAGTAGAATTTATGACTTGAATACAAATTATAAAAATATTCTAAAGCAAGAAATGCATAGATGACAAAACTCTGAAGACTCTTTCTACATGCTCATTAAAAGGTGCAGATTTAACTGTAATAGAAAATTTTTAGTTTGAAACCACAGAAGTGTTTCGAATAATTCTGGTCGGTAAAAAAAGAAAGAAAGAGTGAAATTTCCTCCCAGCAAACTAAATATGTAAAGTGTATAAATTTAATATTCGTAATTGTAAATATATTATCCAAATGCTAGATAAAATTGAAATCATGAAAAAGTATACATTCACTGTCTTAGATATCAAATTGATAAAATATAGCCTAAAAATTTAGTTTATTAATGCTTGTATCGTGCACTTTATTTATTATGTCCCCCCCCCCCCTCCCCTTTAGTGACGGAATTTACCATTTGCTATCCACTAATATATTTTCATTCCTTATGCCGCTGTAACTCGTGGCTGTTTAAAATATTTCTCTTCATTTTCAAAGATTTTTGAAGTTCATATTTTTTGTCACACTGTGACTTACAATATGCTGGCTTTTTTGTCACATATGTGACGTGGCGTACGTTACATAGCAGTGACATAACAGAGACGTCACAATTTTTTTTTAATTGCCAGAAAAATATAATTTTACAAAAAGTAACATGTTTTGAAGAATTTTCGTAAGTTTTTAAAGTTTTCTAAGAAGTTCACATTTCAGTCACAATGTGACATCACTGAGTGGTGGCATTTCGGTCACAGATGTGACGTGACCACAGTGACTTGCAGTGACGTCACCGTAACCATGCATGAAATGAGGGATAGTATCCACACTGTAAGAAAAAGTTTAATGAAATATAAATGGGAAAATTGATAGACCTTTTCCCATTTAAATATTACTACAATAGGTAAATAGAAACAGTGTAAATAACTAGAAAGTATGAAAGCAGCAGTCTTAACACTTTCAGGGGCAGCGGTATGCTTATGAAACCACTTAATTTTAATTTCCAAACGCCACAACGGCACCATAATTTTGCTAAAATTTTTTTTCATTTAATATGTATGTGAAATACAGCCTTTTTCTTATTTTCAAATAAATTTGTTCGTAAATTCCGGTGCCAGTCATTTATATCAACATTTTAGTACTGAAAGTGCTTTACCACTGAAAGTGATAAAGAAGATAATGATCACTAAAATACCAATTAAAGCCTTTGTGCAGGAACATTAAAAAGCAGTAAACCAACGTTTAAAATGCACAAATAATGCGTGAAAAGCAGCAAATAGCTGTTTCGAATCTACAGCGAGATTCTTCTTCAGTGCAAGAAAGGGGAAAAAGAACAGCGTGCTAGAAAAAGCAAGGCTGAGCAAAATGGTAGACAGAGACGCGCTGCCTTATATACCCTATGCGGGTAGCGAAAGCGCCAGAGAGAACCAATGAGAGAGACGCAGTGGAAGCAACTGGGTGGACAAGTAGCGACATCTACCGAAGAAGGAGAGAAAAAGAAACCAAAAAAGAGGAAATTAAATTAATGCTTTCCAAATACTTGGAAAATCTGGAGTACTAAATAAGTCATTGACTAAAGAGTGAGAATTTTTAATGATGTGGTAAGCTTCCCAAAAATCAAGATCAAGGTTAGAAGAACATTTTTGGATAATGGTGGCTGAGGAAAAATCGAACCTATGTTGAGAAGACAACGTTCTTCTATTGCTCAACATTCTTGGTCTTCTCAACATAGGTTCGATTTTTCCTCAGCCACCATTATCCAAAAATGTTCTTCTAACCTTGATCTTGATTTTTGGGAAGCTTACCACATCATTAAAAATTCTCACTCTTTAGTCAATGACTTATCTAGTACTCCAGATTTTCCAAGTATTTGGAAAGCATTAATTTAATTTCCTATTTTTTGGTTTCTTTTTCTCTCCTTCTCCGGTAGATGTCGCTACTTGTCCACCCAGTCGTTTCCACTGCGTCTCTCTCATTGATTGTCTCTGGCGCTTTCGCTACCCGCATAGGGTATATAAGGCAGCGCGTCTCTGTCTATCATTTTGCTCAGCCTTGCTTTTTCTAGCACGCTGTTCTTTTTTCCCTCTCTTGCACTGAAGAAGAATCTCGCTGTAGATTCGAAACAGCTGTTTGCTGCTTTTCACGCATTATTTGTGCATTTTAAACGTTGGTTTACTGCTTTTTAAGATAATGATCAGTTAAGTGCACACGCGGCTGCAAAAGAGCATAGCATTGATCGAAAATCTTTTAGAAGGTATGTAGACAAATTTCACCAGCATGAATACCGGGAGATGAAGCCAAACTATGTAACAATTAAAGTTGTCAGGTTAAGTGTCACAAAAAGTAGGAAAAGGAGATAAAAAAAAAAAGAGCGGGACAGTGGCTCTAAATTTCGGACATAATAATACATGAAAACCTATGAAAATGGAACCTGTCTCTAACGGAATACTGTCTTAAATGTTAAAATTTCATTTTCCCTATTGTACAATTATATCTGCTCTGACGAAATTCTGTTTAAAACAAAATTTTTCTCCTCTGACTTGCGATTACGTCTAAACTGGTTTGTTTAAGCATCATATTTTCAAAAATGTTTTATATAATAATTAAAGCATGTAGGATAAAGTGGCCCCGATCATGACTAATTGGGTCCCTGGGCAAAGATAAATTAGGGCCCCCATTCGAACCGTTGCAACATTATTCAAATAGAACTGATGGTCATTGTGTAATGCATAAACAATATTTTCGAAAATTAGATTTTAAATAGAAGAAAATACTGTCAATTCGAAATTAAATATCTTAATTTATAAAAATACCTTTTTTTTTTTCTCCTTCGTACAGGCCAAACTCTTTTATATAACTTTAGTAACTTGCTATGTTACTTTAAGATGAATTTGATAACTTCAACTTATAGAAGAGTGTCAAATACTGTAACATATAAATATGAGTTAATCAAGTTACTTTCTTTAACATCTTTTTAAGTTGTACTACACACAACATAATACCAAATAAAATACATTCTACTTTGCAAGTAGAAAGTGTTTTTTTAATAAATCTAAAAATATGGCAATTTTGGGTTTGTTTTTCATATGTAACTCAAAGTTAAATGAAAAAACTTTGAATACGGAAGAAATTTTATCTCATGACAATTAAAACTGATTATTTTCAACCACTAAAGTTTAGATATGATTTAAGCTCATTGCTAATACAATCTATTAAAATCAAAATATTATTTCTTATTTAATAGTGGTTGAAATTAACTTTGCAAAATCATTGATCTCTCTCTGTGAGTTCAAAATAAAATTTGTTTTCCAGAAAGTTTAGTAGAATTTTTTACAAAATGAAATTTGTACTTTGTATTTGAAAATTTTCAGAGTTGAAATTGGGGAAAAATATTTTATAAATTAATATATGGATTTGGGGGCCCCTTGAGGTCCGGGGCCCATGGGCAAAGTCCCGATTTGCCCATGCGATAATAAGGGCCTGGATAAAGTTATATCGCCTTTTTTTAAATAGATTTTATTTCTCTTCACAAATATTTCAATATAAAACAAAGTGGGTCAAGTCTCCCATATAGTGGGTCAACCCTCCCATATGGGGGGAGCCTTGACCCATTATTTTCTCATGGTGTAACGCCAATAAAAATCTAACTTAAGGAATTAATCTTAACTAAAATAAAAAGAACTTTGAGTTCATTTTCTACAGTTTTTTTATTGACGATACACGGATACACACAGCAAGCACACATACATTTCTTGACACAGAAAAATTAATCTTTTTAGGAGCGGATCGCTCCTCCAGCAGACCGATAATGACGCCTTCGGTCGCGTCAAAGCAGCATCTCCTCATCCACGGGCCCTTCGAGACTTCCGTCTATTTTTTGGCAACCCACGTGGTATCTTGATTCATCTTATTAAAAAAAGTTTCAATTCTTACAAGTGCTACTCAGCACTTTTCAAGTGTTTATATCATTAAATTCAGTTTACGAGTCACATCTGGATTTTGTGAAGCACTGACATGTTAAGTTATAGTTTAGGCATCTGGAAATCCCAATTAAAAATGTTTATTACTTTACGTGGTCATCTGGTTTCTGCCTGAGCCTAGATGACACGTCACAGCCTTCCATGCCCCATATAAATTTTTCCATAAGGGACAATTTTCGCACTAGGGTGCACAATCACAATGTAATTCGGAGTTAATGCTATCCCTAACAATGCTATCTACTCCAAAATTAATAAAATTTCAAATTTCAAAATCAAAACATTTATCAGAAGTACTCCATTACCATGGAAGGGATTCAGCATAACACACAATAAACACAGTTATATAATAATACTAAGATTAATAATAAGCACTCCAACAATTTTATAAGAAACCAGTACCTTCATTAAGAATTTTCCTTTAACATCGTCAGAATAGATAAAATTTTTTTAAACATCACAGGTACTTCCAATAAGAGTTCGCTCTCTCACGTTCACATGGATAAACAACAATAATTTTTTTTTTATATATGGATAAATTTCTTAAGAAAGAATTCTAATACACTAAATAAACAAACACTTTTAAACTTTTTATGTACGGATAAGTTACTTAAAAGAATTATAACAAAATAATTAAACATACACTCTTAAACACATTTTTTTTCAACAATATTTCTAGTCTTCAAACGCTACTCTGCTTAGACTATCAGCATTTTGGTGTTTTTTTCCGGCTCTATGTTCGATTGTAAAATCGTAAGGTTGTAACGCGAGGCTCCAACGCATAAACCTTGGGATGGAACTCGCATGAGTTTGTAAGAAGCGCAGAGGATTATGGTCTGTTATAATCCTAAATTTTCTTCCATCTAGATAGTAATGTAATCTTTTTACGGCGAAAACAATACTGGCGCATTCCCGCTCGGTTGTGCTATAACGTTGTTCTACTGGAGAGAATTTCCGACTCAAATACAAGGTCGGGTGTTCCTCTCCTTTCTCGTTTACCTGGCTCAACCAAAGCCGCCTCAAGACTACAAGCCAAACACAAGGTTTCGTGACGTCACGACGCGGGGCTTAGATCAGCCGTGGAGAGCACATGCGTTATTTAAAACATCAATTCTTTCCTCCATATTTCAACTTATTATCACAGCATATGGGAAAAAAATAAAAACTTATAGTTTAAAGACGCTAATTAAGTGCTTTTGAATCAATTTCGATCACTCGAAACAATAATAACGATAACACAAAAACAATATTTATGAAATAATATCACTGTGTCAATGAAAATGTGCATCAGAATTAAAGATACATTAAAGAAAATTCGTTCGTTAATGAAAAAAAAAAAAATCCCAAGTATTAAATTTATTTTAGTAGACAGTTTTTATTATTTATTCTACTTTGAAATTTAGAAAGAATATCAATTATCTATTTGATATATATTCAAAAACAAGACATTATACATTATTACATATATATTATATATATAAATTTGCAGTTTAAACACATAAATTGAATTATTTTGCTTTCAATTATTTCAAAATAAATAAATAATAATAAGTGTGCCAATCAAAACCCACATTTAAAAATTAAATGAAAGTGGAAGAAAAGTGAATGTTAAATAAAAACAAATTCAAGTTGTGTTCTATTTTTATTTTTAATTGGGCTTGAAATTAAACAGTAAATATCCTATTAAGTGATTTGAAACCTGCATATAATAAATAGTAAAATTAAAGTATACATGAAATTAAGTATTCTTATAAATAAATTTTCGTACTGTAAACTTTACTTATCAGAAATGGGTAATTTTCACATAAAATCCATTAAATTAAAAAACATAAAACTGTCATAATACTAAAACAACACAAGTTCATGAAACAGAAAATTATTATTTAGTTTTGTATTAGTTTGATATATTATGCAAGGCACAAGCAATAGATTTTTTAAAAAATGTATTGACATATGAAGATATGACATATGAGATACGGTATTATTGATAGAATCGTACTAGGATTTGCTAGTTAATTTATTTCAAAGAAATTAAAAATAAAAGATTTTGAACACAGGAAATAAAACTTGTGCTGATAGCATATAAATATAATTTGAAAATAAAACTTACCTTGAAAAAAATATGTTATTAGGCTAAGTAAAACGCACGTGCACGTAAAATAGCAAGATACAAAATTCAAATATTCGGGGCTGGCGCGTTGGCAGTTAGCCCGCCCCGGGCTGTGACGTCACATGTGGGGGGATGAAGGGCGTGTCTGGTTTGTAGTCTTGAGGCGGCTTTGGCTCAACACAGCCCCGGTACCGCGTAATGATGCATCGACCTGAATAAAGAATTCACGATTAAAATTCGGCGCATGTAACACCGGCCGTTCGGTTAGTTTCTCTTTCAGGGACCGAAAAGCGCTTTCACAGGCGGGAGTCCACTCGACCTTTCCTCGACGGGTTTTCCCTTTTAGCGCGTCAGTCAAGGGGGCTGCTATTATGGAAAAATTCCTGATGTATCGTTGGTAGTACCCTGCCAACCCGAGAAATGCACGAATCTGCGTTTTTGTTTCGGGAGTAGGGAATTTTTTTGCGCATTCGATCTTGACCTCTGCGGGCGTGTGGGAACCATTTCCTACAATATGGCCTAAATATTTGACGCTACTCTGGGCAAATTTACACTTAGAGGGTTTTATTTTAAGATTTGCCTTTTGAATTCTATCCGGAACTAATGCGACATGTTTTAAATGGTCTTCCCAGGTGTTCGAAAATACAGTGACGTCACCTAAATAAGGAACTGCAAATTCCTCTATCCCTCTTAATAGCCCTGCCATCATTTTACTAAAGAAAAATTGCGCATTTTTTAATCCAAAAGCCATTTTCAAACACCAAAAGTACCAAAAGTCGTACAGAATGCTGCATACCGTTGAGCTCTGGGGCTCAAGGGAATCTGCCAATAACCTTTCGCTAAATCTAGGACAGTTATGCATTTAGCAGATGATACTTTTTCAACTCTTTCTTCGATATTGAGGATGGGGAAATATTCTGTCCTAATTATCTCATTGAGACGCCTAAAATCCACGCATGGACGAGGATCCTTACCTGGAACCTCTACTAAAATTAAAGGCGACGTGTAATCCGACTCGCCAACTTCAATAACCCCTAATTTTAACATCTTTTGAATCGCCATTTTTACGATCTCAGTTTGTCTCTGCGACATCCGATAAGGTTTTGATCGTACTGGCTTATCGCTAATTAAAGTTATATCATGCTCCACCAAATCTGTTGTACCAGGTTCGTTCGAAAAGCACGCGGCATATTTATTTAAAAGCTCCTTTAATTGGCTAATATGTGCTTCGTTTAGATTTTTTTCTAACTCACTAAGCCGAACTATTTCCTGAAAGTCAAAAATGGTAGGATTATTCTCTAAATACGGAATATCTAAATCCTGATCTTCTATTAAATTCGAATTGTCTTTGGAGCAACACAAATTTACATGTTCGGGTCGCGTATAATATGGTTTCAGCATATTAACATGATAAATTTGGGTTTTATTCCTACTTCCTGGCAGTTCTAGCAGATAATTAGTCTCCCTTATTTTATTCTTGATTTTTCCCGGCCCTACCCATTGCACGGACAGTTTATTTGGTCTTGCCATGGCTAAAACCAACACTAAATCTCCCTCCTTGAATTCTCGTTTTACCGCGTTTTTGTCATACTAAACCTTTCGTTTTACCTTGCATTTCTTCCATGTGCGAAACAGCTACCTCGCGACATCGTTTCAAACTGTTAATTAATTTAAACACATATTCGGTCACTACATCATTTTCAGATGGAGGGTCGGACCATCGTTCCATTATCAAGGACTCAGATGTTCGAAGATTTTTTCCATACACCAACTCGGCTGGTGAATAACCTGTACTTTCATGATCTACGTTTCGAAGAGCTAACAGAATCGCAGGCAAATGTTTATCCCAATCGGCACCTAATTCAATACACCAGAGCCCTCAAAAGTCGTTTTAAAGTCCTATTATATCGTTCCACGGGATTACTCTGGGGATGATAAACAGAACTATGAGTGATCTTAATGCCAAATTTATTAAGAATTTCAGTCGTTAAAGCTGAGGTAAAGGACTTTCCCTGATCGCATTGGAGGTGGCTGGGGAATCCGATGCGACTGAAAATATTCAGCAGCGCCTCAGTCACTCTAATGGAGGGGAGGTCCACAAGCGGAACCGCCTCTGGGTATTTGGACGCCATACATACTGCAGTTAAAATATACCGGTGTCCATCCGTGGTCAGTGGTAAGGGTCCACATGCATCAATATTTATTTTACTGAAAACTTCCTGAATTATTGGGACAAGTTTTAACGGGGCTTTCTTTTTCTCGTTCGCTCGACCCGCTCTTTGACAAACATCGCAACTGCGCACATATTCATCCATTTATTTATAACAGTTAGGCCAATAAAAACAGTGAATTAATTTATCCTTGGACTTCGTCCCACCTAAATGTACTGACGTGCCTTCATGACACAATGCTTTTATTTTTTGCCGTAACCCTTTTGGAATAACTAGTAATCTGGTAACGTTTCGAAAACGGTTCTCGCGATTTCTAACTAGTAACCCGTTAACAATCGAATAAGTTTTCGTTGTACCCTCAGTTTTGTCCGTCCCCACTCGGCTAAACAATTCCTTTAACTCTGCACATTCGTGCTGTGCTTTCAAAAACCCTCCTTTATCTATTTTTAACAAGTCCAACTCCGGGGCTTCAACTTCTAAAGCCGGAATTTCAATTGGGTTTTCACCTTCCGTTGAATCCCGAAGTCCCGATTCTTCCTGATTCGCTACGTTCAATTCATTGGTTGTTTCCACAGCTTGAGCTATCCGTTCGAGCTCCTTTTTCTCTTCCTTTAAGCGTCTAGTAGTCGCACGCGTCTGGACTGCATTCACCTGTCCAGTTGGCAAAAATTCATACCCCGTTCTCTCTCATATCATCGCGGCAGTTTTATTTCCTAAAATATATCGGTTTTGGTTTAAATTATTTCCGCAAACAGCGGCTTTCGTACAATTTTTTCCGAAATCTCCCTCTATCTCTACCCGGGCTAACGGTAGACAAACTAGCTCCAAACTAAGTGGTTGTTGGACCCAGATTTTCTCTCCACAAAAATCCTGCGGATCTACAAATTTCCTACAAATTAAATCAAGCGTCGCTCCGGAATCTCTTAAAATTCCTATTTTTCTGTTATTAACAACCCCAGGAAATGTATAAGAGTCCAATAAATCGTTCTTTCGTACATCTTGCAAATTATTTACGGAGTCTGACGGAGGTTTCTTCTGCAACTTCGGGCACGATGAATGCAGGTGCGTTTCTGACTCGCAATTAAAACACTACAAATTCGCTCTTTTTTCAAAGGCTCTATCTCGGTTTACCGGTCCACGCACGGCATTTGCATTCGAAGGGGAGGGGGGGCGTGGTCTAGTTTCTCGGGGCCTTTGTTGAAAACGGGCGCGTTTCTTCCACCCTAACATCTCTGGTATCCTTTGCCTTCTGAGTAGAGGCTCTTATACTCTCATATCCATCCAAAAATTCAACTATCTCGGTTTCCGTCTTAAGCGGTGGCCATTTGTCAATAAAATGTTCGCGTATTTCAAACTTTGCGCGCCTTTTAATTTGATCGGTGACCAAAAGGTCTTTTAATTCGTCAAGGAAGTTATTGATAAGCCCGCTAACCGTTCGTTTAAGTAATTTCGAATTTCAAAACCAAAATCTTGCCAATTTAAAGATTGCGATTTTTGATGGCTCACAAATTTTTGTCGAAAACTCTCCGGGTTTAATTTAATTTTTTTAACAAGATACTTTTAATATTGTCATAATCCTCTGAATCCGTCTCGGGTTGTCTGGCAATAATTGAAATGATATCCACTGGTAGGAGCCCAATTAAATGAGAGACCCAATTTTCTTTCTGTATCCTAACCCGTTTAGCTTGGCGTTAAAACAAAACCAAATACAAACTAATGTCTGTTTTCTCAGGATTAAAGTCTGGGATTAATTTTTTAAAATTCTGTTCCGAGGAACACGAAGGTATGCTATTTGCATTTCCTGGGGCCGAGGGAATCCCTTTCTCGATTCTTAATTTTTCTAGCTCAAATTTATTTTTTAATTCCTGTTCTTTTAATTCTTTTTCTTGCTGCAATTTTTCTTTACGAATGGCCTAATCGCGATCCCATGTCTGTTGGCGCAACATGTCCTCACGTTCGATTGCCTGTAACCGGGCGCGCTCACTTTCTTGCCTTTCTAATTCTGCCTGAGCTGTCGCTAGTATAGTCTCATAAAGAGCCTGAACGTATTCTTCTTCATAATCCCCAGATTCCAGCACTAAATGCTTTAATTGAATCTGGGTTTCGTTTCCCGTCCTGGCAAGTTCCAGTTCATCAACTAATTTCTTCAAATTTTCTTTTTTCCCTTTACCCAGAAAAGCCATATCTAACTTCCTTTTTTCAACCCATATTTCTCTATATAAAAGGTACTACTCTTCTTCAATACAACAAACAAAAATAAAATACTGTTTTACATACAATATAATCACAATCAAGCATAACATTTATTTCAATAACAATATGTAAACTGCTGACTCACTCCCATGTCTAGATGCACATTCAAATTTTGTTATTTCAAGTTTTAAAATTTTGCATAAAATCAGCAATTTTAAATTAAATTAAATTAAAAAAAAATCACCAACTCCAAATTCCAAATTGTGACTTACCCCACTTGAAGGCTTCAGACACTAACGAACGGTAATCCAAAATAGGCTAAGAAACACCTCCGGAATCTGTATCACAAATACACAATATCGCGCACAATTCACAGAATCACACTGCACCAGAGGCAAACACGAGTTCTTCTTTTCTCACAAAAATAGGTCAAACATAACCCTTTTTCTCACCACAGCTGACAAGGGTCAAGGGTCGGAAAACACCCTCGCTCTTCTTCATTCGCACGAGCTACGATCTTGAATTTCCTTGCTTCCTTCAACACTGAGAGGATGGAAATTTTCGATCAACACAGAAGGGGTCAGAGAGATGAAATTCCGCCTTCGGAAGATGAAACTTTCTTCTCTTTTCCGTCTGCAGAAAAAAACGAACAGCAACTTCGGACTTGCTTCCTAATAGAACCTAGGAGCTTCTTCTTCTTCTATTTTCCCATGCTGGACAAAGATTTCAGAACTGCACGGAAATTTCACGGTTTTTTCTCTTCTAACACACGGAGACTTTCTTTTATTTTCTTTCCCTGTTTCAGGACGGCGAATTCTCCATTCCTTGAAAGAACAATTTCAATTGATCATTCCGTGGGTAAAAGTGCAGGCTTATACTAAGTTTTTGTGTGCGTGTGTGCCCAAGCTTTCTTTGAACAACTCGAATCCCGACTTCTGACAACAACTGTAATGCCAATAAAAATCTAACTTAAGGAATTAATCTTAACTAAAATAAAAAGAAGTTTGAGTTCATTTTCTACAGTTTTTTTATTGACGACACACGGACACACACAGCAAGCACACATACATTTCTTGACACAGAAAAATTAATCTTTTTAGGAGCGGATCGCTCTGTGTCAGATTTTATCTGCAACGTATCAATTTCACCCCCCGTTTCAAAATCTACTTTAAACAAGTAAATTCACTATAGCAATTCTTTTTCCTAAAATAATTCATAGTTCTACATTCATTTTTTTTTCTTTCTCCTTTCACAAGGAACTTTACTCAACACACATAAAGATTTATCGTTTCATATTTTTTTCTACTTATTCAAAATTCTCATTCTCGCATATTTATTTATTTTTCCATTCCTAACGGTTTTTATTTAAAAGCAATCACGAACACATTTAACTCCGTACATCTGCACTTTCTTTTAACTGTTCATTTTCTTTAACGTATTTTATCTGCACTATAAATAAACCACTCTCATTTCCTATTAGAATTTGACGGGTAAAAAAATGAAATAAAGAAAAAAATGTATTTATTGGAATTGAAGTTTTAAATTATATTTTCATTTATCATTATGCTTTCTACATTTCACATACAGTTATTAAAGATTACTCAAACACATTTAGCTGAAAATCTGTTGTTAAAGTAAACAAAAACGAGACTATATGTCGCACTTAGTCTTGAAACATGTAGGGTTGCTTCACATCCTGTGGGTGCGCTGAAAGGCGGGGCTGCCACGTTATTTGTCTGCTAAACCTGGCGCCAATCCTTTGTTTCTGTAATATCGGCGTCAAAAACTTGATTAGTTGGCAATAATACAATATGTCAAGGCATGTGATTTCAGTACGCATTAACGAGAGTTCGCTCCCGACCATCCTGCTGGAAGGTCCATTAAAGGATCGCTGTTTGTTTTCGTTTCCTTTTGTGAAGTTGCGTAGCAGTTTGCCATGAACGGATATGCTTCTACACATAGAGATATATATTTAATCTGTGTTGCTTATTAGCTTCATGTCTGAGGCTCCTTTTTATGAGATGTCTGCCTTCGTATTGAAAATGAATAAAAAGTGATAGTAATTTCATCTATATGTTGGAGTTTTTTTTAATCAACATTTCATCGAACCCGTGAACCACCAGATGTCCGCCCCTCCACTCGCTCCTCCAGATGACCGATAATGACCGCCTTCGGTCGCGTCAAAGCAGCATCTCCTCGTCCACGGGCCCTTCGAGACTTCCGTCTATTTTTTGGCAACCCACGTGGTATCTTGATTCATCTTATTAAAAAAAGTTTCAATTCTTACAAGTGCTACTCAGCACTTTTCAAGTGTTTATATCATTAAATTCAGTTTACAAGTTACATCTGGATTTTGTGAAGCACTCACATGTTAAGTTATAGTTTAGGCATCTGGAGATCCCAATTAAAAATGTTTATTACTTTACGTGGCCATCTGGTTTCTGCCTGAGCCTAGATGACACGTCATAATGGTTAAAATCGATCATTTTTCAAATTTTTATATATTACTTTTATGTAGCAATTTTATTTTGATAACTGATTGTATAACGGATAAAAAGATATATAAAGCTTTATTCTACGTTCAATATTAAAAAAATTAAAAATCATTTTGTAAAAAGTGGGTCAACCCTCCCTAGTCTCCAATATTTGAAATTCACTTTCATGATTGGGTTGACATAATTATAGAGCTTTCTCCTATAGCTCTATAACTAAACAACGCAGAACGATGTGTTATACACTAAAATACTCCCCCAAACATTATGTAACTGACAAGGAAGTCCCATAAAAATCCGTTCAGCAGAACCTGAGTTATGAGCGTTCGGAATGAAATTTCCATTTATGTTTTATAATTACAATTATAGAACTTTCTCCCATAGCTCTATAAATAAGCAACGTAGAATCGTGTGTTTTAAACGAAAATTTCCCCGCAAAACTACTTAGTTGGCAATGTAAGTCCCAGAAAAATCCGTTCAGCAGAACCTGAGTAAAAATAATACAACATGTTGTTGAGTTAGGGTGTTCTACCCTAACTCAACTTGGGTTGCCAGTAATACTTTCAGAAAACTGAAGTACATATTGCAATGAAACTTTTAATAGACTTGCTCCCTTTTGTTGTAAATGTGATAATATAAAAAAAGTGGTAAAAGTTTCCATTATGCGCGCCAGGAGTATGCACTTGACGCTTCACATTTACGACTACGATTACCAGTTCATAAGGTAACATCGATTGCGTGAAGAGCATCCTGTTTTTACCCGACTGCCATGAAGGGTTATGTGTTTCACGCGTATCTGGGTATGTGCATTTCTTTATACCCTCGAAACGTCCAAACGGCTGGATAGAATTTAATGAATGAGGTCTCTATCAATTCGTCTTAATTGTCCCATGGCTATAGACTAGTTTCGTTTTTAAAAATTCAAAATACAAAAACGTAAAATACAAAATAGCGGTAGAGAAAAAAAAAATACGCACCCTATTGAGTGGCATATCATTGGATAGATTTTTCAAAATGAAGACGATGTTTCATTGACCATTTTAAAGTCAGAAGCTCCGTTTAAATATTACACAACCTGGAAGTTGTGTACGTTGGATCTCTAGCTTTACTGCAAATCTAACCTTCATAGACATCTATAGGCCTCATCAAAACAGTGTTTATAGATAGGAACCAACAACTAAACACAACTTAAAAGTCATCAATACAAATAAATAAAAAAAATAGGTAAGCAATATAAAAAATAGTTTCACATTGATGAGAAATAATTAATTAGTTCACTTTTGCGCAGTCGGAGTTTTTTGATTTTTTAAATTTAACTTTTACTTGTTGCAGAACTTTTTGTGATGTTATCACATTTCATACCAAACGAGGTACAGTCGTGGAAAAAAAAGTAAATACCCCCTACTAACTTCTCAACGAATTATTGTAGAAGAAAGTTATTGGTGCCAAACGATTGGAAATAAAGTCTACTTTTAAATGATGTATATAAAATTTGCAGTACCCAATTCTGACAGCATAAATGAACTCTACACCCTTCAATTAGTCTAAAAACAAATTTTTATGCAATTCGTACCATAAGTTTCCGAGAAAATTATTATTTTAAAACGAGCGTATTTTAAGGGCTGTATCCAAATTGAAGTTCCGTACTCGATTGCTAACCGAGAGAGCTCTCTTCTTGATCAAGGCTTAATTGACTATGGGTTAATTAAGGGGATTCTTCGTCTAGATCCTCGATCGCGTGCGAGTAGCGCGACCTCTGGTGTTAAAAGGCATAAGATCCCCACATAGAGACTTTTTACACATTTTGCATGCGCTCAAGGTGGAGCAGAAAAAAAATAGTTCCCTCTCTCCTCTCCCCAAGATTACGAAAAGGTAAAAATAAACATTGGTCAACTTTCTTTTCTCTTGTATTTTTACCAAGGCAGGGGGTGGGAGGAGGATTTGGGTCCTCCTCCCACATATGGTCTCACTGTCACATGAGAGTCGATTAGAGCCACGCCAGAAAGAAAAATATATTGGTTTAGAAATAAGGAAAACGGAAGGAAATTTTCATGACCACATCTCTTTTTAGGGAAGACACTGTTAGGGTTTTTTTTTATATTTTACTAGCAGTAACACTGTACATTCCATTGTGGCAATATAGTATTTTAATCCTAATTATCGAGTAATAGATCCATTGCAATTAAATTAACAAATAATATCTCACTTTAACAATGAAAAAGAATAAAAACGAAAAATCGATAACGTAGCGTTCTATGCGTTTATTTCAGCAACATAATGAATCCAAGAATTTCATTTTTTTTAAATAAATAAATAGTGGAAGTGTTCAACAAAAAATCTGATTACGATTATAATTATGAGATATGAAATAAAGTAAAAAAAAAAAAAAAAAAAAAAGGTTTTTATAATATACTTAGTTTTTTGTCAATCAAAAATATTTTATCAAAACAAAAATCGTAAAACTGTGAGGCGCTGAAAGCAATATGATAAAGAAATTAAACCACAAAGAAAATTAGAGGTCTGCACGGGCCGAAATTTACCGGCCCGGTCCCGTCCCGATTCATAGAAAAAAAATTTCGGCCCGGCCCGATACAAAAATTAAAAGTTCGGCCCGAGCCCGGTCCGGTAAAAAGCTTAAAAGTTCAGCCCGTGTGAATTTCTACAAAAACATTGATTTTTACGTCGATTTAGTTAAAAATTTGTCTCGTACGAGGAGTTCTGACCAAAAATATTTATCTTAGCCTTTTTTTTCATGTTTATAATCTTCATCTTTATAGAACTGCGATATTTATTTTTTTAATGAATCTCTATTTCTTGTATGTAAATGTTTCAGTTATCATTAACATTGTTAATCTCTATTCCATGTATTGAAGTGTTAAAAATCTGAAAAATGCTATACAGTAAAATCTTCTAAGACTCAATTACATAGAAAAAAAAAATGCGTTATAGACAAGTTCCCTGCTTAGCAAGTATAAATATATTATATATTCTTATCTTATACATTATTATATTAATTTTGAATGGATCAACACGTTTTTCTGTTTAAAACAGGGTTCCGTCATAGGCAGGTTCTTATTCACACGTTTAAGTATATTTAAATAAGCGTATAAATCTACTATTCTTTAAAAAGAATAAATTTTAATGTTTATAAGTGTAGAATAATAAAGATTTAAAAATGTGTGGATTATTTTGCAAAAATTTTTGGGCCAGGCCTAATTTTACTGACCTTTGAATGGACCAGGCCACGCTGAGACAATGATTTTTCATACGAGATGGGTCAAAACTAGGATTGATTAGGAATGAAACCAGTCCCAGCTCTGTACAGAAAAAAAATTAGGCCCGGCCCGAGCCTTCAGAGGAAAGTATGGCCCGGACCCGAGTGCCGTGAAGGAAAAAAGGCCCTAATATATATATACATACATATATATATATATATATATATATATATATATATATATAATATTGCAGTTTCTTACAAAATATTACCTATGCAACTTAAAAATTCGACTTACGTAAAATTCAAGTTACGTAAAACTTTATGGAACGCATTACTTACCTAAGTCGGGGAATGCCTGTATATATTTTTTGATCTGAAATAATATTAATTTTTTTTATTTTTGTTGAAAAATCGGATAGAACCGAACCGACACAAATCGCTGATCGAGTTGGGCTCGGCTAAAATCAGGTTGTCCGACCCGATGCAGGAATTCAGATCGGGTAAACCCATTTTACTGTGGGTCAGGTTTCCTTTATTTATTAAGTACGTTTGTAATCATCAGAGTTTTAATTTGTAATTATTCTTCGATTAATCAAAATACTTCACAGTAATTTCACGCATCAGGTCGGATAAGCCGATTTTTGCACATGTCGGGTTTCTTTCTTTCTTTCTTTTCCATAATTACATTTCTGATCATCTTCATTTTCATTTATAATTATCTTTGAATTGAATTAAAATACTTAAAAGCCAAATATTACCTCTTTTTTTTTTTTTTTTTTTTTTTTTTTTTTTTTTTTTTTTTTTTTAGAGGAGGGGATAGATGAGTGGTTCCCAACCATTTTTCCCGTGCCCCACCTAAGCATCGCTAAAATCATGATCCCCCCCACATTTTCGGTTGGTTGATTGGTTGATTTTGTGACGGCCGATTATCTGCACTAGGGATATAGGCCGGAGGGGGAGTGCCCTTCGTGGGGGTCTTTCTAAGGGAACCTAACCCGTATTAACGCATGGAAATCCATGGTTCGAAGAAAACCACGAAAACTCCGAACGATTAGGCCGACGGGCGCTATTGGGATCGAACCCAGCACTTCCCGTCTACCAGTTTCGAGAGCAGAACCTCTCAGCCACAGTAACATTTTCGGATTCGCGCTTTAATCCATTTTAAGTTACTATATTTCTTTCCTCTCATAACATACTTCTCTGACAGCGGGCTTTTCCCCCCATTGCTATTATTTGGCCACCATGTTATGTTTCCCTCAATTTTAAATTTTAAAATGCATATGTCATGAATGTCATATTCTGTATGTGAACTGCAGACGAGCCGTAAGAAGTTTACTTTCAACCCTCCCCTTCCGTGATGCGCACGGGGTTTTATTAATTTCATAAATGTAGCACCTCACTTAGATCATTCAAAACATTTTTTAGATTAAACAATGTCCAAATAGTCAATTTTAGATATACCCTAGAAAATTTCATATGTAAAATTTCCCTCATAGGGCATATTACACTATGAATAGATGTACAAGTTTTTTTTTTTAAATAAATAGTAAAAAAAAAAAAAGAGGTGCAATTTTTTAAAATAATATTAAAACCAGAAAATTTAAAATGATCTTTTTATATATATAAGATGTCAAATTATCCAAAAAAATTCACATAATTATTTCGGTGTCAGTGTATTATTGAACTTTTAAATGGGATCGTTTCGAAAATTAATTTTTATTCAGTTATTTAAAAAAAATTTCATTTATTATTTCTATTTTTAGACTATGACACCTTTCAGTAGAAAAAAATGACAGAAAACTTGTTAATAAGAAATTTGAAATTGCCCCCCTTGAAAAGTCATATGTGCCTATGTGAAAAATCATATGTCTAAAGTCACGTGAAAACACATGTGATGTGAAAAGTAATATGTGTATAACCCCCACGTTGGGAAACCACTGGGATAGGTAGTACATTTTATAACAATTGTAAGGGGGGTTTCAATATTGTTCAGATGAATTTGTTTACCAAACTTAATTTTTAGCATTATTTCTGCTGCATTTTCTTCAATGCCCTTTACTTCTCCTCCGTGTCTTTTTTTTTTTTTTTTTTTTTTTTTTTTTTACCTCTTTGACATTTTCCCACTTCTGCATTGCACTGTTTTTCTAGAACAAACTCTAAAATTGTATAAAAAGTTAAAACTAAAATAAACTAGTATTTTATAAGATAAAACGTTATAAAATTTTCCACTAATGAAATTCTTTCTTTCTTTCTTTCTTTCTTTATTCTTGTGGATACAAACGATAACAGGTGATGAGTAAATGTTTTCTAGATTTTTAAACTAATGATAAGAATGAGATATAAATTTACACAACCATATTTTAGAGTACGTTGATTCTTTTAAGAAAAAAATGCGTAGGTAGTAGTTTTGAGATTTGTTTTCGTTAATAACTAAGAATTAATCCAGACACACCAATTTTCAGTTAAAACAAAATGAATTCGAATATTGTACCTTTTAAATTAGTACACCCAGCGGAATCTTATAAATATGTCTCTGAAATTACAAACGTGTTCAGATTATGTTTGGGTCCATTCATTGCATCTTATTAAAAAATAAAATAAAACAAAATCGGGTTATTTTTATTATTATTTGAAAATACAAATTAAATTTTATCACATGGATTTAACAATAGCATCATCAAACTTAGATCTCTTCTAATTCTATCAAAATCTTTAAAAAAGTGTATAGATTATGTACTTTTTCGAGCTCATTTCATCGAAGGAACTCAAACATAGAGTCAAAAGTACCATTTGAAAAGAAAAAAAAATTGGTACAATTTTTATTATGTAAAGAGCTCCAAATTCTAATTATTGAATAACATTTAATTACAGGTGTTATTAAAAATCATTTGGTATCAGTGTCATTTTCATATGATGATTTGGGGCATCTTTTTTAACATAATTATAGGATAGGATATAATTATAAAGCATAATTATAGGTGGCATACTTTTTTTCTACCTTTCTACGCACACCGTATATCTATATAATTATATATTTTTAATATTTCTCATGCTTTGATATTGTGAATAAGAAGTGCCGTTTCTACCAATAATATGCATGACTAGGAAGTCAACTAGGAAATATTGTATAGACGGTTAAAAGGCAAATTTTTTATAAAAAATAAGTTTAAATCAAACATCAGTGGTAGCAATAGTGAGGGGCAGATTTTTAATTTTTGCCTAGATGCGAGAAAATACCTAGCAACGTCCAGGAACAAATTACTATTCGTAGCTGATATTATAACTCTAAATTATTTTATTCTGATTTCTTAAATTGAATTAACTGACGAAAATGCAATTTAACTTTTTTTTTCTTTTAATTTAACTTTACTTGGTTTATAGATGTAAAAATTGAATTTTGTAATCGATATTTTACTCATTTCTTGATATTCTAGAATTCTGACATTATATACAGTTATATGCTTGTGACGGCAATATAATATTTTAAAATTTCCAGTACGTCATTGCCAATTAATTTAAATTAATTGATTTGAGACCAATTCGATTTAACAATGGCAAAGAATAAAGCAAAGGAAAAGCGATGACGAACAAAGGATGTGTTTATTTCCACAATACATCCACCAGTTTCCATTCAACATCGCAAAATAATAAAAGAAAGAAAAGTCAATAATGTACCATAAATGTGTTTATTTCAAAATAAAATAAAATAAAATAAAATTAAATCAATACAAGTAATGTTAAATTACAGTAAAGTGCAAGTTAAATAAAGTAATCGAAAAATTAAATGAGGAAAGTATTCAATGGCAAATTAATACAATAATAATTATTCTGACGCAATCCGAAATATAATAAATACTAAAATGTAGAAAATTAAATAAAAAAAAATACCTTTTTAAATACACTTTTTGTGAAGTTAAAAGTAGAAAATAATTATTTTACTTAAAAATCGGGAGACAAAATAAAAAATCTTCGATGTGCGAAGCGCTGAAAATAGTACGATAAATAAGTAAAGTCAAAATGAAAAGCTATAGAACAAAAGATTCTCTAAAAGTTTAAATATATTATGAATGAGATTAAAATTTTAATTTTCTTAAAGTATTTCTATCAGCGCCTTATGCTTTTGCGATTTTTAACAAAGCATAATTTCAGATTTTTTAATAAAAAAGAAAGTTTTTAAAGAGTAATAAGAGTGTTTAAAAAAAATATATTTTCCCTTTAACTTAACTTAAAACGTTAAATTAAATGCAACATATATCATATGGGTATATGGCACACCTTTATAAAGTAAAATGTTTCTTTTGCATCATGGATTTCAATCATTCGTTTCAATTCTATAACTTGTGTTGTAATTCTCATTTATTTGAAACAACATTACTACCAGCATTGCCCATATTTCATGCTAAGCCTGGTTATGAATCGAATTACAGGAGATTATAATTCTTATTATATTTTTGCAATAAGATTTTTCGTAATATTTTAAATTTGAAAGTGGTCGTATCCAAAAAGAGATTTATGCGATTCAACCCCTCCCAAAATTGGACAAACATATATTTATTAAAAAATATTTTATTTCTAAGGACTCTTTTTCTCGTTGAAAAAAATAGACTAATATATTATTATTTAAATAATGCAATTGTAGGTAAACGTTGTGCCACAATGTTCTATATTGTATATTTTAGGCATGCAAACAAGAAAGATAGCGACAGACTGCTTCTCAATTTTTTTTCACTGTAAAGGGGCTCCTCTTATGAAGCCTTCAGAAACGGGGTGCACTAAATTTATTCTGACTTTTGATAGGTACTTTGGTTGGCTGATTCTCATTTCTAACTTTTGTTTGTTTTTCTTTACGTTGCTTTTTACACTTATGTCTTTATCTTATCAAGTTTTTTAGTGTTCTAGAAGTGTTTTCTGCTTCTTTATTGCCTGCAATGAGCTAGTGAAATTAAAATGCCCATCGCTACCCCAGCAAAAATAAAATATTTACTCAAAAAGTTTAATTTAAAGACTTTCTGTTTCATAACTTATAGACTCGTTACTTTATACTTTATCTAAAAAGTGATGGTGGTATCAATACATATATACTGAGTAATATTATTGGATTTTAAACTCAAAATTTGGGTGAAATTGGGATGACATATAAGAAATACACCTAGGCACATACGTACACATAATAAAATTAAAAGAAGTTCTTCGAAATCGAGAATAAATATATCAGTTGATATTCAAATTAATAAAAGGAAAAAGGAAAAAAAAATCATAGCATTAAAAAAAACTTACTATAACGCATAAAATGTATATATATTCATATACGTACACATAGTAAAATTATAAAAAGTTATATGAAATCGAGAGTAAATACGAGTATAACAATTGATATTCAGATTCATCAATACATTTCCGGAGTAATATTATTATTTCAAAACGCAAATGTAAATAAAATTAGAGATCGACCGAAAATACGTTTTTGGCTCAAAATCTGAGTTTCACCGAAAATTCATTTTTGGAGAAAATGCTGTCGGAAATTCGGCCGAAATTATCAGTATTCGAAAAATCTCGTTTCTTCGTTCGGAAAATTTTAACGTTACTCATTGATTTTTTGCTGTATAGGCTCAAATGAGAAACTGTTTTTTGATTGCTAAGAACTTCACTGTTCATAATTATCAGCCATGACTGAAATAAAAATTATAAAGCAAGGAATGCGCTTATGACAAAACTTTGAATATGCTTTTCACGTGCTCATTAAAAGCTGCATGCTTAACAGTATTAGAATTTTTTAGTTTAAAACCGCAAAAGACTTTCGAATACTCTTTGAGAAAGATTTAGTATAACAGTTGATCATTTACAAAAATCATTATAAAAGATAATCCAGATATATATACCTAAAACATTTTTTAATTGGTGAAATTCGTATCTTTAGAAAATCATTCTGTGTCGTTAATAAATTAGTTACATTTTATTTTATATGACAATAACAAGTGTTGGGCACAGAGAGCCAACTTGGGCCACACGTATAATTAATTAATAATTAGGTATATTTAATAAACACCTATAATTAATTAACTATTATGTATATTTATATATGTATTAATGACTTGGACATTTTCGTTTTTGCTCTAAAATGTCCGCTTCTAGAGTGTCGGGAACTCATTGCACGAATAATTTGTTACGAATGTTAGAAACGAAGTCTAAAAATAAAATGTAATAGTGATCTGGTCACAACAGTACAGAAAAAAAAATCTTGAACTAAAAAGCAATTCACTTTCTGAAAGATTCTAAACTGACCAGGGGAGGAAAAAAAGCAATAAATTAAGCTCGGTCAACCCTCCTTTTTCTCCCTCTATTTTGTAATTTGATAGGTATCGCGATAATTTCTCCCTTTCCCCATTCTACCTACCATCCGCTGCAATTCTAGATAAATGTATCCTTCCGCACGTTTAGAAATCAGCTTACTTGTGAGGAAAAATTCCTTATAACTCTGCTATTTCTTAAAAAAATAATTGTTAATTTTCATCATTGAAAAGAAGAAACTTCCAGCTTCTATGGCTATTTTCTCTTTTTTTTCTACGATGCTCCAATGATTTTTTATAATTTTTTAAAGTATAAACTTCTTGATTTTGTAAATTTCGCCAACTTTAAGCCAACTTTAAAAATACTTTTAAACGTTTTAAAAATATTATGGCAAATACTCTTAGTGAGGAACCTTCTATTTTATCGATTGCAGCAATTCCCATCCCTTTATTTAAAATATTAAGCTCACAAAGAGCAAAGTAAATTTCTCCATAGGTTAACATGGGATGCTTTGTAATGGCGGCTGCCCGTGAAGAATACCCTTAAGCCTGTTAGATTACAGGACAACATAAGAAATTTCAAAATATTTAGTCACTTCTATCATAGACGGCCTCTTAAACCATCCTTTTGCCGTTTTTTAAGCATAATTTGAAAACTAATTGGAAGAAGAACGTGGAATTTTGGATTTCCATAAAGCAGGACTTAATAAATCTGAATCCATTCAAAAAATTGCAGGTTGCAATTTATAATTTTTTTTAATATTAATTTCATAATTCATAATTTATATCAGAAAATTATAAAATTTGCAAATTCGACGTATTTATGTTTGGGTATATTAGTATTATTGCTACACTAAAAATTAGAACATTAGGATAATAATTTCAGACGTTATAAATAAAAATATGAAAATGTAATTAAACATTAGAAGCACTCAATTTTGAATGTTTATAATTCAAAAACTTAGCATTCAAATGACTTGAAATTGGGTGTCTAGGCATAGTTTGAACCAAAGATTTGAAATATCTCGTTAAGGGTGTATTCGAAAAAATATTTTTCCACCCTCAACAGCTCGAAATTTTCTGAGACATTTTCAGACTCATTTTTAAAAGTAAAAACATGAAACTTGCTGGGGTGATTTTTGAAGAGTTGTATAAGGTGCCGTGTGATTTCATTTTTCGCTAAATTAATTAGAATTTGATTTTTAAGCGATTATTTTCTCAGTATGAGCATCTTTTTCATCCTCAGATCACCCGCTTCCGGAAATTTCGGTTCGAAACGCCGATTTTGACAGCATTTTTTACAATATTTTCTGCATTTATCAAAAAATCGAGAAGCACGGCACATTATGTAGTTTCTAAATAAGAGAATTTCCCAGTTTGATGCGTTTGAGAGCAAAAATGAATTTAAAAATGAATCAGAAAATAAGCAGTTTGGATCGGAATACACCCTTAAAATTGGGTATTGCCATTGAAAAAAAAGGTAGTTTGGATTCGTTTTAATATGTAGATGGCACCCTAAGCAAATTTTATATACGTCATTTAAAAGTAGACTTCATTTCCAATCGTTCGGTATACTAGTAACTTTCGTCTACGATAATTTGTTGAGGAGTTAGTAGGGGGTGTTTACTTTTTTTCCCACGACTGTACATATCGTTACATTTAGATAGCAGTATGTTTATTTTTCTTAAAATCATTACCGTCAACCCGAGTTCAGTTAGGGTTGAAACACCCTATGCTTGTGACTCAATAAGTGGTTTGCGACCGTATGTTCTATGGTAATTTTTCATCCTCTGAATGCTTACTTTCACCCTTCTGAACTTATAGGTCGATTTCGGCAACACCCTGTATATAGCAAGATAAGTAAACATCTATCATGACAAGACAAACACATGGGATAAAAGAAGATTTTAGGATCCTTTTCTGTCCATCACAAGTTAAATTATTACTCACAAGGGAACCACTTTTGGTGTTGCTCGCACCTAGCATTGAGACCTGGTGCATTTTAAAGCCCTATATTATGAAGTTTGAGAATCGATAGATTTTTTCTGTTAAAATAATATTTCTTGATTATACAGCAGCATAACTTTCTGAAAATGCAATTTTCGAGACCCCTTATCGGACTATTAACATTGAATTTTTTAAAAGAAAAGCATTAAAAAATAAAAATTAGTTAATAATAAGTATAAAATATTGAAAAAAGTTTGAAAATTCCTTCAAAAACCCACAAATTTGATTTTGAAAAATTGCAAATTTATATTCATATTTTTGGCGGGGTATTTTTAACAGTTGGCGTTTATTTTCAAAAGTAGAGCTCTCCGGCAACCCTAGCCAAATGTCATAGCTGAATTTGTAATAGCTAGAAATTGGAATGTCCGACCTATTTCGCCAGAGTAATTTTTCTAAATTGTGCAAAAATGTTAATTTACTTTATGATTACTTTTACCGAAGGACCATTTAATACAGCAACATTTCATTTTAAACATTCGAAACTTTATTTCATTCGATTTCAAAAGGAAATAGTTTGCTTATTTTGTACTTCACTAAAAAATAGTTTTCAATGATCTTCGAAGCTTTTATAAAATTATATTTATTACTTATATATTTATCGTCTGCATAGAAAAAAAATAAAAACCTAATATTTGTTTCTTATGTTATCTATTATTAAAAAAAACTCGCAATCTGATATAATTCTAGTAATATGTTCCGTACATTTTTTCTTTTGAAAAGTGGCGGAAAAATTGTAGCGCCATATTTGGCGACTTAACTCACTTTTGGTGTGAAATAAACAAATAAATATGTAATAATAAAAAATTAAAAGTATAAAAAAGTATATAAAATATTATTTTAGCAGAGAAATTTTTTCGGTTCTTTAACTTTTATGTATTGGGCTACAAAACGCACCAGGTCTCGATGCTAGGTGCGAACAACACCAAAAGTGGTTCCCTTGTCAGTTATAACTTTAAGATGCTGAATTTGGGGAAACTGGTTAAATACCCGGTTTGCCCATGCCGTAGTAGACGGCCCTGCGTGCATATATATAGATTTGCTGGGTTTTTTTTTTTCCTTTTTTATTCAAAACACTTTTCATAATATTTTTATAATTTATTTTCTGGATGTATATCGAATCCGCATTAAATTTTTAGCATATTTCTTGTTTATATTTTTCTATTTCTTACTTTTACTACTTCACCGTATCACAGTCGTGGGAAACAAAAAAGTAAACACCCCCTGCTAACTCTGCAACAAATTATTGTAGATGAAAGCTACTGGTATCAAACGATTGGAAGTAAAGTCTACTTTTAAATGATGTATATAAAATTTGCTTAGGGGGCCATCTAGATATTTAAACAAACCTAAACTCTGTTTTTTTTTTCAATAGCAATACCCAAGTTTGACACCATAAATGAATTCTACACCCTTCAATTACCCTAAATCCAAATTTGTATGAAATTCGTGCGATTAGTTTCAGAGTAATTAATTATTTTAAAATGAGTATATTTTAGGGGCTGTATCCAAATTGAAGTTCGGTACTCGGTTGTTGAAATGCTACAGATTGACTATGTGACTTCTTTTAATGTATTATTTCTTGCCAATATGGCCATTTAACTCGCTTAATATGTTTCGACTATGGCCAGCCAAAGTATTTAAATAAAATGAATAAAATATATTTTTTCAAATTATGCTTTTTTGCACATCATAGAAGGCCCCTTAAACCATCCTTTTGAGGTTTTTTAATGATAATTCGAAAACTACTAGAAAGAAAATATTGAAATTGAGAATTCGCATAAAGCAGGACATAATACATATAAATCTATCAAAGAAATTGTAGGTTGCAATTCATATTTTTTTCGGATATTAATTTCATAATTCATATCATAAAAATTTTAAAATTACAAATTCAATGTATTTATGTTTCTGATTTTTAGTATTATAACTAAACACAAAATTATCACATTAAGATTATAATTTCAGGAAATATTAATAAAAATATGAAAATGCTCAAATTAGAAGCATTAGAAGCTCAAAATTTTGAATGTTTAAAAAACGTATCATTCAAATGACTAGAATGTTCGTTTCTAGGCATAATTTGAACCGAAGATTTAAAATATATTGTCCAAATTGGATGTTGCCATTGACAAAAACAAAGTTTGGTCTGGTTTTGATTTGTGATGGCCCCCTAAGCAAATTTTATATACATAATTTAAAAGTGGACTTTATTTTCAATCAATACCAGTAATTTTCTTCTATTATAGTTAGTTGCAGAGTTAGTAGGGGGTGTTTACTTTTTTTTCCACGAGTGTACATACTAAAACGTTTTCCCTTTCTGGATTAATTATCTCACTAATTATACAAAAAAAAAAAAAAAAAAAAAAAAAAGAAAAAAAAAAAAAGAAATGTGCTACGTTTATTTAAATGCATCCTGTAAAACAGGAAATCAATTTTCCATTCTTCTCGAATTCCTTGGATCATTAATATGGCTTGAGAAACGAGCTTGTCTCATCTGATTAGAACTGAGCTAATGAAACGCCCTCATTGAGCGCTAAAACAACGGTCGGCCGCCCCGCAATAGCAGCACCCCCCTCTTTCTTCAGATGTTTTCCAGATGGTGCGAATCTAACCTAACAGGGTCTTGCCTAATAGAAACTAATGATTCCGTAAGCCTTTCTTACCATGCTTGGGTAAATTAGCATCGGCATTGGTTTAAGAGCCGTCATGCATTTTACCTTTTGAGTCTCAACCAAAGCTCAAACACCTTGTCACGTTTGTTGCCATTCCCCCACGGGAAACTTTAATGAGATTTTAATGGTTTTTAAAAATCCTAGTGGATTTCATTCAATTATCGAATACCGTTATCGGATTTCCGAGTATCGAAAACTCGGCAACATGTAATTTCAAAAACAAGTTTTAAATCATTTATTTTTCTGCATTCGGAATTTTGTGTAATTTCTCTATGATAATAAATTATGAAATAGTTTTAATTTCTTTGTGAACAAAAGGGACGATAGTACCATGAGAGCCCCCCCCCCTCCCTCTTTCATTGATAAATATGAATTTCTTTTCTTATAATTTTTAATTGTTTATTATATGTATATGTTACGGTTAAGGCTCTGCTCTGCTCAATAAGCACAAAACATTTTGACACATTCACAAATTTATTTTTTAACGGAATGATATAAAATTGGAAAGCCTGACCATGGATTTGGGATCGAACTTTTTTTTCCATTTTCTGATTAATAAATTACCTATTGAGTTATAAGCGATTTTGATCACGTGACAAACTCGTTTTTCAACCTTTCTTGCGTGCCTATTCTTCCTTCACGCGGAAATTAGATTCAAAACGCTTACTTTGACACTATTTTCTGATGAATCTATTGCATTTGCAAAAAAAAAAAAAAAAAAAACCGAAAAAAAAACCAGCTCGAGGACATAGTTTCTGAAGAACAACACTTGCTAGTTTCATGCATTTCCGAACAAAAATAAATTAAAACTTATGTCAGAAAGTTGCCCTTTTGGATTTGAGAACAGTCTTAAAGCAAGAATTAAGGGTAAACCTAGGTTTAACCGGTTAAAGTGCGGATTACCCAGACCTTACGGATAAAGACCGAAGAAATCTCAACACTTCCATCTTTAACCGGTTAAACCTAGGTCTAACCAATCTTGGCCGGTCAGTGACCGAAATTATTATAAAACATCTTTGTAGAAGCAAATTAAAACCTTGTAATTAGAAACATTATGCGCGTGTTAAGCTTAACGAAAATAAAATGTAAATATTAAAGAAAATATATATGTATCACTGAATACGGCAACCTAGCTCTGCAGCAATCTGAAAAACGCAGGAAACTCCCTAAAGCGGCAGTTAGTAAATGCACGTATGAACGCTACGCGTTCATAAACCGAAAAAGGACATCGCTGGATTCAGTAAACTAGTTGTGTAGCAATCTCAAAAATGCACAAAACAAGTAAGGCGTGAAAATCATGAGAAATATACAATGAATGGCTAATATAAACAATTACAACAAAATATACATAAAATTATTAACATACTTTAACAGACATCTCCTTTTTTCAAAGCTCAAGCGCAAAATACCTGCCACGGTAAGAACTGATTTTAGCCGGTTAACCCCTTCGGGACGGGAGCCTTTTACGAATTTTTTAATCTTTACCGTTTTTTAAAAACAGAAATTTGTGTCTTCTTGTATTGAGAAAATACGCTGCTTAAATAAGGTGAATTTTTCAGTAAAATTTTACTGGTGAGGAAAAACAAGGATTCTGAGCGCTTGATGCGGCACGTATGCGTGCCGCTCGTCCCCAAGGGGTTAAAGCTAGAAGCGTTGGGAACGGTTCGGGCTTTAACCGACCAAGATTGGTTAGACCTATCTTTAACCGGTTAAAGGTGGAAGCGTTGGGAACTCTTCGGGCTTTATCCGCAAGGCCTGGGTAATCCGCACTTTAGCTGGGTAAACCTAGGTTTATCCTTCATTCTTGTTTTAGCTGTAACATATATACTAGCAAAACTCGCGGCTTTGCACGAGTTATAGTTATTGAAATATGCCAAATGGTATTTGTATCTCTATTTTTACTTTATTCTATCTTTACAAGAAGAAAGCATTGGATTCGTGAAAAATTTCGACGGATTTATACGTTTTAGAATGTCCTGAACACGATTTGATGGTTTTAAAAATTTTCTGTCTATCTGTCACTCTGTCAGTTACTCTGTGAATCTGTATGTGACAAAAATTTGAGGGCGCTCTATCTCAAGAACTAATGCACGGAATTTCACAAAACTTTAGATTCAGATCAGTAGCATCAACTTTTGAAAAATATTAGGTGGACTCAAAAGTTTTTGAGAAAAATAACACATACATTCCCCTCCCCCCTTTAGTGTGTGTATGTGTGGAGAAAGAGTCAAGGGAGGATGAATGACTAAAGATGGTCATTCTAAGTTAAATTAGGTTTTTCTAAGTAAAATATAAAACTATTTTTTTAAATTATAAATAAAAAATAATTTTATTAGACTATACTCTCATAAACTCTTTCTTATAAATACATTTTAATGTTTGTTATAAAATAAAAATGTTTACTATTGTAAGTGCAAAATTATACATCGCTGAAGGGGCTTTCAGTGCTCTAGTAAATCTAATTAATGACCTAACTATTTTTCAAACAAAATTATTTTGAGGACGTCAATAAAACCAAATTTTACTTCTGCAATTAAATAAATAAATAAATAAATAAATAAATAAATAAATAACGAATGAAATCAATTGAAATTAGGTGGGCTGAGAGATCAAATTATTAGGTGGGCTCATATCCATATAAGTTGACGCCACTGATTCAGTTAGAACTTGATATAAACTGTTTCTGATTACTTTTTAGTGTAAATCGCAAAACAGGTGGCGCTGCTATGCTGCATTTTTCACGATTTCCGCAATAGGTATATCTCAAGAAGTATAGCACGGATTTTCATAAAACTTCAGATTCAGTTAGTCCATGATATAATTTGGAGCTGATTACTTTCAGGTGAAAATCGCCCAACTGATGGCGCTGCTATGCTGCTTTATTCATGATTATCGCAATAGCTCTATCTCAAGAATAAATGCACGAATTTTCATCAAACTTCAGAGTTAGTTAGTCCCTGATATAAATCAGCGCTGTTTAATTTTTGGTGTAAATCGCCCAACTGGTAGCACTGCTATGCTGCATTTTTCAAGATTTCCGCAATAGCTGTAGCTCAAGAACTAATGCATGAATTTCCATCAAGCTTCACTCCCTTGGTATAAATTGGTCCTAATTAGTTTTTGGTGTAAATCGACCAACAGGTGGCGCTGCTATGCAGAATTTTTTTTCCAATTCCGCAATAGCTGTATCTCAGAAAGTAATGCAAGGATTTTCATCAACCTTCAGATTCAGTTAGAAGTTGGCATAAGTTGTTGATGATTAGATTTTGGTGCAAATCATCTAACCGGTGGCGCTGATATGCTGCATTTTTTAAGAAGTATTAACATGTATGAGATCGAAGAAAGTTTTGGGATTGTTACATCCGAGTAGTTATTAGAGGAAAATTATGCTGCTACTGATTCTTAAAAATTACTAATTAAACCACATTTTGAGGTAAAATTTAAAATTCATTGCTTTACTGCATTAGGCGAACATGAAACTTAATTCAATGAGATAATCATCTTTCATTTGAAATTACGAATTTTTTAGAATCCGTTCTTAGCGAGCAGTTACATCTTAAAAGTAACTACCATTACACATTCGAACATTCTATATCAATTGTACACAGAAAATCGAAATTTTAGAACTTTTTTGCCCCTGAACTTTTTTTAAATTTCAAATTTTTAGAAAACCGTTCTGGGGGAGAATTTAACGTCTTAAAAGTAGCAGCCATGTCAAATTTCAAGTTTCTATTTTTGACAATTCCATAGAAATCCTAATTTCGAATGTTCTAGTATGCTTTTCGCGCATTTCACCCTTTAAAAATTCGATTTTTTTTAGAAACTGTCCTTAGAGAGCATTTACATCTTATAAGTAACTAACCATATTCCAAATTTCATGTTTCGAGAGTCAATATTTTAGAAAGCATTTTTAACGGACTCTTACATCTTAAAAATAATCACCATACCAAATTTTAAGTTTCTAGTTCTAGCAGCAAAACAAAAATGGAAATTTTAGACCTTTTTTTTGCTTCTGCATCAATTTAAATTTGGAATTTTGTAAAAACTGTCCTGTGCGAGCATTTACGTTTTTTTTTTTTTTTTTTTTTTTTTTTTTAAAAAGAAAGAAAAGAAAAATGAGAAACAGCCGCAGAAAGCATCCTATGCTGCTGTTGTTTCTCGTGCTACTTTTTTTTTTCCACTAAAAAGACATTTTTACGCCTTGAAACAATTGATTCTAATTTTATAGATACTTTGTGTTTCTTTTTCTTTGCGTTGTTTTTTTTCACGTCATTTATTAAATTTTTATTTTCTTTCTTTCTTTCTTCTTTTTAATTTTATAGGTTTAAAAACGATCTGGGCGGAATTTAAACTCGTAACTATCTTTTGTTTTCATTTTTTTTTCACTTAAAAAAAAAAAAAAAAAAAAATTGCTTTTCTAAGTGCGTAAAGCGCATCTTGATCAAAATTTTAATGATCGTATTACAAACAATCAAATTTCAAGCTTTTGAGTTTTATATACGAAGGCTTTAATTATTTTGTTAGAAAATAAGTTTGGTTCGATTATACTTAATTTCAGTGGAACAGTCAGAATCTCCTTCTGAGGCGAATTAGCCGGCCGCAGGGATTTTTCTTTACATAGTTTATTTATTTTCATGAGCTTGAAGTGCTACTCTCGGGTTCTGGATTTATATTATATATTAAGGAGGCCTCAATCGACAGTAAAATATTTTTTTAAATGTTTGATTAAAACCTAGAATTAAAAAAATGTTTTGCATCCGGGCTCTTTAAGGGTGTATTCGAAAAAATATTTTTCCACCCTCAACAGCTCGAAATTTTCAGAGACATTTTCAGACTCATCTTTAAAAGTAAAAACATAAAACTTGCTGAGGTGATTTTTTGAAGAGATGTTTAAGAGGCCGTGTGATTTCATTTTTCGTCCAAATAATTAGAATTTGATTTTTAAACAATTATTTTCTCTATGACCCTTTTTTTCATCCCCAGATCTCCCGCTTCGGAAAATTCGGTTCAAAACGCCAACTTGGATAGCCTTTTTTACAATATTTTCTGCTTTTATAAAAAAATCAAGAAGCACGGCACATTATATAGTTTCTAAATAAGAGAATTTCTCAGTTTGATGCGTTTGACAGCAAAAATGAATTTAAAAATTAATCAGAAAATAAGCAGTTTAATCCAAAAGGGCAACTTTCTGACATAAGTTCTAATTAATTTTTGTTCGAAAATGCATGATACTAGCTGGTGTTGTTGTTCAGAAACTATATAATTGAGCTGTTTTTTCCATTTTTTTTGCAAACGCAATAGATCTTTCAGAAAATAGCGCGAAAGTGGGCGTTTTGAACCGAATTTCCACGCGAAAGTAGAAAAATCACTCAAGAGCGAGCGAAAAACGGGTTTGTCACGTGATCGATATCGCTTATAACTCAGTGGGTAATTGATTGATCGAAAAATGGAAAAAACAGTTAAATTTCAAGTCGCTTCCATGGCCAGACTTTCCAATTTTATATCTTTCCGTTAAAAAATGAATTTGTAAATATGTCAAAACGTTTTGCGTTTGTTGAGCAGAGCAGTTAAGAATAGCCTTAACAAGATTATTTATTTATTACCCGACTGACAAGAAGGGTTATGTGGATTTCTTTATACCCTCGAAACATCCCAACGGCTGGATGGATTTTAATGAATGGGGTATCTATCGATTCGTCTTGACCGTCCGATGGTTATAGGCTAGGTTTTGTTTTCATAAATTCAAAATGGCGTTAGGGACGAAAAATGTTTTTTACGCACCCTATTGAGTGGCATATCATTGGATAGGTCTTTCAAAATGAAGACGATCTTTTATTGACTATTTTACAGTCAGAAGCTCCATTTAAATGACCACAACACTCCACAACCTGAAAGTTGTGCAGATAGGATCTCCAGCTTTACTGCAATTCTAAACTTCATAGACATCTGTAGGCCTCATCGAAACAGTGTTTATAGATAGGAACTAACAATTAAACATAACTTAAAAGTCATCAATACAAGTAAATAAAAAAAATAGGTATAGTAATATAAAATATAGTTTCACATTGATGAGAAATAGGTGGGCCCTTCTGGGGTTTACATTACACAAAGTTCCAGGCTCGTGGTGGCCCATAGGGATAGTGGTCGCATTTCTCTGTGTCCTCTGCCTGGGGCGTCCTTAGCAACAATGAGGCGACCTCATCGATGGCATATGATAGTGTGAAAGCGCCTTCATCATTCTCTGTCCTCCATCCTTTTGGGGTACCCGGCACGGACTTGTATTTGTTGTCATTTTGAAACTGAAATGTAACATTTTCATGCCTCAGTTACAAATATACAGTGATGCCAACTTCTGAAAAATATTGTGTGGGTTCAAAAATATTTTGGTAAAATGGAATGGCCAGGCGGACAGATGGTGAAAGATGACAACTCTAGTCAAGTTATCATGTTTTAATAAAGTTGTAATTTTATTAAATTATATTCTCAAGCGTTTTTCCTAATAAATACATTAATATTTATTATAATATCATCCTACCATGAATATGACTACAAATTGAAAGGGCAAAATGTTAAACATAGAACAAAACATTTCAGTCATTTAAGGGTGTTCTCAAATCCAAAAGGGCAACTTTCTGACATAAGTTTTAATTTATTTTTGTTCGAAAATGTATGAAACTAGCTGGTGTTGTTGTTCAGAAACTATGTAATTGAGGTGTTTTTTCCATTTTTTAGCAAACGCAATAGATCTTTAAGGGTGTTCTCAAATCAAAAAGGGCAACTTTCTGACATAAGCTTTAATTTATTTTTGTTCGAAAATGCATGAAACTAGTTGGTGTTGCTGTTCAGAAACCATGTAATTGAGCTGTTTTTTTTCCATTTTTTTTTTGCAAACGCAATAGATTTTTCAGAAAATAGAGTCAAAGTGGGTGTTTTGAACCGAATTTCCGCGCGAAGGAAGAAAGAGCACTCAAGAGCGCGAAAAACGTGTTTGTCACGTGATCGAATTAGCTTATAACTCAATAGGTAATTGATTGATCAAAAAAGGGAAAAAACAGTTCAATTCCAAATCGCTTCCATGGCCAGGCTTTCAGCGCCATCGCTAAGACTTTTTATTAGTGGGGGAGAGAACCTTAAATTGCCAAGTCAAATTTCAGTATTTGCCAATTCGTTTTATAATTTTGCCAACTTACCGCAGTTAGAAAATGTAATATAGTTCTTATTTGTTAAAAGTTTAATAATATTCCCAATTAGTTTTGTAATTTTTGCCATGTCTATCAGAAATAGAAAATATATTATAGTTTTTATTAAAGTTTTTTAAAAAAAATTGCCAATTAAGTTTGTAAATTTGCCAAGTGTAATAACATTCGCGAATGTTTGGGGGGGGAGGCTCCCCCCGTCCCCCCCTTAGCGAGGCCCCTGCAGGCTTTCCAATTTCATACCTTTCCGTTAAAAAATGAATTTGTAAATGCGTCAAAACGTTTTGCGTTTGTTGAGCAGAGCAGTTAAGAACAGCCTTAAGGTTTATAAGTATCAGCAGGGAATTAAAACAGATGGTCATTGGTAAAAAAAAAATTCTTCCAGGATGAAAAATAAATAATGAATTGAATAACAAAATACAATGGAAATTGGGCACGCTAGAATTGAAAATTATTGGGTGGGCTCGGGCCCCACGGGTACATATAAGTTGGCGCCACTGGAAGCACTTATAACGAAGCTGAAAAAAGCCTAATAATTATTCGTTATAACCGGGTTCCTTTCCTTAAATATATTGTTACGATTAAAAAGAATTAAAAAAAAAATTCGATTTATACAATACTTCGACAGAGCCGGGTTCGTATTATTAAGATTCTACTGTATATATCAAATAAGGATAAATAATAATAATAATAATTGTTTTTATAGCATTAAAATCCAGTGTAAAAATATGTATCACGGAAGTCAATTTTCTTTATGGTTATTTATTTTATATCAAAGAAAATCAAAGCGATAATAGACAACAATTTATTTCAAAATTTCGTACCCTACGATGATGCGATACGAAAATTTATTGTTAGTGTATGGATGGATAGATAGATGGCAGTACTGTACAACTTTTCATTGTTTACCGAACACGGAATCTTCAATGTTACTTTGCTGTCGCTTTGTTTTATATTTTAATTTTTATCTACGTCTACTGTAAAATTTTTTAATTTACTTTATAAAAACTAAAAAAAGAAAAAATTAAGTGAAACAATATCATTACTATGCTTTAATAATTATGAAATGATAAGAGTAAAATATAACATAGTATAGTATAGAGGGTCATTCCATGGTAACTTACGTTACATTTAGAACAATTTACTTCAGTAATTTTATAATACAACAGATATATACAACAGCAATCAATAGAAATATTCACAAAGTAAAGTTAACATGCTCTGTTAATTAAACCTATTTAAAGTTCAATTTAGATTAAAATTACCTAATTTTAGTGTTATATCTTGATCTCTGGCTCTGGCAATTATATTTATTATGGTAACTGATATTCATGAAAAAAGAACATAAGTTAACATAAAAAAATTAATTTTCATTCTCACTTTTTAAGTAATTTTTATCCAAATTGAGCTTTGGATATATTTAATTAACAAATAATTTAATTAACAAATAACATTTATAATAACAATGTCACTAACTTTACATTTGAATATTTTTTCGTGTTATATTATTAAAATTATTGCAGCAAATTGTGCTAAGTGTATGTGTAAATGTAACGTAAGTTACCATGGAATGAATCAATACATAATATCAAATTTTAAATTAAACGGCGATTTTTTCCAACAGTGAATTCTCATTAAAAATAATAGAGCATCTAATTTCTCTCTATTAAAGAAAAAAAAAAAAAAAGTAACTAACGCTGTCACAGCCGTAAATGAATTTTTGTGACCGGAGCTGTTTCTCGGCTAATATTAAGTAAATTATTGCGTATAAAAAATATCAAAATTGGTAGATAGAGAAACGTCCGATAAACAAGCTGAAACAGACAGCTTTTAAATCGAACACTTATTTTTAGTGGCTACTTCACGTTTCCGTACTTTCTCAAATAGACCCCCCCCCCCCCCACACCACACACACATGGAATTGCAACTTATCTCATCAAATTTTGCACTTTTTTTTTTTTTTTTTTTTTTTTTTAAATATGAAACTTTGCAATTGGAAGTATGTGTGTAGAGCAGTGGTTCCCAACCTTTTTTTGGCCGTGCCCCACCTAAGCATCTCTAAAGTCAATATGTCCCCCCTGCCTTCAATAGCATATGAATCTTATTACATAAAAAATGAACTTCTATTTTTCCGGAAGGATCCGAAAATAGCATTAACTCTGATAAGTGATTTCACACTCTTTAATTTAGCAAAATCATATTTCTTTATTACAAGTATGTTTTTAACATAACTCTATAAATGCAATGAGACCATGGATCTTCGCATTTACAACAGAAAAGTTTTATTGTTTTTTGGCAACTTACCTCAAATTTAAAAGTGATTAATATCCTACATTTTTCTTTATCTTTGTAAAATTTCTTGAACTCTCTCACATTTTGTATTACATCTGATAGAATCAATGCATTTTATAATGGATTTTATTACTTCATTAAGAACAAGTTATATTTGTTTAGCGCCGAGATTGTATGGATAACATAATTCAGAAGTAACATTTCCAGATTCGCACTTTTATCCATTTTAAGTAATTATTTTTCTTTCCCCTCATAACATACTTCTTTCATAACGGGATTTCTATTCCAATTTTTATTATTTGGCCACCATATTTTGTCCGATTTAAAATTTTAAAATCGATATGTCATGAAGCATGTTTATATATTGTGTATGCGGTCTCCAGAAGAGCCATGGGAAGTTTATATTCTACCAAATTCCTTCCGTGGTGCGCACGAGGATTTATTAATTTCATAACCTCATTTAGATAATGCAAAACATTTTTTGATTAAACATCTCCAAATAGTCAATTTTAGATATACCCTGCAAAATTTCATATGTAAAGGTTCCTTCATGGGGCATAATGTACTATGTACAGATGTACATTTTTTTTTTTTTTTTTAGATATACAGCGTAACCTCTGAATAACGGTTACCAGTGGGACCGATGAAAAGTGACCGCTCTTCAGAGGTGGGTGTTATTCAGAGGTTTCATTTAAAAAAAAATCATAATTACATAAATTTAAATAAAAAATACACAGTCATTTTAATTAATATTCATTATTTTAATACATTAAAAAAATCAGTGATTTGCAGTTGCCTTTTTTTTCAGCAAACATCTTTCTCCAAAGAAATAATAGTATGAGTTGTTTTGCTGTACGATTCATCATCATTATGATTTCATACAAAATTTTTGATTTCACGAAGGTTCGTTAAAAATTTAGTATATGTGTTAATACTGGAAATTTTAGGTGATTCTATAACCTCTTCCCTATCCCTTTCCGCATCACTTTTCTCTTCCTCTCTCCTATCTTCCACCATTTGCTGTATGAATCAAATGTAGCAGTAACTGCCAAATCTTTGTCCAGACACACAAACTTACTGGCGTTCGTGTTAGTTATGATTGTTGTTCTAAGAATATTATCTAAATTTTCCCCATCATTATTGTCTTCATTTTCTATGTCTAGTTTTGGAAAAAGATTAAGTGTTCAAGAGATTAAGTAACATTTTGTTGACATATTAAGTAAACTTTGTGTGATCTGCTTCAGATTTTGGTTTGTAAATAAACCTGAAATTGTACCAGAAACTGTTAGAAAAAATTTCTCGTGACTTTTGAGCTGCCGTTGCTCAAAATTCCTTATTTAGAGGTTCGTACTAATGTTATGCTATGGAATGTGTTGGGTTCCATCAATATGTTGCCGGTATTCGGAGGGTTGTCGTTGTTTAGAAATGAATGTTCAAGGTGGTTTCACTGCATATCTTTGGTGCCTCAAGAACTCGGAAAAAAAGGTAAGAAATACCTTTATTATTCTGCATGGCTATTGACTCTTGATTTATTGAAAATAACGCTTTTTCATGATAATTTATTTTGAAAATTGACTTAAAATTTAAACATGGATAAACCAGAAAAACTTAAAAGTAAAAGAGCTACTGTTCGCGCAGCAGTTACAAAATTAATCACAAAATGGGATACATTGTTATCTGTTGATATTGATAAGACTGATTACGATTCTTTAATGGAATCATTAGAGCTCGTAAATGAAAAGAAAGCTCTACTCAAGGAATTAGATTCCGAAATAGATGAGCTAATTCAGGAAAAACTGAATATAAAAAAGAACTAAAATCGGTAGAAGAATATTCTGAAAAAATATCAAGTTTGAAATTTAAAATTAAGATGAGGCTTAAAAAATGTAAAATCGAAACTGAACCAAAAGTTTTACTAGAATTAAGTAATGGTTCAAAAATCGGTAGTAAACCAGTTTCGGCAGTGAAGCTGCCTAAACTAAACATAGAAAAATTTTCTGGTGATGCAAGCCAGTTCTTAGAATTTTTTAATTTACTTACTAGTGCGATAGATTCAAACGAATTGTTGTCAAAATTAAAAAATTCCAATATCTTAAATCCTTGTTGTCTGGACCTGCATATAATATTGTAGTTGACAAATCAAAATTATTCAACGTGTTTAAAGTTGTTAGAAGAAAGGTATGGTAAGCGGGAAAATGTCATAAACTGTTACATGAACAAACTTTTAAATCTTGAACCAGTGAAATTTAGTAATAATGTCACTTCGCTCAGGAAGCTGTACGATAATATTGAAACTAGTATAAGAAATCTTGATGCGTTAAGAGTAACATCAGGCTCCTACGGCCATTTATTACTACCCATATTAATAGACTCAAAAACTCTCATTGACATTTGACCTTTTTAAAAAAAAATCTTGAACTGTTTTTTTTTATTGACTTTAAAAAACTTTTCATTTTTTTCACTTAAAAAAAGATGTTTCTTGTTTGATAATATTTCTAATTTTTAGTTTAATTTTTGTATTGAATAGTCTAGAAAAAGTTGTATAGCTTTAAATTGTTCTTTCTATTTTTAGTAGCAGAAACCTGTTCGCAATTTTTTTAAATTGTTTTATTATTTTATCTGAAGTCCAGTATGTATGTATATATTTTGATTTGTATTGTAACTGATGACCTTTTAGAATTTTTTTTTTTCTACTTTAATTATTTTGAATCCCATTTTTGATGAACCCTTGTTCATCGGGGGGGGGGGGGGGAGTTTGTGAAATTTCGCAAGACCCTTCCTCTCTCAGCCAGACTGAATAGGCGCCAGTGATCCCAGATCACGTGGTTTGACTAGAGAATTAATATTAAAAAACATTTTTTCTTTCTTGTTTCTTTTTAGTTTAGTTTTGAAGTAGTAACGATAAAAGTTGAACGCAGCAGGTCGACTGCGTATATATATATGTTTTTTTTTGTCTTGTTCTTCTAATAGAAGAAATGATGTTTTGATTTTAAAAAGGGAAATTTATTTTCGAATATGAAATCATGCTATTTTCTTGGCTTCTTTATAGAAGAAAATAATTGTTGAAATTTCAATAACATATATTGGATTCCCAGTGCGGAATAACAAATATTATCCAAATGGTTTCGTTGTAAATTTTGTATATAGTTAAATGTGTAGAAAATAGAATTAGCAAAGTTTTTAATCATCCTGTGCTTATTTATTGAACAACACCTGCGTCACTTTCAGTCGTGAAATATGCTTGATGACTTAAATATGATTTTACACGTATCGTGAATTCTTCAACTATGCTCTCCCAATAATAATAACGTGAAACTCGTGAATATCATGAAGATTATTTAATAGCATATAAATAGAAAAAAAAAAGATGTGTTTTACTAAAAATAATACTAAAACCAGAAAAATTAGAAAGATTTTTTTATATATTAAATATATGATATAGAAATTCACATAATTATTCTGGTGTCAGTGTATTTTAAATTTTTAAATGGGAACGCTTCGAAATTTAATTTTATATTAAGTTATTTTTTAATTCTGTCAATATTTCTATTTTTTTTTACTTTGACACTACTTTCATTAGAAAAAAAAATGAACAATTTGTTACTAAGGAATTTGAAATTGCCTCCCTGTGGGGCGTACGCCCCACGTTGGGAACCACTGGTCTAGAGGCAATATTTAAGGGTGTATTTGAAAAATATTTTTCCACCCTCAACAGCTCGAAATTTTCTGAAACATTTTCAGACTTATTTTTAAAAGTAAAAACATGAAACTTGCCCAGGTGATTTTTGAAAAGATGTCAGAGAGGCCGTGTGTTTTTATTTTTCGAATTAATTAGAATTTGATTTTTAAACAAAATTTTCCCAGTATGATCATTTTTTTTCATTCCCAGATCTCCCGCTTCGGAAAATTCGGTTCAAAACGCCCACTTTGACAGCATTTTTTGCAATATTTTTTGCATGTATCTAAAAATTGACAAGCACGGCACATTATGTAGTTTCTAAATAAGAGAATTTGCTAGTTTGATGCGTTTGAGAGCAAAAATGAATTTGAAAATAAATCAGAAAATACGCAGTTTGGATTGGAGTACAACCTTAGGGAAATAGCCTATTGTATCGATCTTTATGAATCACCCTGTATATTTATTAGATTGAAACTTATTGACAAACAGCTAATTGAAATTTTTAATAAAATATTTTAATGTCAAAAACCGTTGTAAGTTTTCGTAAAAACTCAAACAAATTTTACTTCACCCTTTCTTATCATATAAATGAAAACATACATTTATTTTACTTAAATAGGTGTCACAAATAAAAATCAAAATATATTGACATATTTCTATTGATTATGTGTGTGTTATGATTACGGTTTTTACGATTAAACCGAAACATGTCAATATATTTTGATTTTTATTTGTGACACCTATTTAAGTAAAATAAATGTATGTTTTTATTTATAAAATATTTTATTTCAATGTATAAAATCATAAGACGAAATGGAAATATCCCACCTTGAATCAATCACAAAATACACAATATGAACTTGAAAAAGCTCACTGTTTTATTCAAAAGGCGAAAAAAAATATAGATGTTACAAGTTAAAAATATGCAGTAAAACCTCCCTAAAGCGACCACGCTCCGTTCCAATAAAAATTGGTCGCTCCGAGAGGTGGTCTCTGAATGGAGGTCATGTTTAAATATAGAATTTTAATTGTTGAAAAAAGGTAACAATTAAATGTTACTAAAATTTATTTTTCACATTAGGAAAAAATATGAAAATTTAAGTATCAAAACAAAAGTTAATTACATAAGTTAATTACTGCAGAGTTTAAAAAATGAATACATTGACGTTTGCTTTGACGTTACGGTTTTATCTTCTATAACTTTTATTTCCAAGTCCTTTCGAAGTTCAGTAAATAAATGCAATATTTTTTTTTTGACGGGAACAAATAATGACGATTCCATTAATTTATCTATTTCTTTGAGAGTTTTCTGACAGAATAGAGCAGGGGAATTTATTGACCGTCATTCTTAATTTGTCATCAGAGTTAAATTCATTGCCTAAAAAGGCACAAAAGGGTTTAAAACAGGAATTTAAAAAAAATCTAAACTTAGAAATTTGATGAATAATGCGCTCTCCAGAATTATTTTTCAAATAAAATCTTCAATCGACCAGGAAAATAAGGAATTTGTTTCATTTTCTTCAAAGAAATGGATCGATCATGGGGGGAGTTCAACTGGGATGGTCTCTGAATGGAGGTAAAATTAGTATTGAGCCTATGGGAATAAATTTCGTTCCATGAAAAAATGGTCGTTCAGGGAGGTGATCGCTTAGTGGAGGTGGTCGCACAGGGAGGTTTCACTGTACATTTTGTTTAAAATTTCATAGTACTTTCAACCCCGCGGCTATCGTCAGAGAATATTTTTATTATTAACTGCTATTCCATTCATACCAATATGACGAAGTGTTCCAAACGAAATGACGTATTTGTATGAATGGAACAGCAATTAATAATAAAAATATTCTCTGACGATGACCTCGGGAGTTGAAGGCCGAAAGTACAAAGAAATTTCAAATAAAATGTATATTTTTAACTTGTAATATCTATATTATTATTATTTTTGTCACCTTTTAAGTAAAACAGTGATTTTTTTAAAAGTTCATATTGTATATTTTGGTATTTTATATGTAAGATATGGGGCATTCTCACAATCTTTTGACTTTCGGGAATTAAAATCTGGTGAAATTAAACTTGCTAAAATAATATTTTAATCTGATAGATGAAAGCCTTAATGGTTCAAAATAAAGAAAGAAATGGTCAGCAGCGAAATTTTTTTTTATTTAATTGAGGTTTAAGTTAAAATTGCGAGTTTAATTTTCCTTGCCATTTTACCACTAAAACTTTTCATTTTCTTCTAAATTTTTTGCTTATAGTGAATTTGCATAGTACTCACAGGACATTCAAATAAGAAATAACAACAATGTAGTATTTTTAGTACAAAATCTTGGTATAACATTGTCTTAAAGGGGTGTTAAAGAAGGGACGCTAAGGTAAAAAAAGGGGACGGTATAGGAAAAAAGGGACGAAATGGGAAAAAAAGCGGCGGTAAGGATGGAACGCCAAGGCAAATTACCACCTATTTTAGGAAAATTATGTTAAGACTAAGTGATAGTCACAATGTTGATTGATTTTTAGAAACAGTTATTTACATTGGATTAAAAAAAAAAAAAAAAAAAAAAAAAAAAAAAAAAATATATATATATATATATATATATATATATACCTCGAAAAGTGCAGGAATAAACCTTGGGGACGGTAAGACTACCAATAAAGCCACGATGCTTGAAATTTATATTTAAATGCTGATTTAAATTCTGCAGTCAATTTTCTTTCAAAGAATTTTCGACATTCTTTCTCTAGATGCTGATAAAAAACTTGAAAAAAATTCTGTGGCTGCATCTGAAGTGATTTTCTGTGTAATTTTAGAAGAAAGACGGTAAGGAATCTAAAATCCAGGGACAGAGTTTAAAAAATAATAACAGCCCTCAGAAATGTGTGCAGGTTAATTTTTTGCTACATATTTATATAAAACAATAGTTCCAGTTTCGGAAAAAAATTACATAGAATTATTTTTATTGTAACGATTTTATTAGCTCCAAACTTAAAAATCAGCATCAGGGACACGGGACGGTATAGGAGTTTTCCTGGTATTTGGACCCCCAAGATCGTCCAAAACTTATTTATCTCGTTAATATTGTTATGCAATCATGCAATGGGATGTTCTCCAGTATATGAAAAAAAAAAAAAAAACCACAAGAGCATGTACTAAAATAAAAATTATTATTCAGGGACATAAAAGTCAAAAGTTTGTGAGAAATCCCCATACCTCGCATTTTATTTGAAATTATGTTGTTAATGGGGTTTTAAAAAAAATATTTATTTCAAAAAATATTTTTGGCATGCCCCTGCTTACAACGGAAAGGAACCCCGATCGTGGAAAAGGAAAAGGAGTATACAGGTTTTACTTAAAAAAAATAATTAAAGATTATCTGCAGATTAACATGCACAAGAGCTTTAGAAGAATGTACATTTAAAAACAAAATCTTCCACATATTTATTAATCTTAGTGGCTCTAACGCGTGCATTTAATAAGACAGTTTTTCCATATAAAATGACAACTTTTAAATCTTTGAAATAAATGTCTGTATGTACATACAGTAGAGTTCTGATTATCCGAGTTAATATGGACCAAGCTCACCTCGGATAAGCATAATAAACCCGGATAAACTGGATTTACGCAAATCATCACCCACTAAGGAGATGAAATATAAATTTTCACTTAATTCATTCATTTTTATGGTGCTAGTAACATTTCTTTGATGCACATTTCCGTTACTTTGAAGAAAAACGGGGAACGGAATTGTTTATTTGAAATAGCCCTTGATTGTTTTTTTATTTGTTGAATGTCAATTTTGCTGCAGTTTTTTGTTGCAGTATTACGCTGCCGCATAGCTACCAATTTCTAAGATTTTTTTCTTACCACTAAAAGTTACCCGTAAATTTTGCCTAATTCAATCACCGAGATCTAACAGTTGTCAACGATTAAATATGGCAAAAATTTGTGTTCAGTTTTAGAGGTAACAAAACCGTACACATTGGCAGCTAATGCGATTCTATTAGTGTCATGAAAATTGCAGGTGTAGTCTCTTCTTTCTGCTCAAATTATTAAACGGTTTTTTTCAATCGAACCTTCCTTTGAAATGGATCATTTTCTTCTGAGGGTCTGATGGTTTCTATTATTATGAAAGAGACATTATAAATGAAGTGTTAGGTGAATATGAAAGAGCAGTCGCAAAAAGTTCTCTGATTTTCAAATTGATTGATTTCTTGATTGAAAAAACTCTGATTTTCTGGTCAGAATGGGGAACAAAAAAATGGCCATATTTTTTTTACCTAACACTTCATTTATAATGGTGTTTCATAATAATGGAAGCCATCAGTCCCTCAGAAGGAAATAACTCGGTTAAAGCGGAAACTCGGTTAAGCGGGACCCTACTGTATATGAATATATATATACATATATTAACACTGCTTGTGAATGAGGAGTGTGGCTATCACATGGGTCCATCAAATCTGATCGAAATCATTCCCTTCCGAGTCGAAGAGACTAGGGCATCGGGGAACAAATCCTTTTTCTTTTCGTCTTTAATCCTTTAACATAATCGTATTTTCTTTCGGTCCTCCCTAAGCCTAACCAAATCTACGGAGCCCCGCACCCCCTCTCCTCTATTAGAATGCAGGGGCTATGCCGGGGCAGACGCTAATGGCAATCGACGCCACTGACGTTGACACCGAAATTACGCCTGACAAGCGCCCAAATCGGATCCAGTTGCTAAGCCTAGTTATAGAGTGGGTGACGTCCAACTACGTTTATATGCATATTTTCGGTGGCATTGATTTCATAGTCTACTTATCTACGATATATTATTTTCGGTGAAGGTCTGCTTCACTTTATCTTGTTCTGAAAAAAGGGGCAGTCGTTTTTTAATTTGGCGATATCTTGTATGTCTAAATTTGAGATATATTGAAATGACTAAATTGTGGTGAAATATTCTGCAATGCAAAATAATGAATAAATGTAAAACAAGTTATTATTATTTTTTTTATGTATGATAATAATGGCACTGTCTGAAAAATAAACGTTAATGTGTAACAATATTACAATGTTAAAAAATATATAAAACTAGAAAACAGGAATTCTGCATGTTTTTTTAGAATTTAGTGTCGCCCCCGATAAAAAAAAAAAAAAAAAAAATACAGATAATATAGATAGTACAAAACATATTTCAGTTTTAAGACTTCGCACGCTTATGTTAACTTCACACCCTTTTATTTTATATAAAATGGCGTCATTCGCATCCGGAGAAAGAATTCCTTATTTATGATCTAGTCTTAAACAACATCTACAGTAAAGCATGCATAGGACGTCACTATCGCTAAATAATACACAAATCCAAAAAAAATGTCGTCATTCAAGAAACTCGACAAAAAACTCGGCTATCTAATGATTCATGTGCCTTCATTTGTTTGTAATATTAATATAGTTACTTCATATTAAATATAGTTTATAATAGCTCCATGTTTTATCAGAAATCATTCATATTTATTTTTTTCAAAATAGCACGTATTCTAATTACAGTTTTTTTTTCAGTTGACATGGGAAAATGGCAACAAAAAGATATAATTACTATTTTCCAACTATTTTCCCTTTACTTTCTACAGAAATGGAGTACTTCAGTTGCCATCATTAAACAAAAAATCTTTATGAACTACAAAAAAATAAAAATAAAAATAAAAATAAAATAAATAAATAATAATAATAATAATAATTCAAAAATAAATTGAGATGCAGTTTTCAAACATATTGCATTTGAAAGTACTTTTTTTTTCAATACGACGGCATAAGAATTGAAAATGTGCGATGTTTAGAAGTTAAAAAACTTGCAGTAGAGTATTGAACAGTACAATGATACATCCGTTTTGTTTTACGGCAGGCTTATACAACGGAACGTTATTTTTTAGAGACGACACTTTAATTGCTGGACGAAAGAAATAGCATATCGGGGGCTAAAATCATCATTATTCAAGGTATATTTTAAACAATTTACTGCTTATGCTTACAAAAAGCAATGCAGTCGAACTGTTTTGCATCTTTCTATAAATGAGAAAAAAATTATTACACTCATATCATTTTCTATAGGAAACACGTGCAATGGATTCTATAGGAAACACGTATCATTTTAATGGATATCAATACTGCATATAAATTTAATAACGTTTGAAATAGTATTGTACATCATAAAAATGTACTTCAAACAATTATTACCCTAATGCATCCAGATATTTAGTCTGGCTGCAAACGAATTATAAATGCTATACATTTTCAACAAGGAACATGCTATAGTAAATCTCAAGAACAGATATCCATATCGTGCTATATATAAATTTATAGCACGGGCAGAGACAGATGACAGGCAGACGAACCGAACACGCACTTTCAACTATGTTTGAAACTTTAAAAAGATGATAAAAGAGACTGATCTTGATTTTCCAGTAAGCCTTGTAAGGTCTGAGTTGTAATTTCCCAGCTGATTGTGTCCAGGCAAGGATTTAAGGGGACCAGGTAAGCGAAATTTGGGGAAAAAAATCGATTTTTACTTTTTTATATCATTAAATAGTTTAAACTTTTATCTTTCCAACGATGTGTCACACATGTTTGTATATTAAAAAAAGAAGTGTTGGAATTATTCATTCTTTCTAAGAGCACTTCGCAGCTTAATGGCCATTTAAATCTTTAATTGGCTTTATCTCAAAACTTGGATTTTTCATGTTTGTGTTCCTTTTTTTCAATATCTATTAAACTTAAGAACTCAGTTTTTTAAAAATATTTTTATTATGTTATATTCTATACTTTAACACAGGGATTTAATGATTTATTGAGAATTATTTATTTTATTCAGCGAAATCTTACCAAAAATGCTAATTTAAAAATGCCTCTCAATAAATAACTAATTTTCAGGTTCACTTAGAAAAAAAAATGACGTAAAGCATGTTACTCAAACTACTATAAAAATTCTAGACCTCTATATTTCACCATTTCTGAGAAAAAGGTACATAAAGATGGTGTATTTTAACATGGCGGAGATAGAGCTTACCCGGTCCCCTTAAAGCAGGGACTTTTGGCAACTTCACTCACGAAACACCTACTCGCTAATGTTAATACTATGGGAGAATTTTTTTAAATATCTCGTTTGAATTTCAATATTTTTGAATGATTTCTTTTGCATTGAATTGCATTCGCTGTCGATCGCTACAAAGGCTCTTTTTTACTTTTTCGATTTTGATTGCAGTTTTTTTTTTCATGAGGGTACTTTCACTTTCGGAACCGGTTCCGAAAGTTTAAGTATCCTCATTAAAAAAAAAAAAAAAAAAAAAAAAAAAAAAAAAAAAAAAAAAAAACACTTCTAAACAAAATTGAAAAAGCAAAAAACGGCCTTTGTGGAGATCGACCTCAGCTATCCAATGAAAACAAAATCCTCTAAAAATATTGAAATTCAAACGAGATATTCTAAAGAAATCTTCCATATGTCGACTTCACGCTGCTTCAGCTATTGGGCGGGTTTAATTCTAAAAGCCATAACTTCTGTTCTAATGGGAATTTCAAGGAAACAATTATATCAAGATATATTCAGGAAAGATAGGAGTTAATAAATAAATAAATAAAATTTCGAAAATTTTGAAGCTTTAAGTGTCGTGAGAATCCTTGAATTAAAATTTATATATTTTTTTTTTGCCATTTCAGATAGCTTAAGTATTAATGAACAACGACATACTTTACGATTAGAAGGTAAATAAATTTACTGTCTATATAAAACGATGATTTTATCCTTATTTTACTACCAATTAAGCCTCTTATAAGAAGATGAATGAGGAATTTAGTAAAGGGAAGTTTTAGAATAAGAGTAATATTAATAATGATGGAAATGATAACTGTTGTTTTACATTCTTTTTTTATTATTCTCTGTAAGTTTAACATTTTTTATTAAATAAGAGAAGAACAAATATTTCGATCATATAGACAATATACTAACTATATAGAGAACTTTTGAAAGGAGAGATTGCACAAGCCTGCAAAATTTGGGCTGTGTCATATTGCTTAGATTTTGATAATTGATTCTTACGTATTTTGTAGCGCTGAATCCGAAAATGGCGTTCATTTTTTACCATTTTGCAAAAAATCCTAACGTGATGGTTAAAAATGAAGGTTATTTTATTAGATTTAGTGTTAAAAAGTACATAAAAATCAATTATCAAAATTTTAAAAACACAAACATCACATCTATTTTATAGTATCAGAATTTTGATATTTTTTGACTTTGAAATTTACGATTTGCAAAAAATCCTGACTTCATGGTTAAAAATGAAGGTCATTTTCGAATTCAGTGCTAAAAAATATATAAAAATCAGTTATCAAAAGTTAAGAAACACAACCATTTCCTGTATCTTTCAGTATCAGATGTTCTCTATTTTTTTACTTTTTACCATTGAAATTTACGATTTGCAAAAACTCCTGACGTGATGGTTGAAAATGAAAGTCATTTTCGAATTCAGCGCTAAAAAATACATAAAAATCAATTATCAAAAGTCAAACAACACAACCATCGCAGGCTTGTGATGCTTTATGCTTAATGCTGTTCTTTACTGCTCTGCTTAATAAGCGCAAAACGTTTTGACACATTCCCAAATTTATTTTTTAACGGAATGATATAAAATTGGAAAGCCTGACCATGGAAACGATTTTGGATCGAACTGTTTTTTCCATTTTCTGATCCATCAGTGACCTATTGAGTTATAAGCGGTTTTGATCACGTGACAAACTCGTTTTTCAACCTTTCTTGAGTGCCTATTCTTCCTTCACGCAGAAATTTGGTTCAAAACGCTTACTTTGACACTATTTTCTGAAAGATCTATTGCGTTTGCAAAAAAAAAAAAAAAAAAAACAAACAGAAAAAACAGCTTGATGAACGGCTTGATGACATAGTTTCTGAAGAACAACACTTGCTAGTTTCATGCATTTCCGAACAAAAATAAATTAAAACTTATGTCAGAAAGTTGCCCTTTTGGATTTGAGAACATCCTTAAGTTTCAAAAAATCTAAATGATGTTTTTTATTTGCTGAAAAAAATTATAACCCAAAATGAGGTTAGCTATGGTACTGCACTATCCTTGTGCATCACTTTAATAAACTTCAGCAGCCCATATGTCACGGGTAGCAAGGACTTTCCTTCTTCCCCGTTTCAGAAGCATGGGTAAATTGCATTTCTCCGGGTATGTAAACGTAAGTGGTTGTGACACGAATCATACAAAAAAGAACGCCTAAAACTGGATAGAGAGAGAGATGAAATGGGATACCGTGTCATCACAATTCAGCCCCATGTACAGCTTGTGAAATTCAGAACATTGTTCATGACGTAATAATATAGAAGGTAGGGTAACACTGCTATAGAGGGATGACAACAATTAGGTGTCAAATATGCATTGTGTTTATTGAAAACTTTGAAACTCAGTATTTATACATATCTAACCAAGAGGATGCTAGTGTAGTATACGGTTCTAAAAAGGTATTGTTCACTGCTCAACGACGCGAAACTTTCTGTCACATTTGCTGGCAGCCTTAAATTAGTATACCTTTGTAAGGTTTTTTTTAGGGAAAAATATTTTTGAATGAACTCAACAGATTAGACAAACTTGAAACAACCAATTCCATAAAATAAGATTTTCAGGAAGTTCGGAACAAGAACACGATTCGTATAATTCCCATCAAAGGACACTTCTGATTGGTAGGGGGCCGTTCAAGTATTACGTAAGCATATTTTTAGTCATTTTGTACCCCTCCCTCCCCCTTGTAAGGAAAAATAAGCAGATACTAGACCCCCCACCCTTTGCTTACGTAAGATTTTATGACATTCTAACATCAACACTATTTGCCATAAAAAATTACAGTTAGCGGTAAATTGCATTATTAGTCCAGCAAATTTACATAAACAGACACATAGGGGTTGTGGTATTGAAGGGAAAAAAATCGGTTTAATATATTGTTACTTATGGCATTAAACAATTCATAGAATACAAAATATTTTTTATATATTATTATTTATCGCATTGAACAACAAGAAAAAAAACTTTAAGAAATACAACCGGCCCTAACTTATTTAGGCATAATTAAAAATTTTAACAAGAATCATAGGCAATTAGTATGTGTTTGGCGTTCACATTTCTAGTCTGGTGTCCAAGATCTTTGAATCCATGTTTCTGCATTGTCTATTATTAAGTTTTCAATGTAGTGATGGGCTGGAATGATCCTCGTTTCCAGTCCTTGTTTACTCCATATCTTTTTTCTCAAGTCGTTCAACATCCGCAGAATGCTCATCTAAATCATGCTCTTTTGCTTTTTGTCGTTAAACTATAGTTGCTTCGTTGTCTAATGCTTACGTAAGAATTTTCGTAACCCCTCTCTCCCCCTTGTCAGCAAAAATAAGCAGACACTGGACCCCCTCCCCCACTTACTCTGCTTACGTAATACTTGAACGACCCCTAGGTAGAGGTCTGTATGGGTCGAAATTTCCAGGCCCTCTCCGAATGAAAGCCATCTTGGTACGGCCCGTTGCAAAAACTAAAAGTTCGGCCCGGCCCGACCCGACCCGACTCATTTCTACAAAAAATCCATTTTTTTTAAACATACAATTAAGATTCTGCTAAAGGAACATTTAAGATTAGTTACTATATGTTCGGTATATTTTAGATTACTACATGTTCGGTATATTTTAGATTACTACATGTTCGGTATATTTTAGATTACTACATGTTCGCAAGTCGTGTAATACAGAATAGCAACATCACTGATCACTTAGCCTATTACACTCAAATAATGACTCATAAAAAAAATAATGCCAGTTTGGAATAAAAGAAAAAAAAAGATGGTTAAAAACGTCATAACTTTTGAAGCAGCATATAAAAAACTGAAGATTTTTAAAAATATCTCTCTGTAATTGATAGAAGTATATTTCAAAGATTTCGTTGACAGAAGTTCGTTATCGCTATTACTATTTTTAGAGAAAAAATATTGCTTGCCCTAGACGTCCTGAGCACAATTGAGCCCAGTTCCGACATGGCACGAGTCTGCTGAAAAGATTAAGCCCAGACCCAGACACGATGTAAATGTCTGATGCTGATCTCTACGCTGCAGATCAGATGTAATATTTCTGTATTGATGTTGTCAAGCTATAGCATTGGCTGGAGCAGCACATTCATACTTATACTCGCCCTAGTCATGCTCATTGAAAATTGTTCGGATTTTATCGACTTACTTTGGTCCTTGTAAATTTCTGATATTGGGCTTGTCGGCTCGATATTTTTTTTTCTCTCCTCCCGGCTGTGTACTTTTCCTTCAGCCGTGTACAGGTGATAAACCTCCAAATATTACTTATGTTTACAAAGCATACCAGTTACAATCGTTGTACTTTTCAATATTGTATCATAGAAAAGTGTAGAAGTTACGCATAATAGAATTGAACCAAATTCCATGTATATATTTTTTTGGCTATGACAAGCAGGTCTCCTCCTTGAATTTGAAAATAATCCGCTGGAAGAGGACGCTGTAATAGCAATTTTTGTGCCATTTTTAATATTATATCATCAAAAAGTGTATGAAGTTATGCATAGAATTGAACAAAATTATATGTGTATGTTTTTGGCTATGGTCAGCAGATCCCACATCATTTTGGTAACTATCCGCCGGAACGGAGCACTGTAAATGCGATTATTTTCGATTTTTCATTCTCCTGTTTTACATCGGCTGTTCTTTCTTTCTAACCGATGACCAGGCCCCTACCTGCCGGATAGGCCCAGCTGAACGGGTTTGATACCTGGTATCGGGGCGGAGACCGCCTAATCGCCGCATAGCGGCAATAAATCTGATGAGTGCCTAGATCTTCATCCTATTGGCTGTGCCTAACTGCTTAGTTATGAACTTAGTTAATCTGGTTATTTAACATTTTGATCTTGTTGTTTGGTATCTGCGCTTTGCTACTTAAGGCTGTTCTTAACTGCTCCACTGAACAAGTGCAAAACGTTCTGACATATTTACAAATTCATTTTTTAACGGAAAGATATAAAATTGGAAAGTCTGGCCATGGAAGCGACTTGAAATTGAACTGTTTTTTCCATTTTTTGATCAATCAATTACCCATTGAGTTATAAGCGATATCGATGACGTGACAAACCCGTTTTTCGCTCGCTCTTGAGTGATTTTTCTACTTTCGCGCGGAAATTCGGTTCCAAAGGTCCACTTTGACATTATTTTCTGAAAGATCTACTGCGTTTGAAAAAAAAAAAATGGAAAAATAGCTCGATGACATAGTTTCTGAACAACACCACCAGCTAGTTTCATGCATTTTCGAACAAAAATAAATTAAAACTTATGTCAGGAAGTTGCCCTTTCGGATTTGAGAGCAGCATTAAGCTGGCCCCGTAATTTAGAACCTTGATCAGGTGACGAGACCTCCACCTGGAAAGGCACCTCCAGAGGTATAATTCTTACATCGGCAATTCGCATGCAGTTAATTCGGTTTTTACTCCGATTAGTAAAATGAAGCAGAAACTTAAGATGAAAACCAAAGTTGGTGTAGTATTCAAGTAATAACACTGGAAGATTAACATGTATAACAACTTTTTGAAATATTAACATGTATGTTTACAATTTCTTTACAGGGACACGGCAAAAGTTTTAATATGTCATCGTCCACTGCGCATCGAAATGAGCGATATTGACTACTACGCGGGATTTAAAGTGAATGTGAATAATAGTCACAAAAACATTTTATTGTTCCAAACCACTCTCACCAAAATGTACCAACTGGTGTGCAATAATTAAACATAGGTACAGTAAGATAAAAATCAACAACAATAACAATGCCTTGGATTCCATGTCATTTATTTTTCATAAAAATATCTTGCCTAAATAATAATTTGTTTTCAAATTCTCTGCTTTAATAAGAATTCACTTTGGAAAGATATTATTTCACAGTATTTTATATTTAATTTAATTTAAGTACATTATTGTACACTCTATGCTTTCTCTCTTTGTATTTAGCTTTTTAAAAATCCAATCAAATAGCAATGTAAAATTGGACACAATTACAAAATTAGGAATAAATATGCAAGTTTATAATTTTCTTGCTCATTTTTGTTTACCATAATTTTTCATAAAGTATGACTTTTTTGCTTAAAAGATTGTTGATATCAATATTTTTAAAGTTTAATTGTACCAATTAAATTAAATTATTTCAAAATAATTTTTACTAAATTTATTTGTTCTTTTGATCAGAAATTACTTCGCGTTCACTTCTTAGTTATTTTTTGTTTGTGTATTTTAAGATTTTATGTTAGAAACCCTATTATGTTTCTGCATTTGATGTTCTTTGGTTTAATTATATTACTACACTCAGCGTAAAATTTATTTTTTCAGTATCTTTACGATTTAAATTCACCCAATAACAATGTAAAATGTCGGGATGATTTTATAATTAAGAATTTTAATTAAAAACATATAAGCGTAGCAACTTTTATGTTCACTTATGTTACTGTAATTTTTTCTTTAAATTTTGATATGCATTTAGGAGCTATAACTTTTGATTTTAGATATATAATTTTCAAATGGATATAATATATTTTGATATAAGTAAAAAAAAAAAAATCTTAAATACATATACTTTTATAAACGTTAAATATTTATAATTTAAAGCGTGCTCAGCATTAATTAAAAATAAACGTTATTTACAGAATGTAAATTATTTTTAGTAAAAAATACGTTTATATGTAATTTAAAATCTTTTTTTAGAGTTCAATTTGTATATAAAAAATTATATTAAATAGGCAGTGCGAACAAAAATGTTTTAATGTATGCTTTTATGAATTACTTTTTCTTTGGAACACATATATATCAAAGATTTTTAAATATATTTCATAATGGAATTTTTATTTGTGATTTAAATATTATAAACATCATCAAAAGTTTATTAAAGTTACAACACTGTAACGAACATTAAATAAATTATAACACTGTGCTGTATGAATTTTCTTTAAAAGTTTCATTGTAGCCGTTGAATTCAATTATTTTAAAATGAGTTTTAGTAAAATTATTTACTCTTTTGTTTAAAAGCTACTCTACATTTCAATTCCTGTATTTTTTGTTGTTGTTGGTTATTTACTTTAAGGTTTCACATTGAAAATGTTAAAGTTTTTCTAATGTCGGTGTTGTTTGGTTTAATTATATTATTAGATAGCATGGAATTTCTCTTCTTTGTATATTTTCCATTTATTTTCAATATATAGCAAGGAAAAATTTACAGGCGATCACAAAACTAAGAATATTAATTAAGAGATAAGTGGAGAAATTTTCTATGCTTATTTAATGCAAATGGGATTTTTCTTTTTAATATACGTTCAGAATTTATAACTTTTTATTTTAGGCATAATTTTTTTTTAAATCGGCGTTATTTATATTATTATGTTATTTTTATAAATTCAAAAACATGTTATAAATGATAAATTTTTCTGATTTAAAGTGTCCTTCCCATCAATTAAAACTAAATAGGATTGGTTAACGTTAATTTGTTTAGCGTTATATTTGTTTTTAAAAAACAATACGTTTGTATGCATTTACAAACTATTTTTGGAACCGAAATTTAAAAAAAAATGTAATAAGTAAGTACCACGAACAACAATTTTTGATGCGGTGTCTTGATAAAATACTTGTTTTTTTAAAATCTTATAATTCATAACAAATTTTATAACATGGGTTTTTCTTTTTAATTTAAATGTTATAAATCTAAGCATATCTTATTAGAGATTTATTATATATGAGCATTATTCTATATAGTATTGGAAGTAATGCTAAATAAATTTTAACGTCTTTACTATAAAAAAAAAAAGGTGACAGAAAAAAAAATTATTATCAAATATTTAAGTAGCAGCTATTTAATTTTTTAAGGAAATGGGAAAATTCCAAATAAAAGAATAATTTCAATTTAATGGAATTATTTAAAAAATAATAATTATTTAAAATTTTGAAAAAAATATATAAATGTAATAAAATGAATTAAAAAAAGAAAAGAAAAGTATTCTTACAAATTTCTTCATTGATATAAAATTAACATTTTTATTTCTGACAATCTTTATAACTTATTAATATAATCAAGATTTCGCATTAAAAAAGTTATTATTTTCAGCTTTTGACGTTCTTTGGTTTAATCATATTATTATGTAGAATTTTGTTTCTCTGTTTTCTTTTCATTTTTATCCAATCAACTAATAAGTAAAATTTGCACGGCTACAGAATTAAGAATTTTAATTAAGAAATAGATGTGGAATAATTTATATTTTGTTTGATATCATTTTGATTCTACTTTTTGATATGCCTTCAGGAGTTATAGCTCTTTGTTTTGGATACATATTTTTCAAATCAGCGTTTATTTATAATTTGATTCTATTTTTTTTTTTTTTATTAGTTTATAAATAATATATTTGTCATAAATGTTGAATCTTTGTAATTTGAAGTGTCCTTAAAAATAATTAAAAACAAATATGTTTCGTAAAATGTGAAATTTATTTTTAATAAATTATAGCTAAAGATGATAGTACTTTTGTATATATTTATAAATATTTTTTGTACCCCAAGATTTCTAAAAATTACATTAAACATGAATTCTCAATAATAATTTTTAATTTTCTGCATCTAGATATATATTTTTTTCTCTTGAAATTTATATTTTAATAAATTAATATTTTCATAATTATATTTATATATATATATTTTTTTTAATCAAAGATTTATTAAAGTATTGTGATTAATAAAAATAAATAAATTTTAACATCAGTATTCTTAAAAAATATTTTATATTATGTGATAATATTTTTCTTAAATAATTAAGCGTTTCTTTTTTTAAAAAATATTGAGGAAATTATCGAGCAAATTAAACACAAAAGAATCATTCAAATTTAAAAGAAATAAGTTCTTAAAATAATGAAACACCTCAAAACGTAAAAATATAACAAAAGTAATAAAGATGAATAAAATATGTTCGATAAAGAATCTTCATTGAAATAAAATTAACGTTTCTAATAATGCTTATTCACACTAATAATAAAAAAGATTTTAAATAAATATTTTATGCATTCGTTCTCAGGCTAAAAGTTTCCATTTAAAAGTGACAATTTACACTTATCATTCATTAAAATTATTGATGAAAAGTAAAATTTTGTTAAAAAAGTTTTTTTAAAAGAATTTTCAACAATAAAATGCATTTTTGATTTTTATTAATATATACGATATTTCGAATAAATATTTCGACTTAATTCGAGCCTGTAAATCAACTTACTTTGCATGCAGTATGTTCAGAGGGAGAAAGTTTCAACGTGAAAGTATTCTATACATTTCTCATTGGATAAATATAGGTTTAAAAAGTATTATGTCTTTTCAAATATTTCAAGTAACTTTCAATAATAATAATAAAAAACACCCCTTTTTTTTTTTTTTTTTTTTTTTTTTTTTAAATAAAGGTTAAAACTTTGTTCATATTTATAAATTTATAAAAAATATTTTGACCGATTTTTTTTTCCGAAGCACCATTCTTACGGACATTTTTCTTATTGTTATATTCGTAGGAGAAAAGTTTCTCTTTAAAAGTTAAAAGTATTTTTAAAAAATAATCCACTCTTATAAATTTTTATTAAATATTTTAGCTATTTTCGGAGTCTGTAAAGCTACTTATTTTGCATGCCACGTTATGTTAAAGAACTTTATTTAGTATTTTTTTTTCTGATGAACACTTTGCAATAAATATATTTGTTTAAAAATAGATATATTTTTAAAATAATTTTTAATAATACACAGATTTTCTTATAAATTATTTAAAATTATTTATAACTCAATCGAATAATGACAGTTTAAGGTGTTTGCCTACCTTTAAAACGAAAATTTCAGTTTAAAAATCATTTTTTTTTTAAATTTTCGCTTTAATATTAAAGCATAATTTATTAGCTTTCTAAGTTAGTTTGCATTTTTTTCTATCATACTTAGAATTTAATTATTATTAAGATCTTATTATTATATTAGTAATATTATAGGTTGAAGAAGGTATTGGAATATAGTTTTAGCTTTTTCTCAGAATCAGATTTTGAATTTGTTTTGCCCAAAATAATATGCATGCAGTGATGCGGAAATTTGTTAAAGTACTCTAAACGAGTTGATGTAATGAAAAAATCTCTTCTATGATTATAGTTTCATTTTTTTTTAAAAATCAATACAAATTATGAAGATTTTTCTGCATTTCGCAACTCTCCTAACTTTTTAAAAATCATGCTGAAAACTATGAGAGTGTTTTGTCTCTGAAAGACGTTTTAGTCGCTTAATAAAATTTACAGAATAAAAATATATTGATTTAAATTTGAGTTTTGATGTTTTACGCAATGTGTCTTTTTTAGGTGCGTTCGTAATTATATAAATACGTAGCACCTATAGTCGTCGTTCAGTCCGTCCGTCTGTCCGCATGTAACAGAGCAAAAACTACCCAACCGAATGGTCTGAAATTTCAAATATATGATTGTTGCAAAATTTTGTCGAGCAATTTCAAATTTTATGAAAATCGGATGTATAGTTTAATTACAAGGACAGTCAAAAGTTTTTCTTTACATTACGGCCAATGGGAAAAATTATTGAAAGTGCATTTTAATGATATTAGAGCCTTCCGAATGATCTGAAATTTTAAAGATATAACTGTTGCAAAATTTTGTCGAGCCATTTCAAATTTTAGGAAAATCGGATGTATAGTTTAATTACAGGGACAGTCAAAAGTTTTTCTTTACATTACGGCCAATGGGAAAAATTATTGCAAGTGCATTTTAATGATATTAGAGCCTTCCGAATGATCTGAAATTTTAAAGATATAACTGTTGCAAAATTTTGTTGAGCCATTTCAAATTTTAGGAAAATCGGATGCATAGTTTAATTACAGGGACAGTCAAAAGTTTTTCTTTACATTACGGCCAATGGGAAAAATTATTGCAAGTGCATTTTAATGATATTACAGCCTTCCGAATGGTCTGAAATTTTAAAGATATAATTGTTGCAAAGTTTTGTTGAGCTATTTCAAATTTTAGGAAAATCGGATGTATAGTTTAATTACAGGGACAGTCGAAAGTGTTCCGTTACATTACGGGGAATGGGAAAAATTATTGCAAGTGCATTTTAATGATATTACAGCCTTCCGAATGGTCTGAAATTTTAAAGATATAATTGTTGCAAAGTTTTGTTGAGCTATTTCAAATTTTAGGAAAATCGGATGTATAGTTTAATTACAGGGACAGTCAAAAGTGTTCCGTTACATTACGGGGAATGGGAAAAAATTATTGGAAGTGCATTTTAATGATGTATCAGACTATGCGCTTTATGAAGTGCAAAAAAGTATACATTCAGTACAATATGGGGTGCAAAAAATAATTATAAAACTAGTTATAGTACGAACGCACCTCATTTGCCACGTTTGACGAGCAATTTCCAACTTGTTTTTTTTTTTTTTTTGCTATTTTATGAACATTTTGACCATATATATTACAATACTTAAAAACATGACTATTTTACATGTTGTTTCATATTTAGCCATATTATAAAATATAATCCATATTGTTAGTCAAAATGTACAAAAGCCACCTTCGAAGGTAAGCGGTTAACTTAAATAACTATTAGGGCCATATTTCGTAACCTTGAAATCTAATTATTACGTTTAATTGGAAATTTATTAACAACAAACACATTACAGTAAATATATTTATTTTTTTCAAGTCTATTCTTATTTTAATTTCTCAAAATTTTTTATAAAATAATTCTAAAAAATTCATATTTTTTAATCGCTATTTAACTAATTAGTGAAAATGCATTTGCATTTATAAGTCACTGAAAAAATGTTTCTTTACTTTCGAAACTTTACTGCGAATATTTCGTGTTCTTAGAATAAATAATACTGTTATTTTGCCTATTATTAAACAGATTACAGACGTGTGAAAATTATTAGAATAATTGTGAAATTTACAATAAAAACTTGTTATATTAAAGAAATATTTAAAAAATATTGATACATTTAATATTTATTGTGCATCCTCTTATTTTTTATTAAAGAAATGATAGCATACTTGTCTTGGTACACTTTGCATGAGTTTTTGGCAATTAATTTGTATTTCGTTGTCATGATGCCAAATTTGGATGAGTCTTTCTATCAGACTAGTCTTGTTTGTGATGTAGTATTTCTTTAATGTTTTCTTTACAATGGCTAAAAGGCTCTCTATAGGGTTCATATCTGGACTGTTTCCAGGCCATGGAAATGTTTTCTTTAAGTAAATTAAAGAAATGCAACATCACAAACAAGAATATTCTGATAGAAAAACGCATCCGAATTTAGCATCATGACAACGAAATACAAATTAATTGCCAAAAACTCATACAAAATATACCAAGACGTATCGAATCTTTAATAAAAAACAAAGGGATGCACACTAAATATTAAATGTATCAATATTTTTTAAATGTATTATTTCTTTAGTATAACAAGATTTTAAAGTAAATTTCACAGTTATTCTAATAATTTTCACACGTCTGTATTTAAATAATTTCAATGATATGTATTTTTTATCTTTATTGTTTTCTTCTGTCTTCAATAGAAGAAAGTATTGTAATCGAAATTTTTTCCTTTTCGACGGATTTACACGTTTTACGGGCCAGAAGACCCCCCCCCCCGCCCCCCCAAAAAAGCGTTTATACAAAATGTCTGTCTATCCGTGTGTCGCCATTGTATCATCGAAAAGTGTATAAAGTTACGTATGGAACTGAACGAAATTTTTTGGGTATATGTTTGGTTATGGTGAGCAGGTCCTCCTTCAATGTGGAAATATTCCGCTGGAAGGGGGCGCTGTAATAGCAATTTTGGGGGCATTTTCTTTATTGTACCATCGAAAAGTGAATGCAGTTACATCTAGAAGTGAACCAAATTTTTTATGTACGTTTTTGGCTATAGCAAGCAGGTCCTCCTTGAATTTCGAAATATTCCGCCATAAAAGGGTGCTGTAACAGCGACTTTTGTATACTTTTCTCGATTTTTCGTAGTTCTAATTTACATCGGCGGCTCGTGCAGCGATTGGAACTCGTGTACTGCTAAGAGGACTATTCGCAAACAGCTATTGTACAACATAATAACGAAAAACTATTGATTTTAATAAATATCCTCATCATGATTAACTGAAGCAGGAATTTAAGATGAAAGTCAAAGTTGGTATAGTATTCAATTAATAATATTGAAGTATTAACATTTGTAACTACTTGTGGAAAATTAAGATGTATGAGGTAGAATAAAGTTTTGGGATTGGCACATCCATCTAGTTTTATTAAATGCTAAAAATTCAATATTATTATATATTTTTAAAAATTTAATTTATTTTTTGCCTTTTTCGAAATAATGTACGTATTTTTTATTTTGTTGTAGTCACTACTTTTAAACAAAAATTTGTTGCAATAGAGGTTTAAATCTAATAAATGGAAAGAGTAAAAAAAGTATTCCTTCTGTTTTATTTCAGTTAATTGATTCGCAAAAGTTATTTAAGGCTGTTCAAAACTGCTCTGCTCAACAAGCGCAAAACGATTTGACACAATTACAAATTCATTTTTTAACGGAAAGATATAAAATTGGAAAGCCTGACTATGGAAGAGATTTGGAATCTAATTGTGCTTTCTATTTTTTTGATAAATAAATTACCTATTGAGTTATAAGCGATTTTAATCACGTGGCAAATACGTTTTTCACCCTTTTTTGAGTGGTTATTCTTCTTTCGTGCGGAAATTCGGTTCAAAAAGCCCACTTTGACACTATTTTCTGAAAAATCTATTGCGTTTGAAAAAAAAAAAAAAAACACAGTTCAATTACATAGTTTTTGAACAACAACACCTGCTAGTTTCACGCATTTCCCAACAAAAATAAATTAAAACTTATGTCATAAAGTTGCCCTTTTGGATTTGAGAACAGCCTTAATCAATTAACTAGTAATTAATATAAGCGATAATTTTATTTTTATTTTTTTCAAAAATCATTCTCTACTATAAACTAATGTTATCAGAATACGAGAAAAATATTTATATGAAATGTGTATTTAAAAATTTTTGAATAATTCTTTTAGTTGCGTGTAAATATGTTTTATTGTAGCATTCAACCTCTTCTGAAAAAAAAAAAAAAAAAAAAAAACCTTCTTATTAAAAGAACATAACTGAGTGAATAAATTTATATATCAATTGTAATAATTCTCTTTTATAAACGGCTTAATTTTTTTAGATTAATTTGCTTGGCATTAAAAATAATTTATTAATATATATATATATATATATATTAATGACTGAATCAGAGCACAAAAAAAAAATCTTATCAAAAGAACATAATGTTGGAGTTTAAGTGGCCTATCAAGCCAAAAGCACCCCATTCTCGATAGCAGGAATTCGCTGTCTCATATTTAAACAATTAGAAAAAAATCTCTTGTGGCTATGCTGCTTTTGAAATGGAAATAGGTAAAATGCTCTTACCTGGGATTCATCAATATCGCGATGACGTATAACTTCATCGGTGTGGCGTGGCCAGGGATTTATCCAAAAGCTTCTTGAAGAAATTATTTTATTTTATTTTGTGAAGCATTATTTATCCTTTGAAGTATCCTTTGAGAGCTTAATATGAATCGCTAAATCCATGGGAAGATATAATGTAATATGAATTAGTATTGTGTGTTTTTACGATAAAGAAAGATTCAACTTTTAGCTTTAAATACTTATAATTAAACATATTACTGGAGTATAAGAAACTCCGTCTTAACAGAGAGGCTACATGATTAAGAGTGATAATACATAAAGCTGCTAAAACACATATTCGCAGCGTAGAAAAAATATATAATAATTAAAGGTGTCTGGCAAAAGTCAAAATGTTCAGATGTTCCTTTTAGTTACATATTAGTGATGAAATCTTAGTTATTAGAACATATGCTTTAGAGAGTTACTCAAGTGGTCTGTAATAGCACTCATTATCAAATGCGGAAGTAAAAAGAAGTAGTTCGTAAATTGGCTTGTTAAAATGATCTGTGTTTAGTAACCAAGTTCTTTCTTTTCTTTTTTTTTAATCACTTTTAGCAGTTGCCGAAGAACATCTGGGGAATTAAATTTAACACCCCTCCTTAATCTCCTCAGATGGATAAGGTAACAAGTTCATAGTCTTGATGTCACACAAAAGTTGAGGTTTGGGTGTGGGCTTTGTCAAGCAGTCAGCAATCATGTATTGCGTGGGACAATATTTTAATTCGATAATTTTATCTTCCTTTAATTGTCTTATGGCGTGAAAGCGGATATCAATGTGTTTTGTCCGCTTCGAAAATTTTTCATTTTCTATCATCTTTATACTGCTTTGGTTGTCATGGTAAAGTAAAATAGGTTTTACTTGATACAAGTTAAGATCTTCTAGCAGTTTTAATAGCCATAAAATTTCTTGTCCTGCCGTTGCTGCAGCCACATATTCCGCTTCAGCGGAAGAATATGCAATGCTTGACTGTAATTTTGTAGTCCATTGAATGGGATTATCACCCAGAAAAAAAATATTGCCGGTGGTTGATTTTCTATTTTTAGTGTCCCCAGCCCAATCAGCATCAGCATACGCGATGAGTATTGGTGGTTTATTTTTGCTTATTGTTAGGCATAGGTTTTTTGTGCAATTGAGGTAAATAATAATTCTTTTTTGCCGCTTTCCAATCCTTCTCGCGTGGCGTTGCACTTCTCCTACTAAGTATATTTACTGGTGCCATAATGTCGGGTCGAGTGACTGTGGCAATATACAAGAGCGAACCGATCGCTTGCCTAAACTTTGTATTGTTCGGAAGTAAATTGTCGCTATCTTCTAATTTATAGAAACCTACTTCCATCGGTGTACCAATAGGTCTTGCATCTGTTAAATTTAACTTTCTAACCAAATCTTCTATTTTTGACTTTTGGTTTAATTTGTAACCATCATTCGTTTTGATTATGTTGGTTCCTAGGTACTGACTTATTTCGCCTAAGTCTTTTACTCCGTACTCATTTTGCAATTGTTTTATTACATCTTTAATTATTTCACTTTTACTCGCGATTAAAATATCGTCAACGTAGACGATGATATAAGTGAAATTTTCCTTTTCTTTTCTAGTAAACAAACATGAGTCAGCAGTGCTTTGCACAAAATTCATGTTTTTTAATGATTCTGCGATCTTTTTGTGCCAGGCTCTAGCTGCCTGCTTTAAGCCGTAGATTGTTTTATTCAGTTTACACACTTTGTTTTCACAATTTTTTTCTATAAAACCCTCTGGTTGTTTCATGAAAATTTCTTCTTCTATTTCGCCGTGAAGAAATGCAGTGTCGATGTCAATGTGTTGAACAGAAAGATTTTTGTATGCCGCTGAGGCTAAAAATGTGCGGATTGTTGTGTGTGAAACTACGGGTGCGAAGGTTTCATCATAATCTTCGCCGTACTTCTGATTATATCCTTTCGCTACTAAACGGGCCTTGTATTTTTGTACATTTCCTAAATTATCTAACTTTCTCTTAAAAATCCACTTACAACCAATAATTTTTTTATTTGGTGGGGGATCCACTAAGTCCCAAGTTTTATTTTTCTTTAATGAGTGGATTTCTTGTTGAGCGGCTTTGAGCCAATTTTCTTTTTCTACTGGGTTGTTCATGTTTGCTATGTCATAAAAATCGGTTGGTTCGAATGTGTCATTTGTTTTTACGTGACATACGTATCTGTCGGGTGGTACTCCTCTATTTGACCTCTGAGACCTTCTCGGTTCTACGTCGGGTTGTTTGGACGCGGTTGGTTCTTCGTCCGAATTACTTAACTCTGTTTGAATGTAGTTGTTGTCATTGTCTGAGTTTTCTACCTCTTCGCTTTCTTTTAAGTTGTTTTCACTATTTTCTATAAATTTAACTGTTCTCGCTATTATTATTTTGTTTTCTTTTGTAAATATACGGTAACCTTTTGATTTGTTGTCATACCCCACAAGTATTCCTTCCTGCGCTCTATCATCTAATTTGTTTCGTTGATGTTTCTGTATATAGGCATAAGCTTTACAGCCGAATGTACGCAGGTAGTGTAAGGTGGGTTTTCGGTTGAACCAAATTTCGAACGGTGTTTTGTTTGTTATTTTGGTTGGTAGCCTATTCTGCAGGTGATTGGCGGTATTTATGGCTTCTCCCCAGAATTTTTGAGGTAAGCCTGCTTCGGAGAGTAGACTCCTAGTCATATCTAATAATGACCTATTCTTTCTTTCCGCTACGCCGTTTTGGCTCGGACAAAATGGTACCGTAAACTGGTGTTGGATACCTCTTGCCCTTAGGTATTCTTCCGTTTGTTTACCTAAATATTCCCCTCCATTATCGGATCTAATAGCTTTAGGGAATCTGCCGAATTGGGTTTTCACCATGGCTACATAATCTTTTAACTTTTCGTGAACTTCATTTTTATGCGAAAGTAAGTAAATTACTGTGAACCTTGAATAGTCGTCTATAAAAGTGACGAACATTGTTTTTCCCCCGATAGTAGGTGTACCGATAGATGTGCACACGTCCGTGTGTATCAGATCGAGCACTTTGCTTGTTTTGGGACAGTTTGTTGATTTCGGATATGGGGCATCACTTATTTTTGTTTGGATACATATTTCACACAATGCATTATGATTACAGTTATTTATTTTTATACCGTCTGCTAAGTTTTTATTTATTAATTCTTTTATCGCATTATAGTTACGATGGCCAAGTCGTTTGTGCCAAACTTCTATGCAATTTTTATTTTTACATTCATGTGCAATGTTTACTTTATTAGTTTCAGCGCTTTCTAATAATTCGACTTGATATAAATTATTTTTCATTCTTGCTTCAAGATAAATATTCCCGTTTCGGGATAACGTGCATTTTTCTTTATCGAAAATTAATTTATAGCCATTCTGTGTTGCTTTGCTTACCGATATGAGGTTCGATTCTAATTCTGGTACATATAATACTTCTTTTAATGTGATTGTGTTTATCCCTCCATCGGATGTTTTTGTTTTAAATGTCGTTTCACCTGTACCGTGTGAATTCAGCGTTTTTCCATTGGCAATGATGACTGTCGTCTTTTCAGTGTCGTTAAACTTAGTGAATGCATCTTTACTGTTTAGAATGTGTGTCGATGAACCTGAGTCGATTATCCAGGTTTGTTTTCCTGGTTTCTGGACTAAAAAAGCTGCGTCGCTGCCTTTTCCTGAATTGCCCTGTGTTTTGTTAATCCGAATTGGTTCTGTTTCACGGTTTTTGTTTTCTCTATAATAGTTTGCGTCTTCATAACATAACGATGATGTGTAATACTTGGATTTGTGCGGCTGTTGTTTTTGTGACGGTGAGTAAGTGTTTCTGTTCTTAAGATGCCAGCACTCTCTGTATGTATGGTTTTTTAATTTACAGTATGTGCACTGTTTGTCCTTTTTATTATAGTGTTCAGCCGGAAACTTTTTATGTGTTTTAAACGCTTTTGAGGAATTCTCGCCCTGATCTGTGTTTTCTAAACGTCTTGTATATTCATCAGTGAGTTTTCCTTTTATAAACTCTGAATTAAGTTCATTTTCTGGACGGGCCTCGAGGGCTATAATTAAAGTGTTGTAGCTAGGTGGTAATGAACAAAGTAACAGAGCTGAAATGTGCGAGTCATTAATAGTTTCGCCTATGGCTGAAAGTTTATCAACAAGTTCTAAAATATGTGTAATGTGTTTTATTAGATTGCCGTTTTCTGGGAGTTTTGCTCCGTATAATTTTCTCAGCAAATATAACTTGCTTGAGAGATTAGCCCTTTCATGAATTGTTTTTAAAGCTTGCCAGGTTTCTCTGGCAGTGTTTAAGTGCTTTACATGCACGATCTGTGAGTCTTCAATACTCAAGTTGATAATTGCACGTGCTTTACGGTCCCTCTTCGTCCAGTCCGTGTTAATTGGATCTGGGGGATTTTCTGTTATTACATCAAACAATTCTTCTTTTATTAAAATCATTTCTGCGCGAAATTTCCAATTTGAGTAATTATGCGAATTTAATTTTTCGACAATTTGGACGTCTTTTATCCCTGCCATGTTTATTCTTATTTATATATGCGACGAACCTATTTCCTTTTTATTTATTTAGTTACTGTAAAATGAACGATTTCTTTTTTTTATTATTATTATTATTACTCACAACCAACAAATTGTTCATTCACTAATTATTTAAATGTTCATTACATAAAACATAAATATATAAATGTTTCTTTTTCATTCACCTTTATATTTCTGGTACAATAACATTCATAATTTTATTCAATGCAGCATCTTTTTATTTTTTTATTCAGAACATGAATATTTTTAATATTTATAATCTAAGCCACTATATAAAATTTTTCTTCTTTTTCGCTAAACATGAGCACTTTATCAGTCTCATAATCTTTTTGTTGGAGTTTAAGTGGCCTATCAAGCCAAAAGCACCCCATTCTCGATAGCAGGAATTCGCTGTCTCATATTTAAACAATTAGAAAAAAATCTCTTGTGGCTATGCTGCTTTTGAAATGGAAATAGGTAAAATGCTCTTACCTGGGATTCATCAATATCGCGATGACGTATAACTTCATCGGTGTGGCGTGGCCAGGGATTTATCCAAAAGCTTCTTGAAGAAATTATTTTATGAATAAATTTATATATCAATTGTAATAATTATCTTTTATAAACGGCTTAATTTTTTAGATTAATTTGCTTGGTATTAAAAATAATTTATAAAAAAAATAAATATATATATTAATGACTGAATCAAAGCACACACACACACACACACAAAAAAAAAAAAAAAAAAAAAATCTTCTTATCAAAAGAACATAACTGAGTGAATAAATTTATATATCAATTGTAATAATTCTCTTTTATAAACGGCTTAATTTTTTAGATTAATTTGCTTGGTATTAAAAATAATTTATTAAATATATATATATATTAATGACTGAATCAGAGCCCCCCACCCCCCACCCCCCCAAAAAAATAATATAATAATATTTTGCTGCTTTGAATATTTTTCAATATTTTTCTTTCAGTGATTCATATTTTCAAATCTTTATTAACGGCAAGATAACTGCTATTTTTTTTATAAGACAGTCAAAGCGTTTTTAAATTCATTTTTACGTTATTATTTTAAGCTTGCGGCTTTTCTAGATTTTTAATCGGGAATTATTTACTTATTTATTTACAAATTGAAAATATTAAAAAATCTGACGCATCTGACGAGATTTTATTGACTCACCAGAGTGCGGAATTTGCATTTTAAGGGGATCCGGGACACAAAAATCTTCAAATTTTCTAAAAAAAAATAAAATTATTGATTAAATTTTTTTCTGTTTCTTTCTGCTTAAAGTGACGTTTAAAGCATGTTTCTATCTTAATTGGAAAAAGAAATATTATATTTTTCGTTTTGGTTCGATTTCAAAATCTAGCTTTCAAGCAATGTTTGTCACGGAAACGACTTCTTGTGAAAATGCGTTTTTCTTCATGATAATTTTTTTCACCATTTCTCATATTTAAATTGTTATAAATCAAGAACGGTTAAAGATAAATGTTTCAAACTTGGAACATGTCTTTTTCAATTGCTTTACTTTAACTTTGATTCAGATAATTTCCTTTAGAATACTATTATTATATTCGCTTATTACTTTCTTCTATCTTTACAAGAAGAAAGTATTGGATTCATGAAAATTTTTGAATTCCGGTTTTCGACGGATTTACACGTTTTAGGGGTCAGAGATTCCAAAAAACATGTTTTTACAAAATGTCTGTCTGTGACTCTGTGAGTCTGTCTGTCTGTCTGTCTGTGTGTATGTGACACAAATTTTGTGGGTGCTCTATCTCAAGAACTAATGCACGGAATCTAATAAAAATTGATATTCAGTTAGTCCCTAATACAAATTGATGCTGATTAGTTTTTGGTGTAAATCTCTCAACAGGTGGCGCTGCTATGCTGCATTTTTCACGATTTTCGCAATAGCTCTATCTCAAGAACTAATGCACGGATTTCGATCAAACTTCAGATTTAGTTAGTCCTTGATATGAATTGATGATGATTACATTTTGGTGTAAATCGCCCAACAGGTGGCGCTGTTATGATGAATTTTGCAGGATTTACACGATTTCCCCAATAGCTCTATCTTAAGAACTAACGCACGGATTTTCATCAAACTTCAGATTCAGTTAGTCCTTGATATGACTTGCTACTGATTATGTGTTGGTGTAAATCGCCCACCAGGTGGCGCTTCTCTGCTGCCTTTTTCACGATTGCCTCAATAGCTCTATTAATAGAACTAATGGACGAATTTTCATCTAACTTCAGATTTAGTTGTATGTTGACACAAGTTGTTGTTAATTAGGTTTTGGTGTTAATCACCCAATAGGTGGCGCTGCTATGCAGGAATTTTCACGATTTTCGTTATTGCTCTATCTCAAAAACTAATGTACGGATTTTCTCCAAACTTCAGATTCAGTCAGACGTTGACATAAATTGTTGCTGATTAGGATTTGGTATAAATCACCCAATAGGTGGCGCTGTTAGGCAGCATTTTTCTGAATTTAGACGATTTCAGCGATAGTCATATCTCAAGAACTAGCGCACGGAATTTCATATCGTTAGAATTCTCATGCACTGTAAAAAAAAATCTGTAGTTCTACAGATGTAAAGTTACATGCTTACTAAACTTTCACCTGTAACTGTACGAAAAAAGCTGCAAATCTACAAAACTAGTTTTTGTAAAGCTACAAAAATCTGTAACTTTACAAATGAATCTGCTAAAATTTCAGTAATCTTACTAAACTTTTATTTGTAACCCTGGCTGCAGTTACATGAATAGTTCTCGGAATCCCAGTTTCCAAAAAAAATTCATAGTAACCTTACAGATTTTTTGATTTTCGGCGCAAAAGTGTGTCTGTTACATGAAAATTTGTTGTTGCCGTTACATGAAAAGTTCTAGGAATCCAAGTTTCCTAGAAAAACTTTAGTAACTTCACAGATTTTTTTTTACAGTGTGAGATGCATAGATTGCCATTTAATTTTGGCAGTGTGATAGCGGATTTTGAAGTATTAACATGTATGAGATAGAAGAAAGTTTTGGGATTGGTACATCCGACTAGTTTATTCTTATTTTTGTAAAAAAACAAAAAACAAATGTTCCCCAAAGCTGCTCTCAACTGCGCTGCAAGCGCAAAATGTTTTGACACATTTACAAATTATTTTTTTAAATTGATTAAATTAAAAAAATTTTAATTGGAAGGCCTGACTATGAAGCGATTTAGAATCGAACTGTGTTTTCCATTTTTTGATGGATAAATTACCTACTGAGTTATAAGCGATTTTCACCACGTGACAAAGACGTTTTACATCCTTCCTTGAGAGATTATTCTTCTTTCGTGCGGAAATTTATTTTAAAACGCCCAATTTGACACTATTTTCTGAAAGATCTATTGCGTTTTCAAAAAAAAAAAAAAAACGGAAAACACAATTTATTTACACAGTTTCTGAATAACAACACCTGCTTCATACATTTCTGAACAAAAATAAACTAAAACTTATGCCATAAAGTCGCCCTTTTGGATTTGAGAACAGCCTTAAGGCTCCTGTCCCTGCCGGCGAAGATACTCATAAGCTAATGCTAATCCTATGGGGAGGGATTTTTCTAATATCTCGTTTGCATTTCGACATTTTTTTTTTTAAAATTGCATTGGTTAGCCGAGGTCCATCTCTACATCGCATCTTTTTTACTTTTTCGATTTTGGTTGCAGATATTTTTTAGAATTACACTTTTATTTTCAGAACCGGTTTTGAAAGTGAAAGTAACTTTATAAAAAATACCTGCAGGGACAGGAGCCTTAATCTACGAAAGTATAATATAACCATGAACGAAAATATACAATAACCTCTTCCGAGTTACCCACGATTCCGAAAAGCGTTCTTTACTTTCAGAAACCTCAGAAACCAATATATTTTCCAGATTTAAAGAAGCGTTTATAAAAAACAAGGGTTCTTTTGCTTCCATTTGATTTTCGGAAGCGTTTCCGAGTAGTTTTTATAGTGTCTTAATCAGTTTTCCCAAATCGGAATATTGGATTAGGATGATTGCATTTATCCATTAAGTATTATATCGACGCTGCCGATGTTGCGACAATTTTCACTCTGATTTTAATTTGCCATCCATCAAACGTGAAGCTATAAATATATAATCATTAACTGATATGTTGCCACTACTGGTATAAATGCGTGATACAGGACACGATGTAAAAAGGTTGGAAATCACTCACTAGGATACTTCAAATAATATTAAATGGGATATTTATTTACAAGATATAATAAGACTTAAATATTTACATTGAAACACAATATTTTTACTTTATTCTATATTTACAAGAAGAAATCATTGGATTCGTAAAAACTTTCGAGGGATTTACACGTTTTAGGGATCAGCGATTCCGAAAAACATGTTTTTACAAAATGTCTGTCTGTGAGCCTGTGACTCTGTCTGTCTGTATGTATGTGACACAAATTTTGTGGGCACTCTATCTCAAGAACTAATGAATGGAATTTAATAAAAAGTTAGATTCAGTTAGTCCCTGATATAAATTAGTGCTGATTACTTTTTGGTGTAAATCGGCCAGCAGGTGGCGCTGCTATGCTACATTATTCATGATTTCCACAATAGCTATATCATCAAACTTTAGATTCAGTTAGTCCGTGATATAAATTTATCTCGATAAGTTTTTAGTGTAAATTGCCCAACAGGTGCTACTGCTACGCAGAACTTTTCACAATTTCCACAATATCTCTGTTTCAAAAACTAATGCACGGATTTTCATCAAACTTCAAATTCAATTAGAAGTTGACATAAGTTGTTGCTGATAGATCACCTAACCGGTGGCGCTGCTATGCTGCATTTTTTAGGAAGTATTAACATGTATGAGATGGAAGAAAATTTTGGGATTGCTACATCCGACTGGTTTATTATTGTAGTCGTCCTCTTTTATAAATACTGCTGTTACAGCAGCAAAATGTAAACGTGCAAACTTGCGCATCCACTGTAGTATATGAATTTAAAATAAAAAACTCGTTGAAGAATAAAAGAAAGTTTTGCTCTGTGTGTGTATGTGTGCGTGTGTGCGATGGCTAAGAAAATCTACCGCATGTACAAGGCTGAAAATTTGTGTGATGGTAGTCGAAGATCTTTCCTCTGGTGCATCTGAGACACAGAATTTTAAATTTCTGATAAATAGATGAGTTATTAATTAAAAATCGTAACGCACTCTCATCAAAAAATCATTTATTTCACCTCGAGTCGTCGAAAGCGCTCGCCTATGCCCAGAAACCCGATGGATGTACTGTACACCGCTGAACGAAGATGAAGAACCGTATGTGATAATTTCGGGTGATTTATTGTTGTGCTTTTTTAACATCGAATGGCCAAACTATATAATATATTTAAAAACGAAAGACATATTCTGGAAGAATATCCTTTTACGGCTTAAATGCCGTAATCAGTTTGAAACAAGTAAGAAAAATCATGTGTTCGGCATAGATTATGAAACACTTTCTAACACTCCCTGAAAGCTTTAACAAAACTTCGTTACTTAGGGAAATAAGGTAAATAAGTTAACTAAATAAGCATTTAAAAATCTGATTTCAGTAGTAACCGCCCATAGCCAAATATGTATTTCAATTCTTTTGATGGGAAAATTTAGTTTAGCAAGAAAACGTATAACAGGTTGAAATTTCTCTTTCTGCAATTTATAAAATTAATTGATAAAATACTTGAATACTTTTGTACAGCCCTGTAGTTTACCTAGTACCTTTATTACACTCCACTGTTTAGCTAAAATTTAATTCAAACTAAAACACTCTTAAAACTACTGAAATCACATTTCAAGAAATTATCATCCATAGACAATATGTATCCAATTCTTTGCGTGACCCTGTATATCATTTTATCTATTTTCTACAAACATTTTTTAATAAACTAAATGTAGTTTAGTGTAAAAATGCATAACTCATTTAAAAAACAGCTTTAAGCAATTTGCGCTCATACCCAGTAACCCTTACGAATTCTTTTGTGTAGCCCTGTATATGAATTACAGCATTTATAGACACCGTATAGTATGCATAAATATAGTGAAACATAAAAGCGCATATCATAATTAAAAATGCATTTCCAGCAATCACCGCTAATGTACATGTACAGTACTTCTGATACAGCGTACTATCTGAAATATTTTGTGTGTCCCTGTAAATGCTATGCACTTCGTAATATACATGAAATAACTAGTAAACCTCAGCAACGTATATCAATTTTATTATATACGAAATAGTTTAACATAATTAAAATACGCCGCAAACAATTCCCCCCTTCCTCCTTATATCATTATGCAATGGAATTCTTTTGTGTGGCCCTAAAAAAGAATAATAACTATTCTTTGCAAGGCATATTATACAGAATGCATGTTTTAGTACACTTCATAAATGCATATCAATTTTATTATGTTTGGATGCGTGTAACATCATTAAAAATCCTTTTAAACGATTTCTTCCCATATAGGCCCGAATGTAACGGAAAACTTTTGACTGTCCCTGTAAATGAACTAAACATGCTATAAACTTCATTTGAAACAAGGAACGTGCTGTGGTAAACGTCAATAACATCCAAAATTTCCAGAGCAATCCGAGTATATTTACGGGAGTTGGAGCGCGGCCAGACGGACAGACTGCCAGACGGACAGACGGCCATACGGACAGACGGACAGACAAACCGAAGTCATAAACACTTTTCAAATTTGTTGGAAATTGTTAAAAACACCGATGTTCACCCTTTAAAGAAAAAATTTCAAAATGGGTCGTTTTCGTAGTTTTTTTTTTTTTTTTTTTTTTTTTTTCTCCTTTATTGCAGCGCTTTCCTAGGACGCAGTTTTTGAGATACCGGTTAACGCAAAATACATATGTAAAGCTGAGACCATTTTCTCTTGAAAGGTGTAATTGGTTTTTAAAAATACGAATAAAAAAAAAAAAAAAAAAAATCCCAGTTATTTCGAGCCTTTTTATCGCCAAATAATATCACTTATGTTTTTTAATTGATTTTACACCACGGCCTGCGGGGACGTATTTCAATGAAAATTGTGTTAAAGATATAAAATCATGGAAATTTAAGTTTCATTTAAGAATATTATCACTAGCACGGGCAACGCTGGATGATTCAGCTAGTCTTTAATAAAGATTAATTCCTTTTAATTTAACGATTAATTAAAAAATATGTAAATTACTAAATTAAAAGAAAAAATATCATAAAAAAACATAACATTTATTTTTCTTAAAAAAAAAAAAAAAAATCACCAAGAATAAGTAAATTTCAGAACAAAATAAATTCACATTTCTTTAAAATATCTATTTAAAAAATTGAGAACTGTTTTGTTTCACGCTTTTTATTGTCAATTCAGCCCTCGAGGTATAAAATCTTATTGAATTTAAAAAGTACTTGTAAATAAATGTCTCCTTTTCTTTCTTTTTTTTAAAATTATTGTAATTTCTTTTGTAGTAATTCTAAAAACATTCATATACGTTTAAGTAACTGCAAGAGTTGTAATGTAAATAGGACGCTGACCTATGAAAAAAAAAAAAAAAAAGAAAAAAAAATGAAATTTGTAATTTTCTGGAAAGCCTTATTATCCTTTGATTTTATCCAGTTAAAGTGAACATAAAGCATTATCCGAGATTATACATTAGAAAAGTAAAATTTTAAAATTAATTTTAGATTTACTTTTACTTTGTATAAATCTAAATTTTAACATTGATTAAAATTAATACTTAAAACTTCTTTATACACGCATGATTTTATGCATATAAACAGAATAAAGCATTTTATTATAAATTTATTATAAATTTTATTAATAAAAGATAAGAGATTTCAAACTAAGAAAACAAATCATACACAGTAAGTAGATTAACAGGCTATAAACGGAAAACATTCATTCGAATATATATATACTTTTTTTTTCACAGGCTTAATTTATTACGGATCAATAATAAATATTATTAGAAGTAAAAATAATATATAAATTGTTTATCATTAAAACAATTTGTCGCAAAAAATTTAACAGAATACCACATTTATAAACTATTTTGTATTTACAAAACGTAATTTATTAAATGTATATTTATTGCTTCAAAATGAAATATATGTTGTGCTAAATAATCTCATTAACCTAAAATGAGTATCTTCTTTTTAGTTCTAATGATAAGGTCCTTTTCTTATTTTTTTAAAATCACAGCACCATAAATATTCAGCAGAAAACAAAATAATATTTATAACAGTTAAAGTAATTTTAAGGATAGATGTATTTTTTTATTTGCAGTTATCTGCAATTTATTTACTCAAATTTATATTGCTCGAATTAAATTTTAATAAGGTAGGAAATTAGTTGAAGGAAAAATGAGATTTAGAATAATTAAATGAAGAAGAATAATCCACATTTAAAAATTTTCTACGAATTGCATATTTAATTTACTGTTCAATTTGTGTTTAGTTAGTAATTATTTTTTTAAGACAAGAAAAAAATTGGATTAAGAATATGGAACTGCTAAATTGTTGATAAAAAATTTTATTTAGTGACCAATGTTTAAAAATTTGGTTCTAAAGATGATATCTAAGAATAAATGAATTATTATCAGTACTCATTATTTATTAAAGTAGGTATGATACTTTAAAGTCATATTTATTTTTGACTAATGATGAATATACTGAAAATTATAAATTAAAACAAGTAGCAAAAATATGTATTTAAAAAGAGAAATAACTTTATAAGTAAGGCGTATGTAGTAATTATGTACTGAAAATGGATTAAAGCAAAACAATAAATTAATAAACATACACATATATATATCTTAACTTTACAAACAAAATTAGAATAACATCAAATGAAAAAAAAAATTATAACCCACCTTCAACTTTTGCATTGAAATCCATCTTAATTTAAAAGAGGAAAAAATTGCAGAGAAAATAATTTGTAGCTGAATTATAATATAATTTATCTATAGTCAATTAGAGACTTATAGTTAATAATCACAAAAACTTTTATTACATACATATATATGTGTACATATTTATATATGTATATTAAATAAGCAAAATATCAAGCACTTTGAGAATTTACAGAAAGGAAGAATTAAAACAGCGGACACTACACTAAAAAAATACCGAACAAATAGTTTATACATAATTTTTAACGTTTCTAAAATTTATGTTTCTATTTGATTGGATATGGAAATTTAAATAAGATGAATATATATATATATATATATATATATATACTCGAATGTATCGAGAGAGATTTTTGAGTGTGTAGTATTGAAATTAAATTAGATAATTTTAAGTATGATGGAATAATAACTTTTAATTAAAACTTGAAAAGAATAGCCTTTTGACTTATGAATTTATTATGTTTTACCGATCGAGATACATGTAAGGGATTTTTTAAAAACAAGAGAATTAATAAAATAAAGTGAGTGATAAATGTTCTCTATCTGATTTTTTAAAAATCTCGATTTTTTCTACATGTACTTTTTAAAAATTCCTTCCTCTAAACATTTCCCGGATAACGAAAATAACAAAAGTCTTGCTAATTATAAAAAATTAATATATTTTTTGTCATATTTCAGTTTCATGCAAATTTAGATCCTTAAAGGTTTCAAAAGATTTTCTTTTCAAAAAGAAAAAAAAAAAGGTTATGAAAGTTTTGTAAATATTTTAAGCGTAGAATATTATTCTTCGCTCAGATTCTCTAAGTGCCTTTTTTAGTAAGAAACACTACCAATTACATTCTCCTCTATTTTGAAATTTCTGAAAAATCTTTGCAGATCTACGCCGATCATGACTTCTAGAACCCAAAACCACCCCCAGTTAAAAACTATATCCATCTATCTACCTATCTATCTATCTATATCACTTTTTTTTATGAACACGATAACTTCCATAATTGTGCACAAATCTCTTCCAAACTGATACATAAAATCAAGGGGCAGAAAATCTCGATCAAGTTTGTTAATGGGAAAAATCGGACGAAGGGGGTGGAAATGGGGAGGGGTTTTGTGAAAACTAATGTGACATCTCCACACGGGTTTATTTATTACGATGGAAAAAAAAAAAAAAAAGAAAATTAGAAGAATATATATCATCGATTGACCGAATCAGTTTTATTTTATGTATAGCTTAAATTGTACCATTTCATATGTATTCAACTTATTTTCCTGCGTTTTTTTTCGATGCGATTACATCACCGTTTAATAAAGTTACAATATGATTGTTAATTTTTTCTCACGCGTGCCTTTCTCTATTTTCGAAAAATTTTTACTGTAACTTTGTTGGAATAAAATGAAATGATATTCTGGCTTGATTAATGTTGTTTGCAGATATTTTTATCTTTAATTTTTCGTTAAAAGTTTAAACTTGCATTTAAAAAATATTAGATATTTCTAAAAAAATAATTACATTGAAATGCAAAACTCTCTAACAGGTCCACTGATATATATATATTTTATTTCCGATGTCAACTTCCCTTTTCTATGTAAATTCAAAACGCACAACGATGAATGAGGTATCACACGACAAGGTTTTTTTTTTTGACGTAGTACACTGAAATATAGTTAAAATGCATTGCTTGATTTAAATAATAATTTCTGTTAATTAAAATTGATGAAAAAAAAATTAGAAAAAAATTTCAAAGATTGCACTGTGATCACACGGGTCCACTGGTATTATTTACTGGTACCATTTGGTTACCACTACCAAATAGATTTCAATTGGTTTTAACAACTAAATGGATTCGGTTGTTGTGACCAAATCTATTTGGTTACAACTACCAAATGGATTTCTGTTTAGTTATAACAATCAAACAGATTTGGTTACAGGTACCAAATTTATTTGGTTGGAACAACTACATTTAGCCAACAAAATGATTTGGTCAGTCCAACCCAAACTTTGGTTGGAGCTATACCAACTAAAAAATTTAGTTGGCACAACTTTATTTTTGTTGTTCCAACAAAACAGTTTTTTCTGTGCACGTGAGATAGCGAAAATGTGGTGGGCGTTATATGTTTACTTGTTTGTATTCGATGATTTTTTCCAGTTTTCATATGCATTGTATTCGTAATTTCTGTTATACATTCTGATGAAGACTCAGTGAAGGAGTTGAGACATGTCAATATAGGTTTTTAATATACTTACGATTTTAGTAACGTCTTTTAAGCAAATGAATATATTATGATTTTTTCGTTTTAATCTATTCTATCAGAGCTGCTCAACCTATCACAATGCTGTATGAATGCGGTCCGACAGAGAATCGAAAATTTCCTTGCAGTATCGAGATAGTAAATTAATGAATTTCTTAAAATTTTTTGGTTCCATAATACTTTTATTAAATATACATTGCTTTAAAATGATGCAGATACAAATGTATTGTTGAAAAAATGCGTTTAATGATGTGTTATAGTAATTAGATAAAAGTCTATGACATTTGAAGTGTTTCCAAAAAAAGTGCGCCTGCTTGAAATATAATTCTGGACAACAAGTTAGAAAGGGGATGTAAGAGATACTGGGGTTGTAAATATATAATTTTGTCGTATCAGCATAGGTGTGTATAATAACGAGGACTTGTGATTTTAATGTTTTCGATAACAATTAGTTTATAGTAGTCCGGTCGCTCAGAATAAATCTATATTTGTAGCTGTTGACCTGAGAACACACAAACTATCTGCTAGTAAAGCAAATAAAATGGTGTGACTCATGCTTGAATATTTCGTACAATTTACACTAAAAAGACAAATGTGTCCAGGCGCATCCTACACTAAGGTGACACATAAGACATGTCGCTTGAATTAGCTGGAAAAACTGGTTTAAAACAGGTTGGAAACAACTTCGTTCTTTATTTCGACCGGTTTTTGCGCTACATGTTGCGGCTACATGTCGCTTGTCTTCTCAGTGTGGGATGCGTTCCTGCGAAGGCTCCGTTCAGAGGTTTTTTCCAAACCTCTCCTATAAGAGCAATAAAAATGTCGCCTGGTCTTTTTTTCCCATCCGTTCTGTGGTCATCAACAAAAGATGGGGGAGTTGGATTTGTTGGAATGATTTCTGACCTAGACACCCGATTCGGATCTTACGAAAGTCATAAAACAGGAAAAGCACTGCATGAACACAAAAAAGAGTTCCGAACTTAGAAAGGCTGTCTGTTTGGACCTTAAAAGTTCAAATAGAGAAACAGATCCTATAGATTGCGGCGTCTTTTTTGTAGTCACGCTGTGTCTTTCATCTTTTATGACTTTCATCGGATGTCATCGTATGTCTAGGTTACCGGTGAACGGCGGTGATATGTACATCTCCGCGTCTTTCTTTTGTTGAGACCCCCCTTTCTTTTGTTGATGGACCACAGAACTATTTGGAAAAGAAAGGCCAGTTGATATTTTTATGGCTTTCGTAGGAGAGGTTTGCAAATAGTTCTAAACCCAGCTTTACTCTACGAAAATATAACAGAACCACCAATTAAAACATACAATAACCTCCTCCGACTTACCCATGATTCCTTATCTGTAGAAACATCAACAAGCAATGCATTTTTGAGATTTATTGAAGTTGTTGCACTCTTCCTTAGCCCACACGCTAATGAATTTTCCCGGGTCCACGATCACCACTCGTACAGACTTTGGAAAATTTTTCTTTTATTCGATAGGCTGCCACCACCGATATAAATACGTGATATCGGACACGATGTGAGAAAGATTATCAAAAACGCTAAACTGATTCAATTAATATTAAAGAACAATTTATTTACAAGTTATTTACAAAACACAACATTTTACATTTAAGGTCTCGGATATAGACGATCCGGCCAGATACTAAGTTATATATCAAGTACTTTCTGTGTACTTTGTCAACTTATTATTTGTCAACTATTTCCTTCTCACCCTACGGTATCTCATTAGGTTTATCGGAGGACAACACACAAAACATCCGCTTAGGACTTAAACCCTTTCCCGCAACCCACTACGCTCCACTCCAGAAAACTCAACCAAAAACACTACGACTTCTTTTCACCAGGTCTACGCCAGAACTCTCCGTGTGTCTCTGAACGATTCCTTCTAAACCCAGCATACGAGGATTACCTCCTGTGAACAGGAACCCCTTCTCTTATTTAAAACTCCTCCCTTAGATTGTATTCACTACTTTACAAGATAGGGAGTTCCTTTGTTTCCCTTATCTGTGGTATGCGTTCTTGAATAGCAAGGTAAGCTGGAATGTATTAATACAATGAAGCTTGTTCATGCAGTACTATCTAACTAAAATAGCTCGGATCAACTTCAAGATATGGAAAAATATTGCTTTAAACCCCTCGTATACAGAAAGTGATAGATATGTAATACAATAGATAAGTAAAAGGATAACATCATATAATAATAGTCTTAATTACCGGGTGTCCCAAAAAGGACTGACTGATTTTAAAATTCAATAACTTGTAAACGGTGACAGATATTTAAAAAATTCTTGCAGGAGGGTTATGCATAAGGTCAAAAGTTTTTTTCAGTGATTTTCAATTTTAGTTCGAATTACAAACAATAGATGGCGCTGCGATCAATAGACGCTAAATTCAGGCTCGATTTTTGGTACTTCGTGGCCCGGATAATACATTTCCATCTCCTTTTTCCGCATAGAACAAGAGAAAGGACCAAAAATCGAGCCTGTATTTAGCGACTATTGCTTACAGCGCCATCTATTGTTTGTAATTCGAACTAAAATCGAAAATTACTGTAATAAAACTTTTGACCTTATGCATAAACCTCCTGCAGGAATTTTTTAAATATCTGTCACCGTTTGCAAGCTATTGAATTTTAAAATCAGTCAGTCCTTTTTGGGACACCCGGTAGTTACATGTTCATTAGCGTCAGAAACCTGACAGAAGCATTTTTAAAAACAAAGTTACTTTTGCTACCACAGATTTTAGGAAGCGCTTCCAAGTAGTTTTTATAGTGTATTAATCAGTTATCTTAAACCGGAATATAGGGTTTTAGGATGCTATATCAATTCTCCAGTAAGCATTTTCAGCTGCGTAATTGTTTTAATACATACATACAAGAATAACAAAGTAATATTATTTTTAATGTTGATGATGTTAATATATCATTTTTCACTGTAAAACATGTTTGTTGAACAGGATAATGTTTACTTGAGAAAAGATAGTATTTCAAAAACGTGTATTCCGAGTTTAGAAAACTGATTAATACACTCTAAAAGCTACCCGGAAATGTTTCGGAAAATCAGTGACAACAAAAGAAACTTTGTTTTTAAATATGCATCTTGAAATCTTGAAAATATATTGATTTTTAAAGATATAAAATGCTTTTCGAATTCGTGGGTGACCAAGGCCATAGACAGAAAAATATTTTGTAGGGGTATTTGATCATGATTTGATCATTATGTCATTATGTCATTTTGGATTTTTTATTTTTAACCGATTTTTTTTTGTTCTGATGGACTGATGACTTCCATTGTTATGAAACCACCATTATAAATGAAGTGTTAGGTGAAGATGAAAGAGCAGCCGTAAAAAGTTAGAACTTTGATTTTCTGGTCAGAATGGGGAAAAAATGGCCATAATTTTTTCTCCTCTGATTTTCTGGTTAGAATGGGGAAAAAAAATGGTCATAATTTTTTTTTGAGAAAAAAATTATGGCCATTTCCCCTTCTCCATTCTGACCAGAAAATCAGAGTTCTAACTTTTTACGACTGCTCTTTCATTTTCATCTAACACTTCATTTATAATGGCTGTTTCTTAATAATGGAAGCCATCAGTCCATCAGAAGAAAATGATCCATTTCAGAGGTATAAGTTCGATTGAAAAAAAAAAAAAAACTATTTAATAGTTGAGCAGAAAGAAGAGGCTGCACCTGCAATTTTCATGACACTAATAGAATCACATAGCTGCCAATTTGTACGGTTTTGTTACCTCTAAAATTTAATACAAATTTTTGCCCTATTTAATCATTGACAATTGTTAGATTTCGGTGACTGAATTAGGCAAAACTTACTGGTAAGTTTTAGTGGTAAGGAAAAATCTTAGAAACTGATAGCTATGAAGTAGCGTAATACTGCAGCAAAAACAGCAGCAAAATTGACATTCAACAAACGAAAAACTATCAAGTGCTTTTTCAAACAAACAATTTCATTCCCCGTTTTTCTTAAAAGTAACGGAAATGTACATCAAAGAAATATTGCTAGTACCATGAAAATTAATGAATTAAGTGAAAATTTATATTTCATCTCCTTTGTTGGAGACGATTTGTGTCAATCCGGTTTATCCGAGTTTTTTGCTTACCCGAGGTGACCTTTGGTTCATATTAATTAGTATAATCGGGACAATACTGTAGTGGATTTTCGAATCCTGAGAGATAGTTAACGTCATATTTATGGTATTCTTGACAGAAATTTCGGAGGGGGATCAAACCCTGGTGATACCTCCATTGGCTACGGCCTTGTGGGTGACTCGGCATCGGCAGAGGTTCTTGCATATTTTCGTATGTGGTTACGTTATATTTTCATAGATTAAGAAATATTTGACTTTCTTTACAGTGTAACTTTGGACATTTAAGGCTGTTCTCAAATCCAAAGGGGCTGCTTTCTGCCACATTTTTTTTAATACATTTTTGTTCGGAAATGCATGAAATTGGCAGATGTTGTTATTCAGAAACTATGACATATAGAAAGACGTCCCCCCCCCCCCCTTTTTTTTTGGTAAAAGCAAAAATCTTTCAGAAAGTACTGTCGATGTGGGCGTTCCGAACCAAATTTCCACACGCGACACCGTGAAACTGAAGGAAAAACGGTTGTCACGTGACCTGAATCGCTATAACTCAATAAATAATTTATTTATAAAAAAAAAAAAAATAAATAAATAAAAAGTAAAAAAAAAAAAAAAAAAAAAAAAAAAAAGGAAAACTCATTTCGATTCCAAATCGCTTCAATAGTCAGGTCTATCAATTTTATGCCTTTACGTTTAAAAATGAGTCAGAAAATGTGTCAGAAAGTTCTGCGTTGTTGAGCAGGGGATTTGAGAACCGGCTTAAGGACTTTTAGTTTTCATTCCATCAAGAAATGTGAATATTTTGTATGCCTAATATGAATCAATATGATAACACAATATTTTATGATTCATTAGAAGGTTTTGATTATGTGCTCAATAGTTTTAAAATACTTATTAAATAAATACTTAAATACTTATTTAATATTAATTACTTAAGTACTTACCTAATATTAATAACTTAAATATTTACTTAATATTGATTACTTAAATACTTATTTAATATTAAATACTTAAAGACTTATTAATTTTAAAATACTTATTTAATAAATATTAAATAAGTATTTATGTTATTAATAATTATTTAGAGAAAATGACGGTAAAAATTAAGGAAGAATATGAGAGATGGGGACTTCACATGAACGTCAGTAAGACCAAATACCCATGTATAGGAGGAAATGAGACAGACCTGAACCTAAATAATAACATAAAAATCGAAAGTTGTAAGCATAATAGATATCTAGGTGAAGACATTAATAGAGAAGGAAGAGACTCAAAGGAAATTAAATACAGAATTTATCAGGGGAGAAAGGCTGTAAAATTATTAAATTCTATTTGGTGGAGTAAGGAGATCTCTAGGAAAAGAAAGTATAATATATACGACTCTATTCTAAAGAGCCTATTGTTATATGGAACAGAAGGATAAGGAATTATGGAGACAGAAAGAAAGAAATTAGCAGTGGTAGAAATGAATGCCCTAAGAAGATCATGCAGAGTATCAAGAATAGAAAGGATAAGAAATGAAAGAATCAAAGAAATAATGAAAATAAAGGGAACCATACTAGATGGTATTATAAAAAAAGCAATTAATTTGGCATGGTCATGTTAAAAGAATGAATGATGAAAGACTACCCATAGCTGCCAACCTTCCATTAATCCTCCGTAATGTATGGATTAATTTGATCCAGGTTAACCACGTTTCAAACTAGAAAATTTATTTCACGAATGCTTATTTATTTAATTACAGGTTTCTAGGTGGAACATATACAATTTCATTTCTTTAAAAAAATTCTGGTTCGAAACGTATTGAACCAGAGTCAAATTAACGCAAGTATTACGGAAGATTAGTTTGAGGTTGGCATCTATGACTACCCAAAATCCCATTCAATTATAAAATAAATAAAAAAAAAGGAAACGGGGAAGACCACGAAAGAACTGGATGGACGATGTTGCAAAGGCAATGAGGGATAGAGGTCTGGAGGAGAAATGGACCCTTGACCTGAAAAAAGGGAAAAGGACTGTTGTGGATTCTTCGGATGGCGGCGTCCGACACCATAAACCGAGTTTATATATAAATTATTTTTATTAGAAATGAAATCGAATATTACAAGACTTTTTTGCATAAATAGCTATCGTTCATATTAGTACTATGTATGTGCCACTCGAAAACTCAAAAAGAAATTAAAAAAAAAAAAAAAATGCTCACAATTTCGACCGATACTGTAAAGAACCGAAACTACAGTAACTTGCTCCGCCGCATCTCTGAAAATCATCATTTCATCCTGTTGATTCGCATCCCTCGAAAACAAATCCCTGTTTTGAGCCGGGAGGGTCACTTTCACTTCGACAGATGTCGAGAGGATTTCCAAACTCACCCCCCAGGGCTCATCAAAGCCCCCTGCCGCTTCCAAAAACGGGACACAACCCCCGCAAAACACTGGAGATAATGTTCTGCCTTTCCCCATCGCGCAACATCCAAACTACTTTACTACCTGCGGCGCTCCGGTGTTGCCTGTCAACTGATACCTCCAGGGAGTGGAAGGATGTTTAGGAGATTAGGATCTAGGTTCCCGGGTTTAGGATGACGCTCCTATTTAGTAGATTGGGTATGGGTTTCCGATTTGGGCGTGCGCGCGTGCCCGACTTTGCGGTCATATTAGGTTTACATTAGTTCGGGACGCGATTATATATTAAGCCCTTTTGTTGTCGGATTATATGTTGGTTGGTGGTATACACAATCCTGCATTCTTTGCTTTATGTTGCAAAGTCAGATGGCGATCAGAGGATATTAAATGCAGTTACGCATAGATTCTAGGTCTCGATATTCAAATATTTCCAAAATCAAAAATATCTTGGATTCAAAACGTGAATATTCTGATCTATCTCAGTGATTGTAACTTTCTATTTGAAATGTTGAATATATACTGAAGCCTTTTTTCTTTTCAAAAAAGTACTGATAGTTATCCTTTGTATGTAGATGATGATAGCGTAGATTTGAATAACTGGTGATAAACATAACCCTGTATGAGTGGATAATTAAATGCAGTTACATATTCTCTGTATCTGTGCTAGTAGCGGGCATTTTAAGAACAATTTTTCGCCGTACAGTCCTTAGTTCAGTGACCAAGACAACAGTGACTGTTTGATATATCAATTAATTTTTCCTGCACACGACTGTGTTACAAAATTTGCTGCTTTTAACATTTCTCCTCACAAGATTATTTTTTAGGAGAGCTTAATATGCGTCAGTAGTGGACAGATAAATTTCAGTGCTGGACACCCGTTTGTTCCAGTAGTGGAATGTCTTCTGCAACCGTTACTCGGCACTGGCAGAAGCGCATATCTGTAGCAGGAGAGTACAGGGACAGTTGTGTGTAATAAGAAGGGAAAGTAGCCGAATTTGGACCACTTCACTTATTTTCAGGTGTAACTCGCCTCCTTTTTGGAATATTTCCAAAATATCCCTACAGGTGGTCAATCTATATATCTACTAACTCTTTCAGGACGAGCGTCTTTTTACAGAATTTTTAATCTTTAATCACCGGTTTTTTAAAACAGAAATTTTTGCTTAATTGAATCGGGAAAATGCTCGGATTAAATATGGCAAAATTTACAATAAAAATTTACTGGTGAGAACAATCCCCGATTCTGAGCACCTTACGCGGCACGAATATCGGCCGATCGTCCCCAAAGGGTTAACTAAATAAATCTTTAGAGCAATTTCTTTTTGAAAATCTTAAGTTTTATTTTAATTTGAAAGATTTGTCAAAAGTGTCCAAATTCAGATTCCCTTTGTTCTTTTTTTTAATCTAGCGCATCCAACATGGAACCATATTTGGCAATCTCAACACTGAATCCTTTCTGCTATTTTTTTCTTACAAAATAGGCAAAACCAATCATCATTGCCTTTATTTTTTCTTTCGATTCTTAACCATTAGACATATTTTTTCGTAGTAGAAGTTTTTTTTAAGTTATGTCTATAGTTCTTCCCTTCCATTATTTTCTTTTTCTTTTTGTTTTTTATTGCTGCCATTTTAAGGTTTACTTTATATGGCGAAGATGCTAGCACAGCTGATTTTTAGCTCTCTTTGTACTTTGACTTTACTGATTTTGGCAAGGGAGATAACATTTCTAATGATTATTTGGCTTTTTTGGAGAATTTGTAGTTGCAACCTTCTCGAAATTCATTACTTACTTTTCAGATTTATGATCGCATATTTGGTCTAATTTAAGCAACTCAAATTGGTCCAATTAAGGCAACTGCGCCATTTTTTGATTCAGATAATCTCAAGACTAAGAACAAAAACGAAAGCAAACAAATCCACTGAAAAATATGCGCAATAAACACATGAATTTAGATATGTATATGAAAACATAACAACTTACCTTAGTTTTAAGGTATTCTCTTACGTGTAGTAGGAAAATATTAGATCAAAACAATTAATTTTAGTTTTTTTGAAATTGTCTGAAAACAGCACGTGGGAGGCGGGTGCTTCTTCTAATCATAATTGACGTCATTCTGATGGGTAGGATTTCATCGGTAGATGGCGTTTCTTTTTGTAATTAATGTCCATTTAAAGCGGCGGTCCAACTATGGCTACTCTCCCCTATATGATATCAATAAATCATATGCGTTAGGAAAGCCAGTCTTTGAACTCTAAGATCCTAGTAGTGAGTGGTAGATGTCTGCACGGGCCCGTACCCGGCCCGGCCCGCGGGCCGGCGTGATGAAGGCTAATTTTTCAACGGGCCGGGCCGGCAAAAAAATTGAACGGGCCTGCAGGGCCGAGCCGATAAAAAAATTAATCGGGCCTATCGGCCCGATATAAGAATTCAAGCGAAACAGATAAAATACGACCTATTTTCAATGAATATGATTTTCTCGAGAAGTATAAATGTGCGTCACGAGCCGAGCCGATGAGAGTTTAGTAACATTAATACAGATATGTAACATGTCCATCGTAGAGATCGGCATCGTACAGTTACAAGATGTCTGATTCCGAGTTTAATTTTTTTCAGCAGACTCGTGCCAGGACGGAACTTGTCTTAATCGATCTCAGGATGTGTAGGACAGGCATTATGTTTTGTAAAAGTATTAATAGTGATAATGAACTTCTGTTAACAGTATCTTTGGAAATATACCTTAAGGTAGTTCTCATATTCACTGCTCAACAATGCGAAACTTTCAGACACATTTTCTGCCTCATTTTTAACTATAAAGGCATAAATAAAATTGACAGGCCTGACTATTGAAGGCATTTAGAAACGAATAGCTTGGTATTAAATTTGGTATTAAATTTACCATTTTGACAGTTATCATCTCATACCTATGCCAGAGAGTCCTTATTTTCGGAAATGGGTGGTATGAAAAACTCAAGTAGAAACCACCTGTTATGACACCAGCTTGCAACTTTAATTCTAATAAACAAAAATTCAAGCACTTTTGATCCTTTAATTTTGATCCATTAACCCCTTGGGGACGAGCAACACGTATACGTGCCGCATGAAGCGCTCAGAATCCTTGTTTTTCCTCACCAGTAAAATTTTACTGTAAAATTTGCCTTATTTAATCAGCGCATTTTCTCGATTCAAAAAGACACAAATTTCTGTTTTCAAAAAACGGGGACAAAAGATTAAAAATTTCGTAAAAGGCTCCCGTCCCGAAGTGGTTAAATGTTTTTGGTTGTTGGATTTTCATGGTTATGTAAAAATTAAAAATAAAATAAAATAAAATAAATTGGCGCGCGATTGTGGAAAGGTTCGCTGTCACTGACATATAATATCATTACTTCATGCAGATAATAACAAAAGTAAAGGCAAAATAATACTAACTATAAAGCCAAAATAATTCTACACATAAAATATTTACTACGACGAGGACAAGTCAGTAAGTAGGCCACAAAAGCCAAAAAAAAAAAAAAAAAAGGGTGTGGGGGGGGCAGGGCCGAAACTAGCCTTTTTTGCGCCCGGGGCAAACATGAATTTTGGCGCCCCCCACCCCCCTTTCTTCCTCAAAGTATATTTGCAAAGAGAATTTTACTAATTTTCTAATGGCCGACTTATTTTAAAATTTAAAATATGTAATCATAAAATATGTAATACTGAACTACGTAAATTGAATGTGACGTTTGTTGCAATTATAGTTCGTTCACATAAAAGAATTCGCATGAATTACCGGCTATTTACAGTGTTTCCTTATACAGTAGAGGTCCGATTATCCGAGTCCCGCGTAACCGAATTTCCGCTTTAACCGAGTTATTTTCTTCTGATGGACTGATGGTTTTCATTATTAGGAAACAGCCATTGTAAATGAAGTGTTAGGTGAAGATGAAAGAGCAGCCGTTAAAAGTTTGAACTCTGATTTTCTGGTCAGAATGGGGGAAAAAAATGGCCATATTTTTTTTTTCTGCTCTTTCATCTTCACCTAAAACTTCATTTACAATGGCTGTTTCATAATAATGAAAACCATCAGTCCATCAGAAGAAAATGATCGATTCCAAAGGTATAATCTTTCATTTGGCGCCCCTTGGCTCTGGCGCCCGGGGCACATGCCCCCTCTGCCCCCCCCCCTTAGTTTCGGCCCTGGGGGGGGACCAAGTTACATACTTAAAATGCATGTTTATTTCTCTATATAATCGTCATTTACATTGATACATTTCTCCCATCTCTTTATGAGTTTTCTAATACCTGTTGCACTTTCTTTGGACTGCACTTTCAGCCATCTATGCACCTCACATGCAACGTCTGCATCAGTCGGCTGTAGGCTAAACCATGTGAACAGCCTGTTGCAGTTGTTAATGCTGTCTATTGTTGTTCGCCTGTCAGCTCTAACCATTTCCTCAACCTTCCGCACTGTTTTCTCTATCGCAATCTGAACAGGACGACCACTTCGTTCTTCGTCAACAACTTTTGAACGCCCCTGTTCATCTTGTAAATCTGTTGTCTCATAAATTCGAAATTGACACATTACAGTCAGATAGTGGTGCTACCTATTGGCATATTTGGAAACAATTTACTACTAATTTCCGATCTCTCATATCGGTTTGTGACCTACTTACTCACTTTCCCTCGTATTATTAAGATGCCAGACGCGAAAGGGTTAACCGAATCCAACTAAATTTGATTAATTTTTAACAGAAAGAGTTAATATAGATTACAAACTGACTCCCTGTATTTCTACAACTGGAGTTACTGCAATAGGAAGGATTAATACAGACATTTGGCCGGCTGTTTGTATTTGGCTAATTAGAAAAGTCAGGATGAACGAACCCTATATTCAGATATCAAGTGAATCACTATCTGAAACTCATGTACGAAAATAAAATATCTATCCCTTATTTTTCCACAACACCGGATTTCACGCCAGCGCACACCTTGATATAAGAGCTACATGAGAGCTAACACAGTTCAGTGGTTACACTCTTAGAAATATTTTCTTGAAATCACGCAAATTTTACTGCCAGCAGTGCTGCCGTTATGTTTTTGTTAATTTAAGTAAGTCCGTTTCTTTTCTGTCTGTTACAGGAGGAAACGTTTTCGTTATTTGGAGAAACATCGGTTAAAAAAAAAATTCATCTTTCTTTTCTTCTGTGTTGCCTTCTATGAATCCTTACGGAAGTATTTCTTATTTGACTTATTAATTAGCCCCCCCCCCCCCCCGTATGCTATTTTTTTCTCCCAGTTTATTTTGTGTCGTCTTCAAAAAATAACGTTACCTTACAGAAGCCAGCCGTAAAACAAAGCAGTACGATTCAATACTCTATACCTATAGCAATTTTTTAAACTTCTAAGCATCGCACATTTTCAATTTTTAGACCGTCATATTGGGGAGAAAAAGTACTTTTAAATGCAACTTGTTTGAAAACTGCATCTCCATTTATTTTTGAAATATTAATTTTTTTCTAGTTTTTGGAGCCATTTGCTTAATATTGGCAACGGAAATACTCCATTCCTGTAGAAAATAAAGGAAAAATAGTTCTAAAATATTAATTACATATTTTTGTTGCCATTTTTTCATAACAACCGAAAGAAAATGAAATTAAAATACGTGTTAATTTTGAAAAAATATAAACGAATGATTTCTTTTAAAACACGGAGCTATTATAAACTATATTTAATTTTAAGTACCTATAATGTTACAAACAAATGAAGGCCTATAAATCATTAGACAGCCGTTTTTTTTTTTAATAATTTTTTTTTTTTTTTTTTTTTGGTCGAGTTTCTTTAATGGTGGCATCTTTTTGCCGCATTTGTGTATTATTTCGCGATACTGATGTCCTATTACTTTACTGTAGATGTTTAAGAGTGAATCGTAAATGTGGAATTCTTAAGCGGATGCTAATGACGTCATTTTACATAAAATAAAAGCGTGAGTTGTAAGTCTTAAAATTGAAATATGTTTTGTACCATTTTTATATACATACTAGGGGGCTCTGCCCCCTGCAATCTACGCTCGCCAACCCCCGTTCAGACACCGCAGAATCTAAAAATCTAAAAATCTAATGGGTTTTAAAAATATTAGAGAAGATTAAATTATACTGAAAAAGCTGTGCAGATCTCCCTGTAAACGGGTTTCCATTCCATTCCCTTTGATTGCAAAAATTTAACGGAGAATCAGTTGCTGTTAAGACATCCAATGGTTGTTTTCGATTTTGATTAAAGAGGATCAGTTAAACATTTGAAAAGAAGCTAAAATAAAATGAATTAAGTATTCAGAGTCTTTGTCAACCGATATTTTAAAACAATCTCTATAACAATAGTCTAAATCATGTGACTATCATCAACAGTTCTGGGCGGAACACTTTGCTTTTTATACTCTAGGTATATGATTATTTTGATACTTTAATGTTATCTAGGCACAGGTGATAAGTCAACGAATATTATTCTATACCCATCATTTCATCTATATTATAATAGTTCAAGTCATCAAATGCCATAAACAAATACGATCTGATCCCTTCGCCTTTCATATGACGGCTTGGAACAAATGTCATATTGGCGCGATTTTTTTCCAACGCCAATTTGGGAAACGCATCAACAGCATAAGCAACAACATCCGGCTTACCATATCAAGCAAAATAACGATACTTTGGAGCCAGTTAAGTACCCGTTGCGTATATGACATTGGCGTCAGAAAAAAATCGCGCCAATATGGGGCCGTATATGACATCTGTGCCGAAAGAAAAAAAGCCATGTGCAAATCTCGCTAATATCTTTTTTTTTCAACTCGCCAGTTAGCATTTTTTTTTATTGTTCGAGTGGTAAATTAAAACATTGATTTGAAGTTGAAATTAAATGTCATGATTTGTTACATAATTTAATATTTCGCCAGATGTCATATACGGCATGTTTGGCATTTTTTTTTTTTTTTTTTTTTTTTTTTTTTTTTTTTTTTTTTGCGAAAATTTGGCGAAAACCTCGTTTTTGAATACCAGTTACATAAGTATTTTTGGTATTACTTAGGTATCCCGTCGACAAAAAATCTATCGCGAACTATAAGATTAAATGTCAATAATGGTTGATCGTAAATGTCACAGTCACTTGACTTTTAGCAAGTTACACGTGTTTACGTCATCAAGTGATTTTTATTTCGACGTTTTATTTTTATATTTATTAATGTTATAATAATTTATTTGTTCTTTCCTTATTTAAAATAAAAATTTTGTCAATCTGTACAATTTGGCGGGTGGTTTGGCGATTTATATAACTTGCGAAATTGGGTGACGGAATAACTACTACATTGTACCGTATTTTTTAATTATTTTCTATTATTTTCAAAAGGAAATAGTAAAAAAATAATTAATTACTATAGAACAAAATAATTTATATAAATTTAAAAAAGAAATAAAAATAAATGTACATTTATTATTAAACTAGAAAGGTAGCCCGTCAAAAATGACGGAAATTTAGATATAAAGATATATACAACTCATGTGCAAGAATATGAGTTTTCTTGCTTGTTCCGCAGTGATAGATGAAAATAACACGGTACAGATGTCATATTCGCCGCATATTGGCGCGATTTTTTTCCGACGCCGATTTGGCGAAAACATCAACAGCGTAAACAACAAAATCTGGGTTACCATATCAAGCAAAATAGCGACACTTTGGCGCCGGTTACGTATACATTGCGTATATGACATTGGCGTCAGAAAAAAATCGCGCCAATATGGGGCAATTATGACATCTGTGCCAATAACACATTTTAAGAACGAAACACATTTATGAAAAACTGTGTACAGTAGAAGACCACTAATCTGCACAGTTTGGTTCCAAGTGTTATGCAGATTTGAGGCTTTATGCGGTCATGGCTATTCAATCTTTGTTTACATTTTTTTTTAATTCATATATTGGACAATTTAGATTGTTAAGCCTTAAAAATAAATAAATTTCACACTTGAAGTAAGGTAAAAACTATTAAATTATCGTATACGATTTCATGAAATGGTATTATATGGTATTATATGTGTGTGCTTCACGATCTTGGTTACGACGTTGGCGAAATTAGCTGCAATTTGTCATAATCCTAATAGTGTGGACCGCTATAACAAAAAAGTAACCAGTTTTTAGTAAAATTTCTGATATAAAGTAGTTTTCAAAAACTTGTGTAAAATTGCAGGCCGTTCTCATGTTATGTCAGTCCTAAGAATAATATTTCTAACACTGAAGATTTTCCATGTACATGTGGAATTTAGAAAAGCTTTTCGAAAAGAAAGGTCCTGAAATAACATTGTAATTCATCTAACTTCAAAGTTTAATCGGGTCCTGATGTTGTTTACTGAAATCTAATAAGTACAGTTATTTTGAATATTACAACAGAATTAAAGAGTTAAACTTATTTAACTTAAACCCGCTGTTACTTCCCGATGTTATTTTTTACTATTAAGAAAGAAAATTATTTAAAATTTTCAAATCATGCATTTATAATTTTTTTTCCGTCTTTAATCTATAATAATAAAGAAAGAAGTTTGTGTGTGAGTGAGTGAGTGTGTCGACGGTGTTCTGAAGAGACCGCTGCACGTAGAGCTACAAAATTTGGGAAAAAGATACGTCTATATATGAAGTTTTGCACCTCGAAGCCCGATTTTCGATTTTTTGATTAGATTTTTTTTATTTAATTTTTTATGCGATTTTTAGCGTTTTTTTATGTTTCGAGGCGATTTTTCCATATAAGTGAGAATAATATGGTTTCTTTCTTTTAACCCAATGTAGTAAATTTTGTTCTCTTTTCAAAAAAGTTTATTCGGAATTCGTGCAGCGATTTTTGAATTTTTAGCGAATTTTTTATGCAATTATTGAACAGCATTTAATGCATTTAATAAGGAGGTTACCGTAGAGGGACACAGTTCTGTCGCCAAACGCCGGCAAGTTTATCGCCAACTTGGCGGTATATCGCCAAATTTGGCGACCAAAATGAGTCGCCAAATGTGACGCCAACTTGGCGATATCTCTAATATTTCGCCAAATTCCCATAGACTTCCATTGTAAACCAATATGGATTACTTGCTTACAGAAAATGAACAAATTGAAATATTTTAATGCAACAAAAACTAATATTAACTTAAGGAATTATATTAATTATATTTAAGGGAATCCAAGTAAATTAAATTGTGAATAAAAGTAACGTGATACAATGCTTAGATTATTGTATTTTATTGATATTTTCGACGAAAGGGATGCCAGTGGTCATTTTGGTGAAAATTATAGTTGATAAATGAATTGAAATGGCTATATCCGTTAGAAAATAATGTAAACAACTCGCAAATTAAAAGAAAATAACTGTTATTTGTTTAATTAAAAAAAAAGAATCAAAAACCTTTTTAATGCCAGATAAAATTTATAAAATGAAAATATTTAATTTAAATATGAAAGGTATGTTTATAAAACTTAAAAAATAAATTAGTATGAAAGAAGCAATTGATACATTATTTGGCGATTTTTCGCTTCGCCAGGTTAATAAAAATGTGCCTGAAAAAACTTGAAGAAATAAAATTTAAGTAACAGTCTTTTAGTCCTTCTTTATTTTTTTATTCAATTTAATTATCATTTTTATGTAATTTTTCCATCGTATGTCTTACAGGAGAAAGGCTTTATTTGTGAGTTACATGCTAATTAATTATTACCTTGGTCGCCAAACAATGCAATTTTAAGTCACAAAGGCAGAAGCGTGAAATAAGCCAGGCGAAGGTCGCAATAATTTTTTTTTTAAGTATAGGAGAACATTTCGGAGTAAATCTTTATATTCAAATGTAAATTATATAAAAAAGGAGTTAAAATTATAACTATGTAGTCAAGTATTTAAATTTTAATGTAAAAATGTGCCAGATACACACATATTTTATAATCTTCGATAATCAAGCCCCCACCAAATGATATATTTACTATATTATTGAAAGTTTTGTTGGCACAGGTGTCATATACGCTCCATGGTACAAAATGGGCTCCAAAATGGCGTTATTTTGCCTGACATGGTAACTCGGCTATTGTTGTTTATTTATTAATAAGTTGTTTATTTACTTTTATTTTCTTTTTTACAGTTATATAAACTGTTTTGTTCTATAGACATTAATTAAACTTTTTATTATTTATTGCTATTTCCTTTTAAAATAATAGAAAATAATTTAAATATATATGTGTAACTGGTATTCAAAAACGATGTTTTCACCAATTTGGCGTGAAAAAAAAAATCGCGCAAAACCCGGTACGTATCTATGCCTAATAGTTATTTACATTATTGTGATTACTTAGTATCAGGCAACAGATTGAAGAGTATTTGGTATATTTTTGATATATGGGCTTTGGTGAGTTAGAGAAAATGGCCTTGGCGAGTGAAGTGAATTTTAATATTTACTGGCAAACTATTTATTTTTCATATACATATAAGCATTTTTTTTTCAATATTTATTTTATTTATTTATATAAAGAAGAGCTATTTATCTACCTTTAAATACGAACAGAAATAATTTGTGGTTCTACCTGATTATCCCGTAGACCAAAAAAAATATCGCCAAACTATAAGATTAAATGCCAATAATGGGTGATCGTAAATGTCAAATTTACTTGACATTAAACACATTACACATGTTTGTTACGTCATCAGGTGATTTTTAATTCGATATTTACGTTTCTTTGCGATCTGCTGCAATTTTTTGACATTCCATTTTTGACCTATAATACTAAAATAATTTCTACCTTCATTTCATTTTCAATGAAGTTTATTCGGATTTCGTATAACAATTTTCGAATTTTTCGGGTATTTTGTATGTGATTTTTAGTGTATTTTAGCGATTTTCTACCAATTTTCCACATTAGTGAAAGACGTTGATAGAAGTTGAATCAACTTTCAATCTTCGAGCACAATATATAATTTTTCTTTCTCTTTTCGAAATTTGTGCAGCGATTTAAAAATTTTTCGCAATATCTTATTGTGATTTTAAGAGGTTTTTCGCGATTTGTGCAGTTTTTTTATGTACCCGGGCAACGCCGGGCAAGTTAGCTAGTAACTAAATAATGAAATAATATGCGTTTGTTCTGAGCTCATAAATATGACAATAAAATAATGTAACTAAGAGACGTTGCAAAATTAAATCTTTGTGATATCAAACGATACCGCCACCATTTTACCTACTATGATGTCATTAGAATATTGTCCATTGATCGTTGGAGAACTTACTTTGTGAATGATTACCTCAATGATTTAAATTTTTTTTAAGTTTCACGATGAATGAATCACTTGTGTTTGCTTAGGTTTATGGAATGAGATATTAAGCTGTGAACCTAATTTCAACTAAAGTTATCCAAGGATATACGCATTTTTAATTGAAATTAAAAATAATGCTTTGATCTCGAAATAAAAAGTTTTAGTTTGTATAATTGGTTATTTCTATTAATTATTTATTTAGGTACTTTTCCATTATAGCGCATTTTAAAAAAAAGCTTGGCGCAATTCGGGCATCAGAAAGTGAGATATGTTGCCAAAATATATAAACAACTATGAAAACAAATCTAATGAACTTTTATTTTTGTTTATATATGCACTTATATACATAAAAAATCGGGTACAGATGTCATATTCGCCCCATATTGGCGCGATTTTTTCTGTCGCCAATATCATATAGGCAACACGTACTTAACTTGCGCCAAAGTGTCGTTATTTTGCTTGATGTGGTAACTCGGATTATGTTGCTTATGCTGTTGATATTTTCGCCAAATTGGCAACCGAAAAAAATCGCGCCAATATGGGGCGAATATGACATCTGTTCCAAAAATCGTTTCTAAATATATATAATTTTTTTTATATACAAATTACGGCACAGATTTCAGATATGAACCGGGATACCTAACTGGCGCCAAAATGGTGTTATTTTGCCTGCTATGGTAACCCGGTTATTGTTTTTTATTTATTAATAAATTGTTTATTTACTTTTATTTTCTGTTTTTAATTATGTAAACTGTTTTTTTCTATAGTTATTATTCAAACTTTTATTTATTTATAGTTATTTCCTTTTCAAAATGATAGCAAATAATTTAAAAATATATAAGTAACTGGTATTCGAAAGAGAGATTTCTGCCAAATTGGCGTCAGAGAAAAATCACGCCAACCTCGATGCGTATATGACATCTGTGCAAAAATTACTTCTGTTTATTATAAAAAATGGGTAAATAGCTTTTTTTATATTAAATAAATTGCATACATATGGAAAAAATTGCTTGTGAGTTTGAAGCAGTAAATAGGTTGTCAGAAAATACGTTGGCAAACTTCTTTCTCGCCAATCAACTTTTCTCCGAAGTATTGTACATAAGCAATGATTGCTAGAAATGTATTTTTAATTATGATATGCGCTTTTATTTTTCACTACATTTATGCATACTATACTGTGTGTATAAATGCTACAGTTCATATGCAGGGCTACACAAAAGAATTCGTAAGGGTTACTGAGTATGAGAGTAAATTGCTTAACGGTGGTTTTTAAAGGAGTTATGCATTTTTACGCTAAACTGCATTTAGTTTACTAAGAATTGTTTGTAGAATATAGATAAAATGATATACAGGGTCACGCAAAGAACTGGATACATAACCGTCTATGGATGATAATATCTGGAAATGTGATTTCAGTAGTTTTAAGAGTAGTTTAAATTAAAATTTGGCTAAATAGTGGCATGTAATAACGATACTATTGGCTATGGACGGTAACTGCTGAAGTCAATTTTGAAAAATTTTTATGCGTCTTCTAACATGTTTACTTAGTTATCTTATTTCCCCAAATAACGAAGTTTTGTTGAAGCATTCAGGATGTGTTGGAAAGTGTTTCATATTCTATGCTTAGCGCATGATTTTTCTTTCTTAAATCTTATTTTGCATTTATTTTATTCTTAATTTTTTAGTCTTATACTGCTTTATAGAAACTTTGGCACAGTTGTCATATACGCCAATTTGGCAAAAACATCAACAGCATAAACAACAACATCCGGGTTACCATATCAAGCAAAATAACGACACTTTGCCGCCAGTTAAGTACCCGTTGTGTATATGACATTGGCGTCAGAAAAAAATCGCGCCAATATATGACATCTGTGCCGAAATTTTAATATTTAATTTTTAAACTCTTCACTCCACACCCCTTGCATATAGTACAAACTATAACACAGATAGTGCAAAATAATAGACAGTTTGGTACTTTTCCACTGTAGGGGCTTTGGCGTTTTTTAAAAAAAGCTTAGTGTAATTTGGGCATCAGAAAGTGAGATTTGGGTACTTTTCCGTTATATGGATACCATTGTCGCCAAGCGTAATAGTTGACGCAAAATGAAAATCACGTGAATTGTAGCATTTGAAAAATAAAAGAAAAAACATTGTCGATACTAAAGTGAGCATTTAAAAAATATAACATTTGAAAATTCCAGACTTTTACGAACTATTTCATTAAATCACAAATATATACTTAAAATAAGTGAACAAATAACTGTTATAAAATAAAGCAATAATATAAAACTCATATTAAACTGCTGGCATAAAATTACAAATATCTTTTAGCATTTTGAAATAATTGGCGCATTACCATACATTTTGGCATGGTGTCCGTATAACGGAAAAATATCGAGATTTGTTGTCAAATCATATAAACAGCTATGAAAACAAACTTGATGAGCGTTTTTGTTTGTTTTATATGTTTATTTTATATGTATATTATTGATGTTTTTCGGTACAAATTACATCTGTTTCTGTATAAAATTAGAGAAACGGCTTTTTTATATTAAATAAATCGTATAAATATCGAAAAAAAAGTGTGTGTATATAAGATGAAACAGTGGATAGGTTCCCGGAAAATATGTTGCCAAATTTCCTTTTTCGCCAAGGCACCTATACTGGAAAAGTACCTAAAGCACATTAAAATCGCGCAGTTAGGAGCTCACACAGTATAGCGTCGTCTATTGGCGGTTATTTTATTAGTATTAAATTCTCACTCATAGATTTTGAAAAATATCTTAAAAGAGCGGAGTTTAAATTAAATTTCAGTGACCTCCTTTATGAAAGATTAATGGTTTTAAATGGGAATTACGCCTAATTAGCCAGCTATCACCAAATTGGCTAACATTTGGCGCTACTGTGGTAACCCTGCATTAGTTTTTTTCAACAATTACTCATTTCAATGAGGAGGTCCTACCGGAATCGTGAGGGACACACAGAGATTTGGATTTTATATAAATAGATAAAGAGCAATAGCCGGGTTACCATGTCTATCAAAATAATGCCATTTGTGCGCCAATTAGGTACCCCGGTGCGTATATGACATCTGTGCCTAATATTTTTCTTTTCGTTTTGTTTAAAAAAAAAAAAATAAGTGAAAGCCATCAATTTAAATGTTTCATTTTTAAATGAAAGTTTTGTATTTAATAAAATGATAACGAAATACAAAAAAAAAAGCATTCTTAGCATAGATTTAAAGGAGGCCAAACTGTCGCCAAATTAATTTAAAATAGTAACCTTTTCTGAATTATGAAAAAAAAAAAATTCTGTTATGATTAAAATTTGAGTTGCCATCATTAGAAAAAATGTATTTAAAATTAGAAAAAAAATTAATATTTCGAAAACTAATTCGAATTTAAAAATTCTAATACCAGTTTTGAGATCTGTGGATCAACACGGATTTTTGGTGTTAATTTCATCGCAAAGTATTCCATATTTTAGGAGAAATCGCCGTGAAACAAAATCAGTTGTTTAATCAGTCGATTCAAAGAATCGATACATTTCAGGCGTTTCATATATTCGTTTCATTAGGATTTTATATATATATAGGGCAGATATATATATATATATATATTTTTTTTTTTTTCATCGGGGTGACACTAAATTCTAAAAAAGCAGAATTCCTGTTTCCTAGTTTTAAGAATAATTTCTGGCTTACCGGAAATTACTGGAGTTGAAACATGGACCTGTCCGTTTAGAGTCGAGTACCTTAAAGCGGTCGCTTACTAGAGTAAGGGTTTGAAATGATGATCCGCTTACTAGAGTAAGTGTTTGAAATGATGATAGGGAGTTTCTTCAAATGGGAGCTTCGTCAAGCCTTGATAAATTAGTTGTTTAGAAAGCTTGCAGTTTTGCAGATAATTGTTGGGTGATTCCGTGTTTATGACATGAAGGTTGGGGTTTTAACACTTTAGTATTAATAGAGGATAAAAATATGAATTATACACATTTTTTATTTGATTGTTAGATGTGAAATATTAATATTATACTTTTAATTAAATTCGAGAATAAATGTTTGCCTTTTTTGAGTAAAATCGATTTTTTTTCATTTAAATATTATATATTTCTTAAATGTGGTCGTTTAGAATATATTTTAAAAGATAATTTGCGAATTATTTTAAATGACTGAGAAAATTAATTGTCAACTTTTTAAATTCGGAAGCATTATTATTATTATTATTATTATTATTATTTTTTTTTTTATTTTTATTTTTATTTTTATTTTTTTAATAAATTAGAAATTTTAATTTATTGAATGCTTGGTTTTTCATTTCTAAAATAAATTCGAACTTTAGTATTAATAGAGCCAATACGCATGCGTGCAGGGAATAAACGGATTTTCTCATTTTCTTCAGATTTTCAGGAAGAATTCACGGGGAAAGCCTGTTTTCTAGAAGAATTTAACCCTTAATTGCATAGTGATGTAAATTTCCACCACCTTTTTATTTAATTTTTAATACATAAATTAAGTTCTTACAACCACTATATTTATATAGAAATATTAATCCTCTAAAAATTACAAAAATATGCTACTAAATAAAGTTAAAAATCTATCTTAAGATTTCTGGTGTCTAATCCTTAATATAAAAATAAAAAACACAATTCTAAAAGAATAATTCATGCAATTAAGGGTTAAATTATGTGTTTAAAAATGATGAATAATTTAGCGTATAAAGAAGAGTTTTTCTGATGACTGTGCAGAATACTGACCACAAAGGGAGGATCTTGAACCGATGTTCGCGGGTTCGAAACCAGAGTGGCCTAGGCGTGGTGACTGTGGAAGGTTTCAGGTCTTTCCTTGCACCCGAACGATAATTCGAGTTTCCTTTCCTTCAAAAATCACTCCTCCTATAGCAAATCTAGATAATACTTAACAAAATACAATTCCATAAGAACTACATCTATTTTTACAAACATCTACCAGATGTTTCAAACAGTGAACGAAATCTTAAAAACATTGATTTTAGTTTGCGCGTAAATTTGGTCCTTTACCCCCTCACCCCCTTTCAAATGCAAAGGTTTTGTGTTTACAAATTATTTGTAACTGGATCACATATTCGAATATTGGAATACACGGAAGTGATTTAAGTAATTGGATATCAAAGTTCTTGAAATCTTCTTGATTTTTTATTAATTGAAATGTTCTCGTGATTTTTTTACTAAATATTTGTAGCAAAATGTGTAGCGGAAATTTGACTTTTTTTAAGTTCTTGTTTAATAAATTTTTAACATGTTTCAAACAACCTTTCTGCATTATTTAATTGTGAATTACTCTTTTTATATTTAAGTAAATTATTTCTACGATTGAAATTGGTGCGATATGAAGAATTTATATAAGTAATTTCGCAGCTATTTGAATTGTGTCAGTTGGAAAAAAAAATGGCGATGAACTAAGTCATATCCAGATATCAATTGAACCAATTTATTCAATCTGGAACCCCTGTACGAAAATAAAATATCCACCCTTATGTCTCCAAATCCCTGGATTTCACGCCGGCACACACCTCGATACGGACCAGCACGACAAATCAATTATCTCTTAATGCTCGGGCGCCCCTGTACGCCCGATAATGAATTCATACGGCGATGGAGACAAGGGGCGACCCTGCACGGGCGATGCTCAATGTAGCACGCTAAATGTCAATATCTATTGGAAGGAAGATGTGGAGAAGTTCCCAAGCAGTGTTTTTTCCCCTCACTTTTGCTTCAGTTCACCCCATTGGTGTTAAAATATGAACATTTATTTTCTTTTTTCATTTGGTTGATTGAGATAAAGAATGGCGTATTTGTTCGTTCAGAAAGTGTCGTCTGAAAGTTAGCTTTTGCTGGCTGCTCCGCTCAACCTAGAATGCAAGTTTTGTAATTCAGAAGGAAAATTTTATGTATAATTTTAACATTTTATTTTTGCATAATTTATCTCACAGTGCAAGTCATATAAAAAAATCGTTCATTAACAGTTTTTTAAAAAAGGCTAAGCTTTCATAATTGGGTTCACCTGATTACAGAATTTTCTCCTTAGCTCTATAATTGAGCAAAGTAGAATGATATAATATACTGTTGGAGTTTTAAGTGGCGTGTCAAGCCATAAACGCTCCACTCTCGGTAGCAAGATCGCACTGTCTCATATTTAAACAAAACAGAAAAGTATCCTTGTGGCTATGCTGCTTTTTATAAATAGAGATAAGTTAAGAGAATCGCTTACCTTGAATTCTTCAGTTTCGCGATTGCTCGTAAAACATCGTCAACGGAGTGGCCAGAGATCTTGTGATTTATCCATTTATGTAGTGCTTAGATTTAATTTATTTGTAAAGCACTATTGTGTGAAAAACCTTGGAGACCTAGTAAGTGTAAGAAGCTGAAAGATAAATCTTATTAATATGTGTTGATGATGAAAGAGTTGTTTCTGTTTGCATTTTGTCTCTTTTAAGAAGCTATATTTAACACACTTATGTTGGAGTAATAATAAACTCCGTTTTGATCTGAGCTGTTACATTTTTAGAAGTGGGAAACAGAAGCTACGAGAAACACATACGCAGCGTAGAAAAAAAAAAAATACAAACAATTAAAGTTATGTGGCGAAAGTCAAAAGTTCATATGTTACTCAGTGAGCACATATGGTTCATAAAAAGTTACTACTATGAAGCGTAATATGAGTCATAAAAACGAGGGAGTAATCTGAAGTTTACAAATTGGCTTATTAACCCATTTTAGGCCAAGCATAGAAATTTTATAAAATGTGGTATTATTTTCGTTGCAATATGCTTAAATTACATTCATTAAGACACGAAAAAAGTTTCGTGCATGAAAAATAATATTTTATTTAAGAAATAAAATGGTGCGTATACGCACCATTGGCCTTATCAATAAACAAATCATTTAATTGAACATTTGTATTATAGTCAGATTTTTATATTTTTTGGTGGAAATTTTCGAAACATTTTGGATGCAAATGGACTTGGCATTTGAGGCACAAACAAATCGTGAGGTTTTTGCACATTTTACATCGTCTACGGGCTTTTTTTACATGTTCACTTATGGTATGTCCGATTCTATCAGTCGGTATTTCTTTCGGTAGAGCTGTGGATGATGGACGATCTTTATTAGGATGTGTCATTTGTAATGTATTTTCACTGGATAGATTGTTCTTGTATTCAGATTTTAATAGAGCGATCACTATATAAGATCTGAAGTCCATAAGTGCCGTTTCGTGTTAGTAGAAGTTCTATGCAAGCTTCCATGAATTTACTATAACGCTATCAAGGATATTTGTAAATAATGACCACCACCATTTCTTACCTTGAATCTTTATGCGGTAATTAGCTGTGGCATTGTCATGTAGGTCAACACATCCTAAATTTATTTGCTTATTGTAATCCAAAATAATGTTCCGTTGTGAAATCACATCTTCCTTTCTTTCTTTGCCACTGTATCGTCTATAGCGTTTACAAGGGGAAAAATGGTCCCATTATTAGTAACAATCTTTACCACAGCATTGTCGTTCCATTTGATAGCACATGTTTCTGTATCCTTGTACAATGGAAAATTGTAGGAACCACGAGGGTTTTTTTTTTCATATTTTGGGAGTCATCCAAATTTACAGCCTGCTTTGTGATTTTCGCGAGCTGTTCCAGATGTAAAAAAAAAAAAAAAAACTAGTTGGATGTGCCAATCCCAAAACTTTCTTCTATCTTATACATCTTAATATTTCAAAACCTAGTTACACATGTTAATACTTCAATATTATTAGTTCAATACTATACCAACTTTAATTTTCATCTTAAATTTCTGCTCGTCAATTAAACGGACTAAAAACGAGTTAATCTATATCATGATATTTGTTAAAATTATTAATTTTTCCTTATTCTGTCGTTATCAGCTGTTTCCGAATAGCCGGCATAGCAGGAAGCGAGTTCCCGCCGCTGCATGAGCCGCCGATGCACAATAGAACTACGAAAAATCAAGAAAAGTATACAAAAATCGCTAGCACGGAGCCCCTTTACCGCGCAATATTTCCATATTCAAGGAGAACCTGTTGGCCAAAGCCCAAAACAACTACAAACATTTTGGTTCAATTGTATGCATAATTTTATACGCTGTTCGATGGTACAATAATGAAAATGGCACAGAGATCGGAATTATAGCGCCCCCTTCTTTCGGAATTTTTTCAAGTTCAGGGAGGACTTGTTTGTCATAGCCAGAAACATGCACAAAAAATTTGGTTCAATTATATGGATAACTTCATACACTTTTCGATGGTACAATAATGAAAATGGTACAGACATCGCAATTATAGTGCCCCCTTCCGGCAGAATTTTTCCAAATTCAGGGAGGACCTTCGTGACATGACCAAAAATAAACACATAAAATTTGGCTCAATTCTATGCATAACTTCATACACTTTTCGGCGGTACAATATTCAAAATGGCACAAAAATTGTACAAAAATCGCTATTACAGCGCCCTCTAAGAGCGATTTTTTTACAAATTAAGGGAGGACCTCCTTGCCATAGCCAAGAACTTAAATTTTTTTTTTGGTTCAATTCTATGCATAACTTCACACACTTTTCGATGGTGCAATATTCAAAATCGAACAAAAATCGCTATTACAGCGCCCCCTAACGGCAAATTTTTTGCAAATTCATGGAGGACCTGCTTGCCATATCCAAAAACTTAAAATAAAAATTTGGTTTAATTCTATGCATAACTTCATACACTTTTGGACGGTACAATATTCAAAATCGCACAAAAATCGCTATTACAGCGCCCCCTACCGGTGAATTTATTCCAAATTCAGGGAGGACCTGCTTGCCATAGTCAAAAACTTAAAATAAAAATTTGGTTTAATTCTATGCATAACTTCACACACTTTTGGACGGTACAATATTCAAAATCGCACAAAAATCGCTATTACAGCGCCCCCTACCGGCGAATTTTTTCCAAATTCAGGGAGGACCTGCTTGCCATAGCCAAAAACTTAAAATAAAAATTTGGTTCAATTCTATGCATAACTTAACACACTTTTCGATGGTACAATATTCAAAATCGCACAAAAAACGCATTTACAGCGCCCCCTACAGGCGAATTTTTTCCAAATTCAGGGAGGACCTGCTTGTCATATCCAAAAACTTAAACTTAAAATTTGGTTCAATTCTATGCATAACTCCATACACTTTTGGATGGTACAATATTCAAAATCGCTCAAAAACTGTTATATCAGCGCCCCCTACCGGCGAATTTTTTCCAAATTCCGGGAGGACTTGCTTGCCATAGCCAAAAACTTATAATAAAATTTTGGTTTAATTCTATACATAACTTCATACACTTTTTGATGGTACAATGGCGACAGACAGACGGACAGACGGACAGACGGACAGACGGACGGACGGACAGACGGACAGACGGACAGACGGACAGACGGACACACAGACAGACAGACATTTTCTATAAACATGTTTTTTGGAATCTCTGACCCCTAAAACATGCAAATCCGTCGAAAACCGGAAGTCGAAAAAAATTTCGATTACAATACTTTCTTCTATTGAAGATAGAAGAAAGTAAAAACCATTTTCTTTCAAAATTTCGAATAAATCGTAGGAAAAGTAAAAGTTATCAAAGTAAATTTTGTGCTTTTCAGGTTTTCGAACAACGCTAAGTAACTTCAGAACAACACTTGTTTCTAATGGCATATTTTGTAGATCACTGCTAGTCTCAGCACCTCCACAAGGAATGAATTGGAAAAGATATCCGTCAGAAGAGCACAAACACCAAAGTTTGAATCCAAACCTTAGTGGCTTCCCCTTTATAAACATTTTTGATGAATGCTTTCCAAAATAAGGCACCACCTCTTCGTCAATTGACAAATGTTGAGAAAATATCCCACAACCAAAATCACCATAAAATCACACCAAATTTGCAACAAAAATCTGAAACCTTGCATAAAAAGAGGGTTTTCGTTTTTGCCTTTTTTTCATACATTCGGCCAATGGTGCGTTAACGAGCCATTAAATTTAAATAAAAAAAATTAATTGTTTTTATGATATTTATTTTATTTTTATTTTATTTACAGAACTTGCAACTTTAATCCATTATAAAAACATATGATTAATCGCAAGTGGAATAATTATACATTTTCAAAAAGTCCAATTTGTCAGTAACCGTTTCAAGTTAAAAAACTAGCGTAATTTGAAAATTTCGCAACAGAAAGTGGTTACTCCAATTGAATTACTAATATTTTACAGATGTCTTTAGAACCCTTAAAAATAACATAAAAATAAAATTAGTGAAAAATATACGTCACAGTGTTAATAAAAAAACATTTATTGAAATGGTGCTTTTACGCACCTTTAGCCGAAAATGGGTTAAAATGTTTTGAACCTCTAATTGAATTATGTTCTGATTTAATTCGTTTTTGAAGTCACCTAAACATCTAGGGGATTAAATACAACAGTATACTCTAAAACCTTCCTTGAAAAATTATCTAAGTAACAGTGCAAGTCTTATTGAAAAACGTTCATTTAATCGATTCAGCAGAACTTTTTAAAAAGACTAATCTTTCGTAATTGGGTTCATTTAGGTACATGATTTCTTCCTATAACTTTATAATTAAGCAACGTATAGAACAATGTGTTATAAAGTAAAAACATCTTTAAAAAATAATCAAACTAGCAGTGCGAGTCCAATCGAAAACCGTTTATTAGAACTTTTTTAAAAGGTTAATCTTTTACAATTGGATTCACGTGATAACAGAATTTGTCCCCACAGCTTTATAATTAAGTAGTCTAAAAAGATATGTTACATACAAAACTCTTCAGAAAAACTTATTTAACTAACAGTGCAAGTCCAATCGAAAGCCATTTATTAGAACTTTTTTAAAAGGTTAATCTTTTACAATTGGATTCACTTGATAACAGAATTTGTCTCCACAGCTTTATAATTAAGCAGTCTAAAAAGATATGTTACATACAAAACTCTTCAGGAAAACTTATTTAACAAACAGTGCAAGTCCAATCGAAAACCGTTTATTAGAACTTTTTTAAAAGGTTAATCTTTTACAATTGGATTCACTTGATAACAGAATTTGTCCCCACAGCTTTATAATTAAGTAGTCTGAAAAGATATGTTACATACAAAACTCTCCAGGAAAACTTATTTAACTAACAGTGCAAGTCCCATCGAAATCCATTCAGCATAATTTTTTAAGTCTAATCACTCCTAATCGGGTCCATTAAATTACAGAACTGCTTTCGCCTATAATTCTATAACTAGGTAGTGTAGAACGTTATAGGTATTATATACTAAAATCTTCTCTGGAAAAATACCTGACTATCAATGTGAGTCTAATCAAATTCCCTTCAGCAGAACTCAATATAAACAGGCGAAACAAAATTACCATTTGCATTTTATATATATCAGCAGAAAAGTGTTCTCAAAAATTTTATTTTTTCTCAAATTACAACGCAAATTTTTCTGATACATTCATAGAGTCGTTTTTATATCCTATTTAATTTAGTCAAATACATGGTTCGTACGGATACCGTTATTTCTCCACGAACCATGAAATAATAGAACAACGTTTTTTTATTTTCTTATGAAATAGGTACATTTTAAATTACAGTCGATTACTTTCCTTTCAAGACTGTCGTGTTACAAGTATTGGTTTGAACGTCAACCTTGAGGCCATTTTCTTACAGATCCTTTGCTTTCACAGAAAAATGGCTAATGCTGGTTTATTTCTTGGTATTTGAGTAAAAACACCTGCAAATTTAATAATCTAGGAATGAAATCGAAGGGCCAGAGGGGAAAACGTTGACAGTCACACAAACTAAATTAGACATTGATCTTTCCCTTATGTGTGTGGACTTTTATCCTTTAAAAAGACTACACTTTGACCACGATAAGTTGGCATTTAACTGTGAAGAGTTTGTTTGGCTACAGGGAAAGAAAGTAGCTAAAATGGCATAAGTAATGAAAACCATTTATGGAAACACTGAGTTTTATTTTCTATTTTTGGTTGCCACCATAATCAAGTAATAAATTATTCTAAGGTTAAATACATACGGCTATGGCACAAAATAGCTGCTACGGGCAGTGTTCAAAGTAGCATGCTAAATGTCAATATCTGTAGAAAAAGATGTGGAGAAATTTAAAGCGTTTTTTTCCCCTTTGGTCACTTTTGCTTAGCAGTGTACCACATTCGTGTTAAAATATTAGCATTTATTTTCCTTCTACATCCGCCACTTCTCTTGATTGAAATAAAGAACGACGGATTTAGCCAGTGCGTTCACAAATTATTGTCTGAGAATTGGATGCTGTTTTTTTCTTGAAATTTCTGCTTATGTTCACAATCTTTTCCCCTTCAATCAACAACGTAAATTTTCCTCAGCCGTTGTAGAACTCATTTTCATGAAATGTGTAGCCTTTATCCATTAAGTGCTTCTAAATTTAATAGCGTCTTTCATTTTGATTTAAATATATTACATTTTGAGGGATGATAATCATTTTCTGTGTGTTGTATGCCACGGATTAAAATGTAAACTGAAAGAGCTTTTTCTGAAACATCTCCCCTGTCTTTACATTACAATCAGGCATACAGACATATAGAAAGACAATTAAAAAAAATTTCAAATCATATTGAGGACATCCCAAAACGTGTAAATCCATCAAATAACGAAAGTCAAAATTTTTCACTATTCCAATACTTTCTCCTTATGTAAACATATCAATTAAATAAAGCTGAACACTTAGGAAAGCGTATTCTCATCATTTCTTATGAAGTACATTCAGAGATTTTAAAGCACTCTAAAGTCCCATTTCAAGAGGCACAAAATAAATAAATAAATAAATAATAATAAAAAAATGGCACGGCCAAAAAAGATTTGAACGCGATTTGAAAAGACTGATTTAGTGTCCTCTTAAACGCCGGTGGGAGGGTGTAAAGTATACGGAACAGAAAGTTTAAACTCAAAACAATAATTTCGAAACTGAATTTTGTAGAAGCTTTTACGTCGAACTTTAGAGAGAGGGAAAAAAAGCAAAAGAGACACATCTAGAGATTGAATTCACAGACCTCCCGTCATTTTAACGTATACCCATCTGTTAAGTGACCAAAACCAAATTAGAGCCAATTTATGTGAAGATATATGCTGAATATGAAATTCCGTGCACATAACCGACCACTAAATTTGTATCACATACAATCAGACATACAAACATACATACATAGATAAAAAAAAAAAAAAATAAATAGTATTGAGGACATTCCAAAACGCGTAAATCTACCAACTAACAAAAGTAGACAAATTTCACGATTCCACTATTTTCCTCTTATGTATATACACATTGTAATCATGTCAATTAGATAAAGCTGCACACTAGCAAATCGTATTCTCATCTTCTTTCATGAGGTACATTCAGAGATTTTAAAGCACTCGAACGTCCCATTTAACGACGCGGGAAAAAATCGGACCACTTTAATGTTCCTTTAAAGGCCCGGGGGTAAAGTATACCGAACGGAAAGTCTAAACTCGAAAAAATAATTTCGAAAACTGAATTTGGTAGAAGCTTTTACGTCGAATTTTAGAGAGAGGAGGAAAAAAAAAGTAGGGACAAATCTAGAGATTGAATTCGAAGACCTCCCGTCGTTTATAACGTACCCTGTCGCGGGGATCGCAGCGTCCCTTGTACAATTCGATTAAAGAGGTGAACGGAAACATATAAATATCATTACAAGGGGAAGAGGGGCCGTAAATTAGATTTGGGGACGGGTCATATTTTTCTAATTATGGACAAAGGCCCGATGTGCGACGAAACGCTGGTCGCAGAGAAATATAGATGCTAAGTTTTTTAGGGTGTGTGTCATGTGCGAGTTTTATTCACGGATGGAGGGTGCTAAAACATGCTTCATTAAGATCCTGAGAACTCTGGGTCTAAAGCTCGGTCGTCCGTTTTTTTTTTATTGGCTACTATATATGAACGAAAGAAATATCGTGACGAATAGCTTTATGAATTCCACTTATTCCGTCATATATCTTTTGTGCAAGCATTCAGGCGTCGTAAAAGTGTTCAAGGCTGTTTTCAAATTCAAGCTGACTATTTTTTACCACATTTTCAAGTTCAATTTTGTTCGCAAACGTATAAAATAGGCAGATTATATTTTATTAAGGCTGTTCTCAAATCCAAAGGGTCAACTTTGTGACATAAATTTTAATTCATTTTAGTTTCGAAACGCATGAAACTAGAAGGTGTTACACTAGATTAATTTTAACACAATTATTCAAATTGGTAAACAAATCATATTAGATGTAAATTTCCAACTGGGCGAAAAATGTCCGGACCAGGACATTTTTTCGCCCAGTTGGAAATTTACATCTAATATGATTTGTTTACCAATTTGAATAATTGTGTGAAAATTAATCTAGTGTAATTTCGTATCCAGCGATTTCTGGAGTTCCATTACCTGAGATTTATTCTGTTGAGCTGAACCAGGTTTCAGACCAGATGCTGTAATCTTCAAGGTTAGCTGGGTGAAAAAGTTCGACCAGAATCGTCCGGGATAGCTCAGATGGCAGAGCACTGGCGGCTTCAGCCAGGAGATCCCGGGTTCGAATCCTGGTCCGGACATTTTTCGCCCAGTTGGAAATTTACATCTAATAGAAGGTGTTGTTATTCAGAAACTATGTCATCGAACTGTTTTTTTTTTTTCGTTTTCTTGTAAACGCAATTGATCTTTCAGAAAATACTATCAAAGTTGGCATTTTGAACTGAACTTCGGAACGAAAGAAGAAAACCCAGTCAGTAAGGGGAGAAAAATGTCGTGTCATGTGATCAAAATCGCTTATATCTCAACAGGTAATTGACTGATCAAAAAATGGAAAAAACAGTTCGATTCAAAATCGCTTCCATGGTCAGGCTTTCTAATTTTATGTCTTTCCGTTAAAAAATGAATTTGTAAATGTGTCAAAACGTTTTGCGCTTGTTGAGCAGAGCAGTTGAGAACATCCTTAAGGGACTAAGTAATCGAAGTGTTTCGTTTTTCGGAAAAGACAGAAGATTTTCAGAAGTTGCTGTCAAAATTGGCGTTTTAAACCGAATTTTCGCACGCGGCAGCACTGGAAATGGGAAAATAGATATTCTAGTTCAGGTTTTAACCCTTTCGAATTTTGCATCCTAATAATAGTAAATGCCTTTACATTTACTGTTATTTTCTCTCAACAATTACTTTTTGCTGCATATTATCTGCATGCAGAAATGAAAGTATATGTACTATTTCTAATTGCTAAAAGGTGTAAGATTAAAACTTTAAAAACAGTAAAATAATTTTACTGGACTGTTGACATGTTTCGAGCCTACCCGAGTTATTTTCAAAAGAACTAAATATGGTTGAACCTCGTTAACGTGAACGCGCTTAACATGAATTACTTTTAACCAGAACAGTTCCCACTGTCCCGTCAAAATGAATACGGATTCTAGTTTTTTTTTTCTTTCTTTAAGATGAACACGTTTAGCGTGAAATTTCGCTTAATATGAACAATTCTCGATATCCCCATGACAGATTTTGACACTTAACGTGAACGAAAATTGCTAGAAAAGTGTGAAAGCTTCCTTTTGCCTAAGGAACAATGGGTTATTCTTTAGAGCGATGAAAACGAGTATTTTTGCCATTAAAATGTTCTGACTTTTGGATAATACAACGTGTGTCATCAATTACATGCCACCAAGATTAGGGAAGGTTGGTACCTAAATGGAATATTTTTATACATTGTATCTTTCTTCGCACATGGAAAATTTACAGTTCAGTATTGCAACTTTCATATGAAAGGTAGCATGCGTTCAGTCTTTTATTCTTTTTTATTTACTTCTTTTACCTGTATGAATTTATAAGGGCATTCACATGTACAATGTAGTTTTTTTTTTTTTACACAATTACTTCTAAAAGTTTTCTATTAATGGATAAAAAAAATAAAACTAAAAGTTTAATTATTAAAATAGAAATAAATGTTATGTGTCCTTGTGTAACACTGGAAATGACATTTACTGATAAATTTTTACTGTTATACTTTACGAGAAAACCCTGTTGTTCCTTTAGCTCCCATGTCCCATTAGCCGCCAATCTCCCCTGTATGCATTTTTCTCAATATTTTTTATCTGGTTTTTTGTTACTGATAGCATGAACTACGGATAACATGAAAAAAAAATTCCCCTTGAGGTTCATGTTAACGAGGTTTGAATTAATAATATACTGAAATTGCACGATTTTTGATGAAACGATCTGAAACGCCACCATTCAGTTTTTCATGCATTTATTTTACTTGGATATTTATTTCTATTTTCGTAACCATTCAGTAACTATAGAGCCACAATCTAACGCGTAAAAATCCCAAATGTAACGATGCAGCATCATTTAAATTACCAAAACTGTGGCTCGAGTTACTCAATGGTTGCGAAAATAGAAATAAACATCCAAGTAAAAAAAAAAATAAATAAATAACGTGCGTTACATGAAAAACTGAATGATGGCGTTTCAGATCGTTGCATCATAGATCGTGAAATTTCAGAATATTATTATTTATTTGTTTTGAAAATGACTCGGGTAGAATCGAAACATGATGTCAACAACCCAATAAAACTATTTTACTGTTTTTAGGTGCGTTCATAATTATATACATACGTAGCACCTATAGTTGTCGTTCAGTCCGTCTGTCTGTCCGCATATAACAGCGCAAAAAGTACCGTGATAGATCGTGAAATTTCAGAATATTATTATTTATTTGTTTTGAAAATGACTCGGGTAGAATCGAAACATGATGTCAACAACCCAATAAAACTATTTTACTGTTTTTAGGTGCGTTCATAATTATATACATACGTAGCACCTATAGTTGTCGTTCAGTCCGTCTGTCTGTCCGCATATAACAGCGCAAAAAGTACCCAACAGAATCGTTTGCAATTTAAAATTGATAATTGTTGCATAATTTGAGTCGTCTTGAGTCGTTGATAAATTTGAGTCGTTTCAAATTTTATGAAAATCGAATATATAGTTTAATTACAGGGACAGTCAAAAGTTTTCCGTTCACATGACGGCCAATGTGAAAAAATTATTTCAAGTGCATTTTAATGATGCTACAGCCTTTCGAACCGAATGAAATTGATATGCACTTATGAAGTGCACTAAAATATACATTCAGTACAATATGCGGTGCAAAAAATATTTATAAAACTAGTTATAGTACGAACGCACCTCAATTTCCAACTTGTTAAAGTTTTAATCTTACATCTTTTAGAAATTAGAAACAGTATATTATTACACGAAAGTATATGTCTTATACTGTTATCACTTTATTTTTGTTTCAGCATTTAAATTAAAAAGTTCGCTTTCATGATCTACACATTATTGTTGAGAGTTTTATTTCAAACACGTATTTCATTTTTTAAAGGGATTAATACCACTTCGACCATATCAAAATTTCGAAATATTTTTATGTCACTTAAGGCAGTTGGAAGTCAAATTCGTGAAAAAAGTCATTTTTTTTTTTATTTTTTTAATATTTTGAATCCTTTATTTTCCCTCTTTCGAAGGATATATTACTTTTGTTTCTACCACAACAAGAAGTTTAAAAAAATTAATTCACTTTGTTTACATCATACATGAACATTACATACGTAAACTTTAAACTGAATTTTCTCAAAATGTTGCTTTTTGAATTTCGATGTAACTTTTTATAGAAACTACTAAATATTATTGTTTGCAATCGTTCCAGAATATTTCACACACATCCCTGATCAATCTGAAGTGAATTTTCGTTACAAACATTTCTACAAAATTTTTATAAAAAAAATTTCTTTGGAAAAATGGAAGTTTTTGTTATTTAAAAGTGGTTTTTATTCCAGATTAAAAAAAAAAAAAAAAAACTAAAGAATATCTGTTTATAAAGTTGGCTTCACTTTATTAGGTATTATTCATATTATGTATATAAAAATTTTCAAGTGACTATCTTCGGTAGTTTTTGAGAAAAGGTACATTAATTTAACAGGGTGGGCTTCCAACTGCCCTTAAGGGTGTTCTCAAATCCAAAAAGGCAACTTTCTGACACAAGTTTTAATTTATTTTTGTTCGAAAATGCATGAAACTAGCAGGTGTTGTTGTTCAGAAACTATGTCATCGAGCTGTTTTTTCCGTTTTTTTGCAAACGCAATAGATCTTTCAGAAAATAGGGTCAAAGTGGACGGTTTGAATCGAATTTCCGTGCGAACGGTGAATAATCACTCAAGAGCGGGCGAAAAACGTGTTTATCACGTGATCGAAAACACTTATAACTCGATAGGTAATTCATGGATCCAAAAATGGAAAAAACAGTTCGATTCGAAATCGCTTCCATGGCGAGGTTTTCCAATTTTATATTTTTCCGTTAAAAAATGAATTTGTAAATGTGTCAAAACGTTTTGTGCTTGTTGAGCAGAGCAGTTAAGAACAGCCTTAAGGTACTCTTTTATCGACACGAAAACCACATTTCATTAGTCAGAAATCGATATAAAAAATAATAGGGTAAGGGGAGCTATGGAAGTAGATTGCGCCACAACGGTAAAACAACACTGCGTTTATTTTTCCGAATGGCATTTACAAAATCGGTAGACATTATAGCTCCATCATTTTTCAATTAACCTTTAACTGATGTGACTAAAATTTGTCACACAACTGATGTGATCCGGTCTCTCAGACCCCTCGAATAAAGTGAATAATAAAAAATAACTCAAATGGTTGAATTTACTTAAATTTTGTCCTAACAATATCGTTGTACTTCTCTTAGGAGCATGTGAATTAAATTGCATGAAAAAAGTATTTTATTCATATTATTTAACTTTAGTACAGAAAAGTAAAAAGCTGTAAAAGTGTTTACAGCTGGGAGTCGCAGGGTCTGGGAGACCCCGTGACATCAGTTAAAGGTTAATAAACTGGATCTTTTTGATAATCAATTGTCATGCATTTTTCCAGTGAAATATGTAGAATTTATACAAAAATACTGATATCTTGCTTACCATGCATTAAGCATAGATTCTGCGAAACAGTTCCCAACACATGCAGAATACTGTAACTAAACGTCACAGGTGAAATATGATGTCAGTAAACTATAAGGACATTTGAAAACCCAATTTCAGCAATTACCATCTATAGTTGGAAATAGAGTCCTGCACGTGTCGGCTTGTACCCGACCCGAACCCGCAAATTCCATTTTAAGTCAAACCGCAACCTGACCCGACCCGAACCCGACGAAAAAAAAATTCCTCGACCCACAACCCGACCCCGAACGCGCGATGAAAGAAAGGTAAATCATGTTTTAACGCCATTATGAAAAAAAATTCTACAATTGTATCTCTAATACCATTTTTACATTTTTCATAGAAGAATTAACAAAACAAAGTTCTTTAATATTCAAATATTGTAAAGCCTCTGAATAGTGATCACCTCGGGATCGTTGAAGAGAGTCAAACATCGGGTCGGGTTCTTCCGAATTTTGTTTTTCGGCTCGGAATGAATCTAATTTTCTTTCTGCAAGTCGGGTTTACACTAGAAAAATTCTTACAGGTCATATATAAGTTTTTTGCCACTCAGATTGTTGGGATTTTCACAAAAAGTTTCGTACCCGAGACGTGTCCCACATACGACTCATTTAAATGAATATCACTGGTATGATAAATTATACCCGAACTTTGATTACAATGAAAACAAAGAAAGTAGAAAAACAGGAATTCTGCTTTTTCAGAATTTAGAGCCCCCCCCGACATTTCCATTACTTCATTTTCTTCTGGTGGACTGGTGGTTTCTATTATTATGAAACAGCCATTATAAATGAAGCGTTAAGTGAAGATGAAAGAGCAGTCGTAAAGAGTTAGAACTCTGATTTTCTGGTCAGAATGGAAAAAAAAATGAACATAATTTTTTTGAAAAAAAAAAAAAATTACGGCCATTTTTAAAATTACGGCCAATAAAAATTAATTATTCACTATCCTTAGACACCCACTCTAGTTAATGACATTTGTCAATAAGACAATTTTCTTATACATTTTTATAAGCATTTTAATTTCCTCCTCCTATTTTTTTTTTAAAATACTAAATGTATGCTTAAACGTTCACTACTTTCGACATATTGGCATAAACCTTGATGAATCTAGGATATTTGGGCAAACACGTGGTCATCGGTGGTCATTTTGGGTCAAGCCTAAAACTGCATATGCTCATTGCTGTGGGTATTAAAAAACATCAAGCTGATTGGGAAATTAAATGGATCATTTTGCAATTAGCCTAATTCTCCAAAGTCTCTTTGCAATAAGCATGAAAATATATCAGACTGATTGAGAAACAAGTGATGTTTTTCCAATTGCCCTAAAGCTGCTCAGGCTCTGTCAGGTTCTGAGAAACATCTGCTATTAGAACTATGGTTCTATATTATTTTGTCTTACTATATTATATATTGTATGGTCTGTGTACTGGGAATTTCAAAGTAACATTCTTTCCTTGTCTGAAACTGTGTCCGAGCCGGTGAATTGTACAGCGTGGATGAAGGGATAATGTCATGGAGGGAGAGGGGTTTGGCTACCTTTAGAGATGTCTGCTGGAGATGGGCAGACAAAAGAATTGCACGAACGAAGGAAAAAGCTGAGAATATGGTCAGAGTGGAAACCCCGGATTTATGTTAGGGGAAGAGGAGGAGTTCAGAAAAAGCAGAGTGTTGCTAGGAAGCAGTCGCTTTTGCTCGGAGAGAGTGAGTTGAAGCCTGGAGCGCAAGGTGCGAGGTTGTTCCTGGGTCTAGCTCTTGTAACGAGCGTAGAGTTGAGTGAAGCTCGCAGAATTTAGAGCCAATGTGTTGGGAGATTAAGAATAATCTCCGGTAAAGCTAATTTAACGAGTGTAGAGTGAGAGTGATATAACGTAGTTTAACAGTACGCAGCCAGCATTTACCGTATTTAATTTAATGTTGAACCGGATCACCTACATCCGAGTTTTTAAGTATAAATAGTGTTTTGTGATTTGCAAATAGTGTGTAAATAAACTGTTAATTTAGTTAATTGAAAGAGTTGGTTTTCATTTAAATAATCCTCTCAGAGCGTGATCGATATCACGTAATCATATCGGTGGTGGTAGCATATAAATAGTAAAGGATTTCTTCAAAGTTGTGCGGACTAAGAGGAAACTCCGACAAATTGTTGGCAGCGACGGGATAGAATCGTCTGAGACCAGTGACCAGCGAGCCGTGTTGCAGTGTATTAGTGCCAGAGCACCCAGTGGAATTCTTGCGTGGTAATGCCGGATCGTCGAGCGAAATTTTAGAGAGACAACAACCAAGCATTGAGTGGAAGTACAGAGTGTGTGTTCCCTATCGTAGTTACAGTGAACCGAACGAGAGTGTTTGTGTCCTATCGTCGTTATAACGGACCGAACTAGTGTTTGTGCCCTATCATCACTACAGTGTATCAAATTACAGTCTGTTACAGCCCGATTGTTGAATATCATCATAGTGACTTTAAAGTATGTGAAATATTGAGTTCATCGTGGAACTACGTGTGAGCAGCGGAGTACCCCAGCAGATAAAGTATAAGGTGAGGTGTTTTGATCATTTCTTTCTGCTGACATTCTCGAACCAAATGTATTTGTTGTTGTATAATTAATAGTAATTTAGGATAAATTGTCTAAATCTTGATAATTTATGTGCAATCAAATAATTGTGTTCAGATAGGTAGGAGATATTAACAGCCGTATTTACTATTGTCTTAAGAAAAGGTCATAATAGCTTGTGCTAAAATTGATTTTCTATTTTTAGCTCACAGGCTATCAAAGCCTGAGAGCTAATGTGCCCGCCCGTTCTGTATGTATGTATGTATGCATGTATGTACGTACGTACGTATGTATGTATGTATGTATGTATGTACGTAACGCGATAACTCTTGATAGAAACATCCGATTTCCTTCAAAATTTTTTCCTAGGTTCATTGTGATAAGGCGCTTCCCTGATTAGTTTTGGGAGTTCATTGGTTAAGGATAAAGGGGAAAAAACGGGGTTAGTCCACCCCCCTTAATTCAGAAAAATGGTTTTTTCATGCAGAATCATTCGATTTGCTCCGAATTTGGTAAACCGGTTTATTATGTTAAGGAACATCCCTGATTAGTTTTGGGGGTTCATTGGTTAAGGATAAAGGAGGAAAAGGGGGGTTAGTCCACCCCCTTAATTCAGATAAATGGGTTTTTCATACAGAATCATTCAATTTGCTCCGAATTTGGTATACCGGTTTATTATGTTTAGGAACTTCCCTGATTAGTTTTGGGAGTTCATTGGTTAAGGATAAAGGGGGAAAAACGGGGTTAGTCCACCCCCCTCCCCCTTAATTCAGAAAAATGGGTTTTTCATGCAGAATAATTCGATTTGCTCCGAATTTGGTAAACCGGTTTATTATGTTAAGGAACATCCCTGATTAGTTTTGGGGATTCATTGGTTAACGATAAAGGGGGAAAAGGGGGATTAGTCCACCCCCTTAATTCAGATAAATGGGTTTTTCATACAGAATCATTCAATTTGCTCCGAATTTGGTATACCGGTTTATTATGTTTAGGAACTTCCCTGATTAGTTTTGGGGGTTCATTGGTTAAGGATAAAGGGGGGTTAGTCCACCCCCTTAATTCAGATAAATGGATTTTTCATGCAGAATCATTCGATTTGCTCCGAATTTGGTATACCGGTTCATTATGTTAAGGAACTTCCCTGATTAGTTTTGGGAGTTCATTGGTTAAGGATAAAGGTGGAAAAACGGGGTTAGTCCACCCCCCTTAATTCAGATAAATGTGTTTTTCATGCAGAATGATTCGATTTGCTCCGAATTTGGTATACCGGTTTATTATGTTAAGGAACTTCCCTGGTTAGTTTTGGGGGTTCATTGGTTAAGGATAAAGGGGGGAAAAACGGGGTCAGTCCACCCCCCTTAATTCAGATAAATATGGTTTTCATGCAGAATGATTCGATTTGCTCCGAATTTGGTATACCGGTTTATTATGTTAAGGAACTTCCCTGATTAGTTTTGGGAGTTCATTGGTTAAGGATAAAGGGGGAATAACGGGGTTAGTCCACCCCCCTTAATTCAGATAAATGTGTTTTTCATGCAGAATGATTCGATTTGCTCCGAATTTGGTATACCGGTTTATTATGTTAAGGAACTTCCCTGGTTAGTTTTGGGGGTTCATTGGTTAAGGATAAAGGGGGGAAAAACGGGGTCAGTCCACCCCCCTTAATTCAGATAAATATGGTTTTCATGCAGAATGATTCGATTTGCTCCGAATTTGGTATACCGGTTTATTATGTTAAGGAACTTCTCTGATTAGTTTTGGGGGTTTATTGGTTAAGAGTAAAGGGGTAAAAGGGAGGTTAGCCCGCCCCTCTTAATTTAGATAAATGGGGTTTTCATGCAGAATGATTCGATTTGCTCCGAAGTTGGTTATACCGGTTTATTATGTTAAGGAGCTTCCCTGATTCGTTTTGGCGATTCATTGGTTAAGGATAAAGGGGGAAAAGGGGGGTTAGTCCAACCACTTAATTCAGATAAATGGGTATTTCCTGCAGAATCATTCGATTTGCTCCGAATTTGGTATACCGGTTTATTATGTTAAGGAACTTCCCTGATTAGTTTTGGGGATTCATTGGTTAAGTATAAAGGGGGAAAAGGGGGTTTAGTCCAACCACTTAATTCAGATAAATGGGTATTTCCTGCAGAATCATTCAATTTGCTCCGAATTTGGTATACCGGTTTATTATGTTAAGGAACTTCCCTGATTAGTTTTGGGAGTTCATTGGTTAAGGATAAAGGGGGAAAAACGGGATTAGTCCACCCCCCCCCCTTAATTCAGATAAATGCGGTTTTCATGCAGAATCATTCGATTTGCTCCGAATTTGGTATACCGGTTTATTACGTTAAGGAACTTCCCTGATTAGTTTTGTGGGTTCATTGGTTAAGGATAAAGGGGGATTAGTTCACCCCTTTTAATTCAGATAAATGGGTTTTTCATGCAGAATGGTTCGATTTGCTCCGAATTTGGTATACCGGTTTATTATGTTAAGGAACTTCCCTGATTAGTTTTGGGGGTTCATTGATTAAGAATAAAGGGGGAAAAGGGTGGCTAGTCCACCACCTTAATTCAGATAAATGGGTTTTTCATGCAGAATGATTCGATTTGCTCCGAATTTGGTATACCGGTTTATTATGTTAAGGAACTTCCCTGATTAGTTTTGGGGGTTCATTGGTTAAGGATAGAGGGGGGAAAAGGGAGGTTAGCCCGCCCCTCTTAATTTTGATCAATGCGTTTTTCATGCAGAATGATTCGATTTGCTCCGAAGTTTGTATACCGGTTTATTATGTTAAGGAACTTCCCTGATTAGTTTTGGGGGTTCATTGGTTAAGGATAAAGGGGGAAAAACGGGGTTAGTTCACCCTTTTTAATTCAGAGAAATGGGTTTTTCATGCAGAATGATTCGATTTGCTCCGAATTTGGTATACCGGTTTGTTATGTTAAGGAACTTCCCTGATTAGTTTTGGGAATTCATTAGTTAAGAATAAAGGGGGAAAAGGGGGCTTGTCCACCCCTTTTAATTCAGATAAATGGGTATTTCATGCAGAATGATTCGATTCGCTCCGAATTTGGTATACCGGTTTATTAAGTTAAGGAACTTCCCTGATTAGTTTTAGGTGTTCATTGGTTAAGAATAAAGGGGAAAAAGGGGGCTAGTTCACCCCTTTTAATTCAGATAAATGGGTATTTCATGCAGAATGATTCGATTTGCTCCGAATTTGGTATACCGGTTTATTATATTAAGGAACTTCCCTGATTAGTTTTGGGGGTTCATTAGTTAAGAATAAAGGGGGGAAAGGGGGCTAGTCCACCCCCTTAATTCAGATAATTGGGTTTTTTATGCAGAATGATTCGATTTGCTCTGAATTTAGTATACCGGTTTATTATGTTAAGGAACTTCCCTTATTAGTTTTTGGGGGTTCATTGGTTAAGGATAAAGGGGGAAAAGGGAGGTTATCCCGCTCCTCTTAATTTAGATAAATAGGTTTTTCATGCAGAATCATTCGATTTGCTCCGAAGTTGGTATACCGGTTTATTATGTTAAGGAACTTCCTTGATTAGTTTTGGGGGTTTATCGGTTAAAGATAAAGGGGGAAGGGGAACTAGGCCACCCCCCTTAATTTATATAAACGGGTTTTTCATGCAGAATTATTAGCTTTGCTCCAAATTTGGTATACCGGTTTATTATGATAAGGGGCTTCCCTGATTCGTTTTGGGGGTTCATTGGTTAAGGATAAAGGGGGAAACGGGGGCTAATTCCCCTTCACTTATTTTTTTGAGGGGCATTATTCTTTAAAATAAGTGTATAATATACAATTAGTGTGAATAGCCTGTGAGCTCAATGCCATCAGTTTAGCTGGGCACTTTTCTTTTTTATTTTTACTAATAATGGTAGTGAACAAAATTAATGAATTGTGCTAATAATAGTTCGAAGGCACAATTGAATTTACTTAATTTTAAATTATTATTAAAGTAATATTTAAATGAAGCAATACTGTTTTAAGTTTGAAGAGTTGATAACAAACGAGCAATGAACATTTGCTTAGAATTCTAATTGGCTGGAAGTAAATTTCCAAAAAAAAAAAGGCTCACAGTGAAAAAAAAAAAAAAAAAAAAAAAAAAAAAAAAAAAAAAAAAAAAGAGGCTTACAAGAGAAAAAAAAAAGTGAGGGTTTTGATTTTATTTGTTTTAAGTGTGAGAACCAGTGTTGAATTTCAAAATTTTTTATTGAGGATAATTGTAGGAATTTATATGTGTATGTTATACAATTTTCTTTATGTGGATGTTTCTATTGGCATCAATACTTTTATTCAATTTGCAACGTATCAGTATTATTATGTAAATTGTATGTTATTATCTAACTGTATAAATTGGTATCTGTATTGCATAGTGATCTTCAGATGATAGCCGAAGAATTGGGGGATGAATTCACGGAAGATGATACCAGAATTCAGCTTAGAAAAAAGATAATGGACAGCGATGACTATGATGAGGGGGTTATTATGGAATTATCTAACACTATTGTTGCGGGATGACTAGAGCTCGAAAAGTTAGAAAAACAGGAAAAGTTAGAGCGCGAAAGATTAGAAAGAGAAGAAAGGGTTGAACGGGAAAAGTTAGAAAGAGAAGAGAGGTCTAAAAAATTGAGGATGTTAACATGAATTAGAAATGGAGAGGCTAAGGATGCAAGGTTTGGAAAATAACTCTAATGGGTCTAGGGAACCTAATAATGAAAGTAGCATAGAAAAATTGATCAAAAGTGTTAAAACTCTGTCTATCAAAATACCAGAAGGAACTGAGGGATGGAATTTATTTTTCAACAGTTTAGAAAGGGCATTCAAAACTAAAAATGTACCGGAAAACCAGCAGGCCGAAATTCTACTAAATATGTTAGGAGATAAGGCGGATAATTTGTTAATTTATACCACTAGGGAACAAATTGAGAGTTATGAGGAATTAAAGGAGTTAGTTCTAAGGGAACACGAGCCGACACCGAAGGCGTGTTTGGAAAATTTTAAGAAGGCTAGGCGAAACCAGAATGAAACTGATGTATTATTTGTATCGCGCTTAATAGCAACATGGGAAAATTATTGTAAGATTAGGGGTGGGGACTCATATGAAAAGGTCAATCAGTTAATAATTACTGATAAGTTATTAAATACGTTAGATGAGGAAACCGCATCATATATTGGGTTAACTCAGCAGAGTAATTGGTTAGAAGCTTCTAAAATTGCTATAGAGTGTGACAATTATTTTGACGCTAAACACAAGTCTTATGCGGTTACATATAAAAGTTTTAAGGGTAAAGATAGGTATGTAAACAATGAAAAGGTGAGACCGAGGGAGGACAGTAAATTTAGTGGTAATTGGTGGCAATACGGGAGTAATGAGATTAATTCTTTTTCGGTTAGAAAAACTGAGTTTAAGAGATATAGCCTTAGATGCTTCAAATGTGGTATAAGAGGTCATTACCAACGTTTTTGTAATAAAGTGAGTAATGAGGGAAATAATAATAATAGCGAATGTCGAGAATAGAAAGCGGGGTGTAAATAAGATTGTCGTGAAAGGAAACAAAGAATTACCTTAAGGGGCTATTGTGGCGAGGATATCGGCAAAGGCCGAACAGAGAACTAATGTTATTGGTGAGAAATTAAATAAACTCGAGAAAATTGAAGTTAGTGTAAATGGGCAGAAAGCGAAAGGATTGGTTGATTCTGGATGTGAAATTAGTGTCATTCATAAAGATTTGGTTACCGGAGGAGAAATTAAAAGGAGCGGGTAGTATTTATTTACAAGGATTATTTGGTGAAGCAGTTAAATCACCGTTGGTTAAATTACCATTTAGCTATTCCGCAATTCGGACAAACTAATATAATTCATCAGGAAGTACTTTGCGCGGTGGCCGATAATATTAACCACTTCACCGGCGAAGGGTATGGGGAAACAGTGCTTTTACCCCCGAGTTATCTCGGGGCAGCCGGTGAAGTGGTTAATGAGCAGGTAATTTTACATCCCGAAGTGATTAATGAGTTGTAAGGGGTCAAACGCGAGGAGCCATTGCTAGAGTCCCAAGAATTAGAAAGTTCGGAAATTAGTATTGATAACTCGACCGAAAAGGAAGATATGAGTAGCGATAATTGCAATATTTATGCAATAGAAACGAGATCGGGAAATTTACAAAGTCAGAATGACAAAAAGACGGAAGCAGAGGAAAATGGTAATGTTACGACAAGCAATTCAGATATATTTAAGGAATCCCAATTGGAATGTAAAGAGTTAGAGAGAGCTTGGGAATTAGCTAAAACTGATAAAGTGGGTTATTATATTGAAAAGGACTTATTGTATCATAAAGATAAATTTGTAGGAGAAGCTATAGCTAAATTAGTAGTGCCGAAAGTCAAAAAAGAAGGAATCTTAAAATCAGCGCATGCTTCTAATGGGGGAGAGCATCACGCGGCAAAGAAAACCTTAGAGAGGATTAGGCAAGCTTTTTATTGGGAAGGTATGGCTAAAGAAGCTAAAAAATTCTGTAAATCATGCAGCTAAATATTTATCTTCGATTGATTTATTGAGGTGTTATTGGCAGATTAAAATGGCTGAGGAATGTAAACATTTGACAGCTTTTACAACGCATAATGGGACTTATCAGTGGCCTACTATGCCTTTTGGTTTATCAGGGGCGGCTGCTACTTTCCAAAAGGATATGAATGAGGTCCTTCAAGCTCATCGGAGGTATGCACAAGCATATATTGATGATGTCATCATTTTCTCCGACACTTGGGAAGAGCATTGTGAGCATGTTAGGGCTGTCATAGAAGAACTTAAAAATAGAAATTTTACGATTAGGCTGGATAAATGTAAATTTGGAGAGAAATTGACTAAGTTTTTAGGTCATGTAATTGGGGGTGCACCTGATGAGGAGAAAATAGGAGCAATAAGGGACCTACAGAGACCGAAAACTGAAAAGGAAGTTAGATCTGTTTTGGGATTAATGTGATTTTACCGATCTTATATTCCAAATTATGCAGAAATTGCTATACCTTTAACTGAATTAACTAAAGGGAAGGTTAAAAATACTGTACCATGGGATGAAAGGGTAGAAGAAGCATTTAATACCCTTACAGATGAGTTATGTAACGTGACGCGTTTGGCTACACCTACCGTAGGCCGGGAATATCAGCTTCACGCTGATGCTTCAGACCTGGCAGTAGGATGTTGTCTTAATCAAAAAGATGAAAAGGGTCAGTTTAAGCCGATAGCTTTTGCCAGTCAGAAATTATCAGGGGCTCAGCGTGCTTGGTCGAGTATAGAGAAAGAGGCTTGGAGTGTTCTCTTCGGGTCGCGGAAGTTTGAAAAATGGACATATGGATCTCAAATTGAGATCATAACGGATCATAATCCATTAAAATTTCTCACTGAAACAACCCCAAGGTCCCCCAAACTCACTAGGTGGGCTCTGGCCTTGTAACGCTGGAACCTGAGTATTTCTCATCGTCCAGGAGCGCAACATTTGAATGCTGATGCAATTTCTAGGCTACATAGGAAGAGCTGGGAAGAACAGTCAGTTGCTAGTCCATTGGCATCAATGACTAAATAGTGGCCAAACCTTAAAGGGGTGTCATCACGTTAAAAAATTTTTTTTGTGTATGTAAATTGTATTTGAATCTTGTGTTTATAATAGTGTATTAGCATGTGTAGTTTTTCTGCAATAATCATATTAGTATACGGTTCATTAGAGATGTCAGTAGATAATGTTTAGACGCCTTGAAATATATATGTAATAGTAATAATGAAGAAACCTGTAAAGAGACTATTGAACTCTTCTGTGATATTACTATATGTTCGGGGAAAATTAGCCCCTAAATGGCATATTTTCGCTAAGGTGGGGGAGGGGCTGTCAGGTTCTGAGAAACATCTTCTATTAGAACTATGGTTCTATATTATTTTGTCTTACTATATTATATATTGTATGGTCTGTGTACTGAGAATTTCAAAGTAACATTCTTTCCTTGTCTGAAACTGGATCCGAGCCGGTGTATTGTTCAGCGTGGATGAAGGGATAAAGTCATGGAGGGAGAGGGGTTTGCGCTACCTTTTGAGATGTCTGCTGGAGATGGGCAGACAAAAGAATTGCACGAACGAGGTAAAAAGCTGAGAATGTTGTAAGTTTGGAAACCCCGGATTTATGTTGGGGGAAGAGGTGGAGTTCAGAAAAAGCAGAGTGTTGCTAGGAAGCAGTCGCTTTTGCTCGGAGAGACTGAGTTGAAGCCTGGAGCGCAAGGTGCGAGGTTGTTCCTCGGTCTAGCTCTTGTGACGAGCGTAGAGTTGAGTGAAACTCGCAGAGTTTAGAGCCAATGTGTTGGGAGATTAAGAGTATTCTCCGGTAAAGCTAATTTAACGAGTGTAGAGTGAGAGTGATATAACGTAGTTTAACAGTACACAGCCAGCATTTACTGTATTTAATTTAATGTTGAACCGGATCACCTACATCCGAGTTTTTAAGTGTAAATAGTGCTTTGTGATTTGTAAATAGTGTGTAAATAAACTGCTAATTTAGTTAATTGAAAGAGTTGGTTTTCATTTAAGCAATCCTCTCAAAGAGTGACCGATATTACTTAATCATATCGGTGGTGGTAGCATATAAATAGTAAAGGATTTCGTCAAAGTTGTGCGGACTAAGAGGAAACTCCGACAGGCTCTTCACAATAAGTCTGAAAAATATCTGGCCGATTGGAAAAAGGAAGATGGTACTCCTTTTATGTGTGCTCTTCGCAAACAGCCTCTTTGCAAAGAGCCGGATTTCTCAATTAGCCTACGACATATATAAATTTCAATACGTTTTAAATAGTGTAACATCATTAAAATACACTGCAAATGATTTTTCCCACTGAACTATTTTAACTGAATTATTAACTGAATTATTTTATGTACACCTGTAAATAAACTATCAATGCTACTCACTTCATTTTCAATACCAAGCGTACCGTAGTAAGCCTCAATAACGCAAATCAATTACAAGGCAATCAGAGTATATTTACGACAGTTAACGGGCGATCAGATCACCAGACAGGCTACCAGACAAAACGAATTCATAAGCACTTTTCAACTATGTAGGAAACTGTTTTTTTTTTTTTTTTTTTTTTTTTTTTTAAATACCCGAAAGAGTAAAAAATTGAACTACGTTCTTTTATTCAATTCCTACTATTAGTTCACACTCTCTCTATATTTATTTATTTATATATCTTGTTCAAATTTTCAATCGCTAGTAAAATACTTATTATTCATCCTATCAAGTTGAAATAAATTTTTTTAAACTTGTACTGGATGACAATTGATGTTAATACAGTTTTTTCAAATATTAATTCATTAATTAAATTTTAATTAATTAATTTTAGTTTTATATGGGAGACAAAATGGCGGCCATTGGTTATTGAACAGCATTTAATGCATCTTCATATCTATAACGGGGTTACCATAGGGGGGACCCTGTTCTTTCGCCAAATACTGCCAAGTTTGCGATATATCGCCAAAAGTGACGCCAACTTAGCGATATCCTAATATTTCGCCAAATTCCCATAGACTGCTATATTCCCATTGTAAACCTACTTGCTTATAGGAGATGAACAAATTGAGATATTTTAATGCAACAAACACTAATATTAGCTTAAGGGATTATATTAAATTTTTCTTTGATGACCTAAGTAGGAATTGATTTTAAAAACAAAATTTTTATATTACTTGTTTTTCTATAAAATTTGTGAGTTTTTCAGGGAATGTCCAAAAGTATTCTCATTCAGTGATCAATTAGCAGAATGTATTTTGTTTTCCCTCTGTAAACGTTCTACATTTTTGCTTAGACAGTTGTTCACTGATGATCTTCTTTTTTGTGACTTTCTTGTTAACCACTTAACTGTTTTGCCCGAACAGAGTTCGGGCAAGTAAAGTTAGCTTGCTTCGTTACTAAAAGCTTTTTTACACCACTAATTTTGGCCTGAAATCTTCGGTTCATTAAATGGCAGACTTTTCTCGATTATTTAAGCCAAAATTTTTGTACTTAAAAAGCGGTGTTGGCTTCCTGTTTTTAGTTTATGGTGTCGAAAAAAAAAAAAAAAAAAAAGTGACAGTTAAGTGGTTAAGGATGTCTGTTTAAAACACTAATTTTGACAATATATTTTGAATGATAATTTACTTTCATAGGCTGATAATAATAATAATAGCAACAATAATAATACTAATGATAATCCGTTGAACGATTTTCTTGGAATGCGAATAAGAATAACTGCAATGCATTAACGGAAGAAAATACTTTCATGAATGTATCAAAAAGTAAGCGAGCATGAATTTGAAAATAGCATAAATAAAACAGAAATCTTAATATTAAGTTCAAACATCAAAATTACATTTGGCATGAAAAAGTTAACATATCGAATTCAAATCCCATATACGCTTCATGTTGTGGTTTTCAAATCTGTAAGTAGGTAGTAAGTACATAGTATGAAAATAAAAATCATCGAAAGCGAGTTGTAACTTCAATTTTAATTGATGTAAGAAAAAAGTAAAAGAAATAAAAGAGAAAAGTAAAAGTTTAATTCGTAGAAAACACTTTACAGTACATGTGGTTTATTTTGTTGCTGGAAATTTTCTATTTCAAAACCAACGCATAAGTTAAAAAAAGTTTTTTACATATTAATTAATAATTAATAATACAATTGTACTTTATGGTTTTACAAATAAACACACAAACATCTACACTCAATACATACGTTCAAAATTAAGAGAATTTGTATATTTTGTCAAATTTCATGAAAAGTACGTAACGAAAGGTAAAACTAATACGAAACGAAGATGCAGCTCTTTGGTGTCGAATACGTAAGCGGACACGTGTGTATGTGCGGAGCGATATAGGAACAGGCTTTGTAAGTGAGCGTGGCAATTTTCATGTTTTGTTCGCTCGCACACCTCGCCGAATACCTTTTCTTTTCTTTTCTTTCTTTTTTTTTGTAACATTTGATGAAATTCAAAAGCAAACAGTAAAAATGAGTAACCACCAACTTTTGAATGCTGCAATGAGGTGGCGGATAGCGGGAAGACTGGAAGCAGAGTAGTCCCGACTGCAGATTCCTAGATACTTCAATATAACGTCCAAGTTTTGGAAACAGTTAAAGAATATAACTGGATACATAAAGAGAAAGCCTGAGCAAGGTCGTCCAAGAGCCACGACGGCCAATGAAGGTCGCTATTTATTTAAGGTTTAAAAAATATTTAAAACAGCATTCTTCCATAAAATAAATAAATAAAAATTTCACGACTTAATATTTTGCATTGTAATTATTTTACTGATAAAATAATCGTTATAAATGATTCGTTTAGTACAAAATAAATAAAAAAGCTTTAACAACACCCTTCATTAAGTAGCTACAAGATCTTGAGCCTTACACAGTGGTCTTGAGTAAAAAAAATGTTAGATGTTGTTTTATTCCTCTAACGCTCAGTAATGTCTCTAAAAACAAACGAAAAGTCACCCAAAAATGCATGAATTTTTGAATTGTAACCGAATAACTTTTTTTTCTTTCGGTTACTTTTCTGAAATCCGTCAAAAACATCTGTTTCCGACCACTATCCAAACGAAAGTAAGGGAGGTCCTAGAGAAGAAATCGCATGCCGTACACTCTTTCCCATCTCTCCAGAGACTGTACAGTCTTCCTTTTAAGGCAGAAGAGGACTGTGCACACATATCGCGAGCAAACACTGGAAAGCAGATACTGGGCCAGAAGCTAAATATTGACGCCGGGTAGAGAGAGAGAGCGGCGTATATATCGTATTCCCTGCTGCATCTAGGAGAGGCTGCAGATAAACATATGATCTGTCATAACTGTATGAGGGCAAAGGAAGGAGGTTTGAAAATTTAAATACCCTTTAAGAGAGGGCGAGGGGAGAAATGATGTAGAAATACTTGTGTCTGTGGTTGAGGTGGAGAACCTCACCTCATTCTGAAGAAGATTTAAAAATTCTTTTTTGCCTACAAGTATGCGATTGTTTTAAGACATCATTATTTATATCAAAATGGTATTTGCTACTGCTTTTATTCTGGCTTAAAGAAGACAGATATACTCGCATATGCGTTTGTGAGACAGATATAAGAGAGGATGGGTCAACTCAGTTATACATGTACGAGTGTATACATTAAAACACTTCACTGGGAAAAAAAAAAAAAAAAAAAAAAAAAAAAAAAAAAAAAAAAAAGGTTGTTGATTTTACAGAAAAAACTGCCAGACAGGACGCTAGCAGAAATCTGTTTATTTTACAGAAATAATCTGTATTTACAATGAACTTTCTGTTGTTTTAACAGATTTTGCTATAAGTTCGTAATAAATACAGATGATTTACACAAAATAAATTTTTTTTTTTAAATTAACGTCTTGGCTGGCATTTTTTTTCTGTAAAATGATCAGATTTTTTTTTCCACAGTGTAGTTTATTCTTTTCTGATGGAAGGGATGCATTATCAGACGCCAGAATCTTTGTAATAGCTCACCTTAAGTGCAAATGATTACATATATATTAAACTATATATACATATATATAGAGAGAGACTAGCAGAACCATTTGGCTTTGCCCATGTTAACCATGAGGACCTTACAGGTCAAATAAATAAAAATGCAATAATATGGGATCACAATAACGGAGATAATCGGAGATAACGATTTATGTGCTGAAATAATCTACATTTCAGCACATAAATCGTTAAAAGACAATAAGAAAAAAAGGAAGTTGCTTTGACACAATCATAGGAAAAAACCTCTGCTTTATAAGTGGCATTTTCTTTGGAGCATGGAACAGGAAAATATACAATTCCTGGCAATACGAAAAAAAAATCGTCCAAATGTCGTAGCATTTAACGAAACTATATTTCGTATGATACCTATCATGAAATTAAACAAATAATTTTCCTTGGAAAAATGTATTGCGCAAAATATCTAATCAGAAATCAACAATAGATCTTATTCGTCTAATCTTCCATAATCAGTTCATAGCCGATGTTGGTGGCAAAATCGCTAAAAAGGTTCTAAAACTGCTAAAATACGTGTTTAACTATTTTTTTAGCATATTGTTTTAGCTTTATTTTATGCTCGTACCTAAAACTGCAGCTGTAATATGGTGAAATGAAAACTTTCGATCCCCTCCATATAATCACCCTTAGTGGTTGAATTTCTAAAATCGCTGAAATATGCGTTTAACTTTAGAAGATCTTTTATTCTGCCTTTTACGCCCTTTAACTTCTGAGATATGACGATATGACCTAAAACTTCCAACCCACCATTTAACCCTTTTAGTGGTTGAATTTCTAAAATCCCTGAAATACATGTTTAAGAATTTTTTTAATAGGTTTGTTATGCTGAATTTTACGCTCCTACCTAAAACGACTGCTGAGATATGGCGAATTGATCTAAAACTTTCATTCCCCCCACATTTAACCCCCTTAGGAGGTGAAGCTTCAAAAATTCTTTCTTATTGCTTGCCTAGGTCATAACAGCAATCTTTTCTATAAATTTTGTGATAATGACTTTAGTCGTTTCAGCTCTGCGTTGTTGAATCAGTCAGTCAGTCAGCCAGGAGTCTTTTCTTTTTATTACTTGGATAAATGATACTTTTATCCCATTATTTCTCAGTTTCTGGACACACTCGAAAATTTGGTCTGTTATGTTATAACGATTGCTAATACCGGCGAACAATTTCAATTAGTAATTTTTTAGCCTCTTACGGTTTTGGTGGAAGAAAGTTTTTTTTCTCTTCATTATTATCACTTTAAATTTATTGATATCTCAATAACCAAAGTTACATCAAAGCTTCTGAAAAAACAATGCATAAAAGCAGTTTCGATTCTGCTCGATCAGTTTGTGAAAAAATTGTCCGCATTTTCCTATGAAAGGAATGTATTTAACTTTAATTGCAATTAGAAAACGAAGGGGAAAAGAATTTGTCCTCGTTAACCAGAGATACGTTTTGTGCGGAGACGCATTAATGAAAGTCACTATGTTCCATAATTTTGGCTCAAACTTCACTCAAATACATTTTTTCTAGCGAAAGTAAATGAGTAATTTAAGAACTGCTGTAATTTTTATAATTCTGCATCATTTGGTTCACGCTTCATCCTTTCATTTTACCACAGACAATTATGAGGATTGACGTAGCATTATATTGCGAATGGTGAGGTTTGCTGTTATACATCTGCTTCTGTCCAGTAGAGCGAATCATTATTCACAAAATAACGTTTTCTAGAACGCTTTCATAATTGCTCCTTCAAAAAATGGGATTTGTAAATTATGGTACATCTACCAGAGACAAAATCTTATCTGAAATGTGAAGTTTAAAAAATATTCTTTCTTTTCTATTTTTTTTTTAGTTCATGAAGAAAACGATAATATTTAATATCTAGTAAAACATTCTATTCATTTCTAACAAGTATAAATTTTTATGATAAGGTATTTATAATCTACTGGCTGACACGCCTGGCGTTGCCCGGACTCGTGATAACAGCTTTCAATGTACCTAAAATTAGTGTTGAATGATTTTATATATTTAACAGAAATCTTTCCAATTGAACCGAATACTGGGAACCCCACTGCCTTCGGAAGCCTACACCCTCAAGTTTTAGTTTATATTTTTTAAGGAAAATGTATCCAAACGAACCTAGAGTTGGGGACCCCACTGCCTTTTTGAATTTTTCGCGCTTTTTTTTTTCTGCGATTTTAAGAATTTTTTTTACGCTTTTACATGGCGGTTTTTTGACATCCATAAAAGGAATCCCGTTTAAAATTTTTAGCCTAATATAGTAAGTTTTGTTACTTGTAATTTTTGAATTCTTTTTGAATTTTTCAATTTTTTAGCACTTTCTTTTGCATCTGACAGCGATTTTTTGACAATTTGTTTCGGAAAGAAAACAACTCTTTTTTAACTTTCGATACTGCTATGATTAACATCAAGTTGGAAGAATCTCAAATCGGTTCCTACAGCGATGTGAACGACGATGATGAAAATTTGAATTTAATCTGTGTCGAAATGAAGAATAACAATAATTACAGGTTACTTTGATTGCAGACCAGAGTAAAAAAAAAAAAAATATATATATAATTAGTTGAAATAATACTCCATATAAAAAAATGGAATAATTTTATCTTCTGAGTGATTCAAAATGTTAAATTTTCTGTACAAAGTATTATATTAACTCATATAATCAAAATGTTATTACTTTGGTCAGTAATAACTCCCAGTTTATAATACAAGTGATTATACTAAACTTTTAGATGGTTTTCACTGAAGTCTTCAGAATTGTATTTCTGAGGTACTTTTCTAATGTATTTGAATGTTAACAAATTGAACCATTTTTGGTTTTAATTATAATACAGTGAAACTCCGATTTAACGATATGAAAGGGACCATACAGAAATGACGCTATATGCGGTAAAACGTTAAATCGGGGTAAGGCAAATCAATACACTGAGCATAAAATAAAGATCAATTTACTTAATATACCTTTTATTTCTGCCTTTAGAATGGTTTAAAAGTTTTCTAAATTATACTTTAAAGAAAACTGTTATTTTACGTCCTATTTTTAGCATTACAAATCGCATTCTCAACGTATATAACTTTTTTAAAGCTTTTCTCTTGACCTTCACAATTTAAAATAAACCTTTTAATGGTTTTTAAAGTTTGAATGGATTTTGTCCCATTGATCGTAATGATCATTTTCATCATTATCCCAGCTATCCGATTCTGAAACTAAGTCAGGCCGTACACTGAGACAACTCAGGCAACATGAAGCGCGTCACAGAAGAAGAAACAGATTGAAACAGAGAAGAAAATAGCTTTCTTTTTACCCGACTGAAAAGAAGGGTTATGTGTTTCACGCGTATCTGTGTATGTGTATTTCTTTATACTCTCGAAACATCCCAACGGCTGGATGGATTTTAATGAATGAGGTCTTTATCGATTCGTCTTAACCGCCCAATAGTTATAGGATAGGTTTTGTTTTCATAAATTCAAAATGGCGGCCGTAAACTGCAAAATGGCGGTAGAGACGAATTTTTTTTTTTTTTACGTACTCTATTGAGTGGCATATCATTGAATAGGTTTTTCAAAATGAAGACGATGTTTCATTGACCATTTTGCAGTCAGAAGCTCCGTTTAAATATTACACTACCTGGAAGTTGTGTACTTTGGCTCTCTACCTTTACTGCAACTCTAGCCTTCGTAATAGACATCTATAGGCCTCATCAAAACAGTGTTTGTAGATAGGAACTAATAATTAAGCACAACTTAAAAGTCATGAATACAAGTAAATAAAAAAAAGGTAAGTAATATAAAAAATAGTTTCATATTGATGATAAAAAATTAATTAGTTCGCTTTTTACGCAGTCGGGTTTTTTGATTTTTTAAATTTAATATATTTATTGACGTCATATTTTTACTGGTTACAGCAAACGAAAACTCTCTCAGGAATACTATCAGCTTCGTCCCACTACAGAAAGCAAATTCTCATAAGATACAATGAATGGGATTAGCGGGATCTTACGAATATGCGTGGATCAAAGACAGGAAAGATTTCAAATACTGTACTTGCAGTTTGTAAGAAAGGACAAAAAAGAAGGGAGATTCCGGGTTTTACACGGAAGAAAGTATCTTTTGTTTCATCAAAATTTCCATTTTAGGACAATTTCATTGAGTTTTCTCGCTAGTTAAATGCAGGAAATATTTCAAATGATAGCGTTAAATCTGGGATTTTTTAACATTACAAGTGTAGGAAATATGTTGGGACTAATGAAAAATGATGTTATATGCGGGAAATTGTTAAATACGGGTTACGTTAAATCGGGGTTTCACTGTAGGATGTTTTAAATGTATATGATGCTCAAGTTGCTTTAAACCTTGAAAAAGGAAGAAAAAAAAGCCAAGCTGCCTCATTCTGACTAATTGATTACAATGTTGTCCGCAACTAATTCCAGAAAACATACTATGTTTTGCCGTTTTATTTTTAACAGGCATAAAAGCAATGCTTAATTCATCCCTTTTTTCATATAAAACAGCGTTCTTCAAAGTCCTTTTCCTCAGAAATGTCACAAACAGTTTTAAACTTTAAAAAAATAATTCATAAAATTAATAAAATTTATACATGCTTGCATTTGAAAATTTAATAGTTCGAATAGAATTTCAAAGTTTATAAAAATTTATAATTTCTCGCCTGTGTGATATCTGATACAGCACTTAGTATACAATAATAATAATAGTAAAGAACAAATGATTTAACCCTAGCATAAGAGGTTACTGCACACTATTTTCACATGTTTCTCGCATTGATATATTCATAACTGTATTTTTCTTTGTAATATTTTTGAGATAATTGAACATCCTGTAAGCCAAAGTCTTTTTAATAGCTTGTTTTAAATCTATAAGATGTGCAATTACCTCTGAAACTTAAAAAAGAAAAATAAAAGAAGAAAGAAAAAAAGAAAACTCAGCTGCCTCATTCTGACTAATTGATTACAATGTTGTCCGCAACTAATTCCAAAACCATAATATGTTTTGCCGTTTTATATTTAAAGCTTATCGAACAAATACTTTACAACAGGCTTAAAAGCAATGCTTAATTTCATCTTTTTCGCCTAAAATGGAAGATCCCCCTCCACCCCTCGGCAGCGTCACAGACAGTAAGTAATCGTCTGTGGGGGGCTTGAACCGGGGCGTTTCCAGACGATCCAAAAGCCCACTTTTAATGCCGACCATTAGCGGGATTATATTTAGGGCTTAGCGTCCAACTCCAAGCATTTAATGAATAAATTAGCCTAGAAAGGGGATGAGGGAAAAAGGATAAAAAAAAGGGTCAGTCTACCCCTGAATGCTCCTCTTCTTTCCTTCTTTCATCTACAGTGATCTGTTTATGTAAGGGATTAGGTAACCAAATAGATTACAGTGGTGAGTTGTCAGTCAGCTCGGGAGTGACTGCATTTGTGTATATGAAGTGTGTTTATTCGGAAAAGTAAATAGTTTTGAAATTATGGGGTCCGTCGAATGTGGCGTAACCCCTTTAAAATTCGGTATGGTCTTGTTCTCCTAAAAAAGAACTACCCCTTTTACATGGTTTAAATTTCAATGCGGAGTTTTACGATTGTGTGGAGAGAGGGGTAAGAAAAATTTATGAAGCAAAAGTACACAGAGGATTTTTTTTCTCTTTAATGTTTAATTGAATATTTTAAAATCAAGTCTTTGACAATGTTTTAACAATTTAATCTTTGCAGTTAAGTCTATATCAAAGTTTCGATGTTGTAGAAAATGATAGAATTTTGAATACCATTAAATAGGCGTGAGTACGATAATGTAAATTGAGACTTACCCTTTTTCAGGACACTTATCCATTCATGGCAAATTCACTTTTTACTTTTTATCCAAATTGTATCAGTTGAAGATATTATTTACTTTTTTCACCTTTTAGAAGTAATTATATTCTCATATATATATATATTACACACTTGGAGAAGTAATTATATTCTCCAATGTATGACTTTTTATGTCTCCTTTAAGTAAAGAAATGTTAGATTATATTTGTATTATCAAATGAAGATGCAGTGACATTTTAACTTATTTAATTAACACGTATTTAAGTTGTAATAAGAGAGCTTTTTTATTCGCTCTCTTTCTCGGTTAGCTACATTTTGCAGAATGGAAAAAATGTTTACAGTTTAAGATACAGAATCATAACAATAAAACAGTTTACTGTGGTTTATGAGTCTAGCCACTCAAAAGCCATTGTCTTCATCACAGGATTTTCAAGGTTAAAAACATTATTATATAAACAGATTTATGGCTAAGTTGAAAAGTTATACTGTTTATGTAACAGAAGAAATGTTTATTTTTAGCACATTTAATCATCTTGGTGATTTTTGTCCATCAGAAAATTTTGTTTTGTTCTGTTAAAGTATTTTAAACAAAACAAAACAAAACAAAACAAAAAAAAAAAAAAAAAAAGAAAGAAAAGAGAAGGAAATATTTATGTTTAGCATTGCTTGGTTCAAAATATTTTTAAAGAATTTTTAAATTTCAATTATGAGTTCAATGAAACAAATAACAAGGAAAACTAAAAAATATAGAAGTACTCATGTAACCGATAGATACTTTTCCTTTTTTTGGAGGGAGAGGGTGGGCATATGTTTGAATGTACTCACCGGCACAAGGGGCATAACACTGAATATGAACGACAAAATACCCAAAGATTACTAAAGTCTAAAATTATTAAATTACAAAACGAATTTAAACCCATGAAAAATCAATTTGAAAATCTGTAGTATGTAAATACATATTACAGATGTAGTATGTTGACAGATGATACAGATGTATGATGTAGTTTACTGAAAACAACATACAAAATAATAGGTGAAGAATATTCTGAAGCAGAACGACTTAGTTATTTTTTTGGAACGATCAAACCATTTTTTTAAAATTTTAATCTTTATTATTTTTCTCTATGTTAATAAAACTTGTTAACAGTTGTAAATAAAAGTATTTTTGTTGTAAGAATTTTTTTACATCTTTTCTAATTTGAAATGCATTTTTTCGGATAAAGTTATCAATTGGTTAAATGATGCCTATTAGATGAATAATGGCTTTGAAATTCAGAATGTAAGTTTCAATATTTCGATCTGAGTATGATTATTTAATAATACCAGGTGCTGCAACCCGAACTACGCGAGTTAAAGATGCCCGATATACTACCTAGTGAAAACAGAACGTAGGTAAAGTTTCTTTTAAATTAAAAACTCTAACAGATTTTTTATATTTAGTCCCAACTGCATTAAAAAGCGTTCTTGGTACTTTCGTATCAGATGAATACCTGCGATCAATCGCGAAAATAAGTTGTATATTTATTGGAACCTTTTTTATTTTGATTGTTCCAGTCTTTAAGCGCGTCATCCGATTACATATACTATGTTAAATTCGCGTTTATTTATTTATTTGCGAGTTTTGATTTTGTTTGGAAATTTAACCCCTTAACTCTCGCTCCCGTGATATTCACGGGCTGTGTCTTTTATTCAGATTGTTTGATTCCCACCAGTTTTATAAAATAGTGTAATTGGCTTTATTATGGTATTATTTTACCTGCCATTAAATAAAGTGAGTATTTATTTTTTTTAAAAGTGGTACCAATAAGCAATTTGAATTTTTAAACCGTAATTTAATGCGACCGTTAAGGGTTAAGTAGCGAATAGTACACGGAAACAAAAGAAAAATGTTGATTTATTTACATTTTTTTAAGTGAAAGCCGGTTAATCTTCTGTAAACGAGTTGCTCGTTCATTTTTGAGATAGATTTGAAAATTTCAGGCTCAAAATATTTCAAAACATTAAAAAAAATCAGAAAATTGAGATACAGTTTTCAAAGAAATTGCATTTGAAGTACCTTTTTTTTCAATTCGACGGTATAAAATTTGAAATTGTACAATGTTTAAAAGTTACAAAAAAAAAAAAAATGCGATAAAACGAATTTGATTGCTCAGGTCATTGTTGTCACTGATATGCCGCCAGTGTTACTCATGGACATTTTGCTCTATAATATAGATTTCTAGAGTCCAACAAAAATATTTAGATTTGGCCTTTAATGAAACTTCTATATTGTATAGATAATGAGTAGAAATATATATATATATATATAAGGTATTATTAAAATCTTATTTTAAGCCGGAAATTTAAATTAATCTCCATTTAAATATTTTTTAACTCCTAGTGTCCAATTCTGAATCTACCCCTTTAAGTTTTTTTTCTCAGCCCAACAGATATTTTTTCAGATTATGAAATTGCAACCAACATTAACCAACAAGAAATAAAAATCATGCGTTAAGCATAGATTATGAAACACTTTCCAACATTTCCTGAATGCTTTAACAAAACTTCGTTATTTAGGGAAATAAGGTAAATAAGATAACTAAGTAAACATTTTAGAAAACAAATGAAACATTTTAAAAATTGATTTCAGCATTTACCGTCCATAGCCAATAGTACCTTTATTACACGCCACTATTTAGCTAAAATTTATTTTAAACTAAAACACTCTTAAAACTACTGAAATCACATTTCCAGATTATTACCATTCATAGACGGTTATGCATCCAATTCTTTGTGTGAGTCTGTATATCATTTTATCTATATTCTGCAAACATTTCTTAGTAAACTAAATGCAGTTCAGTGTAAAAAATGCATAACTCCTTTAAAAACCACCTTTAAGCAATTTACTCTCATACTCAGTAACCCTTACGAATTCTTTTGAGTAACCCTGTATATGAGGTATAGCATTTATACACACCGTATAGTATGCATAAATATAGTGAAACATAAAAGCGCAAATCATAATCGAAATTGCATTTCCAGCAATCATCGCTTATGTGCAGTACTTCGGACACAATAACAGTATCTGAAATATTTTGTGTGTCCCTGTAAGTGCTATGCACTTCTTATTATGCATGAAATAACTTATAGTAAATCTCAGCGACGTATATCAATTTCATTACATATGAAATAGCTTAACATAATTAAAATACACCGCAACCCCCCTCTCCCCATATCATTATGTAACGGAATTCTTTTGTGTGGCCCTGTAAATGAATAATAAGTATTTCTTGCACCGCATATTCTTCAGAATACTTATTTTACTGCACTTCATAAATGCATATCAATTATTTTATGCTTGAAAGCGTGTTACATCATTAAAAATCATTTGAAACGATTTTTTCCCACTGGCCTTAATGTAACGGAATACTTTTGACTGTCCCTGTAAAAGAACTAAATATGCTACAAACTTCATTTGAAATAGGGATCGTACTATAGTGAATCTTAATAACTACCAAAAATTTCAGGGCAATCCGAGTATATTTACGAGAGTTAGACCGCGGACAGACAGACAGACAAATCGAAATCATAAACACTTTTCAACTTTGTTGGACAGTGTTAAAACTCGTGCTAAGCACTATTTGTAAGAGACTACGGTTTGTGCTGCAAGTTTGATGCATTCGTTCCCTGCTGGAAAATATTACAAGTACTGAATCAAAAAGTCAGCGCACACGCAAAAAAGACATATTTCTTTATAAATTTTGAGCTAGTCTACTCACCTGATGATCATGTAAATAATTATAATAATACGGTTTTCGAGGAACTGTTTCATGAGCCGCCAATAAATATTTTTTTTCATTGGTTAATTATCTATCTATCTATCTATCTAACGATCTATCTATCTATATAATAAAAGACCATTAACTCACAAGATAAAATCGACGTTATAGAAATTAACCAATTATTAGAATATGTTCCTGTCTAATATTGCTAACTGCATTGATTAATAAAGAGAAAATAGAAAAGAAAATCTAAAACAGAAGGATAGACCAATGCAATAAGAAAATGGAAACTATGTTGTGAGATACATTATACTGAAGTCGCAAATGATTGTTTGAATATAGAAAGCGATTAGGCGGAATTTCTACATTCAAATTGTCCAAACAACTGTGACAACACATATTAAAATTGTAGAAGGTAAAAATAGATAAATTCTGAATTCCATACACGAAAAATAATAGTTCAATATTTAGAAAAATTCTTTATAAATATATTCTCACTATGAATAAAAAATAAATTAAATGATAATTAAAAATAAATCCAATATGAGAAATGAAACAATAGAAAAACATTATTTACGAATACTACTCTAACCAAATAAACTAGAAAAATGAGTGTTACATTCGCATAGAAATATTACATGTATAATTAATTGTAAAATTGGTACATGAAATGTCTATTTTAACAACTCACAAACACAAAGAAAAGTCAAAATCCATTTGTAAAAGAAAAATATGCTCTATGATCAACATATTATAATATTAAGGAAAGGAAAAGAAAGAACTTTGATATTTCAAGATACTTATCAGAAAACCTTAATGAATTTTGTAAAATACATAAAACTAAATGAAAAAATAACAAATAAAATTAAATGAAAAAGAAATAAATTAAACAAAATGAAAAGAAAAAATGCAATAAAATAAAGATATAAAATATAGACAGCACAGGAATAAAAATGAGATATATTGTGTTTAATGTGTCAGTAGTGAATAAAATCTAAAAAATAAAATATAATCATACATATTTAAATTTTCTTAAAAATTTTTTTTCAAACTCAGACTTAAAAAAACCCCCCCTATATTATAATAATAAATTGATTAAATGATAATAAACTAAATAATTTTAATTAAACTTTAAATTTTTATAATAAGCTGAATTATTATTATTATTTATTTATTTTTAACTTCTGTAAATAATTGGCTTAATTCATTAATATAAATCAAGAAAATAAAAATCTGTAAGGTATTTTATTTTATAGTATTTTAATTCTGTACTGACACTTGAAATACCAGAAAGTTTCAAAATATTTACTTTTTACTATGCGTTGCCAGAGTTATCAAATAGTTACTTAAAAAAAAAAAAAAAAAAAAAAAAAAAAATCAGGTTTCTTGAATGACACTCTTTTTTGAAATGGTAAAATTTCTCTTGTTTTCGCCTTAATTAATTTGTCATTAAATAAGACGAATTTTACCATTTCAGAAGCGGTGCCAATCAAGAAATCTGAATTTAAAAGAAGTAGCCCAATGGCAACACTGTGTGTTGCGTTTGTTATAATTTAGTTCAATTTATCGAATTAAAGAAATTCCAGTTAAAACTTTCTGGTAACATTTAAAACAGTTTACCTTAAACAGTTTCTCCCCGTTTTTACTGCCATTCATTTCGGAAGAAGCGTTTAAAAACTCCATTTTCCAGCAGAAGGCAAGTCCATGCAGAGGAACTTGTTTTACAGGTAAGTTAACAGTCGAAGTGTTTGTGGAATGTTATATTTAGGCGAATTACTGCTACAATTGACGTAAATTTAGATGAGGAAATTTATAATGCATATTCTTTTGTCCGAAATAAATATCTGTCAAGTATATTCTCACACAATTCGCTCCATAAATATATGTAATACATCCGTATGATTTATTAACTAATGTACGAAGTTAGCTAATTTTCGTTTTATCAAGAGTTGGGGAAAAAATAACGTTGTTTACAACGTGCGAAGAATGAAGTTGAAAATTCTCACCACTTTTGTTGAAATATAGTTTCATATAAAAAATTCCTATAATTGCTGCCTATAGCATCCCTATAAGTAATTACTTATACAAAATATATATTAGTTAATTAATTAATAAACTGTTACTAATTGATTTCATCATAATAAAATGTAATATTTAATTAATATTTAATAATAATAATATATTCCATAACAGTTAATTAATTCTGAAAAATTGTTTTCGACTTTTTTTTTATATACTTTGTGTATTTATTGTATTTATTTATTTCTCTCTATTCTAAAAAAAAAGTAACTAACGCTGTCACTGCCGCAGTAAATGAATTTTTTGTGACTGGAGGTCTTTCTTCGTTAATATTAAGAACATTTATTTCATATTTCGAGATGATCTTTTTAAACTGTTGCTGCCAACTCTAAGACAGCGCAAATAATAACATTTCCTTTTAAACAATGAAAATATTTTGTGAATATTAGAAATATTTGGTGAGGATTACGTCAGATTTAAAACTATACATTTAAAATGCATTAGTTAAAACAATTTTCTTATATCGAAAGAAATACTGGCAAGCAAAGACTGTTGACTTACTTAATTTTATATTAGCTGATATTTAACACGTTGAGTGCCACGGTGACTGAGACGAAGCTAAAAAATTTACAATATTTGAAGTAATTTTTAAGAAGGTATAATCCTGTAATAAATAAAAGGTAAGTAAATTTTAAATAATTTTCCTGTAATTACTTAAAACAATATATATTTTTTTAGTTTTATATCATATTTTAGACTGTCAGTCATCGGTGAATGACGCGTTCTAAACGACAAGTTCAGTGTCAGTCACTGGGGACTCACGTGGCGCTTAACGTGTTAAATACTTTACTAATATTATATAATCAAACACGAAAACAGCTATTAAAAGCAGCTGATTTGGTTTTAAAATCCCTCAGTAAAAGGAAAATGTGTGGAAAACCGTTTACAGAGAGATCGACGCTGGTTATTTAATTATAATCCGATCTTCCGTAATATTTTTAAAGTCGATCAAATTAACGTGTTTTAAGAATTTGAAGGGGGTTGGCGAGTGTGGCTCGTATGGGACAGAGCCCTAGTTTATTTAAAAAACCCTAAATAATAACAATAATGTAAAAAGATTAAAGAGAAAAAACTAAATGATTATCAATTAATCTATAAAATGTTATAATAAACTTGCTTATTATTATTTATTTGTTTTTTCAATCCTGCACATCAAAAGAATTGACTTAATTCATTAAACTAAAAATGTTTTTTTTTTTTTTTTTTTTTTTAATTCTTTACTGAAATATCAAATACTATAATATCAATGTTTAAGAAAAAAAAATGAACTCTGATATTTCAAGTTCATTACTAGAAAATTTTATCCTTCTATATATAAAAAAAAGTTTTGATTTGGAAATGGACCAATGAACATCTGCGTAGATATTCCGGGTAGATCACATCCAATTTGAATGCTTAAGGATGGCCTTTCATCGTTAATATTAAAAAAACTGTTGCATACAAAAATATGAAAATCGGTGGTATTATAGAGAAATGTTTGATAAATATGCTGATGCAGACAGTTTTTAAATCGAATAATTATTTTAAGAGCTATTTAATGCTAAAGTTGGACAAAATCGTTCCATTCAAAAAGTTTTATTGGAGCAAAAACTATACATGAGAATTTAATCATTTTTAGATCATTTTATATGTTATAAGTTCCCGATGTGCAGATTGCATTTAGTTTTCTTATTTGACTCATTTTTTGATGTTTTATTTCAATTTTAAATTCGAATTTTCAGCATTTCGAGAGATATTTTTTACAAATTTTAGAAAATGTTATTAATTTAAACTGTTGCCAGTTGCATAAACAGCGCAAACAATAATGTTTACTTCAAATTAAAAATTTATTTACACGTGACTATTACAAACAGAAAAAAAACTTTAAAATTAGAATTAAATGATTACATGTTAAAAGCAGGTAAATTACGTCATAAGAACCATAGGCACAGATGTCATATACGCGCATTTTGGCGCAATTTTTTTCCGCGCCAAAGTGTCGTTATTTTGCTTGATGTGGTAACCCGGATTATGTTGTTCATGCTGTTGATGTTTTCGCCAAATTGGCAACCGAAAAAAATCGCGCCAATATGGGGCGAATATGACATCTGTACCCATCCGGGTTACCATATCAAGCAAAATAACAACACTTTAGCACCAGTTAAGTACCCGTTGCGTATATGAAATTGGCATCAGAAAAAATTTGCGCCAATATGGGGCGTATATGACATCTGCGACGAACCATATTTGCACTTGAATTTTAAAAGAGAAACAAAATCTTAAAAAAAAAAAAAAATCATTATTATGCGTTAAAACTTGTAATTTGAGGAAATTACGTCATATTTAAAATGGCAAAAAATATAGCAAAACAATTTAAATTGAAAAATATATTTGTGCGAGATATTTTGAGATAATTTTTTCAACTATTATCGTGAATTCGAAGACAGCGCAAATAATATTTCCTTCTAACAACAAAAGTATTTTCACGTGAATATTAATAAGAGAAATAAAACTTTGGTGTAAATTACGTCAGATTTAAAACGATACATTTAAAATGAATTATTTAAAAGAACTATCTTATAGCGCTGTTAAAAAATACCGGGAGACAATGACACTGTTTACTTAATTCATTTTACATTAGCTTATTTTCAAATGTTTAACTAATTTTTTAACTAAATACGAAAACCGCCATTGTATCTCTTAACAGCAGCAGATTTGGTCTTAAAAATCCCCAATCCAAGGAAAACGAATGGAAACCCGTTTACAGAGAGATCGCTACTGTTTTTTAAATTTTAATTAAATATTTTTAAAGCCGATCAAATTAGCGTGCTTTTTGGATTTTGGTGTACCTGAACGGGGGTTGGCGAGCGTAGCTCGTAGGGGGCAGAGCCCCCTAGTTTTATAAAAAAAAGCTAGAATTCTTTAAAATATTTACCTTTCTTTTCTGCATTATTTGTAAGTGTTTTCTTTTCATAACTTAGTTCAATTTATTCAATTAACCCATTTGTATCATTTATAAAAAAGGAAAATAAGTCCTGATCATATTTTTTTGTTATTGTATCAAAATTAAATGGTTCAAAACGCATAAAAAATAAAAAGTAGATGGCGTAAACAAAAAATTTATATTTTTTTATTTAGTTCAGTAAAGTTCATACATGCCAAATTCAGGGAGGGGTGGTGGGCGGTCGCATACTTTTACACATAAATCAGTTTTGCACTTATAGGGCATATATCCTAAACTATATATTAAACTGTATACAAACTTAAATATTTTTATGTTTAACCATCATTTATTTATCGTAATATAGCAACATCGATTTTCTAAATTATCCTTTTTATACTTAAAAAAATATCACTTTTCTGTTGCGATGCATGAAAATTCTCTTTTATAGACATAAAGCTGACGCTTCAAAATGTCGATGCTGCTATATTACATTAGATAAATGCTGGGTACACATAAAAGTATCTAATGTAAAAATATCTATTTTAAAAGTTTTGGCTATATACCCTTAAATATAATGTGTAAAAGTGTGAGAAACGCGCCCATGGATGTCGCATTTACTCACAACCGTATAAAGATATTGTGCTCATGTATGCACTTTAAATGAAAAAGTCCAGAAAAATTTGGCGCATATATTCACTAATGATGGTAATGAGTTAAATAAAATCCAGTTAAAACTTTCTTGTTATCATCTAAACACATAATCATCAAAACTTCGTTTTTACTACTATTTCAGAGGAAGCGTTTAAAAAGTTCATTTTCCAGCAGAAGAAATACCTAAGCAGAGGAACCTGTTTTACAGTTAAGTTCATGGTGGAAGCGCGCGGCGTTGCGGAATGTTTTAGGCGATATCTAGGTGAATTACGGCAACAATTGATGTAAATTTTGATCAGAAAATTTATAAGTTACATTCATTGGTCCTAAATAAATATCGATTAAGTATTTTTGGACGCAATTCGCTGCATGTATCCAAAATATTTCCGTGTATTAACTAATGTACAAAGTTAGCTAATCTACGTTTTAACAAGAGTTGGGATAGAATAATATTGTTTTCTACGTATGATGAAATGGTAGTTGACAAATTTCTTCATTTTTGTTGAAATATCGATATTGTTTTATATAATCAGTTCCTATAAATGGCTTATTATATAATTCTCATAAATAACTATCGATACATATTATATTAATTAATTGATATACTATTATTAATTGATAGTATTATGATAATTTTTTTTTTAAATATCTAATAATAATATAATAGTTAATAATGTCATGCATAAAAAAATAATTCGAATAAATAGATTTCGATAAAATTTATATTATTTATTTATTTACTTATTTTTATTTTTATTTTTTCAGATCAAGTCAGAACAAATTACGAAAATAATGACAAAATATCCATTTCTTGCGTAAATAATAATAATAAAAAAAAAGTTACTCCAGTAACGTAAAATATATTTAATATTTTTTAATGCTTTGCTCTTCGTACCAATTTTCTCTTTTTAAAATTAAACTCAAGAAAGAATGCTAAAGATTTTTTTATAAATACTTTAATAGCTGTATGTATGTGGCACACTATATCATGTGCATATAATTGGGATCAAGAATTTCTGATCATTAGCAATTCATCTGTATCTCTCTGTCTAGTTTTCTATCTACACTGAACATTGCGAGACTTCGAACTCTGTTAATTGGAACATCTGCTTAATTCTTATTAGTCATAAAGTCTAAAATATTTTAAACTGGAACTTAGGGGTTAAAAGTAGTTCGTTAATTTGAGCTTGCTTCTATGATACAGGTTAATTAAAAAAAAGAAAAGGAAAGGAAAGAGAAGAAAATAAATAAAAGGTACGATATTCCTGAAGATGATTCTGAATCAGAAGATGAAATTTCCAACATCGTTAAACGTTCTAATGAAAAATCAGTAATGTGGACAATGAAAAATTTTATTCAGATAGAATATTTTGCGCATGATAAATATTTTTATTCAGATGGAACATTTTGCGGACAATGGACATTTTTATTCAGATGGAACATTCTGCGGACAAAGATCTCAAGTATTTATTCGAAATAGAAATACTGAGTGGAAACTGCAGCAATAACAAATTAGAAAAAACACTACTTCATTTTTATTATTATTTTCTTAATTGTAAGTTATCTTTATTAAAGTTACTCCATTATACAAGGTATTCCAAATTTATATTTACAACTTTGCCTCTCCATAGGACATTAGACACTATTTTAATTTACTTTTAATGTGTTTTTATAACGTCTTTTAAACAAATAAATATTTTAATATTCTGATATGCTTTTTAATATATGAAAATATAGTATATCTACGAACGAAAATATACAATAAAATATTGATTAACAGGAATAAAAAGACGGGCCTGAAATTCGCAAGATTTTAACTTTTTTTTTTTTTTTTCGGTTACAAAGAAATGCGATATCACCTTCGAAATTTTTGCTTTATATTTGTTGACATTTTACTTACATATTTAATTTTTTGTGTGTGGGAAAAAAAAGAACTAGAAAACAGGAATTCTGCTTTTTCAGAATTTAGTGTCGCCACCGATGAAAAAAAAATATATGTATATATAAATAGTACAAAACATATTTGAATTTTAAGACTTACAGCACACGATTTTATTTTATGTAAAATGACGTCATTCGCATCCGCTTAAGGATTTCACATTGACGATCCACTCTTAAACATCTACACTAAAGTATGCATAGGACGTCACTATCGCGAAATAATATACAAATGCAGTAAAAAGATGCAGTCATTCAAGAAACCCGACAAAAAAATACGGCTACCTCATGATTCACAGGCCTTCATTTGTTTGTAACATTAATATAGATATACTTAAAATTAAATATAGTTTATAATAGCTCCATGTTTTAACAGAAATAATTCGTTTATATTTTTTCAAAATAGCACGTATTTTAATTACATTTTCTTTTGGTTGTTATAAAAAATGACAACAAAAATACATAATTACTATTTTACAACTATTTTTCCTTTACTTTCTACAGAAATGGAGTACTTCCGTTGCCAATATTAAGCAAATGGCTCCAAAAAAATTAATATTTCAAAAATAAATGGGGATTCAGTTTTCAAACAAATTGCATTAAAAAGTACTTTTTTTTCCGAATACGACGGTATAAAAATTGAAAATGTGCGATGCTTAGAACTTTAGAAAATTGCTATAGAGTATTTAACCGCACTGCTTTGTTTTACGGCTGGCTTCTGTAAGGTAACGTTATTTTTTGGAGGCGACACAAAATAAGCTGGGAGTAAGAAATAGTATACCGCACCGGGGGCTAATAATCACTTCCGAATTATTTACGATTCCAAAAAGAATTCTTCATTTTTTGAAACCTCAGAAACCAAAGTATATTTGAGATTTAAAGAAGCATTTACAAAAAAAAAAAAAAAAAAAAAAAAAAGTTTCTTTTGCTGCTAATAATTTTTGGAAAAGTTTCCAAATACTTTTTATCGCATATTAATCAGTTTTCCCAAATCTAAATATTGATTTTTAGGATACTATGAATTCTCAATGAAAGATTTTCAGCTGCATAACCTAATTTATACATGCAAGAGTAATGAAATAATATTAATTTTAATGTCAATGCTAATGCTGCTAATTTATCACATTTGACTGTAAAACCTGTTTGTTGAGCAGGAAAAATGACACCCAGGTTGAGGAAACTGATTAAAGCACTCTAAACACTATTGGGAACCGTGTCCAAAAATCTGTGGCAGAAAAAGAAACTCTGTTTTTATACGTGCTTCTTTAAATATAGAAAATATATTAGTTTCTGAGGTTTCTAAAGGTTAAGGACCCTTTTCAGAATTGTGAATAATTCGGAAGAGGTTATTGTATATTTTCGTTTGTGTTTATAGTATATTTTCTTAGATTAAGATTTTTTTTTTTTTTTTCCGTTTGTAGAGATAGCAAATTAGAACAAACACTGTTTGAGCTTTATTTAAAAAAGCAATTTATTTTTATTAAAGTTTTCAAGTCATTATACAGGTTTTCCAAATTTATCTTTACAAATTTGATCCTCCGTAGGACTTTGTAGGCAGCTAGGTTCAAACACTGGGCCAGCATCCCATGTATTGTTGTCGTTGATAACCTCAACTGTCTGGAGACCGTAAGAATGGACTGCGTTGGAAACTTAGTGGAACATATTCCGTATCACAAAATGTATATGGGGATTTCTCACAATCTTTTGACTTTTATGTCCCTGAATAATAATTTTTATCTTAGTACATTTTCTTGTGTTTTTTTAATTTCATATACTAGGGAACATCCCATTGTATGATTGCATAACAATATTAACGAGATAAATAAGTTTTGGACGATGTTGGGGGTCCAAATACCAGGAAAACTCCTATACCGTCCGGTGTCCCTGATGCTGATTTTTAAGTTTGGAGCTTTCTGTATAAAATTGTTTCAATAAAAGTAATTCAATGTAATTTTTTTCCGAAACTGGGATAATTGCTTTATATAAATAGGTAGCAAAAAATTAACCTGCACACGTTTTTACGGTTGATATTAATTTTTTAACTCTGTCCCTGGGTTTTTTATCCTTACAGTCCCTCTTGCTAAACTTATACAGAAAATCATTTCAGATGCAGCCACAGAATGTTTTTCAAGTTTTTTCTTATTGCAGAAGTATGCTAGAGAAAGAATGTCTAAAATTCTTTGACAGGAAATTTACTGCAGAGCATAAATCAGCATTTAAATATCAGTTTCAAGATCGTGGCTTTATTGGTATAGCCTTACCGTCCCCAAGGTTTATTCCTGAACTTTTCGAGGTAAATTAATTTTTTTTTTAAATTTAATCCAATGTAAATAACTGTTCCTAAAAATCAATGAACATTGTGGCTACCCCTTAGTCTTAATATGATTTGCCTAAAATAGGTGGTAATTTACCTTACCGTTCCATCCTTACCGTCCCTTTTTTTACCTTACTGTCCGTTCTTAAACACCCCTTTAAGACAATTTTATACCACAATTTTGTACTAAAGATACTACATTGTTATTATTTCTTATTTTAATATCCTGTGGGTATGTGGGTAATGTCCTGTGGTATACCTTGCGGGAAATTTGCTGCGAATTTCTCAATCCAAATTTGTCACGGCAAGATAATGTCAGAAAAAATCAAACTTGCTGCTAATGTTCGTGCTATCCGGGTCTTGTCTCACTCAACTACTGGGGGGCGGGATGATGGGTTCCGTCCGCATTTTGTTCGAAAATTTCTTTCGACTTTTGTATCCGACTGCTTCTCTATGTACTACGCCTGTGCCTTTTTCTGTAACAAACAATCTTTTTAGTACAAATAAAACTTTATGAGTCGCTGTCACATGCACAAAAAATCGGAACTTCGCTACCTTATTTCGTTTAGGTTTTATGGGGGATTTTAAAGTTGTAAAGAAAATTTTGGAACACTGCGTATATTTTAATTCCTTCTGCTCTATTTCTGTCATTTTGATTTTATTTGCGATAAAACTAAGATAATTTTTACCTTTAACAGATTAATTTGCGTCAAATAATTTTAATTTTAGAATGTTACATGTTTTTTATTATTTAATATTATATTTAATATTTAATATGTTTGAAATACTACAAATGATTGAAAAATTTCGAGATAATTAATTAATTTTTATAACGTTACAAATATATATATTAGACAATATAAAAAGTCATTTTCTTGAAAAAAAAAAAAAAAAAAAAAAAAAAAAATAAGAAAAAGAAAAAAGCAGATAATTAAAATTTCGGACAGTTGGATTTTCTGGAGAGTTCGAATTAACGAGTCTCGGCTGTTTATAAAGAGACAGAGGGATAGAAACAGATTCTAAATTCAAATAACTTGAAGCGGGAGAGAGAACTACATCTTTTATTTTCTTTAATAGTATTTGTTCATTAAAATGGCGCATAATTTAAAAGGAAAGCTACTTTTCTTTTCTTTAATAGTATTTATGATAAATTTTCATTAAAACGATGCATAATTTATATCTATTCTATCATGATTTCTAATCGAAATTAAAATACAAATAAATATTCATGAATCATGAGTGATCAAGGGTTTTTGCATACAGGTGTTAATTAAAGTAAAATATTCACATGACACTTTTATAATACTAGCTAATACATTCATAAATATTAATATGACTGCGTATGAATATGTCGATGATTAAAACATAAAATAGTTTTTATTAAGTTACAGCTCTTCGACTAATATGCAAATAAGAAACATGTTTAATAAGCTACTGATGCATTTTATTAGTGCTAAGTAACATATTCAGTAGCATTCATAGATACATGCATATAACCTACGTTGCAAAACAACCTATCTCCGATTTTCCTGTCAGCGTTGCATTTGAAATACAAACACGACTGTCATCACTAAACTAACGTGCGTTATTTGCAGCGCAGGACATAAAAACGCGCCATTGCCCGAAATATTCAGTGGCGTAACCTTCCGACTTCTTGCCTTACTCTCGAAACCCGAATTGGTGGAGTGAAAAGGGGGGGGGGTAGGGGCCCTTTACAACCGGGAGGCTTTCACCCTGATTAAAGCGCCACATTAGCATTGGCTACGCCGCTCTACCATTAAGTCTGACGACAACATATCCCCCCCCCCCATCCCCCGCCAGGCATATCAGTATTTCATCAAAATTTATGAGAGCGCTCTCTCTCCATTGTGCGGTGCTATACGGTGTGTAAATAAGCATGCAAATGCGCATATGGCTACAGAGGGTCTCCGGGCCACTCTGTGTAACGGAAGCCCCAGCGGCTGGGGCTCTATTCCGCCGCTATGGTAATTTCCGAGCATCCCTTGCCCGCAGATACTTCCGCCAAAGAGTAGAGTGGACGTGAAATGGTATCTTTCTGCAAGAGGAGACGGTAGGGAATGAGAAAAAAATTGCAACGACGCGAGAGGGTGTACGAAGTTTTGTACTTGTATGTAAGTTTTTGTAATAAAGAGAGAAAATGTATATTTTGGTTTACCAAATACAAAAATGCATCCGGGTCATTCCATGTCACGTGTGGGACAATTTTCCTACATATTTCTGCTGTTTTAATAATGTTATTATATCCTCAAATTAAAACAACCATGCTAATATGAAAATCTTGAGTTTTTTGTTATTTTTAATGTATATTTTATGTTTTAACAACTTATAAGTCAATTTATTAGGTATAGGTTATTTATGTGAGTGTCGCGCGCAGTATCTTTCGTCAGTTTTTCATGGAATAGCCCTGAAGCGGGCAAATTACTTAGGTCTCGGATTTAAAATATGGAGATTTTTTATTATTTATTTATATTAAAAAAGGGCAGCTTACTAAAATCCAGGGTTTAAAATTTGGAGATTTTTAAACCAATTAAAGGGCTATTCCATATCACGTGTGGAACAGCTTTTCTGCATATTACCTTTGCTTTAAAAATGCTATTGTATCCTCAAATTAAAAGAACTATGCTAATACGAAAATATAGGGTTTTTTTGTTGTTGTTGTTAATTTTAATGTATAGTTTATATTTTAACAACTTATAAGTTAATAAATATAGGTATTTATGTAATCGTCACGTGTGGGACATTTTGTCCGTTTCGCATGGAATGGAGCATTCGTTCTTTTTTCAGTGCCCGTCCATGCCGTCGAAATAGCCTATGCAAATAGCAAATGAAGATCTAAATTTTATCTGTTCATATTTTATTTATTTTCAAATAGTATATACATTTTAATTTTGAAATTCGGTAAATGAATATTAATTCCAAAATAGTCCGATAATTCCATTAAAAGTGCATGCGTTTTTTCTTGCTACATACACGAAAAACGCAATAGAATATGCATGATATAAATATACTGAAAATCTAAGTTTTATTTATTTATATGTATGTATTTAATGTGCAGTTTTTATATTTTGAAATATAAATTAATGAATTTTAAATAAATAAAGTTATTTCATTAAAAAAAAAGAAGAAAGTAGAGAGAAAATTATGCTAAAATTGCGATTGAAAAATATACGATAGAAAAATACTTTATGGCATTTTTAATTAAAATTTTTCAAAGTATTGCATAATTAAGTAAAAAATCCACTTAAATAATAAGAATAAAAGTAAAATATGCAGTAAGTTTAAATAATAAACTTTAATTTTTTATGTTACAACTTTTAAAGATCAAATTAAACCCTCATATAAATACTTAAAAATCCAATTATTTTAAAACAATGAATAGCGCTTTATGAATAATTTGCCTTTTTTTGATCTATAGTTAAAAATTTTGGATAAGAACGAAATATTTTGAATAAATCCTTACATTGTTCGTATATTTTTTTTCTTTCATGGTAATTGTGGTTGTTTTTGATTTCACAAAGAACTTCAGTAAAAGTGCAAAAATGTAAAATACTTAAAATATATTTACATAATATCACATGTCTGACATTTTAACTCATTTTTTCTAACTATGGTATGCGCCAAGGAAAGTTATTTGTTTATATTTCAGCGGATATTTTACCGGATTTTACGTGCATGTGATTTTACCTAGCTTTTTTTTTGGGGGGGGGGGGATATCGTCATACACATACAGAGTGTCCCAAAAGATGTATAGGGGAGACTAGGGAGGGTTAACCCACTTTTTATAAAATGATTTTTTATTTTTTAAATACTGAACATAGAATAAAGTTTTTATATCATTTTATTCGTTATACAATCAGTTATCAAAATAAAATTGCTTCATAAGTGTAATATATAAGAGATTAGCAAAATAATTTTATGCTACATGCTTTAATTATTATACAAAAATATTTTTGAAAATATGATGCTTAAAAAAACCTGTTTAGATGCAGTCGCATGTCTGAGGAGGAAAATTCTGTTTTAAACAGGATTTTGTCTGAACAGGTATAATTTTACAGCAGGGAAAATGCAATTTTAACATTTAAGACAATATTCCGTTAGAAACAGGTTCCGTTTTTATAGGGTTTCAAGAATTGTTGTGTCCGGGTTTAGGAGCCACTGTCCCGCTTTTTTTGTCTCCTCGTCTTACCTTTTGTGACACTCGACCTCACAACTCTAGTTGAAAACCTGATAACTCTACTTTGGCTTCGTCTCACTGTATTCTTTCTGCTGAAAGTTGTCGACATACCTTCCTGTTATGCAGGTCAAAAAACTTCAAAATTACGTCATTTTATCAAGGCTCATTTTTCTATATATTCTTCCGTTTTATGGTGTAGTACATTTGCGGACGGTCTGACAGTCGGGAGACGTTGCGTTTACCTGTGGGAGAAGGGGTTATGCAGGTCAAAAAACTTCAAAATTACGTCATTTTAGCATGAGTTTTGTTTATAACATCAATTTCTATTTCTACTAACTATTTGAGATACTAATCCATTATTGCCAGACGTTACCAATGTCGCTAAGAACCTGCCAGATCCACATTTATAGATAACATATTACTCTTTGGCTATCAGACAATCTATAATTAATTTGCAAGACATAATTTCGGTTACAAAGTTAATGCCAGAAGGCTTTAAATATGGCAACGAAAGTGCCTGTTTCAAGATTGGTTTATAGTTTAAATAAGTCATCTTGACGTCATTTTATCAAGCTTAAAAACTACAAGATATTACTCTTTGGCTAGCAGACAAACTATAAATAATTTGTCAGACGCAAATTCGGTTACAAAGTTAATCCCAGATGGCTTTAAATATGGCAGCGAAAGTGCCTGCTTTAAGAGTGTTAAAAAATATAAGTCATCTTGGCGCCATTTTATCAAGCTTAAAAATTACAAGATATGACTCTTTGGCTAGCAGACAACCTATAATTAATTTGCCAGACACAAATTCGGTTGTAAAGTTAATGTCAGACGGCTTTAAATATGGCTACGAAAGTGCTTGTTTCAAGAGTGTTAAAAATTATAAGTCATCTTTACGTAATTTTATCAAGCTTAAAAATTACAAGATATTACTCTTTGACTAGCAGATAACCTATAATTAATTTTCTAGACGCAAATTCTGTTGCAAAGTTAATGCCAGACGGCTTTAAATATGGCTTCGAAAGTGCCTGTTTCAAGAGTGTTAAAAATTATAAGTCATCTTGACGTCATTTTATCAAGCTCAAAAATTACAAGATATTACTCTTTGACTAGCAGATAACCTATAATTAATTTTCCAGACGCAAATTCTGTAGCAAAGTTAATGCCAGACGGCTTTAAATATTGCAACGAAAGTGCCCGTTTCAAGAGTGGTTTATAGTTTAAAAATTGTAAGTCATCTTGACGTCATTTCATCAAGCTTAAGAATTACGAGATATTACTCTTTGGCTATCAGATAACCTATATTTAATTTGCCAGACACAAATTCGGTTGCAAAGTTAATGCCAGACGACTTTAAATCTGGCAGCGAAAGTGCCGTTTGAAGAGTGGTTCATAGGTTTTAAAAAAAAATATTTCTCCTTCACGTCATTTTAGCAAACTTGAAAATTGCAATATATTATTCCTTGGCTATCAGACAACTTATAATTTATTTTCAAGACACAAATTCGGTTGCAAAGTTAATGCCAGATGGCTTTAAATCTGACAGTGAAAGAGTAATATATAGCAATTTTCAAACTTGCGAAAATTACGTGGCCGGAACATTTTTTTTAAACCTGTAAACCACTCTGCAAACAGGCACTTTCGTTGCCACATTTAAAGCCGTCTGGCATTAACTTTGTAACAGAATTTGTGTCTGGCAAATTAATTATAGGTTGTCCAATAGCCAAAGAGTACCAAATATATCGCAATTTTTAAGCTTGATAAAATGACGTAAAGATGACTTATAATTTTTAAACTATAAACCACTCTTGAAACAGGCACTTACGTTGCCATATTTAAAGCCGTTTGGCATTAACTTTGCAACCTAATTTGTGTCTGGCAAATTAATTATAAGTTGTCTGCTAGCCAAAGAGTAATATCTTATAATTTTTGAATTTGATAAAATGACGTAAAGATGACTTATAATTTTTAAAATATAAACCCGTCTTGAAACAGGCACTTTTGTTGCCATATTTAAAGCCGTCTGGCATTAACTTTGCAACCGAATTTGTGTCTGGCAAATTAATTATAGGTTGTCTGACAGCCAAAGAGTAATATCTTGTAATTTTTAAGCTTGATAAAATGACGTAAAGATGACATAATTTTTAAATTATAAACCAATCTCGAAACAGGCACTTTAGTTGCCATATTTAAAGCGGTCTGACATTAACTTTGCAACCGAATTTGAGTCTGGCAAATTAATTATAGGTTGTCTGCTGACCAAAGACTAATATCTTGTAATTTTTAAGCTTAATAAAATGACGTAAAGATGACTTATGATTTTTAAATTAAAAACCACTCTTGAAACGGGCATTTACGTTGCCATATTTAAAGCCGTCTTAATAATAACTTTGCAACAAAATTTGTGTCTGGAAAATTAATTATAGGTTGTCTGATAGCCAAATAGTAATATCCAGTAATTTTTAAGCTTTATAAAATGAGGTAAAGATGACATAATTTTTAAACTATAAACCACTCTTGAAACAGGAACTTTCGTTGCCATATTTAATACCGTATGGCATTAACTTTGCAACTGAATTTGTGTCTGGCAAATTAATTATGGGTTTTCTGCTAGCCAAAGAGAAATATATTGTAATTTTTAAGCTTGATAAAATGACGTAAAGATGACTTATGATTTTTAAACTATAACTACTCTTGAAACGGGCACTTTCGTTGCCATATTTAAATCCGTCTGGCATTAACTTTGCAATTGAATTTTTGTCTGGCAAATTAATTATAGGTTGTCTTCTAGCCACAGAGTAATATCTTGTAATTTTTAAGCTTGATAAAATGATGTAAAGATGACTTATAATTTTTTAACTATAAACCACTCTTGAAACAGGCACTTTCGTTGCCATATTTAACGCCGTCTGGCATTAACTTTGCAACCGAATTTGAGTCTGGCAAATTAATTATAGATTGTCTGATAGACAAAAAGTAATATGTACCTATAAATGTGGATCTGGCAGGATTTTATCAACATTGGCAACGTCTGGCAATAATGGATTAATATCACAAATAATTAGTAGAAACAAATGTTATAAACAAAAATCATGCTAAAATAACGTAATTTTGAAGCTTTTTGACCTGCATAACCCTTTCCCCGCAGGTAATGAATTTGTGTCTGGATTTGTGTCTGGCAAATTAATTATGGGTTTTCTGCTAGCCAAAGAGAAATATATTGTAATTTTTAAGCTTGATAAAATGACGTAAAGATGACTTATGATTTTTAAACTATAAACTACTCTTGAAACGGGCACTTTCGTTGCCATATTTAAATCCGTCTGGCATTAACTTTGCAACTGAATTTTTGTCTGGCAAATTAATTATAGGTTGTCTGCTAGCCACAGAGTAATATCTTGTAATTTTTAAGCTTGATAAAATGACGTAAAGATGACGTATAATTTTTTAACTATAAACCACTCTTGAAACAGGCACTTTCGTTGGCATATTTAACGCCGTCTGGCATTAACTTTGCAACCGAATTTGTGTCTGGAAAATTAATTATAGGTTATCTGATAGCCAAAGAGTACTATCTCGTAATTTTTAAGCTTGATAAAATGATGTAAAGATGACTTATAATTTTTAAACTATAAATCACTCTTGAAACAGGCACTTTCGTTGCCATATTTAATGCTGTCTGGCATTAACGTTGCAACCGAAATTGTGTCATGCAAATTAATTATAGATTGTCTGATAGCCAAAAAGTAATATGTACCTATAAAAGTGTATCTGGCAGGATTTTAGCAACATTGGCAACGTCTGGCAATAATGGATTAATATCACAAATAATTAGTAGAAACAAATGTTATAAACAAAATCATGCTAAAATGACGTAATTTTGAAGCTTTTTGACCTGCATAACCCCTTCTCCCGCAGGTAAACGCAACGTCTCCCGACTGCCAGACCGGTTGCAAACGTACTACACCATAAAAGGGAAGAACATATAGAAAAATGAGCCTTGATAAAATGACGAAATTTTGAATTTTTTTGTCCTGCATAACCCCTTGTCCCACATTAATAGTAAACGCAACGTCTCCCGACTGCCAGACTGGTTTCAGACGTACTACACCGTAACAGTGAAGAACATATAGAAAAATGAGCCTTGATAAAATGACGTCATTTTGAAGTTTTTGACCTGCATAACACCTTCTACCACAGGTAAACGCAACGTCTCCCAACTGCCAGACCGTCCGCAATCGTACTACACTATAAAACGGAAGAACATATAGGAAAATGAGCCTTGATAAAATCAGGGGACGAAAACGTTGCTAGCTCTTAGACTATAAAGGACAGTACGCTTATAAAGAGTACTAACGAGGCTAATATCTAAAATACATTATTTTATCTTTGAAGAAAAAAGGATTTTATTCTGATTCATGTCTATCTCTCGTATTTATAAACGACTCCTAAAGAAACTTATTTTCTGAAACTAATCGAGTATACAGTAATTGTATGTTCATATGGCAATCAATATGATTGTCTGATTGCTCTGGATTTAAATATTAGGTTGTGGGTTTAGAGCGGCTCTCAAAAAAAGTATATATATTCCTCTCATAAACTCAAAACTTTCTGATTCATTTACGGAGTGATTTGCAAATGTGAAAGCGTGGAATCTGCAGGCTAGACTATTAAAGTGATTCAAAAGTTACAAGTGACTGTTGTCTCATGACTTGTAGAGAATTTTATGCTCTACAATCTTTTTAATAGTTTCAAAGATCATTTGAAGCATAGGTAACAATATTGAGAAGGTGTTTCTCTCGTTTTTGCCAGAGGGCCAAAAACTTGCCCCTTTCTTCCAGCTCTCTCTACCGCCTGAACCTTTTGTCAGGAAATTAAAGTTATTTTTGCATTATTTAGAAAATAAAGTTAACTTTAATTTCGTAATTAAGGTTCTTCGATAAAACGCATAGTTTTCGAAAAATTGAGGATGGAAAGGGTATTTCTCTCGTTTTGGATCAAAGGTAAAAAAATCGCCTTTTTTTCAGCGTGATCTAATGTCTGAACGTTTTGTCAGAAAATTAAAGTTGTGAATTTTGTAGAAAATAGTCTACTTGAATTTTGTAACTCTTTTTTTTCGATAAAGTGAATAGTTTCTGAGCAATCGAGGATGGGCGTGGGTTTTGTCTCGTTTTGGCCAGAAGGTCAAAAAGTGGCCTTTATTCAGCATGCTCTAGCACCAAAACACTCTGTCAAAAAATCAAAGTTAATATATGTATTTTATAAGAAATTTTGCTTACTTTAATTTTGTAACTGTTTTTTTTTTCAATATACTGCACAGTTTTTGAGATTAGCAAGAAACTGATTTTCATGACTTTTGACCTTGAATATCTGGCGACGCGGGAACGAGATTTTATGAGACTTTTCACATGACTTTTGGAATGTCAAACAAAGTTTTTTGCAAATTTTCAGCTCTCTGTCTTGCATTTAGAGGTTTGCCCTTTTTTTCTTCTTATTTGGCTGGACTCTCTGTGGACACGTGGTTGATGACTTCTTATTCCAAAGCCTTTAACGATAGACTAACATAGACAAACAGAGAGTCGTTGTAATTGTATGATGCTTTAATGCGTCATAAGATATTTGGCGTCATGATGATTTCAATATACCAAGCACAATACCTCAATATATCAGCCAGTTTCTTTTTTCCTTCTTCAAGTTTCAATGAGATGAATATTAAACAAAGGATTTCAGGCCAAATAATTACATGAACATTATAGGATCTTCATATTTTTAGTTAAAAAACAAAATTAAACTGATGTATGGCAGTAATTAGCCTGCATTTTTACAACTTGGTATTATCCAAACTATGATGAACCTTCAGAATTTATTTTCTTTTATAATTAAACAGACATGCTTGTTGATTGTTTGTTATCGTAATTTTTCATGTTTAAAGTAGAAGAGATTAAACATTGAAGTTTGATTAAAAACAGATGATTACCATTAGTAATTCTAGAAATAATGACATATGGGATTTAATGTTTAAATTTGTGACACAAGTTTCATAAAGTTTATTTGCTGGGTTAAAAAAAAAAAATAGCGAAAAAGGATTTTAAATTATTCCTTGAAAATTTATTTTTATTGACTTTCACATAATTCAAAATTAGTTTTTTCTTCCTTTTTTAAAGTACAGAAATAAATTTAAAGAACATTTTGCTTTTCAGTGTTGTTTTAGTCTTTAAAATTTACTTTTTTACATATTTATTTTATAATGTTTTTACAAAGCTTTTCTGCAAAAAGCCATTAGAATGAGTGCTTTTAGTATGATGATCCTGTTCATATATCCCAGAAAACAAACTTCAACTTCTCTGTCGATAAAGTCATCAAACAATTTTTGACGATGCCAAACTTTGTCTAAACATCTTCTAAAAATCATTTGAACCGGCTCATTCATCATGTAAGCCTATATAATAATGCATCATGCATGTAAATGTTTACACCCTGGTGAACTAACACTTTGGTTGATGAAGTTAAAAAAAGCATCGATCAAGTGAAAAAGATACTAAAAGTTTATGCAACAGATAGGCTACGAAGGTAGCAAAAAACAAAGAACACATACACACATAAGAAAAAAAGACCTCGTGCCCCAAAAGCCAGACCTTCGACCAATTTGGAGTTATTGACGTTGCCAAATCGCTAGAATAAAGTTTGACTGATGATGTTGTGCTTTATATATATGAGTCGAGGCTGAGAGGGAAGACGCATCTAAAAGCACTTGGCCATTAACTGGAAGAGCACGGGCTCTTTTCTCTGCACAATATTTTTTTCTCAACATCATGGTGTATGATGCTCTTTTTGGAAAATTCCTTCCCATCACATTTTTCTGCTCGTCATCTCAACCCCTTCTTCTCTTGTTTGTTTTTTTTATTTTTGTTTATTTTTTTATATATATAAAGGTCGGAATGACGAGGTCATTCAGTGCTGTTTTGATCGCCTTTTCTCTTGTTACTCCCCTTGATAAATGAATGCTGCGTTTGATTAAAGTTGAAAAGTGGAAGAGTATATTGCTGCATAGAATTCTTTTCAGGAATAGGGTTGAATATTTTTCAGCATTATTGGCATCAGTCTAATGTGAACTAATGTAGTAATAAAAAAGAAATCCCTGCCGGCCCGGCCTACAGGCAGAGGTAGATTTCGAAGTCAAATATACTAATTTCACAAACAAAAACTAAATCATGATTAGAGATAAATCCACTTTAACAATTTTATCTGGCCGCTTTTGACGAGTTTTTATTTCATTTTTATATAATAGCTGGTTTTATCAGAATCATGTTAGGGCGGCATTCAAAAAAATACTTTTCCATGCTCAACAACTCTAAATTTTCTGGCATAATTCCAGATTCATTTTTAATTAAAAAATATATAAAACTTGCTGACGTGATTTTTGAAGAGATTTATAAGCGACCTGTGTTTTTATTTTTTGTTCAATTAATTAAAACTTGATATATAAACAATTATTTTCTCAGAAGGACAACACAATCGCTTCGGTAAATTCCGTTCAAAATGCCCACTTTGATATCATTTTTTGAAATATATTCTGCCTCTATCAAAAAATCGATCATTACGGTACATTATATAGTTTCTGAATAAGCGAATCTACCAATTAAATGCGTTTGAGAGCAAAAATGAATTTAAAAATGAATCAGAAAATAAGCAGTTTGGATTTGAGTGCATCCTTACTACAATGATTTTTCCAACTCAATCCGCTTCGGTAAATTCCGTTCATAATGCCCTTTTTAACAGCATTTTAAAAAATATATTCTGCCTCTATTAAAAAATCGACCATTACGGTATATTATATAGTCTCTGAGTAAGAAAACGTACCGATTGGAAGCCTTTGAGAGCAAAAATGAATTGTAAAATGAGCCAGAAAATAAGCAGTTTGGATTTGAATACATCCTTACTAAGATGATTTTATTCTTCAACCGCTATGTATTTTTAATTTTTTTTTTTTTTGCTGTAAGAATTGGTCCTATCCAAAACTTGTCTATGTAGATGTTGTAGACAATATTAAGAAGATATATGATAAATTCATGGGGATTTTATATATTTTGAATTGATGGAGTTATGGATTTTTTTCTTCTTCAAACCCCCTTTTGGTTTTCGTTTTTAATTTTTTTTTGCGGTACGAATTGGTCCTATCAAAAACTTGTGAATATAAAAGTTGTAGATAATGTTAAGAAAATTTATAATAAAATTAATTGGATTTGATATCTTGAGAATTGACGATGTTATGAATTTTTTTCTCCCAAAAACCCTATTTTTTGCGCCCCTTGAGCCCCCATTTTTAACTTTATCAAAAATCTGTGATACATAAATTTTTGGCCCTATTTTTAGAAGTAATAAAAACTTTAAACTGATTTGATATGTGCAAAAATTAAGAAGTTATGGGGGTTTTCTGTTTTCACAAAACCCCTCCCTATTTCCATCCCCTTGGTCCGATTTTGCCCATTAACGAACTTGACCGAGATTTTATGCCCATTGATTTTATGTATCAGTTTGGAAATGATTGGTGCAGAATTATGAAAGTTATCGTGTCCAGAAGAAAGTGATATATATATATATATATATATAACCATTAATTAAACATAACCTTCCACCGTCAAATATTATGAATTAAAGCTGTAAGTATTAAAAAAAAAAAAAAAAAAAAAAAAAAAAAAAAATATATATATATATATAAGAATTATTATGGAAGAAAAAGAAAAAAGTGGACACCGACAAAAAATGAAAAGCTTATACATTGAATTACGTTATCAAGGGCACAGAATTCAATGATATAAGCAAAATGGTTGTTTTCTGTGGGAAAAATATATATATATATATATATAGATAGATATATAAAGTTTTTTACTGAGAGTGGTTTTGAGTCCTAGGGGTCATGATCGGTGTAGATCTGCAAAATTTTTTCAGAAATTCCAACATAGGAACGATCCCAATAGGTAGTATTTCATACGAAATCTACCTAAAAATGTAAACACCAATATAACTTCATTTATTCTCCTTGTCTATTATTAATTAAAACTACATTTTATTAAAAAAACGGCAGGGGGTGAATATTACTGGATCAAAAGATCATTACTTTATTCTACACAGCGAGAAATAATATGAGAGTTGTCTTATGATAATATTGAAAAAGGCAAGAAAAGAAATTAAAACAACAAAAAAGAGAAAAGGAATTAAAAAAATAGAAGTAAAAATGCATTTTCAAGCATTTGTACAGCAAAAGCTAGTTTAATTTAGCAAAACATTTTGTGCTATAATACAAATTATAATTTTATGTTTTTTAACGTACAAAATACTATCTTAAAGGTAGGAAAAATTTAATTTTTCTTAAAGAAAAATATCTGTTAAAAATTATTATGTTTACATCAAATTTTATAACTGTAATTATGAATTGAAATTAAAAAGAATTTTTTTTTTTTTTTTTGCAAAGTAAATGTCTGTGAGGCCATTTTTATAGTTGAAAAAGCACAATACAGTAAGCTATATATTTTTTTTAACTTTATAATAATGCAGAAAAAATAACCGAGTGATATTAAATCAAAAATAGTTACAAAAATATAAATTTGTGATTGGGTTGTATGAATGCCTAAAAATTTTTCGTATTAAGGGAGTCCGGGACACATTTTAAATAATTTTAATTTATTGAGTTAAAAATTTGAATTTTTTTGTGATGGTTAACCATATCATTTGTAAACAAAATCACATGCTAAAACTTCTCCTAATTAAATAATAATAATAATAATTTAAAATTTATTAAATAAGTGGGGTCATTTAAAATCGTTATAGCTCGAAATATTACTTGTAGAATTTGAATTTTTTTTCATTTAAATAAACAGAAATATATAAATTTTAAATCTGATTCAGCATTAAAAAAATTTATTAAAAAAATTAAAAATATTTAAAGTAATTAAAAAAAAATTATGTAACTTTTAAAAAAAAATCATATTTTCAAAAGTAAATGTTTTTTTCAAATTTGCTGAATTAAAATTCAAGTAAAAAATTGAAAAAGACATGTTCCAAGTTAGAACTATTTATCTTTAACGGTTCTTGACTTATAACTATTTAAATATGAGAAATGGTAAAAAAACCCATCATGAAGAAAAACGCATTTTCACAAGAAGTCTTTTGCTTGACAACCATTGCTTGAAAGATTTATTTTGAAAACAAACCAAAACGAAAAAATTAATATTTGCTGTTCCAATTAAGATAGAAACATGATTTAAACATCATTTTAAGCAGAAAAACACAGAGAAATTTTTAATGCAATAAAATATTTTTGGAAAATTTGCAGATTTTTGTGTCTCGGAAACCCCTTCTCAAATCCAAAAGGGCAACTTTCTGACATAAGTTTTAATTTATTTTTGTTCCAAAATGCATGAAACTAGCAAGTGTTGTTCTTCAGAAACTATGTCATCGAGCTATTTTTCCGATTTTATTTTATTTTTTGCAAATGCAATAGATCTTTCAGAAAATAGTGTCAAAATAAGCGTTTTGAATCGAATTTCCGCGTGAAGGAAGAATAGGCACTCAAGAAAGGTTGAAAAACGAGTTTGTCACGTGATCAAAATCGCTTATAACTCAATAGGTAATTTATTGATCAGAAAATGGGAAAAACAGTTCGATCCCAAATCGTTTCCATGGTCAGACTTTCCATTTTTATATCATTCGGTTAAAAAATGAAATTCTGAATGTGTCAAAACGTTTTGCGCTTATTGAGTAGAGCGGTTAAGAACAGCCTTAATAGCTTACACTAATCTCTCTATGTCTCTACATACCTATATATAATTTTTATTTATCTACTTTATACATTTCTGTAAAACTAAAGAGCTGCGTTTGCACTCAAAGAACTTTCCACTAACAGTACAGATGAACTTTGTTATTTATGATTTTAAAGGGACTGCAATATGTGCTCTTTGCAAAAGAGTTTCTCGTAATAACAAACCTTACGATCTCACAAGTAAGAAAACAAACGTTCATTTTAATTATTAAAACTGAAGAATAATTTCTCATAGGAGCAGTTTTATATTTCTAATTAGTAGAACTAAATTAAATTAATAATGGTAAATCGACTTATTTTGAAAATGTTTCAGTTTTGAATTCGTAAATATGAAAATTTTGACAAAAGTATAATTGAAATAAATCTTTTTTTTTTTCTTTTAATTTTTAACACTTTCCAACATAGTTGAAAAGTGTTCATGAATTCGGTTTGTCTGTCTGTCCGCGCTCTAACTCGCGTAAACAAACTCGTATTTTCATGCAATTGATATGTTTTAAGGAAATTTACCGTAGCATATTCGACATGGAATGAGAAGTGTGTAGCATTAATTGTTCATTTACAGGGGCACTGTAAAAAATTCCGTTACATTATGGCCAATGGGCAAAAATCGTTTGCAGTGTATTTTAATGACATTATGCTATTACAAATGTATTGGAATTGCTATAAATCACTGAATTTCACTACAAGACGATTACCATAGAATAGGGCATTCATAGCATTTATCGTTCATTTAAAGGGCACACAAAATAAATCGGTTACAGTACTATCTTTGAGTAAAAACTGCTGAAAGTGCCTTTACAAATTCGGTATGCGCTTTTAAAGACTAATCTTTTGCATGTTATTCGTTGTATATAAATTCTGTACCTTGTATACAGGGCTGCACAAAAGAATTCGTTTACTATTTCTCCTTATTAGAGGAAATCGCTGAAGGTTCATTTTCAACTGTGGTATGTGTTTCCTAACTGAAGTAAATTTTTGCATGCATGTAGTTTATAGATACAAATCTATATATTATATACAGGGATGCTGTAAGAACTCGGATAGTTTTTCCGATTATAGATGAGAATGGCTGAAATTGGCTTGTCGCATTCACATGTGTTAAAAAAAGTTTAAAAAAAAAAAAAAAAAAAAAAACAGATTAAAAAAAAAAACAAAAACAAAAAAAAAAAAAAAAAACTGGGAAACAGGAATTTTGCTTTTTCAGAATTTAGTGTCGCCCCTGATGAAATATATATATCTAAAACCACAAACAAACTATCAAATTCCATCACTCACAATATCTAAATTGAAATTCTACATCAAAAATATTAAAATAACCAACATTTACATTAACTCTTAAAACCAAACTATAAAACCAAACTAAGGAAAAATATATAACAGCAAAACAGAACAGAAGGCGAGCGGCATGGCTAACGACATGCTCTGCAGGGTTAAGTCAGACTTTACGCATGCTACGACCCCTTCACTCGCCGAGACCAAAAATGAAAAAATGAAAAACTATGAAAAACTAAACAGATCTACAAAATCCGTCAAAATATCTTTCTATCTCATTAGATCAATCAAAGCATCAAAACTACCATTCTCATCCATCACTGAGTTCAGCTCAGTTCCGTAACTGCTACTCTTAATAAAATCACTAGTTATTCTCCTGATAAAATTGCGAGGATAACCCTGCTTGAATCCCTGACGACACCACTCTAAAATGTCATTAAACATATTCTTAACTCCAGTACTCAGTCTTTCGATACGCATTAAGCCATTTCTTAGGACATTTCTTTTAACCGAAACATGAACTTTGGAATCAAAATCGATCAACTTTAAGGTATTAAAATCGAAATCATTTCGCTTGTCAAATAACTTAGATATCAAATTTTTACTTTCTATGTTTAGGGTCACATCTAGAAAATTAATATTTTTACAAGTCTGGGAGGAGGGTCCCAGACTCAGAGACGTAGGATAATATGTAAAATCAATGTTTTCAATATCATTATTTCATTATTTAATTTAACTATCAAAACATCATCTATATATCTGTAGGATAATGCGTTACTGTTTAAATTATTATTTCTTTCATATATATGTAAGTATATATATATATATATATATATATATATATATATATATATAGAGAGAGAGAGAGAGAGAGAGATAGTACAAAACATATTTCAGTTTTAAGACTTAAAACACACGCTTTTATTTTATATAAAATGATGTCATCCACATCCGCTGAAGAATTCCTCATTTGCGATCCAGTATTAAACAACATTTACAGTATTAAAGTACGCATTAAAGTGCCCATTCAAGTCATTACAGTACGCATATGACGTCACTATCGCTGAAAAAAAAAAAAAAAAGAGATATCGTCATTTAAGAAACTCGACAGAAAAAAAAAAAAAAAAAACGGCCATCTAATAATTCATATGCCTTCATTTGTTTGTAATATTAATATAGATACTTAAAATTAAATTTAGTTTATAATAGCTCCATGTTTTATCAGAAATCGTTTGTTTATATTTTTTCAAAATAGCACTTATGTTATGTACATTTTTTTTCAGTTTTTATGTGAAAATGGCAACAAAAAGATATAATTGCTGTTTTCCAGATTAATTTTTCTTTTACTTTCTACAGAAATGGAGTACTTGAATTGCCAAAATTAAACAAATGACGCTAAACAATACAAAAAAATTAATATCTGAAAAATAAATGGAGATGCAGTTTTCAAACAAATCGCATTTAAAAGTACTTTTTTTACCAATACAACGGCATAAAAGTTGACAATGTGCGATGCTTAGAAGTTTAAAAAATTACAGTAAAGTATTTAACAGTACAATGATACATTCTCTCTGTTTTACGGCTGGCTTTACAACGGAACGTTATTTTTGGAGACGACATTTTATTTGCTGGGAGAAAGAAATAGCATAGTGGGGGCTAAAAAAAAAAAAAAACCTATCTTTCAAAGTAATTTTGAAAATTCATTTTTATTGTTTGCGTTTTTTTAATGGAAAAAGCTGTTCAATTTCTAGGAGCCCAAATAATAATATCTGAACATTTTATGAAAGTGAGAATGAAAAATGAATACACGCTGGTGTAAGTTTAAATTTGAGAACAATGTTTATATACGTTCTTTGAATTTTTCATTTTAATAATATTAGATATTAATTGATCTGAAACTTGCCAAAAGAAACACAGCTTTTAATTTAATTGCTTGCTCATCTGCAAAACACATTTCTTTGCATAAATGTATTGATCATTTCGAAAACCAAAATCGCACAACAAACAATCGTAATCACACATTGGAGATGAATCAATAAATATATATTCTATATTCCAGAAGATAATACTATAAGGAAGACGATGCAGAAAAAAATATTTTGGCCGGACATTGATGGATATACCACCCACATCACGGAGGAAACGATGCAGTTCTACACTGTTTTCTTTTTTTACCAATTCATGAATTGATCAAATTACCAAGATGTTGGAGGGTTTAAGGTACACTGCATTTGATTGATAGAATGATATTCCAAGCTAATATCAGTAATTTATTTATTTATTTATTTATTTATTTATTGAAATGTACACTACAGACGAATCCATCTACAGTGCTGCAAGAACATCATAAAAAATAATGAAAAATACACATGTATGTAAACACATAGATATAAATCACATACAACACGAATACAAACACAAATTAAGAGATTAAAAGTTTCGAATATTTATCTTTAAAAGCAGTATATCAAAAATATTAAGATGCACAGATTATTCACTGAATATTTTGTAAAATTTATATAAATAGAAATTACTAACATAATTATATTTAATAAATGGTAATATAAAAATTTAGTACACCTGGGGGATCTGTTCGGTACATTAAAATTAACAGAATTAAGTACTATATCACTATAATCAACATGTTATTAATAACCTTGCAAAAAAAATTAAACACCAAAAATATCCCGTCTAGATTTCAAACTTGGAATCTTAAAAATGCTACATAGATAGGAAGAAGAAATATCATAAGAATATATATGGTTACTCTTGAAAAATAAATAACGTGTGAATTTAGACTGTACTTGCTCAAGAATTTTAACTTTACTATTATAGTAAGGATTACAAATGAGACTGCAATACTCAAGATTAGGACGTACCAAAGCAAAATATAAAACTTTTAATGCATGTTGATTGGAGAAATCTTTAGTTTTACGCTTAAGGAACCCTAATGGATTTATTATATACCAGGATTTATTACTAAAATACAATAGGCTTAAAATATAATTTAGCGCATTTATCTGACAGATCCATTCGCTCTTACTGCCTAGATATCACCGTGATAATGAAACTGTCCTGACTGTATCTATGCATGCTTCCAATTCAAGGAGAAAATATGTGAGATAAATAAGAATTTTTCAAACAATATTTATCTAGCATCCAAAATAATCTACATAAATTTAGCCTATGATAGATTAATTTGCGAAAAATTATAGACATTTTCTTTTGATATCAACCAATGTATTTTATTTTTATTTATGTATTTTTTGCAGCATCTGTCTTTAATTTTCTAAGGTTCTAGCAACATAATTGAAGATTTATTTTTTTCGAAATGTAAAATTATTTAATACAATAATAAATTATTTAATGCTAATAATATACGCAAGATCTGCGGCATTGCATACTTAGAAATACAACACAGTTGTTAGCTGTTGAAAACATTTTTTCAACAAATGTACTTTGTGTACTTATTAACATGAAGTGAAAGTTACATTGCTACTACTATTAAGAAAAATTGCTAAATAAAATAAAAAATCTTCATTATAATTCAGTCGCAGCCCTCTTTATCTATTTAATCTTTTTAAATTTCGAATTAAAAAAAGAAAACTGTTCTTAGTGAGTATTTATATCTTAAGCGTAACCACCATTTTAAATTTCAAGTTTCTATCTTAAGCATTTTCCAAGTAATTTATCTTGCGAAAAGTGGGTAAAATATTGGCTATTTGCCGCGACCATCTATCCTGTGCTGGAAGAAAGTTTGAAATTGGTTCGTTAATTTAAGACAAATCGTGATTACAGAACATTTTCAAATAATTCCATCTTTTTAAATTTCGAATTATGAAAAGAAAACTGTTCTTATATCTTAAGTGTAACCATCATTTTAAATTTCAAGTTTCTAGCTTAAGCAGTTTCCAAGTAATCGTAATTTTAGATCATTTCTCATTTCTTGCACCTGCTTTGATGTAGGAGTACCAAGATTAAAAATAGCCTATTTTATATAAGTATAAGCACCATTAGAAATGCTGAAGGAAATTATTTTGTAATCGGTTCGGTAGTTTCAGAGTAATTGTTATTTTAGCACATCCTATTTGAAAAAAAAAAAAATATGTGGATCATTTATGTTTTAAAAGTAACCCCAAACCCCGCGGCAAGTTTCGTGTTTTTAGTCCTAACAATTTCGAAGAAATCGCAACTTTAGAACCCTTTTGTCTCTCGTAACCCCTGAGATGTGTGTGTATGTGTAGGGGGGTGGGGTGGGGAGAAGAGGTTTCGAGAAAAAAAGAATCTAATGTTTAATCAGAGATAATAACCATTATAATACATAAAGAGTTTATGAAATCGGTTCTGTAATTTCGGTGTAATTGTGATTTTAGATCGTTTCTGCTCATTTTACCCTTTTAAATTTCGATTTTTTAAAAACCTTTCTTAGTGAGCATTTACCTCTTAAAAATAACTGCTTGTAAATTTTAAAGTTTTAAATCCAAACATTTTCAAAGAAATTGTTGATTTAGAACGATTTCGTTCTGACTTCTCTTTGGGGGCATCAGATACCGAAATAAAAAGTAGCTTACGTTGGAGAAGAGACTGTCACTATTATTTTACCACTATTATTTTTGTGACTGTTCGGTAATTTTAGCGGTGACTTCCTAAAAATAAACAAACAAACATTTCTTCTCTATAATATTAGCATAGATAGTCTCTAAAACTACAGATGGAAATATAATGTGGTATTTAAAAATGGAGATACTTTAAAACCCTTTACTATTTAAGGAATGAAATTGCCAGAAAAGCAAAAACTTGAAACTCGAAGGATTGGAGATTAGATTATTTATTTAAAAAATTTAAAAAGATTAAACTTTCGTGCTGTTTTAGATTAAAGATACCTTAGCAATAACTATGATTTATTTTATTGTTTAATTATTATGCTATTTCATTTTTGTTGCAACATATTATTATCATTTTTTGAATAAAAACATATTGTAGTTTACATGAATTAATTTTTTTAATTACTAGGGGGGTCTGACCCCTACGAGCTACGCTCGGCAACCCCCTTTCAGACACCCCAGATTCTAAAAGCATGTTAATTTCATCGGCCTTAAAATGATTGAATTATAATTTAAAAAAAAAACAGTGACGGTCTCCCTGTAAACGGGTTTTCATTCATTTTCCTTTGATTGGAAATTTTTAAGACGAAATCAGCCGCTGCTAAGAGATACAATGGCTGTTTTCGTCTTTGATTAAAAACAAGAAAGAAAAATCATGTGTGCGGCATAGATTATGAAACACTTTCCAACGCTCCCTGAAAGCTTTAACAAAACTTCGTTATTTAGGGAAATAAGGTAAATAAGATAACTAACTAAACATTTAAAAAACTGATTTCAGCAGTTACCATCCATAGCCAAATATTTATTCCAATTCTTACGAACAGCCCTGTATTTGATCTGTAGGCTGATATATATACTATATAATAGAACATTTAGTTTAGCAAGAAAACGCATAACAGGTTGGAATTTCTCTTTCAGTAATTTATACTAATAGATGGAAACATACTTGAATATTTTTGTTCAGCCCTGTTGTTTACCTAGCACCTTTATTACATGCTACTATTTAGCTAAACTTTAATGCAAACTAAATCACTCTTAAAACTTACTGAAATCGCATTTCCAGAATTTATCATCTATAGGTGTCCATGTATCCAATTCTTTGCGTGGCCCTGTATATCATTTTATCTATATTCTACAAACATTTCATAGAAAACTACATGCAATTCAACATAACACATTTTAAACCCACCTTTCAGCAATTTACGGTCATACTCAGTAACCTTTACGAATTCTTTTGCGTAGCCCTGTATATAAACTATAACATTTACACACACCATATAGTATTCATAAATATAGTGAAACTTAAAAGCGCATATCATAATTAAAAATGCATTCCCTGCCATCGCCGCTACAGTACTTCGGATAGAAAATACTTGTCTGAAATGTTTTGTATGTTACTGTAAATGCTATGCACTTCGTGTTATGCATGAAATAACTTAAATAAGCCTCACCGACGTATATCAATTTTATTATATATGAATTTGTATAATTGAAATACGCCGCAAACAATTTCCCCCTATATAATTTGTAATGGAATTATTTTGTGTACCCCTGTAAAAGAATAATAATTATTCGTTCCATCGCATACACTACAGAATATTCTGCATATTTTAGTGCACTTCGTAAATGCATATATTTTTTATTATGTTTGAAAGGGTGTAACATCTTTAAAATTCATTTGAAATGATTTTTTCCCATTGGCCGTAATGTAATGAATACTTTTGACTGTCCCTGTAAATGAACTAAACATGCTACAAACTTCATTTGAAATAGGGTTCGTGCTAGGCTAAACGTCAATGACCAAAAGTTTCAGTACGATCCGAGTATATTTACGAGAGTTAGAGCGCGAACAGACAAACCGAAATCATTAACACTTTTCAACTTTGTTGGAAAGTGTTAAAAATTACTTAAAAACTTCAAAGTAAGCTACTGTAAAATGAATTAAGTACACAGAGTCTTTGTTTCTCGGTACTTTTTAACAACGCTATGAGAAAGTTCTTTTAAATGTATCGTTTTAAATCTGACGTAATTTTCACCAAAGTTTCCTTTCTCTTTTTAATATTCACATGAAAATACTTTTGTTTAGAAAGGAAATATTATTTGCGCTGTCTTAGAATTCACGATAACAGTTGAAAAGATTATCTCAAAATATGAAATAGATGGCTCGTGCAAATATATTTTTTAATTTAAAGTGTTTTCCAACTTTTATTTATTTGGCCTTTTTAAATATGACGTAATTTCCTTCATTTGTGACTTTTAACGCATAATAATGAATTTAGTATTTAAAAATTTTCTTTCCCTTTTAAAATTCACGTGTAACTGTAGTTTTTATGAAGTAATTTTCAATATTTTCCCGATTTTTAACACGTAATCACTTAATTCTAATTTGAAAGTTTTTTTCTGTTTATAACAGCCACGTGTAAATGCATTTTTTATTTGAAGGAAATATTATTCTTTGCGCTGTTTTTAAAATTGGCAACAGTTTAAAATAATTGCCCTTTTCTAAAATGTGTAAAAAATATCTCTCGAAATGCTGAAAATTTGAATTTAAAATGGAAATAAATCCTCAAAAAATGAGTCAAATTAAAAAGATAATTGCAGTTTGCACATCGGAAACTTCCAATGCATAAAATGATCTAAAAATGTTTAAATTCCTATGTATAGTTTTTCTCCTATAAAACTTTTTTAATGGAACGATTTTGACAATCTTTAACATTAAATATCTCTTAAAATAATTATTCGATTTAAAAACTCTCTGCATCAGCGTGTTTATCAAACATGTCTCTATAATACCACTGATTTTCATATTTTTGTATGAAACAGTTTTCTTAATATTAACGAAGAAAGACCCCGGTCATAAAAAAATATGAATGCCGATCTAGTAGGAGTATACCCGGATGATCTACGCAGATTTTCATTGGTCCATTTCCAAATCAAAACTTTTTTTTATATATAGAAGGAAATTGCTACTACTATTAAAATCGCTACCTTGCGAAAAGTGGATAAACTGTCGTCTATTTGGGAATTAAACTATTTGAGAATTAAACTATGTTATTTATTAAACGTCTATTTGGGTTCGCCGTCTATCCCACAGTGGGGGAAAGATTGAAATTAATTGTGTAATTTCAGAGAATTGACAATTTAAGAACGCTTTCAACTTATTTAATCCTTTTAAATTTCGAATAATAATAATAATAATGTTTTAGTGAGCATTTACTTCTTAAACATAACCACCATTTCAAATTTCAATTTTCTAGGCTCTAGCAGTTTTGAAGTAATTGTAATTTTAGAACATCTGTCATTACTACAGCTGCTTAGGTTCAGAGGTGACAAGGTGAAAAATAGCCTACTTTAAATTGGTATAGCTACCATCATAAATGGCTTTTTAAATCAATTCGGTTGTTTAAAAATAATTGTTATTATTAAATTTCGAAAAAGAGAAAAAAAAATTCTGTGCGAGCAGTTGTCTTAAAAGTAACTACTCCGTCAAATTTCGAAAAAAAAAAAAAAAAAAAAAAAAAAAAAAAAAAAAAAAAAGTAGTCTAATGTTGAAGAAGTAACCATTATAATACTGAAAGCATTTATGAAATTGATTCAGTAGTTTCGGAGTAAGTAGGGTTCGTATAGCGTTCCTAAAAATTTCACACTTTGCTACCACTATTTTAAAACGATAATCTTTATTATAGACTTCCATTGTAGATATTAAAGGAATCAACCACGAAGATTTTTGATTTGAAATAGTGGTAGGAAATGTAGAAAAATTTATAGGAAAGCTCAGAGCCCGATCAAGCTGAAGTTGGGCCCAGGGCCTGTTAAAAATTTGAGCCACCCACCTACTTCCCCATTCTCGGCGACACTTTCAGAAAAAAAGTAGGTTTATTTGATGAGTTGACAAAGTTGTTTGGGTGAAAGTTTCAAGTTTAAAAAAAAAAAAAATTTAACTTACAAGAATAATCAAGAAAGTGAATTAGCGCCCACTTTCTCAAATAAGCATTTGCATAATTCGCAAACATCTATGATCCACAGTTTATGTTGCAGAATAAATGAGGACGTCTTTTTCAAAACTCGCCTTATCCAAAATCACAAAAATTGTGTTTTCCCTAATAGTCTAGTAATCATTTTAAACCATAATTCTGACATTGTAAAATCCTCGTTTATATTGAAACCAATAGACACAGTATGCAGTTTTTGGCATTTTCCCCAAATTTAATTTTCTGGATACGGCAAGTTTTGAAAATTATAGGTACCCTCAAATTGAAAAGGACTTTTACAGAAAAATTAAATATGGAGGTTTTTTATTACAGTAAAACTCTGTTTTTACGTCAGGGACCAAAATATAAAATGCAAACAGTGGAAAAACTTAAATTGTGAGAAAATACACACAAATTTGTGGGCCCCTGAAATTGGTGGGCTCAGGGCCGAGGCCCCGGAGACCCGTGCATTAATCAGGCCCTGAGAACGCTGCGAGTCCTGAGTAATTGTGAGTTTAGAACGTTTTAGAATGTTAGTTGTACATTTTTGTTTTTCATACACACAATTTACATTAATGCCAATTTAAATCTCCTTATTTTTTTAAATTCTCCATAAAATTATCTTGTCACTTTAATGTTACTGATTACATTTATCTTGAAATTAATTTTTAAAATGCAAATTACGTGCTTTTATGAAGAGTTGCAGAAATCATACACCAATCTCCAGTTGCATAAACAGACATACAGATTTACCTTAAAACTTCTCTCATATTAAAGAAAAAGAAAAAAAAGCTACTGTCGAGCAAGTATAATAGTTTGAAAAGCCAATCAACACATTATCTTGTAACATAATGTGATGATATTATAATGCTATTGTAATCAATATGCGATGTACGGCATTTCCTTACTGCGTTTCAAGTTAATTATTTCTCTATTCCCTGCATTTATATGTACTCACTTATATGGATTCCTTCTTACTGCGTGTGTAATTAGGTGGCGACTGCGACATAATTAATGAACCTTGCGTAATAATCTTCTTTTAACTTTTTTCGAATGTTTTTTTTTCTTTAATTCTTGTGCGAGCTTACCCAATAGAGAATCCTGCGCCGGCTTAGTTAAATCGACTTTATACGAATTCGAGCAGCCTCGCATTAGAGCTTACAATAATTTTTTACTTTCAGAACTGGTTTTAAAATTATTTTTTAAAACTAAATTAGCCCCCGGTATGCTATTTCTTTCCCCCAGCTTATTTTGTCTCCAATAAATAACGTTACCTTAAAAACCGTTTACCGTCAGCCGTAAAACAAAAGCCGATGTTTCATTGTGCGATTAAATACTCTATACAGCATTTTTTAAAACTTCTAAGCATCGCACATTTTCAATGTTTATACCGTCGTATTGGGAAAAAAAGTATTTTTTAATGCAATTTGTTTGAAAACTGCATCTCCATTTATTTTTGAAATATTAATTTTTTTTGTAGTTTTTAGAGACATTTGTTTCATTTTGGCAATTCAAGTACTCCATTTCTGTAGAAAGTAACGAAAAAATTGTTGAAAAATAGCAATTATATTTTTTTGTTGCTATTTTCTCATAAAAATTGAAAAAAAAATAATTAAAGTATGTGCTATTTCGAGAAAAATATAAATGAAGGATTTATGATAAAACATGGAGCTATTATAAACTATATTTGATTTTAAGTATCTACATTAATGCAAATGACGTCATTTTACATAAAATAAAAGCGTGTGCTTTAAGTCTTAAAATTGAAATATGTTTTGCAGTAGAGTCCCGATTATCCGAGTCCCGCTTAACCGAGTTATTTTCTTCTGATGGACTGGTGGCTTCTATTATTATGAAACAGCCATTATAAATGAAGCGTTAGGTGAAGATGCCGTAAAAAGTTAGAACTCTGACTTTCTGGTCAGAATGAAAAAAAAAAAAAATAATCATAATTTTTTTGAAAAAAAAAATTATGGTTACTTTTTTTCCCAGTCTGACCAGAAAATCAGAGTTCTAACTTTTTATGACTGCTCTTTCATCTTCCCCTAACGCTTCATTTATAATGGCTGTTTCATAATAATAGAAGCCACCAGTCCACCAGAAGAAAATGAAGTAATGGAAATGCCAGGGGCGTCACTAAATTCTGAAAAAGCAGAATTCCTGTTCTCTAGTACTTTATTTGTATTTGCATCCATTTATTTTTTGAGGATGGACGAGGCAGACCTACAATGCCCTTGGCCTCAAAATTTTTGGGGACTCCAAATCGACTTGGAACACTAAAAATACCCTTACTAAGTTATGAGGTAAAGTTTACTTGTGAAATGGATGGATTTAATAAATTTAAAATTATTTATATACTATTTAATACTAATCTAAACCACGTACAAGTAATGGCAAGTTACGAACACGTAGCTTTAAATACATAGTGTAAACGCACGACAGGCCAGTAAGTAGGTACTGTCAAGAAAAGATACATGTTTCCTAACCTACGAAAATATAATATAACCACGAAATAAAATAAGCTGTAACGTCTTTTGCTTTACTCACGATTTCAAAAGGCTTTCTTTATCTTTAGAAACCTCAAAAACCAACATATTTTCGAGATTTAAAGAAGCACTTATAAAAACAAAGTTTCTTTTGCTGTCACTGCTTAGAAACGTTTCCGAGTATTTTTTTAATACTTTCCAGCATAGCTTGCAAAGAGCTTACGAATTCGGTTTGTTTGTCTATCTGCTCTCTATCTGTTCTCTAACTCGCGTAAATATAGTCAGCCTGCCATGAAATGGATATATGTTGTTGGGATTTACTATGACATGTTCGGTATTGAAAATGAAGTGCGTAGCGCTTACGGTTCGTTTGCAGGCACACTCAAGAGAATTCCGTTACATTACGGTCTATAGGAAAAAATCGTTTGCGGTGTATTTTAATGGTATTACACTATTTTAAACACATTGAAATTTATATATATCACTGAGATACACTACAAGGGGATAACTGTAGAATATGGCGTGCATAGAATTTATCGTTCATTTAGAAGGATACACAAAGCAATTTGGCTACAGAAAATTATGTAGGCCTATGAACAAAAATTGCGGAAATGCGTGTTCAGTTGCGGTACTCGCTTTTAAACTGAAATATTTTTTTGTATATACTTTGTGTGTATAAATTCCATAGGTTATGTTCCATAGGTCTACACAAAAGTTTTCAAGTACAGTCGTGGAAAAAAAAAGTGAACATCCCCTACTAACTCCTCAACAAATTATCGTAGAAGAAAGTTACTGGTACTGAACGATTGGAAATAAAGTCTACTTTTAAATGATGTATATAAAATTTGCTTAGGGGGCCATCTATTTATTAAAACGAACCATAACTTTGTTTTCTTCAATAGCAGTACACAATTCTGACAGCATAAATGAACTCTCCACCCTTCAATGAGACTAAAAACAAATTTTTATGCAATTCGAACCATAAGTTTCCGAGAAATTAATTATTTTAAAACGAGCGTATTTTAAGGACTGTATCCAAATTGAAGTTCCGTTCTCGATTTGTAACCGAGAGAGCCCCCTTCTTGATCAAGGCACCTTAAGCGACACTCAAGCAGTCAATGAAGCCTGCTAAGATTACACGACAGCAGAAAAAATTTCAAAATATCTAATCACTTCTATCGCAAACGGCCCCTTAAAACATCCTTTTGTCGTTTTTTAAGCATAACTTGAAAACTACTTGGAAGAAAATTGTGAAATTTTGGATTTCCATAAAGCAGAACTTAATAAAACTAAATCCATCAAAAAAATTGTAGGTTTCAATTCATATTTTTTTCGAATATTAATTTCATAATTCATAATTCATATCATAAAATTATAAAAATTGCAAATTCAACGTATTTATGTTTGGGTATATTAGTATTATTGCTACACAAAAAATTAGCACATTAGGAGCATAATTTCAGGAGATATAAATAAAAATATGAAAATGTAATTTAACATTAGAAGAACTAAATTTTGAATATTTATAATTCAAAAACTTATCATTCAATTGACTTGAAATTTGGTGTCTAGGCATAGTTTGAATCGAAGATTTGAAATATCTGGTTAAAATTGGGTATTGTCATTGAAAAAAAAATGAAGTTTGGATTCGTTTTAATTTGTAGATGGGCTTCTAATCAAATTTTATATACATCATTTAAAAGTAGACTTTATTTCCAATCGTTCGGTAGCAGTAACTTTCGTCTACAATAATTTGTTGAGGAGTTAGTAGGGGGTGTTTACTTTTTTCCCCCCACGACTGTACATTTTTTTTTTTATAGACGGAAATTGCTAAATAGGAATTTTCAATTGTGCTATGTATTTAACTAAACTAACTATTAGAATACTGTGTAGTTCACGCATAAATCCATAGATGATACGAACAAAAAAATTTGGAAATATTTTTTAAATGCGTTATGCGCTTTCCAAATGCATGTTTCAAATGCGTTTTTCGTTTGTTACAGTATTCTGAATGTGCTGGAAAGTGTTTCAAAATTTATGCCGGACACATTATTTTTCATTCTTGTTATAGTGTATTAACCCTCGGATGACCAAGTGGGTACATTTTCCGATCCCAGCGAAAGTTCAGTCATAATGTGAATTAATGATCATTTTATTTTTTAAATCCGTTGTTCCAATAATATTGCATTTTCTATTTCTTTCTATGGTTGCAACTGTTATATATACAGTGAAACCTCCCTGTGAGACCACCTCCCTCTTTTTTTCATGGAACGAAATTTATTCCCATAGGCTCAATACTAATTTTACCTCCATTCAGAGACCATCCCAGTCGAACTCACTCCATGAGCGACCCATTTATTTGAAGAAAATTAAACAAATTCCGTTTTTTCCTGGTCGCTTCAAGAAGGTTTTATTAGAAAAATAATTCCGGAGAGCGCATTATTCATCAAACTTCTAAACTAAGTTTAGAAGTTTTTTTTTTTTTATCCCGGTAACTTTTAAGTGTTTTACTCCTTTTCTGCCTTTTTAAGCATTAAATTTAACTCTGATTACAAATTAAGAATGACGGTCAACAAACTCCCCTGCACTATTCTGTCAGGAAACTCTCAAAGAAATAGATAAATTAATGAAATCGTCATTATTTGTCTCCCACCCCCAAAGAAAAAAAATTGCATTTATTTACTGAAGTTCGAGAGGACCTGGAAATAAAAGTTATAAAAGCTAAAACCGTAAAGTCAAAGCAAACGTCAAAGTATTCATTTTTTAAACTCTGCAGTAATTAACTTATGTAATTAACTTTTGTTTTGATACTTACATTTTTATATTTTTTCCCAATGTGAAAAATAAATTTTAGTAACATTAATTGTTACCTTTTTTTCAACAATTCAAATCTAGATTTATACATGACCTCCATTAAGAGACTACCTCTCGGAGCAACTAATTTTCTTTGGAACGGAACGTGGTCGCTTTAGGGAGGTTTTATTGTATTATTAAATTAATTTTAAAAGCTGGGTTTTAGAATTTTTTGATATGGTAAATAAATATGTGTTTTTTAACTATGGGGTCACTGAATGACCCCACATGGCCTTTCATGATTCATATTTCCACCTGGTCATCCGAAGGTCAATCAGCTTTCTGGAACCGAAATATTTGTTGTGAGGATGCTATCATTTCTCAATGAAACACTTTTAGCTGCGTAACTTAATTTATACATGCAAGAGTAACAAAATAATATTAGCTTTAATGTTAAAGTTTATTTATTTAATGTTATTAAATTTATTTAATATTAATTTATCGAGTTTGTCTGTTAAATATGAAAATGTTTACTTCAGAATGAATAGCATTCCAAAAACTAATATTCCGTTTTGTGAAAACTGATTAATCTAATATATATACAAATGAAAATTTGTCTGCCTGTAATTCTATACAAATCCACAATTTGGAAGCCAGAATTGTGAAATGTTACGTACATGTGTATTGAAACACGGACGAGGCAACTAAATTAATCCGGAATCGGAATAACTTATAGTTAATTTTTAATTAATAAAAAACCACAAATTTAAGAGCAATTTCCAATCAAATGTAAAAATTTTTCGTTATAGCTGTTGCCAACAATTAAAAATATAGAATAAAATTCTTACAACAACAACTACTTTTCTATTGCAAGATTTCCACATAAGGAAATAAATGGTTTGACGAATTTTAAAAAAGGGAATATTGCATCATAACTTTTCTACTGCAAGATTTCCATGTGAAAAATTAAAACAGAATAAATAGTTTCACGAATTAAAAATAAAAGTGAATGTTACGCCATAATTTTTCTGTTTTATCATTTCCATGTGGAAAATTATAATTATTTAATTAATTTGACGAATTAAAAAAAATGGAATATTACGTCATATTGAAATATAAAGGACTTGGTGAATATAGCCTCATATAAGTGTGAAAAAATGTATTGAAGCATGATAAAAACTCGATTATGAAAATATTGGCGTATTTTAACATTGCTTCCTTCTACAATGATGTATGGAAATAAGTTCATTTATAGCTGTATTATTTTGCGTCTTTTATATAAATTTATACATTTTTATATTGGGCTTTCATTTGATTCATGTGCACAACACTTCGACTGTTTTTATTATTATTATTTTTTTTATGTAGTATGTATGTAACGTTCTTAAAATTCCGGGCAACGCCGCGTTACTTTAGCTAGTGCACTCTAAATACTACTCGGAAACATTTCTGAAAATCGCGTAATAGAAAAGTAGGAAAAAAAAAAAACATTGTTTTTGTAAATGCTTCTTTAAATCTTGAAAATATATTGGTTTCTAAAGAAAAAGGAACTTTTCGGAATCATTGTTAACTCGAAACAGAAAGATACAGTAAAGTGAATTTATTAATTTATAATTAAATTCTAAGAATATTAAAATGTTATATGCCACAGGAAGCATACCTGTGTGCATATTTTCTATAATTCTAGCATATCAGGAAGTGAGTGAAAAATCAATTTCAAAATTCCATATTTTCATATATGAAATAGACATATTGCAGCGACATACGTACAAGTTAAATAAAAGAGTATAAAAAGGAAACAGTACTTTGAAGAGACTTAAGGTGGTTCTCAAATTCTCTGCTGAACAACGTGAAACTTTCCGACAGATTTTATGACTCATTTTTAAACATAAAGGCATAAAATTGGCTAATCTGATTATTGAAGAAATTTGGAATCGAATAGAACTTTCCATTTTTGGATAAATAAATTACTTATCGCGTTATATGCGATTCTTGTCACGTGATGACACACATTTCCCCTTTTTCGGGCTGCTGGGTCGGAGATTTGGTTCAAAACGCCTACTTTGAGAGTATTTTTTTAAAGGGATTTTGACTTTACCAAGGAAAAGAAAACGTCATTCGATTACATAATTTCTGAATAAGAACACCTGTCAATTTCATGCGTTCCCGAACAAAAATGAATTACTAAGAAAAGTGACAGAAAGTAGCTCCTTTAGATTTGAAAACAGCCTTAAGCTGTTGCTTGATACTTCTGCATGAGGGGTGAGAGGTTAGTGTACAATTTAATTTTTAAAGTTGATAGCCCATGCGATAAGTAAAAGTAAGAATATTCTTTAACCTCTTCGCTACTGAGTATTAATGCAGTATTATTAATTATTACTGAATTATTTCTTCTCCCATTTGATTTCAGAGCAAGATTTTTATTTTATTTGCATTAGTTTGAATTCTAGACTTCGTAACCTATCATTCTGATATCGAAATTGCAATTATGTTCGAGTATCATTAATAAAATGGGACAAAACGGAGGTCCATTTGGACACCCAGGGAGCGAAGAGATTAAAATATAAATTCAAACAATGTATGCATGTATGTATGTAAGATTTAATGCGAGTCATAGGATAGTTCCCAGATGTTTGGACGATTATGGATTTCGGAGTTTCTGCTAGAAAGAGCATAACAAACATTCACTTCTCAGATTACTCTTTTTGGACTTTTCTTTTGATTATTCGAAATCAACTGATGACAGACATCACTCGAACAAAAATTGCAAGTGAAGCAACTTTCTGTCACTTTCTGTGGACACATTCGTAAAATCACTCCCTTTTTTCTCGTAAAAAGGGGCAAAATCACCGGGTAGACGTCCCTTCTACCCCTCCCCACTCCCCCAAAAGAATACCTCCTGATCGAATCGGACTTTCGATAAGGCCGTTACTCGAAATTCATCCTTCTAAAAGCTTTCCGTCATTTGTTCGCCATTGATTTCCTGAAGGTGGTGTCTAGGGCGCATTTTCTTTGCTGTGTCGTGATATCCATTGTCTGTCCCTATCTTTCCCTTTCCTCTTTTCCTACCCTCCTACCCCACCTCCAGCTTCTCTACCCATTTCATCCTCGTGCTCCACCACTCCCTCCATCCCACTCCCGTGTACCTTTTGTGCACCATCCCTAGCTTAAGTACCCTGAAAGTTTTCTGGATTAGATAAATGTTTGGACGCGACAAAGTCGGTCATGTTTTGGAAGATATTTTCAGACGATGCAAATCTAGAAATGTGACCTTATTTGTTTCTTGCGGCGTCAAATTAAGATTTCCTGCTTTTAGAGTCTACGGAATTATTGCGAACGATATAGGTGCAAAAGTTTTGCATAGTGGAATTTCGATATCTCGAAATACTAATAGAAGGAGAAATCTTCGAATTATGGGAAAAAAATGGACGATAAAATAATTAAAACTTGTTTTTATATTTTGAAAGATATTTCCAGAGATGCCAATGTAGAAGTGTGATCTAATTTCTTTCTCGCAGCGTCAAATTAAGATTTTTTCTTTTAGAGTCTGTGGATTCAATTCGAACCTTATGAGAGTAATTTTTTTTAACCGTCAAATTTTGATATCACGAAGCGTTGCTAGAAAAGAGAATTTCTTCGTATTGTCCAAAATTTGAGTTGTAATAAAAAAATAAAGAATTCATTTTTATCACTTCAGAAAGGAGAAACTGCTTACAGATTGTGAAAATTCGAATTATGAACGCTATACTTAGAAAAGTTTCAGCTATGCACTCTGTAAAACTTAAAAATGCTAGAGACAGCAAAGAAGACATTTTATTAAGGAAAAAATCGTGAATCTCAGAAACCTATTTATTTCAGAGACGTCCGATTGTTTTATTCTTTTTTCTTTTGTGGAAGGTAAGGGAAAAGTTTTTGGAATAGCGGCCAACTCTGAAGTAACGAAGTAACATTAAATTTTCGTAAACATTTCCGCTATATCCCTCAGCTTCTCTACCCATTTCATTTTCATGCACCATCTCTCACTGCGGCCCTTTCCCGCGTATCTCTTCTGTTCCGCAAGCACCATCACCGACTCAAGTACTACTATGAAAGTTTTCTGGATTTGATAAATGTTTGGACGCGGCACAGTCGGAAGACCATTTTAAAAGATGTAATAAATGTGCCCTAACTTCTCTCTCTCACTCAAATTAAGATTTTTTGCTTGAAAAAGTGTGTTTAATACGGATAATAAGAGTAATTTTTCGTACAGTCATATTTTGATATCTTGAAGCTCTATCAGAAGAGCAAAATGCTTCAAATTATAAAGATTCGGATGAAAAAAAAATCAAATATTTCTTTTTTCCTCTGAAGAATGGAAAACTGTTTCCAGATATTAAAAAAATGATTTAAAGATAAATAAAGACACAATCTTGCTTAATGGTACACAAAACACGAACTTTAATAAGCTAAAAGTTAACTTTAAGTTTCTGAACTTTGAGCCTTTTTACCATCATATTTTCCTGAAGACGGCTGTAGAAACAGCTCAAAACGTAGAAGTTAACTTTTAGCTTATTACAGTTCATGTTTTGTGTACCATTAAGCAAGATTGTGTCTTTGTTTATTATATTTTATGGTGCAATTGTCCAGCATGTGTTATTGATTTAAAGATGTTATAAAAGTTCTACACCATAAAAGTCAGGAAATTAAGGGAGAAAAAAGGCTTCTTTTATTTCAGAAAAGTTACAATAAATTTCAGAAACCTGTTTGTTGCTAATTAATTCTTGTTGTATACTATTAGAAGATAAGGAAGAAGTTTCCGTAGCCATGGATAACTCTGAAATTTCATGAGGTCACATTAAAATTACATGAAATTTCCTTAAAAGGGGAAGGGAAGGTGAACCAGTTTAAAACTTTCAAAAAAATCGATTTTTTTTTCATTGTCTTTTCTGATAGATTGTATTTAGAATATAATCCATTTGCTTTTATTTAAATTATTTCAAAGATTACAGAGAAAAATATGTCGCTAAACCAAACTTCATATATTCGACTACAGTTTTGTTAAAACAATAAACATTATTTTTCCCAAGCCGCTTGGATTGCTCGACCGATTTCCTTTAAATTTTAACAAAAATGTTCAATTTTATGTCTTTATGGCGCTACGTAAATCTTTTTTGATATTTTAATTTTCAATTTTTCACAAGCATTTTAAGAACATTCTTACTGGTTGAAATAGGATTTTTTTAAAAAATAGCATGCGATTTTTCTTATTTTGATGTTTCAGGAATTCTCTTTGCAAGCGACCAGCTGGCACGGAATTTTTAGGGCACGTTCGGTTTCATGGAAGCCAAGGGTAGAGTACTATTTTTCTTTTATGAAAAAATTAAATAGAGTAAAGTGCCCATATTTCGTCCCCCAGTGGCTTTTAGTCCCTAAATGTTGTAATTTTCAGTGAAAACCTACCAAATTTGGATTTTACATAGACTAACTACCCACGCACATAGAATAGAAACATAGGCAAATGTCGTACAAAAAAATTTTAACAATGCGAAAAATTGTTTTTTCAAAGGTATCTAAAAAATACGAAAGAAAAAAATGGTCCCAATTTTGTTCCTCCAAAAAATCCAATACGCTGAGCCTTAGCTTATAACTAAATCAAAATTTATTTCTAAATGAGTAAGTAATTTAATTTACATTAAAGTAAGGCACAAAGAAGTGTACTAATTATCAGTGGAGGAATAACATAACGAAACATTAGCCATCCAAACATGAGGAAAAAATTGAAAAAATTATCATGAAAAAGCATGTCTAATTTCGTCCCCGGGACGAAAATAAGAACTGCAAGGGGCACGAAATTGGGACCACGCTACTTCCCAATATGGCGGAGCTTCAGTTCCCGTAAGATGAACTCAGCGTCCTAAAACTCAATGTATGCTACTGTTAGCATCTTACCTACGTAAAATACATGCAATGGATAATAAATAAATACCTACAGTACAGTAAATAACGTTCTACAAACGATGTAATAAGAACTCAGGTCTTCTAAAAATGGAAAATTCGGCGTCTTTAATTTACATATTCGTCTTGGCGAACGAAACTTTCAATACTGACCCCTTTAACCATCCATCCCCGTGCTTTGCGTCATAAGTTACACCACTTTCGCAGAAGCGGAGAAGTTAAGGGGGACGAAATGAGGAAAGGGGACGAAATATGGGCACTTTACCCTATTCTTCAAACATAACTCAATATATTGTAAATCCTTCTAAAAGCTTACGTTGTTATTACAGCCTTCGATATTTTCTAAAGTATGACTTATTTTTCAACATTCAAAATAGGGCTCTTCCTTAAAAACTTTTATTATGTCATATTTTTTTTTTTTTTTACAAATGTATGAACAAATATGAGAAAAAGTTGTTATATTTTTACGGTAAAAGTTATGATCTAACCTTTTCATTTAAAAATTATAGTATATATATATAACTTTAAAGAAATTACTGCAAATTATTACATTATAATTACAAGCAAGATAAATTGTGCCATATTTGTTAGAAGTACGTTGATTCACATTTAAATTTAACTGAAATTTGCTTAAAAAGAGGTACTAAAAATTTTTCTACATAAACACTTTGCCACGCGCGTTCGAAAACACCTTTTAGATGCAGACCTAAATGTTTTAATTTCAATGTTACTAAATGAGCTAGTATAGAAGCTAAACGATCGCCCCTTTTTTGTGAAAACAATTTTCACTTGATCAAACAGCATCTAAAAGCTATATTGGAAAAAAAAATCATCCCTTTCATAATTATGAACAAAAGAAATATTTCGTCATGTATAAGTTTTGACAAAAATTCCATTGCAATTTGTTTGAGAAAGTAAGCATTAATTATTATTTTTTTCTTTTTTTGTCTTCCTTTCCTTTTTGTATTTCTTTTTTTCTTTTTTAAGAAACGTTTGTCCCTTTTCACAGTACGAGACAACCCATGTACACAGGTGACACTTAATGGTTGTAAAATCTATTATGTAAGCAAACGGCCTGATACTAAAAGTCTAGCTAGCTCATGTACAGGACAACCAAAACCAATTCTGACTGAAAAAAAGAGATTTTTGCTTACAGTTTTACCAATCCTTGTTTGATTAAGGGAGTAACCTATACGAACTAGTCGGATGTATCAATCCCAAAACTGTCTTCTATCTCATACATGTCAATACTTCAAAATTCGCTATCACAGTGCCAAAATTAAATGTCAATCTATGTTCAATATGAGAATTCTAAAAAGATGAAATTCCGTGCATTAGTTCTGGAGATATGATTACCACTGATATCGTTAAATCCAGCAAAATGCAGCCTAGCAGTGCCACCTATAGGGTGATTTATACCAAAACCTAATCATCATCAACTTATGTCAACGTCTAACTGAATATGAAGTTTGGGGAAAATTCGTGCATTAGTTCTTGAGATAAGAGCTATTGCGCAAATAATGACAAATGCAGCATAGCAGCGTCATCTGTTGAGCTATTTGCATCAACACATGATCAGCAATAATATTAATCAAGGTATACTTAAATCTGAAGTTTGGCGAAAATTTGTGCATTCGTGCATCTTGAGATAGAACAATTGAGAAAATCGTGCAAAATGCAGCGCACCAGCGTCACCTGTTTAGCGATTTACATCAAACGTAAACAGCACCAACTCATATGGGGTGTGGAAAAAAAGCGAATTTTGTCGATTAAGAGAGGAAAAATCTCAAATTTCGTTGATCGGCTGTGAAAAAATCGCGTGTTTCGACAGTTTATCGCGAAATTCTCAATTTGCCGCGGGAAAAATTGCAAATTTCTTCAGAGTCAATTAAGAATCGCGAATTTCGTTGATAGGGCGCGGAAAAATCGCAATTTTTGTCGATCGGCTTCGGAAAAATCGTCAGTTTCGTCAGTCGCGAGGAAAAATCGGAAATTTTGTCAATTTGCCGCGGAAAAAAATTGCAGATTTCGTTTGTCAGTTCAGAATTACGAATTTCGTAGTTCGGGTGTGGAAAAATCGCGAATTTTGTCGATTAGGAGTGGAAAAATCTCAAATTTCGTTGATCGGCTGCGGTAAAATTGGGTGTTTCATCAGTTTATCGCGAATTTTGTCAATTTGCGCGGGAAATATGTGAATTTCGTCAGAGTCAGTTAAGAATCGCAAATTTCGTCGGTAGGGCTTGAAAAAATCGGAAATTTCGTCGATCGGCTTTGGAAAAAGAGTCAATTTCGTCAGTCGCTAGAAAAAATCGGGAATTTCGTCAATTTTCCGCGAAAAAAAATTGAAAATTTCGTCAGTCAGTTAAGAATCACGAATTACGTCGATTGGGTGCGGATAAATTGCGAATTTTGTCGATTAGGAGGGGGGAAATCTCAAATCGCGTTGATCGGCTGCAGAAAAAGCGCATGTTTCGTCTCTTTATGGCGAATTTCGTCAATTTGCCGAGGGAAAAATTGCAAATTTTGTTGATAAGACGAGGAAAAATCACAAATTTCGTCGATCAGGTGCCGACAAAATCGCAAATTTCTTCAATCAGGCGCGGACAAATCGCAAATCTCTTCGATCATGCGCGGGAAAATTGCAAATTTCGTCGACCGGGCAAGTAAGAATTGCAAATGTTGTCGATCGGGCACGAAGAAATCGCGAAATTTCTTGATCAGGCTCGGAAAAATCGCAAATTTCTTTGATAAGGTGCGGGAAAATCGCCAATTTTCATTGATCGGGTGCAGAAGCGCGAGTTTCATTAGTTTAGAGCGATAAAAAAATCGCGAATTCCGTCAATTTGCCGCGAGAAAAAATTGCATATTTCGTCCGAGTCAGCTACACTGTAAAAATTTTTTTGTAAAGTTAGTAAAGTTTTTCTAAGAAACTGGGATTCCTAGAACTTTTCATGTAACGGCAACAACAAAAATTTCTGTAACAGCGTCTGTTAGAGGAATTTTTCTTGTTGCCGTTACAAAAAAAGTGCTAGGAATCACAGTTTCCTAGAAAAACTTTAGTAACTTTACAGATTTTTTTTTACAGTGTACGATCGCGAATTTCGTTTATCAGACGCAGAAAAACAGCGAAATTCGTCGATCAGAGGTGAAAAAATAACAAATTTCGTCTATCGGGCACGAAAAAAATCGCAATTTCGTCGATAAGGCGCGGACAAATCGCAAATTTCGTTGTTTGGGCGTGGAAAAATCGCGAATTTACACTGTAAAAAAATCTGTAATGTTACTAAAGTTTTTCTAAGAAACTGGGATTCCTAGAACTTTTTATGTGACAGCAACAACAAACATTCCATTAACAGCGTCTGTTACAGGGATTTTTCTTGTTGCCAAAGTTCTAGGAATCCCAGTTTTCTAGAAAAACTTTAGCAACTTTACAGATTTTTTTTTACAGTGTAGTTGATCAGGCGTGGAAAAATCGCAAATTTCGTTGATCGGCTCCTCCGCCCTCCCCCCCCCCCCCCCTTCGTTCATAAAGTTCACAATTTTTTTTTCGGCATTAGCCACTTTCATGCCTATGTTTGTTTTTTACCTCTTTTAATGAAACAAAATTTACTCGTGAATAAAGTCAAGGAATATTATCACTCCTTCTATCCTTGCTATATCTCTGTTATATATACAAACATAAACTATTGATATTGGCAGGTATTCTTACTCGGAAACTATGTAATCAAATGAGGTTTTTTTTTTTTTTTTTTTTTTTTTTTTTTTTTTTTTTTTTTTTTTTTGTAAAACCAAAATATCTGTCAAAAAAAATGCTGTCAAAGTGGGCGTTTTGAACCGAATTCCTGAAGCGGCAACACGAAAAAGGAGGAAAACGTCATCACGTGACAAGAATAGCGGATAACTCAATAAGCAATTTATCAATCAAAAAATGGAAAACGATATTCGATTCCAAATTGCTTTAAAATCAGACCTTATACGTTTAAAAATGAGTCAGAAAATGTGTCAGAAAATTTCGCGTTGTTGAACAGGAAATTCAAGAACCATCTTAAAATCACTTTGCGTACAAATGAAACGTTATATGTTACTGTTACACGTAAAAGCAAGATAAATTGACTATCTAACTTTAAAATAAATAAACATTGTTTAACGTCTGATATACGATTTAAAATTAAAAAATATATTACAATTTATCAGACAACAAGTAAAAATTACATAAATATATTTAATACAATTAAAAATGCAAACGTTTCGAGCTAAGTTTTAGCCCCCCATCTGTTCAATAACATTCAAATGACCAGAAAACTATATATCATGTTTACAGTTAATAACTATTAACAGTTACAATTAAAGAAAATATAACAAACCATATCAAAGCAATGCTATGTATACAGATGGGACTGCACAGGATTCATGAATCGGCGAAATTTGCTTACGAGTGAACATACCTTCCAGAAAAACTCTACTTTTAACGTTATTACAACTGGATCTGATAACTATCATATTTGCGAAATCTGGGATATGGCCGGTATCCAAAGAATGCTGTAGAAGTTCAGACTGTAGGTTTCCAAATTTGTAGGCACGCTTATGTTCGGCAAGGCGAATGGCACATGTACGACCAGTTTCGCCAATATATATACCGAGTCGCAATCTTTTCATGGGATACTGTAAATTGACCAACTTCTTCCAAATTTTATTAAATGTACAATTTCTAACAGTGATTCTCATTTACCATCTAAATTTTTAGATTCTGTCAAGCCTGTTTATATTGAACTTTAAAGTAGTATTGTTTTTAGAAAGGCAGAGACTTTGCTTTACAAATTAATTTTTTAATTCAAATATGCCATAAAAATATGTTGTAACGAATTCTGACATCCAGCTGCTGCTTGCTATTACGCTTGTTGAAACGACATGCTCTAGCATTTTAATATAAATATGAACAGAATATATATATATATATATTTTTTTTTTAACAAATGAAACGCATTAAAATTGTTCCCATTAAAGATTAATATAAACTTTGAGTAATTAGTTGTTCTAATTATATAAAAAACAATTTTAAATTAAATTGTCATTATCTACATATTGTTCCTCTAGATTACGATACATACTTTCTGTCTTAAAATAATTAAAACATTTTTATTGTATAGATACGGTATCTGACTGCTGTAATTAAGCTGCCAACTGGACCTCCGTTTTGAAATTAAAGTTTTATGTATTCAGTTATGATGAAAGGAATAGCACGTTAATTGTGGCAAAAATATTTTAAGTTGATTTAACAAATCACTTTAGTACATTTAAATTGCCGAATGTAAACAGTTAGGTAATCTATTCTATACAGTAGCAATTAAATTTAAAATGAAAGCTGCAAAATCATACCTGACAAATTGCTTTTAAATATTTATATATAATTCCCACGGGTCTTTGAAAGCTGATTTTTATTAAAACGGTTACTTTTATCTAAATCTACATTTCAAACAAAAAATCACAGTCAACAAAACACATTCTCTATTTACGATAAGGCGTCGATGGGTATAATGAAGACGTTGAGCTTAATAGAGACGCCATGTTTCTCCCAAGCCCCTGTGCTTTGTTAAAATCTCGGCGCTTATTCCCCGTTGCCACTGAATTCAAGCTTTATTCTGGATGGAAATTAAATCCCGGAATTGATCCAATGAGGAAATAATTAAGAAACGCAAAGCCAGGACTCCATTAACGGACCCAAAAAGAGTCTTAAGTGGCGAGAGAAAATTAAAGATTTTTTTTTTCTTTTTTTAATGTAAAAGAACGCAAAAAAGAAAGAATGCCCAGATAGTAGCGGCTCATGGTCTCGATTGATGCAAGAAGAGAGCTCATAAAAGAGATTCATTAGAATGTTTTTTATTTATGATTGTTTTTAATCAAAGGAGGAGTTGAAGAAGATATAAAAAAGCTTTGCCATAAATAGTGTACTAAAGGAATAGCTTTTATAGTTAATCTAAATCCAGTTTTTTTTGTGATTTAATGGTTTGTATTAATTTCTTTATGCGAAAGAAGAAAGCAAAGCTTGAATGGGATGACAAAAATTATTTGTGTGATTATGAGTTATACTGATTGAAGATGGCCTCCTATTATTTTTTTTTTCGAAAACTTTTTTATGAAAAAAAAAAAAAACAAAAAAAACTGATTGCATTTTTTTCAATTAAGATGAATGAATAAAAATAAAGACAAAGATGAAACCTAATGATTTTTTTGTTCTTAAAAGCGAACTCATTGGTCCCTATTGAAAAATACAATTTCCATTAAAAAATTAAACCAAACTTAAGAATTCTATAGAATTCTAATAATAAATGCATGCTGTGAAGATGTCTTAGCGTTTACAAGAAGCATGCTCTTGTGAAATTATGAAAATTTTCAGGCAGATTTAAAATGTTAATCATAAATTTATAGATGATTTAGTTTTTGCGTAATATTTTCCTATAGGGTTGAAAGATGATGTCATTGTGTTTAAAATAAAATTTCGGCATAGATTTTTAATATAGGGCAATTCCATCGTAACTGAAGTAACATTTGATCATCGAATTTTGTTTTCAAAACTGTGTACAAAATATACTAATAAAGCTAGAACAAATTTTTACAATTTAAAATATTTCTTACTAACGACTTAATACTTAAATACATGCAAATTATTTCAACCTCTCTTTGAGTCCCCAAAATTGCAATTCAAAATTTTGTAACTGACGTAACATAAAATAAACAAACATTTTTTCTGCCTTTGTTGAAGTGTAAAAATTATCAAAACTATCCCGTTAAAAAAAAAGTGATTTAATGTTCTCAATAACACTAAGTAATGACAAATTATAACAGTAACTTGTTTAATTAATTTCTGAACAATAAAAAAGAAAAAAGTGCAATTACAGATGTAACTGACGTAACTTTTATTGTGTAACTGACGTAACATTATGACTTTACAAAGACAATAATGGTACTTAACTTAGTTTGTAAACAGTAATTTACAATGCCTTTTTATTAGGATTTTATTATAGAATATAAAAATATCAATTTTTCCAACCATACCCTTAAATTAAACATATTATAAATTTTATTCCCCTCCACAAAATGATAATTTTCTGCGGAATAGCCCTATAAATTAGAAGTGTTGAACAAAATATTTATTATTTTCTTCTATCTTTACAAGAAGAAAGTATTGGATTCGTGAAAATTTTCGACTTCCGGTTTTCATAGTTTCGATAGACTTATACGTTTTAGAAGATCCAGAACACGATTTGACTGTTCTTACAGAACATGTTTGTCTGGTGTGTCTGTGTGTGACAAAGCTTTTGTGGGTGCTCTATCTCAAAAAATATTGCGCAGAGTTTAATAAAACTTCAGATTCAATTAGAATTTGATAAAAATACGGTTAATTTGATTTTTCTTTCATTCTTTTTTTAAATCAAAAAAAAAAAAAAAAAAGTAATTTAACAAATTACAACGACCATTTGGAAAATGATTTTTTTCAAAGACTAAAATTTAAGACATAAAAAAAATCTCACGGAGTTGATCATACATTACGACGCCATGGATTAAACATTAATAGTGTTATTACACGTAAAAATTGCAAGATTTCCTGAAACTTACGTATTATCCACCTGAAACTTACGTATTAACCAAGCATTTCATTGGCTGTTCGGGAAAAGACTTTTCGATCGTAGAAATCTGACGACCCATTTTAAATGAAATTCCATTCTTAAACTTCTAAACATCCCACAATATTACTTTTTACACCGTCATATAGAGAAAAAGACTTTAAAGTACTTTTAAATGCAATTTGTTTGAAAGCTGTATCTCAATTTGTTTCCGAGTTATTAATTTTTTTTTGTAGTTTTTATTAATTTTTTGTCATAGTAGCAACAGAAGTATCCATCTCTGTTGAAAGTAAAGGGAAATACAGATTACGCTATAGACCAATCAGAAAATGAATAAAATGCGGATTAAGCCAATAAAAAGCTTCAGATATGCTTTTGATTTCCTACCCTGACGAGGACAATAACCATTTTTCCAAATAGTTAATAAATAGGTGCTGATTAGTTTTTGGTGTAAATCGTCCAACAAGTACACTGTAAAAAAAAATCTGTGAAGTTACTAAAGTTTTTCTAGGAAACTGGGATTCCTAGAACTTTTCATGTAACGGCAACAACAAAATTTCATGTAACAGACACACTTTTGCGCCGAAAATCAAAAACTCTGTAAAGTTACTAAGAATTTTTTTGGAAACTGGGATTCCGAGAACTTTTCATGTAACTGCAGCCAGGGTTACAAATAAAAGTTTTGTAAGATTACTGAAATTTTAGCAGATTTATTTGTAAAGTTACAGATTTTTGTAGCGTTACAAAAACTAGTTTTGTAGATTTGCAGCTTTTTTCGTACAGTTACAGGTGAAAGTTTAGTAAGCATGTAACTTTACATCTGTAGAACTACAGATTTTTTTTTTACAGTGTAGTGCTGCTATGCTGCATTTTTCTCGATTTCCGTAATAGCTGTATCTCAAGAACTAATATGCGGATTTTCATCAAAATTCAAATTCAGTTAGACGTTGGCATATGTTGTTGCTAATTAAGGCTTTGGTGTAAATCTCTCTACAAGTTGCGCTGCTATGATGCATTTTCACGTTTTCCACAATAGCTCTATCTCGAGAACTAATTACCGATTTTCATCAAATTTCAGTTTCAGTTAGACATTGATATAAGCTGTTGTTTATAATATTTTGGTATAAATTCCCCTACAGGTGACGTTGATATGCAGCATTTTTCAGGATTTTAGCGATAGTCATATCTCAAGAACTACACTGCAAAAAAAATCTGTAAAGTTACTAAAGTTTTTCTAAGAAAATGGGACTCCTAGAACTTTTTATGTAACGGCAACAACAAAAATTCCTGTAATCTGTAAAGTTACTAAAGTTTTTCTAGGAAACTGGGATTCCTAGAACTTTTTATGTAACGGCAACAACAAAAATTCCTGTGTCTGTTACAGGAATTTTTGTTGTTGCCGTTACATAAAAAGTTCTAGGAATACCAGTTTCCTAGAAAAACCTTAGTAACTTTACAGATTTTTTTTTTTTTTTTTTTTTTTTTTTTTTTTTTTTTTTTTTTTTTACAGTGTAATGCACAGATTTTCATCAAACTTCAGATTCAGTTAGACGTTGACATCATAAGTTGCTGATTAATTTTTGGTGTAAATCACTGAATAGGTGGCACTGCTACGCTGCATTTTTCAAGATTTACACGATTTTAGAGATAATCATACATATCTCAAGAACTAATGCATGGAATTTCGTCGAACTTCATATTCTGTTAGACATTGACATACACTTTCACATAAATGGATCCTTACTAGACTTGAACGTATACTGCCCAAAAGATGTCGCTTTTATGCTCTTTGTGTTGGGAATTTTGGTTGCAGACATCTAAGAAGATGGGTGGAAATACCCCTTAATTTAGGTAAATGGGTTTTTCATGCAGAATTATCCGATTTGCTTCACATTTGGTATACCGGTTTATTCTGATAAGGTGATTCCCTAATTATTTACCGTTTGGCTCAAAAAGAGTGAGTTCTATTTTATGAAAAATAGACATAAATAAGAGTGTAATATACAATTAGTGTGAATAGCCTGTGAGCTCAATGCCATCAGTTTAACTGGGCACTTTTCTTTTTTCTGTTAGTTTTCAAAGCAAAAAAGTATTTCTATATTGTCTGCATTTTTAGCGACAGGTTTATTTATGTTTATTTTTAAATCTCTAAGCGTCTGTCCCTCATTTTTCTGTTTTCTGAAAACAATTTAAATTGGCTGCAAGGAATTATTAATTATTTAAAAAAAATTATGTTTAAAAAAAATATCAAAGTTGAAGGGATGTGAAAAGCTTATTATTCCGAAACCGCGAAATTAAATTTAACTTACCCGGTGAATTAAAATACTTTTATGAAAATGAAGGAGTCTCCATACTGTCATTGGTTTTTAATCAAATGAAAAAATTAAAATTAATAAAGAAAAGTTTTGCCGCAAGTAAAGAAAACAAGAAATAACTTTTATAATTAATCTAAATCCACTACTCCCCTTCTTTTTGTGATGTGAACTTGAAGAAGATTAGAGTTTTTTCTTGAATCACGTATAGCGAGTGTTTCAATCTTAAAAGAAACCACCATACAACAATGTTTAAGTTTCTGTCTCCAACACCTATCACAGAAATCGCACTATCAATACTCAATTTATTCTCAACCACAACTAATAATTGATATTGTCAAAAAAGGCAAAAACTTTAAAGGTTGCCAGTTCTGTTTAGGCTGATCCTTATATTGTGAAAAATTGCCCATACATAAAAGCTCTTCCAAAGTTGATTAATTTAAAATATCTGCGTAGTAGTAGTAGATTTAAATTTATGTAATTATAGTAATGTATAGTAAGTTATGTAATGTATAGTAATATATTAAGTAGATTTTAAATTTATGGAAGAAGAAACAATAGGAATCATAAAAATAAAACAATCTATAAACATTTAATCAGACCAAGCGCGGTATGGCAGAGGACGCGTGAAATTCATCTTGGCAACTTTCAATTCAGAATTTAATATCTAGTTTTCTTATTTTAATGTTACATCAATTTATTTTTAGCTCACAGGCTATCAAAGCCTGAGAGCTGGTGTGCCGCGAGTTCTGTATGTAAGTATGTACGTATGTAATCATGTACGTACGTAACGCAATAACTATTGATAGAAATATCCGATTTGCTCCAAATTTTTTTTCTAGGTTCATTCTCACAAGGTGCTTCGCTGATTAGTTTTGGGGTTCCTTGGTTAAGTATGAAGGGAGGGGGCTAATCCCCCCCCCCCTTAAATTAGATAAAATGGTTTTTCATGTAGAATTATCAGATTTGCTTCAATATGCTCAATATCAATTTGCTTCAGATTTGCTTCAGAACGGGGGGATACCCCCCCCCCCCCCCTTAATTTAGATAAATGGGTTTTCTTATACGATTTGCTTCAAATTTGGCACACAGGTTTATTCTGATAAAGCGCTTCACTGTTGAGATTCGGAGGCTCATTGGTTATGTATAAAGATGTGAAACAGGGGGGAGGGGCTAATCCCCTCCTTAATTTATTTTTCGAAAGGCATTATTCTTTGAAGTAAGAGTATGATATACAATTAGCTTGAATAGACTGTGACCTCAATGCAATCAGTTTATCTGGGCACTTTTCTTTCATATTCAATCTTTAAGGCTGTTCTTAACTGCTCTGCTCAATAAGCGCAAAACGTTTTGACACATTCACAAATTTATTTTTTAACGGAATGATATAAAATTGGAAAGACCGACCATGGAAACGATTTGGGATCGAACTGTTTTTCCATTTTCTAATCAATAAATTACCTGTTGATTTATAAGCGATTTTGATCACGTGACAAACTCGTTTTTCAACCTTTCTTGAGTACCTATTCTTCCTTACGCGGAAATTCGGTTTAAAACGCTTACTTTGACATTATTTTCTGAAAGATCTATTGCGTTTGCAAAAAAAAACGGAAAAAACAGCTTGATAACGTAGTTTCTGAAGAACAATACTTGTTAGTTTCATGCATTTCCGAACAAAAATAAATTAAAACTTATGTCAGAATGTTGCCCTTTAAGGATTTGAGAACAGCCTTAGTAGCATGCAATAATTATTTGATTTCCTGCAGCGGCCGCGGATCTCCTAAAAGCTACAAGGGAGTCTAAAAAGTTCCTTGAGTGCGAGGAGTCATTTATCCTGAATAAGTGATTGCATTGTAGCGAAGAGAAATGTGGAACCACTAGCAAATTGCTAAAGAGTGATCTATCATTTATTTTATTTTATTTGTTTTATCTAGGACAACCGATATCACCAATAAAGAAAAACATACTGTCATGCAGCATAGAGGTCTGCACTGGCCCGGGCTTGGGATGAAGTACGTTCTCGGCCCGGCAAAATGAAGGCAAACTTTCAAACGAGCCGTCAGAATAAAGAAATTATTTTAAAAGAATAAAAAACTTGTAAAAAAATAAGGGTGCCACTGAAAGGAAAATTATGCCGTCTTTATCTAGGACGTATGGTAGTCATTTTCTAAATCCGTAAACTAGAAATATAGATTTTCGAGTTGTGCGAATAAGGTAAACACATAAACTGAATAGACGAAATAATTGAGAATTTCTAAGTTTATAGTTTTGTAGATGATGAAGCGATACATTATATTATGAATCGTTTGAATTGGGATAAATTATCGCTTGATTTCTAGAATTAATTCATAAACTGGAATTATAGTTACTAAAACTCACTTCTTGTGTTCCCATTTATTTGAAGAAATTTTTAAATGTTTGACCTCGATACTATAGGAAAAACTATAGGGAAAACGTCCTTGAATTTTAATAGGGATAACTAGAACTCACTAGCAAAGGGAACTAGAATTTATAAGGATGACATTGGACTATATTTTCTAAAGCCACAATTTGTTTTATAGATGCCAGTGGCAGAATTCTTTTTCAAAGTGCCTATAAAAAAATAAACGTGCCCGGCCGATAAAAAAAAAAAAAAAAAAACTAGTATGTTGTGGCCATCACAAAACTTTCTTCTACATAAATCACGTCAATTAAATCATTTAAATAGCACAAGAAATTACATCAATTTAGCCCCAATTCACATCAAAGTATATCTGAATTTGAAGTTTGATGAAAATTCGTGCATTAGTTCTTGAGATAGAGCTATAGCGAAAATTTTGAAAAATGTAGCATAGCAGCGCCACCTGTTGAGCGATTTACGTCAAAACATTAACAGTACTAATTCATATCAAGGTATACCTGAATCTGAAGTTTGTTGAAATTCCAAGCATTAGTTCATGAGATAGAGCTATTGCGGGATTCGCAAAAAATGCAGCAAAGCAGCGCCACCTGTTGAGCGATTTACATCAAAATGTGTAAAACGTCAATTCATGTCAAGGACTAACTGAATCTGAAGTTTGATGGAAATCCGTGCATTAGTTCTGGAGATTGAGCTATTGAGGAAATCGTGAGAAATGCTACATAGCAGCGCCAGCTGTTGAGCGATTTGCACCAAAAACTAATCAGCACCAATTTATATCAGGACTAACTGAATATAATTTTTTATTAAATTCAGTGCATTAGTTCTTGAGATAGAGCGCCCACAAAATTTGTGTCACATACAGACAGACTGACAGAGTCACAGACTCACAGGCAGACATTTTGTAAAAACATTTTTTTCGGATCTCTGACCCCTAAAACTTGTTATCCGTCGAAAACCGAACGTCGAAAATTTTCACGAATCCAATACTTTTTTCTTGTAAATATAGAAGAAAGTAAAAAGGTAAACGTGCCGAGCCGGGCCGACCAAAAAATTAAACGGGCCATCCGGTCCGACCGGCCGATATGAAAATTTAAACGAAAACGATAAAATACGAACCATTTTTAATGGATATGATTTTCGTCAGAATAAGTATTAATGATATCGCACGAACCGATTCTAGTTTTACAACATCAATACAGAACTGCTCAGGCATCCGAAAGTTACGGGACAGCGATCGAATGCTTTCGATTGTAAACGGTTTGTCGAATATCACTGAAATCTTTGACGAATTGTCTTTGAACTTCGAGCATGTGAAGAACATGTTTGACTTCATATTTTTCAGTGAAGATTTAGTCGCAGGAACAATAGGGGCTAACAGTAAATTTAATAATAAAATAAGGTCTCGATCATTCGTGTAACAGAAAATGGTAAAAATGGTCTGTCACTGTAGCAAAAAACCTATGTGGGTCCTGTGTAACGTTTGTGTGCATTTGTATAAGCATAGCACGCACATTCGTGATGTTGTTAACGTTTCTATGAAAAATTCAAATGTCTTTTGTATATAGCACTAGGGGGCTCTTCCACCTACGAGCAACGCTCGCCAACCCCCGTTCAGACACCGCAAACTCTAAAAGCACGCTAATTTGATCGGCTTAAAAAAATTAGGAAGAATGAATTATAATTAAAACAAGTTGGAAATTGCTCGTCAAACGTGGCAAATGAGGTGCGTTCGTACTATAACTAGTTTTATAATTATTTGCACCCCATGTTGTACTGAATGTATAATTTTTTTCACTTCATAAGGTGCATAGTCTGTAACATCATTAAAATGCACTTCCAATATTTTTTTTCCCATTCCCCGTAATGTAACGGAACACTTTTGACTGTCCCTGTAATTAAAATATGCATCCGATTTTCATAAAATTTGAAATGGCTCGACAAAATTTTGCAACAGTTATATATTTAAAATTTCAGATCATTCGGAAGGTTGTAACATCATTAAAATGCATTTGCAATAATTTTTCCCATTGCCGTAATGTAAAGAAAAACTTTTGACTGTCCCTGTCATTAAACTATGCATCCGATTTTCATAAAATTTGAAATGGCCCGACAAAATTTTGCAACAATCATATATTTAAAATTTCAGACCATTCGGTTGGGTAGTTTTTGCTCTGTTACATGCGGACAGACAGACAGACAGACAGACAGACAGACGGACAGTCGGACAGACAGACGGACAGTCGGACAGACAGACGGACGGACTGAACGACGACTATAGGTGCTACGTATTTATATAATTACGAACGCACCTAAAAACAGTGGCGATCTCCCTGTTAACGCATTATTTTCGTCTTTAATTAACACGTTCACGCCGGCGCGGTGGGTCACACTCGACTGTGTCAGAGTTCTCAAGTCTCCGGCTTTTTTTCACACCGCTATTATTTTAGAGAAAATGTTGTTTCTTTAAATCGCCCAATTGTTCTAATTAAATAAAACAACATTTTCTGTATTGAAATACTAATATCCAAAAAGCCGGAGACTTTGCAGATCTGAGACAGTCGAGTGTGACACACCGCGCCGGCGTGAACGTGTTAAATCAGATCAGTGAAACATGCGAAAATAAGCTAATATAAAATCAGTTAAGTAAAGAGTAAATATTTTTTCAGATTTGCTGAATCATGTTTAAAGTAAAACAATTGAAAAAGACATGTTCCAAGTTTGAACTATTTATCTTCAACGGTTCTTGGCTTATAACAATTTAAATACAAGAAATGGTAAATAACTCATCATGAAGAAAAACGCATTTTCACAAGAAGTCTTTCCCATGACACCCATTGCTTAAGGCTGTTTGTTCTCAGTTCACAACTGCTCTGCTCAATAAGCGGAAAACGTTTTGACACATTTACAAATTAATTTTTTAACGGAAAGATATAAAATTAGAAAGCCTGACCGTGGAAGCGATTTGGAATCGAACTGTGTTTTCCATTTTTTGATAAATAAGTTATCTATTGAATTATAAACGATTTTGAATACGAGACAAACACGTTTTTCGCCCTTTCTTGAGTAGTTATTCTACTATCGCGCGTAAATTCGGTTCAAAATGACAACTTTGACACTATTTTCTGCGTTTGCAAAAAAAAAAAAAAAAAAAAAAAAACCCGGAAAAAACAGCTTGATGACATAGTTTCTGAACAACAACACCTGCTAGTTTCATGCATTTCCGAACAAAAATAAATTAAAACTTATGTCATAAAGTTGCCTTCTCGGATTTGAGAACAGTCTTAAAAGCTCGATTTTGAAAACAAACCAAAACGAAAGAAGTAATATTTCCTGTTCTAATTAAGATAGAAACATGATTTAAACGTCATTTTAAGCAGTGAAAAAAAAAAAAAAAAAAAAACAGAGAAAATTTTAATTCAATAAAATGTTTTTAGAAAATTTGAAGATTTTTGTGTCCCGGACCCCTCTAATAGGAGAATATAAAATTAGGAATTTTACCAAATGTTTATTTTTTAGTACTTTTAAACAAAAAAAAAAGGCCTTTAGTTTTAAAAATGGGATTCACTAATGGAATTTTTACTACTGCCCACCTGCTAATATGAAATTTCTTAGTTTTGCTCTGTAACTATACTAGAGTCAAAGAATAAATATAGATGCATTCTCGTTTCAAAATAGTTTGCCTCTCGTGTACCAAAAATCGGTTTAAAAAGGCAATTTTGACAGATTTTTCTAAAAACTTCTTTCCCTGTATAATAAATACAGAAACATTATGCGATTTCTTAACAACTAAATAAAAATGCCTGCAACCTTTATGCATTTACGAATAAAAAATGACATGAATGTGTTTTGTTTCTTGCATTCACAATTCCAATTAACAGCATTAATAATAATGGATAAAAGTTACTTAAAAGGCACTCCATGTACTTAAAAATTAGTATATTTATGAATAAATGATACAAGATAAATTTATTGCCTGCATCGTGTCTAAGGTTCAGTGATACATATCAATGTATATATATCATGATATATATCTCATATTTATTTTCAAAATATCATAATGCTTTATACACTGGTGTCCAAAATTAAGGACCAGTCACAAAATGCTAATTTTCAAGTACGCGAATACTCAAAAGGAAATGACAAAATTCCAATAATTACTATCTCTGTAGCACAGCTAGCCCATATAACACTTATGTCACACATGGTCACAAGGGTTACAGTCACTACAGTGACGCCAAAAAAATAGGAAATTCCATACATCTCATTATGAGTCTCAAATGATCACTATATGTGACTCCACTGAGACGTCACTGTGACTGCTGCTTTGTGATGAGTCACCATGTGACTTTACAATGTACTTACGTTGTGACTCTCATGCGACTGTCATCTGTAGACTCAAGTTCAAAGTCATCGTAAACGCTGCATTGTGATAAGTTACCAAATAATGTCAAATTAAAGTCACATGATTGACTTTCAGGGGACAGAGAGACTACTGTGAAGTCACCATTGTGCTCTTTTGTGAAAAGTCACTATGTGACTATAATATTATATTATTTGGTGACTTATCATATTGCAACGTTCATGATGACTTTGAAATTGAGTCTAAAAATGACAGTCACATGAGAGTCACAATGTAACTACATTGTAAAGCCACCTGGTGACTCGTCACAAAGCAGCAGTCACATTGACGTCTCAGTGGAGTCACATATACTCATCATTTGAGGCTCACAATGAGATGTGTTGAATTTCCTATTTTTTGTTTCACCGTAGTGACTGTGACACTTGTGACCATGTGTGACATGAATGAGATGCTATATGGAGTAGAATTATTTGAATTATATTATTTCCTTTTGAGCATTTGCTTACTTAAAAATTAGCATTTTGTGACTGGTCCTTAATTTTGGACACGAGTGTAATTAAGATACATATAAAAGCACAAATAATTGTGCAAAAATTACTTTCAGGTCTATACATATAATATAAAGATATTTAAAATGCAAATTAAAAATATCTTCACATACATTCGAAAAACCCATGCGTTACAAGGCCGTCATCAGTAGGATTTAAATGTTGTTATTATTTTCTTTTGCGCTTATTCGAGAATTGTCCAGAAGAAAACATTGTAATTTAAAGTTGTTCGTCATATAAGATTCTGGAGAATTCTCGAATAAGCGCAAAAGAAAATACTAACAACATTAAAACCCTACTGATGACGGCCTTGTAATGGTTGAAAACGTTCTGGATTTTTCTAAGGTATTTTAAGATATTTTTAACTTGTATTTTAAATATCTTTATATTATATTTATGCACATGAAAGTAATTTTTGTACAATTATTTGTGCTTTTATATGTATTTTAATTATTTAACTCAAGGTGAATATAGCACTTGAATTTTAACTTTCATTTATCATGATGTTTGTTATTATTTTCGATATTTATACACTATTTGATATTTATTTTCAAAATATTGTGCATGATAGTTTTAAAGTTTTGAATAAAAAGCACTGTAAATGAATTTTTCAACTTTTATTGACTATTTCGTTCTACAGACAAAAAAACTTTTGATGCATAGGCAATACCTTTTTTAGCCAAAATAAGAAAAAAATGTCTTTCAAACTTTACGCTTGAAGCTGAATTTTTAAATGTAGAACCAGTAATTATGTAGGGCAATGTTAACTTAAAACAACAATTGAAAGATAAACTACGAGTATAGATAATCAATTATTTACCGAAAATTAGAGATGATCTTTACCGATTCAGTTCACTTTGAAATGCACAAAAAGTTAAGGAATGAAAAGTAGACAAGCTTACATTCATGTTTAAAAATTAATAAAATTATTTTGTATTTAAAATTTTGTTTATTAGTCATAAAATTTTCTTGATATTTGACGCTGAATCCTGCAGTTGGATTTTTGATGAGTGGAAAAGCAAATCAGAAAATTATTTCTTTCCAGAAAATTATTTCTGTTTTCAATTAGTTGATTTTCAGTTTTGTTGCAAGTGAATCTGTCTATTCTAAAAAAAAGTAACTAACGATGTAATCACCGCAATAAATGACTTTTTTGTGACCAGAGGTCTTTCTTCGCTAATATTAAGAAAACTGCTGCACACAAAGCTATGAAAATTGGTAGTATTGTACAGAAATGTGTGATAAGCACACTGATGCAGGCAGTTTTTAAATGAAGAGTTATTTTAAGAGATATTTTATGTTAAAGTTGGTCAAAATCGTTCCATTAAAAAAGTTTTATAGGAGCAAAAACTATGCGTAGGATTTTAATCATTTTGTCTAAGGATATACATTAGAAGCTCCTGGTGTGCAAGCTGCATTTATTATTTTAATTTTTTGAGGGTTTATTTCAATTTTAAATTTAAATTTTCAGCATGTCGAGAGCCATTACATATTTTAGAAAAGGTTATTATTTATTTTAAATTGTTGCCAATTGTAAAATCAGCGCAAAGAATAATATTTCCTTCAAATTAAAAATTTATGACTTCAAATTAAAAATATATCAATTAAAGTGACTATTTTAAACAGAAAAAGAAACTTTCAAATGAGAATTGAATGATTACGTATTAAAAGCGGGAAAATATTGAAAATTACGTCGTAAAAGCTATATTTGCACGTGAATATTAAAAGAGAAAGAAAATTTTAAAATAATAAATTCATTAATATGCGCTAAAAGCCGTAAATGGAGGAAATTACGTCAGATTTAAAATGGCCAATTAATAATATTCCAAAAAGTTTAAATTTAAAAATATATTTACACGAGACATTTATTTTACATTTCTGGATGATCTTTTAAACTATTGTTGCCGATTCTAAGGCAGCGCAAATAAAAATATGTCCTTTCTAGCAAAAAAAGTATTTTCATTTAAATATTAAAAAGAGAAAGAAAACTTTAAAATAATAAATTCATTAATATGCATTAAAAGCAGTAAATAGAAGAAATTATGTCAGATTTAAAATAATCAAACAAAAACATTGAAAAAGAGTTTAAATTTACAAATATATTTACACAAGACATTTATTTCATATTTTGATATGATCTTTTTAACTATTGTTGTGAATTCTAAATAGCGCAAATAATGTTTTCTTTCTATCAACAAAAGTATTTTCACGTGACTATTAAAATGGGAAAGAAAACTTTGGTGAAAATTACACCAGATTTAAAACGATACATTTAAAATGTCTTATTTAATACAATTTTATTATAGCATTGTTTTTAATAAAAAATACCAGGATGCAAAGACTCTGTGTACTTCAAATGTTTAACTGATCTTATCTAATCAAATATGAAAACAGCCAGTAGATGTTTAGCAATGGCTGACCCGGCCTTAAAATTCCCCAATCAAAGGGAAATGAATGGAAATCCATTTACAGGAAATCGCCACTGGTTTTTTAATTATAGTTCAATCCTCCGTAATCTTTTTAAATCCGATGAAATTAGTGTGTTTTTAGAGTTTGCGGTGCCTGAATAGGATTTGGCGAGCGTTGCTCGTAGGGGGCAGAGCTTCCAAGTTAAAAAAACAAACAAACGAAAAGACATTTAGAAAGTTTTCTTGTTAACTGCAATATGTTTTAGCTTGAAATTTAAATTTTCTGAAACTATTTACAATCCACAATGAGTTGACTAATTTGAAACTACCCAGATATATATCAAAAGATCCGATATTTTTGATATTTTCAAAACTATCGCGGACCCTGATTGTGCCTAGAAGCGAAATAAGAAATCACTGACAACTGCTAAAGCGTCATCTATCATGTGGAAGAGAACAATTTATCCGGGACAGTCGATAATATCCATCACAAAACTAAAATGTTCTGTCATGCAGCATACATACCTATTTCCTTATATCAAGAATGACGACGTCACTCCTTTTGGCACAATTCGTCAGGAGACACTTCATATTTATGTATGAGGCACGAAAATGGCTGCAAGATTTGATTCCTCTTCATTGACAAGGCTGTATGCATACTGGGGAATATAAGAAAGACCGAAAAGCTCTTACATAAAGATGAGCCGGATAGAAGCGCATCGGGAAGCAAAAAGGATAAGCGTCAGCTAATTGCACGTTATATTTAACTTCTTCAGATGCAAATAAGGTAGAACTTAATAGAGGAAAAAAAGTGCACATATGTTGCAACGAAAAAGTCACTGTGCATGCGAGCATGTAAAAGAGGTCCTTTTGTTCGACAGATAAAATTTGAAATGACATAACCTGCAAAAACAAGTAGGAAATTGGACGTCAAACGTGGCAAATGAGGTGCGTTCGTACTATAACTAGTTTTATAAATATTCAGATCTTGGTACAATAGCTGTTTGAGTGTTATACAAAAAGGCATGGATACAAAATTTATTACGATTTTATGCATTAAATTCGGTATTGTATGTAAATAATAGGACTCCATCTTAAATAGGACGCCATCACCATGACAACCTAGAATCATTACATATCGTGCGATATCATTGAATTAATTGCGTATGATATGATTTAATAGAATGAAGAAAACTTTTATTAATATCTTTTTAAGTTTCGATTCGATTTTCATAAAATTTGAAATGACTTGGCAAAGTTCTGCAACTATACATTAAATTTCAAATGATTCGATTAGGTATTAGTCTTTGTGATGTTATATGTAGACAGACGGAGATACAGACAGACGGACGGACCAGGCGACGACTATAGGTGCTACGTATTGATATAATTACGAACGCACCAAAAAAATACATTTAGAATATTATTTTATTAAGTTTTCTTGTTAATTGCAGTATATGTTTTATTTCCATTGCCTGAAAATATTTACTGTCAGCAATAAGTTGACTAAATTGAAATTACCTGATATATATCAAAATATCGGATATTTCTGAAACTATGACGGACCCTGATTGTACCTAGAAGCGAAATTAGAAATCATTGACTACTGCTAAAGCGTCATCTATCATGTGGAAGAGAACAATTTATCGGGGACAGCCGATGATATCCATCACAAAACTAAAATGTTCTGTCATGCAGCATACATACCTTTTTCCTTATATCAAGAATGACGACGTCACTCCTTTTGGGACAATTCCGTCAAGAGACACTTCATATTTATGTATGAGGCACGAAAATGGCTGCAAGATTTGATTCCTCTTTATTGACAAGGCTGTATACTGGAGAATATAAGAAAGACCGAAAAGCTCTTACATAATGATGAGCCGGATAGAAGCGCACCGGGATATAAACTAGTCGTTGGGGGCCACCGTAATACTTACCCATCATGGATATAGATAATATAAAGTATGAAAATAAAACATGTGATATTTGCTAAGCATTGTACCATGTTACTTTTATTCATAATTTAATTTATTTGGACTCCCTTAAATATAATTAATATAACCCCATATAGTCCGAGTGCCACAAGACCAAAATAAGGTGAAAACTGCAAATCGTGATAAGAATATACCGATTGGTCTACTTTATACTAATACAATGCATTTCAGAGGGGGAGGCATCGCGTAAAGTCGTGGAAATTCAAGATGGCGGCTGTTATTCAAAATGGCGCCATTTTCTGAATTTCCCCCCTATCCATCATATAAATGTATGTTTCAGGTCGATTTCGATGTTTTTAACGTCAAAAATTTCGTTTTTAATACTTTTCATCATAGTTGATTGAGTTTATGAATTCAGTTTGTATGATTGTTTGTCTGTCTGCCTGCTTGCCATTCCATGCTCTAACTCGCTTAAATATGCTACTCGATTGAATTCTCTCAGATTTTCATGTAATTTATATATGTTATTGAAGTTTACAATAACATGTTCCGAATAAAAGTGGAGTGTATAAGTTTTATAGTCCATTTACAGGGCCCTCAAAAGAATTCCATTATGTTATTGTCTATTAGTGCGGGTGCTACGGGCGAGAAAACTGCAAATCGTGAGAAGTATATGCCGATTGGTGAGTGTCTACTTTATATTAATACAATCCATATAAGAGGGGGAGGCATCGCGTAAAGCCGTAGGAATTCAAGATGGCGGCTGTTATTCAAAATGGCGTCATTTTCTGAATTTTCTTACTATTTATTATATAAATGTGTGTTTCAGGTCGATTTCGATGTTTCTAACGTCAAAAATTTCGTTTTTAATACTTTTCATCATAGTTGATTGAGTTTATGAATTCAGTTTGTATGATTGTTTGTCTGTCTGCCTGCTTGCCATTCCATGCTCTAACTCGCTTAAATATGCTACTCGATTGAATTCTCTCAGATTTTCATGTAATTTATATATGTTATTGAAGTTTACAATAACATGTTCCGAATAAAAGTGGAGTGTATAAGTTTTATAGTCCATTTACAGGGCCCTCAAAAGAATTCCATTATGTTATTGTCTATTAGTGCGGGTGCTACGGGCGAGAAAACTGCAAATCGTGAGAAGTATATGCCGATTGGTGAGTGTCTACTTTATATTAATACAATCCATATAAGAGGGGGAGGCATCGCGTAAAGCCGTAGGAATTCAAGATGGCGGCTGTTATTCAAAATGGCGTCATTTTCTGAATTTTCTTACTATTTATTATATAAATGTGTGTTTCAGGTCGATTTCGATGTTTCTAACGTCAAAACTTTCGTTTTTAATACTTTCCGCCATGGTTGAATGAGTTTATGAATTCAGTTTGTCTGTTTGTTTGTCTGTCTGCTTGCCATTCCATGCTGTAACTCGCTTAAATATCGCCACTCGCTTAAATTCACTCAGATTGTCATGCAATTTATATATGTTATTAAAGTTTACAATAACATGTTTTGAATTAAAACTGAAGTGTATAGCTTTTATAATCCGTTTTCAGGGTCCTCAAAATAATTCCATTTACTTTGTCTGCGGGGGCTACGGTTGAGAAAACTGCAAATCCTGAGAAGAATATACTGATTGGTGAGTATCTACTTTGTACTGATACAATCCATATAAGAGGAAGGGGGGGGGGGCATCGCGTCAATTCGTAAGAATTCAAGATGGCGGCTGTTATTCAAAATGGCGTCATTTTCTGGAATTCTTGCAATTTTCATTCTATTTATCGTATAAAAGTGTGTTTGATGTAAAATGCATGTGCAAAATCTGTAAAAATAAGTGCGGCTGTAGAAAGGTTGGACTTTCTTGCACATTATTGTGCAACTGCAAAAACGAATGTGAGAAATATGATGATGCAAAGTGAAATTTTTATATACTCTAACTTTAAATGTAACATGCAATTTTTTTAATATCTTGATAAATTGAGGTATTAATAAAAATGGATTTTTGTTATTTATTTATTATTTTAATTTTTCTGACTATAAAATGCAAAAATACTTTAATAATTGTACTAATTTCATTTTAAGCGTATTTCTGATATTAAAAAGGGAAATTTTCATTAACACATACTGGGCAATTGCACCATAAAATATGATAAATAAAGACACACAACCTTGCTTAATGGTACACAAAACACGAACTTTAATAAGCTAAAAGTTAAATTCTACGTTTCGAGCTGTTTCTACAGCCGTCTTCAGGAAAAATATGATGTTATAATGGTTTTTCATTTTAAAAATGTCAAAATTGATATCATAGACACTTATATATAATGTATAGGAATAAAAATGCAAATAATTTTGAATAAGAGCGCAATCTTGAATTCCTATGAATTTGCATGATGCCTCAACTTCTAATATGCATTGTATTAATATAAAGTAGATACTAACCATTCGGGATATTTTAAAAACAAAATGCAGTTTTTTTATACCTAGCAGCTCCACTAATAACAGTTGATTTAACTGATGATCTTTATAGAATTTATACACGAGTTAGAAACGCACGTATTCTTTTTTTGGTGTGTCACTGTAAATAAACGATAAATACTATTCATTCTATAGTAAGTATCTTGTAGTGCATCTCACTGATGTATGTCAATTTGAAAGTGTTTCAGAGAGTATAACATGATTAAAACACACTGCACACGATTTCCCCCCATAGACAATAACGTAATGGAATTCTTTCGAGGGCCCTGTAAACCGACTATAAAACCTATACACTTGAATTTTTATTCAGAACATGTTATTGTAAACTTCAATAACATATATAAATTACATGACAATCTCAGTGAATTTATGCAAGTAGCGATATTTAAGCAAGTTAGAGCACGGAGTGGCAAGCAAACAGACAGACAAACAACCAGACAAACTGAATTCATAAACTCATTCAACCATGGCGGAAAGTATTAAAAACGAAAGTTTTGACTTTAAAAACATAGAAATCGACCTGAAAAACACAGAGACAAAGATAATAATAATATTGATGTTACAAGTTAAAAATATACATTTTATTTAAATTTACTAGTACTTTCGGCCTGCAACCCCGCGGCCATCGCCAGGGAACATTTTTATTAATTGCTGTTCCATTCATTCAAATACGTCACTTCGTTTGAGATGGGAGAATACAATTATTAGGGTAGCTGGAAGTAGAAGTAGGATTGAACCTTGGATTGAACTTATACAGAAAAAAAAAAATTTAACTGCCGTTCTATCTATTTTAATTTATTTGTATATTTTTAACTTGTAACATCAATATTATTATTATGTCGCCTTATAAGTAAAACGGCGAGCTTTTTAAAGTTCATTGCGCATTTTGATATAGTCTATTATTTGATAGTTAAAACCTGAAATGACATACCTTCTTAAAAAAAAAAAAAAAAAGAAAAATGTTTCTTAAGCTAGGAAAATACAACTTTTATAAAGCATGAAATTAAAAAGCTAAATATTCAAAATTATGGAAACAATCAGAATTGTATATACAATTGAAAAATATTATCTCCACGAAAATACGTTCCTTGTTTAACATCTTGCCCTTACTTCATAAAAAGTATCTGAAATAAGTAATAATATTTAGAAACGCGACTCGTGTTCCCGTGGAATAATGGTTAAGAGCTCGGAGCTGGAAGAGAACAGTTCCTTAGTTCAAACCCCGCCGGAGGTAAGTCTTGTTTTATTACTGTTATTTCAATTAAATAGAGATATTCTGACCTTGATAAACATGTACGTAAAAATTGAAATTCATAAAGATGTAAGTTTCTCGTTGAAAAGTTTTTTTTTTTTTTTTTTTTTTTTTTTTTGTCTTTGAAAGAAAAATTTTTAAATACGGAAATATAGAAAAGAAAAAATAAAAACCTCCGGAAAAATTTTGTGAGAAACGGAAAATTTTCTGAAATTTACGGAATTTTTTCCCTTTTAAAATATGGAAATAGTACTGGTGTCTGGATTGCCAGTACAATTTTAACGGATATTTTTTTTTTTTTTTTTTTTTTTTTTACATTGCATATCTGCACCTATGGTCCCGAATAAGTTAAACAGTTTTATCAAACCAGAATATTGGTTTTTCGTATGAGATCCGTTCTCAAGTAAACATTTTCGTGTTCAACAAACATTTTACAGACAAACATGATCAACTAATAGCATTAACAAACACATTAAAGTTAATATTATTTTGTTACTCTGGCATGCATAAATTCAGTTGTGCAACTGAAAATGTCTAATTGAGAATGGATAGCATCCTAGGCAAAAAAAAAAAAAAAAAAAAAAAAAAAACAAACAAACAAACTCGGAAGCGTCTCTGAAAATCAGTGGTAGCAAAAGAAACATTCTTTTTATAAATGTATCTTTAAATCTCGAAAATATATTGATTTCTGAGGTTTCTAAAGATAAAGTACTCTTTTCAGAATTCTGAATAACTCGGAAGAGGTCATTGTATATTTTAGTACGCGGTTATTTAAGTATTGCGCGGCAGCGCAATACTTGTTTATTTCCAGTGTCACTTCTCAATGTTAATTTAACATAGAAAAGCCTATGGAGATCATAACTTTTTCATTTTTTCTTCCCACCTTTTTGTCCCTGATGCCACTCATTTTTAATTATTTGCTAATTCTAATAGTATTATAAATTCAAAGTGTAAAAACATTTTCCTGACGTCAGTGTCAAAACGGATCATAAAATGCCTTTGCATATAGGTGGATTATAATCTAGAGAGTAACATGGGCTAATTTTTATTTACATTATTCAAATATTTTTCTCAATAATTCCAAATTTCGCTTTTTTCATTGAGAATCAACGGACATTTTCTAATAAAATTTAACATTTTTCCTTCATTGTTGTAAATAATTCAAAAGCTGTAATAATAATTTGCCTATTTTTAGTTGAATGATTTTCACGTGAAACATGAAACGGAAGAAACTGAAATAGTTTTTCTTTTTTAAAGAATTAAAAAGAAGGTGAATATGGCGTCATAGTGGAAATAAAAATGACTTTTTCAAGCAGATTTTTTAAGTTCAGATTGTAATTTTTTGAGCAAACTACAGCAACCTGCATTACTGCACTAGTGGAACATTTTGAATTATACAGAGGTAAATTGCATCACAAATTGTGGTGCGATGTCGCACAAATCAAAGCCTGATGATGATACCCTCCATTAATTTTGAAATGTGTTCGTCTGAATGCAGTAGTCATTAAAGAACTTGACATATTAAGCAAAAACCTAATTTGCAGAACAAATTTTAAAAAAAATTATTTCCTAAAATGTTTAAGCCCGAGAAGGGGCAGATATTAAGATATTTCATTCAATTCGTTCTACATTTAATGTTAAATTTTTGTAACAAATAAGTTAAACCAATTGAACATTAAAAAATAAAAATGAAATTCGTACAGTATAGTACTTTAAACACCTATATACTTAGATTCCATTCAAATGAAATCGAAATAAATCTTAGACTTTTTCCATTTTAAGTTGTAAATATTTGTACTGCAGATTTTGCATTATGTTTATGATAATTGTACATAATATGATAATAAGATACATGCAAAATACAAAACTTTAAAAAAAGTAAGATTTATTTCAATTTCATTTGAACGGAATCTAAGTATATAGGTGTTTAAAGTATTATATTGTATGTGAATTTCACTTTTATTTTTTAATGTTCAATTGGTTTAACTTATTTGTTACAAAAATTTAACATTAAATGTAGAACGAATTGAATGGAATATCTTAATATCTGCCCCTTCTCGGGCTTAAACATTTTAGGAAATATTTTTTTTTTTTTTTTTAATTTGCTCTGCAAATTAGGTTTTTGTTTAATTTCTTATTGTTGTAGATTAAGAAACATTTTTCTTTCTTTACAGTAGAGGGCATGGTTCCTTTTAGGTGCGTTCGAAATTATATATATACGTAGCACCTACACTGTAAAAAAACAAAAAACGGACTAAAATACGGAAATACTACTGGAAATCTAGACGCCAGTACTATTTCAGTATTTTAACAGAACTTTTCCCCGGCAAATTACAGAAAATTTTCCGTTTTTTTGGAATTTAACGGAAATTTTTCTGTAATTTGCCGGGAAAAAGTTCCGTTAAAATACGGAAATAGTACTGGCGTCTAGATCGCCAGTAGTATTTCCGTATTTTAGTCCGTTTTTAGGTGCGTTCATAATTATATAAATACGTAGCACCTATAGTCGTCGTTCAGTCCGTCCGTCTGTCTGTCTGTCCACATATAACAGAGCAAAAACTACCCAACCGAATGGTCTGAAATTTTTAATGTATGATTGTAGCAAAATTTTGTCGAGCCATTTCAAATTTTATGAAAATCGGATGCATAGTTTAATTACAGGGACAGTCAAAAGTTTTTCTTTACATTACGGCCAATGGGAAAAATTATTGCAAATGCATTTTAATGATGTTACACGGAAAAAAAGATTTTGTTAATATAGCCCCAGCTAAAATGTTTGGTTGGACTGACCAAATTTTGGTTTGACTGATCAAATGATTTTGTTCTTTCAATAAAATTTTATTGAATTAACAAAAGGATTTTGCCAGCCCAACAAAAAATATTTGGTGGGGGCAAAATTTGGTTGGCACAACTATTTTTTTGTTGTTTTAACAAAATCGTTCTTTCCGTGTACAGCCTTCCGAATGGTCTGAAACTTTAAATATATAATTGTTTCAAAATTTTGTCGAGCTATTTGAAATTTTGGGAAAATCGGATGTATAGTTTAATTACAGTGACAGTCAAAAGTTTTCCGTTACATTACGGCGAATGCGAAAAAAATATTGCAAGTGCACTTTAATGATGTTACAGACTATGCACTTATGAAGTTAAAAAATATATATATTCAGTACAATATGGGGTACAAAAAATAATTATAAAACTAGTTTTAGTACGAACGCACCTCATTTGCCACGTTTGACGAGCAATTTCCGACTTGTTTTTACAGTGATAGTCATCATCTGATCCGTCCGTCTGTCTGTCTGTCCGCATATAAAAGGGTAAAAACTACCCAGACAAATGGTTTGGAATTTATAGAATCGTTGCAGAATTTTGTTGAGTCCTTTCAAATTTTATGAAAATCGAATCAAAACTTAAAAAGATATATTAATAAGAGTCTTCTACATTCTAGTAAATCCTATCCCACGTCATGAATTCAATGATATCCCATGATAGATAATGATTCTAGGTTGCCAGGGTGATCACGTCTTGTTTAAGATGGAGTCTTATTACTTCCGTATGACTCAATTTAATGTATCGTAATTAATAATCGTAATAAATTTTGTATTCATGCCTTTTTCATAAGAGTGCAACAATTATTGCACCAAGATCTGAATATTTATAAAAACTAGTTATAGTACGAACGTACCTCATTTGCCACGTTTGACGTACAATTTCCGACTTGTTGATTTTCTTATTGTAATGTTCTTAACTTCTGTTTACGAAGTTTGTCTTTTTTTCACCTCTTTTTTAACAATCAGTACTCTATGGGATTCATGTTATTTTCTAACGTTTTCTAATATTTTTTTTTTTGTTTTCTTTAGTGTCGATTATCTCAAGATTTATGCCAGTTATTTTATTTGCAAAAAGTTTTATTAGATGCGCATATACACGATACACTACATATTTCTCTTTAACCTAAAATTTCAGACTTCTTTTTACATTTTTTAGAACCTCCTTCTTTGCGAAGAAACTTTCATAAAATACAAAGAAAAAAAAATAAAAATTATTGAAAAGTATTACTTTTCATGTAATCTCGTAGGGAAAATAATTTTTTGTGTATAAATAAATATCATGCTCATTAAATTAGAAATCTTGGTTCTCGTGATTCTTTGTTTTATTATTTTTTTAAATCTTTTATTTTTATAACATACATGCAAAGCGCAGCAGCATTTTTGTATGAAAAATGCGCTTTATAAGCCGAAATATACATTATATATATATATATATATATATACATAAACCATTATAAAACACAAAATATCATTTACAAATGTGTTTATGAAAATCAAAAATGATGTTTTATCCTTTATAAAAAAATATCCAAAATATATTATAATAACTAAAGAGATAAGGAATTGAAAAAACAGCAAAACACTGAATATCATAGAGATATTGGAAAATATTGCAAAAAATGAAATATTTGTAGAATCAAAGTAGAAGCCTCACACCTTGAACGCGTGAGGCGTAAAAATATGATTTTGTGGATTGGGGAAGAAATTATTATTTGTTACAAGAAATTTTGTAAGGAAGAAAAAAGAAGCTGTAATCCAAGTATGCTTGTTTCTGATTGATCGTGAGCAGGTTTCAATATGTAGTGACATTTGTAAACGTAAATTTCGTGTACATTTTCGTAAAATGACTCTCGTTCGATGTGTTAAATTCCACAAAAAACACACACCATTTCATCTTTGTCATAACAGACATAACAAGTTAAAAAATGCAATATCTGATCTATCGTAGATAATAAACCAGAAAAAAATGCCAAAAATAAATATGTATATATATACGCAAGTGTGCGGTACTCGTTGAAGATTTGGCACTCAACAAAACCTGAAAGTAATAAGATTGGAAATTTATTTTGCTTTTATATCTAACGTGCAGCACAAGGCAAAAAGAAGTAAAAAAACACGTCATCAAAAATTATACATTTCATTTTCGAAATTTTAAAAATCTGGCATAAAATAAAAGTTATCTTTTACCTGTTAGTAGCTATAAGGTTTAGAAATTTTAAAATATGAATATAGTATAGTTATATATAATACATGTGTATTTCATAGCCAGAATTTCAAAGCAAATGCGAACATAAAAATATAGCGTTAAAATATTCTGTATTGTTGTCATTTTCTACGGAAACTTTGATTTCTTTTATCAGCTTCGACAATGAAAAATAAACTTAAAATTTCATATTAAAAAAAAAGAATATGTATAATACTCCCCACGATTACATTACGTCGTATTCCCATACCAAAATTATAAATAGCTGCTGTTATATTTTTAAAAAGATATGCGAAAAGTTTTAAACGAAACAAAAATCTCCAGCTTGAAAATTAGATTTCCAAACCAATAAATACTCTTTTCCGTTTCTAAAAGAGTTGAGATCTTCTATTCCTAATTTTCTAAAACTCTTTAACATTTTCCGAAAAATCTTTCTTATTTTTTTGTCAAATTTGTCTTAAAATAACTTCCATAAGCAGAAACCAAATTTAAAAGTATCGCTTTTATTTAAAATCCATTTTCCTCCCTTATTAGAGAGGAAAAAATAAAAAATCGAAAATACTTGAAATGTTATTTGCTCAAACAACAAAAATAAAAACGAGGAAACAAAAGTATTGCGAAATAAAGTTTAATGACCAAAACTAAACACAATTAGAGAATTTTAACTCGGTAGTATTTACGCAGACGACAATCCTCTTTTGGAAGTGCTTCACTTCAGTTGAAACAAGCAAACATGAAATATATGCGAAAACAAGGAGGTAAAAAAAAAAGTGGAGCCATTTCTGTACGAAAGAAATATTTGCGTTTCTCGTTAATGCACCGTGGTACTTTCAGTTCGTTTTAACTGTCATTTCATAACTGTAGAAATACTTTTCTAAAAGACTGTCATTAATATTCATCAGGAATACGTAATGCAGACTTTAATGCAACGTTAATTTTCCAATGCTCGTCGAAACGTCGCAATATTTATAAGCGAACGATGCAGAGGGGAGGGTACAAAAGAAAAAAAAAATGAAACAAAAGTTTAAATACGATGAAGATGAAGATGAAAAAATCGGGGAGGGGGGAGGGGAAATAATCAATTACGTTTTCCATTAAGATCTTACTCGGTCCGTCACGTGACTTGGGCATTAGCATCGTCCCAGATTTTAAGCAAGCGAGGCGTAAGTGAATCATAAGTACTAATGACAAACAGGAGAGAATATTTGACGATCCCGAGCCGGGAGAGAGAGCTGGAACTAAAAGTTTTGCGAAAAATGGATAATAACTAAGTTTACGACTGCGAGAAAGCGCGGCAGATAGACATACAGATGATATTAGAGAACTAAAAGTTTTAAAAGATTCGGAGAAATGGAGGAGAAGGGAAGAGGAGTTGGAGGAGAAATAAGGAATTCATTCTTTTTTCCCAGTTGAAAATTTCTCTCTCTCTCTAAGAATTATACATTCTGAAAATAAAAGATAAGATGTAATTTCTAGTGTTTCGTCCCTTGCACTTTGTGTTTTGGCAATTAATTTCAGTTTTCCGGGCTAGAGCGGCAAAGACCGTTTCAAGAAATTAATGAACTAGAAACTAGAGCGGAGGAGGGTGGGAAGTTTATGTGTATGTGTTATTTGCTACCGTCAGAAATATGAGTTTCTCGCGGCATCTACGAATTAAAACGAAACTAAAAAGTATTAAAACCACTTAAAAGCGTTTCCGACGATGCACGACATGCACGAAGAAAGGATGGCTGATTAAGTTGGCGTTAAGATGAAAACCCTGCAGATTTTTAACGAATTCGTGGTGCGGGAAATATTTTATTCATAAGATATCGCCGCTGGCGAGGATATTTGTTGGAGCCAAAGAATAATCTTTCCTAACTGTTTCACACCTTTTAATGTGAGAATCTCATGAATCAATGAAATTTGTGGTGGAAAACCCTGATTTGTGGAACGTAATGTGGCTTTAATTTATGTTTTTCTTCTTGTAGGAACTATGGTTCACAATTAAACGCATCTTTCGTATAAAGGAAGACTGATATCAGGTAACTAAGAACAGTTCAATAAAGAAGTAATAGAGCGGGAGGCGACAGCACAGACAATCACCTCATCGAGTTCACGGCTGAAATTTCAGAATTAGTTAAAACTCGATTCGCATATTAAAACACAATCGGTCTGCGAAGTCATATCTTGGTGGAAAACACCTGAAAACCCGATTTTATCGGTTGACTCGTAGGTCTACCATTGTGTTTTCCTGCTCCCAGTTCTCCATGTTTTCTTACCTTTGGGTGCAGGAAAACACAATGGTAAACCTACGAGCCAACCGCTAAAATCGGGTTTTCAGGAGTTTTCCAGAAAGATAGGATTTGGCAGACCGATTGCGTTTTAATATGCGAATCGAGTTTTAACTAATTCTGGAATTTCAGCCGTGAACTCGATGAGGTGACTGTCTGTGCTGTCACCTCCCGCTCTATAAGCACTAAGTGCGTATGAAAGGAATTCAACAGTGTCTCCGTTGAACAGATAAATTAGTCCATTGGATCCTTATTTCATCTAAAGTTTAATCTATTAGCCCCCGATATGATATTTCTTTCAGGTCATAATTAAAGTGTCGTCCCTAAAAAATACCGTTACGTTACATAAGCCAGCCATAAAACGAAGCAAATGTATCATTGTACGGTATTAGTTTTTTGTAGTTTTTAATGCCATTTCTCTAATGATGGCAACTGAAGTACTCCATTTATGTAGAAAGTAAAGGGATTGTAGTAAAATTAGTAAAAAGGGATTGTAGTAAAAAGGTATTTGTAGTATAAAGTAGTTGGAAAATAATAGATTACTGTATCGTTTTGTTGCCATTTTCTCATAACAACTGAAAAAAAAATATTGTAATTAAAATACGTGCTATTTTGAAAAAAATATAAATGAATAATTTCTGATAAAACATGGAGCTATTATAAACTATATTTAATTTTCAGTATCCATGTTAATGTTACAAACAAATGAAGGCATATGAATCATTAGATACCCGATTTTTTGTCAAGTTTCTTGAATGACGACGTTGTTTTTCGCTGGGTTTGCGTATTATTCCGCAATAGTGACATCCTATGCATAATTTTCTATACGTGTTGTTTAAGACTGGATCGTAAATGTGGAATTCTTCAGCGGATGAAAATTACGTCATTCTATATAAAATAAAAGCTTGTGTTTTGAGTCTTAAAACTGAAATATGTTTTGTACTATCTATATTTATATATTTTTTTTCATCGGGGGCAACACTAAATCTGAAAAAACAGAACTCCTGCTTTCTAGTTGTTTCACATTGTGTTTTGGCAGTTTTATGGGTTAGAGTTGAAAAAAAAAAAAAAAAAAAAAAAACCTTAAAAAATTAGTGCAGTTGGAGAAAGAGTAGTGAGGTACAGTGTTTATACATCTTTATAGATTCCACATCATACGAAATTAAAGAGTATTTACGAATTAAAACAAGACCAATAGCTTATTAAAATCCTTTAAAAACATTTCTGATATTACACGTACAACTACTTAGGGAGAAAGAAATAGCACACCGTACAGGGGGCTAAAAAGTTGCATTGTAAAATCATTCATTATTTTTGCACCAACCTAATATAAGCATTATTAAGTTGTCACCAGGGCTCGTAAATATTATGACATTTTCGAAAATATCAAAATTATCCGATATTTTGATATACATCTGAAATATTCGATATATATCCGATATTTTCAAAATGGTCAACTTACTATGGATAATAGATGTTTCAAGCATAATATAAATTAGAAACTAAAACATATTGCACTTAAGAAGAAAACTTAATTGAACAATATGTTAAAAGTGCATTTTTCTTTTCCTTTTCTTTTTTATTTCACTTCGAGAACAACATTGAAGATCAACTAATTGAAAACAGAAACAATTTTCTTTATACACTTACATTATGCTTAAGAAAACAAGGGGGGGGGGGGGGGCTATAGGATTCAGTATCAACTATCAAGAAATCAGAAATTTATATAAAACAAAATTTTATACAAAAAGTTTTGTAATCGAAAGTTTTTAACTAAAAAAAATATAAGCTTATCTTACTTTTTATTCCCTAATATCCTGCACAGTTTAAACTGAACTAAATCAAACCAGAACAGCTTCTTTTCTAATGAAGCTGTATATAACTGAGTATCTAAATTAGACAGTTTATCTTTTCGTGTCTGTTTCTGTTCTGAATTATGTCCCACATAATCTACAGTTAAAAGTAAAAAATTCAAACATATAGCTTGAAAAAGATATGTTTTCTTTTTGGGCTAAAAAAATCACTACCAGAGACAAAAGATTTTATCTACAGAAACACACAGTCAATAACAGTTGGAAATTTTATTTGCATTTGTTTTGACTGAAAATATCAAAAATATCTTGCACAGTGATATTTTGAAAATAAATATCAAATATAGAAAAGATCACACGTCTTGATATTTTGAAAATAAATATCGGATATATATCATGATATATATCAACATATATATCCTTTGATATATATCAACGAACCCTGGTTGTCACAGTTTATAAAGTCTCAGATAAAATGGGAAAATTAGTAGCTTTAATGTGTCACCGTATATGTAACGAAAGCTTCGTTGCATTTTGACTTTACGAGAATTTTTAATTTATATCACTTTATGCAAATTGAAGATTTCAGTAAAAAAAACATTATAATAATTAATGGGTATTATAAAAATGCACCTAGCAATACTTGCTGTGTAAATAATACATAATGAAATTTTGAATAGTTTAAGACGGGTAAAATATAAACAACTTATACTAATGAAAATTTAATCTAATGTTTTTACGTGTATTTTATAGCTGGAGGAACATGATACGTAGACGCTGATTCTAAGAACTACACGTAACACTGTTCGTTAATTACAATTTATTTAGTGATGATTGACTCTTTAATTCCTGCGTAATGAACACGACATTTAGCAGGGTTTTGTTGAGCGCGCGAGGAGAAAGAAATGAAATAAAACATCGTTAACAAATTAGAGCAATTAAAAGCAATTATTTTAAATTAGAAATAATGACTTCTCATTTGGTTTTTGATTCAAGCATCATATTAACAACCCTTCCAAAACAAACCCCTGCAAATGAAAAATCATCTTTTGTCGAGAACGGGTTAACCCCATGGGGAACTGAAAGATGGAGTGAATTATTTTAGGTAGGAAATTTCAGATCTGACGTTTGCATTCATTATTTTGTGCCTTGGAAAATCTCCAAGTAACAGTAGACGTTCAAAGAAAAAAAAAGTGTCTAATTTTGCGCTAATACACACTTTCATATGATAAGATGAATCAATTATAAACTAGATCTTTTTAAAACATTTATTTTAAATATTATTTACTAAATCTATAACAATGTTATTCTTTTACATAACTGTTTAACATCTGCACTCTTTTTCCAACATTTCGAGAGTTTTTTTATTTTTATGTGCGTTCATAATTATATAAATACGTAGCCCCTATAGAGTCGACGTCAATTCCGTCCATCTGTCTGTCCGTCCGTCCGCCTATAACAATGCAATGGCGCCTGGTGCATGTAAAATCCGTCGTGGGTGCAAAGTGCTCCAAGTTACCTGTGAATTAAACCTCTGGAGGTGCCTTGCCAGGTGAAGGTCTCGTCACCTGATCAAGATTCTAAATTACGAGGCCAACTTGAGTAGCAAAGCGCATGTACAAAACAACTAGATCAAAATGTTAAGTATCCGTTTTAACTAGGACATCCCTCAGACGAATTAGTCTGAGCGATCTTGCTGAGAACATAGATTTAATAATAACATGTGGAAGCAAAGAAAATGAGATGTTATCTTTAATTGTCCATATACTGCGATAAATTAAAACGATGAAAATAAACGAATCGTAGAATTACAAAATCTTACATTCAAATACACTGTTTAAAAGATGGAAAAGCAAACCATGCAAGATCACCATGCATGGATATAAAATTGAAAGTACGTAATGTATTAAAAGTAAAATAGAAAATGAAACACTAAATTATCTTATATCAAAATTTTAACCGTATAAAATGATGTCAAGAGCATAATCAGACGCTCCGCACCAATTTGAGTAACTTTAAATGACAAATATATGATGTCTAAAAAGAATGGACTATACTTTATATGGTGTGTGCTCCCTCGGAATAGTTAATATTGTACAATATCTGTTTTCCACGGATGCAATGAGGTTGTCGATAAGAGATAAGGAATTCTCTCTGCAAAATCTGATATAGTATCAAAGTACCGAACACATCAACAGTGGCATGCAATGCGTCGTAAGAGTGTGATTTAGATATGCTCGATCGGATTTAAATGATGAGCGTATGCTGGCCACTACATACGCTGTATTGTTTTGTTTTCAAACATATTCTGCACAAGTTGAGCTGTATTTAGCACGTATTAAATAAAATAAATCGGCAATGATTGCAGCATAAAGTATGACACAAGATCTGAATATATCGTCTGCATGACTTTTGAGCTGCCAAAGTGTCTTTTGAAGTAATTTACAAATCCATACATATTTTCAGCAAATCATGCAAGCTAAAATACGCCAATATGAACCAGATTATGAAATTTCACCAGAATAAATTAATGTATAAAAAATCTACTCTTGAAATTGGGAATATGACCTTATGATAAAATGTCTAGAAAAATGAATCAGAAAAAAAATTCATATCACATTTAAATCATTCATATCACGTAATCACTTCCCTCTGTTAGTAGCCTTGGCGAGAGAAAGAAAAGCCTAGAGAAGGAACACTTTAACAAGTACTTTCGGGCAACTTACTGTTTCATACAGGTCTTTATTCATACAATTATTAATTACACAATTTATTTAATGCTAGGTGGGTATCTATCAGTTTTGTTGCATTTAAATAGCATGTTTTGTGGAAGAAATGCAGCATTATGAAATATTTAAAGTTGCTATACCTAATAATTCCAAATTAATGGTAATTGAGATCGCTCTCCGTTCATTTCATCTTTTTAAATTTTAAATTTTTTAGAAACCATTCATAGAGACAATTTTATATTTTAAAACTAACCGGAGCAAAATTTCAAGTTTTTTGGGCTCAGCAGTAACACAGAATTAGAAAATTTTCGAAAGTTTTTTGTTTCTGCAGTGTTTTATATAGCGACATTTTTAGAAATTGTTCTATTGCTAGAATTTACGTAATGATAAACACATGTCAGTTTTCATGTTTATATTCCTAACAATTCCATGTACTTCGTAGATCTTTTTCCGCTTTGTTTAGTCTTTCGAATTTTTAGAATTCGTTCTACAACGAGCATTTACATCTTATAAATTACTGCCATGCCAAAGTTCTAGTTTCTAACCCCAACAGTATCCCAAAAATTTCAGTATTACAAATAAATCATAATTTAGAACCTTTCTAGAAATTTTTACGTTTATCTGTCAAATTGAATTTTCGAACCTTTTAGAGAGTGTTCATAACGAGTATTTACATCTTAAAAGTAACCACCACACCGAATTTAAAGTTTCTAACCCAATCAATATCACAGAAATCGCAATTTTAGAACTTTTTTGCTCCTGCAGCGATGTAGGTTGTTGCACTGACATAAAATACAGTCTTTTTTTCGGAGCAGAGATGGCCACCAACATTTTTTTAAGTTGGCTATGTAGTTTCAGAGATAACACCTCACAAACGTACAAACATTAATAATATTGTACACTTTACAATATTATAACGCTTTATAATATTAGCATTAGATATACAGATACAAAAGTCATTTATCGGTTACAAACTAAAGTGCCCGGCGTTGCCCAGAATTTGAAGGATGTTTATTCTGAAAAATCAATTTCAAAATTTAACATACAACATAAAACAAACATTAAAAAAAAGCAGTCGAAGTGTTGTGCGCATGAATCAAATGAAAGCACAGTATAAAAATGTATAAATGTATATAACAGACGCAAAAGAATACAGCTATAAATGAACTTATTTCAATTTATAATTGGATCAATAATGTTAAAATACGCCAATATTTCCATAATCGGGTTTTTATCATGCTTCAATACGTTTTTTCACACTCATATGACGTTATACTATATTCACCACGTCTTTTATATTTCAATATGACGTAATGTTTTCCTCTTTCATGTGGAAACCTTGAAATGGAAAAGTTATGAAGTTATATTCACTTTCATTTAAATTCGTCAAACTATTTATTTCATTTTCATTTTTCATGTGAATATCTTGCAATAGAAAAGTTATGGCGTAATATTCACCTTTTTTTAAATTCGGCAAACTATTTATTTCATTTTCATTTTTCACGTGGAAATCTTGCAGTAGAAAATTAATTGTTGTAGTAAGAATTTTATTGTGTATTTTAATTGTTGGGAACTGCTATTACGAAAAATGTTTAAATTTGATAAGAAATTGCTGTTAAATTGATGGTTTTTTATTAATTAAAAATTAACTATAAATTATTTCGATTCCGGATTACTTTAGTTGCCTCGGCCGTGTTTTAATACACATGTACGTATCTTTTCACAATTTAGGCTTCCAAACTGTCGATTTGTATAGAATTACAAACAGACTGATAGACAAATTTTCATTTTTATATATTAGATTATATACAAACATAAATAACTTATCTAACACGTGTTAGCAGATGCATTTTTAAATATATATAAAACCCGTATAAACTTATTCTGTTTTATTTTGATAGTCATTTGGCAAAAAATCTCACTTTCTTAATCCCGAATTGCGTGCTTTTTACAAAAGCGCCAGAGTCCATATAACAGCGAAGTACCATGAAAAGATTAAATGCATGGTAATAAGATACTTAGAATGCGACATTTACGATCAAACATTATTGGCATTCAATCTTATAGTTTGGCGATAGATTTTTGGTCGACGGGACAACTATGTAGTATCAAATACTATACTGCAATTTAACTTCAATTTAACTTAATCTTCTCTATTCTACTATTTTAAGATTTTTAACTTCTAAACATCGCATATTTTCAATTTTTATACCGTCATATTGGGGAGAAAAGGTACTTTTAAGTGCAATTTGTTTGAAAAATGCATCTCAATTTATTTTTGAAATATTAATTTTTTTGTAGTTTTTAGCGTCATTTGTTTAATTTTGGCAACTCAAGTACTCCATTTCTGTAGAAAGTAGGGGAAAAATAGTAATTATACCTTTTTGTTGCCTTTTTCCCTTAACAACTTAAAAAAATGTAATTAAAATACGTGCTATTTTGAAAAAATATAAATGAATGATTTCTTTTTCAAAATTTAATTTTAAGTATCTATATTAATATTACAAACAAATGAGGGCATATGAATCATGAGATAGACGATATTTTTTTGTAGCGTTTCTTGAATGACGACATCTTTTTTTTTTTTTTTTGGATTTGTGTATTATTTAGCGATAGTGATGTTGTATACGTACTTTACTGTAGAAGTTGTTTAAGACTTTATCGTAAATGAAGAATTCTTCAGCGGACGCGGATGACGTCATTCTGTACAAAATAAAAGCGTGTGTTTTAAGTCTTAAAACTGAAATATGTTTTGTACTATCCATATTTATATATTTTATTTCCGTCGAGGGTGACACTAAATTCTGAAAAAACAGACTTCCCGTTTTCTAGTTTTTCTCAATCTTTGTGCAATTTCGTCTCAAAAAGTGAGATTTGCTGCAAAAAGACATAAATAGCTATATGAAAACAAACCTGATGAACGTTTATGTTTATTTTTACAAGTAAATATGGCACAGGTGTCATATACGCAGCGATGTACCTAATTGGCGCCAAAGTGGCGTTACTTTGCTTGACGTGGTAACTAGAGGCGGCTCGTGACTGTCATATTTTGGGGCACTAAATGCATGGCGGACATTATTATTATTTTTTTACCATTATTTTTTGAAAGAAAAAGATTACCTTGTTTAATGGTCGAATATTCTGCCAACAAATATGGCAAAGATTTCTTTTAAAGCAATAGCGGTACGAGAAAAATAAATTTGGCAACTATGGATTTAGTGCCCCCCAAAATGCCAGTCACGAGCCACCACTGATGTAACCATATATAACGCTATTATAAATTGTTTTGTTCTATAATTATATCATTTATTGATTGTTATTTCCTTTTAAAAATAATAGAAAATGTTTTGTTTATCACTTTATTTTGTTTTCATATTGAAATAAAAAATAACTTACTATTATAGCACGCTATATGTAACTGGTATTCGAAACGACGTTTTCGCCAAATTGGCATAAAAAATCACGCCATACCCGGTGCGTTTATGGCATCTGTGCCATAAATATAAACATTTTATTTATATATATAATATCATTGCTTTTTATATACGATTTACTTTTGTTTATATATAAAAATAGGTTAGTGGCTTGTTAACACAAAATAAATTGCATAAATCTTTAAAAAAATTGCTTGAGTATATGAAACAATGAATAAGTTGCACGAAAATACGCATAAAAAGCTTACTTGTCTCACCAAACCCATTTTCTTTACCTCGCCAAGGCCCTTATACAGGAAAAGTACCAATTTCATTTTTAAAGACTAAAAAGAAATTAATATAAATGGAAATTGTTTTTTTTTTTAAATCATGCTTTCATTAAAATTCACAAAAATTTAGAAAAATATATGTTTTTTAAATGCACTAAGTATTAGAAAAGTCTTGAAAAAAAAAAAAAAAAAAAAAAAACTTAAATGCGCGGAGTTTAAATTTAATTAGATGAGTTCAATTATGGAAGATAAATGGATTTAAATGAGAATTTTGCCAAGTTAGCCAGCTATCTCTAAGTTGGCTTCATATATAGAAACTTTTTTGTCGTTAAATTTGGCGATATTTCGCCACGTTGGCCAAAGTTTGGCGATATCGTGGTAACCCGGTCATTAGTACTTTTCAACAAATTACTCATTGTTGAAGCTAATGCTGATATCTCTATAGAAAATCAAGCGTAACCATTAAGTAATTCACCCCCCCCCCCCCCACCGTTGCCCTCTTAGGGATCGAATTTTAAAAAATCAATGTTCAATTCATATATTGCCCTCAGGAATACATATACAGTCGAACCTCGTTATCCCGACACTCTAATCACCCCCTAGGGCCCATATCCCTCGTGTTGATAATTGGCCGTCATAAACACAACCAACCAACCAATTGAAAATCACAGTGAAACCTCCCTGTAAGACCACCTCCATTCAGCGACCACCTCCTTGAACGACCATTTTTTTCATGGAACGAAATTTATACTGATAGGTTCAATACTAATTTTACCTCCATTCAGAGACCATCCCAGTAGAATTCCCTCCATGAGCGACCTATTTCTTTGAAGAAAATGAAACAAATTCCGTTTTTTCCAGGTCGCTTGAAGAAGGTTTTATTAGAAAAATAATTCCGGAGAACGCATTATTCATCAAATTTCTAAACTAAGTTTAGATTTTTTAAAATTCCTGTAACTTTTAAGTGTTTAAGCCCCTTTGTGCCTTTTTTAGGCAATGAATTTAACCCTGATGACAAATTAAGAATGACAGTAAACAAACTCCCTTGGCCTATTCTGTCAGGAAGCTCTCAATGAAGTAGATAAATTAATCAAATCGTCATTATTTGTTTCCGTCCAAACAAAATTGCATTTATTTGCTGAACTTCGAAAGGACTTGGAAATAAAAGTTATAAAAGATAAAACCGTAAAATCAAAGCAAACGTCAATGTATTAATTTTTTAAGCAATGCAGTAATTAACTTATGTAATTAACTTTTGTTTTGATACTTAAATTTTTATATTTTTTCCTAATGTGAAAAGTAAATTTTAGTAACGTTAATTGTTACCTTTTTTCAACAATTAAAATCTAGATTTAAACATGACCTCCATTAAGAGACCACCTCTCGTAGCCACCCATTTTTATTGGAACGGAACGTGGTCGCTTTAGGGAGGTTTTACTGTACTTCCTATTTGCACCGATCGCTTTCTGCATCTTCCGTTGAACACATTTAGTCAGAGAATTAATTAAGTCCATTCGAAATTTGTATCAAAATGTATTGCACGTCATGCACTCATTTAGTTTTTATCACTCTACAGTCAACTCATTTAATTGTGTACAGCCTTGCGTAACTGCTAGGAAATAATATCGCTCATGATTGGCATGGGGCAACCAGAGACCATCAAATGATTGGAATGAAATGAGCAACAGCAGCTGGGAACCTCTGACAATGCTGCTCGGCAGGGGCGCAGGTGCTGAAGCGGGGGGGGGGGGAGGGCAATAGCTCATCTATCGCTCGCTTCATTCATGCATTTCTCCTCATCGCTTGAAGTTTATCTACCGAATGTATAATCAACACGCCCATTGTGAACAAAGTGAAGCAATTAATTGGGCCTACCTCGGTGGGCAATGAATATCGAATAGGCGTGGTAGAAAAATGTGTACGGAGATAAGCGAACGAGTTCCAAAGAGTTTTTTCAAAAGTTTTTGAAAAAAAAAAGGTTATTAGCCCCCGGTATGCTATTTCTTTCTCCCGGCTATTAAAGTGCAGTCCCCAAAAAATTACGTTCCGTTGTATGAGCCAGACGTAAAACAAAGCAGAACTGTTAAATACTCTACTACCATTTTAAAAATTTCTAAGCATTGCACATTTTCAATTTTTATACCGTCGTATAGGGGGAAAAAAGTACTTTTAAATGCGTAAATTGGTTTGAAAACTGCATCTCAATTTATTTGTGAGATATTAATTTTTTTATAGTTTTTAGCGCCATTTGATTAATTTTGGCAACTCAAATACTCCATTTCTGTAGAAAGTAAAGGAAAAACAGTTGGGAAATTGTAATTATATCTTTTTGTTGCCATTTTTCTATAACAACTTAAAAAATGTAATTAAAATAAGTGCAATTTTGAAAAAACACAAATGAATGATTTCTGATAAAACATGGAGCTATTATGAACCAAATTTAATTTTAAGTATGTATATTTATATTACAAAAAAAAATGAAGGCATATGAATCATTAGATAGCCGATTTATTTATTATTTTTTTTGTCGAGTTTTTTGAATGACGGTATCTCTTTTTTTGGATTTGTGTATTGTTCAGCGATAGTGACGTCCTATGCGCACTTTACTGTCGATGTTGTTTAAGATTGGATCGTAAATGAAGAATTCTTCAGCGGATGCAGGTGACGTCATTTTATATAAAACAAAAGCGTGTGTTTTAAGTTTTAAAACTGAAATATGTTTTGTACTATCTATATTTAGATACATTTTTTTTTCATCGGAGGCGACACTAAATTCTGAAAAAGCAGAATTTCTGTTTTCTAGTTTATAACATTCAGTCTCTTTTTTATGTTTGTTTGTGTGCGTAAGTGGATACATTTAACACAAAATTTACAGCTATGTTATACACTTTATGTACATAGAGCATATAACATATTCTATAGCATGGTATGATTTTCATTACTCAAAGTTTTGAGATGTATTAAAAGCAGTAATTTAGTATGACTTATCAGTCGAATAAATCGCCGAAGATTTCGTTACTTACAGCAATCCTTTCAAATTCTGATCACTTCAATTGTTTAAGCACATAGTTCGGTTACATGTCTGTTAAAATTATGATCTGTTTATATTATTATATTTTATAGATGAAGTTTGAACTTCGTTATGGGATATCAGCCGGAAACAAATGCTGAACTATTTATATTAAATTAAGCGTAATCTATTTATCTTTCCTAATCGTCTGCGCGCGATAGAGATAGATAAGAAAAAAAATCATGCTTGAAAATTATTTTTTAAACCATAAAAAATTCGTAAATTGCGATTCACTTTTCAAACAAATTTCAGTACAGTTTCGAAACAAATTGTATTCGTAACATTTCGCAACATGTTGTAACATTTTTTTTTCAGTATTCAACGCTATAAAAATTGAAAATGTGCGATGTTTAGAAATTTAAGGGGGCAGATCACCTTAAAACTTTTTAAAAATAATTATTTTTTTGGTCTATTATTAAGGAATAACACATTCCCAAACTGAAATATATATATATATATATATATATATATATTAATTTAAAAGCAACGTAAAAAACGCCAGAATAAACAAACATTCTGCAGACTAGTTTCGGTAGCATTTAGCGCACCGTCCTCAGTGCAAAGAATAACGAAAACATGCTCACTTATATAGAGGAGAAGCAGATTCAACTTAAAAGTTCATTAACCAATGGGGAAACAGGAAAATGCGGGTACCAGCCAATGGGAGAATAGTATAGGTAATACCAAGGAAAATAAGTTAAAACTGGTGTGAATGACTATGAACAAACAATCTTCTTAAAACACCATAAAAAATTTGTAAATTGCCTCTGCTTTCATAGTAGAAGGACGTCTTTTTTGCGCCTGACGAAGAAAGACTCAGATCTTTCGAAAGGCCTAGCGCATTTACAAATTTTTGATGGTGTTTAAAGACGTCCTTCTACTATGAAAGCAGAGGCAAGTCTTGCCTCTGCTTTCATAGTAGAAGGACGTCTTTTTTGCGCTTGACGAAGAAAGACTCAGATCTTTCGAAAGGCCTAGCGCATTTACAAATTTTTGATGGTGTTTCAAGAATCTTGCCTCTGCTTTCATAGTAGAAGGACGTCTTTTTTGCGCCTGACGAAGAAAGACTCAGATCTTTCGAAAGGCCTAGAGCATTTACAAATTTTTGATGGTGTTTCAAGAAGATTGTTTGTTCATAGGTAATACCACCAGAAATGTGAAAAAAAAAATTGGTAGTAATTAAGCAAACGAGGAATTTATGAAATATTTCCAGCAATCTGATAAAGGGGGAATAGCGAATTCACTATTAATAATATTGTCATAATTTTTGTAGATATGGAATGCTTCAAGAAAATTAAGTTCGTGTATAGAAGTGGGTTTAGAGACGATTTTGGCTGAATTAAAATCAAAAGAGTGGTTCTTCTCCCAGCAATGTTTAGCAATTGAAGATTTATTGGTTTCCTGTTTATGAATATATTGTTGGTGTTCTTTAATACGAAATTTTAAACCCCGTTTGGTCTGTCCAATATAGGAAAGAAAGGTAACACAATGCTACTTCTGGACTCCAGGAGTAGCATTGTGTTAGCTTTCTTTCCGAAATCCAGCTTTCCTATTGCCAAAAGTCTTAGACAGCATGATTTCAGAATAATTTTTACCCCTACGAATAAGCTTACCCTCTCGAAACTCAAAGATCCTATTGAGTTATACAATTCATGGGTATCTATAGTATTAATTGCCAGTGCGATCTTTCCTATATTGGACAGACCAAACGGGGTTTAAAATTTCATATTAAAGAACATCAACAATATATTCATAAACAGGAAACCAATAAATCATCAATTGCTAAACATTGCTGGGTTCCCCCTTTATCAGATTGCCTGAAATATTTCATAAATTCCCCTTTTGCTTAATTACTACCAATTTTCTTTTTCACATTTCTGGTGGCATTACCTATACTATTCTCCCATTGGCTGGTACCCGCATTTTCCTGTTTCCTCATTGGTTCATGAACTTTTCAGTTGAATCCGCTTCTCCTCTATATAAGTGAGCAAGTTTCCGTTATTCTTTGCACTGAGGACGGTACGCTAAACGCTACCGAAACTAGTCTGCTGAATGTTTGCTTATTCTGGCGTTTTTAACGTTGCTTTTAAATTTATATCATTCTGCGCCAAGTAGCATCTTAATAATTATGTATATATATATGTATATATATTAAAATAAATCCAAGTTGAACTGGTTTTCTGATAAAATAGGTGGAGAGATACCTATCCAAATCGCGGTAAACTTAAACTTTAAAGTCATTTTTCTCAAAACAGATATTTTTGACATTGCGTGTATCGTATTTCCAAAACTAAGTAACGTAGAAACTTAATATTTTGTATTATATTTTATGTTACATAGCTTTATAACCTCTACCTATTTTTAAGTAAATACCTGTAATATATTTATTAATTTTTTAGATTTTTACTGAAGTTTTATCACAAATTTTGTATTTTATGGTTTAATTGCCTGAAAAAATAATTTCATCTGTAAATTTGATTATTATTTTTGTTTGAAGTTCAAGTACAATATTTTAAAAATATATATATGTAATATTAACTGGATATATATCGAATATATTTTTAATAATCCTGTGCGGAACACATGCATGTCAAATCATCTTTTTGAAAATCCTTAGTTAGAATTTCACAATTAAAATAATTTCTAATTATTTTTCATTTAAAGTATTTAAAGGAATACGTAAACAAAGATTTATGTAATTTACTCAAAACAACAACAACAAAAAGAATTGTTTAATTTGAAGAAATATTTAAGGCTCCAAGAATTTTCTAATATTGTGTTAAAATGAAAAAATATCGAGGTGTTGAAGGTGATCTCCTCCCCCCCCCCCCCTTAACACTCAAAGTGAAATTTAACAGTCTGCTGTTGCCAACATCAAAATGACGTCAAGATACGTTTGTGCTTTATAGTATTTAGAGAGATAGATGAGACCACCTCCTCGGACACCTTGTATATGTATCTTCTAATTAAAATTCTTCAAATACAGCACAGAAAAGACCCTTTATTTTATTGCTTAGAATCTGCAAAGTCATTTAAGATAAAGAGGGCTCAGGGCTTGAAAACTTTCAAAAAATCGTTTTTTTTTAGTATTTAGTTTATTATTTAATTAATTCTGAACACAGTGCAAAAAACCGCATAAAAATATTTGCATTTTTAACGGAGTTATAAACATTTATGTAACAATCAATTACAAAGTCGAGTCGCGTTTTCACAAAACTTGATTTTTGACGGCTATCCGTAAGATAAAAAAATCCCTGCCGGCTCGGGCCTACAGGCGGAGGTAGATTTCGAAGTTAAGTACTAAATTCACCAACAAAACTTAAATCAAGATTAAAGATAAACCCAGTTCCTTCGCTAAGAATGAGCTCTAGGGAGCTAAACATTTTGTGAAAATTCTAATATACACACACGCATGTATATGGAATAGGTTTAAAAATGGCTAAATCAAATTCAGAGAACCTCGAAGTGTTAAAATATGTTAATATTTCCATACTCGGGTTTTTATCATGTTTTAATACGTTTCTTCAAACTCAATGACGTTACATATTCACCTGTTGTGGTCCATTATATTTTCAATATGACGCAATATTTTGTTGTTGTTTTTTAATTCGTCAAACTATTTATTTCATTTTGAATTTTCATGCAGAACTCTTGCTCTAGAAAACTTATGACGTAATATTCAATTTGTTTTCAATTCGTCAAACTATTTATTTCATTTTGAATTTTCATGCAGAAATCATGCTCTAGAAAACTTATGACGTAATATTCAATTTGTTTTGAATTCGTCAAACTGCTTATCTAATTTAATTTTTCACGTGAAAACACTGCATTAGAAAAGCAATTGTTGTGGTGAGAATTTTATTGCTTTTTTTTTATTGTTGGCAACAGCTATAATGAAAAATATTTATTTTTTCCTGCCATTGTTGTGTAAAAGCTGGTTTTATCAGAATCATGTTAAGACGGTATTCAAAATTTTAAATCTTCCCCATTCCCATTCCCTTGGACCGATTTTGCTCATTTTCAATCCCCGCCGAGAAATTAGCTATCTTAAAGTTGTTGGCGAGTTTGAAGACGTTCCGTGCATAATTGCGACTTTTATCGTGCGGACAAAATTTAGTACATACATACATATCTATATATATATATATATAAACTTTTTAGGTGGGGGTGGTTTTGGGTTCCTGGGGTCATGTAATGAAAAATTATGAAGGAATTTTTCAAAAGTCGCACCATGGTAACGACTGCAATAGGTAGTATTTCTTACGAAATCTACCTAAAAAAAAAAAAAAAAACTGTTTGATCACTGTAAAACATTTGTGTGAAGTTACTCTATACAATTGGTGGCAGCCTTGCTGCCTCCAATTTTATGGAGTACTTTAACTGATATAACCGGTGTTACGTTACACTAATGTGTAACATTACACCAGTTATATCAGTTTAAATTACACCATTATATAAGTGAAAAAAATTATTCTATAAAATTGGAGGCAGCATGCTGCCATCAATTTTATGGAGTAACGTTACATGATTTTTTTACAGTGATGGAATGGCTTACATTTTTTTTACATGCATATAACATCATTATCGATAGAATGAATTAATATATTTTAGATAGTTTAATGTTTTGAATATTTTTGATGAAAAAAAAAATATTTTTTAGGTTTTTTAAAATTTGAGAATTTTTTTAATAAGATATCGTTTGAGTGATAGTTATATTCTTAATTCATTCTAAAGAGTAAAGTTTCCTGATCATTTTAAAGCAAAAATTAGGTTCTTGTGTCAATTCAACGTTAAGATATCTTATGGATGGTGATATGACACTTAAATTGTTTTTCGAAAATTGTGTTAAATAAATTTTGCTGTATTTTTTATTTTTCTACATTGAAATACTTTGATTTATAATTTTATAATACTACAAACATACCTTAAAAATATCAGAAAGTTTAAATTAGTTATATTGAATACATATTCTGTTTACATGTTTTTCGGTATTGATCAAGCCCTGAGCCCCCTGAAATGGATGTAAAACGAATAATTTCTTCGAAGTAGTTCATATAATTTCAACAAAAATAAGAAATACTTATTATTCGACAAAATCTTCTAACGTAAAATAAGAAAAAATTCGAAAATTTGTAACTGTGCAAACGTTTCCAAGTTATATCTAAGTCCCCCCCCCCCCCATTGCGATCGAGTATTTTTGCGAATTGTATGGAATATTTTCTCTCCTTTTTTCTCATTAAAATTTGTCTTTTTCGCATCTGAGCTCATATAAAAATGTCGGCCTTTATTAAATTATGCATATAATTTTCTCCAGCAAAAGCTTTAAAAAATTTAGCTTAAATCACCAATTGTTTTGAATCCTAGGTCAATCGTTTGATTTATAAAATCAACTGATTTAATTAAACAGTGATTTTATGAACTACAAGTATTGAAACTTAGATTATCTATTATAAATTTTCCTTCACGAAAATTAGAAGCGACTTCATATTTAATTTCCCCATTAGTTTTTAACTGAAATGCAGACGATTTTTTAAAATTTTGTTACTGAATGAAATCGACGTTCTGCGTTTGAGTCATGTCGTATGACATTTTTTCGAGACCGTTTTATTTATTACCTAACGGCGCTCGTTTTCAGCTGTTGCACTCTTATGCAAAAATGTATGAATACAAAATTGATTACGATTTAAATATATTGAATTTGGTAATACGAAAATAATAGGACTCCATCTTAAATAGGTTGTAATCAGCATGGGAACCTAGAATCATTACCTGTCATGGGATATCATTGAATTAATTACGCATGATAGGATTTAATAGAAGAAGAAAACTTTCATTAATATCTTTATAAGTTTTAATTCGATTTTCATGAAATTTGAAATGTCTCGACAAAATTCTGCAACGGTTATATATATTAAATATAACCATTCGATTGGGGAGTTTTTACAACTATTAAAACTTTGACTATCTATTATAAATTTTCCTTCACGAAAATTAGAAGCGACTTCATATTTAATTTCCCTCTTAATTTTTAATTAAAATGCAGAATTTTCACACTGAATGAAATCGACATTCTGAATTCGATTCATATCGCATGACATTTTTTCGAAACCGTTTTATTTAGACCAATGTCAGACGGGCGTCTTTTTTGCTGCTTTTTTGCTTAAGTATTATCCACAATGCTATAGCATTGTGAATGGATAATACTGAAATTGGTCTTATACCCATCTGAAATACCCATCTGAAATTGGTCTTATTACCTACAAACGCTCGGTTTCTAGAAATCTTAGCACTTTTTCCTTGATCTGTTTTTCTTGTAACAATAACAGTGATTAAACAGGGATTTTTATGAACTACAACCTTTGAAATTTGGATTATCTATTATAAATTTTCTTTCACAAAAATTAGAAGAGACTTCATATTTAATTTTCCCATTAATTTTTTATTGAAATGCAGACGATTTTTAATTTTCATACTGAATGAAATCGGCATCCTGCATTTGATTCATGCCGCATGAAATTTTTTTGAAACGATTTTATTTATTACCTACGGGCCCTCATTTTCTAGAAATCGCATCTCTTTTTACTTGCAGTGAATATGTTTTTTTTTGTTTTGTTTTTTGTAATAACAATAGTGATTAAACAGGGATTTTTATGAACTAACAACTATTGAAACTTGGATTAACTATTATAAATTTTCCTTAGCGAAAATTAGAAGAGACTTCCTATTTAATTTTCCCATTTTTTTTTTTTTAAATCGAAATGCAGACGATTTTTTAATTTTCATACTGAATGAAATTGACATTCTACATTCGATTCATGCCGCATGACATTTTTCGAAACGATTTTATTTATTACCTACTGGCGCTCGTTTTCTAGAAGTCTAATCTCTTTTTACTTGTAGTAAATAAGTTTTTCTTGTAACAATAAATTATGTATAATTGTCGCTTAGGATTCCACTCCAAACTTCTCACAGAAACATAAAAACTGCTCTTGTTATCTAAGTGCCAAATAATGGCTGCAGCCGAGCTCAAAATCTGACGTCGGAGCCCATTAAGAAAGCAGCTTCTGAATGCTTCAACCTTGACCTTGGGAAGGTGATCCAAAAAGCTAAAACTTTTATATATATATATATAATTACTATTTTTTTCTGCAATCTATCTCTTAAATTTCTTTTTATGGTAGGAACTATATGCTGAGACGCATTTTAAAAGAAGTCTTTTTGCTTGAAAACTGTTTCTGAGAAATCAATATTTCGACTTGCAAGACTAATACGAAGGTCATACGTGAACAAAAATATATATTTATATAATTATATACATTGTCGATATCTGTGTCATACACGCCTGTAAAAAATAAGAGAAGATGACTTTAAAGATTCTAGCCCTTTTTCATCTAATATGTATCTATCTAGTATGTTTATCGGAAGAATGCCTTGAACAAATCATAGAAGCGAGCATGGGAAGCCTTGAAAGTAAGCTAACATTGGATAAATATTACAAAAGTATTTGCACAATATTGTGGTTTTTTGTTTGAAACACATAGTTTCTGAGAAATCAACATTTCGACTTATATGCTAATATGAAGGTCATATGTGGGAAAAATATAGGGTGAATCAAAAGTCTTGCCCTGATTATAAATATTTATTGTTATCAAACTATTGTAATTCGACACATGTTTCTTTGGATACATTGTAAGTACTATTATAATTTTTTTTTATAATACCACGTAGCTCAGTAAATTTCAATGTGTGACCCATTGGTAGCTTGGAGAACGTCTAAGCAGTATTCTAGTTCCCGCCAAATGTTCTTTAACATGTCTTCTGTTACAGTACACGCAGCAACTTGTATCCTAGTCTTCAGTTCTTCGACGTGAGCAATTGGTGTGGCAAAGACTCTGTCCTTGATATAGCGCCCAAAGAAAAAATCCAGAGGATTAATATCTGAAGAGCGCGGAGGCCGGGGTGTCGACCAATCCCTTCCAATCCACACATCCGAAAATGTTTCGTTCTATTGCACAAAAAAAAATTACTAAAACTGACCTATCCAATGATACAACAAGTTACGTTATTATACAAACGGTTAATTTGTAATGAATTATTATAATAAAGGCAAGACTTTTGGTTCACCCTGTATTGCGATAAATGTGTATATTATGCATATACACATAAATGTGTATATCTATTTTATAAAGGATAAACATGTCTGTCCGTATTACTTTACTCACAAAATAAAATTATTCATGAATGTAAAGGTATTATATCACATATTAAAACTAAAATGAAAAGAAAAAATTTTGTTTTATAACATGTAATTTGTGAAACTGAATGTTTAAAAATCATATAAACCTCTTTTTTATTATTATTTTACTTGCATAAAATACTTTAAACATTCTCAAGTAATGTAAAAAATATCGATACAGATATATATATATAAATATTTTATAGTAATAAGTAGCATTTTTATAATGAGTTTCTACGATTTCCAATTTTTGTCAATGGTCATGTATTTTTCACATTAACCCTTTATCTATTGCATTATGATCTACTGCAATTTTCTTCATGTAATTTTTTTTTTCAGTTACTAAAATGAAAAAGGATAAACATAAAAGAAATATTCACACGTGAGAAATTTAATTATTTAGAGGTAATTAAGTGGTTCTTTAAACTACCGTCAGTACACTATGATTAATATATCGTAACAAAAAACCCACAAGCTATTTCAAATGGCACCAGAAAATATTTTCGAATTAATAAGTATGTGAAATATAGGCTTTTTCTTATTTACAAATAAATCTTTCGGCAAATTCCGGTGCCAATCATTTATTTCAATACTTTAGAATTAAAAATGCTTTGCCCCTGAAAGAGTTAAATTTTTTTTTTAAGGTTTCGATCTTGTTAGTCAGACCTTTAGCTATGCGACGTCTATATTCCAGGAACAACTTCTCTCGCATCTCCACATACGCAATATATGACATTTCTAGCATAGCAAAAATGAGCCGGTGCCACAACTTTTTAAATTTCCTATAAAAAATGACAATGAAACAGAAAAGAAATACCAGGGAAATCATTACTACACTACATTTTAGTAATTACATTTTAAAGCAGATGAAAACGATGGATAACTGCACAGAGGAAAAGTAAACAAGAAGTTTTTCTCCAACACCCAGTGTACTAAAGTTACTTATAAGTACCACAGAGTAATTCAACTGTTAAATCAAATACCGTTCGCCTAAAATAGCTAGTTAAACTGTATTCTAAGATCATAATGAACACATAAAAAAAATACAACACTTATCTTATATTCTTTACTGTGTTTGCAGCAATAAAAAGACGAGCGTGACAATCTGTACAAAATGTCGGCACGAAACCCATCGTCTGTGTCAAAGATAGCCTCCTTCCTCACTAAAATAACTAACCTAGAACTACTGCTGCCATGGATCCTGAGAAAGTGGATTTAAAAGAGTGTTTTTGAAAAGTGCCATTAGAATATTAGTAATATTCAATATGGGATGAAAGTTTAAAGTGAATGGTACTTTAAGTACCGTCAGTAGATAAAGGGTTAAAATAGATTTAGCAATTCAATTAGAGGTCCATATTGTTTCATTGTATGCATTACTTTACTCACAAAATAAAATTATTTTTGTATGTAAAGGTTTTATATCACATATTAAAACATAAAAAAAACGCCAAAATTTTGCTTGATAACATGTATTTTGTAAAATTTAATAACTAAAAATCATATAAACCTCTTTTTAACACTTTCCAACATAGTTAAAAAGTGTTTATGAATTCGGTTTGATTGTCCCTCTGTCTTGTCTGTCTGTCCGTGCTCTAACTTGCGTTAATATAGTCGATTGCCATGAAATGGATATGAGGCATTCTCACAATCTTTTGACTTTTATGTCCCTGCATAATCATTTTTATTTTAGTACAACATTTTGTGTGTGTTTTTTTTTTTAATTTAATATACTGGGGAACATCCCATTGCATGATTGCATAACAATATTAACGATATAAATATGATTTGGACGATGTTGGGGGTCCAAACACCTGGAAAATTCCTATACCGTCCCGTGTCCCTGATGCTGATTTTTAAGTCTGGAACTGTCTGTATAAAATTGTTTCAATAAAAGTAATTTTATGTAATTTTTTCCGAAACTGGGACAGTTTTTTTTATATAAATATGTAGCAAAAAATTAACCTGTACACATTTTTTACGGTTGATATTATTTTTTGAACTCTGTCCCTGGGTTTTAGATATCTTACCGTTCCTCTTGCTAAACTTATACAGAAAATCACTTCAGATGCAGCCACAGTATTTTTTTAAGTTTTTTGTCGCAGAAGTATGCTAGAGAAAGAATGTCTAAAATTCTTTGATAGGAAATTTACTGCAGAATTTAAATCAGCATTTAAATATCAATTTCAAGATCGTGGCTTTATTGGTAGTCTCACTGTCCCCAAGTTTTATTCCTGCACTTTTCGAGGTAAATAAAAAAAAAAATTAATTTAATCCAATGCAAATAACTGTTTCTAAAAATCAGTGAACATTGTGGCTATCACTTAGTCTTAACATGATTTGCTCAAAAATGGTGGTAATTTTCTTTACCGTCCCATCCTTATCATCCCCCCCCTTTTTTTTGCATTACCATCCCTTTCTTCCTATACCATCCCCTTTCTTTTCCTTCCGTCCCTTCTTTAACACCCCTTTAAGGCAATCTTATACCAAAATTTTGTACAAAAAATACTACATTGTTATTATTTCTTATTTGAATGTCCTGTGGGTACTATGGAGATTCGTTATAAGTAAAAATTTAGAAGAAAATAGAAAGTTATAGTGGTAAAATGGTAAGGAAAATTTTTTTCGCTGCTGACCATTTTTTCTGTATTTTGAATCATTAAGGCATTCGTCTATCCGATTAAAACGTTATTTTAGCAAGTTTAATTTCACCAGATTTTTATTCCGGAAAGTCAAAAGATTGTGAGAATGCCCCCATAAATGTTATTGGGGTTTACTATGGCATGTTCGATATTGAAAAGGAAGTGTATAGCCCAGTGGTTCTCAAGCTGTGTGCCGTGGCACTGTAGTGGCCGCGAAAAGATCTCAGGTGTGCCGCGAAACTTTTAAGTCAAGTTGCATCCAATTTTTAAAAAATCGAATCTGTAATGTTCGACATTTCATATTATACGATTTACTTTGTGATAAGGTTTAGTGTCACAAATTTTCTATATTTAGGAGATTCTTTTCTTCTCTTATTCATTATAAGAGCATACGAGGAAATCCTAAAAATGATCTTAGGTCTCTTGAGATAGATTCTTTAAGGAAAAAAAAAAATCAAAAATATCGTTGAAAAATGATTTAAGAGTATACCTATTCAAAGATTTTATCTTACGAAGAAAGTATTTTAATTTTTATAAATTTAAACTAAGATGCCTCTTTAAATGCGAATGTGGCAAATTACTGACCAATTAAGATATACTTTTCCACATTATCAGTTCCTTTCCCTATACATTTTCTAATTTGCTCTTAGCTATTGTCTGTAATTTCCTGCACTGTTATGGATCAATAAATCTATACCTCAAATCCACTTCTCCTCCAGTATGGGAAAATCCGATTGATGACGATATGCTGCATGATACCGAAACCAGTGTTAAAAAGGTGCTTGAAAGGGTATTTCATCTGCTTATAAATGTTAATGTATATTAAAGAGAAGTACATAAAATAATATGATAAGAATTTCATTTAAAATAATTTTCTTTTCCTTTATTCGGATTATTATTTTTTTTTTTTTTGCAATAGTAAATAAATAAAAATTATATGTAATGATAGATAATCCTTCTTTTTTTTAAAGCCATCATAATTTTAGTGTGCCGCACAAATTTAATTCTAGATTTAAGTGCGTCGTGAAGTAAAAAAGGTTAAGAAACACTGGTATAGCCTTTACAGTTCATCTACAGTATCACTCAAAAGAATTCCGTTACATTACGGTCTATGGGGGAAAATTGTTTGTGGTTTATTTTAATGACACTAGGGGGCTCTGCCCCCTACGAGCTACGCTCGTCAACCCCCGTACAGACACCGCAGACTCTAACAGCACGCTCATTTGATCGCCTTTAAAAAGATTTCGGAAGATTGAATTATAATTTGAATCTGACAATTATAATCTGACGTAATTTTCACCAAACTTTTCTTTCTCTTTTTAATATTCACGTCAAAATACTTTTGTTAGAAATGAAATATTATGATCATCTTAAAATGTCAAGTAAATGTCTCGCGCAATTTTTAAATTAAAACTGTTTTGCAATATTATTTTTTGTTCATTTTACGTAATAAGTGTAATATGACGTAAATTCTCCTATTTAGGACTTCTAACGCATGTTGCTGAATTTATTATTTTACAATATTCTTTCTCATTTAAAATTCACGTGTAACTACAGTTTTTATGACGTAATTTTCAATGAGTTCCTGCTTTTTATATTTTTTGTTTATAATAGTCACGTGTAAAATAAATTTTTAATTTGAAGCAAACATTACTGTTTGCGCTGTTTATACTGTTGGCAACAGTTTAAATTAATACAATTTTCTAAAATTTGTAAAATAATATCTCTCGAAAGGCTGAAAATTTGATTTTAAAATAGAAATAAAACCTCGAAAAATTATTCAAATTAAAAAACTAACTGCAATCTGCACACCGGGAAATTTTGACGCATAAAATGATCTAAAAATGATTAAATTCCTATGTACAGTTTTTGCTCCTATAAAACTTTTTTAATGGAACGATTTTGTCCATCTTTGGCATTAAATATCTCTTAAAATAATTCTTCGATTTGAAAACTGTCTGCATCAGCGTGTTTATCAAACATTTTTCTATAATACTACCGATTTTCATATTTTTGTATGCAACAGTTTTTTTAATATTAACGAAGAAAGACCTCCGGTCACAAAAAATTCAAAACCGGCGGCGGCGGCGGCGGCGGTGACAGCGGTAGTTACTTTTTTTTAGAATAGAGAGATTACGTTATTTTAAACATATTGAAATTTATATTTAACACTGAGATGTACTACAAGGTTCTTATTATAGAATAGGGTGTGCACAGAGTTTGGCGTTGATTTACAGGGACACGCAAAAGAATTTGGCTACAGAAGAAAATGAGCAATAATTTAACTACGAACAATAATTGTTGGAAGTGCGTTTTCAGTTGTATAGAGTACGTTTTTAAATTTAACTATTATTTAAATATTACTTGAGGTTTATGAATTCTATACATCATATACAGAGCCGCACAAAAGTTCTCAACAAGATCCATTCATTGGTGGAAATTTCTGAAAGGAAATTTTTTATTGGATTTTTAAACAATTATTTTCTCGGTATGATAAATTTTTTCAGCCTTAGACCTCCCGCTTCGGAAAATTCGGTTCAAAACGCCAACTTTGACAGTATTTCTTGCAATATTTTCTGCATTTATTAAAAAATTGACAAGCACGGCACATTATGTAGTTTCTAAATAAGAGAATTTCCAGTTTGATGCGTTTGAGAGCAAAAATGACTTTAAAAAATAGATAAGAAAATAAGCAGTTTGGATTAGAATATACCTTTAAAGGTCCATATTGTAAAACATAAAACATAATGTCAAATTCACCGATATATGTATTTCGTTTGGAGGAGCAGACCAGCATACCGGGTGAAGTATACTCATAAATTAATAAATTAATTTATAGTTAATTATTATTATTTAAAATTAATATAGTTAATTATTGAATAATTGATATCTATTTATTGAAAATTTTCAACCTTTTAAGGGTCTTTTATCTATATCTGCTTTTTGCGAAACTGATAGGCATGAAATACATCAACGATGGTGATTCAGGTTTTAGCAAAATTGGAAACACAGGTGCCACCGATTGCACTCGCCTAATTATTTTTCTGCAGTGAAGCGCTAAAATTTAATTGGCTGTATTTTTCTATTCTCATTAGAATTACACATATTCAGCTGTTATATGCGCAAAATTCTACTTTTGAAATCGGATTTTCTTTTACTAATACTATAGGAGCATAGGAATCAACCCTGGCTTCCTGGGTTACAGAATATAGGTGAAAATATTTTAGGTCGATTTCGCAAGAAATACTACCTACACTATAAAAAAAAGAAAAAAAATCCGGACTAAAGTACGGAAATTGTACTAGCAATCTGGAAGCCAATACTATTTCCGTATTTTAACTGAAATTCCCCCCCTCCCCCCTAAATTCCAGAAAAATGGAAATTTTTCTGGAATTTAGGGGAAAAAATTTCCGTTGAAATACGGAAATAGTACTGGCATCTTGATTGCCAGTACAATATCCGTATTTCAGTCCGTTTTTCTTTTTCTTTTTTTTTTTCTTTTTTACAGTGTATTACATTTTCACCTATGTTGGAATTTCTGAGAATTTTTTGCAGATCTGCGGCGATTATGAACCCTAGAACCCAAAGCCACCCCCAGTAAAAAAATTCATCTATCTATATATTTAACTACTATTATAGAATATTACAATTCATCATCAATTTTGAAATAAAATTTATAAATTGAGTATCAAGACATCATTCAAACATTATACATATTAAATTTGGATAAACAATTATTATATTAACTAATCACAAATGAATTTTTAAAAAAACTAGATTTAACCACTCGTAAATGAAGTATTAAAAAATTATAACGTTTAAAATTGGCGAAAGGTCAATCTTAACTGGAAGGTGGATGATTAAAAAGAATAAATAAATAAAGATAAATATGTAGGAAATCATAAATATTTGAAATATTTTGTCAAGCTATTTGTAACCAAAACATTTTAACCATTAAAAAAAGACCAGAAAAAATGAATCATTGACAGCGCCAATAAATTCACCGCACGAAATGTAGGATCTCAAAATTGAAGATACACAAATTCAACAAGAAAAACCACAAAATGAATGCAAAAGGGAGCACTATCATGAATAAAAATGAAACTTATGATTCGTAACTCGTTTTCAAGGGAAATATAACGATAGTAAAATACGGTTAATTTCTAAAGTAGAAATAATAAGCAACCGCTTAAATGCATTGTGATATCGTACCTTCGCCACACATTTTCGACGGGGAAAGCAACAGGCATTTCCGAGGAGGACAATGGTCTTTTGTGTAAAGGCATGCAGGGGAAATTCCTGGCATACTTCTGCCCTTGGGATCTGCTCAACAGGGTATTTCAACTTTTCCAAGAAATAGGGGTGGCTGGACAATGTGTGGGAATTCGTCCCTAAAGTGAAAGTAAAAAGAGACTCATGCAGAAGCTAGTGTGGAGGCTGATAGTAGACTGGGTGACACTGATGAAGTGAGGTGTTTTCTTAACAACGGAAGAGATGCGAGTAAAAATCGTTTTTACTCAGGTTGGCTATGAGAAGTATAGAACTGTTAATAAAAAGTGAGAGTGTCTACCTATGAATGGTAAAGTTTGTTATTACATTTTTCAAATATATTTTAGTTGTTCTAATAAAGAACTTTGGTACGAAACATGTATTATTTTTCAACGATCATCTCACAAGAGCTTAGTGAACCAAAAAGCTCTGGCCCACTACATCACAGCTATAGTATTATAAATGGTGGCAGCTTACGGATTAATTAGGTCTAGCATAAATTAGACTGGACCCACGTGAACTTGATGTACAGAAGGAAACTGTGTAGAAAAAGGACAGTCGGTGATGAAATCTTGTGTTTGACGAGAAAGATTTTCAAGTGTATCCGGTGAGGAACTGTGAAATCTGGAGTGTCGAATATGTTAGCTGGTATGTAACAAGGACTAAGGATTCGACGATATAGAAAATTTCTTCAGTAAACATCCAGTGCAGTGGATAGTAGACTATTTCATCGATCGCCCTTAGGAATCCATGGAGACAGCTTGTGTGTAAATTTCCCGGCGGAAATCAAGTTAGATCCGGAGATACGGCAGTACCTGAAAAAAAAAAAAAAAAAAAAAAAAAAAAAAAAAAAAAAAAAGTGCAGGAAAGCCTTGGAGCAGTGTGGAGAAAGGTCTACATTTGAAGGTAAGCCCTTTTATGAAATTTTCCAGAGAGGTCTGTTAGGATTTAATATTGTATATGTCTGTTCTTGGTAATTTGTATATGTTTAATAGATAAAAAGTCTAGGGTAGCTATTAATTTGGGATCGAAATTTTTAGTTAGAATTTTTATATTAAACGGGTTTCTTATGGTCTGTACGGTAATTCATTTGGTTTTGAAAATTTAATATTTATGTATTTCATAATTAACTTGAGGATAGTAAATTACGGTTGATTAATAAAAGAATATTAATCATTAAAATTAATCATAGTTGTGGATGTAACTTTTAGTTATAAAGTTGGGGCATATACAGCTTATGTTTATTACAGCAATAAAGTTATTTGAAATTTTATGGGTATGCTGTAGGAAATAGCAGGATTAGTTGTTTTTATACAAATTGTATTTATATAGTGCTGTGGGTATCAAAATAATTTTGAGGATTTACTCAGTTTTAAGGGATATAACAAGTGCACGAAAATTTTCGGTAGGAAAATTGTATTATTGTTTTATGCATTGAAATATATCTAGAGGATAAAATTCTATTCCTTATTGTAATTTTTATTGTGATTTACAAATTGTATATATTTGTGTATTGTTGTGATTAGTATATTTTGGGGGAAAACAATGGAAGCATTTCTAGGGAAATATACTAAAAACATCTTGCTTTTGCTGGCAGAGGAATTTGAGACCAACGTGTCGGCAACTGATAAGAAAAAAACTATAATTCAGGCTATTTTAGCAGCATCGGATTATAATGAGAGTTTTGCTAAATCGAATTTAGAATGTATTCTTAAGGAGGATGCAGAACGAAAAGAAATGGAACGGGAAAAATTAGCTTTGGAACGGGAAGACGAAGAGCGCGAAAAAACAAGACAATTTGAGTTAGAAAAATTAAGAATTCAAAATTCTTCGGAAACTGTTAGTCTTTCGTCTAGTGATTTGAATGTAGGTTCGCATAGGAATCCAAAAATTAATTTGGAAGAATTAGTTCCACGTTTTGATTGTAAATTAATTGACATCACTCTTTTCTTTATGATCTTTGAAAAACAGGCGGAAAAAGCTAAAATTTCGCAGGAGGATATGGTTAGCCAATTAATTCCCTTATTGCCATCAGATATCGCGGAAATTATAGTGAAGCAACCAGCAGAATTAGGAGATGATTTTCAACATGTAAAAAAAGTTTTATTAAATCGTTTTAGATTGGGAACAGGTGCTTTAAAACAGAAGTTTGAAAATCATCAAAGGAAACCTGGAGCGTTATGGGTAGACTTGGTATATGAATTAAGAGGTTATTTGGATAATTGGTTGGAATCATTAGAAATAAAGGATTTCGAGTCTTTAAAAGAGCTCATGCTCACAGAGCAAGTAAAAAAACGCGTTCCTTTTGAAGTAAAAGAAAAATTTATGGATGAATGGGATGAAATGAAAGAGGCTTCGAAACTTGCTGATAAATGTGACAAATATGAGAGTATTAGAAGTAGTTTCAGGAAATCAGAAAAAAAATCTTGGAAAAAAAACCTTATTCAGAGATGCAAAGAAGCAATTTAAATCCGAAAATTAGGGGTGAAGTAAAAGCTAAATCGGAGTTAGAGAATAAAACGGAAAAATTTAAAAATGATAAACTTAAACAAGACCAGGCTTTTGAGAGGAAAAGGCAGATTAGGTGTTTTTTTTTGTAATCAACCAGGGCACACAAAACCAGATTGTGCGGAATGGTTAAAAAAGAAAAATGAGTTCAATACAGTTAATCATTTAGGTAATGATGTTGATTTAGGGGATTGTTTTAAACCTTATCTAAAAAAAGCTCTAATAAACGGGGTTGAAAGACACTATTTGAGGGACACGGGAGCAGGGATTGATCTATGCGATAGAAATTGGGTTAAAACAGAGGATTTTACTGGAGATATAACTTGGGTACGTCAACCTCTTGATAATGAATGTAAATGTTTACCATTAGCATGGGTGACTATAAAAGGGGATTTTGGTTGCATCACCACTAAGGCGGCGATTAAACCATCGGAGTCGGAGCAAGGTTACTATCTCTTAGGTAATAAAACTGCGGAGCTTATTGAGCAAAATAAAGGAAGTGGTGTTCCTATAAATATGGTGGTTACCCGTAGTAAGACGAATTCTTTAAAAAAAGGAATGGAGCAACGGGATGTTGATAAGGAAATGTCGTTTGTTGATCAGGCAAAGTTAGAAGAGCAACCAAGTAGGGTAGATAAAATTGGGGATTGCTCACAGAACAAAGAAACGCAGGTAGTTCAAATGGATGAGAATAGACAGGATGAAAGTCAAATCGAAGATCTTATGTTATTACCGAAATGGGAGGTGAAAGATAATGTGGGATTGAATAAAATTACAGCGAAAGATTTCAGCTTAGCTCAGAAACAGTGCTTATCTTTAAAAATATTATGGGAAAAGGCAAATAATGTAGAAGAAAAGGAATTTAAAATAATGGGAAATAAATTAGTAAGAGTTTCACATTCAAATAGTGGGGATGAGAAATTACAATTATGTTTGCCATTAGAATTTAGAGAGAAAATAATGAAGATGTGTCATGAGGAAGTTGCGGGACATTTAGGGGCAACTAAAACAAAAGATAGGGTAATTAAATGCTATTTTTGGCCAAATTGTTACAAGGAAATTGAGGCATTTGTAAGAACTTGCGATCTGTGTCAAAAGGTTGGTAAAAATAGAGATAAAAAGAAAGCTCCCTTGAAGCTCGTGCCGATAATTTCAGAAGTTTTCTCCAGGATAAATATTGATGGTGTAGGCCCTTTGAGTTTAAGCGAGAAAAATAATAGATACTTGATTACTTCAATTTGTGTTGCGTCAAAATATCCAGATGCGATTCCAGTAGAAGATTTAACTTCTCCGTCAGTGATTGAGGGGCTAATACAAATATTTTCTAGGACTGGTTATCCAAAAGAGGTACAATGTGATTTGGGTAGGTCATTTACAAGTGAGTTGGCATCGGAATTTTTTGATAGGTTTGGTATTAAGGTTGTACATAGTTCAGTTTGCCACCCAGAATCGAATAGCGTTGAACGGATGCATGGTAGTTTAAAAAAGGTTATAAAGACATTATGTTTGGAGGCAGGAAAAGATTGGGAAGCAGTCTTGCCAATGGCTTTATTTGCTTTGAGGACTGTAAGTCATGAAAGCACGGGATTTAGCCCTGCTGAGCTTGTACATGGTAAGAATTTACGAATGCCACATACTCTTGTATATGGAAATTGGATGGAAAAGGAGACGGTAAATCAGAATGTAGTGGACTATATTTTGAACTTAAGTAATAGATTGAAACATTGTCAAGAATTAGCGTGTAAAAGAATGAAAGAGTGTCAGGAGAAACGAAAACAATGGTATGATAAGAATGCGGTGTATAGAAAATTTAATGTTGGAGACAAAGTGTTAGTTCTGGCTACTTCAAAACCAAATAAAATGGCGGTTAATTGGATAGGACCGGGAACTATTACTACCGTAATATCTCAAACTAATTATACGATCGATATTCCGGAAAAGAGAAATAAGTCTACTATTTATCATGTTAATTTAATTAAACCATATTATAGTAGACCTGAATTTGTAAATTTGTTGATTGATGAGGAGTGTGAGGAAATTGAGGATCAAGCGGAAATTCCTTATCCCATTGCGGATCCCACTCAATTAGACTTTTGGGAATTAGTAAAAGAAAGTAATTTGGAAAAACGTGTTTCTACAGAGCAAATAGGAGATTTCAGGACAATGATTGAGCGTCATATGAAAGTTTTTTCTACGGTCCCTGGGAGTACCCCGTTAGTTAAAATGGACATTGTTTTAACGGATGATGTGCCGGTAAGATCAAAACCATATCGTATGTCGCCGAGGCAATTAGAGATTATGCGTGAAGAGATTCGGAGGCTTTTAGATTTGGGTGTGATTGAGGTCGGGCAATCAGATTATGCTTCGCCTATGATTTTAGTTGAGAGTGCGGGTAAAGACGCTCGCCCTTGTGTGGACTATAGGAAATTAAATGCAAAGACCAGAACTGAATTTTTCCCTTTGCCAAACATTGAAGAGGTTGTTGAGAAAGTGAGTACAGCGCCTTTTATTACTGTTATGGATCTGACGAAAGGTTATTTTCAGATTCCTCTCACGGAAGAAGCTCAGAGATATGCGGCTTTTGTAACACCATTTGGGACCTTTTTACCTAAAGTCATGATGTTTGGACTTTTAAATTCAGCATATTATTTTTGTAAATTGATTGCCATAGTTTTATATGGGTTAGAGTCATTTGCGGTTCCGTATATCGATGATATAGCTATATTTTCTTTGACATGGGAACAGCATTTAAAAGATGTGGAAGCGGTTCTTAAGCGGTTAAAAGAAGCAAATCTAACGGTGAAACCATCCAAATGCCAATTCGCGCAAGATCACGTAAAATTTCTGGGACACGAAGTTGGGTCAGGAAAAAGGTCTCCTAGTGAAGCTAAATTGCAGGCTATTAAAGATTTTCCAATTCCGACGACGAAAACACAGCTAAGAGCATATCTGGGAATGGTAGGGTATTACGCGAGGTACATAAAGAATTATGCTACCATAGCAGTGCCGTTAACAGATGCTTTAAAAGGGAAAATAAAAAAAGAAAAAATCATATGGGACGAGAAGTGTAATAATGCATTTGAAGAATTAAAGTTAAAATTAATGAAAAGTCCTGTGTTATATGCGCCTGATTTTAAGCAGAAATTCATTGTGCAAACAGATGCGAGTTTGTATGGGGCAGGAATTGTTTTATCTCAAATTATTGCAGGTGAAGAGCATCCAATTTTGTATCTTAGCAAAAAATTTTCTCGTGCGGAGCAAAATTATAGCACGATAGAAAGAGAATTAGCGGCTATAGTATATGGATTAAAAAAGTTAAATTATTATTTGGATGGGCAAAAATTTTAAATACAAACCGATCATAATCCATTAGTGTACTTAAAGAAAATGGTTGGTACAAACTCTCGTTTGACACGTTGGGCTCTATTTTTGCAGCCATTAAATTTTGAAATTACACATAAGCCAGGAAAATTACATGGAAATGCAGATGGTCTAAGTAGGAAGATTTAGAGTCAGAGTTAGATTTTCTGTTTGGAATTTAGTGTTCAAAATTTTAATACTTGTAATTAGGGCGTTTTATTAAGATATTGTGCTGTATGTAAAAATTTAGTTACCTAGATTGTGTTATAGTGTTTTATTTCTTTTTTGAGTTAGTATTACATTCAAATATTTTAAATTTAAATTAATTGTTCTAGCATCAAAAATGTATATTATTTTTATTCTTTTGATTGATTATGTGTAAGGAAAATTCTAAAAATTTCATATTTTGGTATGTCCTTTGAAACTGAGAGTGGGTATTCTTGAATTTAAGTAGAACTTTCATAATTGGGTCAAAAGTCTAAATAATATTTTATTGCTGATTTAATGGTGTGCTTGACCTCTCGGGAAATCTATTAAAAGGGCTTATTATGTGAATTCCTGCCAAATATTTCCTGTGGAAATCTCTTTTGGGGGGAGGTGTTGTGATATCGTACCTTCGCCACACATTTTCGACGGGGAAAGCAACAGGCATTTCCGAGGAGGACAATGGTCTTTTGTGTAAAGGCATGCAGGGGAAATTCCTGGCATACTTCTGCCCTTGGGATCTGCTCAACAGGGTATTTCAACTTTTCCAAGAAATAGGGGTGGCTGGACAATGTGTGGGAATTCGTCCCTAAAGTGAAAGTAAAAAGAGACTCATGCAGAAGCTAGTGTGGAGGCTGATAGTAGACTGGGTGACACTGATGAAGTGAGGTGTTTTTTTAACAACGGAAGAGATGCGAGTAAAAATCGTTTTTACTCAGGTTGGCTATGAGAAGTATAGAACTGTTAATAAAAAGTGAGAGTGTCTACCTATGAATGGTAAAGTTTGTTATTACATTTTTCAAATATATTTTAGTTGTTCTAATAAAGAACTTTGGTAAGAAACATGTATTATTTTTCAACGATCATCTCACAAGAGCTTAGTGAACCAAAAAGCTCTGGCCCACTACATCACAGCATATTTCTACCATTGTCCAATATATATATCACTTTTTTATGGGCACGATAACATCTATAATTCTGCCCAAATCTCTTCCAAACTGATACATAAAATCAAGGGGCAGAAAATCTTGGTCAAGTTTGTTAATGGCCATTATCGGACCAAGGGGGTGGAAATAGGGAGGGTTTTTGTGAAAAAAAACCCCATAACTTCTTGATTATAATGGATATCAATTCAGTTTAAAGTCATTATTATTTCTAGGAAAAAGGTAAAAAATTTATGTATAACAAATTTTTGATAAAATTAAAAATGGGCTTAAGTGGCGAAAAAAATAGAGTTTTCGTCCATTCTTAAGGTGTAAAATGCAATTAAATTTATTTAAAATCTTATTAGTATTATTTACAACTTTTATCCTGACAAGTTTTTGATAGGACCGATTCTTACAGGAAAAACAAATTAAAAATACATTGCGGTTGAAGAAAAAATTACCGTATTAGCATAATTCTGGTAAAACCACCTCCTACAGAAAAATGAAATTAAAGACTCGCCAAAAGCGGCCAGATAAAATTGTTAAACTGGGTTTATCTTTAATCTTGATTTAGTTTTCAGTGGCGAAATACTTACAGCTACAAGTTACAATAATACTTCAGCGGGGAATAACTTTGAAATGTACTTGCGCCTGTAGGCCGAGCTTCAGAGATTTTTTTATTTTAATATTGAGAATTCTAATAGATTTTTTACATTGAATGTATTGTTTTAGATTGCCCATTAGGAACAATAAAAAGTATTTTTATCTGAAAATATTAATAATGTATCAAAATAAAGTTTCGAAATTTATGAAAAGCGATATTTTCGTACCACTTCAAGCATGAGAGGTGTTAGTCACATTTTCTTAAATGCTCAAAAACAAGAATTTTCTAGACGTGTCATTACAGTGATTTCAAATGCGTAAAAATATCTTCGGATACTGTTTACAAGCAAAAACTGTTATTTATATCCATTTTAGTACGCATATGTCTACATTCGCAAACGAGAAAGAAAAACCTGCGTCAAACATAGATTATGAAACACTTTCCAACACATTCAGAATAATGTAACAAAACTTCTCTGTTTAATAAGTAATTTAAATGCAACACAACTGGTTGTCACTCAGTTAGTTTATTATTAATAAAACAAAGCCTTTAATAATTCATTCTCGAATCGCCAGTCAAAATAACAAAACTATAAAGTATGTTTCTTTCATTCATGGCTGTAAAAATTTGCTACGAATAAAATATTTCAAGCTTCCACCATCCCTCGACGACTAACGACACTGATAAATACGTTAAAGATTTCCTAATATGGTTTTACACGAGAGCTTAAAAAACTGATTTAGAAACTATTTCTTTTTTTATTGTTTTTCATTTTTCAAAACTCTTTAAAAAGCGTTTCGTCTCAAAATTTTACTGATACGATAAAAAATAAAGCTTTGAATTTTTCTATTTCATCATTAAAAGCTTCTAAAGTTTTGTTACACAATTTTATCAAAACTGCTGGCAGCAAAAAATGTATATGCGAGAGCTCAATTTTATTTCCTGTGTCAATTATTTGACGATGACTAAAGCCTGCTCTTTCACAGAAAGAAAAAAAAGGAAAAGCCATAAATAAGGGCATTCAGATGAAGATAAACATGAAAATAAGTTTCATTTAAAAAGTCGTTTTTAGCATCGACAAAGAATGAAAACGGCATTTAATCTTTTATTGATTGTGTTTTCGAGAAAAACGGGTTTCTCCCTATCTTAATCTAATTTGGGGAAATTTTCTCTCTCTCTCTCTCTCTCTCTCTCTTTTTTCTTCTTTTCTTATTTTGCATCAAAATGCTGCATACATATTTATCTTCAGACAGATAAATATGGAAAAAGTGGCTCGAGAAAGGATTTCTGATATTATTATAACCGCTCATTATGTAAAAAGAAATCTATGTTACAACAGACAGAAATGACCCCCCCTCCTCCCTTATAGCTCCCTTAAAAATGGTCCGATTCACCAACTTTATTTTTCTAACAATTTCTTATGTCCTCCACAGTTACTACATGAACGACAAAATTTTTTCTCAGGGTTCACCTATCACCACTTTTGAATATTAATCGGCCCTTGGTGCAGCTTCTTTAAAAATGATCCGATCCTCTTGCAATTTTCTTTAACATAGTTCTAGTTTCTTCCGGCTGCTTTATAAATAGTTAAAATATTTCCTTATACGTAATTACATTCCATTAATGACCCTGGTCCCCGATACAGGAACCCTTGAAATTTTTGTGCACTAAATTGTTAATAAATTCAACCTTTTAATCCAATCTTGTTTTGGGGGCTTTTTCCCCTTTTAGTTATTCCCGGTTTCTATATTCGAGTTAAGACTCTGGTCCTCTAACACCATGTTCGGGGTTCCTTGAATTTTTTGTGCACCATGCATTTTTCACCACCTAATTGATTCACCCTTTCAATGCACAACTTTAAAGTAGCGTATTGGATTCTTCTCCCTGGACAAACATCCTCATATTTTTATTGGGACACTAGGACCCTTTTTTAAGCATTTAACCAATTTTTTGCGTATTTCTTTAAAATATTATTCTAATGAATAATTCATACTTTATGCTTAATTTTGAGTAATTGAAGATCTAAAGCGTTAAGTACTAAGACCTTTTAACGTGTTCTCATCTTAGGACCCTGCTCTCAACTATCAATTGGCACCGGCCCCTTATTATAGATCCCTTAAAAATGTTCCGATTCACTAGCTTTTTTTCTTCTAACAACTTCTTAGGTTCTCCAGCTACTACATGAATGACAAAAAGATTTCTCAGACTTTAGCTACCGCCAATTTTGGATATTAATTGCTTTGGTTATTAAATTGGATATTAATTGGTTGTGTCTTGGTGCAGCTACTTTAAAAAATGATCCGATTCTCTAGCAGTTTTCTTTAGTATAGTTCTGTGATTCTCAGGCTACTTTACAAACTACTAAAAACTTTCCTTATACGTCAACCTTTTCAAATATCAATCTTCATTTTCTGCACCAACTTACGTTTACTCACTACAGCGGTAAATTAAAATTCACGTTACTGTTAAAGGTTTGTGGATAACGTTAGAGGAAGGGGGGGGGGGATTCATCCGCAAATTAAATATCGCATTAATGTTTAAAAAAAAATTGTTAAATTTACATGGGGCGGGAGGCACCTTCCACCGCTTGGAGCGCATTCTTTCCTCGGTTTCTTATGAACCCTATTTCAACGGAAATTGGTTCATTCAACTTAAATTACGATTCAGTTACTTTCTGTATTATAAAAGTTTATTTTAGACATCTGTTACCACCATTTTAGAACATTAACCATGCATTCTTTTCTCGGGTGCTATGGGCCCGATTACCACGGAGTCTGGTTCACTCAACTTGGTTTTCGATTGTCTTTGACACGTGCAGAGCACTTCCGGTATGCGCTAGCTTAGGACACGTGGACAAACGTCACAGGTTCATTTGTGCAGAGGTTTTTTGGGAACACATTAGATGATACCGAAGGCATTCGAGCCCCGGAAACTATGTTCGTTTAAAACACTCTATGCTTCCGAAAGCAGCGGGGCCCCCGAAACGAGGTTCAATTGAAAGGTTTTCCGAAGATATAAAATCATACAAACATCAGTTGAATTTAAGCTTATTATAATGGGCCCGGGCAACGCCGGGTGGGTCAGCTAGTTACATATGTAGTACATATATATACAGGGTGCGGCAGGTATTTGAGAACATACATTATAGCTGAATTACCACATTGTACATTACAGTTAAAAATCTATTTATATTATATGTAAACATGTCAGAACTTAAACTAAGTGTGAAAATGAAGAGATATGCTGTAATTATCTCACTGGCTTCGTACCACTCCGATTTAAAGATTGCCGCATTCTTGAAACTCGCCCGGTCATTCATCTTTAAAGTAAGGATCGAACTAACTGAAGTCTGCCCGGGTTGATGTGGCCACCATTTCACATAGGACATGACATTATCGACATCAATTTAATTTTTTTTTTAAATGGTCGCCATTTTGGAACAAGATGGCGGATGAAGCTGGCCAACGAACTCGGTCGAGACATTGGTATGTACTATGCCTACAATTAATTTCATCCAAATCGGTTTATAATTACGAGAGTTATCGCATGACAAAAATCAGATATATATATATAGTACCAAACTAATTCTTGAATACATGAAGTTGTTAATTCTCAATTTTAAATTATCTATAGGGGGCACTGTTTATATATAATGGGAGTGTGATTGGCTATGCTGTATACGGTTGCTATTTGGTCCTCCATCATATAAAAAACTTTTTTGGCAACATCTGCTGGTGATCTCCTATGATTGTATTATGTTATGCCTCATGGTAAGATAGTAGGGATTCAATTTCGTAATTTGTTTTTTTATTTTTCCTCCATCTTTTTTAATCTTGTTTTATTTTGAACTTAATTGGTGTTCAAATGTATATTTCTCTGTTTTATGTGTGTGGTAGTCACAAATTCATATTCTTTAGCTAATTTATGGCTAATATGAAGATAAAACCACACATTTTATTTGTGAACTTTAGGCATTTGGGACCTGAAGATTCTGTCTAAGTTCTACAAATTTCCTTTATTCCATTTTTGTTATTCCTTTTCTGCTGTTTTTTTACTATGTTTTTGGAATCTATGTTAAGTGGGTTGGGGGAACTGTATTTTTAACACTTTCCAACAAAGTTGAAAAGTGTTTATGACTTCGGTTTGTATGTCCGTCTGGCCGTCTGGCCGTCTGTACGTCTGTTCGTCTGTACGCGCTCTAACTCCCGTAAATATACTCAGATCGTTCTGAAATTTTAAATGTTAGTGACCTCTACCATAGCAAGAACCCTATTGCAAATGAAGTTTGTAGCATACTTAGTTTATTTACCGGGACAGTCAAAAGTTTTCCGTTACATTATGGTCTATGGGAAAAAATCGTTTAAAATGATTTTTAATGATGTTACATGCTTTCAAACATAATAATATTGATATGCATTTATCCAGTGCACTAAAATATGCATTTTCTGTACAATATGCGGCCCGAAAAATAGTTATTATTCATTTACAGGGCCACACAGAAGAATTCCGTTACATAATGATATAGGGGTGTTCCGGCGTATTTTAATTATGTTAAACTATTACATGTATAATGAAATTGAGAAACGTCGCTAAGGTTTACTATAACTTATTTCATGGATAATACGAAATGCAGAGCATTTACAGGGACACACAAAATATTTCAGATACTATATTGTATCCGAAGTACTGTATGGTAGCGATGATTGCTGGAAATGCATTTTTAACTATGTTATGCACTTTTATGTTTCACTATATTTATGCATTGTATACGGTGTGTAAAAATGCTGTAATTAATATACAAGGCTGCACAAAAGAATGCGTAATGGTTACTGGGTATGATTGTAAATTGCTTAAAGGTGGTTTTTAAATGGGTTATGCATTTTTACGCTGAACTGCATTTTGTTTACTAAGAAATGTTTGTATAACATAGGTAAAATTATATACAGAGTCACGCAAAGAATTGGATACATGGCTGTCTGTAAATGATAATTTTTGGAAATGTGATTCCAGTAGTTTTAAGAGTGTTTTACTTTGAATTAAACTTTATCTAAATCGTGGCGTGTAATAAAGGTACTAGGTTAACTACAGGTTTGTACAAAAGTATACGAGTATGTTTCCACCTATTAGTATAAATTGCTGAAAGAGAAATTTCAACCTGTTATTCTCGTCTACAACTCGTTTTCTTGCTAAACTAAATTTCCGCATTATATAGCATGTATATCAACCTACAGATCAAATACAGAGCTGTTCAAAAGAATTTGAATACCTATTTACTATGGATGGTAACTGCTGAAATCAGTTTTTCAAATGTTTTATGTGTTTTCTAAAACGGCTACTTAGTTCTGTTATATACCTTATTTCCCTAACGAAGTTTTGTTAAAGCATTCAGGAAGTGTTGGAAAGTGTTTCATAATCTATGCTTAACGCATCATTTTTCTTACTTGTTAAAAATAAAATTAATAAATCGAGCATGAATACATTACACTGACATTATACAAAATAAAGCAGAATCATCTATTTTTAATTTAATGAATCATTAATGAATTGTTTCTACTATGATGTACCAATATGCTGATCACCAATATGTTGAATTTAAAAACTTTTATAATTGGCGAACGGAAAAACAACAAGAAGGCGAAATTTTTTAAATAACCAGTAAATAATTAAAAGGGGCACGTTATTAACAATTTAGTGCATAAAAATTTAAAGGGGCCCAGGGGCCGCTGCCCTTAAAAATTAAAAAATCTGATACTCAGATGCATCAGGACCTGTCTTGGACTAACCTCACCTAAAATTTCAGACTTCTACCGATATATAAGTCACATTTGAATGGGTCTGGGGGTCATGATCGATGAAAATATACCGAAATTTTCCGGAAGAGCTTTCGACCGGACGGCTGCAATAGTTAGCTTTTTACTTTTTGTAATGAAAGCTACCTAAAAGCAACAAACAACTGAACAACAAACACAACTCCTAGCTCTTCGGAAGGTGGGAGGAGCAATGAAGTATTAAAAAAATCTTGAAAAGATGGAACTCCAATGGCGGATGTGGCGAGTGGAGTTTTTTACATTTATGTGATATCAATTTTTACGAGGCATCAATTATTTCAATTCTTCGCAGGTCAAGGTGAGCTATGGCCTCTTGCATGTTCATATTTCATTAATTCTGTGATATATAAAATTTAAATTTAAAACTTGATTGGTTTTGGTTACATAGTAGTTGTTTTTTGTTTCAATTCAGCTCAGTTAAGTTATATTAAATAATATCTATGACATTTTCAATTATTAATTTTGAAGTATTGATATTTTAATTTTTTTTGGTTTGAATTTGATATACAAATGCAGCATGCGGGCTGGCCATACCTTGCGAAACCTGCGAGGATACATGTATTTTTTTTTTATATTTCATTGCTCCTCCCATCTTCCGCACTGCAAACAGAGGCGTCTTAAATTCAGACGTATATGTGTCTGAAAAAGGAATTCAGACACTTAAGTGTCTGAATATGAAATTTCTGACGTCATAGATGTCTGAATTTAAGACACATAAGTGTCTTACTATTATTATCTTATAAATGGACTGAAAATAATGTCTGAATAATGACGAAACGTCTGAAATTAAGACATTTAGAAATTCACACGCTTAAGTGTCTGAATGTAGTACAATTACATCATATGTGTGATGACTATACACACAATTATATTGCAATATATATGCCAGCATAATCATAAAAAAATTTCAAATGGATGACAGATGTTTAAAATACTTTTCCATCCAATAAATTTAGTATTACTTTATAAAACCAACAATCTGATTACACTACAGGTCATCTATCAAAACTGTAACAGTCCGCTTACTAAAGTTTAATAGAGTTATTTTTGGTGCAAAAAGTAATTAACGACTTTATTTTCACAAAATATAAAGTTTTCAAAAAATTACTTGTACTAATAGGAGTATGTAGAGCATTGAGGGGGGAGGGGTTCAAAGAAGGGCTGCTCTGCTAAATATTAAAAATACAAGCGCTGGCAGGGAAAAAAATGCATGGAGGGGAAAGATTAAACAACTATGCCTGAAGTCCACAGCCTAGTCTGTTTAATTAAAACACAGAATCTACACATGAAATAAGCTAAACTAAGAACCGTTTTTTGGAATGCCTCGTGCGAGAGGATCTTCGCATAAAATAATTTCAAAAATCTATTTATTAACAAATAGAAACAAATTTTTGAATTTATATAATATATGTGCACATATATAGATATATATAATAAGAACATTTTTCAAAATGCAGAATTGATTTTTTTTTTCCTTTTAGGGTGTTTTGCTCTTCTGAACACCTCCCTTCCCTCTACATTTAAAAATCAATATATAACTATCTAAATAATGACTATCTAAATATCAAAATAATGAACGCAATATTTAAGTATTAATTAAAAACATTAACTATTAAAGCACGTATAGAAAATTTGTAACAATATCATAAGAGTTCGTCAAGAAAATAAAATTATTGAAGAGATAAATTAATAAATATATTAGCAGGTTGATATTTATGTAGATTTAAAAATAATTTCGAAATATATAAACATCTAAAGCAAATAATAATAAAAAGAAATTCTACGTAGGATTCAAAGAGGAGGGCTACTCTCAGTGGCGTAGCCAGGATTTCGTTTCGGGGAGGGGGGGGGGGGTCCAGAATTTTTCCTTCAGGCTATATATATATAGTAAAACCTGTCAAGATAAAATCGTATTGAAATAATTCCGTTTTACACAGGTTTTTGTGTTTTCAGGTGTATTTGTATAGTATTCCTTTCGGTAGTACTATGGTACATTTTTATTTAAGACAGAATTCCGTTATAGGCAAGTTCCATTTTTATAAGTTTTGTGTATTTATATAAATATACTTATTTATGTCATATGAATAGAATAAAATTTGTCAAAATAGTAATTGTCTATAACAGAATCCTGTCTTTAACGGAAGCATTACATGGTCTTAATATGATTAAATATATGATACAATTAAATTTGCAGAAAACCTGTCTGAAAGGGGATATTCTTCGTTCTTTAGTGAAACATAGTGAAACCTGTGAAAGCGGAATCTTTCTATAACGGAATCCTGTCTCAAACGGAAGAGTTTCAGAATCCCTGCGAAACAAACAATCGATCTCATTGAGGTAGTGTATCTTAGAAGCATAATTAATTACACTTCTTTACATAGAAACCTGTCTAAAATGGAGCTTTTTACCAGTCCCTTGCAATCTTGTCTTGACTGTGTATGTATAATAGAAGTATTTCGAGTAATTTTAAGAATTTAGGTATATCCTTATTTAATTTCTTAATTTAAAAAAAAGCATGGATAAAAAATATAAGGCCAATCTCTCTCTATAACTGCAACTAATAATACATTGAAGTTGCATTAATATTTACCAGCGAAAAAGATTCACTATGATGTACAAAGCTGAGCGCATACTGAAGAGTTAAATTTAATTAACCCATTCGCTGTCACCCACGAGTATACTCGTGGCTTTAATTTATTAATTACTTTATCACCACTATTTTAGAATTTAAAAAAATGCCTCATTTATTGTCAGAAATTTCGCTGTACTAGTAAAGCGAAATTTACCTTTCTGAATTTGTGGTGGTAAACGACTTTCAACAAAAAATTTGAAAATTCTTACTTTATAGTTTTGGCAGCGAATGGGTTAAATCAAGTTTCATATTACATAACGTTTGCCTACAATAAAGTTAGGATCAAGTGGTTAAGTTTAAAACAGCAATTTCCATGTTTAATTTCTTGGAATTGAATTAAGAACTTGTGCTGTAATAGATATTGGATAATGCTTTCTCATAAGTGTCAATCGCATGAGCCATTCATGCGATCCGCTGCGCTCCCCATGGGAATTTTTGAGATAAAGTTTTAACTTTAAGAAAAAGATCTTGCATTTTCAGCTACAGAAACTAGTAATGTAAGAAGCACACACATCAAATATAGTTCATGCAGGAAAAAGCAGTTTTGTTACAATTGTCTTATTCAGCCATAATCCTTTTGGGTTTCCATGTTTCATGTCTCGCCACTTTTGATACCATATTCGATCTAATAGTTGCTTCCGATATCTGGTCGTCTCTAACCCCTTAACGGGCGCTTAATATTTGGAAAAACCATAAAAAAGTACCTATTTTTTATTACATAAATTGAATAGGCTTCTAAATAAAATATGCAATTAGTTTTTTTAAGGCGAAAAAAAAAAGATTTTATAGAAGAAATTCATATCTGTAGAAAAGCCATCATGCGAGAATTCTATGTTTTAATGTTTGTTTTACACTGTACAAACTAATGCGAATAAGACCTTTATTTTTCACATCTTAGATCTTTATTTATCATCATCACAAATTTTTACAAATAATATTTGAAATAATATATATACATTAAATTTTGATTATTAATAATTTTTTGAGTGTGATATATTTTGAAACATGCAATACAAAGTCCAGCATCACAATCAGGGCCAAAAACCAAACCCAAACGGTACTATTCAAAGCCTTCACACGGAAATGACTTTTAAATTTTCCTGGTTTCGAAGTTTTTACCAGACATTAAATCTCCAGCCCGGAAATAGGACGGGCACGAGAAATAACGAACGACACCTCAGCCCGCGATATTGACGGGAGCGAGAATCAAGGGGTTAAGGAAGTTAAGTTTTTGTAATAAGTTTATTTGTGATGGATCAGCATTTTTTTGGAAGTATTAGAATGTGTAAAAAATGGTTCATGGTGGTTTCTGTTTTTGTACTTCCCATCCAATTTGTTTTAGATGGTTCGAAACAATTTTAGAGCATTCTCCAAGTTCAGCAGTAAGCTACGGACTTTGGTATGTTGAATAGCTTCAATTTATGCTTTCGATTTCTCATTATTAAAGACAAAATATCAACCAAGACCTATTCCATACACAGAACTCTTATTACTACCATGAAATTTCTTAAAGCAATGTTAAACTGAGCTTTCGTAAATAGTAATTGTGTACAAAGGTAATGTTGAATCCAGACACTTTTTTTTCGGGTGGAATTTAAGCAGCTCTGGAAGGGACACTTAGGAGTTCCGTGGAAGAGGGTAGCACCCTTCTAGACCATTAATAAGCATAAAATCCAGAATCTTCCGATTGCACCCTTAAACGACTTGACATGAGGATCAAGAGCCACATCTCTGTATATTTCAGCATTCACAGTTGTACTGGTAAAATTGTGTCGGTCACTGCGGCCATTCAAAATGGTGTCCGTCCATACAATGATTCCACGACCTTTGTATCGATGCCTTTCACGGATGTTTTCAGCCTTATTGCGTGTGATTTCCTCCCTCCATATGGTAACATGTGTGTAGTAAATCTCTCAACAAAATCAGGATTCATCGGAAAAGAGAACTCGTCTCCAGTCCGTGGTACTATAATGACGATGATCTCTGCACCACTTTAACCGGGCGCATTTCGCTACCGGAGTTAGTGGAACATAAATCATGGGTTTCCTTGCATGCAGCCTGTCACTCACAGTAAACCAGGATAGTGGAGTTCTTGTTGCTGAAGCAAACTCCCTGCAATCTGAACTGACTTCAATTGCCTATTTCTTTTAGCAATCGTTGGCAAATCACAGTCCTGAGAGCCTATTGTGGCGCGTTTTCTATCTTGACTTGGTTGTCTGTGGACATTATACCAGTGTCTTTAAACAGTTTCCAGATTCTTGACACGACGCTTTCGGCGATTTTTAAGTCTTTACAGACATATAAGAGTGTGTGTCCTGCTTCCATTCTCCCTATTGCAAGCAATTTTTCAAAATCGGTCAAATGTCCTCTGGACGACATATTCCACCTACTAGAAGCGAAAGTTTTACCTAATTACACGTATAATCCTTAAAATTAAACTTCAAATTACCCAAGTGCGCTCCTTTTCACACGTGAACCGAAAGAACGGGCTGAGCCTGAAAAATTTGCATATTTTTTTGTAGCGAATGTTAATCCCATTGGAGTACGTGATAACGTTGACATTGAGTTACCTTTCTGGAAGTTTCCTTAATAGGATTAACATAAAGCACCTTTTTATGGTTGTTCCTTTAATTTTTCTCGCCATTGTATTTTGAAAGTGGCAACAAATAACCTGTCCAAAAATAAAGTTACTTCTATTAATAGCAGGCAGCAGATTAAAAGTAACTGTTAATATTGTCCGTTATAAAGTGAAGAAAGATAAGGGTCACGAAATTCAACCAATGTACCGTTATAACGTTCATATAAACTCGTTCTTTCCCATAAATGGCGACAACAGAACCCCATCGAAGTCCAAGATAAAGAAGTTTTACGTTTAATCTAGTTACAGTAAATTTATGTAAACGGAATAGCAGATATACTTGCATAGTTATCCTTCCGTCTCGGGACATTAAAATGTTTTTGTTTATGAGAGGATTCCATGTTTACAGAAAACCTGCCAAGAAGGATTCACAAGTTTCGTTTCAGATAGGTTTCAAACGTTAGCAAGCACAAATATATGGTGTTGTTTTCGTCGAACCTTGAATTGTTTTCGTTTGAGATAGGTCATCTTCACAGATTTTCCTGTAATAGATTTATGCTCTTCAGAAGTGGTGTTATAGCAGCGGGTTCCAACCTGGGGTAGCGTACTCCTGGAGGTACGTGGCGGGTCTGATGGGGGTATGTAAAAATAATATCGGTAATGACGGAAGTCACAAAAATGTTAGGTATATCAATGTAATTTTCATCGATTTATTATATGGTTGTGATAGGAAGATTACTAATGAAAAAAAAAACATGTTTACGTTATCTCCTTGAGTGGAAGGGGGCGTGTTTATGAGAAATGGGGGTACTCCGAAATGAAAAACCTAAGAACCATACTTGAAAGAAAAAAGTTTTGGAAGTGAGTACGTTTTAGCAGTTTTAAGGGATACTGTGAAAACGGAAAGTGTTGATAACGGAAACCTGCCTAAAACGGAAAAGTTAAAAGTTCCGAAAAAAGACATACCTTTGAATTATATTATTTTTTATTAAAAAATAATTACTTTGAATGTATAAATATATATATATATATAAAAAAAATTCAAATGCCAAAGGTGGCCAATGAAACAATATTTGTTCATTTACCCTAGGTGTTTTAACCCGGGAGAACTCGCTGCATGAGATTTTCTCTCACAGTCGTACTTTTTTAAGACACTTATTTAAATCATTTTTCATTTTAATTAAAATTTCAAAATGTTTTACAATTATTTTACCTCTTTTGTGAATAAAAGTACTAAGCCAACCAAGAAAAGTTGATATTATATGAATGTAAAGTAAAAGAAAAGCAATTGGGCATTCTCACTAGCGAGTTCTCCCGGGTTAAAAAAGTACCTCAGATTCAAATAAAATTTCAATCATTATAAAGAAACTTTGGCTGATGCACAGCCCGAGCAGCTGATCATAGTCACAAATTAACGTTTTTAGTTTAATTTAGGCAACAAACTGATGAATAATGACGTCTTGAAAATAAAAGCATGTTTATTTCTCCGTCTCATTACGCTCGTTAGAGAAATGCGAAAAAAATCTTCGGTTTGCCAAAAAAGATCACAACTAAAAATTTTGCATAACTACCTTTATTTATCATTTGCAAAGATAGTGAAAGATCTAAAATTCAATCAACAGCAATTTGACATTATTTAATGGAATGTAGTTTGGAACGTAATTAACTCTGTTTTGTAGCTAACTCTGGTACATTTTTAGCCATACCGTTATGAACATTTCTAACGTTGCACATCAAACTTGGTTGTAGATCCGATTACGGATGATTGGGAAGATTTTATTGAATGAAAACTAGAGGTTTAGTTTTCTATTTGAATTAGTTATCGAGGTTATTTTCCTAGGTTAATAGTTGCATCATTAAAACTGATATGTAAAAAGAAACGGCAGTTAAAATTACATTATTTTAATTTTATTCACACAATTCCGCTTTAAATATACACTTTTACATGATTCACATATTTTCAAATATAAAAGTTAAATACTGTTTTGATTGTATTTACTCTACTGGAAATCGATGATAAGAAACGGTAGAGAAGACGTATATTACCAAATATAATGTAACGTAGAAAGAGATTGTATTTATGTTATCAGATCAGCACAAAGTGCCAAGCTGAGAAGCCCGGAGTAAAAGAAGTAACAAACGAAAGTGAATAACCCGAACATTCTTTAAGTTAAATGGTCAATCTCTGCAGTCATTGTAATTCTCTCTTTTTTAGTAGTGTGGTGATATGATCGTAATGGCCACATTTCCCTCCCAAACTCTACATGCGTACTAAAGAGTTGCTTCTGAATTGCCCATATTTCGTCTAACGCATCAGATAATATAATAGCGCAATTGCGTCCGATGCGTATTCAGAAAATGCGGAAGGACCTTCCAGGTGAAGGTCCATATCAATTTAAAATACAGGATCGGATTTTCCATTTCGTTTGATTGAAGGTTTATTTGAAAAATTGCCCAGTGCAGCTGGCTCAGCCTGCTAGTTCTATTCTAAAACTACAAAATACTGATTACAGTCCTTATAAGGTCAAAACCGATTTAAAATATCAGCTTTATGAAAATTTCATATCCAATTTGGGGTACCCTAAAATCAAAAGGCAGCGAAGCGCCCCATTTTTCCCACGCTGTATTCAGCTCTGCTTTATGGTAACAAATTATTCCCATTTATAAAAAAAGATTCAATGTGGTCAAACATGGCTGTGTATATGGCTTAGAAAGAAAAGTGGTCAAAGATGGCTTCATATTGGCCAAAAAAAAAAGGGGGGGGCTCAAAGATGGCCGCAATTAAGACATTTGAAATGTCTGAAATTCAGACGTAAGAAGTGTCCAAAAATTTTAAGACATTTTAAAACGTCTTAAAATTGAACACTCTTGTTTCAGACACAAGAAGTGTCTGAAAATTTTAAGACATTTTAAAATGTCTGAAAATTGAATACCGTGTTTCAGACACTTAAATGTCTGAATTTCAGACCTTTCAGTTTACAGTGCAAAGAGCTAGGAATTGTGTTTATTGTTCATGTTTCAATTGTTTAATGCTTTTTAATGTTGTTATTTTATTTTTGCATCACCTTTTCATCGAATGTGTAATAAAATTTCATATTTTTTGGCTAAAAACTATATTGCTTGTGTGCATATAAGAGCTGCTTTGCGCCTGGTGCACTAAACTGTTTTTTTTTTTACACGTTACAAAACGCTCTATATATCTATACATATACACAGAGATATATATATATTGGTTGTTTTGTTTAGGTAAGTTTATTGTTCATGATTTAAAAAAATACTACATCATTACTTACATTTAACAATATCAAATATTTTTTATTCCTATTCCATTACTTTAATTCACTGGCAATAAGTATCCATGATTGTGTGTGGCCACACGTTTCTCTTATCAAACAAGCCTTTGACAGATTTAGAACTCTTTAAATACGACAAAGCAAATATTCTATACAGATATCTTGCGATAAGAGAATCTATTTTTTTCTTCTTTTCGATCGCTTTCTTTTCTAATGCCTTTTAAACCAACTTAAAAACATCCCAGCCGTGAATATCTATTTTTATCGAACTCTGTATAAACGAAACAGTGGTTGAATTATGAAGAGATTTACAATGAACGTGGTGAATGATAAATTGCCTTAAAAAAATGATAGAATTAAAATTTGAAATGTGGAAAAATGTACTAAACTGCATAAATTTATTTAAACTTTTGGTTTTATTTAACCTTTTATCTTTCCCTCCTATAGTCGTTGAACCATTTTTTAAGTCTCATCTCAAATCCAAACTAGCAACTTTATAATATGATACCATTACAAAATCATTTTCATATGTACATGCTAAAATGTTCGAATGTTTTTATCAAGGTTCACGAAGGAAGCAGACTTTAAATTTGTATTCACAATCAGTATATTTTCATTATAAGTTGAAAACTAGGGAAATATAACGAAATGTAATCTCTGAAATAAAGTCTATTTCCCTTTTCTTAACATTTTTTGGCGACAAAGTCTTATTTCTTTTGTAATGGACTAGCGACTCGTTTATAAAGAGTCTCTAGTATTTTGAGTGTGAGCGTGAGTCAAATATTTAACCAGTGCGGCGCAACAAAGACCTCTCTATTCTATTTTACTCTAATTTTCCAAAGTATGCGTGAATCTCTTGGAGTCTACGGTTACTGGTTTTCGCTGTTGTCTTATGCAAATTATGCTCGTTGCTGAAGCTGTAGATTATATAAGGCGAAGCGAAAGTGCGTGTCTTCGGATTTCGGTCGCGTCCTACTCCTGGAGTAATTTAGACCTTACAGCAGAAGAGTTATAGTGAGTATGTCCACCATGTGTAGTGAAGTTGAAATCTAGGTTAGCTTCGTTGGCCTATGGTAAGACGTTTTTGCACTATCATCGAGTTAATAAATATTTTCTCGACAACCACTGTTGTCCACGTTATTGAATTGAATGTTGTGCTAATGTTTTATCTTTGCAGTTGAAAGAAGTATAGTTGTTTAAGGGAGTAGTTATCAACGTGAAGTTTCGAAGATTATTTACGTAAGTTGAAGTTTGAACATTTCTTAGTTACTGATTTTCTTATTCGTAGCATAGTTTAGGCGAAATCTGGAAGGCTCTCTATCATTCCCTTGACTAATTAAGTTTTAAATAAAGATATTTTAGAACTCATTTCTGAATATGACTGCATTATTATGTAGCGGCCTTGCCGGGATCGCTACATTTTCTCTACAGACTTTTCTGTCGTCTCCAAAAAATTGTAGTTCATTTTCGGGTGACTGACAAATAACCAATAGCAATTTTAACAAGAATGAAAAATCATACGTCAAACATAGATTATAAAACACTTTCCAATACTTCCATAATACTTTAACAAAACTTCACTGTTTAATAAGGTGAAAAATTATGTCTAAATAAACGAGAGATAACAATGGATGACCAACCCTCCCAAGGATGTCTAAGTGAACAATTTGGAAAAAGTACAACACATTTGAAAATCCAATTATTGCTATCTTCAGTAGTCGGAAAACAATTCCGAATTCTTTTGTGTAGCCCTATAAATGATCTATAGATATGTATATACTATATACAGTACACTCCCTCAAATCCGCACAGCTTGGGACCAGAGGCTGTGCAGATTTTAGAATTTTGTGGATTTCTGGTCATTTATTTGTTTACATTTTTCAAACATTAATTTGATTGGTAGTTAAGCAAGGGAAATTATAATGGATGCTTACAATGAAGTAAAACATTAAAATAAGTCAAATATTAAAATAATTTATTAGTTTAAACGTAAGTAATTATTAAAATAATTAGAAAAATATTAAATTACTACCGACGAAATCGACTCAATTCGATTTCTAAAATCCTATGCTGCCATCTATTTGTAAAGCAATCATAAGATCGATAGGTCATCATATAGATATGCTAATTTATATGAAAATCAAAAGTAATGTAAATTTATTTATTAATAAATCAACTGTAATAACCAAAAGAGAATGATTAACAAAAAATTTAGTAAAAAAAACATTGTGGTAGTCGCTGATTTCGACGCCATCTTGAATTTTGTTCCTGCAACTTAACTGTAAATTTCATTGTTTACATCTGAAAAAATACGCGGATTTCAGGCGCTCGCGGACTTTAGGGTCGCGGATTTAAGGGAGTCTACTGTACTACATATCTTAATATTTAGATCAGTTAAGAAACGCATATCACACTTTTAAATTCCCCTTCAGCAATCTCGGTCAATAAACGTAGATGTGCGTGAGATCCTTTGTACTGTCTTGTAGAAATCTGTAGAATTTATTTACATCAAGTAATAGGCAAAAAGATAGTTAAATTTTGAAAACACGTACCACAATTGAAAAAAACTCTTCCTACAATTATTATCCCTAGATAGTACTGTAATTGAATTATTTTGTGTATCCCTGTAAATGAACGAAGATTTCTACAAAAACCATATTCTGTAGTAAGCTTCTTGCAATGCACCTCAATTATATGTATGAATTTCAATATGTATGAAATAGTGTAAGATTAAAATACTCCTCAATTATTTTAATCCATTAAAATATTCCGAAAGCTATTTTTCCTCATAGACAGTAATGTAACAGAATTCTTTTGAGTGTCCTTGTAAAGGAACTGTAAATGCTACACACTTCCTTTTCAATAGCGAACATGCTATAATAAACTTCAATAACAAATGAATTGCATAGTAAGTATATTTACGCTAGTTAGAGCACAGACAGACGGCAGACAGACAGACAAACCCAATTTTTAAACACTTTTCAACTGCGTTGGAAAGTGTTAAAAATGTATAACGATGGTAGCAGCCACCGACGTTATGACTTTAGCTTTTATTGTTCTTTCTTTTTTCACTTTTTTCTTCTAAAAAATCACCCTACTGAATGCTTATTTTTTTTTAATGAGATACAGTGGAACTCCAGTTATACGTTACCTGAGTTGTACGTTTCCCTCAGTTATACGTTTAAACTCAGTGGTCCCGACCATTTGCCATTAAAAATTAGCTGATATATACGTTTCCCTCAGCCATACGTTTCGTTTTTGTGTCCCCGGACGTAATTTTGTCTGTCTTATAAGTTTCGCCGAATTTTTTTAAAACCTTTTCTAACTCTTGCCGACTACCGCTCTAGGGTTTCTGAGAAACTAACTAGCCATAGCCATGTGCAGAAACGGACCATATGAGAGGTGGGGGGGGGGGGGGATAGAGACGTTAGCCGTGGCAGTAGGAACCTCACTTTCCACGCTCCTCTCGTGCTTTTCTTTACTACCACAGCCATGTGACCGCCTGCCTTCGGCTAGAACTCCTATAATACAGGCTGATGCATCCCAGCCATTAAGGTTGCTATAATCCTAAGATTATAGGAGTCATAGGTATTATAGTATCCCTACCTGTCATTGTGGGCCCGGAAACCAAAAACCAAGCTAAAACGTGTTATCGAAAGCCAATAAGGGACAACGGCAGGTCATTTAAATACGCAATCCCAGCTCTGGCGGTAGACTAATGCCGAGCCGGGCCCGAATATGGCGGTTCTTTTGGCCAACAACATGGATATGCTTCCGGCAGTGCGCTGTGTTGTAGGTCACTTACATTTCATTGTGCGGCATAAAAATGAGTCGGAAATAGACAGCTCTCTCGGTAAAGTAAAAACTCAAAATTATTTGGACGGTGGAGGCCAATCTTGGTGCAGGGCGAAAGACTTCGTCAACATATTGGAATACCATATTCTACCCTCAACACAATTTTAAGCAAGATGGAAGAAATAAAAGATGCTTTAACTGAAGCCGGACCAAAAAGGCATGATTTCCGAATTAGAAAACCCTCTAAAATTGTAGTTTCAGTCTAAGCGTTCGGCTGACATTCCCGTAACCAAAAATTTGTTGCAAGAAAAGGCCCTTGAGTTAGCAGCAAAGAAAACGAATCAGCAGAATTCAAAGCTTTTCCGGGTTAGCTTACAGTATACAAGGACCACCTTAGTATTACTGATCGCCCCATATGCTGCGAGTTGAATATCGAGGATGATCGCAAAATTGATCACCTGAAAGATTTGGAACTTCCAAAATTAATTCAAGGCTGTTAGGCGAAAGATGATTACATCATAGACAAAACTGGACTCTTCTTTAATTTGCTTCCGAACAAAACCCTGGTGGATAAAGGCGACCCTTGCCAAAAAGTAATGCATGGTAAACGACGTTTGACAGTATTGCTGGAGGCAATTGCTGACGATATCTAATACCTACGACCTTTAGTCATTGGAAAATACAAAAAGCCTTGTTGGTATAAAAATGTAACCACGTTCTTCACGGATTATGAGGCAAATCTATAAGCGTGGATGACACGTGCAGCCGTGGACAGTTAGCTAAAAAAACTAGACACGCATATAGGAAAAGAGAAATACAAAATTATTCTATTTATGAAACATTTTGCTGCGCAAACACCCTCAAGTCAGATCGAGAGCATCCGAGTGAAGTTTTCCCCGGCCAACTGCACTAACAAATTGCAGCTCTTACTTTGGGGCATAATTGCAAAGTTTAAAGTACATCATTGCAATATTCTACTTCAGTACACTGTGTCATGTTATGATGCAGAACAAAAGTATCCTAAAATAATTATCCTTAAGGTAAGAAACAGTTTCCAACTGACATGTTTCTTGGCAAATGATTTACACGATTTCAATGATTTATTTAAATACTCTATAAGTGAAAATAGTATTTTTAAAAAAGCTTTTATGATAAAATAACCTTTATTTGTGCACTTTTCTCATGTATCTTTTTTGTTATTCTGTTCCATTTCCACGAATTTATGTCATGGTGCATAATACTTACAAAGCTTAAGTTTTCGATGAAAAAGGTAACTGAAACTTGTCAGGGAAACAAAATTTTAACGATATATTTTTAAAAAAGGTCCTGGTAGACTATTAATTGAATTGTACGTTTTACTGAATTATACGTTTTGTTGTTCGATTCCGAGCAAAACGTATAACTGGAGTTCCACTGTACAATGAATAGACCCAAACATAATCCCAGCATTTTTCCCATTCAAAAACCTAGAGTGGCGGTCAAAAGTTTCCGGTCAGTTTGTTTCTTTGATTTGTTTGCCAGAACGTTTCAGCGAAGAAGAAGCGCAATTGCACCAAAAGTTAGAAATATGCAAATGACATCTGACCACGTGATCATTTTGATTGGATAATGAAGATACTAGATGCAAAGGAGAGGAATTCGAAATTCGCGTGTGAAAAAGTTTCCGGCCGTTCGTGATTCGTTTGTTTTTGCTATAGGTAAAGTGTTTCTTAGGCCGTGTTTGTTAATTAATCAACGGGAATAACGTAGTAGAAATTCAAAAAAGAAAAGTTCAACAATTATTGTTTGTAAACCAGTGATTTGTTTGTCGCTAAAAGATCAATCCTCTCGTGAGATTGCGACAAAGTTATCGGTCGAAAATCTACTGTGAACGATATTTAAAAAAAAAATGGCCATGGCTTCCAGGACTTACCATGGTCCAGGAGACCCCGGAAAATAGCTATTCCTGTGGACAGAATCATCAGGAGAAAAGCAGTTGATGACTCGCATAAAAATGCCGCTGCAATATCCGGCGATTTACGAAGTGAAAATATTGCTGAAATAAGTCTGTCTGCCGTGTCAAGACGCTTACATGACGTATGATTTTATGGAAGAGTGATAAAAAACCTTTCACAAGTAAAAAAAAAAAATCAGAGGTCCCGACTGGCGTTTGACAAAGAGCACAAAGACTGATCAAGTGAAAACTGGAAAAAAAGTATTATTTTCAGACGAATCGAAGTTCAGGCTTATTGGGATTGATGGCAAACACTACGTCCAATGACCTAAAAACAAAAGATATGATTCTAGATATGTTATTCCTACAGTGTAGCATGGCGAAGGACACGTTATGCTGTGGGGAGCATTTTCTGGAAAAGGTGTTGGTCCGTTAGTTGAAATCCGCGGCAAGATAAATGGTACAACGTATAAGGATATCTTGCAAGATCATTTGCTGCCTTATTGGAGGAAAGAGTTTGGTCGCAACTATTTGTTTCAGCATGATAACAACCCAAAGCATATATGCAAGCTTGTCAAGCAGTGGCTTTAGCACAAAAAAATTCAGGTTTTCAAATGGCCAACCCAATCACCCGATCTGAATCCTATAGAAAATCTTTGGAATGAACTTGACAAAAGTTTGCAGATTTATAAATATTTCAATTCAGCAGAATTTTTCCAAAAATTGCATGAAGAGTGGTAAAAACTTACCATAGACGATCTTCAACCGTTCACTGAATCGATGCCACGTCGCTGCGCCGCAGTACTTATTGCTAAAGGTATAACGACAAAATACTAATTGTAAATGTTGTTGATCACAGTTGTTTTCTATTATAATACCATTTTTTTCCAAACTTGCCAAGATGGCCAGAAACTTTTGAGAGCATGCGTTTTTCTTTGCAATTAATATTGTCAATTAAATTTATTGATATTTATTTGTTATTCCATAAATAAGTTCCTAACTATTATGCCAATAAGATGTATAAGTACCACTTTGAGATTCCTCTTCATATGGGTATACTTACAAATTATCGAAAAATTTTATGCTGGCCGGAAACTGTTGACCGCCACTGTATATTTTTAATTAGTAAACATCATTAATAAATTCACATTATAAAAAAATATGTGTTATAACATACATCAGTTTTTGCATAAAAAGAATGGGCATCATAAAACATGGGTGTGTAAATTTACAGCTTAGTCTTCATTTTTCGAGGCATATAAAGAAGTTTTACTTTTCGACCGTCTCAACGCTTTTTCTGATTAATACTTGTATGATTCTAGACGTTTTCCCTGACAGATCTATTTTTTTTTTTTTATTTACCGCTAACATACTTTCTTTTGTATCTCTCTGAAGATTTATTTTAACTAGTCTCTTTCTGTGCTTCTTTCTGGACTGCCTTACCCAAGGAACTCTAATAGCGCGTCAAAAGTTAGAAAACGGTAAACGAAAAAGCATTTGAAAAACCAAACTTTGTACAATTTTTGATATGTAAACTATTTATATGAAAAAACTATATATATATTCATATTCAGAAAGTAAAACACAATTTTAAGTCTAATGGTACCTCTCTATACGACAATTTTGTGATAAAATAGCATGGGGTAATAACTTTTATTTTCCAGGACTGTGCTTGGATAAAATATTCAGATGTTCTTATTTAGATTCTTGAGGGTAGAGGACTTTAAATTTGTGTTCACAAGGATTTTAATTAAAAAAGGAAAACTGGAAAATTATAGTAATGAAAATCTCTGAAGAAAAATCTCCGTCCGCCCCTCCCCCCCTTAAAATTTAAATTTTAGCTAACTTTGAAAGTGCTGAAATATTTATTACATATTTTAGCATCAGAAAAAATATTCAGATTATTTTAATTAAATAAAGGTACCAATAATTAGGAAAGCCTGAACTATTCAACTGTTTTATTCATATTCCATTATTTTAATTCAAAGGCGATAAATGGAGAAAGATTGTGTGTGGCCACACGTTTCTTTTATCAAACATCGTAGCCTTCGACAGATTTCGAACTCTTCAAATACCGCATAAAGCAAATATTCTCGCCTCGAGTGTTACACAGATAGCTTGTGATAAGAGAATCGATTATTTTCTATACCTTTTACTTTCTCATCTCGCATTTTTTAAACGAATAACTTTTAAATACTTCAGTCTACAAGTGAATAAAAATAGCATGATTTTTTACTTAAAAAACTCTTTTCAATAATTGCATTACAACGTCTACTTATATTATTCATTTCATAATAGCAGACAAGGCATCTTAAGGCACGCTATAATTTATTTTTTAAATACACTGCTCAGAACAATTAAAGGATATTTGAAGTTTTATATAAAATAAAGATATAAACGAATTTTTTTTTTTTTTTTTTTTTTTTTTTTTTTGCCGAAAATAGAAGAAGAGAATCACAAATGCAAATTTTTCTGGTTTTCAAACTGTGGAGTATGCAAATTTTGAGTTCGACGTCAAAAACGTCGCTTCAGCGGCAGCGAATGAAATTTGACTTTCAACTGGATAAAAGAGAATGAAGACAAGGATGATCGGCATTCAGTGATTGCTTTGTTTCGATGAGTACGATGTCTCAGCGAAGTCATTTGACAGATTCAGAAGTTTTGAGAATTGTTGGTAGGTTAGAAGGGGGCCAAACTCAAGCTGAAGTAGCGCAAGCCATTGGAGTGTCACAAAGTGTCATTTCCAGGATCTGGAACCGTTTTTTGGAGAGTGGATGTGCAGGCCGAAGACCAGGGCAAGGTCGTAGACGGGCAACAACGCCCAATGAAGATCGGTATTTAGCGTTAACAGCTCGGAGACACCGAACCATGAACGCTACTCTTCTCCAACAACACCTTCGCTCGGCTACAGGCACCACGATTTCAACTCAGACTGTCCGAAACCGGCTCCATGCTGTAGGTCTGTATACTCGCCGACCGATGGCATGTGTTAGATTAACATCAAGGCATCGTCGCGACCGCAGGGAGTAGGCAACCGAGCATGTCAACTGGAGGAGAAATGAATGGGGCAATATTCTGTTTTCTGACGAGTCCCGTTTTTCTGTGCATCCGGATAATAGGCGTATTTTCATCTGGAGGGACCATGGCAGTAGGAATAATCCTGCGTTCGTGCACGAAAGTGTCAGATTTGGCGGTGGAGGAGTGTTGGTGTATGGTGGCATCTCCATTGACGGGCGCACTGACCTCTACATCATTCGAGATGGAGCTCTGACTGGTCGCCGATATAGGGATGAGATCCTCAGACCTATTGTAGTCCCTTACGCTGCAGCAATCGGAGATAACTTCATTTTAATGGACGATAACTGCAGGCCACATCGTGCAAACCTGGTGGAGGATTTCCTTTTCGAGGAAGGAATCGTTCGAATGGAATGGCCAGCGTGTTCTCCAGACATGAATCCAATCGAGCACGTTTGGGACGCTCTAGGAAGACGAGTTTCTGGCCGCCAACAACCCCCACAAACTCTCCAAGAACTGGAAAGAGCTCTTCTGGAAGAGTGGGGCAGAATACCCCAACTCGTCATTAATAGCCTCATTGAGTCCATGCCTCAAAGGTGTTCAACGTTGCTGGCCGCCCGTGGAAACCATACCCCCTACTGAAAATGATTTTCTTTGAAGAAAACACCTTTTCTTATTCTTTTTTTCTCATATGCACAAATTGTGTTTTTTTCCTTTAGTACACAAATGCGCAATAAAATGCATTTTTTTCTGCCAAACATGTGTAATTTATTCTCATATAACCTACTATGTCTGTCGACCATGTATCAATCAGTTAAACAGTTTACCAGATACAAAATCCACCTAAAACTGCAATATCCTTTAATTGTTTTGAGCAGTGTAGTTTTTTTTTTTTTTTTTTTTTTTTTCATATCCTCACTTCTCAAAAATTTTGTAGTAATGCAGTTTTTTCGAAATTCGTATTGGTTCAAAAGTTATCCGCCTTTTGCTGTTATAGTGAACAGGTTCTCTTTAGCGTACGAAATTGTACGTCAACCGTCGCAAATGAGGTGCGTTCGTACTATAACGAAGTTTTATACCTTGCGAATTCGTTTGTGTAGCCCTGTATATGATCTACAGCATTTATACACACAATGTAATGAGCAAAAATTTAGTTAAACTTAAATTCTCATATCATAAGTAAAAATGCACTTCCAGCAGTCATCTCTAACATACAGTATTTCGGATTCAGTATAGTATCCGAAATCTTTTGTGTGTCTCGGTAAATACTATGCACTTTCTATTATACAGGAAATAACTTGTAGTAAACCTCAGCAACGTATGTCAATTTCATTGTAAGTGAAATAGTTAAATATAATTAAAATACGCCCCCCAAAAATGTTTCCCTCTATACCATTATGTAACGGAATAATTTTGTATGACCTTGTAAATGAATAATAGTCTTTGTACCGCATTCTACAAAATGTAGATTTTAAAGCACTTCATAAATGCATATCAATCTCATTATGTTCGAAAGGGTGTAACATTATTAAAATGCACTTGAAACTATTTTTTCCCCATTGGCTGTAATGTAACGGAATACTTTTGGCTCTCCCTGTTATTGAACTATACACCCGATTTTCATAAAATTTGAAATGGCTCGACAAAATTATGCAACAATTACATATTTTAAATTTAAAACCATTCGGTTGGGTATTTTTTGCGCTATTTTATGCGGACGGACAGATGGACAGACAGACGGACCAGACGAGAACTATATGTGCTACGTATTTAGGCAATAAAAAGCACCTAAAAAGGGAATTGATGAAGAGGAAGTCCAGGAGGGTTCATTATATGGACCTAGTATAGATGATTTTATGTAAGTTGTAAATTGTCACTCTTATCTATGTTTAAGAACGTTGTAAAACTTTAAAACTGTTTTTCTCAAAACTCTGTATTACAAATCGGTACCAGGTAGAACTCGAGATTGGATCGACCGATTTTTTTTTTTTTTTTTTTTTTTTTTTTTTATGCATGCTCTTCTAGTACAGCTCCAAGTAAAAAAATTAGAATAATTCATTTCATTTGTGTTTGGAATTTCATTTAGCTTTATTTCAGTGTAGTACAATCGAAAAAGAACAACGGTTGGTGTTTTAATAAATTTGCATGTTATCAAAGGAAAATAAAAGTGTAAAGGATTAAATTTTGAGGGAATATTGTATTTTTGTAAAATTATTTTCATTATTCAAAACATTAGAATTCTAAAATATGTGATTAAAAAATTAGAATACTTACGAGTTTTCCTGATTGGTTCAGAAGGTTGCATAAATTAAGCATAAAATTAGCTTATGCGGGACTTCTTTTTAAGATATAAAAATGCATTGCATCATCATTGTTTTCATTTTGTGTGAAATATGGGTCGTTTGTGCGACATAACGGAGTTTGCTAACCATTATATTAGTGATTTACACAAAGAAGGTCGTAATCAGCAATGTATCGCCAGTTACTTAAAATGTTCTCAACTAAGTGTTATTAGAGCAATAAAGCAGTATTTTAACGACGGGCGTTTCTAAAAGAAGCATCTGAATAGCAACCGAGGGCCAAAAATTACTCATAGAGATGATAGAAAGCTAAATTGTATTGCTAAAAAAAACCGTTTTAGAAGTGTAAGATATTTGCATCGAAAGTGGAAAGAACACGGTATTGATGTGAGTAAATCTACAACACTAAGACGTTTCCATAAACTTGGATTTCAATCTCGTGTAGCATAGATAAAGCCCGTCATGACTATTAAACAGAAAAAGGAGAGAGCGAAGTGGTGAAAAAAAAGAAGGTTTTTATGGAGTCTTGATGATTGGAAAAATATATTGTTTAGTAATGAGAGTGTGTTTTGCGTAACATATGGTGATCAAGGTGTCCGTATATGGCAAATGAAGCAAGAAGCATATGATAAGGACTGCATGAAACGATCAGTGAAATTTACAGCCAGTGTAATGGTATGGGCTTGCATGACTGAATATGTTCCTGGAAGGCTGTATATCGTTAACGAAAGGATTAATTCTGAGATAAATCAAGAAATCCTTGAGCATTTCCTGATACCATCGTCGGAAGATATGTGTGGTGATTATTTTATTCTCCAACATAATTTAGCACCTTTACAGAGGTCAATGTCCACCAAGAACTGGCTTAGCCAACACCAAATTAAGGCTGTTCTCAAATCCAAAGAGTCACCTTTCTGACATAAGTTTTAATTCATTTATGCTCGGAAACGCATGAAACTAGAAGGTGTTGTTATTCAGAAACTATGTAATAGAGCTGTTTTTTCTGTTTTCTTGTAAAAGTAACAGATCTTTCAGAAATTACTGTCAAAGTTGGCATTTTGAACTGAATTTCCGAGCGAAAGAAGAAAATCCAGTCAGTAAGAGGAAGAAAAATGCCGTGTCACGTGATCCAAATCGCTTATAACTCAATAGGTAATTGATTGATCAAAAAATGGAAAAAACAGTTCTATTCTAAATCGCTTTCATGATCAGGTTTTCCAATTTTATATCTTTCCGTTAAAAAATGAATTTGAAAATGTGCCAAAACGTTTAGCGCTTGTTGAGCAGAGCAGTTGAGAACAGCCCATACTTCTCTGGCCAGCTGATTCGTCGGATTTAAATCCAACAGAGAATTTGTGAGGAATAAGGAAGATATTGCGGGAAAAAACAAAGTTGAGCTTTTTTTCCAACATAAAGTCGACATGGTCATGTCTGGGCAGAAAACATTGAGAACCACTTGTAGCTAGCTTGCTAAAGCGAGTTCGTGCTGTTATAAAATGTACACTGTAAAAAAAAAAAAAAAACGGACTAAAAAACGGAAATACTACTGGCAATCTAGACGCCAGTACTATTTCCGTTTTTTTACGGGAATTTTTACCCATAAATTACAGAACATTTTCCGTTTTTCTGATTAAAAACGGAAAATTTTCTGTAATTTATGGGTAAAAATTCCCGTAAAAAACCGGAAATAGTACTGGCGTCTAGATTGCCAGTAGTATTTCCATTTTTTAGTCCGTTTTTTTTTTTTTTTTTTACAGTGTAAAGGTGATGCTACAAAATATTAAAGGATAACTATTTTTCACTTTTTTTTAAACACATATTATTTACAATACATTATTCTAATACTAGCTGACCCCCCACCCTTCCAGGCGTTGCTCGGGGTCTGTAAATAATAATCTTAAACAAAACTCAAGTTTGTATGCTTTTATATCTTTTTAAAATTCTTGTAAATGAACCTACACTGTAAAAAAAACGGACTAAAAAACGGAAATACTACTGGCAATCTAGACGCCAGTACTATTTCCGTTTTTTACGGGAATTTTTACCCATAAATTACAGAAAAATTTCCGTTTTTAATCAGAAAAACGGAAAATGTTCTGTAATTTATGGGTAAAAATTCCCGTAAAAAAACGGAAATAGTACTGGCGTCTAGATTGCCAGTAGTGTTTCCGTTTTTTTTTTTTTTTTTTTTTTTTTTTCAGTGTAATTTCGGAGGCCCCCCTTGCCTTTCGCAGCGTCTAGTGTGTTCCCAATAAACTTTTTGCCGAACGAAACTATAACTTGGATCCCCGCTACCTAAGAGAGCATGTACCGGAAGTGCTCCGCACGTGCCGGAGAAAGTCCGTTGAATGAGCCAAACCTCGTAGTAATCAAACCCATAGAATAAAAAAAAATGCGTCATTAATGTTAGAAAATGCTAGTAACTAAAGTCTAAGATAAAATTTCATAATACAGAAAGTAGCTGAATTGTAATAAAAGTTGAATGAACCAAATCCCGTTGAAATTGGGTCCTTAGAATCCGAGGAAAGAATGCACCCCCAAACGATGGGAGATACCACCCCCCTTGAAATTTTTATGAATCATTTTTAACATTAACACAATATTTAATAAACCGAAGAAATCCCTCATCTAAAGTTAGCTTTAAAGTAACGCGATTTTTCATTTACGGCTGTACTGAGTTAACGTAAGTTGATGCTGAAAAGGAGATTAATGTTCGAAAAAAGTGGTAGCTGAGGTATAAACAAAGGCCGGGCACTGGAGGCCAGGGTCTTAACTGGAATGTAGTTCGGTATAAGAAAATTTTTTAGTAGTTTTAAAGTAGCCGGAAGGCGCTAAACTATGCAAAAGAAAATTGTAATAGAATCAGATAGTTTTTAAAGAAGCTGCTACAAAGGCCCCAAGAAGGAGATGAATATTCAAAATTGGCGGTAGCTGAAGTCTGGGAATTTTTTTTTTTTTTTTTTTTTTTTTTTTGTCATTCATGTAGTAGCAGAAGGATTTAAGAAGTTGTAAAAAAAAAGCTAGTGAATCGGACCATTTTTAAGAGACTTATAACAACAGGCCCAAAGAGGGATTTTTAATCAGGTAATCAGGTAAATGGTTATTCTAATATTTTGATTTTTTTTCAAGTATGAATAATTATTTTAATTTTTGTATTATTTCCTTTAACTTTTATGCTAAAAAATTCTATGAACTATGTAGATTCTTACAATATTAAGTTTTATCTTGTATTATTTTTTGTATAAGCGATATATAAAAAAAACTTTTTTCACAATTCCTTTTTTCTATTATTCTAATTTTTTGACTTGGATCTGTATATACTACTTTGTAGTTACCTCACGGACGCGTTTTGCAATAACCAAATTGTAAATATTTTTTTGTGCAATTTAAATCCGAAAAGTTTTGTATAAAATCGACAACTTAAAAATTTGAACGACAGACTACAAAATAACGCGGAACGCTTCACTTTTTGCACATTCCTGTATTAAAGGCCACCAGAGGACCATTTTTCAACTACTTTTCAAATAAAAAATTGTTTATAAAACTTGAAAAGATGCTCTTTCATTTGCAAAAAAACCCCATTATTATTACTGTATAATTGCGCTAAAAAAATCGCAAAAAAAAAATAATAATAAAATAAATAAAAATAAATAAATAAAAGGTAAATTAAAAAAAAAAAAAGTTATAACATGCCCTAAGGTATCCGTATGCTTTTAAAACACAATTTTCGATCAAAATTTTGATTGAAAAACTTATTATTTTAGAATAAAAAGGAGGATGAATTTTGTGATTCTGGAGCTTCTTAAACATTTGCATTTCTTACAAACTTTAAAAAACTAATTTGAAAGTTGTTTCTGGATTTTTCTCAAAATTTACTTTTTTGTAAAATTTTGTGGAAAAATTGTTATAAACCTACAATTAATTTTTCACTGACACAATCTTTTAAAATTATGTTTTAAATATATACTCAAAGGAAGTAGAACAATCTTAAAACATATTCTCTAGTTAATCGCATTAAATATTTATCGAAAAAATTCCATAGCCAAATTTACAAAGTACCGAACGATATTATTTATGAACTCCCAGATTATGCTGCTCTCAGTTTTTCAAAACGTAAAAGACCCCGATATACTACTGTATTACACTGTTAAAAATATTTTTGTAAAACAACAGAAACTTTCTGGCAGCAAAAAGTTGCCAGAAACTATTTGTTTTCAGAAAATATCTGTTAACGAAAGAATGCGTTATCAGACGACAGAAATACGTAGTCATACAGGCACTTCGTGTTGACAATTGACGCTTTTCCCAACAGTCAAAATCTGTAGGTCGATTCCTGTTGGCGAGGGGGGGGGGGGGAGGTTCTATTTAACAGAAGAATCGCATATTATAGGTTAGGTACACGGGTAATTTCTATTTACCGATCGATTTGTTTATATTAATAATAATAAATATTTATAGGAATTTCTCCTCCAAACTTTTATAAAATTAATTTAAATAGCTTATTCACAATAAAATATTTAAACAGTTGAATTTATATAGATTTGTAAATCAAGTACATTAAAGACTGGAAGAAGTGAAAGAAGGTATCTTAACCCCCCCCCCCCCCTCAGAATAATCAAAATATATATATACGATATAAGGTAACTCCCCCTCCCCCATAAAAATATTTATTAATAAAATAAATATATGTGTTGAATGTGATTTGTAATTAAAAGAACTTTAATATTTATTCATGCAATATTTTTGAAAATTGATTAGGTTAAATTAGTGACTTTGGTTAATTATGTAAATAATAGCCTGCCAATTTTTATAATTTTTTCGAATAGAAAGCTTTGTATACATAAATGTGTAAAAGTTGATAGCTATGAGCAAAGATGAGAAATGAAAAAGAAGAGCCACTAAAATGTATATAAACATCACCATAAAAAAAATATTTCATTTCAGCTAAAGTGATAAAATGAGTTTTCATCCTTCTTAACAATTTACAATGTTTTTCCGTATAAAATAAATGATCATCAACTAAATAAGAAAAAATATTACAGTATAATTTAAATTAAAATGTTAAACAAAATTAAACTTGCTGATTCTATAAAATGAATGGTTAAAGCTTAAATAGGAATTATTTTCAAAATTCAGTTGTAGCTCAAAATTTATTTCATTAAATGGAATGAATAAAATTTACAAATTTTAACTTAAGCATTACAGGTAACTCTAAGATTGTACTAAAAAAAAAAAAAAAAAAAAAAAAAAAAAAAAAAAAAAAAAAAAAAATTCTTCAGAATCAACATATGGAACGATTAAACAAAATATCAACCACTCCATTTTAAACAACATAGTAAATAGTAGGAAATGTGATAAATTTAAACAATAAAAATATATGAACAGCGTCAGATCTAATAAATATTATTCTGGTTAATGTTAAACGAAAATATCAGTTATCTATAACTATAATAATTAATGCAGCTACTCCGTGTTTATTATTAAACTATCACTCCAAAACTAATCACATATGTCAATTGATGACAAAATTAATTTAAAATCTCAATCAAAATTTCTTGAACTAATACATATAAAGTAAAATTAAACTCTTAGTCATAAAAAAGTTAAATATAATAAGTAATCATTCTACAGCTATGTAAAAATTCAAGATTTGTAAACTAATCATAAACTTAAGATTATTTATTTAACTTAAAATAAACAACCGATCAAAAAATAATCTCCAGCTATTAACAGAATTAGATCAACTAAGTTACTAATGTGCATAAATAAATGAAGTATAAAATAATACTAATAATTTAAGTAAATCATACATTATAAAATAATAATAATAAATAGTATGGCTTAATTAAGATTTTTAGCAAATAGGAAGTATTTTTCATACATATTGTTACGTTTCGGAAAAACATTGTTACATATTTAAAAGAAGGAGGAAAACATACCTTTTGCTATATTTGTTTTCTAGTATTCGAACTGTAAATCCTAATCATTGAAGAAAGCGGTTCTGATGTCAAAGGTGTGTGTCGCGGGTTCCAATTGTGAAAATGATTCTTAATTTTCTGTTAAAAATTCTTTATATATTCTTTTTCAATTAGATCAACTGCTTTATTGATCGAACTGCCATTTTCAACAGTACACAAGAGACAAGACACTCAAATATTTCAAGTTTGAAGAGACGTCTTAGCTTGGGGTGGGATAACCAATGCTTATTGGTCATTCTAAATGACCTTCTAGACGTCATAGGGGGTGACTTCCCGTTCTTCTGTTATCCAACATATTATCCTGTCGCAGTGGAAACTGATGGCAAAGAAAACAGAATTTTTTGTTGTTTAACATGAAAATAAGCGATATGAGGATGGAATGACATGAGAAGACTGTTAACGTAATTTTTACTGTCGGATTTCGAAGATTTTTTTCTGTTTTAAGATTTTTTTTTACAGTGTAGAAGAGAAGTCGCGCTCTTCGGCTAATATTTAATTTTTTCTTGTCTTTTCTTTCTTTTGTATAAAAAAAACTTTTAATTTTCTTATTATTTTACTTATGTAAACTTGATATTATTCTTATATTTAAAATGCTTTCCAATGATTTTTTTTTTTTTTTTTTTTTTTTTTTTTTGTTAGAGGGGAGAGGCAGCTTTTTCAACTTCTGTCTTTTTGCTTCGTCCGGTTATGACGGGTTAAGAACAGTGTAAACCTTTTATGCTTCATTAAATTCACTTTTAACTCACTATTTTAAAATTTTTCTTTCATATTTATGATTATGTTTTTTAAACGTTAACGTCACACTCGGATTACCCATTCAAAAATTTTCAGCCTTTTTCTTATTTTTTATTTTTTCCTGATATTTTAGCACATGATGTGCTATGGCTAGACTTATATTCATGGCTCTTCTATGATGTGATAAACATGTACTCATATACAGAAAGTAGAGTATCACTGCTACTGGGTATCCCATCAAAATATCACCTGTTCACCATTCTTATGCTGATGTATTGAAAAGTTTAGGAGGTATACAATTTAGATTTATATGAATTATTAACATTTTTCATGAATTTTCAGCATTGTTTGTGTTTTTATGCCTGTAACGTTTTAAGTATGCATGTTATTGTACTAAAAATAGTGTAGTTTCTGTATAACTTTATTATATTTATCATGAAATTCATATAATGCATTTATATTTATGAGTTTTAAATTTAAATAATTTTAAGAAAATATCATTTTTTCGGTGAATTTTATACTATTTTTTAAAATAAAACACAGAAAAAATTATTTACTTTTTTGTATGTTTATGTCAAATTTTTTATGACAGTTTTAATAATTAGCAATTTTAAACTTAAAATTTACAAAAATTAAAAAAAAATCGTTTCGGATTCATACAAATACCTTAATTTAGATGTTGCCGGAGCTTACTTATAACATTTCTGATTCCTTTGTTTTCGTTTTAAGCAATTTCTACATTAATTATATATTATTTATTAAATCAAAAGACGAAATTTCATTGGAAACAGTAAAATAAAACACCGAAAACTGTAAAGTAAACCAGTACCGAAAAGTTATTATTATCAAAAGAAAAAGAATTCTTTTTATTTTCTTAGTGAAACGTTTAATTTAAGTAAATAAAATAATCGGGAACACATTTTTCACTTTCACTATAACCGAGTTCGGATTCTATTTGGGTATTGTACTATAAATCAAGAAATTTGAAATTTAAATCAAGGCAGTTAATAGTTAATTCAACTACAGAGAATGTTCTCGGGCAGCTACATTGTTTTCGTTATAACCACTTTTGATATAATGACATATAGTTTATTATATAAGGAGGCGAAAAATTTCCATCCAGGCAGTTAATGATCGATTTAACTATAGAAAATTTTCGAGCAACTACATCGTTTTCGTTGTAATTAAATATGATTTTAATTATATATTCTCCAGTGAATCAAGAGACTTTAGATTTCAGTATAGGAGTTAATAGAAGATTTCAATATAGGATTTTTATAAGCAATTTTAAAAACACTAAGTTGTTCCTGCGAGGTATGCTCGGCAACAAGGGCCCGACTTAGGTTACGGGGGGCTCTGGGGCAAGAATCATTCTGCGGGGCCCCCTTCTATCTATATATAGATTTTTTTTTAATAATGTGGAAGTAGCGAGTACTAAACTTCATACATATTCTATTATATGCATAAGTTTTGTACCCGGTACTGCTTACATCTGTATATAGTGTGTCACAAAAAGGTAGTCATACCTTTAAGAAAAAATATTCGTAGGATAATAGTAGAAAAAAATGATAGATTGATTGACACGAGTATTTCTTTGCAAGCTTTTACTTTGCTTATCTACGTACGTTATAAGATGTCTAAAAGAAAATGCCCCGAATTGGTCATCATTAATGGTATTAACTTGCCACGTTACGAGAGAAACGTTAATAAAGAGTTTCTTTTGAAAACAATAGAATACTAAGTTGGCATAATAAAATATTAATCATTAGTTTTCTAATGATATAGTTTGTTTTTTGCATGGGTGGAGGGGGTACCGGAAGCAGAAGGGGGACCGCACTTCCTTCCTAAATGTTTGAAAGCATGTGAATTTTGGTCACTTTTGTTTAATTTTAAACATTTGGCACTTTTTAATGAAAATCCTGACTACTCTCATGGGGGCCCCCTAAATAGGGGGGGGGGGCGCGGGGTAACTGCCCTGCATGTCCCTGCGTAAGTCGGGCCCTGTCGGCAACCCCCATCCAGATCCCGGATGCCCTAAAAACAGCCTAATTTGCTCTGTTTTGAGCATCCTAAAAACTGAAATTCTGGTTTGAGAAAAATAATATATAATAAAACTACTCGAAAACGTTTCCGAAAATCAGTGGCAGAAAAAGAAACTTTGTCTTCATAAAGGATTCTTTAAATCTCGAAAATATATTGTTTTTTGAGGTTTTAAATGATAAAAAACTCTTTTCAGAATCTCGATTAACTCGGAAGTAGTTGTCTATTTTCGATCTTCGTTATATTATATATTCGTTGACTTAGACACATTTGTCTTTTTAGTAGTAGAAGAAAAACGTTTACAAGGCAAATTTCATAACAGTCATTATTTGAAGAGTGTTAAAAATTACCATTCTTTTAATTTTAATGGGAAAATATCGCGACAAAATAATTATTTTCCTTTTCTCCATTTTATTATGACAATGCAGTAGCCCAAAGGTCACATAAACATTCTTTTATAATCATACAATGCTCATTTTGAAAATCCCGCCTGACCTTTTGACTGCAATTCAGGTTTTTTTTTTATTAGAAAAGTTATTAGTTTTTTTCTTTTTTTTTTTGTCCATTACAAAATACATTAATTTTGCTTGGACACCTATCTCGATTATGTAAAATTCACTGCTTTTTTACGCTTGGTAGAAAGCACAAGCGAGTGAATTTATTAAAAAATACACAATTTTTACTTTTTCTTTTTTTTAAAGATTGGGGGAGTAGAGGTCTGCACGGGCCGGAATTTTAAGGTCCGGCCCGGACGAAAGCTGTGTTGGCCCGGCCGCTTTTTCAAGAAGGCTCACGTTTTCAGCACCAGCCTTGGCGAGTTGGCGAAAGCGAGAGCGTTCAGATAGCTCTAACACCAATCGTCGTCTTGTGTTTTGTTTTGAACCGAAATGGCGGAAGACGAACTAGCATATTTTAGTCCTAACTAAATTAAAGAAATATTTTCAGTTATGTGTTCTTGATGAAAAGAAATGTTCTTCGAAAGAAATTGTATTACGAATTCTTATACTCTGTTTTATCGAAGGCCTTTATTACTTTTGATGATATAGACTAAAATTTTGATTATTTGATCCCCTCAAAAATCTAAATTTTCATTCAATTGAGCATTATTAATTCCATACCTCTTAAACAAAAACTCATTACCTTCATATATTTAGATATTTGATTACATATAAAGATGGATTTATGGGGATCATGAATTAATGCAGTTTCAGTGCATTTTGATGTATATATAAACACAGATTTAAAAAAAATACCTGTGGCAGAAAATTACTATATTTTCTGCGATGAACTTGTATAATTAATTTAATACCAAAACATTCTGCAGAAACAGCCCCCAAGGTCGAGTGAAAATAGGCCAAACCAAGAAAGAAAAAAAAAACCTTTCACAACCCCAAACAGGATGTTTAGAAATTGCCTTTTCAATGTGAGATGAAATTCTTAAGGGGAGGTGGGGTAGAAGGAAGATTGAATGACTATCTTTTGTTACTTCAAAGTAACAAATAAAATCATTAGAGAATTTTTTTAACTGTATATGATAGTGAGGGGCTATAGATTTAAATAGTTAAATTTATCAATTAACAAATAGTAAAAACAAACCAAAAAATTAAAAACTTGAAATATTTAACTTTTTTTTGGCGGGGTGGGGGGCGCAGAATTTGAATAATTGGTCTTTACTTATAGTTACTTCAAAGTAATAAATAGGACAGAAAATTTAAAAAACTATAAAGAATTAAAAAAAAAAAATGAAAGCGTGCGCACAAAAGGTTAATCCTTATTATTATTTTTAAAATCTTTCATTCTATTTGTTTCCTTATCTTTTTTTATGGTAAATTATTTATTTGTTATTTAAAAATCAACAGATAGAGCAAAACAGTAAACTTTATACACTGTTATGGATAAGCGAAGGAATAGTTAACTTTTCAGACGCAATTTTAACTAATCTTTTCTGTAAGGCAACAATGAATTTTAAATGGGCAAAAAATAGTGTGATGGAGGAGAGGGGGGTGGTGGGGGTGGGAAGAGAAAATTCGAAATGGGAGGTTGCCTCAGACGGTTGAGCATTATTTTATTACCACTTCAACTTAATAAATAGAGCAATATGTGTGCAGAATGACGAAATATAAAGTGTGTGTGTGTGTGGGGGGGGGGGGGGGGGATTTCATTCGAGAGAAGAATTTACATGATTTATTCAAATATGACGAATTATTATTTTTAAATAATAAATAAAACAACTAAAGCGAAATAATATTTAAAAATATGGCAAAAATTTTAAAATAAAAAACTGAAGAATTTTAAAGATTTTTAATTTTGTGCACTAGGGACAGACCAATGTCTTTTTCGTAAAAACTCAAATAACGATAAAATTTTAACAATATTAAAATGTAATAGTAATTGATTTAATTCCATGCATCAACTTGCAGTTATTTTAGCTGATAGATTTAATTGCAAGATACGGCTAAATAATTTATGCTTTATCGTTCAATCTAATTATAATCGAATTGATTTTAGTTTCAACTTCCTATTAACTTCTAATCGCAATTAAATAAAAAACAATTAATTTTTAATGAATTATTTCAGTGAAAATGTGTTTTATTAATGCAATCAACACGTCACTTAATTATGCCGCTTAATAATAAAAAAAAAACTAAATTAATTCAGTAATAATACTAATAAAACTATGTTCAATTGTGTCATAAAAACATGATTAATACAATTATATTTATTAAAGAAAATTTTTACGTCTGTTTTTAAAATACGTTCTCAATTTCTTCGAACATATAGTGAATTAATGATATAAATCTATATTATAGAACTGAAAAAAATAACTTATGTTTGAATTATATATATTTGTGCAATTAAAAGTTATTTTAATCCGAAATAGATCTTTGTTTTAAGCAAGGTTCTAATTGCAAACCACGGTGAAATAACATTTCGTCTAGCTTTTTACATTTGCGGAAAAAACAAATGAAAAAAAGCACATCTCTTCCTCTCAGCAAAGGAATGGGGTTGCTGTTTGCTACGCGTACGACGTCACGAACAAAAAAGGGTGCGTAGCGTTGAATTCATCCCCGCGCCAACCCTTACTCTGGCGATAAGGTGCTCAAAACGTGAGCCTTCTTGAAAAAGCGGCCCGGCCCGTACAAGAATCCGTGAAAACAGGCCTGGCCCGGCCAGACTCAATTTCTACAAAAAATTCCGTTTTTTCTCGACATACAATTAAAATTCTTTTAATGAGTACTGCATACATATTAATGGGAACATTTTACCTATATTTTAAATTACTATGTGTTCGCAAAATAGAAAACACATACAATAGTAAGCATTAATGATTACTTACAGTGCTTTAGTTAACGTCTCTACAGACGTTTCAAAATTCAAATAAGGGTTCATTAAAAGATTAATGCAGTTTAAAATAAAGGGTTGAAAAACATGATAACTTTTGAAGCTGTATAATAAAAAGTAGATTTGTAAAAATATTTCTCTCATTTTGAAGAGAAACATTTTTACTCAAATCCAAAGGAACTACATTTTGACACATTTATGAATTTATTTCTTTTCGGAAACGCGTAAGGTTGGCAGGTATTCTTATTCAGAAACTATTTTAATGCCTTTTTTTCTTAGATAAAAGCAATATATCTTTCAGAAAATACTGCCAAAGTTAGCATTTTGAATCGAATTTCCGGAAGCGATAGCACAGGAAAGGAGAAAAACGTACAGCCACGTGACAAGAGTCTCTGTTATCTCTGTAAGTAATTTATCAAAAATGGAAAATGCTATTCGATTCCGAATGCCTTCAATAGTCAGGCCTGTCAATTTTATGCCTATAGTTAACTAGTATGTTGTGGCCATCACAAAACTTTCTTCTATCTCATACATGTCAATACTTCAAAATTCACTATCTTAGTGCCAAATTAAATGGCCATCTGTGTTCATCATGAGAATTCTAAAAATATGAAATTCCGTGTATTAGTTCTCGAGGTATGACAGTCGCTGAAATCGTGTAAATCCAGCAAAATGCAGCATAGCAGCGCCACCTATTGGGTTATTTACACCAGAATCTAATTATCACCAACTTATGTCAATGTCTACCTGAATATGGGTTGGGTTGGGTTGATTTTTGACGGCCAATTATCTACACGAGGGATATAGGCCCGGGGGGAGTGCCCTCCGTGGGGGTCTTTCTAAGGGAACCTAATCCGTATTAACGCATGGAAGATCCACGGCTCGAAGAAAACCACGAAAACTCCGAACGATTAGGCCGACGGGCGCGATTGGGATCGAACCCAGCACTTCCCGTCTACCAGCTTCGAGAGCAGAACCTCTCGGCCACTGGTGGGGCCCTACCTGAATATGAAGTTTGAGGAAAATTCGTGCATTAGTTCTTGAGGTAGAGGTATTGTGCAAATCATGACAAATGCAGCATAGAAGCGCCACCTGTTGAGCGATTTGAAACAACACGTAATCAGCAGCAATATTAATCAAGTTATACTTAAATCTGAAGTTTGATGAAAATTCGTGCATTAGTTCGGGAGATAGGGCTATTGAGGAAATAGTTCAAAATGCAGCACAGGAGCGATTTACACCAACACGTAGTCAGCATCATTTCATATGAAGGACTAACTAAATCCGAAGTTTGATGAAAATGTGTGCATTAGTTCTTGAGATAGAGCTACTGCGAAAATAAGTGTAAATCCTGCAAAATGCAGCATAGCTGCGCCACCTGTTGGGCGATTTACACCAAAACGTAAACAGCATCCATTCATGTTAAGAACTAACGGAATCTGAAGTTTTATAAAAATCCGTGCATTAGTTCTTGAGATAGAGCTTTTGCGGAAATCCTGCAAAATGTTACATTGCAGCGCGACCTGCAGGGCGATTTACACCAAAAACTAATCAGCACCAATCTATATCAGGGACTGCCTGAATATAAATTTTTATTAAATTCCGTGCATTAGTTCTTGAGATAGAGTGCCCACAAAATTTGTGTCGCATACAGACAGACGGACAGGCAGACTGACTCAGACAGACATTTTGTAAAAGCATGTTTTTTTGAATCTCTGACCCATAAAACGTGTAAATCCATCGAAAACTGGAATTCGAAAATTTTCATGAAACCAATACTTTATAGAAGAAAGTAAAAATGAGTCAAAAAATGTGTTTAAAAGTTTCGCATTCTTGAGCAGTAAATATGAGAATCACTTTAAGGTACATTTCCAAAGATACTGTTAACAGAAGTTTATTATCGCTATTAATACTTTTACAAAACAAAATGCCTGTCCTACATATCCCGAGAACGATTAAGACCAGTTCCGTCCCGGCACGAGTCTGCGGAAAAAATTAAATCCGGGATCAGACATCATGTAACTGTGCGATGCCGATCTCTACGATGGACATGTTACATTTCTGTATTGATGATGTTAAACTCGTATCGGCTCGTGACGCACATTTATGCTTCTCGAGAAAGTCATATACATTGAAAATGGCTCGTATTTTATCTGCTTCTCTTAAATTTTTTTGCCGGCCCGGCCCGTTGAAAAAATTGTCCTAATTCTGCTGGCCGGCCCGTTTGAAAAATCGTCTTCATTCCGCCGGCCCGTGCAGGCCTCTAGGGGTGGGGGTGTGGGGGAACAACTGGGCATAAAAATTAGAACATTATTTTAACTTTATCTTTTTAGCATTTCTAAATTGATTGCTCAACGTATAATCATGAATTAATTAATATTAAACTATTCATTGATAAAAGCGTATTTTTTTTATACACCACTTTCTTAACTTTTTATTTATAAATTATTTTCTACTTTTTAGTCATTAAGATGTTTCATTGTTGTTTATTGTAGCCATCTGGCCTATTTTCGCGATCGTTTATTGACGCTTTATTAAATCCATTGTTGTTTCAAGTTTCAAGTCGTATACAACTGTTTCCGTTACAGAGAATATTTGGCGATTTATTTGCTATAACGGGCTAAAAAAAACCTTAAAATTAATTAATTAATAATTAAATAAAAATAAAATGTTGCATTGTCATCGGAAACGCAACTGTGAGCGTGATTTTTATAATTCTAGCCAATCAGCAAGCGAGTTAAAAATCCGTTACAAAATTCAATCTTTAGATACAACAAGTAAGAAAAAAATCATGCGTCAAGCATAGATTATGAAAAACTTTCCAACACATTCAGAATAATGTAAGAAAACAGCACCGTTAAAAAAATTAAAATATTACGTCTAATTCAACAATATGGAAACGCATAATACATTTCAAAACCCAATTTAAGCTGTTCCCATCCACAATCGGAAAATTATGCGATTTTTTTCAACAGCCCTGTATACAGAGGCGCCATTTGAGGGGGGGCTGGGGGGGGGCAATAGCCCCCCCTCCAAGGAATTTGATATTTCAGAAAATTTATCAACCATCAAATGTAGGGATACACCGAATAGTGATTTTGGCCGAATACCAAATGCCGAATATTTGGCCTGCAAGTAAACTGAATACCGAATATTCGGCCAGCCGAATAGTAACTGTTAGGTTGAATACCGAATATTAGGCCAGCCGAAGAGCATCTATTCGGCCAAATACCGAATATTCGGCTGGCCAAACACTTTTATATCTCAGTGTTTAACGTTAAAAAGTTAAATTTTAAACAATTTTATATAATAGTTAGCACAGATACTTCCATTTTGAAAAACAAGGCTATTTTTATACGTAAATTTTGTACTAAAAAAAGTATGTTTTGAGTCATTATTTAAGAAGAGGATGGTTTAAAAAAATTTTAAATAACAAAATTTAAATTCCATGCCTTCTTCAATTAATTCAAACAAATGAAAAGAATTCTCTTATATTGAACAAGAAGCAACATATCATTCCACTGCTTTCACCAAAAATGAAAGGTGTACGAGCCGTAGCAGAATTTTCGTTTATAACTATATAAAAATTAAGATATTTTAGTGAAATTTGCATCACATTGATTTGCTTGTATAGAACGTGATGATATCCTTGGAAGAGACTGGATTTTGGCCAGTGGTACAATACAAGTATTGTTAGCTGCATTCTTAATAAAAAAAAATGTCTAGCTCAGAGCTGTTTAGATATGAATGGTTTTGTATTTCCAGCACGTCTCGTCATGTTATCATATTTCACAGAAATCAAAGTAACTCTGTTGACAATATAGTTACAATACCTTCATTATTGTTTGACTTGGGAATACACTGTATTTTTGACTGAGTAAGTGAATTGTGATGCTGATTTACTGGACAAAAAATTTCCTGTTTTAATGCCTTTTATTACCCCTGAAATTTTCTTCCATTTTGTTTAGAAACACCCTGCTTGCGAAAAAGCAAGAAACTTATTAAAATAAATAATCTTAGAATTCAGTTTCAAACATGTAAGAAACTGATTATTTACCAGACAATGCTCAGTAACTTGCATTTCCACATTTATTAATTCCCATGAACAAATGACATATCATTAATGGGTAATTTTTTTAAGTGACATTTTAAAAATAACAAATAATATAAAATCCTTCTCTTTTATTTAAAGATTCTAATTATTCTGAATATCTTTATTAATTGACAGTTAAAAGTAGAAGTTGTGTAACGTTTAAAAAAATATTTTTAAGTATTCGGCAAACCGAATAATTTGATATTCGGCCTAACCGAAAGTTTGGTAGTATGGCCGAATACCGAATACTCTGTGCATCGCTTCAAATGTCAGATACAAACAAACATTAGAAATTTGCTCAAACTCTAAAATAACTTATTAGATTTGATTGCAATAAAAACATATGCATTAAATAAATCCTTATGCAATGAAATTAATAATTATAAAAAAAATTTCCTAAAGCCTTACTATTCGAATTCCCTCAAAGTGAGACATATATCTTTAATGAGTACTTTAGTTAATTTTAAAAATACATGTGAGAATTTTTTTTATCAGTTGCTTCTCAGCTGCGTGCAAATTGATCATGGGAAAACTTGTCAAAATCATTGACACAACAATCACAATGATTTTCTTCTAGCCAATTCTCGAATAAGAGCAAAGAAAATAACATTTAAATCCCACTGATGACGGTCTTGTAATGACTGAAAACGTTCTGGGTTTTTCTAATGTATTTTAAATAATTTTAATTTATATGTATGCACATGGAAGTAATTCTTGTGCATTTATTTCTGTTTTTTATATAAATACTAGAAAGATAGCCCGTCAAAAATGACGGAAAATGAGATAGAAAGATATATAAACCTTTAAGACCTGAAGAGTTTTAGTAGAAATTAAAAGTCTTGGCTTTTAACCAAAATTAATAAGATCATATTTAATTGAAAAAAGATATTTAAAAAAATTTTTGATCTCAGGTGACGTCAAGGGAGGATCCACACAATTGTTTGGTGCAGGCTCTGCTTTAGTGCCAGAAACAGACGAAATTGTTTTTCTTTTTGCCTTAGGATCACCTACACAGTTGTGTAGGTCAGGTCTTAAAGGGATAAAAGACATGTGCAAGAATATGAGTTTTCCTCTCTTGTTTCGCAGTAATAGATGAAAATAACACAATTTAAAAACAAAACGAATTTATGAAAAACTATGTAATAATGAATACAGAAAAAATGAAATTAAAATTTGTTCACAAAACTTCAGGATATACGATGTTTTTTGTAAAAACTCTTTCATTATTTAAAAGCCGACCTTGCTCTTCAGTATCTTCTACATAAATTTTTAACTGCTCTTCCTCTTTACATCTTGAAATACTTACATATAGTTGTCCATGAGAAAAAACCGGTTCTTTTAAATACAATCCAACTGTAGAGAATGTTTGTCCTTGTGACTTATTTATCGTCATTGCAAATGACAGTATAACTGGAAATTGGCGGCGTTTAAGAATGAAAGGTAGAGAAGTTTCAGTTGGTGTCAAATCAATTCTTGGTATGTGAACTCTATCATTTTGATTTGTTTCGGTTAAAATAAAAGCATCAATAAAATGGTTGTGCACAATTAATCTGGTTCCATTGCACAATCCTTTTCTTGGATTCATGTTTCTGAGAAGCATGATGATACTTCCTTTTTTCAGAGTAAGCTTATGAGGAGGCATCCCTGATGGAGTTTGTTCATGCAAGAACTCAGGCGAATAATTATTAACATTTTCTTGGTTGTCAGACACGACTGAATCTGCACTACAGTAAGTTCTCCAATCTTCAGGCAGCAAATTCAAAATTTTGTTATTTAATGATAATGCATGTTTGATTTTTGTTGTCAAAATTACTTTTTGTTCAAGTTGTTCAAAATCGGTATAGTTTATATGATCTCCATATACACTTGCAATAATTGAATCTTTGCAAACCATTGATGGGAATTTCTATTGTACCTGCAGGTAAATTTGATATATCGGGTGTTTTTCCTTCACCAATTTTAAGTTGCCACTCATTAAAGGAATTTTGTCCTTCAGATCTCATATTTTCAGATAGTCTAAGTTGTATAAATTCTTGCCAAAGTGGGCTTGATTTCAAGCATGTTTCAATAATTTCTGTTCTGTTTCCTCTTATAACAACTGGCAATGTCTGGCGAAAGTCTCCACCTAATAACATAACCTTGCCTCCAAAAGGCATGTCATTCAACATTATTTCCCGCAGTAAGACATCTATACAACGAAGAGCATGGCATGACATCATTGTCACTTCATCAATTATAATTAATTTAGTTTCACGTAATATTTGAGCTTCACTTGAAGACGTTCGAATGGCAGATGTGGAAGTTTCTAAAATCGGCACTGGTAATTTGAAGCCAGAATGAACAGTTTTACCACCCTCTAATAAAATTGATGCAATTCCTGTTGCATGTGGAAGTACTACTTGGCATTTACCTCTAACAAAATGCATGAGTACGTTGTACAAATATGTTTTACCAGATCCTCCAGGACCATCTAAGTAAAAGCAACGTCTCGTAACAGAATCACTTTCAAGTGCTGATTTTATTTGGTTGAAAGCTTCTCGTTGTAAGAAATTTAAAGTTGCTATTTGTTCAACAGCTACTTCAGCTTCATTAAAATAATCGAATTCTTCATTTTGAATTTCCTGCAGTATATCGGGTGTAGGAAGATTAAATGATGTACAGTTTAATCCATGAGATTCCAACATGCAATTAATATCTTGTAAAGCTCGGTTCTGAGCAGCTGATTCATTATAAGCTCTTGAGTAATCTTCGCTCATTGAATTTTTATATTTTCCCCACAAATTAGCTGCATTTGTTGGATTACAAAATATACAAATAAATTCAAAAGTTTGACGCATTTGTAATGGCATTGCAGTTAAAGTAGCCTCTTCTAAGCATTGATCCCATTCATTATCTTCAGCAAGAAGACAACGTGCACGTGCAGCATCTTGAAATGTGTTGTACAGATTTCCATCAAATGTTCGTAAATTTTCAAAGCATGTAGCACCAGGAACATAAAGGAGAAGTAACCGAAGGCAGAAACGTTCAATATCTTTTGGATTAACATAATATAATCTTGTAACAATTTTATCGCCTCCTCTTTGTCGTTTTTTCCAAGCATTTTTTTCGTATACATAATGATAAGGTATATCAACATAAAGATATTGTTTTGCTTCATTATCTGTTCTATTCAACTTGAACCAAGCAGTCAGCATCGTTTCGTGGTTGGCAGCTTGTTCCAGAGCAGCATTTTCACCACCAGCATGAAAATAAACCTGTTGTCTTAAAGGCAAATGAATGGCAAGACGAATTATTGCATCAGAACGATCATGCATTTCCTTTTCCAGTAACCGCCACATTGCCTCTGGTGCACTCACATATCGAGAATCAACATGAGACGACAGTTCATCATACAGAAACTCGTTACTTTCATTATTTCCAGCATGAACTACTACATTTGCTGCATCATAACCTTTGTATATGTACTTGTAAATGTATTTAATAGATTTGATGGATGTGCAGGCTTCAATGTTGATGTGCGCGGCATATTTAAGCAGTAAATATGCATTATATGGTACGATGTAGCGATTATCTATCTGTTTGCCGCGAACTATAGCAGTTGGGCCTTCTCGTCTTTGATAGAGTGGATAACCATTCAGACTGACTTTAGTTGTTTCTTGAAACTCTTTTGGAAAATCTTTTGTACATTTATTACCATCCATGCATGAGGAATTCGGATTCAAAGTTCCGCATGAGCCGTGTGGACCATAGTACGAAGAACGATTTCTGATAATCGTGGATAAGTATCAGGATCTGGTAACTCCGAAGAAATACAACGGTCAACTTGATCAGCATTACGAAATTTATAAGGCTCTGCTAGAATTAAAAGAATATGAGCATGTGGAAGACCTCTTTTTTGAAATTCAATAGTATATACAAAGGCCACAGCTTTACCAAATAGTTCCCCATTTGTTATATCATTCATTAATGTTGATAGTTTGATTTTAAACACTCTCGCTTCTAAATCAGGTCTGTCTGATGACGTTTGTCCGGGCAGTAGATTTTTGACTATTTCTGGCCATTGTGGATTGCACGTGAATGTACAAAACACATCAACTTTGTAACAATGGACATAGCATCATTGTATCTCTCTCTCATATTTCTAGGAGACCCTTGAAATGAAGAAGGTAGAATTATGGCTTTTCCAGCAGTAACACCTGCATCAGCTGCTCCTTGGGCTACAAAGTCCCTGAGGCCAGAATAATCGTCTGCACGAAGTTTTTCTTGCTTCTGTCTTATGAAATTGAGATTGTTAGCTTCCACTTGTAAGTGAGAGTCTATTATCCACTGTTGAGCAAGTTTTCCACCATGCAATATTGGATTAAACTCATTATCGCGAATCGCTGTATGAGCAACTTTGAACTGAAGCATTGATATATTACTTCGAGCACCAGGTGAAAATCCTGTATAAGGTGATAGTGATAAATTTGTTGTCAAGCCAGGCTCTCCGTTTGGGTAGAATATAGGATATGTCATTGGATCTAAATTAGGACTTAAAATATTCAAGTTTACAAAAGGTTGGTCATTATTTCTTGGATAAATTCTGATATCGCGTTCAAAGGGTGGTTCACCATCGTCATTTAGAAAAACCATAGCTACTTCGCTTGATGTCGTCAAATTATATCGCCTGTTGTCTGAATGGCGATCTCGCGCAATACGATATTAACTCTTGGCATTTGTAAATTGTATCTTTGTGCATGTTGTTGCTGCTCAGTCTCCACCTCACTCAATTTTTTGAAAACTTGAACATAAGGATTTTGCCGCATAAGTAAATCAAGTTCACGCAGAACATTTGGTAAACAGTTGTCATTTTTGGGAATGTTAAGACTCTCTTCGACAGCTTGTGTTGTATCCAAAACATACAGTTGAGCAAATTTTCTTTGTTGGCCATTAGGAGGATGCAAGTGGGAAGTTCGGTGATAAATTTGGCCTTGAACTTTAAAACAATAAGGGCTGTGTCCCGGAGCATTTCCAGCAAGTTTAGCATCCATAGAAGCAAATGAAATGGCACTATTCTATGAACGAATATTTTCTTTGAAATTACGATAATTAAGTGCATTTGAATTGCTCATCAAGTCTTGGAGGTATGGTGGAAACCGATGACGTTGTGGAAGCCTAACTTTACCTTTATGGCAACAACTGTTAAATTTTCCATCTCTGGGTTTCTCAGCTTGAAAATGGCGCGTTTTGCAAAACTGGCAGAGAATGCTTAATTGTCCACACGTATGAGGCTCAATAACTTGAGACTGAGAGGCTTCAGAAATTAATTGTTGCTGATTTTCGTAGTAGTTTTGTCGTTGAGTCAAAAACCGCCGAGAATGACGTTCAGCATCATGACTACGTCTGATTAACCTTTGTTCTTCATTTTCACTCGAACGCTGTGTTGAAGTACGCAAAGAGTTATGAGATAATCTCACAGATCGATCACTATGGTTTTCATTAGCTCTTTGATTTGAATGCCGTAATCTATTTTCTTCTCGGATAGAATTTAATGTTTCTTGCGACTGCCGAGCTAGCCATCGGGCTCTACGTTCTCTGTCTGAATGCCGTTTACGTTCGGATGTAGTTTCATTCATTTCAAATGAAAAATACAATAAATTGTTGAATAAAATATTCTACATTACAATTCTACTTCATTATTCTTTTTTTACTCAAAAAACAAAATAAGCGTAAAAAAAAAAAAAAAAAAAAAAAAAAAAAAAAAAAAAAAAAAAAACAGTTGCCGCTTTGAGTTGCCATTATCGTACCCATAATTTTAATTTAACACGCACATTTAATTTTATTATAAAACACCAAGTTTTCCTTCAAAGCAAACATTTGCAGGTTACCACGCCAGGCAAAAAATCGTCCTTTTGGTGCTAAAAAGAAACCCCGGTGCGTCTGTGACACCTGTACCTATTTTTATTTAATACACATTTAATGTAAGGTTAAAAGATTATAAAAAATGTAAATAAAACTATAAAAACAATTGAGGTAATTCACTGTTGGATGAATGCTAACATCTGTTCACTTTTTCTCATGCAGGCTATTTTGTGGCGCTGGGATAGATATTCAATGCGTGATTTTTTGCCAAACTATTCGCCAAATTATGCAAATCGACATAATTTTTCTTTTAAATAACGAAAGAACAAATAAATTAGAAAAACATTAATAATAATACAAATAAAAAGTTGAAGCAAAAATCACTTGATCACGTAACAAACACGTGTACCGTGTTTAATGTCAAGTGAATGTGACATTTACGATCATCCATTATTGGCATCCATCTTATAATTTGGCGATAGTTTTTTGGTCAACGGGATAATCAAGTAGTACCGCAAAATTAAACACGGTTTCTGAAATGGTTTTAACGATAGCGCAAAACATTAAACTTTTCCAATTTTGAATATTTTATAGACGGGATTTCAGATAGAAGAAATTGTATATTTAATTTTTGGGTACTACTTAGTTATCCCGTCGACCAATTTCGCCAAATTATATAAATCGCCAAACCACTCGCCAAGTTATACAAATTGACATAATTTTTATTATAAATAACGAAAGAACAAATAAATTAGTATAGCATTAATAAAAATATAAATAAAACGTCGAAATAAAAATCACTTGATGACGTAAACACGTGTAACTTGCATAAAGTCAAGTGAATGTGACATTTACGATCAACCAGCATTAGCATTTAATCTTATAGTTTGGCGATAGATTTTTGGTAGACGGAATAGCTAAGTAATACCGATTTTTGTAAGTTGAACGAAGCCTAACATTGCCGCGATCAATGAGGCAGCCCAATCGGAATTGTGAGGGACACACATAGACTTGGATTTTATATAAATAGATTTAAAATTTAATATTTAAAGTTTTCGCTTTCACCGCCTTGCATATATTACAAACTATGGTGCAGATAGTGCAAAATAGGAGGGAATTCGGTACTTTTCCACTATAGGGGCCTTGGCAGTTTAAAAAAAAACTTGATGGAATTCAGGCATCAGAAAGTAAGATTTGTTGCCAAATGTTAAAAACAGCTACAAAAACAAACTTGATGATTTTTTTTGTTTGTTTCTATAAATTTGTTTATATTTTAATTAAATGTATATATTATTGTTGTTTTTTATACACAAATAACTTCTGTTTCTGAATAAAATTAGACAAATGGCTTCTTTATGTTAAATACATTGTATAAATGTTGAAAAAAAAATCCGTATGTATATGAAATAAAATAGTGAATAGGTTGCCAGAAAATATGTTGCGAAATTCCCTTCTTCGCCAAGGTAGATTTCGCTATTTCGCCAAGGCCCCTATGCTGGAAAACTACCAACAATTTAATTTCTGTATCCGGCTATTTAAAGTCCATTAAAATCGGGCAGTTAGGAGCTCAGATAGTACAGCACGTTACATTTTACTTGTAACACAGGGACGACGATATAAAAACGTATATTTTCGTATATTACACTTTAAATTCACACCCATACATTTTGAAAAAAAAAAAAAAAAAAAAAAAAAAAACCCTTAGAAGCCGGAGTTTAAATTAAATTGCGGTGACCTCGTATGGAATATTAATGGTTTTAAATGGGAATTTCGCGAAATTAGCTAGCTAACGCCAAGTTGGCTTCATATATGACAACTTATTTTTGTCAACAAATTTGGCGATATTTCATAAAATGTGGCGATAATCCGCCAAGTTGTTCAGCATTTGGCACTACTATGGTAACCCTACATTACAATTGTTCATTACAATGAGGCGGTCCTACCGGAATCGTGAGGGACACACAGAGACTTGGATTTTATATAAATAGATTAATACGTTCACGCCGGCGCGGTGGGTCACACTCAACTGTCTTGGAGTCAACTGTCTCTGGCTTTTTGCACACCACTATTATTTTAGAGAAAATGTTGTTCCTTTAAATCGCCCAATTGTTCTAATAAAATAAAACAATATTTTCTGTATTAAAATACTGGTATCCAAAAATCTGGAGACTTGGCAGCTCTGAGACAGACGAGTGTGAGCCACCGCGCCGGCGTGAACGCGTTAATTATAAATTTTACCTTTTCTGTAGAAAAACGAAGATATATACATAGTATTCATTAATGTTCAAATATGTAGTTTTTTTATCTGAAAAATATTCAGAATTTCTTTGAAAAATCGGATTAACATGAAGCCATCTCATAATAGTGAAAACACAATCCGAAACAATTAACGCTTTACCTTTACTTGCAGAAAATCACTAACGAAAATTTTCTTATACTTATAGATCACAAAATTTGCAAATTTCGTGACCTGTTCATGACGTTCGTTGGCTGATTATCTCATGACTGATTGAATTTCATGATTTTTTTTCGTGATCTTCTGACGAAATTTGAGATTTTTTTTTCCACGATGGATTCACGGAATTCTCGATTTTTTTCTGCAAGCATTATATGAAATGGATTTTTTTTCGCTCGAGCACTTGCCGAAATTTACAATATTTTTTCACGACCAACTGACGGAATTCGATATTTGTTTTCGTGATTTTTTTGACAAAATTCACAATTCCTTATCACTATCATTTATTGAAATTCGTGATTTTGTTCCTGCCACCGACTAATAATATTTGTGATTTTTTTGCGCGAGAGTTAGACAAAATTTTGTATCTTATTACGCGATCATTTGACGAATTTCTCCTCGATTTTATTGCGCGATTATTCGACTAAATTTTCGGGATCTTTTTTGCGCAATCTTTTGACGAAATTCGCGATTTTTTGGCAATCTTTTTACGAAATTCAAGATTTCTGTTTGTGCAATCATTTGACGAAATCTGTATTTCTTTTCGCGATCTCTGATGAAATTACCGGTATTTTCCACGGCCGTTTGAAGAAATTAGCGATTTTTTAAACGACCATTTGGAGATTTTTTTTTTCAAAATTTTCAAGATTCGCGATTTTTTTATGCGACCCATTGATGAATTGATTCTGCGGATTTTGAAAGAAACAAAAATTGCGGACTTTCACGAAAATTAAAAAAAAAAAAAAATTGTGTAATAATCACATGCATGTGAAAGAAGTTATGGAGACAAAATCACGTAGAGCATTTTTTATTGTGCGGGATTTCCTTTCTGTGTGATTTGTGCAGTTCTGCAAGTTGTGCAATTTTCCACAAAGAAAAATTTTCTTTGTCCTTCGTCAGGAAACTCATGAAATGGCGCTCCTGTAAATAAAACTTCGAAAGGGACTAGAAAAAAGCTCCATTTAAGCAGGTTTCCGTCTTAGCAAGTTCAACGAAATTTGATTTTTCCCCTTCCTGAAAGAAATCTGTCATAGACAGGTTTCGTTTTCACAAGTTTTACTCTAATACATCTCTTTTCAGAGCTATACTATAGAGCGGATGGTTTAACAGTCAGTGAGGATACCTGTAAAAATGAAACCTGTCTATAATATAATCCTGTCTAAAAGGGAAAAAATCATATCTAATATATTAAAATTTTTCCTTCTAAGACGGAAAATTGTTTAAAACGAAATATTTCATTGGTTCTGAGTTTCCGTATTCGAAGTTTTTACGGTTATTGTAAGCATAAGTCTGTAAACGTTTCTCATACGGGGAGGGGGGGGGGGTAGACTTCTCATGATCCTACCCTTAGCTATATAGCATCTCTCAAAAAATGTTTGCCCCCCTCCCCCCAAGAAAATTCGGAAATGGCGCCCCTGCCTGTATATGATACATAGATTTGAATCTATTAACTACATGCATGCCAAAATTTAATTCACTTAAGATATACATACACTACAGTTGAAAATTTACCTTTAGCAAATTCCTCTAATAAGGAGAAAGGTACGTGAATACTTTCGTACAGCCCTGCATTTGAGGTACAGAATTTATATATAACGATTAAGATGCAAAAAATTAATTAAATTTAAAAGCGCATATCGAATTTTAAACCGTACACTCCAGCAATTATTACTCAAAGGTAGTACTGTACTGCAATCGATTTTTTTTGTGTGTCCCTGTAAATGAATAAAAAAAAATGCCATGAATGCCCTGTTCTAACGTGATCGTCGTGGAATTCAGTGATTTATATCAGTTTCCATACATTTGAAATAGCGTAATGTTGTTAAAATACTCTGCAAACGATTTTCCCCATATACCATAATGTAATGGAATACTTTTGAGTGCCCCTGTAAATGAACTATTAATTCTACATACTTAATATACAATACCAAACATGCTTTGATGACTCTAAATAACCTTTATCAATTTCATGAAAATCCGAGTCCATTTACGGGAGTTAGAGCGTGGACAGACGGACAGACAAACCGAATGCATAATCACTTTTCAACTTTGTTGGAAAGTGTGAAAAATCAGATTGAATTAAATAAAAGAGTGAAAAAAAAAAAGAACTTATAATTTAAATATATCGATTATCAAAAGAAATTTTGAAACAGTCTTTTAATTTCTTTAGACTTATTTCTTTACGGACATATTTATTTCGACTGCACAGAATATCCACGGAAACCTTTCTTTAACACTTTCCTAACGAAAACGAAGAATTGAGCTTATCACCAAACTAGCCGTCGCACTGGGTCATCTAGCTCAAGCCCCCGGAAGTTAGCTTCTCCCTCTGTTTGCTAAGCTCTCCAGAAGTACACGACAGCAGGGGTTGCTCTCACGGTGATCGTGGAGAGCTCTGCTTGCGGCTCCGCAGGTGTCACATTTCGGATGAAATTAAAAAAAGAACCACGATAAGAGTACACTTTTGTTGAACAGAAAATAAGGAAAGATTATGTTTAAGCTTTTGTTGAATGATGAATATTTTGTTTGAAAGATTTTTGATTTAACCATTTCCGTACCAGCCTATGTATATGAAGATTGCATGTAAAACCAGTTTTTGGGGCATTTCGATTTAAAATATCAAGTAGTAGTTTTCAGAAAAATGAGATGCTATTATTCATATTAATAAGAAGAGATATATAAACATTTTCCAACATTTCTCATAATATCAGCTATACACAAACATATATTCCTGCAATAACGTTTTTAGCAGCAACGATAGAATAATGAATGGACATGGATCCATACGTGGATCCGTGTTAATGAAGAATCAGGCCATGAATCCATACGTGGATCCACTGATACGGAAGTGGTATTAAAAAAAATATTTTTCCACGTTCAACAACTCGAAAATTTTTAACACATTTCAGACTCCTTTTTGAAAAATAAAAACATGAAACTTGCTGACGAGATTTTTGAAGAGATTTATAAGCGACCTGTGTAATTTATTTTTCGTTAAATTAATTAGAACTTGATTTATAAACAATTATTTTCTCAGTACGACCAGTTTTTTCGTTTCTAGCATTATCGCTTCGGGATATTCGGTTCAAAATGCCCACTTTGACAACATTTTTGAAATATATACTGCCTTTGTCAAAAAATAAACCCATACAGCACGTTATATAGTTTCTGAATAAGAGAAACTGCTAATTGGATGCTTTTGAGAACAAAAACAAATTTAAAAATGAGTCAGAAAATAAGCAGTTTGGATTTGAGTAACACCCTTAAGTAACAAAATTGTATTTGGTAATAAAAGTTCACTGAGAAACAGAAATAAATTTAAATGAAGACAGTTCTTTTTTCTCAATTTTTAATGAAACAAATTTTATGTAACTTCTGGTGGAAGTATTTAATAGTTAATAATTTCATGTTTAAGGGATCTAGTACCTTTAAAGTGCGACGAAATATAACGAAAAAGTATAAGTTTGAATTAGTCTATCTTCAAAAATGTATAAACATGAAGTTTTGGATATTGATTAAACAGATTGTGCTTTGTAATATGCTGTCTTTAGAAATTTGTTAACCTTTTACAGAATTTGTGTATTGTTGAAATCAAAATAGATCTTTTTGTTTACTCCATAAGTCATTGCGTGCATGATATCTTGAGAAAGTGTGTACGGATTGTCACGAAATTTGGTAAAGATACTAAACATATATGTGTGTTTAAAATGAACTACTCTTAGGCCAAAATTATTTCATTAACTATATAAAAAAATTGTAAAAAAAAAATAAATAAAAATTTTGTATTTTTAATGAATAAAAATAGTCATAACTAAAAAGATTACCATTGTAAATACTTAAAAGTAGTTCATTTTAAACACACATATTTGTTTAGTATCTTTACCAAATTTCATGACAATCCATACACACTTTCTCAAGATATCATGCGTGCAATGGCTTCTGGAGTAAAAAAAAAGAGCTATTTTGATTTCAACAATACACAAATTCTGTATAAGGCTAATAAATTTTTAATAGTAGCATATTGCAAAGCACAATCTGTTTAATCAATATCCAAAATTTCCTGTTTACACATAAAAAAAGTTTTGAAGATAGACTAATTCAAAATTTGAAGTTTTTCGTTAATTTTCGACACGCTTAAAAGGTACAAGACCCCTTAAGAAGGCTCTCAAAAAATTATATTTTACCCCGTTCAACAACGCCGAAGTTTCTGAAACATTTTCTGTCTGTTTTTTAAACATAAAAGAATGATACTTGCAGGCATAATTATTGAAGTGATTTGTAATAGAAAAGTTTTTGTCATTTTTTAATAAAGGAATTACATCTTGAGTTATAAAAGATTACTGTGCGAGGTCGGCAGCCCCCCCCCCCCCTTTCCTGCGCTGTCGTGTCCTGAAATTCAATTAAAAACGACAACTTTGCAGCAATTTATTAGCAATTTTCTACCTTTAGCGAAAAGCGGAAAAACATTTCGATTACATAGTTTTTAAATAAGAGCATTGCCAACTAGATACGTTTGCGAACAAAAATGAAGCGTCAAAAAATAGCCCATTTGGATTTGAGGACAGCCTGATTAAGAAAATTTTAAATTAAGACAGTTATAGAAATATATCAGAAAAAATCACTTTTTATCATTAAAATAAAATACACGTCATACACGCTAAACGCGATTACAGTACATATGAAAAGTCTTAAAAACTTTTTAAAATACAAACCGACTAGTTTTGTGCTCTCCAACCGTGAAAATGTCAACACCTTAAGAATGCAGTGTATGGAACCAGTTTGTTTGTTTTTAAAAGGTTTTTAAGACCTTATTATAAGTACTGTAATAGCTTCTAGAATGTATTACGTTTATTTTATTTTAGTTAGGACAGTTATATTTTGTTACTTTTATTTTAATCATGCAATCCCCCCCCCCCCTTCTCTGTGCTGACGTATCCTGAAATTCGACTCAAAGCGCGGAAATTTTAATAGCAGTTTCTTAAATTTTTAGTTTAGTTGATTACTTAGTTTTTGAATAAGATAATCAGCCAATTTGACGCATTTGAGAACAAAAATTAAGCGTTATAAAGTAGCACGTTTAAATGTGATAACAGGCTGATTAAGAAAGTTATAACAATTATACCAGAACACAAATCTCTTGTTATCAGTAAAATGAAATACATGCTAAACGTGATTCCAGCATATAAAAAAAACACTTAAACTTTTAAAAAACAAACCGACTAGTTAAGTACACTCCAACTGTGAAAATGTCATAACCTTATAGAATGTCCCCATTGCAGTGAACGAAACTAGTCGGTTTGTTTTTAAAAGATATTTTAGAACTTTTTATACGTACTTTAATCACCTCTAACGTGCATATATATTTGTATTTTATTTTAGTTAAGAGAGTTATTAGCCCCCGGTATGCTATTTCTTTCTCCCAGCTCATTTTGTCTCCAATAAATAACGTTACCTTGTATAAGCCAGCCGTAAAACAAAAGCCGATGTTTTATTGTGCGATTAAATATTCTACAGTATTTTTAAAATCTTCTAAGCATCGCACATTTTCAATGTTTATACTGTCGTATTGGGAAAAAAAGTACTTTTTAATGCAATTTCTTTGAAAACTGCATCTCCATTTATTTTTTAAATATTAATTTTTTTGTAGTTTTTAGCGACATTTGTTTCATTTTGGCAACTCAAGTACTCCATTTCTCAAAGGAAAAATAGTTGAAAAATAGCAATTATATCTTTTTGTTGCCATTTTCTCATAAAAACTGAAATTTTTAAAAAATTAAAATACGTGCTATTTTGAGAAAAATATAAATGAATGATTTCTGATAAAACATGGAGCTATTATAAACTATATTTAATTTTAAGTATCTATATTAATACAAATGACGTCATTTTACATACAATAAAAGCGTTGGCTTTAAGTCTTAAAATTTAAATATGTTTTGCACTACAGTAGAGTCCCGATTATCCGACTTCCGCTTAACCGAGTTATTTTCTTCTGGTGGACTGATGGTTTCTATTTTTATGAAACAGCCATTATAAATGAAGCGTTAGGTGAAGATGAAAGAGCAGTCGTAAAAAATTAGAACTCTGATTTTCTGGTCAGAATGGGGGAAAAAATGGCCATAATTTTTTTTTGTAACTTGTCTGGAAGTACTTCTCTGTTTATGATTTCAAGTTTATTAAAATATTATAGGCCTGAGAAAAAAAAGCTTTCCTAAAAATAGAATACGTATATATATAAAACAAGTGGGTAAGTGTGATCGCAGATCGCACAGAGGGTTTCGTTTATTATCGCTTTTAAAACACTTTATCCTTAAATTAATAAATCAAAATTGTTAATTTATAATTATTAAATCATTACATAAATGGCAGCACCATTACATTTCATTTTAGAGTAATTAGAAAAACATTTAAAAATAAAATTAAAAATATTCAAGAAAAATTATTTAAATAAAATACAAAAATCCGAATATTTTTAAATTCAGCAATTTCAAAAAATTCAGCGCAGGTATAAATATGATAGGAAAAATTTTAAAGCAAAAAATTGTTTAAAACGTATTTAAAATGCTCAAATAATCCGCATTAATTGTTTGACTTTCCAAGCACTCACTAGATGGCGCCAGAAAGAGATATTAACATTTATTAAAATTCGAAAAAACAAAAAAAAAAAAAAAAAAGTTGCCCTATTATTTCAAAAAATAGTCAGTAGAAGTTAGCAGCAAACAAAAATACTGGTTCTAGATTGAAATTCCAGATTTTCTGTGTCTGAAATTTAAAAAAAAAAATTTAAAATTACCTCTGCGTAAAAAAAAAATTATATAAGCCTTTAAAATTGCCTAAAAAACGGAATTTTCCTTTAATTAAATCCATCTGAAAATTCAGTGTAATAATAAAAGCCAAAATTTTGAAGTTCCGTTGAGAGCTTCTAACCCTCAGTCTACTGCGTAGGAGACATTTGCGTTACCACGACGCCATCATTGCTCGGAAAAATTTGCTGAATTTCAGATTATTTTTTGAAATCGAAAAATAACGAATTCGCTTAATTAAAATAATATAAGTTTTTTCAAAATTTTATGATTTTGGGAAGGTCAGGGGGTATTCAGCTCCATGTAAAAAAAAAATTCAAATCTGCAACTTAAATAGTTTCCGAGTACGAGCCTGTGACGGACAGACAGAGGAGCGAGACTATAAGGATTTCTTGAAATGAACGAAATCCTAAAAACTAGAGAACAGGAATTCTGCTTTTTCAGATTTCAATGTCGCCCCCGGCATTTCCATTGCTTCATTTTTTTCTGATGGACTGATGGCTTCTATTATAATGAAACAGCCATTATAAATGAAGCATTAGGTGAAGATGAAACAACAGCCGTAAAAAGTTAGAACTCTGATATTCTGATCAGAATGGGGGGGGGGGGGGGGGAATGGCCATAATTAAAAAAAAAATTAAGACTTAAAGCACACGCTTTTATTTTATGTAAAATGGCGTCATTCGTATCCGCTTAAGAATTCCACATTTACGATCTACTCTTAAACATCTACAGTAAAGCATGCATAGACCATCACTATCGCGAAATAATGCACAAATGCAGCAAAAGATGCCGTCATTCAAGAAAATCGACAAAAAAAAAAAAAAAAAAAAAAAAAAAAAAGATTCATAGATGCTTAAAATTAAATATAGTTTAAAATAGCTTCATTGTTTTAAGAGAAATCATTCGTTTATATTTTTTTCAAAATAGCACGGATTTCAATAACATTTTCTTTCGGTTATGAGAAAATGGCACCAAAAATATATAATTACTATTTTAGAACTATTTTTCCTTTATTTTCTACAGAAATGGGGTACTTCCGTTGCCAATATTAAACAAATGGCTCTAAAAAGTACAAAAAAATTAACGTTTCAAAAATAAATGGAGATACAGTTTTCAAACAAAATGCATTTAAAAAAACTTTTTTTTCCCAATATGACGATATAAAAATTGAAAATGTGCGATGCTTAGAAGTTTAAAAAATTGCTATAGAGTATTTAATCGTACTGCTTTGTTTTACGGCTGGCTTTTGTAAGGTAACGTTATTTTTTACAATACACAAAATAAGCTAGGAGAAAGAAATAGCATAGCGTACCGGGGGCTAAAAAATTATGTTTGAGTTTTTGTTCCATGTCGGTAGATTTTTCATTTACCTGGAAATTTTTATTCGGCCAGAACATTTCATTGAAATATAAAACTAATTTTTAAATAAGATAGGTTTTTTTTTTTTTCACTCTTTTTTACTAATGAAAATTTTTATTGAGTCCTTTTCTAATATCTTTTTTGTTTATCATTTGAAGTTTAAGAGAAATTTTGCGAATTTGATGACTAGGCTAATACAAGATAAAAATTAATTTTATATTAGAAAGTTTCAATTTTTGTGATTAAATAATAACATTTTAGTGAGATTAGAAAAGAAAAGGCATACAAAGGCAAAAAGGATACTTAAAGAATAAAAATTAAATTTAAAAAATCCAAAAACGCGACTGCGTAAAAAGCGAACTAATTAATTATTTCTCATCAATGTGAAACTATTTTTTATATTACTTACCTATTTTTTTATTTACCTTTATTGATGACTTTTAAGTTGTGTTTAATTGTTAGTTCCTATCTATAAACACTGTTTTGATGAGGCCTATAGATGTCTATGAAGGTTAGAGTTGCAGTAATGCTAGAGATCCTACCTACACAACTTCCAGGTTGTGTAATATTTAAACGGAGCTTCTGACTGTAAAATAGTCAATGAAACATCGTCTTCATTTTGAAAGACCTATCCGATGAAATGCCACTAAAATGATATGCGTAATTTTTTTTTTCGTCTCTACCGCCATTTTGTATTTTACGGCCGCCATTTTGAATTTATAAAAACAAAACCTAGCCTATAGCCATCGGATGGTTAAGACAAATAGATAGAGACCTCATTCATTAAAATTCACCCAGCCGTTGGGCTGTTTCGAGGGTATAAAAAAATCCACATACCCAGATACGTGTGAAACACATAACCCTTCTTGGCAGTCGGGTAATAAGAATTAATATTTACACGAGTCAAGGAAATCGAGACATGCAAATTATTCGAATTTTTTTCTTTGTTTTGCCTGCCTTGTGTGGCGTTTTCGTAATGCGTATCAAGGCTTTCTCCCTTATATAGGGGGCGTTGGTTACCCACAATTCCGAAAAGCGTTCGTTATCTTTATATACCCCAGAGAACAATATATATTCGAGATTTAAACAAAGCATTTATAAAAACAGCATTTCTTTTGCTGCCATTGATATTCGGATAATATTTTATAATGTATTATCATTTTTCGCGAACCTTAATATCGGTTTTTAGGATGATATCCATTCTCAATGAACAGTTTCATCTGCATTAGTACGAGTAAGAATAACAAAATAATTTTAATTTTAATGTTAACGTTAATGATATTAATTTATCCTGTTTGTCTGTAAATTTATTTGTTGAACATGAAAATGTTAAACTTCGCAGGGCTCCCATTGGTCCGCTTTTTGAAAACCAGTAATTTTTTAGAAAGAAATTCGAGGTAGGTTTTTGCAACAATTGCAAGCAAAACGATCTTCCTGGTAAGTTTCTACGAAATTTATAAAGAATATTTTTCTTTAAATAAAAGTGGTGTTCAAAAAACGGACCGAATGGGAGCCTTCAATTCGACTTCGGTTCGATAATTTCAAACTAGTTTGATTAGCTGTAATATTTCACAGAAATTAAAAAACGAAAAAAAAAGGGAAAAGAAAAGAAACGAAAAAAGAAAGTATCATGCGTCAAGCATAGATTATGAAACAACTTCCAACACTTTCAGAATAATGTAATAAAACGTCACCGTTTAATAAGTTGAAATAGGACGTTTAATTGAATCATTGGACATAACACATTTGAAAGCACAATTTCAGCAATTCCCATCTTCAGTCGGAAAATTATCCGAATTCTTTCAGCACCCCTGTGTAGGATATATAGATACAGGGCTCGAAATGGAAAAATCCACAAACCGGAACGCTATTTCAGAATTATTGTCGACTTTTTTTTTTTTTTTTGGAAAGCATAGCAAAGTCCCGATTATCCGAGTCCCTCTTAACCGAGTTTCTGCTTTAACCGAGTTATTTTCTTCTGATGGACTGATGGCTTCCATCATTATGAAACAGCCATTATAAATGAAGTGTTACATGAAGATGAAAGAGCAGCCATAAAAAGTTAGAACTCTGATTTTCTGGTCAGAATGGAAAAAAAATGGTTATAATTTTTTTTTCAAAAGAAAAAAAAAACTCTTTTATCTTCATCTAACACTTTATTTATAATGGCTGTCTCATAATAATGGAAGCCATCAGTCCATCAGAAGAAAATGATCTATTGCAAAGGTATAAGTTCAATTGAAAAAAACTTTTTAACACTTTGAGCAGAAAGAAGAGGCTACACCTGCAATTTTCATGACACTAATAGAATCATATAGCTGCCAATTTGTACGGTTTTGAAACCTCTAAAATTGAATAAAAAAATTTGCCATATTTAATCGTTGACAATTGTTAGATTTCGGCGATTGAATTAGGCAAAATTTACTGGTTAGTTTTAGTGGTAAGAAAAAATTTTAGAAATAGGTAGCGATGCAGTAGCGTAATACTGCAGAAAAATTGACATTCAACAAACAAAAAACTATCAAGGACTTTTTCAAAGAAACAATTTCATTCCCCGTATTTCTTAAAGGTAACGGAATTTTCATCAAAATAATGTTACTAGTACCATAAAAATGAATGAATTAAGAGAAAATTTATATTTCATCTCCTTAGTTGGTGACGATTTGTGTCAATCCGGTTTATCAGAGTTTTTTGCTTATCCGAGGTGAGCTTGGTCCATGTTAACTCGGATAATTGGGACTTTACTGTATAGCAAATTTACATTTAACCGTAGAAAAACCAATTTGAAAAAATGCATTCAAGATTCCAAATAATTAGAAAAAAATGTTTCAGAGAGACTGAAACTATAATAATATTTTTTAATAATTCCACGAACCGGAACAATATTTTCCATACTTTCACGAACTGGAACAATATTTGTCAATTTCACGAACCGGAACATCGTTCCGGTTTGCTCCGGCACATTTCGAGACCTGTATAGATATGTACTATAAACTGGATGCATGCAAAAAATGAGTTTAGTTATGAAATACACACCACAGTTGAGACACACCACAGTTGACCCTTTAGCAATTTCCGCTAATAAGGAGAATGGTATACGTGAATTCTTTTGTGCAGCCCTGTTTACGAGGTATAGAATTTTTATACAATGATTAACATGCAAAAAATGAGTTTAATTTAAAACCACATACCGAAATTGAAAACGCACTTCTAGCAATTATAACTCAAAGACAGTACTGTCACCGATTTATTTTGGGTCTCCCTGTAAATGAACAAAAAAGGCTATGAATGGCCTCTTCTGTATGAATTATTTTGTAGTGAAATTCAGTGACGTATATCAATTTCAATTCATTTGAAATAGTGTAATGTCATTAAAATACACTGCAAACGATTTCTCCTCATTGACTATAATTTAACGGATTTCTTTTGCGTGCCCCTGTAAATGAACTTTAACTGTTACACACTTCCTTTACAATAACGAACATGCCATGGTAAACATCATTAAGGCTGTTCTCAAATCCAAAAGGGCAATTTTCTGACATAAGTTTTAATTTATTTTTGTTCGGAAATGCATGAAACTAGCAAGTGTTGTTCTTCAAAAACTATGTCATCGAGCTGTTTTTTTTTTTCATTTTTTTTTTTTTTTTGCAAACGCAATAGATCTCTCAGAAAATAGTGTCAAAGTAAGCGTTTTGAATCGAATTTCCCCGTGAAGGAAGAATAGGTACTCAAGAAAGGTTGAAAAACGAGTTTGTCACGTGATCAAAATCTCTTATAACTCAATAGGTAATTTATGGATCAGAAAATGGAAAAAACACTTCGATTCCAAATCATTTCCATGGTCAGGCTTTCCAATTTTATATCATTCCGTTAAAAAATAAATTTGTGAACGTGTCAAAACGTTTTGCGCTTATTGAGCAGAGCAGTTAAGAACAGCTTTAACACATTATCTATTGCATGAAAATCCGTGTCTACTTACGCGAGTTAGTGCGTGAACAGACAAATAGACAAACGGCCAGGCAAACCGAATTCACAAACACTTTTATGTTGGAAAGTGTTAAAAAGAGAAAACAGCTACGATAAGCGTATTTTTGTTAACTAAGAAATTAAAGAAAAAATATCTTTAAGCTTTTGTTCAAAGTTTGGCAAATTTTTATTTATTTCAGAAATTTTTATTTGTCAAGAAACTCAAGAGTTTCCTTGAAAATCAAAGGTATTTTTAAATTAAGGTCTTTTTTTTCAGTTTTTTAATTTTTTAAATTTGGCATAATTTCTTTGAAAATTCGTTTAAGAAATTTTAAACGCTTGAAAAAAGAACCGTGATAAGAGTGATTTTATTAAATAGAAAATATAGAACGTTGAAAGTTTTGTTCATTGTGAAACTTTTGTTCAGCAGATGTTTCAGAGATTTGTGATTTATGTAACAAAATTTTTATTTCGTAAAAAAGTTCACTTAAACACAAAGATAATTTTAAATTAAGAGAATTGTTTTTTCTCTTAATAATAAAAATAAAAGGTCGATTTAAATTTTTTGGATTTTTTTGTTGTTGTTGTTTTGTTTAAGAATTGCAGTTTAAGAGAAACGTTTCAAGTTTGAAAGACGTATCATTATATATTTTTGTTTAAAAGAAAATAAGAAAAGGTTATGTTTAAGCTTTTTCTTTTAAGGTGAGACAGATTTTTGATTTACGTAACAAAGTGTTATTTTTTTTTAACCATTTGGAAAAATGGTTATTGTTCTCGTCAGGATGGGAAATTAAAAGCATATCTGAAGGTTTTCATTGGTTTAATCCGCATTTTATTCGTTTTATGATTGGTCAATACAGTAATCTGTATTTCCCTTTAATTTCAACAACGATGGATACCTTCTGTTGCCACTATGACAAAAAAGTAATAAAAACTACAAAAAAAATTAATAATAACTCAGAAACAAATTGAGATACAGCTTTCAAACAAATTGCATTTAAAAGTACATTTTTTCTCTATCCGACGGTGTAAAAAGTAATATTGTCGGATGTTTAGAAGTTTAAGAATGAAATCTCATTTAAAATTTGCCGTCAGATTTCTTGGAAATCTGACGATGGAAAAGCGTTTTCCCGAACAGCCAATGAAATGCTTGGATATTTACGTAAGTTTCAGGTTGGATAATACTTAAGTTTCATGAAATCTGACGGGTCGCAGGCGATATTTTTGGCTTGCAATTTTTACGTGTACTAACACTATTAGTGTTTAATTCATGGCGTACGTAATGTAGGATCAACTCCGTGCGATTTTTTATGTCTTAAATTTTAGTCTTCAAAAAAATCGTTTTCCAACTGATCGTTGTAATTTGATAAATTGCTATTTTTTTTTTTTTTTTTTTTTACTAAAATATAAAAGTATTATTAAGTTTAAAAATATTTTTTATGCCTTAATGAGGAAAATTCCAGTCCAGTCCTTTATAACTATATTTTATGTTATAGTTAAAGGTTTAGAAATTTTTTTATATATAATTTTATATATAATTTTTTTATATATATATAATTTAGAATAATTTTATAACCCAGATCATATAGTACTAATACAATATTTTAAAGAAATTACCTCAAATAATTGCAATCATTTTGATTTTTCGATAATATTTCAGGGGGATTAAACATAAATAGACGGTCAGGTGCGATTATTACTCGCGCTCAGAGGGTTCCGTACAATAAATATATGAATTATTAACTCTATTATTTAAAAGAATAAGACTTTGTAAAAAACTATGCAACGTAAGGGATGGGTATAGCTGTATATATTAGAAAAGTATGAATGGCTATACCATAAAAATTCAAAGAGATATGAAGCCTAAATAATATCAAATATTGCTATTCTGTAAGTCTTTTTTGAATCTTACATTAATCTGTTTATGATGAACTTAATTCTGTACTGACAATAAAAGTACTGAATAATTAAACTTCATTTGGCATTTCATAAAATTAAATTCAGCGTAGTGATAATCTTTTCGTTTTACAGTGTCGACTAACAAAACAAAACCCTTGTTCAAAGTTTAAACTTGCCGTTGTACTAAGCGCGCTTAAGAAAGTCGCAAAGATGCAACTCCGTCTTGGTCCGCGCTGCGTTTCTCCAGATAGGTTTTTAATTAACTTTTAAAGACACGGGAGGCGTATTGAGAGATCCACTCAATGCAAACTAGTCGCGAATTCCATAGTATTTATGCGATTAATTCTAATTAAATTACTCTGTTTTTAAAATTTTGACGTTTATTGCTTTTATACTGCTACTGGGCATTAACATTACACAAATATATCAATAAAGGTTGTTATCTAGGCTTTAAAAACCGATGGTATATAGAGTACGCCGTCCCTGTCATTATGTATGTTCAAACCGTCCTTTTCTTTAAGGGTTAATATCTCGGCTAATTACCAACGAGGTTTTTCGAAATTCATGATCAACAATGCTTTTATACTTCTGCTACGATAGATACCTCCAGCTCTGCTCAACACTTTTGCTGAAGCCCGTAAATCGAAATTTGAGTGTAAAAGAAAAATGCGATTTTCTCAAAAACTATGTGACCTAGGGTAATCGCTATAATTTTCCTGCAAGGTTTAAATTAACATCTACTATCTCTATTTTTTTTACAATTTAGTTTCAATAGATTCGGAAATAGATGGGTGTTTGTGTGTGTGTGTGTGGGGGGGGGGGGCATGTTTTTGCACTGCATTTTCGACGATATCTCTGAAAATGTAATACATAAAATTAAATGAAATATATTTTTGAGTTCAGCGTTACGAAAGCTTTCATACGATACCTCACACGATATACAAAGAAAATATTTTTTTTTTCAAGTAACTTAATTAGCCCCTCTACGTTTTTTCCTAAATATATTTGTGAATGTTTAACAATCGGTAAATATGTGGGTCAATAGTCTTTAATACTTCCCCCAATTTGAACTTTCCACGTTCCATAGTTTACGCGTAAAATGGGTGTGACAGACGGACAGACAGATACAGGAGTGATCTTATAATGGTTCCGTTTTCACTTTTTAAGTACGGAACCCTAAAAATGACCGTAATATTCATAAACAATGATATATTGGTAAAATTAATGGCACTATTCAATGCTGTTTCTACATAAATCGTAAATATTAAGTGGCAGAGTTCTATATTGTTTTCAATCAGTTTAAAAATCTCGTGCCATTTATTCTAAAAACAGTCTCATCATGGAGGGAAAAAATATAGTTGTACTATGTTAAATTGGATTATTACTGATTAATTTTTCTGTGAAATTTGTCTGGAATGGGAGTGAAGGCTTTTGAATCAACCTGTTTGATTTATTGGGTTTTAGCTGAATCAGGATAATGGAAGATTACATATTAGTCAATATTACTTTCATTTATTGAAATGAAGTTTTTGTCTCTATGTGTACATTGAAAGTTGATGCATGTAAATACAGTAAAACCTCCCTAAAGCGACCACGTTCTGTTCCAATAAAAATTTGTTGCTCCAAGAGGTGGTCTCTTAATGGAGGACGTCAAATATAGATTTTGTATAGAGTTATTTTTTATATAAATATAGATTTTGTATAGAATTATTTTTTATATAAATATAGATTTTAATTGATGAAAATAGGTAACAATTACTGTTACTAAAATTTATTTTTCACATTATGAAAAAATATAAAATTTTAAGTATCAAAACAAAAGTTAATTACATAAGTTCAGAGTTTAAAAAATGAATACATTGACGTTTACTTTGATTTTACGTTTTTTTTTTTTTTATTTCCAAGTCCTTTCGAAGTTCAGTAAATAAATGAAATTTTTTTGGAAGGAAACAAATAATGACGATTTCATTAATTTATCTATTGCTTTGAGAGTTTCTTGACAGAATAGGGCAGGGGAGTTTATTGACTGTCATTCTTAATTTTTCATCAGAGTTACATTCATTGCCTAAAAAGGCACAAAGGGGTTTAAACACTTAAAAGTTACCGGAATAAAAAAATATCTAAACTTAGTTTAGAAGTTTGATGAATAACGCGCTCTCCGGAATTATTTTTGTAATAAAACCTTCTTCAAGCTACCAGGAAAAAACGGAATTTGTTTCATTTTCTTCAAAGAAATGGGTCGCTGATGGAGGGAGTTCAACTGGAATGGTCTCTGAATAGTGGTGAAATTAGTATTGAGCCTATGGGAATAAATTTCCTTCCATCAAAAAGTGGTCGTTCCGGGAGGTGGTCGCTTAATGGAGGTGGTAGTACAGGGTGGTTTCACTGTATGTATGTTAAATTTTTTTTAAAACACATAAAAATAAGGAAATAATGTATGCAACTACACAGATATTTTGTTAAAAATGGAGTATTCAGGATGAATACTATGAAAGTCATTACTTAAAAAAAAAAAAAAGTATTTATGAATGTTAACCACTTTGGTTCTTAAATAAAATCGGTCATTAAGGCAAGTTTATTCTTGTTTTAGGCTAATTATTTATTCATTAATCATTCAGCTTTTTTCTATGTACAGTCAATATAAAATACCATTTTAGATTATTAGCCCGAATTAATTTCTGAACTATTTATATTGTTTTAACTGCAAATGGGTTAATCTACCGTAATCAGGATAGGGATAGATATAAATTACTCACTTTTGAAAATTATTTTAAAAATAGAAAAACAACAACCAAAAAATTGTAAATTGGGATGCTGTTCTCTGAGAAATTGCATTTTAAAGTATATATATTTTAAACCTATTCAAAGATATAAAAATTGGAATTGTGCGTTTGTTACAAGTTAAAAAGAACTGAAATTTGCAATAAAAGACAAATTTATTGGACAGGTCATTCCCACCTTCGATATGATGTCGTGTTACTCGCGGACGTGTTTTTTCTTTATAATTGTCTGAGCGAAGCGAAGGCTAATACTCAGCGAAATATTACTGTCCGGACACTTTACTACTACGATGGATATTAACGCCATGTCCTACTAAAAAAAAAGCCTAATAAAAACCTTTCGTCAAGCATAACTCAAAAAATATTTGTCGGATTTCGTTTCTGATTGCACCAGAAGGTACCTATGAGGGTCGCCTACTGAATGCACCTACTATGAAAAATAAGTTCCAAACCGTTTAAAAATTATATAGAAAAAACTCTTAAAAAAGCACAATTTATCTGCATACGTCACAGAAATTTGCTGTGCGTCACTTTCACCGGTTGATGTTTTCGTAGACAACTGGTTTAAACACATGGAGCAAATAAAAAAAAAATATGCACGCAGTAATATTGAATAGATCAGTTTCAACCACGTGATCACAAACCTTGCAACAACCCGTGGCAACCAGTTTTGTCGGGCAAAAAATAATAATACAGTATTCCATACCACGGTGACCGTTTTTAGCCTGTTGTATAAAATCTGGCATGTTGTATGACATACAATTGTGGATGATTAAAACAAAAGACATGAGTGTTTATTGATCCGGGAGGTTATCTTTCTCTGGATGTCTGTCTGTCTATCATACAGCGTGCAATTTTCTTGTAAACGATGATATTATTATGCAGTAAAACCTCCATAACGGACACACCCGATTAGTGGACACCTCTATTTAGCGGGCATTTTTTCGATTACCAACCCTTAAATAACTGTACATTTTTTACTCTCACTAGCGGACACCTCCAAATAGAGGACAAATTCTGCCCTCCCGAGGTGTTCGCTATTCAGAAGTTTTACTGGTAAAACCTCCATAACGGACACACCCGATTAGCGGATACCTCTATTTAGCGGACATTTTTTTCGATTACCAACTCTTAAATAACTGTACATGTTTTATTCTCAGTAGCGGTCACCTCTAAATAGAGGACAAATTCTGCATTCTCGGGGTGTCCACTATTCAGAGGTTTTACTGTATATAATATTGATAATTATTTTACAGGGCCGCACAAAAGAATAAGAATATATGAAACGAATATAAACTAAATTCGGGATTGGTAGATCGCTGATGGTAATGTAATTTTAGGATGTTGTTACAGTCATCCGCAGCATGTTTTTAGAGTTTCGTTCATCTAACAAAACCCTACCTGTCTCACTCCTTTGTCTGTCTGTTTGTCCGTCTGTCACAGAGCCCGTTCTCAGAAACTATATATGTCGGAGACTTCAAAATTTGCATACTTATAGCTGAACACCACACATCAAACGGCAAATAATAAAATTTTGAAAAAGTCTAATATTTTACCCTCTGGGCTCTAACTTGTGTATTTTAAGCAATTTTTCTAACTCAGCCCCTAATTTAATTAAGTTGGAGACATGAAATTTTGCATACTTATAGCTGAACATCTCACATCAAATGACAAATAATAAAATTTTGAAAAAGGCTTAATATTTAACCCTTTGGGCTCTAACTTGTGTATTTAAATCAATTTTTCTAACTCAGCCCCTAATTAAGTTGGAGACATGAAAGTTTGCATCCTTATAGCTCAACACTTGCGATAACACGATAAATCATAAAATATTGAAAGAGTCATATTTAACCCTCCGGTCTCTAACTTCTGTATTTTAACCATTTTTTCTAACTAGGCCACTGATTAAGTTGGAGACATGACATTTTGCATACTTATAGCTCAACACCTCACATCAAACGACAAATAATAAAATTTTTAAAAAGTCTAATATTTAACACTCTGGGCTCTAACTTATGTATTTTAAACAATTTTTCTAACTCAGCCCCTAATTAAGTTGGATACATGAAATTTCGCATACTTATAGATGAAATCCTCACATCAAACGACAAATAATAAAATCTTGAAAAATGTCTCATATTTAACCCTCTGGACTCTAACTTATGTATTTTAAGCAATTTTTCTAACTCATCCCCTAACTAAGTTGGAGACTTGAAAGTTTGCATACTTATAGCTGAACACTTTCGATAACACGATAAATCATAAAATTTTGAAAAAGTCATATTTAACCCTCCAGTCTCCAACTTCTGTATTTTAAGCAATTTTTCTAACTCAACCCCTAATTAAGTTGGAGACAGGAAATTTTGCATACTTATAGCTGAACACCTCACATCAAACGACAAATAATAAAATTTTGAAAAAGGTCTAATATTTAACCCCTGGGCTCTAACTTGTGTATTTTAAGCAATTTTTCTAACTCAGCTCCTGATTAAGTTGGAGACATGAAAGTTTGCATACTTATAGCTGAACACTTGCGATAACACGATAAATCATAAAATTTTGAAAAAGTCATATTTAACCTTCCGGTCTCTAACTTGTGTATTTAAAGCAATTTTTCTAACTCAGCCCCTAATTAAGTTGGAGACATGACAATTTGCATACTTATAGCTGAACACCCCACATCAAACGACAAATAATAAAATTTTGAAAAAGTCTATTATTTAACCCTCTGGGCTCTAACTTGTGTATTTTAAGCAATTTTTCTAACTCAGCCCCTAATTAAGTTGGAAACATAAAAATTTGCATACTTATAGCTGAATACCTCACATCAAACGACAAATAATAAAATTTTGAAAAAATCTAATATTTAACGTCTAATATTTTGTCTCGCGCAATTTTAAAATTTAAACTGTTTTGCAATATTATTTTTTGTACATTTTGCATAATAAGTGTAATGTGACGTAATTTGTTCTATTTCAGATTTCTAACGCATGTTAATTCATTTATTTTACAATATCCTTTCTCTTTTAAAATTCACATGTAAATATAGTTTTTATGGCGTAATTTCCAATAAGTGCCTGCTTTTTATACCTATTTATTTAATTCTAATTTGAAGTTTTTTTCTGTTTATAATAGTAACGTGTAAATAATTTTTTTATTTGAAGCAAACATTATTGTTTGCGCTGTTTATACAGTTGGCAACAGTTTAAACTAATACCATTTTCAAAAATATGTAAAAAATATCTGTCAAAATGCTGAATATTTGAATTTAAAATAGAAATAAAACCTCAAAAAATGAGTCAAATTAAAAAAAAAATTAATGAAATCTGCAGACCGGGATCTTCTATTGAATAAAATGATCTAAAAATGATTAAATTCCCATGTATAGCTTTTGCTCTTATAAATTTTTTTTAATGGAACGATTTTGTCCAACTTTAGCATTAAATATCTCTTAAAATAATTCTTCGATTTGAAAACTGTATGCATTATTGTGTTGATCAATCATTTCGCTATAATACCACCGATTTTCATATATTTGTATGCAATAGTTTTCTTAATATTAACGAAGAAAGACCTCCGGTCACAAAAAATTCAAAACCGGCGGCGGCGGTGACAGCTTTAGTTACTTTTTATAGAACAGAGAGATATATAAAAATGAAAACTTGTCTATCTGTCTGTTTGTAATTCTATAAAAGATCCACAATTTGGAAGCCAAAATTGTGAAGAGATACGTACATGTGTATTAAAACATGGCCGAGACAACTAAAGTAATCCGGAATCGAAATAACTTATAGTTAATTTTTAATTAATTAAAAACCACCAATTTAACAGCAATTTCTTATCAAATTTAAACATTTTTCGTTATAGCAGTTGCCAACAATTAAAAAACACAATAAAATTATTACTACAACAATTAATTTTCTACTGCAAGAAAAATGAAAATGAAATAAATAGTTTGCCGAATTTGAAAATAAAGTTGAATATTACGTCATAACTTTTCTATTGCAAGATATTCACGTGAAATATGAAAATGAAATAAATGGTTTGACGAATTTAAATGAAAGTGAATATAACTTCGTAACTTTTCTATTTCAAGGTTTCCACGTGAAAGAGGAAAATATTACGTCATATTGGAAATATAAAGGGCATGGTGGATATAGTATAACGTCATATGAGTGTGAAAAATGCATTGAAGTATGATAAAAACCCGATTAGGGAAATATTGGCGTATTTTAACATTATTGCTCCAATTATAAATTGAAATAAGTTCATTTATAGCTGTATTCTTTTGCGTCTGTTATATACATTTATACATTTTTTTATAGCGTTTTCATATGATTCATTCAACAACATTTCGACTGTTTTTTTTTTATGTTTGTTTTGTGTTGTATGTTAAATTTTGAAATTGATTTTTCAGAACAAACATCCTTCAAATTCTGGGCAACGCCGGCACTTTATTTTGTAACAGATAAATGGCTTTTGTATCTGTACATCTAATGCTAATATTATAAAGCGTTATAATATTATAAAGTATTTAATATTATTAATGCTTGTACGTTTGTGAGGTGTTATCTCTGAAACAACATAGCCAACTTAAAGAAATGTTGGTGGCCATCTCTGCTCCGAAAAAAAGACTATTTTATGTCAGTGCAAGAACCTACATCGCTGCAGGAGCAAAAGAGTTCTAAAATTGTGATTTCTACGATATTGATTGGGTTAGAAACTTTAAATTTGGTGCGGTAGTTACTTTTAAAATGTAAATACTCGTAATGAACGCTCTCTAAAAGATTCAATTTGACGGATAAACGTAAAAATTTCTAGAAAGGTTCTAAACTATGATTTATTTGGAATACTGAAATTTTTGGGAGACTGTTGGGGTTAGAAACTAGAACTTTTTCATGGTAGTAATTAATAAGATGTAAATGCTCGTTGTAGAACGAATTCTAAAAAATAGAAAAACTAAACAAAGCGGAAAAAGATCTAAAGATGATCTAAGTAACGAAGAACATGGAACTGTTAGGAATATAAACATGAAAATTGACATGGCTGCATTTATCATGACGTAAATTCTCGCAATAGAACAATTTCTAAAAATGTCGCTATATAAAACAGTGCAGAAACAAAAAACTTTCAAAAAATTTCTATTTCTCTGTTACTGCTGAGCCCAAAATCTTGAAATTTTGCTTCGGGTTAGTTTTAAAATATACAATTGTCTCTATGAATGGTTTCTAAAAAATTTAAAATTTAAAAAGATGAAATTAACGGAAAGCGATCTCAATTACCATTAATTTGGAATTATTAGGTACAGCAACTTTAAATATTTCATAATGCTGCAAAACATGCGATTTAAATGCAACAAAACTGATAGATACGCAACTAGCATTAAATAAATTGTGTAAATATTGAATAAAGACCTGTATGAAACAGTGAGTAGGTTGCCCGAAAGTACTTGTTAAAGTGTTCCTTCTCTAGGCTTTTCTCTCTCTCGCCAAGGCCACTAACAGAGGGAAGTGCCGTTTTAAAAGTGATATGAATTTTTTATCCGATTCATTTTTCTAGACATTTTATCATAAGGCCATATTTTCAATTATCATTAGTATATTTTTTATATATTAACTTATTCTGGTGAAATTTTGTAATCGGGTTCATATTGGCGTATGTTAGCTTGCATGATTTGCTGAATAAATATGTATGGATTTGTAAATTACTTCAAATAACACTTTGACAGCTCAAAAGTTATGCAGACGATATATTCAGATCTTGTGTCATACTTTATGTTGTAATCATTGCCGATTTCTTTTATTTAATACATGCTAAATACAGCTCAACTTGTGCAGAATATGTTTGAAAACAAAACAATACAGCGTATGTAGTGGCCAGCATACACTCATCATTTAAATCCGATCGAGCATATCTAAAACACACTCTAACGAAGCATTGCATGCCACTTTTGATGTATTCGGTACTTTGATACTATATTAGATTTTGAGAAGAGAATTCCTTAAATGTTATCGACAACCTCATTGCATCCGTGGACAACAAATATTGTAATTATTAACTATTCCGGGGGAGCACACACCATATAAAGTATAGTCCATTCTTTTTAAACATCATATATTTGTCATTTAAAGTTACTCAAATTGGTGCGGAGCGTCTGATTATGCTCTTGACATCATTTTATACAGTTAAAATTCCGATATAAGTAAATTAGTGTTTCATTTTCTATTTTACTTTTAATATATTGCGTACTTTCAATTTTATATCCATGCATGGCTGTCTTGAATGGTTTGATTTCCCATTTTCTTAAACAGTGTATACGAATTTATATATAAGATTTTGTAATTCTACAATTCGTTTATTTTCCTCATTTCAATTTTTCGCAGTATATGGACAATTAAAGATAACATCTCATTTTCTTTGCTTCCACATGTTATTATTAAAAAATCCCTGCCGGCTCGGGCCTACAGGCGGAGGTAGATTTCGATGTTAAGTACTAAATTCTCCAACAAAACTTAAATCAAGATTAGAGATAAAACTCAGTTTCTTCACAAAGAGCGAGCTGTAGGTAGCTAAACTTTTTGTGAAAATTGTAATATACACGAATACACACACACATATATATGGAATAGGTTTAAAAAATGGCTACAAAAAATTCAGAGAACCTTAAAGTGTTAAAATATGTTAATATTTCCATAGTCGGCTTTTTATCATGTTTTAATACGTTTCTTCAAACTTACATGGCGTTACATATTCACCTGCTGAGGTCCATTATATTTCCAATATGACGCAATATACATATTTTTTTAATTCGTCAAACTATTTATTTTGAGTTTTCATGCTGAAATCTTGCTCTAGGAAACTTATGACGTAATATTCAATTTGTTTTCCATTTGTCAAACTATTTAATTTTACACGTGAAAATTTTGCAAAAGAAAAGTAATTGTTGTGGTGAGAATTTTATTATTTGTTTTTTTTTTAATTGTTGGCAACTGCTATAACGAAAAACTTTTATTTTTTTCCTGCCATTGTTGTGTAAGAGCTGGTTTTATCAGAATTATGTTAAGACAGTATTCAAAATTTTGAACCCTCCCCATTTCCACCCTCTTGGGCCGATTTCGTCCATTTTCAATCCCCGCCGAGATATTAGCCATCTCAAAGTTGTTGGCGAGTTTGAAGATGATTCGTGCATAATTGCGACTTTTATCGTGCGGACAAAATTTAGTACATACATACATACATACATATATATATATATATATATATATATAAACTTTTCAGGTGGGGGTGGTTTTGGGTTCCTGGGGTCCTATAATGAAAAGTTATGAAGGAATTTTTCAAAAGTCGCACCATGGTAACGACTGCAATAGGTAGTATTTCTTACGAAATCTACCTAATATATGTTCTCAGTAATATCGCTCAGACTAATCCCTCTGAGGGAAGTCCTAGTATAGATATGTTTAGTAGACTTAAAACCCTTTTAATATTTTCTTATATTCATGTATATACCCATTTAATGTTATTTATTATATACTACCAAGTAAAATAAATTACAAGCAATTTTTTTTATTTTTCTCTCTTTTAAAATAACAGTAAATAAAAGGCATAAATTTTGCCTAGAATTTCTATTGACGTTGCTATAACAACTGGACAACACTCGCTCTTTTTTCGTTGAAAACCTTCGAACTGGGCAGGCATCCAAGACCCACCCACGATCGCCGCAGAAAAGAGCTATTTTTCATCACTCAGCAAAACAATAACAAAAAAAAAAAAAAAAAAAAAAAAAAGGAAGAAGAAAAGAAGTGAAGAGAAAAAGGAGAAAATATCGCTTTTAGATTCTTCTTCTGGAGTTTATTTTTCGTAGTTTAAATGACTGGAGGACTTGACGCGGAGTGCTTTTCTTTCTCTCTAAAAAATGGCTAGACCTTTTTCTTTCGACATGGAAGTCTATGCTTCACTTAAATTGAAAGTTTTCGATTGTCTGATTTTTGCCATGTAGGCTTACATTTAAGCGTTTTACTTGGGTTGATATTGCTTAAAACTTTAATATCTAGAGTTTTTTAAGAATGAATGTTTGTTTGAAATAAATGTTTAAATATTTGTAATATCAAAATTTTATGAAAATAAGCAAAAACTTTAAGAACCTTTTCAACTACAGAATTTATAGAATAGAGTGATTTGGAGACTTGTACAGATGTACAACATGGATAAAAAATAATCTAGACACTGGTGATATTTGGTTGAAAGTGTTTAATATTTTCGGCACGTTTGTAAAACTTTTAATATTAAAATTTGGTTCTTGCGAAATATTATAAAGTAAACTATCTAAATATTCCGTATTATTTCAAGCATAAACAATATCGAACAAAGAGTCTTGTACATTTAAATGCTCTCATGTATTGTACTATTTTGAAAGTGCAATAACTTGGATTTTATAGCCAAATATATTGAACAATTCGACAAACCTACTGAAACTGCTGCGTCTGACCACGCCCCTTAAATTCTAGGTGTACGCACGGACACAAACATGGCGGGCGTTTTTTTTTTCCAACTTTTCTATGGTCCTTACCCGTAAGGCATGGTGACGTTACGGCGACGTCGTTGTGAAGTCACGCTGTGATTTTGTGACTTTCGATGTGACGTCATAGTGACTAGAATGCGAAGTCGTTATGGCCGTTTTAGAGGTCGTTTGTGACGTTACATTGTGACCACTCTGTGAAGTCACGGTGTGACAAATTTGTGAAAAGTGTGTCATTTGTGATTATTTGGGCATTAACTTTGTGATGAACCCGTGACGAAAGCGACAATGCTTTGACACTGCGACCAATTTGTGAAAAATGTAACATTTGTGACGAACTTGTCATAAACACTGTGATGATTTCAAATGAAAATCAAATTTACTATTTGCTATTCACTAATATATTTTCATTCCTTATGCCGCTGTAACTCGGGACTGTTTAAAATATTTCTCTTCATTTTCAAAGATTTTAAAAATTCATATTTTTTGTCACACTGTGGGTTACAATATGGTGGGTTTTTTTAGTGATGGGCGATAACGAGATGTTTTTCTCGATTTTCTCGATTGTATGGACATCTCGATACTTTTCGATTGTGTAAATTTTTTCTCGATGACTCCAGTTTGCCAATTGCTTTTATACATCATATATTATATACGTCATACATTTATCAAGAATCGTCTGCGGGTGAACTGGAATGAGTCGGCGTTAATAAAGAGTAGGTGACTTCGCCCGCTAGTTTGCTCCTCCTTTAATCGGGGCCCCTAAGTTATACGTAATCTTGTAATATGAAATCACGAACAGGTTACCCGCTATATACGACACCGTATAGCAGGCGTGGTGTGCACGCACTACAAAATCTTGTAAAAAAATATAATCTCGAAACGAACGAACCTCGGACCAGATGTCTTGGGGGAGGGGTCAAAGTGAGCGGAGGGGCACAGTAGCTGCATAATATGAATAAGTCGTCACAGGTCTTTAGGCCTTTCGAACCATATGCCACATGAGTGGTCTGGATCTGAATTTATAAAAATGCCCTTCCCGTGGGGACAAAGAGGGGGGAGGGGTGCGGGAGATGGATAACATGAGTAAGTGGTCATGGGCCTTTCCAACAATGTCACATGAGGGGTCTCGGCTAAATTTAGAAAAGTGTCCCCCGTGGGGGGAAAAGTGGGGGCGGTCACCGGAAGTGCAGAACATCAATAAGTAGTCACAGACCTTACCAATAATATCTCACATGTGGGATCTTGGCTAAATTTGAAAAAAGTGTCTCCCGGGGGGGGGCAAAGTGGGGGGATGGACACCGGAGGAGCATAACATCAATAAGTAGTCACAAACCTTTCCAACGATATCTTACTTGTGGGGTCTTGGCTATATTTTTGGAAAAGTGTCTCCCGGGGGGGCAAAGTGGGGGGACGGACACCGGAGGAGCATAACATCAATAAGTAGTCACAGACCTTTCCAACAATATCTCACATGAGAAGTCTTGGCTAAATTTTGAAAAGTGCCCCCTGGGGGGAAATGGGGGGGGACGAACACCGTAGGTGCATAACATCAATAAGTAATTACAGACCTTTCCAACGATATCTCACATGAGGGGTCTTGGCTAAATTTGAAAAAGTGTACTCCGGGGGGGGGGGGGAAAGTGGGGAGGCTGTCACCGGAGGTGCATAACATCAATAAGTAGTCACGGACCTTTCCAACGATATCTCACATGAGGGGTCTTGGCTAAATTTGGGAAAAGTGCCCCCGGGGGAGCAAAGTGGGGGGACGGACACCATAGGTGCATAACATCAATGAGTAGTCACAGACCTTTCCAACGATATCTCACATGAAGGGTCTTTGCTAAATTTGGAAAAATGCCCCCCGGGGGGGGCAAAGTGGGGGACTGTCACCGGAGGTGCATAACATCAATAAGTAGTCACTGACCTTTCCAACGATATCTCACATGAGGGGTCTTGGCTATATTTGGAAAAGTGTCCCCCGGGGGGGGGGAAAGTGGGGGGACGGCCACCGGAAGTGCATAACATCAATAAGTAGTCACAAACCTTTCCAAAGATATGTCACATGAGGGGTCTTGATTAAATTTAGAAAAGTGTCTTGAAATTTCATATATTATAAATAATATTTATCGGAGGGCTCCATAAAAAAATCCGATCTAAAATGATAAAAACGGAAAAAACTACCCCCCGGGGTAGGAGGCCAAATTGGGAAGGGGAGGAAGAAAGTCTCATAATATGAAAGAGTCATTCGAGAGCTTTCCGAAAACATATCACATCACGGGTCGAAAAAAAGTTTGAAAATTGATCCCCCTCCCCCCCCCCCCTTGGGTCCACTCTTTCGCCCCGGAATTTACGCAGCCCCCACTTTAAAATTTTTATGTTCAATAAATAATATTTACCGGAAGACTGCACAAAAAAACCACATCTAAAATTATATTTAAATTTATTATAGAAATCGGCTACGGTTTTAAAAATTTGTTCGCCCCCTCCCCATCCCCCGAATTTCACCTTCAGGGGAAGAAAGGTTCATAATATGAAAGAGTTGTCAAAGGACTTTTCGATAATATGTCACCGGAAGAGTTCGGTAATTTTTTTTAAATTGCGCCCCGCCCACTCTCACGTCCTCTGAATTCACCCGTCCCACCTTCCTCTTTGAAATCTTTATATTTAATAAATAATATTTATCAGAGGTCTCCGGGTATGTGACAGCTTGGTAGGGCTAAAATAAGAAAAATATTGAAAATTAAAGCTTCATTTCACACATCATTGTCATGCTTATTTCTCTGTCCAGCTCACTCCTCGATATCTCATCTCGGCCCTTCTTGGCCGAGCGTGAAATGACAATCATCGAGAGTAACATTTCGAAGAAGGACGAAAACTGATTTCTCATTCTCGACAATGTCATATGAAATGTTGAACAGAGACCGAGAGCGAGAAACGAGAATGGCAATGGGAGGCGATGAGTTACAATCTCGAAGATATCTCAAAGCAAGCGAGAGGTTTGCCCTCGAGAGAGTTCTCTCCTCGAGGTAAACGAGGAGTTTCCGGCAGCGGAAAATATATCTCGAAGTGCGAGAGAGAGGGCGAGAGAAAGGAAGCTTTCAGAAGAGTCAAACTTACCGCGCTTCTGGTGTAAGTCATGATTTCCCAAAGGAGTACATGTTCTTTTCCATTCGCTTTTGTTATTAACCGATATGGGTTAGGAGGCATAGTGGTTTAAGTTATCAGTTCGGGTTTCAGTTGTTGATATAGAAGTTTTCTAGTGAATTTCGCGGCACCAGTTTGTCTTGATTTTCAATGTTTCTCTTATTTTAGCCCTCATAGCTGTCCCATATCTCTTAATATTAGAATGCTACTGTTAAAACAAAACTGCACTGCAAATTATGTGTTTTCAAGATTTTAAGTGTCGCCTCAGGAAAGAGGATTTTTCAAAATTATTTTCCCCCACTCATGTAATATATTAAAATAAGGGTAATCTCATAACCTTTCTAAATCTACCTTTCTTTTGTCAATCCACCGTTAATTTTAGGCCCCTGGGCTTAAAATACTCTAAAGGAATATACTTAGCGACGGTATTTTTCGTACTCTGGTACGGTATCTTGCACTCATAGGAAAATTATAAGACTAACATCAAATTATGTCTAAAATCGAATAAAAAATATGGACATATGTTGCTTAATTTTAACTCCCTTCTTCGCCTCAAGTGGGCGCTTTAAAGTTTTGTTTCTTCAAAACTTTAGTATACTGTTTGTCCAAAAATTATAAAATTCACAAAATAAAGTCTTTTCACTCTCCCCTATCTTCTCGTATGGATTTTATTTTTACTACCACCAGGGGACGCCGCCCAGTGAAACATTTTACTTTTAGCCTCAGGCTATTGGTATTTTTCATCTGTTTTTCATAATGTTTTGTCTCATTGTTTTTCTTCATTGTAGATACTATTCTCCAAGTTCTTGATCCATTCTGACTACTTGGGCACTCATTCTGGACCAGCTGTGGCCCATCGGGCCCCTCTTCATTTGCCTGGCTCTAATCACACGCTTCACTTGTTCTTTTACCATTTTTCTTTTTCTTCAATTTTTTTCTTATTCAATGGTTTAGTTTTTTTTATCATTCTCAACTTCCCCTAGTCCTCTCTTACATGAAGTTAACTTTCATCCTTGGTCTGCCCTACTGTCAATTTGGGGCCTAATGCCCCTTTTTGGGGGGAAGGGGGGGGGGGCGTTTCTTCTACCTTTTCCAGACCGATCATCTAATACCACGTTGGTAAGGATTGGAAAATTAAAATTATCCAAAATACCAAAAATGAAGTCCATTGATGTTTTATTTTAGTTATAGAATTCCCTATTAGCGGATATATTTGTCTGTTTACTTTTCTATTTTACGATAACACTCCTTTGTTTTCGATAAATCGACAAATTCAACAGCATTAGACACATTTTAGACATTTAAGGAACTTTAACTTGTATCAAACCTTCTGCCTTTATCGAAAAGAAGAAAATGCTAATCTGACTAGCTAATGCGCCTAAAATAAAAAATGAGCTAGTAAATGTGTCATAGAAACTAGCTACATTGGATTTCGATACAGACTTGAAGAATCATGTTGGAATCGCTAGGCACTGGAAAACAATTTCCGTGTTAAGCAGGTTCCCTCTCAGTAGTTATATATGTCTGGTTATCCTTACGTTTTTCGATAAAGATGTCTTGTTTTCGATAAACGGAGAAATTCCACAGCATTTGATACACTTTAGACATTTAGGGAACTTTAATTTATATCAAACCTTTTTCCTTTATCGAAAACAGGGAAATGCTAATCGATTCTAGCTAATGCGCCTAAAATAAAAAATGAGTTTTTAAATGTGTCAAAGTAGCTACTTTGGATTTCGATACAGACTTAAAGAGTCATGTTGGAATCGCTAGGTACTGGAAAACAGTTTACGTGTTTGGCAGGTTCTTTCTTGGCAGGTATCTTTATCTTACTATCCTTACGTTTTTCGAAAGAAACTTTTGTTTTCGATCAATGGAGAAATTCCACAGTATTTGACATTTAGGGGAACTTTAAACTGTATCAAACTTTTTGGAGTTATCTAAAAAGTAGAAAGGTTATTTGATTCATCAAATGCGCCATAGTTACGCGATTTGGACATGGCAGTTTCATAAAGAAGAAAGGGGAATTTATTCCAATGAAAAGAAAATCATTTTAAAATACTGAAATTCAAATGAGATATCTTTATAAATTTCTTCCATAAGATTAGCATTAGCGAGCAGGTCTTTTCACTTGACTGAAGTAACCCGTTAAGCCTAAATCAGGAGAAAATAATTGCGATAGCAGAATTATCGAGTAAACCCTATCACTGCTATGAAAGTTTCGGCCAGAATAATAGCTAAATTTTCCAACAATTGTTTTTAGCTTCTCTCATTATAATCGATTGTAAAACATCTCGATTGTACATTCTAGGAATTAATCGATGGCTGTATCGATTGTTATTTTTTACGATGACGATTTTTCTCGATTGTCGAATTTTCGAGAATCGCCCATCACTAGGTTTTTTTTGTCACATATGTGACGTGATGTACGTTACATGCAATGACATAACAATGACGTCACAATTTTTTTTAATTCCTAGAAAAATATAATTTTACAGTAAATAACATGATTTAAAGAATTTTTGTAAGTTTTTTAAGAAGTTCACATCTCAGTCACAATGTGACATCACTGAGTGGTGACATTTTGGTCACAGATGTGACGGGACCACAGTGACTTACAGTGACGTCACAACGACGTCACCGTGACCATGCATGCTATGAGGGGAATTTTATTATTAGTATTTTCTAAAAGTATTCTTCGCTTTATTTAAGGGTGTTCTCAAATCCAAAAGAGCAACTTTCTAACATAAGTTTTAATTTATTTTTGTTCGAAAATGCATGAAACTGGCTGGTGCTGTTGTTCAGAAACTATGTCATTGAGCTGTTTTTCCCATTTTTTTTGCAAACGCAATAGATCTTTCAGAAAATAGAGTCAAAGTGGGCGTTTTGAACCGAATTTTCGCGCGAAGGGAGAAAGAGCACGCAAGAGCGAGCAAAAAACGTGTTTGTCACGTGATCGAATTCGCTTATAACTCAATAGGTAATTGATTGATCAAAAAATGGAAAAAGCAGTTCAATTCCAAATCGCTTCCATGGTCAGGCTTTCCAATTTTATATCTTTCCGTTAAAAAATGAATTTGTAAATATGTCAAAACATTTTGCGCTTGTTGAGCAGAGCAGTTAAGAACAGCCTTAATATCAGAAAAAGAACACTTTTAAAAAAGCGAAGACTACTTTAAGGTGAAGAATGATTTTAAAAAAATACTGTATTTAAATTCGAGGGCTCATTCAAACGTTGAAAGAAAAATACGCCTAAGGCAGCCGTCATTTTTGCGTCAGCACCTACCATTGACAATGTATTATGTTCGACTATGTAGACGACGATAGTCGTATATAATATACGTTGACGACGTATAGCTAGACGATATATAACGTTATTATTATTTTTTTCATTTGTCTGTTTGTCCTGAATAAGGTTCAAGAATGGTTGCATATCAAACATTAAACATATCATTGCATATAAAGAATGTTTCTTGTTACAACCTGCACTTTCACCCATCCGATATCTAATTTAGGTTTTGAGAAAACAAGGAGAGTCAATTAATCAACTTATTTTTAAATACTCAAAAACTCAGGAACTTATTAATTCGCTTTAAGGAATCATATGGCTATTGATAAGTCTAAGATTTATAAATTATTATTACACTTTCTGCGTATGGCTTATACATTTGAATTTAATCTGGATTGGCAAGTATTTTTCCAGGAAGAAAGCTTTAGCGTTTATTTTCCAACTATAGCATACACCCAAAGGTAGAACAACATTTACAGGGGATCCTGGAAGAAAGCTTTAACGTTTACTTTCCAGCTATAACACATATCCAAATGTAGAACGACCTTGACAGGAAACTTCAGGAAGAAGGCTTTTTTAATGTTTACTTTATAGTTCTAACATAATCCCAAAAGTAGAATAACCTTCACTGGGGGCTCCAGGGAAAAAGCTTTAACGTTTTTTTTAGCTCTGACATATTCCCAAAGGTAAAACAGCCTTTACAGGGGGCTCCTGGAGGAAAACTTTAACGTTTACTTTTCAGTTTTAACACATACCCAAAGGTAGAACGACCTTTACAGGGGACTTCCGGTAGAAAGCTTTAACGTTTACTTTCCAGCTCTAACATATTCCCAAAGGTAGAACAACCTTTCTAGGGGCTCCAGGAAGAAAGCTTTAAGGTTTACTTTCCAGTTCTAACACATACCCAAAGGTAGAACGACCTTTATAGGGGACTTTTGAAAGAAAGCTTTAACGTTTACTTTTCAGTTGTAACACATATCCAAAGGTAGAATTACTTTTAAAGGGGGCAGAGAAAAACGATTTTCTTGAAGCATACTCGCATAGAAAAGCATGACCGTAAACAGATAGGACTGATAGGCGGTGTTGTACGCCAACAATTGTCTTTGACATGAATGTATATACATTGCATGACCCTCCTCCTTCCCATGTTTACTGGATTTGTTTAGCATCAATTTCTTCTTATGGCAAACAATTGAAGGCTGTACGAAGTGGCCGTTGCATCTGACATGAATCTAGTGTCAAAAATCGCTATCGCCACTGCTATAATATGAATGAAACTCGGGATATCGTTGAAAATATTCAACATTCTAGTGCCATCTACTCATTTAGTACAGCATTATTACATTTTGAAAGAGAAAGGTCTTTTGCCGCTCGTTGTTTTTGGTAACAATGTCTTTGACGAAATCGAGGGTTTACAAAGGGTTTCTTTTAATTTCAGAAGTCCGCCATTCAAAAAACTGAAAATAAATATTCTTGCATAGAAGAATGAAAAAATAATTAAAACTAAATCTATAGCAAATAACACCTTACAATAATATATTAATTTCAAATGCTAAAAGGCGTAAATTAAAACTTTAAAACCAGTAAAAATATGTTTATTTCGACTGTTATCACATTTCGACTCACCCCGAGTCATTTTCAAAAACAAATAAATCAAGCTATTTTAAATTTGCACGGTCTATGACACGCCATCATTCAGCTTAGAATAGCTTTATTTATTTGTTTTGAAAATGACTCGGGGTGAGTCGAAACATGTCAACAGTCGAACCATCCAAGTAAATTTCAATAAAAGTAAAATAATTTTCTCATCCAGTCTATACTATCCATCCATTATAAGAAAAACAATAGAGATTGTAACGCGCGAAAGCTCAATTTGTAACGATGCAGCATCCTTTCACTTACCAAATATCGGGCTCGAGCAACTCAATGAGTATGAAAATAAAATAAAATAAACATCCATATAAAATAAAAATGTAACGTGCATAATATGAAAGAATACGTGGAAAACTGAATGATGACGTGTCATAGACCGTGCAAATTTAGAATAGCTTTATTTATTTGCTTTTGAAAATGACTCGAGGTGAGTCGAAATATGTCAACAGTCGAAATAAACGTATTTTTACTGTTTTTAGAGTTTTAATTTACACCTTTTTAGCATTTGAAATTAATATATTATTAAAACTACTTAACAAAAATGTCATTTCGGGAAAATTTCAACACGACAGTTTAAATAACATTTAATCTCACGGTTGGATACGAGCTACATATCAAATGAGACGAGAACATGCAAAGAATAAATTATTTTACCACCGTCCTCTGGAATTAAGAAGATTAGGTGTACATAATCCTACATAATCTCGACTCCTTTATTCGTTTATCTTCCTGTTAGAGTCACTATGAAGTCCTTACACCCAAGGTATTTCTTATGGAAGAAATTTAGTTAATTGGCAAAAAGTGAATAGAGAAAAAAAAAGAAAGCACGTGTGGAAGGAAAAGATTTTTTTAAATACCTTCCAAGAGGTTTTTTTTAAACAAATTAAAGCATCTGGAAGACATTAGTAAGTTTTTTTCTTTTTTTGTGTGACAGTATTTTTTATGCGTCTCTTTGCAAAATTAGAAGGGTAAAGATTATTTTTTTTCTCCGGTCTGTTTTTGTGTTAAAAAAATAAATAAAATTTTAGCTCAGAAAACATTTTTATGATTTTGTTTAAAGGATTTTTGAAAAATTTTAGAAATGTATGCAAACATCTTTTTAAAAAAAGAGAAAAAGGCGAGGAAGGTTTGTTCGTTTACTTTAGAACCTAGAGAGAGATATCGTAATCTGATTTTTTTTTTTAATATCCAATAGAAATTCCTTTTTCTTTCTGATTAAAAAAAATATATATATATATATATATAGTTGATAAATTTTCATTTTTCAATTAAAAGGTGAGAATAATCTTAAGAGAAAAATTATAGAATACTAAATTTTGATTAAAAAAAAAAGTACTGGGAAAAAACAAGCAAGAAAAAATGTTACGAACCGATTTAAAGCTCATTTCCTTGCAGTTTTTTCCCCTCAAATTTCTATAAATTTCATTTTATCTTTAGCCTAAAAAATTTTCACTGAATAAATAAGCTGATTAAAATAATTTTTTGAACCATGTTAAAAAATCGTTGGAAATAAATTCGTTATAAGTAAGTAATAAGAAAGTATATAAGTAATACTTCAACAACAAGATTTCGAGTATTTTTGTATGCATACTTTATTATACAGGGGGATTCAAAATAAAGATGATGCAATCATCTCTTAAAGCGTTGAGGGTAACAACTACTTCGAATTATGAAAAATATAGAAATCGAATATTTCAGATATAGCACTTCTTGTACAAGAGATTGTATAGTATTAAAATACAAAAATTATTATTATTATTTTATTATACGATTGCCTTTTATTGCAGCTTATATTTAGGAAATTGCTGCCCTGCGTCTAAGAAGGACATGGCGGTCCTTAAGACTACAGCTCAACAAGCCCAAAACTTTCTGACACATTTATTGACTCATTTTTAAGCATAAAGGCACAAAATTGGCAGGGCTGACTGTGGAAGCGATTTGGGATTGAAAGACGTTTTCCATTTTTTGTTACATTAATAATTTATTGAGTTATAAGCGATTTTGGGTCACGTGACAACCGGTTTTTCTCCGTTCGCTGACTGGTATTTTTCCTTCCGCACAGTAAAAAATAACGGTGAAAATTACAGCAAAAAACACCGTTATTATTTCCCGAAAACTAAAAAACACACTTCACAGCCTTTTTTGCTGTTTTTTTCTGTCTTTTTTCAAAGCGCCCTCTACTGGCCGAATCGCGAAAGATTCGTATTGGAATATAAACATCACAGATTACTCTATTATAAACATTTCGATTTCAAAAATAAGCATCCTGGTCAAGAATCAAGTCGAAAAGATATCAATTTTCAGTATCATTATTGAATCCCCCCCCCCCCAACCCGCTCTTTTGAAAAAGCAAAAAAAAAAAAAAAAAAAAAAAAAAATGTTTTACTGGAAGGTTTCTCGGTCTCTGCGCTTGCGTCGTTGAACGATGTCCACTCCTCTGCTGAGATGAAGACGAAAGAAACAGAACATGCAGTGTCAGGCTCAGGCAGTCATATTCCCATATTGTTCCGTGAAAATGCAAGTATACCATACCTATGAATCTGCTAAAGACGAAAAGGTAAGTGCTGGTTCTATTTTCTCTTCTGGTGTCACTTAAATATTTTATCTTTTTTAAAATTGATCATGTGAAACAAACATATGCAACTTTTATCGGTAGTTACATGTGAGCGAAACGTGCTAGGCAAAAAGGATTTCTGTATTATTAAAAAATCCTATAAAGATAATAATATAAGATTTTTTTTTAATTTATTGACATTCATATGTATTATTATAATGCTTTACTGATTTGAGCTATTTAATTAAAATGACAATTACATATTTTAACGGCAACACCATAATATTAAAAGAAAAGTGTTGCAATGCATAGCTAGGGGTAGAGGGGTGCACGGGCCGAAATTTGAAAGCCCGGACCCGCCCCGATACAAAAATTAAAAGTTCGGCTCGTCCGCGGCCAAAAATTCTTATCTTTTTTTTTTTTTTTTCACTAGGGGGCTCGGCCCCCTACGAGCTACGCTCGCCAACCCCCGTTCAGACACTGCAGTCTCTAAAAGCACGCTAATTTGATCGGCTTTAAAAAGATTTTGGAAGATTGAATTATAATTAAAAAAACAAAAGCGATCTCCCTATAAACGGGTTTCTATTCATTTCTCTTTGATTGGGGAATTTTACGGAAAAATCAGCTGCTGTTAAAAGATACAATGGTTTTTCAAAATCATCTAATATAAAATGAATTAAGTAAACAGAGTCTTTGTCTCCCGGTATTTTTTAACAAAGCGAAAAGAAAGTCCTTTTAAATAAGACATTTTAAATACATCGTTTTTAATCTCACGTAATTTTCACCAAACTTTTCTTTCCCTTTTTAATATTCACGTGAAAATGCTTTTATTAGAAATGAAATATTATTTGCGCTGTCGAAAAAAAAAAAAAAAAAATTGTTGAAAAATTCATCTCAAAATATCAAGTAAATGTCTCGCGCTATTTTTAAATTTATACTGTTTTGCAATATTATTTTGTGTTCATTTTATGTAATAACTGTAATGTGACGTAAATGTGATGTAATTTCTCCTATTTAAGACTTCTAACGCATGTTAATAAATTTATTATTTTACAATATCCTTTCTCTGTTAAAATTCATGTGTAATTATAGATGAAGTAATTTTCAATAAGTTTCTGCTTTTTATAGGTAACTATTTAATTCTAATTTGAAAGTTTTTTCTGTTTATAATAGTCACGTGTAAATAAATTTTTAATTTGAAGCAAACATTATTGTTTCCGTTGTTTATAAAGTTGGCAACATGTTAAATTAGTACAATTTTCTGAAATAAGAAAAAAATATCTCTCGAAATGCTGAAAATTTGAATTTAAAATAGAAATGAAACCTCGAAAAATGAGTCAAATTAAAAAAATAAATTAATTCTGCACACCGGGAAATTATAACGTATAAAATGATCTAAAAATTATTAAATTCCGGTGTATAGTTTTTGCTCCTATAAAACTTTTTTAGTGGAACGATTTTGTCCAACTTTAGCGTTAAATATCTCTTAAAATAATTCTTCGATTTGAAAACTGTCTGCATCAGCGTGTTTATCAAACATTTTTGTATAATACTACCGATTTTCATATTTTTGTATGCATTATTTTTCTTAATATTAACGAAGAAAGACCTCCGGTCACAAAAAATTCAAAACCGGCGGCGGCGGCGGCGGCGGCGGCGGTGACAGCGGTAGTTACTTTTTTTTAGAATAGAGAGATGTTTATAATACGAATTTTTATAGAAGTGCCATAGCCTGCAATATTTATTTTTTTTTAAGAAATCTCTATTTGTTGTATGTAAGCGTTTCAATTATTAATAATATTGTATATTGTTTGATCCACATTCCATGTATTGAAGCAGGGTTTTCAAAAAACCGGTTTTTTTTTTTTTTTAAATCATTTCTTTTCTTATTACATATACTACATGCATATTTATTGATAAAACAGACATTGTTGGATATATAAGTAGTATAACTTCATTTGAAAATAATTTAAATTTAATAATTACAGTTAATTTATGTAGAAAATTGAAAAAATTCATATTTTAATTTAAACAGTATCAGTAAACATTTGGGTTCAAAGAACAAACTGCTCTACACAGTGAAACATTGATACCCTGATAATCGTTATAAACAATCTTTTGATTACTAGTAATAAACATTTGATGTAGTTTGGTGAATATAAAATTCTTTTTCACAGTTATTAAAAAAAATAATTTCAAATACTTCTTGGGGTTGACAATTTGAATAACAATTCCGAGTCGACATTTTTGGTCATAAGATTTAGCTGATAACAGGGGAAAAAAATATTATATAGATTAGTATTATTAAAGTGCTATAACTAGCACCCAATTTTTGAATACTCTCTCATTCTACTTCATATTTTGATTTTACTTCTTAAAGGTAATTTCCCCAATCAGGAAAAATTTCTTTTACAGCTTGACCAAAATCTTAAAGATCTTCGTTTATGTGCAGTTATGTGGCTCCATATTCAAAATCACCATGCGTGTTTTGACAGATTGCTTTAAGTATTCTCCATTTTTTAAAAATAAAAATATTTTATACTAAATATTGAATATTTTAAATCTATTTTATCTTTGAAAATTTCACGTTTTAAAACTTTTTCTTTAGAGCGATAGATATGTTTGTCAACACATACTAATTTTCATCCTATACTTGTAAACATGACCTAGACCCACTATATCTAATGCTCATTGCTGAAATAAAGTGTTAAAAGTAGAATTTTTATAGGGTAGATGTGCCAGTAATGGACACCCTTAAGGAATTTCTTTAAAAAGTATTTTTTTATTAATAGTTATAATTATTATATTCCAGTTTTTTCAATATATTTATCTATCAACAATATTTAACCATTCTTATAGCCTCATTTCCCCATATGAATAGAAATTTAATTTTAAATAACAGAAATATATCAAAACACCCAAAAGCCCAGTAATGGACACCCTCTGGCCCAGTAATGGACACCCCATAAAAAGTAATAAATATAATTGTTTTTATGACTGTATTTAGAACCAGAATTTAATGAAAACATACTAATGAAACAAAATAGTTATTTTTAAATAAATTTAACAATTAGGATACCAGTAATTAATAAAATATTTGTGATAATCATTTACTGTTTGCATCAATTATTGTAATTATCAGAAGATCGAGGTTTTAATTATTTTAGATGGACAGTTTAAAATACTAAATATCAGACAATTACAGCTATCAAATTATTGAAGCAGTGGTGGATTAGAAAGGTAATAAAAAAAAAAAAAGTTTTGGAATATTAATGTTTAGTTTTGTGTCACTATTTTTAACAATCTTCCAGAGATTACTTGATATATCATTTATAATAATTAATATTACAAATATGAAAGAAATGATATTGTGAGTTGAATATTTTAAATATTAAATAAATAATTTCAAAATAAAACTGTAGAACAGATGTTTGAGGCCCCTGATCTGCAGATTTACTAGTTTCATGAATATTACCTATAACTTTCATTAATAGTATTACTTTTTTTTTTTTTTTTTTTTTTTTTTAAGGAAACATTTAAGACAGAAAATGGATTTTTAATAGCTTCTGTAACTTAATTGTTTTTATTTAAACGGAGAGGGATTAAGCCCTATGAGCCCCTCTTTGACTGTGCAGAGATATGTTACAATATCAAGTGCCAGACCCTCCCTCCCTCTCTTTAAAGTGATAATGTTATAATGTACAGCCCCTTACTTTTCAGTAGATCAGATTCAGCTGACATTGTAAACATTTTTATCCATCAACCGAGAAGGATAATTAAGAAAATGATTAAAAAATATATAGGACACTACAGTGGACCACTTTTGCATTTTTCATTTTTTTCTCTTTAACGAAAAGTCCAGTCCGCCTGAAAATTTTGAACATTCCTGAAACATTTTTACATGCCTCAGAATTTTTTTTCGAACATAGTTTCAAATACAATTAAGAAAAAAAAAAATTGTATACGTTCATTAAGTATTATTGAAATAATATATAAATTTATTTTTTATTAATTCAATTCCTTTTTATTTCCCCTTTACCCCCAAAATAACATAATAATGCAAATTTGCAAGTTGTAACATCAAACAAAACAGAAAAATTATCCAAAAAAATTATATTTTTTAAATAATAGATTAAGATACAGGAACAATTGCAAATAAGGTAAAGTTATTAAAAACCAGTAAAATAAAGTCATTTTCATTAAAATTTTAAAATGAAACTCCAAAATACTTATGAACCTAAAATTTTCTGAAAATTCTTTTGGATCCAAAGGCAATTTTACAACAACGCTGATATAAACAACAGAAAATAACCATTAAGTTTTGATTCCAAATTTATTTTATTTTACGTGTAAAATGAGTAATAAAATTTCAGAACCTGTCAGGGATTCTTTTAGTAATAACAGGCTACAGTCAATAAGATACTTTTATATTTTGATATTTTTCCGTTATACAGACACCATGCCAAAAAGTATGCTAATGTGCCAATAAATGTTTAGTGCAATGCTAAAAGATATTTGTAATTTTATGCCAGCAGTTTAATATGAGTTTTATTTTATTACTTTATTGCATAAAAGTTATTTGGGTACAGATGTCGTATTCGCCCCCATATTGACGCGATTTTTTTCTGTCGCCAATATCATATAGGCAACAGGTACTTAACTTGCGCCAAAGTGTTGTTATTTTGCTTGATGTTGTAACTCGGATTATGTTGTTTATGCTGTTGATGTTTTCGCCAAATTGGCAACCGAAAAAAATCGCGCCAATATGGGGCGAATATGACATCTGTTCCTGTTATATTTTTAAAATGCTCACTTTACTATCGACAATGTTTTTTCTTTTATTTTTCAAATGTTTCAATTCACATGATATTCGTTTTGCGCCAACTATTATGCTTGGTGACAGTGGTATCCATATAACGGAAAAGTACCTATATTTTTTAAAAGCAGTAATTACAAACCAAAATATTTCTTACTATGTTAAATAGACATTTTCCTATGTTTACTTTATTTTACAGTTAAATAATTACTTAGTTAAATTATTATTTCGTTAAATTAATATCCTTGTTTAGAAAAACTAAATTGGCTTATCTACAAAATACATAAGAATAGAATATGTAGTAAGAACGTCACATGCTAGTGTTGCATTTAAAATCAAATGTGATGTCACACTTTTGTATTATTTTCATTATATCCTATAATTCTGCGATACTCTTTTATTGTTAAATTTGCATTTGATAAAGCTTATTTTTTGCCGAATTAAAAATCGGTTTAAAAATATTTTTGTTGTTGAAAACTGCCATTTGTTCATAATTTAATAAGTTAATGCAAATTATTAAAAACCTTTTTTCCTTTTTTAGAATTTAAATATTTCTTTCATTTATTAAAATTTGATTTTACAGCAGACTCCCTCAAATCTGGCAAATCTTAAAATTTGCAAACATCTAGAATCTGCTCACCATTGCAGATCTAAACATTGAAACTTACAGTTAATATTTGGGTGAAAAATTTAAGGTTCTTTTAATTTTTATATCATTTAATATATAATTTTGGTCAATATGAAATTTTTTTGAAAAATCTTGGTTTTTGAGAACAGTGCCGCAGTGCATGTTCCGAGGCAACTCCCTCACTCCCCGTTCATCCTACATCATAATGTCATGTATCCTATTTATTGCAAACTTTGCTTACTTTCTGATTTTCTAGATACTTTAAGAACTTTTCTTTGGGGGGGGGGGGGGGGATTTTGGTGGGAAGTTAAAAATTTGGATTCAGCGACCAAAAAACTTAAGTAAACCTTATAAAGGAAAGTTCAGAGGGGAGACGGGACAGCGAACGTAAATGATGGGAGTGGTTAAGTGAAATTGCGCAACTTAGTCCATGCAGTTCCGAAGCAGGTCCCCTCCCCATTCATCCTACCTCTTAATGTCATATATCTTATTTGTTGCAAATTTTGTCTGTTTTCTGAATTTCTATATACTTTTCCTAAAAGAATAAAAAAATGATTTTATGAATAAAAACCTCTTTTGGGGAAGCATTTTACCAAAATTTAGTGGGGTTGCCAGGGGAAATTTTGGTGGGAAGTTACAAATTCGGATTCAGCAACTCAAAAAACATAAAGTAAGTCGATTTCCAGAACTACCATTAAGCGCAAAAGGCATTTTGTAAAACGCTGACATACACACACGAAAAAACTACTAGCAAATTTTGCACTTTTATCCTGATCGAATGATGAATTTTGCATTTTTGTCCAACGATCGATTTACGATTATCGTAATATTTCATGTTTTCCCCTCTGTTAACTGCCGAATTTCGTGTTTTTTTTTTTTTTCTCGAACTTGATTGTTGAATTTTGCGAATTTTTTATTTGCAACATGATAGAAGAAATTTGAGATTTTCCACAATTCACTGACAAATTTAGTGTTTTTTAACTGCAACCAATAGGTGAATTTTGCGATATTTTTCTTAGACTGATTGGCAAAAATCAGTTTTTTTTTTCACACGACTCTAATCCACGAATTTAGTGTTTTTTTTTTTTTACCAACGACTCATTGGTGATTGTTCTAGCTTTTTTCTGCGACCAATTGGAAAAAATCACGGATTTTTTCCCGCAACTAATCGAGGAATTTAGCGATTTTTTTTTATTTATTTTTTTTTTTTTTAACCATCTTCTGACAATTTTAGTTTTTTTACACGTGATTGGTAGGCAAATTTAGTTATATTTTCTTTTTGCCGATTGGCAAATTTTTTCTCTTTTTTTCTTTCGGCTGATTGGATTGACGAATTTCCAATTTTTTTTCCTAACGATCCACTAATAATCCAGGCAATAGAGACCGTATAGGGGCTCTATCTAGCAAAGTTCATGGAAGTTCTGGAAAAAGGCTTACTATATGTTTTTTGTGTCGCTGAATCCGAATTTGTAACTTCCCACCAAAATTTCTCCCGGCAATCCCCCCCCCCCCCCAAATTTTGGTAAAATGCCCCCAAAAAGGTTTTTTATTAAAAAAATCATTTTTATTGTTTTAGAGAAAAAGTATCTAGAAATTCAGAAAGTAGACAAAATTTGCAACAAATTAGATATATGACATTATGACTTAGGATGAAGGGGAAGGGGGGATCTGCCTCGGAACATGTGCGCGGTGCTGCGTGAACTAAGTTGCGCAATTCCACTTAACCACCCACGCGTTTACATTCACCCTCTCATCTCCCCTCCGAACTTTCTCTATAAGGTTTACTTTAAGTTTTTTTGATCGCTGAATCCGAATTTTTAACTTCCCCCCCGAAAATCTCCCAAATAATTGTTTTTAACTTAAATTTCTTATTGTTTTAGGGGAAAAACATTACGAAATTCAAAAACTAGACAAAATTTTCAACAAATATGATATTATGACGTAGGATGAACGGGGAGGGCTGTCTCTGAACATGCACTGCGGCGCTACATGCACTAAGTTATGAAGTCAGGCAATAGAGGATTTACCTGGAAAAATTAATACTAGTTCTGGATTTCGACTCACTTTATGTTTTTGGGGTTGCTGAATCCGAATTTGTAACTTCTCACCAAAATTTCACCCGGCAACTCCCCAAAAAATTGATTTTTTGAAAAAATTTGGTTTTTGAGAAAAGCGCGCGGGGCAACTTCCGAGGCAGCCCCCTCTCTCCCCGTTTATCCTACGCCATAATGTCATATATCCTATTTGTTGCAAATTTTGTCTAGTTTCTGAATTTCGTAATGCTTTCCCCCTAAAATAATAAGAAATTTAAGTTAATAACTATTTCGGGGGGGGGGGGATTTTGGGGGTAAGTTAAAAATTCGCATTCAGAGAGCCAAAAAACTTAAAGTAAACCTTATAAGGAACTTTGTAGTTTTTTTTGCATCCGATTGACAAAAATTGTGTTTTTTCCGCGGCTGGTCGACGAATTTCAGATTTTTTTTCCGACTTTCTACTAACAAAATTCGCGTTTTTTCTCTTGACCGATTGGGGAATTTTGTGAAATTTTCCTTGTACCAATAAGCAAATTTTGCAGAAACTTCTTGCAACCAATTGGAGAAAATCGTGCATTTTTCCTGCTATTTAATCGATGAATTTCATGTATTTTTACAAACAACCGTTTGGCATAATCTGCGATATGTTTCTACTGATTGGCAATTTTTTTCAGTCTTTTCTTGCGAACGATTGATAAAAATCAGGCTTTTTTCTGTGACGGACCAATTTCACGTTCTACCTGCGACAGATCAGTGAATTTTGCAATATTTTCCTTCTTTGTTGAAAACTTTGTTGCTTTTTTGCAACCAATTGACTAAATCTCTGGTTTTTTTTCCACAACTGATCAACAAATTGCTGATTTTTTCCGACAATTCACTGGTGAATTTCGCATTTTTTTAAACCTATGACCGATTTTTAAATTTCACAATATTTTTCTTGTATCAATTGACAATTTTTTTTTTTGTTACCGATTGGGGGAAATCATGAGTTTTTTTTTCCACTACTGATCGACAAATTTTGCTGTTTCCTCCGAGAATCCACTGATGTGTTTTCCATTTTTTAACTGCGGCCAATTTGCAAATTTCGTGATATTTTCCTTGTACTGTAAGAAATTTTGACTTTTTCTCGTGACCGATTAGAGAAAATCATCGCAGTTTCTTCCAGCGATGCACTGATGAGTTTCGTGGTTTTATTAACTATGACCGATTGGCCAAAATTGAAGATTTTTTTCTGTGTACTGTTCATTGAATTTTGTATGTTTTTACACAACAGGCTGAAGAATTTCATGATTTGTTCTCCTTGATTGACTGACGAATTGCTTGAGTTTTTCTTGCAACCAATTGATGAATTTCGCAATCTTTTTAAATGAATGATTAAATAATTTTGATTTTTTTTTTCCAGCCATTGAGTGACCCATTTCACAATTTTTCCTTCGATTGAATGGTGAATTTTCTTGAAAATGAGAATTTTAAATGTTCTGCAGACAAGTCCGTTGTTCTATGACATACGTCACACTTTTAAGCATATTCTGTTTCGGGGGGCTGATACAATATTTCTAATGAAAAAAAGCAGGAAAAGAAAGCACCTTAGTTTTACGATATTCCAAAAAGCTTGATTCTGGTTTTTAAATTAAATTTTTATTTTATGCAATTATTTATTATTAAATTAATAATTTTCTTTATTCTAAGCCTTCATTATAGTTTCCAATGCTTGGAAAATGGGAAAAATGTCTAATTTTGTCAATCAGTCGCAAGATTTGCCAATTGGTCACTAAAAATAGTACAAACTTTGATAATCGGTAACAAGAGAAAATCGCGTAACTTGTCAGTCAATCGCAGGAAAAAAAAATGTAAATTTAGTCATTCGGTTGTGGGAAAATATCGAAATCGGTCAGTTGTGTGAAAAAAAATATTAGAAAATTTGTCCAGCAGTTGCATAAAAAAAAAAAAAAAACCTGAGAGTTTTGCCAATAAGTCGTGGGGAAAATATGGAAACTTATTCTGCCGCCAACTGTGTCTGTAACAGGGACACACACAAAAATTCACAGATTGGTCACGAGAAAATATGAAATTTATCGATTGGTTGCAGGAATATATTGCTAAATTTACCAATCGTTCAATATAAAATATCACAAAATTGTATGTTATAACAGGGGATTTTAAATAAACCAGTTCAAAATATGTTTTTTGAATAGACCATGGGTGTTCTTTTTCAGAATAGTGTACCCTTTTAAAATTAAATTCTTGCCTGATTGTCCTATTTTGCTGGAGTGAGCACAATGGTCGTCATTACTCCACTGATTCTTTTCAATTACCTCTTTCCAACATCAAAATCGAATGTCCAAACACAAACCACATTTAAAAGAAAAAAAAGGGGGGGGGGGTTACTACCGTAAACGATGCAGGTGGATTCTTGTTTCTATAATTAGTCTAGTATAGTTTTATCTGAAGGGGTTGTTCACAATGGTTCGAATCATAACATTGTGTATATACTTTTTAAAAATAACATGTTTAATAGAGTTCAATATCAATACATTTTAAATTATCTTTAAAAGTTTTAACCATGTTTGAAGTAATAGTTTATGAAAGTTTAACTAGAAGTATTATATTAAACAACGAAAAGTAGAATATTTTATTAATGAATAAATTTAATGATTATTATATTATAATTTTATATTTATTTTAGGTTGCAATGTACCAACTGAGCCTACAGTGAAATATAAATTTGCCTTGTGCATCATGCATTCTAGTTTCTGGTATGTATATAATAGTTGTAATAATTATCCCAAAATTTGTTTTATAATAAATACACATTGTACGGTGGAATTTTGATAACTTTTTAAAATAAAATGGTTAAACATTTATTTTTTAAACTCAACTTTTTGCCAAATCCCAAAATAACTTTTAAATTAACAATTTTATTACAGTGAAGTTTTGAATGAATTGCTAAGAAAAAAATAATTGTATATATTTTTTTTTATATCTTTTTATTATTCTATATAGTCCCCACTGGGAACTTTTTAGTGCAGCCTTTTTAGGTAGATTTTGTAAGAAATACAGTAAACTTCCAATTATCCACCACCCTATAAACTGCCCCCCCCCCTTTTCTATTTTTTTTATTTTCTTTTAATCAGACACAAACAACGAAAATTCAAATGCACATAAACCTGAGTGCACTTATCAATATTTTGAATCCTTATTATAGTCATCTTGATATAATTAATTATAAACATTTTTAATCTCAATTCAGTAGACTCCTTCAAATCCGCAACTTTAAAATCCCGCACATCATCACAGATGTAAACAATGAAATTTTCAGTTCAGATGTATGGGCAAAATTATTATTTTCTTTTAAATTTATATCATTCTATATGTATTTTATTTTTAATGTGTATTTCTCGATAATATGGCTGAACTCATGTTTTTTTTATGAAGGAAGTTTAAATTTATTCTGACCAAATCTCTTCCAAATTGATGCAGAAAATCTCTGTTAAGTTTGCTAATGGGCAAAATCAAACCAAGGAGGTGGAAATAAGGAGAATTTTTGTGAAAACAGAAAAAAATCCCATAACTTCTTAATTGTGATACGTATCGAATCAGGTTAAAGTTATTACTTCTAGGAAAATGACCAAAAATTTATGTATGGCAGATTTTTTGTCATTAAAAATTGCCTCAAGCAGTGGGAAAAAAAACCCCCAGGAATTTGAGAAGAAATAAATTTCATAACTTCGTCAATTCACAAAATATCAAGTTTGCGTAAATTTATTATAAATCTTCTTAATATTATGTACAGTTTTATATTGACAGGATTTTGATAGGACCAACTCTAACAGGGGGAAAATAAAAAGAAAGAGTAGGGGGGGGGGGGAATCATATCTCAGTTAATGCGCCACTAAGGCGATAAAAAAGTATCATTGCAGGGTTGCAAAAAAGCCAGCTAAAATTAAAAAAAGCCACGCCGGTGGCTTTTATTGGTGTTAAACTGCTTTTTTTGGCCAAAATTGGCTTTTATACAGTGAAGCATTTTAATTATAAATGACACATTTTTATGTGTTTTTTAATTAGTTTTAAAGGCATTTAATTGAGGTCAGGGTTGCCGGCTTTTAGCCAGGCCAAAAAAAAAAAAAGCCGACCGGCTTTTTTTGGTTTTAACCACTTTAAAAAAGCCGGCTTTTATTTTTTAAAGTTGGTTTACAGTTAATTTGTTTTAAATTTGGATCAATTAATTTTTATTACACTTATAAATATTTTCTACTAAAAAAATTATAGATTTCTATTACTTATTTGTCAAATAAGTCCAAAATGTGAAGGCATTATGTCTGGAAAAAAAAAAAAAAAAAAAAAAATGTGTATATATATATATATATATATTTAAACATTGAAAATAATATAAGTTAGGCTCCAAACTGGTATTTTGAAATTCTATATTACATAGCTCCACATACACTACACATTTTAAAGATTAATTAATGACAAAATGTAGCACATCAAAATGGAAACATTCTTGTGTGTCCATATGGAGAGATTAAGTTATAAATTTTAAAAGAGAAATTAGAAAGGATATAATATTTGAGGAGAGTGGTGCATAAGTGTATAAAAAATAGAGCATTTAAACAAGAAGAAAAATTTCTGTAAATAAAATTTTGAAAAGCTGCTTGTTAAGCATATTCATGCATATGCTGTTTGCAATGTTTTTAATAGTGAGAAATGGTGTTTTTATTAATGACTATGTATAATTTTAAATGTTTACTAGAAATAAAATAAGACTTGTATATTAATAGCTCTTAAAATTAAGTAATAAAACATGTAACTAAATAACCATTGTCCTCTTTAATTTTATAAAGCAGTAAAAATGAAAAAATTGGCAGTGAGGTATGGCCCTTTTAAAATTTAGCTGACATATTTGCAATTCTGACTTCAAATCACTAGCAAAACATCTAAGTTTTATTCCAGTATTAATGTCCTCATTATTGAGAAATTGGGTTACTTATTAAACTCTAAATCAATTAAATGTCATTAAAACTAATTAAAAACACTTTAAAATGTGTAGTTTATAATTACAATGCTTCATTGTATAAAAGCCAATTATGGCCAAAAAAGGCCAATTTTGGCCAAAAAATAGCCGGTTAAAACCAATAAAAGCCACCGGCCTGACCTTTTTTAATTTTAGCCGGCTTTTTTGCAACCCTGATTGAGGTAGAAATCTACATAACAAAATTTTTCAATTAATGAAGACATTAATATTGGAATAAAAGGTCATACCAATTGCTTTGTCTGGTTTGCACTGACCTTAACCTTTTTTTTCCCCCCTTACTGCTTTATATAATTAAAAAGGACAATGGTTGCTTAGTTATATATATTTTATTAACTAATTTTAAGGAATATTAATAATACAAGTCTTATTTTATTTCTCATAAACGTTTATTTAAAATCACACATGGTCATTTAATAAAAACATCATTTATATCTATTAAAACAGTATTATGAATAACATATGCATGAATGTGCACTATTTTAAATAGCAACTAGCTTTTCAAAATTCTAATGGACCTTATGCACGCGACCTGAGGTCGAGGCTAAAATTAGTCTGCTGGCGGTGTTTAGCATAGCAGTCTATGGAGTGTGAGTTATTAATGCTTGCTTGTTAAAAATGCCGCAAAAAAATTCTTTGATGCTGCAGCATATACTTAATATATTGTAATCTAAATTCAAAATGTTGTTCTGTATGCGAGAAAATTCCCTAAGTTTGCAAATTTTCAGTTAAAATGTATGCACTCAACCTGGGTCAAGGCTAAAGTTGTCTGCTAGCGCTGTTTGCGCCTGCGCATACTGGTATTCTGCAGGTGCAGTAACTGGAATAACAGATCATCATACTGCCGTCTCTGGCGTCTGACGTCACCTGAATAGGGTCCATTCAACAAGTTTTATTTGGAGATTTTTTTTTTTTATATTGTTCTCTTTAATTTATGCACTTACATGAACTAAAATTTCCTCAAATGTTATATCCTTCCTAATTTCTCTTTCAACATTGTTCATTCTACGATTTTAATCTGTCCGTATGGACATATCTGGAATAAGTTACATAACAGCTTAGTAGCAGAAGAACTTTTTACATATATCATTTTTATAAGTTATCAGAATATCGATTGCTTATTAATTACTTATTATCGATTGCTTATTATTGCTCAAGTATTATATAAGATAATTTCAGAAACACATAAATTCAGAACTTTTGCAATAATTTATAGCAAATACTGGAGCTAAAGAAGAATGAAAGAATGACATCATCTGAACGTTTCTTGTAAAACAATGTATGAGAGAAAAAGAACCAATTGGTATAAAATGTTAAGCACAGCAAGAGCTTCTTCGGTAAAAGTTGAATTAACGTTATTTTTATTTTTGAACTCATGTACACCAAATGAAAATTGTTACGGATTAAAAAGGCTATTTGAAGGCAAAGCTATTTCAAACTGAATGCTGAGAATCCCCACTGAGTGCTAATAATGCTATGCTGTTTAATGTTTTGAGGATTTCATATATAACTGGCTATTCCTTATATTTACTCCGTATGTGTGTATGAATGGGTAACTAATGCAATTATTTGCAACTTTGTAATTACCGTATATACTTGCATATAGGTCGACTCGCATATAAGTCGACCCCCTAACTTTCGAATGCAAATTCTGCAAAAAATCAAAAACCCGCATATAAGTCAACCCCTTAACTTTTTACTTCAATTTTGCGCAAAATCAAACCAAATATTTCACTTGCCTATGCGAAAAAGTAGTAAGCAAATAAAAATAAATCATTGAAAAATTTTTTAATGATAAATTATTATTATTTGTATATTTTCTGTAATATTTTATTATTCATGCACATAAAAAGTCAGAATTTTGCAGTATTTGAAGTTTTATGTTTTAATTGACTCGCGTATAAGTCGACCTCCCAAATTTACTTGTCAGAAATTCCTCGACTTATATGAGAGTATGTATGGTACTTACTATTCTCCCTAGGCCAATTATGTAAGACGCCACAACTGCCCCTTTTGAAATTGGCAAAATGAACCCTCCTGCCTCTTAAAAAAATAATGAAATTCACCTGTAGTAGACAGAGATTTCTTGTAAAAATAATTCCAAAATCCACAGTATTTCTAAATCTATGTGCCCAAGATCTTACAAAAGTGATAGAATATTATTTCTTTAGAAAAAAGTTAAAACATGTTGTTATTCAATTGTATTTTTTAATTTGTAATTCATAAAATTATTAAAATTTATAACACTTTATTTATCATACTAAGAAACTATATACTTTTTTATTTATATAATTACTAACAGAACACATTACTGATATATTTCCACATGAAATATTGTCCTTTTTTGGAACTTGCATCCTACCCCCTCTTCTTTCTAGGATGAATACTGAATTATTATCATTTAGTAATTAAAGCATAGAAAGGTAGTATGTTCATAATTGCAGAGTTTAATAATTTTTAATCTTAAGGTTAACAATTTAATATTACTCACAGTTAATAATTTTAATAAATGTAAATATCTCTAGTATTAAATTAGTTTTACATAAGTATTACAAAATATTAATGTTTATAACATTGTATGCTACTAATGACTGAAACTACTAATTTGCATCTATTGTAATTTCTGTAATTAACTAATAATTATAATTCTATTAATTAAAGTGTAAAAATATGGATTATGTTAGCAATTAGACTTTTGATTGTTTTGGAAACCTAAAACTCTTAGTAGCTATTCAGTATTTGAATGCTAGGAAAAAAATCATAAAAATCCGTTTTAAATTAAAAAAATCTGATTTTTTCTTTTATTTAAAAAACAAAAAAAATCATTTTTTTCTCATACAATCACATCATTTTTTGTGTGTCTAAATTAGAATAGTTTTTTTTTTTTTTTTTTTTTTTCATTTAAGAATTAAAATTGCTTCATAAATGCATCCAATTTGCAGTTGAGAAAATCATTGCATAAAGAAAATATATTATCCTGAATTTATTGGCTATAAATAAATATCCAACAATATTTGGGCAATTACTGTTCAGTATTAGATAACTGAAGAACACAGTCAAAAGACCAAATATTCATTATATCCCAAAAGTAATACTAAATCTTTAAGAATATACAATATGTATCTAGGAATCTTACCCTTTTTTTTTCTTTTTTTTCAGATGCATAATGAATTTGAATCTCAACAGAGGAAACAAGCAACAAAAGAATTGTGTAGCAGATTGAATATTGTACAAGTGTGTCACAAGTGTCCCTGTTAAATTATATAACTGGATTATGAGTTGTAATTGATGTACTTGTAATCTTGTAAAAATTAAAACTTTTTCAATTTTCATGTTTTTTTTTTTATATTATTTAATTCCAATTATCTTTCAGACATATTTCTAATGCAAATTGTTTTCTTGCAACGAAATAAATCCAAGAACATAATACATATCAATGGGCCTTATGATCTTAATTTTGGTATGCCTCACACATATTGTACATTGCTCAGATTGGATGTTTAAGATATCTTAGACCGCCTTTTTTTTAAAGGCTGGTACTGTCTTGTAATTGAATGCCTGTTCACATCTCAAAACTCATCTACGACATCTGTGAATGTCACTGTGTCTGAGATTTGAACGAATGCAAAGTATGCATAAAATAAAACCAACAGCCAGTCAGTTAAACTGGAGCTTTATAGCCAGAGTGAGTGGTAGTGCCTGTATCTAACTGAAGAAAAATTACTCGCTGAGATAGTTTATGGATCTCCCCCAGAGATTTTGGCGATCTAAGATATCTTAAATATCCGATCTGAACAGGGTATAAGCATACATTCAAAAAAGAATATTCCTATGACCCTGATGTGGCATGTTTTATCTAAAACAAATTTATGTCAATTTTACTATGTTCAACATATTTTTTTTTTTTTTTCAACCAATAACAGTGATAGCACTAGCAGTGCCAACCAACCATTATTATTATTATTTAACTATGCTCGAACAATACAAGTCTTTGTATGAATTTAATAAATCATTTTCATTTTTCAAGATTTAATGTAACTTTTTCATATTTCATCAAACTTTTAATGGAAACAAAGCTTATTAAATCCACAACTGTTTCATTATCAAGATTTTATTGTATGAAGATATGCTGTTAGTAGAAAAATTGAAAGTACCTTTTTCTTTTTTAAAGTTCAGCTCCAAGATAATTTTATTACTAAACTTATGTATACATGTCTACATTTATACTTATTATATATATAGCAAACTGACAAGCAAAAGCTTCATAAATCCATGTTCGTTTTATGTATCTTAGATAAATTATGAATGAGGAATATAGTATCCATTCAACTTTAAAATGTGATAATTTTTTTAAATTTTGCCTCTATTCCTCGAAAAAATCTTATTCAAATTAAATTTATTTACAAAAAAAAAAAAAAAAAAAAAAAAAAAAAGTTTACTGAATAGCATAACTATTTAATTTTAAAACAAATTATGTTTCAGATGAAAAGAAATCTGTTTCACATTTTACTACTTATCAGAAATTTAATCAGCTTCATATATTAGAAACTGCATATGAAACTAGATTAGAAAATAAAGTAGAAAAATGTTTCTTAGACTGTTGAATTAAAGAGAAAAAGTAGAATGGAGTAAAACTTATAAAAATGGAATATCTAAATGGATTGGTCAGAAATTCCACTTCAAAGAGGTATAATTGTACTACTTTATTGTATAGACTATTTTTCTGTTATGAAAATGTTCCATTTTTGCAGGTTTTACTTTACTGTATTTGATAAAAAGGGGTACTCTTCTGTTAGCTGGGTGCCAATGATATTTCGTCAAGTATTGCTTCATTTGGTAGTTGGTGATATAAGTAATAAAATTACTGTAACAGCTGGTAGTTTAGTATAATACAGTAATTAAATATTTGATATATGGTGTTTGGCAATTGGTGTTGCCCAACTAACAGAAAACTTGCCATTAAAAAAACATTAAAACCTACTTGTCAGTGGAATATTTGGAAAGAATCCATCGGAGCTTTTTGGGGGGTAGACAGCCCTGGTTTATAGATTTTTTTTTTTTTTTAAATCTTAAAGCTAGTCTAAAAAGGGCCCCATAAATCTAAAGAAGCCCAAGGCATAATTCATTAAGGCTCCTGTCCCATCAGCAAAGACACTTTCAAGCTAATGCTAAACCTTTTGGAAAGGTTATAATCTCATTTGCATTTTGATATATATATTTTTTTTTTTTTTTTTTTTTTTTTTTTTTTTTATAGTTGATGTCGATTCCCACATCTGCCCTTTTTTACTGTTTTGATTACAGGTATTTTTCAATGAAGTTACTTAAACTTTCAGAACCAGTTTCGAAAATAAGTGTGTCATCTAAAAAAACTACAATCCAAATCGAAAAAGTAAAACAAAAGTTTTTTTCTTTTTTTTTTTGGTGGGGGGTGAGAAACAGATGTAGGGATCAACATCAGCTATCAAATGGAAATCCGTAGGTTCAGTAAGTGTCTTCGCCTGACAGGATGGGAGACTTAAAGCTCCTTTCTTATAGTTTTTTTTTTTTTTTAAATGCCAGCAGTTCAGAGTGCGTATTTTAAAGATTTGTTTTTCTAAAATTTATGAGCTCTAGTACCACTGTCCAATTTGGCCAATGATTTAATGGGGCCATGATAATAAGTAAATAAAATTTTGCTTGCCATATCATTTAAAGGCTGTGAAGTTTTGTATGCCACTATTACCATATGGAAGTTTTTCTTATTCAATTACAGAAATTCCGATATTATATCGGGAAAAAATATATTTAGAAAATAATGATGTTATTCAAGTATTTTGTACATTCTTCATGGTATGTCTGTATGCTGCTTGTTACAAAGTTGTTGAAAATAAAGGCGTAAAATATCACAGCCTTCGTGCAAGATTTACGAATGTGCTGTTTAAAAAAAAAATTGCTGTAGTAAATTAACAGCAAAAAATTATGTAAAACCTAAAAAATAAAGCTGGTGATGAATTAATAGTAAAAAGTACTGAGAATCTACAAATTTCTGTACAATCAAAAAACAATTTTATGTTGAATAGCAAAAAATGCTGAAAATCTTACAAAAGTACTGTAAAATCTAAAAAACAAAATTTGTTAAATAACAGCAAAAAAATGCTGAAAATCTACAAAAGTACCGTAAAATCTAAAAAACAAAATTTAACAGCAAAAAATGCTGACAGTTTACAAAACTACCGTAAAATCTAAAAAACAAAATTTGTTAAATTAACAGCAAAAAATGCTGAGAGTTTACAAAGCTACCGTAATATCTAAAAAACAAAATGTTAAATTAACAGCAAAAAATGCTGAGAGTTTACAAAACTACTGTAAAATCTAAAAAACAAAATTTGTTAAATTAACAGCAAAAAATGCTGAGAGCTTACAAAAGTACTGTAAAATCTAAAATACAAAATTTGTTAAATTAACAGCAAAAAATGCTGAAAATCTACGAAAGTGCTGTAAAATCTAAAAAACAAAACTGCTGTAAAATTAACAGCAAAAAATGCTGAAAATCTACAAGAGTGCTGTAAAATCAAAAAAACAAAATTGCTGTATATTTACGGCAAAATTTGCTGGCACCCATATTGCCAGCATTTTTTGCTGTAAAATTACTGTGATTTTTTTTTACAGTGCGCCTTGAAATTCGGTTCGAAACACCAATTTTGACACTATTTTCTGAAAGATCTTTTGCATTTATCAAAGTATGGAAAACGTCTTTCGATCATAGTTTCTGAATAACAACACCTGCCAATTTCATGCGTTTCCGAACAAAAATGAATTAAAACTTGTGTCATGAAGTTGTCTCCTTCAGTGAAAGAAATGGCCGCTCAAAATTGAGTAAAAAGTACTCAATTTTAAATACGTCACACACTCAAAATAGCTCCGATCCAAAAGTACTCAAATCCCCACCAGTGGCTGAGAGGTTCTGCTCTCGAAGCTGGTAGACAGGGGGGGCTGGGTTCGAACCCAATCGCGCCCGTCGGCCTAACCGTTTCGGAGTTTTCGTGGTTTTCTTCGAAACCGTGGCTTCCCATGCGTAAATACGGGTTAGGTTCCCTTAGAAAGACCCCCACGAAGGGCACTCCCCCCCCCCTCAGGACCTATATCCCACGTGTTGATAATTGGCCGTCATAAACACAAACCAAAAATACTCAAAATTGAGAAACACATGTACTCATTTTTGATTCCAAGATTGTGTTCGAATATTAATCGTTATTTGCTGCCCCCTTGAACCTATAAATTAAAGTAAAAATGTACTGACATCTATTTCCCGTTCAAAGGTTTAATTGATTATTTATTAAGGAAAATAGCAAAATCATTAACAAGATACCCAAATCGAATATTTTTATGACAAGAGCATTATTTCCAAGAACTATTTAAATTATTTTAAAATACTTTGCATTAGGGTGGTCCTTAAAAAATTAACTTTTAAATTTTCTACGGGGCACCCCCCCCCCCCCCCACACACACACAGTCTATTGACCAAACACAGACAGGAGTATTTCATGTCTACACTCTATTTCACCTCAACTTGACAGCATTGTGAAAGGTAGAGAATCTAACATTCCGCCTTGAAAATAGCTCTCCGTTATTTTTTAATCTTAAATAGCTAAAATGTGTAGTAATTTATAAGATAATGTTTATAAATTATAGAATTTGATATTTTTATATTCGTAAAATGTCGTACTAAATGGTCATATTCATATCAAAAGCAGAGCATAAATCTTACAAAAAGAGTTTTCGGCAAGAGCCTTTGCCGGTTCACTGGGATTGCAAAATTTTAGAAGACATTTCAGGATATGAAACTATAGACAGATTACCCATTATTGTTTAAGGTAAAGGTACTGACCATTTAACTAGCTGTTCCAAAACTTCAATCAGGAACATGTAAGGCAATAGCTTCTGCTGTTAACGAAACATTGGAGTTGTGTGGATTACAAGCAAGTAAAATTTATGACTTTTGATATATAACCTTTGCTAAGATCCGATTATCAGGAGAAGCTTGTGCTCTTCTGGAATACAATATGAACAAAGAAATGATTTGGCTTGCCAACATCACATCCTTGAAATTACACTTGAGGCAGTTTTTTCTTAAATCCCTCGGAGTTTCAAGCGGACCAGACAAACCGTTATTCAAACGATTTAAAATTTCGTGGATGTCTGTCGATTATGGCATATTTCAGACTCCCATAACTGACAATTTAATCAAAGAAAAAAATAACACATAATGAGTCAGAAATTACAGAATCTGCTCAAAATCATCTTAATGATTTTCAACCAAGGGACGATTACAAGGAACTGATAGAGTTTGCCATCATTTTCTTAGGAGGAGTACCCGAAAGAGGTGTTTACATTAGAACCTCAGATGGATTGCATCGGGTTCTATGGATGGTGAAGGCCATATACTCGCTCAAGATTTATTTATTTAGAGATCAGTTTAAATTCTCTAAGCAGGAAGAATCTGGAGTTCGCCAAGTTTGCTCGTTTGTGGTGAAAACCTACATTTACAGCTGGTATCAGGCCCAATGATTTTTTGCTCCAGAAGAACTTGAAAAAAGACGAAAATGTAAATGAAATCTGTCAATCGTTGTGTGCTTTGAAGAAGTTCCTAGGACAATTCTGTACTTCACAGAAAAACTAGTTGCTTTTGCATTTTTCGATGATAATGTCTTTTTTGAAAGTAAAAGAAAAATGGTGCATGCTTTGAAAAATGAAGAAAATTATGAACCCTTGAAACGTACACGTGCTGATCCTCATGTCATTCTCCAAAATGACTTGCAATATTTTCTAACAAGCAGCACTTTGAGGTTTTTTTTAAATTATGGATTTACTTTCAGACCTTTTTGAAACATATGTGACTAATTGGAATGAAAATGAATCTTACAAGACATGTAAGGCACTAGCGACTTCAGTCAAAGTTGTTAATGATGTAGCCGAAAGTGGGACAGTACTCATGGAGGAATACAATAAACTTCATACAAAAGATAAAGAAAAAACAGTATTTCAAGGATGTGATGATGGGAATCCAAATAATTTCTTTGTTCATATTCTGTTCCAGAAGAATACAAGCTTCTCTTGATAATCCGGTATTAACAAAGTCTATATCAATACATTTTACTTGTTCGGTACTCCCCACGACTCAATATTTCGTTAACAGCAGAAGCTATTGCCTCACCTGTTCCTGATTGAAATTTTGGAACAAGTAACTGATCAATACCTTTACGTCAAACAGTAATAGGTAATCTGTCTACAGTTTCAGATCCTGAAATGTCTTCTAAAATTTTGCAACCCCAGTGAACAGTCAAAAGAACGCTTGCCGAAAACTCTTTTTATAAGTTTTGAGCTGTGTTTGCTCGGCTTCTGATACGAATATGTCCATTTAGTACGACATTTTACGAGTATCAAAAAATCAAATTCTATCATTTATAAACATCATCTTATAAATTTTTACGCATTTTAGCTATTTAAGATTAAAAAATAACGGAGAACTATTTTTCACATCGGAATGTTATATTCTCTACCTTTCACAATGCTGCCAAGTTGAGGTGAAATAGGGTGCAGACATGGAATACTCCTGCCTGTGTTTGGACAAGGGTACACGACATTTCGGTCCCGACACTTCGGTCCCACCATTTCGGTCCCGCCGTTTCGGCCCCGAGACATTTCGGTCCCTGGCCATTTCGGTCCCGAGACATTTCGGTCCCTGGCCATTTCGGTCCGGAGACATTTCGGTCCCTGGCCATTTCGGTCCAGAGACATTTCGGTCCCTGGCCATTTCGGTCCCGAGACATTTCGGTCCCTGGCCATTTCGGTCCCGAGACATTTCGGTCCCCAGCCATTTCGGTCCCTGGCCATTTCGGTCCCTTGTCATTTCGGTGCCCACCACCTTATAACTCGTATTCTAATTGTCGTGGGCCGCCAAACGCTGTAATTTAAACATTATTTGGGACCTTTTTAAATTTTTTTAACATCCCCCACCCCCAAATTAAAAAAAAAAAAAAAAAAAAAAAGCTGAATATAACAGTCCGATAAATTCAAACTTTTATAACTCGTGATAATGAAATCACAGCGAGCTGAAAATTTGTTTGATTGAACAATGTGATATAATTTTACAGGGGACATTGTCTTTTTATTATTATTATTATTTAACAAAATGGATTTTTTAAGCTGTATTATTTATTATTAATATTAGGTATTTTATATATACTATAAACTGCCATAGATGATTTTTTGGTTGTTTTCATACGTTTTTTAGAACCTTTAAATTATCATCATTAATTAAATAATTTAAAAAACTGTTCTTATTTTTTCTCCTTCTTACAATTAGATTAATAATAAATGTCTTCATTAATTCAATTGGACACTTATAAGCTATTGTAGGTAAATATTTCCTCAAATCATTCTTCTACATCCTCTCCTTTAATAATTCAGAAATGAGATATATTTATTGAAGCAAAAATATTTAATTTTTCTTATTACTTTTATAATACAAAGTTATAATTTTGTTTTCATAAGTTACTTTACCATTATAAACATTGGGAAAACAATAGTGATTTGGTAATTAGGTGTGCAAGGAAAAATATTTTGTTGTCAGAAAACTCCACCCACCGCTTCATTTTTTTAAAAAATAATTATTGGTTGCATTTTTAACAGTCTTCTCACCCATTGCAGACGATTTTGTGAACTAATTTTATTGAAACTGGGCCTATTTCTTTGTAATAAGATGATTATTTTTTATTTTATGTAATAGTGTAAGTATTATTTTAATTAATTTTATTTCCAATTTTTAACTGACAAAACTAAGGTTTTTAGGTGCGTTCGTAATTATATAAATACGTAGCACCTATAGTCGTCGTTCAGTCCGTCCGTCTGCCCGTCTGTCTCCGCATATAACAGAGCAAAAACAACCAAACCGAATGGTCTGAAATTTTAAATATATGATTGTTGCATAATTTTGTCGAGCCATTTCAAATTTTATGGATATCGGATGCATAGTTTAATTACAGGGACTGTCAAAAGTTTTTCTTTACATTACGGCCAATGGGAAAAAAATTATTGCAAGTGCATTTTAATGATGTTACAGCCTTCCGAGTGGTCTGAAATTTTAAATATATAATTGTTACAAAATTTTGTCGAGCCATTTGAAATTTTATGAAAATCGGTGTATAGTTTAATTACAGAGACAGTCAAAAGTTTTGCGTTACATTACCGGGAATGGGAAAAAATTATTGCAAGTGCATTTTAATGATGTCACAGGCTATGCACTCATGAAGTGCAAAAAAAAAAAAAAAAAAAAAAAAAAAAAAAATATATATATATATATATATATATATATATATATATATATATATATATATATATATATATATATATATATATATATATATATATATATATATATATATACATTCAGTACAATATGGGGTGCAAAAAATAATTATAAAACTAGTTATAGTACGAACGCACCTCATTTGCCACGTTTGACGAGCAATTTCCAACTTGTTTGTATTTGTCGTTTATTTATTGATTTTTAATCTTACCCTTTTCCTCCCACTTTCCCAGAAAAAAAAAATTAATAATTTTTTATTTTAGTTTTATTATTAATTATATTAATAGTTTTAAATTTCGGTGACTTTAAATATAAAATAAATAAACATGTAAAAGATAAATTTCAGTTTATAACTACTATATGATAAATTGAATATAAAATGTATTATGTATTGAGTTTATTTTAATGTAAAAAAATGTAATGTATATTAATAATGTTATTAATTTAATAAATTAAGGATACATTAAATAAAAAATATATTTAATAAAATATTAATTTAATTTTTATACTAAAATTCCTAACTTTTTTTAGAATTAATTAATAGCAATTATTAGTAGCAATTATTAATAGCACTTAAAGTTTTTATTCAAAAGTTTTAATTTATAATTTCCAAAAAATAATATAGGAATTTTTTGAAAAATCAGTCAAAAACATAAAGTCTAAGTAATAATTAATTAATTAATTAAACATAATAATAATAATAATAATAATAATGCAACATTGTGCAAATACGTAAAAATACCTTTTAACAGTGTTAGGTGATATTATGCAGATTTTAATTTTTTAAGTACAGTTATAATTTACAATTCGCAAAAAGTAAGAAATTATTAATTAATTATAATTAAAGAGCAAAAATAATATTATAAGCTAACTAATAAATGAATAAACAACATGTTTATCTTTAGAACCCTTATCACTTTTATACATCCTAATGAAGTTAATAACGTTATAATAACCGAAAATTAAAAAAATATACATTTGCATTTACCCTATAAAAACTATTATATAGTTCATGTAATAGTTTTTAAACAAGCAATTGATAAATTAGTTATCTAAACAATTAATAATTAAAATAATTTTGAATTGATAAATACGTTTAATAAAAACAATTCAATTTTTGAATTTTTTTTTTTTTACTTAACAATATAACTATGAGTGTTTTCAACTTGTCGTGCAAGTTAAATTCATGCTGTATCAAATTTATTGCAAACTAACGGCAAACAAGTAATCAAAAATACTGCAAACTTACTGCAAAGTAGTAATCTTTCCATATCACACTATAAGTTTAACCCCTTCGAAGGAGTCAATAGACCTGATCAGGTTTATTGATGCGAAAGCGCCGTCAGAAGGCGCATGCATAGGTTTTATCACCGTAAACAAGTTTAGTTAATATTTGTACTTTTCATTTCGAGCATTTTTTGGTATTTAATAAGTATAGCGTTTAGAAAAAACGGTGCCTACCGAATAAAATTTCTGCAATTTCTGCGTATGTGCTGATTCTCATTGTTGTTGAGTCTCTCAACAGAGAGATTTTTTGCTTTCGGGAATTAAAGACAGTCTTGCCATCAGTTTCACAACAAATTACTCATGCAAGTGGGTGATGGTATACCTTGCGGGAGATTTGCTGCGAATTTCTCAATTCAAATTTGTCACGGCAAGATAATATCAGAAAAAATCAAACTTTCTGCTAATGTTCATGCTATCTGGGTTACCTCAAAAATTTCCATGGGGAGCGCGGCGGATCGCATGAACGGCTCATGCGATTGACACTTATGTGAAATCATTATCCAATATCTATTACAGCACAGATTCTTAATTCAATGGCAAGAAATTAAACATGAAAATTGCTGTTTTACACTTAACCACTTGGCCCTAACTTTATTGTAGGCAAATGTTATGTAATATGAAACTTGATTTAACCCATTCGCTGCCAAAACTAAGAATTTTCAAATTTTTTGTTGAAGGTCGTTTGCCAGCACAAATTCAGAACGATAAATTTCGCTTTACTAATACAGCGAAATTTCTGCCAATAAATGAGGAATTTTTTTTAATTCTAAAATAGTGGTGAACAAAGTAATCAATAAATTAAAGCCACGAGTATACTCGTGAATGACAGCGAATGGGTTAATTAAATTTAACTCTTCAGTATGCGCTCAGATATAAGTTAATCTTTTTCACTGATAAATATTAATGTAACTTGAATGTATTATTAGTTGCAGTTATAGAGATTGACCTTATATTTTTTATCCATGCTTTTTTTTTTTATTAAGAAATTAAATAAGGATATACCTAAATTCTTAAAGTTACTCGAAATACTTCTATCATATATACACAGTCAAGACAAGATTCCAAGGACTGGTAAAAAGCTCCATTTTAGACAGGCTTCCATGTAAAGAAGTGTAATTAATTATACTTTTAAGATACACTACCTCAATAAGATCTATTGTTCGTTTCGCAGGGATTCTGTAACTCTTCCGTTTGAGACAGGATTCCGTTATAGAAAGATTCCGCTTTCACAGGTTTCACTATGCTTCACTAAAGAAGGGTGAAAATCCCCTTTTCAGACAGGTTTTCAGCAAATTTAATTGTATCGCAATTCATATTAAGACCATGTAACGCTTACGTTAAAGACAGGATTCTGTTATAGACAATTACTATTTTGACAAGTTTTATTCTATTCATATGATATAAATAAGTATATTTATATAAACACACAAAACTTTTAAAAATGGAACCTGCCTATAACGGAGTTCTGTCTTAAACATAAATGTTCCATAGTGCTACGGAAAAGAATCCTATACAAATACACCAAATAACACGAAAACTTGTGTAAAACGGAATTTTTCACCAATATTTACAATTTCATCTTGACAGGTTTTACTATATATATAACATGAAAGGAAAATTCTGGACCCTCCCCCCCCCCCTGAAACGAAATCCTGGCTACGCCACTGCATGTCGTCCCGGTTTTTTTAAGCCATTAAAGATGAAAAATGCCGTGTGGCCACAAAAAAGCGCCGGCTGACTAGAACAAAGAGAGCGCGAGTAGAATAATTCTTCTATCTGGATCTTTATTTAGCATAATCAAATGGGGGAAGCCAGGACATCTACACTTGACATATATATATACATGTATAATATTCTTTTGAATGAATAACATATAGATATCAAGAAAAGCCAAATATGTTTTCTAAATTTCCAAATTTCTTCATTGTGATATATTTATAAAATTTCTTAATTTAAAATGAAATTTTACGTAAAAGTGATTCACTATACATTATTATTTTGAGATTTTATGTTATTTTTTTTTTTTTGTATTTTCATTTTTATTTTTTATTTGTCATATTAAAACATGTAGGCTGCTTTAATTCTAAGTATATAACCCAAATAAATAACAAAGAAATATTTGAAATACAGAATTAATTTTAAATACGAAAAGAATATTTTATGACAATAGAAATTTTAAAATTTTGATTTATGTTTATTGTGCTCGTAGTTTTTGAATGTAATAAGCATATAAAAGTCTTAAATATATTAAAAAGGATTTGTAATTGTTGCAAACCACTTCACCGTCGACAGGTATGGGGAAAAAGTGCTTTTATCCCCGAGTTATCTCGGGGCAAACGGTGAAGTGGTTCAAAATTAAAAATATTTTTAAACTTGTCATTCGACACCGGTAGAAATAGCGGTAATATTATAGTTACATGTAAAAAGATTAATGCAAACTTTTAAATAGTTTTTCAAAAAATAGTAAATTAAAATAACTATTAAAATAAAATAGAAAGTTCTAGTCTGTTCCGGTGCAGAATTTAAAAAATAATGTGTCTTTATCACAATTCCATGTTAAGAACCCCCTTTTTAAAAAATATGTAAAATGCAATACATTTAAAATTGATGCGCCGTTAAATAATAGGATAAAATAAAGATTTGTAAAAATATTTGCAGATTTTTTCATTATTAATCACATAGTGTGCAAATTATATACAATTGAATATGTGCATTTTGGCATGGGCATTTGCATATGAAAATTAAAGCTCGACTTATAAATATTTTTAAATTGTCTGGACTTTATATTTATGATAGACTAAAATATGAGGAGCTTCTATAAAGAATCCACAGATCTCTCCCTACCCCCCCCCTCCTGAAAACGATTACTTCTACCATATAAAATTTGCATGGGGTGCTACAATTTGATTGCGAGTTATAAGTGTTTGCGGTTTTCGGGCCCTTATATTCGGTTATACTAAAATTTCAAGGGTTCAGTTAAAAAATCTTATAATGTACCTCCTTTTTTAAAGATTACGTTTACCGTACAAAATATGAGTGTGATTACGATAATTACAGAGAGAGTTATAAATGTTTTAATTTATCAGGACCTTATACTTAAGATACACTAAAATATAGAAAATGTCAATCCCCCCCACCCCTTGTTTTTTAAAATGATTACCATACGAAATTTGTGTGTGTTTACTAAAATTTTAAGGCCTTTATTTAAAAAAGTCCTTCCGGCCAGTGCCGGGAGGAAGAGGTAGCTTTCATAATCCTTATTTTAAAAAAGCCAACTTATATCATGCAAACACACGAAGCTCAATTTAGTGGAAACCGAATATAGGAGATTCAATACTAATTTTTATCAATATAATGAATAAGAATTTCGCGAAATTAGTCAGCTTTATCCAAGCTGCTTTTCTTTAAAGTAACTTATATTTGGCTGCCAAATTCGGCAATTTCTTAAAGTGCCTGTCATTTTAAGACAACATGGTGGATGAGGCTAAGCAGTGAACTTGGTCGAGACCTTAGTAATTGCTGTGCACATGCTCACTCACATCGGAATCGGTTAATATATAGGAGTGCTGTCGCATGCAAAAAATCAGATTTTTCAAAATGTCACCCACAATAGAAATTGAAACTGCTATATCTGAGCCATTTTTTAAGGTAAAGACAAACAAAAAATGCTCCTGAATCCTTATATCAAGATCAAATACTTAAGAAAGAAACCCTTTTCAATTTCTAATTTTTTTTGCACCTCACTTTAAACATATATATTTTTTTTAATTTAATGGCCGCCATTTTGAAACAAGATGGCTCATGAATCTGGCCAGCGAACTTGGTCGAGGTGTTGATGTATACTATCCACATGCCTTCTTACATCGAAATAGGCGCATACGTGTGTTATCGCGCGACAAATACAAGATCGTTTCAAAATGTTAGCCATGCTAGAAATTCAAAGTGCTATAAATCAACCATTTTTTAAGATATCAACAAAAGAACAAATTTTCAGAAACAAAAACTGCTCCGGAATCTTTGTATCAAGGCCAAACACATAAAAAAAATATTTTTCATTTTCCAATTTTTTAATACCTCATTTTGAATTTTAAATTTAATTTTTTAAATGGCAACCCTTTTGAAACAAGATGGCGAATGAAGCTGGCCAACGAAATCGGTCGAGACATTGGTATGTACTATGTACAGACCAAGTTACATCCAAATAGGTTCATAAATACGCCTGTTATCGCGTGACAAAAATCAGGTCGTTTTAAAATGTCAGCCACAAGAGAAATTCAAAATGCTATTACTCAGCCATTTTTTTTTAGATATAGACGAAAGAAAAACTGTTCCGGAATCTTTGTATTAAGGTCAAACACATACAGAAAAAATCTTTTTCATTTTCCAATTTTTTGGTAGCTCATGTAAATTTTTTAATTTTTTAATTTTTTTAAATGGCCGCCATTTTGAAACAAGATGGCGGATAAAGCTGGGCAACGAACTCGGTCGAGATATTTGTATGTACTATGTACACACCAAGGTACATCCAAGTCGGTTCATAAATACGCCTGTTATTACGTGAGAAAAATCAAGACGTTTCAAAATGTCAGCCACGCTAGAAATTCAAAATGCTATAACTCAGCCATTTTTTAAGATATAGACGAAAGAAAAACTGCTCCCGAATCTTTTTATCAAGGTCAAACACATAAGAAGAAAATATTTTTTCAATTTTCAATTTTTGGTACCACATTTCAAATTTAAATTTTTCTTAAAAATTTAAATGGCCGCCATTTTTAAACAAGATGGCGGGTGAAGCTGGCCAACGAACCCGGTCGAGACATTGATATGTACTATGTATAAACGAAGTTACATCCAAATCGGTTCATAAATACGCCTTTTATTGCGTGACAAAATTCAGGACGTTTCAAAATGTCAGCCACGCTAGAAATTCAAAATGCTATAACTCAGCCATTTTTTAAGATATAGACGAAACAAAAACTGCTCCGAAATCTTTGTATAAAGGTCAAATACATAAGAAAAAATATTTTTCCATTTTCAATTTTTTGGTACCACATTTCAAATTTTAAATTTTTAAAAAAAAATTAAATGGCCGCCATTTTGAAACAAAATGGCGGATGAAGCTGGCCAACGAACTCGGTCGAGAGATTGGTATGTACTATGTACACACCGAATTACATCCAAATCGGTTCATAAATACGCCTTTTATCGCGTGACAAAATTCAGGACGTTTCAAAATGTCAGCCACGCTAGAAATTCAAAATGCTATAACTCAGCCATTTTTTAAGATATAGACGAAACAAAAACTGCTCCGGAATCTTTGTATAAAAGTCAAATACATAAGAAAAAAATATTTTTCCATTTTTAATTTTTTGGTACCACATTTCAAGTTTTAAATTTTTTTAAAAATTTTAAATGGCCGCCATTTTGAAACGAAACGGCGGATGAAGCTGGCCAACGAACTCGGTCGAGACATTGGTATGTACTATGTACACACCGAATTACATCGAAATCGGTTCATAATTACGGTAGTTACAGTGTGACATAGGTCAGATATATATATATATATATATATATATAGATATATATATATATATATATATATATATATATATATCAATTTTGAACGGAGGGTGGTTTCGGGGTCTGGGGGTCATGATCGATGAAAATATACCAAAATTTTTTGAAATCGCTTTCCTCCGAACGGCTGCAATAGGTAGCTTTTTTGTAAAGAAAGCTACCTAAAACTCTACAATGTCGCCTATAAAATTGTCACCTATTTCAAGTGCACAAAATTCCAGCTTGCTGGAGAAGGGACCGAAATATCTCGGGATCGAAATGTCTTGGGACTGAATAGTCTCGGGACCGAAATGTCTTGGGACTGAATAGTCTCGGGACCGAAATGTCTTGGGACCGAATTGTCTCGGGACCGAAATGTCTTGGGACCGAGTTGTCTTGGGACCGAGTTGTCTCGGGACCAAATTGTCTCGGGACCGAAATGTCTTGGGACCGAAATGTCTTGGGACCGAAATGTCTCGGGACCGAAATGTCTTGGGACCGAAACGGCGGGACCGAAATGGCGGGACCGAAACGTCCTGCTTCCTTTGGACAATAGACTGTGTAAATATGTTGAAACTTGAAACAAATGACAGTCTTTACAGCCTAATATCTTACCATGATTCAATTTGGCAATAACTATGGATTGTATTAATAATATATTATTAGATTAAAAAATGTGACAATTTTTACATTTTTTTAAACATGTACACATACCTTGGTAGCGACCCTTAAATTTTTTTTTAAATTTTGAAATTTTTGTGGAAGTCTTTATTTTATACATAGAACAAAATAGGAGGGTGCCCCATAGAAAATTTAAAAGTTAATTTTTTAAGGACCACCCTACTGTGCATAATTTAATATTTACATTAATAAACGTCTTTTATGCCACCATGAATGAAATAAATCATTACAGGGTTCAAATTTATCGTTTTGTTTGGGTTTGATAACATGTGATGTTTCAAAATGGAGAAAACAGGTTAATTTTTGATCCAAACATACTCAATTCGATATGAGTACATCGATTTACTCATTTTAGAGTACTTCATTTTTTTCAGTGTTGGATTTGAGAACAATCTTAAAGAAAAGCCCTCATTTTTTACACCCAAAACTTATCCATTTGTTTAATATGTCGAATTATATTAATTTTCTGTATTTTCCGGCTCTAAAAACAGAAATATGCGTTGTGTTGTCTTATAAATGGGAGGGGGGGGGGGGGTATCGATTGCATTCCTCGTAGACGGATCACATTCACGTTCAAAAAAATTAATCAAATGCATATCTTTTATATAATTTCTCTGCCTATTCCACATTCGTTCGGCAACGACCTCTCCAAATTATGAAACAGGACCTCTTCAGCTCAACTTCGCTATGATCCTCTATCGAAGTCCATATCTTTCGTTCCAGGTAATTTTATTTTCCAAACTACACCCGGAAGCTTATTCTTCCTATCCACTGTCATCTCGAAAATCTACGGATGGACATGCGCACGCACACGCCGAATGAATCAGCCTAAAACATCTCCCCTCGAGTTTGCGAGCGGCGTATAGAGTATCACCCCAAACTGACTTCCGTGAGGGCCCCCGTGAAAAGCCGCGAAGGGCACTGTGCCACGTGTCCCTAATGGCCCTTGCTGCAAATGGGCCCCCTAATTATCCGACCGCACACCATGAAAGCCTATTCATTAGGAGGCCGATTCTTAAAATGGAATCTTCCCGCTGTGATCTGCTATTTTTTCGATAAATGTCCAAAGCCAACCGCTACTTTAAAAAGAAAATTAGTTGTTAATGTGCTATGAAAATTATTGAAAATTTAAGTGAAGTTTTAATGATGCATTTAATATATAGGTTACATGTGAGATTGTAAGGTTAAATTCTTCGCGTGAGTTTGCGAGTTTCTCGACTATAATGTTGTGTGCGAGTATGAAACTCTCCTTCGATGAGCATTTGGTACCCGAGGAAGATTTTAAAGTTTAAACAAGCTCTATTCGTATATAAATGTTATGAGCGGTTTGGATTATCGAGAAGTAGTTAAGGGGACTCTTCATTCACTTGAAAACACACGGTCCGTAATGTTAATCCTATGGGCAGGTTATTTTCGAATTTCTCGTTACAATTTTAATATTTTTAAACGATTTTTTTGCATAGGGTAGCTGAGGTCGATACCTAATAGGGCTATTTTTTACTTTTTCGATTTCGGTTGCAGATTTTTTTAATAAAGGTACTTTCACTTTTGGAGCCGGTTTGGAAAGAGAAAGTATTTTTATTAAAAACATCTGCAAACAAAATCTAAAAAGTAAGAAATAGCCCTAGAAATAGAGGTCGACCTCAGCTACCCTAGGCAAAAAAATCGTTTAAAAATATTAAAATTGCAACGAGAAATTCGAATAACCTGCCCATAGGATTAACATTACGGACCGCGTGTTTTCAAGTGAGTGAAGAATCCCCTTAAAATCAGATGAGGGAATCTTCGATGAGTTTGAGTCAGGATAGAATCTATGCCTACAAACTGCTAAATTTCATGGACAACATGATAGCTGGCAGGGTCCGACTAAGCATTTTTGGTAGACGAGGCACACCACTATTTGAAAATAGTAATTTTTGCCTTATTTAGAACATTAATTATGTGTTTAACTAAGGCGACAGTTATTATTTGAAAATTGTAGTACTCCCTGGACGGAGCCAGTGGTCATGTGCATTAATCTAACTCTGTATATTAAAAGACTAATTAGTAATAAATAGTCAGCGTAATTAAGTAGGTCAGGGATTTAACTAAACTTAGTCATATGGTTTGGTTTCACCCCCGAAACGTGAAAAGATCATAATATTATCAAGTATTGAATTAAGATACGGATTAAATTAAACCCCCCGACAATACTTAATTAGATTTTAATAAACTGTTGCTTTATATTCCCTGTGTTATCTTTGGATTTAAGGTAACTTCATGATGAGTCGTGAGGGGTGTATTACAAGATATTTGTAATAAGTGGCAGAAATATGCGCAGATGGGTTTATCCCTGGCATATGTAAATCTGTTTCCTTAACTGTACTAAATATCTCTTAAGAATGTTTTGAGATGTATTTTTTTCCTTTTCAACGATATGAATATTTGTAAAATATTCACTAAGTCAGTTTTATACGTTAATGCATGAGATTTTACTATTTGAATGCCAACAAATCGAGCGACCTGTTTCATTTTCCTATAACGCTATTATTGAAATAGATATTTGTAGCGCTTATTGTAAATTTATATTATTGCATAACATAATTTGAATATATAAGGTTACGTAGGGCAACTGGGCTATGATTTTACAATGTGACTCTGGAGATTCTGGTAATTCAGCTTCAAACGGCTAATATTCATTTGAATTAAAGTCTGAACTTTTGTAAATGTGTTCAGTTAGGTTCCCTCTATCAGACAGAAATGTTCAAAATTGCATTTTAATATCTAAAAATAAAAATAAATAAATATTCCATCTTTCTTTCCTCATGGGTCCAGTTGCCCCATGAAAATGGGGCAAGTGGACCAGAGGGTCTATGATCAGCACGCGTTTATTTATTTATTTATTTATTTATTGTTATTATTAATATTGGGTATCCAGGGCCTGTTTGAAAAAAATGTAAACAACTTTAAAAAAAAAATTAAACTAGGCAGATCATGTACATTATATCAATTAAATGGCGTTATAAGGGAAACCTTTACTATCAATGGGTCTAAAAAAAGCCTTAAAAGTATATTTATTTATACAATAAACAGTCAAGTGCGAGTATTATTCGCGCACAGAGGATTCCGTAGAATAAATATATGAATTTGTAATTGTTGCTAAAAGAATACTAAGACTAAGAGTAAAAAACTATACAACGTAGTGTTGTGTATAACTGTATATACTAATACCATGAAAGTTCAGAGAGATATGGAACCTAAATAATATCAAATCTAGCTATTTTGTACAACTCATTTTTTAATATTTTCCTAATCTGTTTATGATGAGCTTAATTCGGCACTGACAATAAAAGCAGTGCATATTTAAATTTCATTTGGCATTTCATAAAACTAAATTCAGCGTAGTAATAACCTTTCTTTCTACAATGTATCTAAAACAAAACCTTTGTTCAAAGTTTAAGTTTGGCATTGTGCTAAGCGCGCTTCAAAAGGAGGTCGCAAAGTTGCAAAGCCGCCTTGGTCTGTGCCGCGTTTTTTCAGATAGGTTTTTAATTAACTTTCAAAGTCACTCGAGACATGTTGACAGATTCCTCAATGCAAACTAGTCGCGAAACCCGTAGTATTTATGTGATTCATTCTAATTAAGTGGTCTCGGGTCTCTTCAAAATATTAGAAATTTTAATTTTATTAGATGTTAAACTCCTATCTTTTCTGAACATTTTTATATAATTGTTTCCTTGAAATTCCCATTAGAACAGAAGTTATGGCTTTTAGGATTATACCCGCTCAATAGCTGAAGTGGCGTTTCCGAAACTTTGAAGTCATTTTTTCTGCAAAACAAGTTTTTGGGCATAACGCGCAGGTTACCTCAAAAACTTCTGAATATTTTTTCATGAAATTTCCGAAACATATATTTAATGTTAACCTGTATAAACTGAACTTAAAATTTCCTTTTTATTGTTCAAAAAAATATCTTTTTTAGGTCATTATACTGTTGAAATTTTCAAAATTTTGTATTAGCTAAATACAACTTTGCATTAAAAATATAAAAAAGTTTTAAATATCAATGTATTTCAGTTCAGGGTAATTATTACAATCTGAAGTATAAGTAGGCACCAAAATTTTCATTCTAGTTGCAATATTTATTTTTTAATCCTGCGCGTAAGATCTTATGCCAATTTTCTGCTCGACAAATGTCTAACAGTTTCGAGCCCCCTATAAATACTAATTCTGCATCTTGCAACTTTTTAAATACGTGAAATGAAAGAACATATTTATATCTTTCATCCCAATAAAAATTGTGTTTTTAAATCATATGTATTTTAAGACATTAAGTGTTGCAAATGGTCTTTTTTTTTCATTTTTTCCAATTTTAAGAGTCCTGAGACCCTTTAAATTAGTCTGTTTTTAACAATTTGACGTTTATTGTTTTTATATTACTACTGGACATTACATTACACTTACATATCATTTAAAGTTGTTAACTAGGGATAGAGTACGCCATCCCTGTCATTATGTATGTCCAAATTGTCCGTATCTTTAAAAGTTAAGATCTCGGCTAATTACTGACAATTTTTTTAAAAAATCATTATCAACAATGCTTTTATACTTCTGCTACGATAGGTACCTCCAGCGCTGCTCAACACTTTTGTTGAATGCCCGTAAATCGAAATTTGTGTGTAACAGAAAAATGCGATTTTCTCAAAAACTATGTGACCTAGGGTAATCGCTATAATTTTCCTTCAAGGTTTAAGTTAGCGGCTACTACATCTATTTTTTTCATAATTTTAGTTTCAGTAGATTTGGAATTAGATGGGGGGAACATATTTCTGCGCTACATTTTCGACGATATCTTTGAAAAAATAATACCTAAATTTAAAAGGGATGTGTTTTTTGAGTTCAGCGTTACGAAAGCTTTCACATGATACCCCTCACGATATAAAAAGAAAAGAGTTTTTTTTTTTCAAATAGCTTAATTAGCCCCTCTACAGTTTTACTAAATATATTTATGAATGTTTAATGATCTGAAAATATGTGGGTCAATAGTCTTTATTATTTCCCCGAATTTGAAATTTCCACGTTCCATAGTTTACGGGTAAAATACCTGTGACAGACAGACACAGGAGTGACATTATAATGGTTCAATTTTTTACTTTTTAATTACGGAACCCTAAAAGATATAAAAATTAAGTAAATACTTATGTACTTTAGTATAGGTACCAAGTGTAAAAGTTACATGGGTATTTTAAGGGGAAAAATAGCAAGGCAAATCTATGAACAAACAGTTACGTTACTTTGGTTAAGATACAGTATTTCTCCCTCTCTCTCTCTTAATGGATTGAAATGTGATGCATTTAAAATATTATCTACGCAAGCACAATGGAGCTCCAAAAATTTTATTCCAATTCATTCTGTAAGTTATAGTTTAGACTTTAGAGGTAACTTTAAAGTAAGTTTTATGTTCATACATCCATTCTAAGGTAAGTTATTGTGAGGAATTCTTCATACTATATGAAAGGTTTTTGCAATATTAACTGAACTGTGTTTTTTATTGTATTATATTATAAGTGTTTGTATCTACATTTTATAAAACCTGAAATATGGATTAAATATATTACAGAGGTTTTTATAATTTCAGTAACAATTAAAAAAGTTATGAGAACTCGAAAAAAAATCAACTTTCACTGGCGGTGAAACCTTTTTAACAGGTATGATCTCCCTTAAGACAGATACACTCTAAAAAACAAATTTGTAAATTAGTCACTTTTACATAAGTATATGTGTAAATTTATAAAAATTACATTACACCTATGTAATTACATTACACCTTTATAAAATTTACACCTTTGTCGTTAAAATTTACTTGTGTTTATGTGTGTTTATTGGCTTAATAAAAGTGTGTAATTTGTTATTCCTTCAAAAACTCAAACAAGTGTGTAAATGGTAGAAAATTTTACGGATTTACCTGAATTGGTGTGTTAATGTAATTTACAAATTTTACATAATACACAAATATCTGCGCATTTTGCATATTACACCGAAATATGTGAAAGAATATTGCACAGTTATATATCTAAGAACAGAATATTACACAGAAGTATGTGTATGAATTTTACACAGCTATGTGTGTAAGAACAGAATACACAGGGTTATGTGTAAAACTTTTACGCAAAAATATGTCTTAGAACAGAATATTACACCAGAATATGTGTAATTATCTGAACACAATAAATATCGATACTTGGAAACTTGGCTTGTGTAATAGTAGCGGAATGGTCAAGTTAATGGGCTTAGAAAGGCGCAGATCGTGAGTTCAAATCCCGTTTCGGTAAGTATATTGCTTGTTTACTGTAGATTGAATTAATTATAGAATTGCTCCTCTTGATATAGATGTATCTTTCAAAATTTGTGCCTGAAATTGATAATATATACATATAGATACATATATTTCATTGGGAAATTAATATTTTTAAGTTCTTTTGTTTGGTAATTTTTCTTACAGGATGCCTCTTTTTTATTTTTAAACTAAAATGTATACTTGATTTTATTTGAAGTGTTAAAGTGTTACACAGTTTCATTAAGATTTCAACGCATAAAATTATAAATTAAATAAATATTTTAGAAATATTTCATTGATATAGTTAAAAAAGTAAGAAATATCATGCGTTAAGCATAGATTATGAAACACTTTCCAACACTTCCTGAATGCTTTAACAAAACTTCGTTATTTAGGGAAATAAGGTAAATAAGATACCTAAATAAACATTTTATAAAACGCATAAAACATTTGAAAAACTGATTTCAGTAGTTACCGTCCATAGCCAAATATGTATTCCAATTCTTTTGAACAGCCCTGTATTTGATCTGTAGGATGGTATATATACTATAATGGGAAATTTAGTTTAGAAAGAAAATGCATAACACGTTGAAATTCATCTTTCAGCAATTTATACTAATAGATGGAAACATACTTGAATATTTTTGTACAGTCCTGTACTTTACCTAGTACCTATATTATATGCCACTATTTAGCTAAAATTTAATTCAAACTATAACACTCTCAAAACTACTGAAATTACATTTCCAGAAATTATCACCCATAGACGGCCATGTATCCAACTCTTTGCGTGGCTCTATATTTTATCTATATTCCACAAATATTTCTTAGTAAACTAAGTTCAGTCCAGCGTAAAAATGCATAACTCCTTTAAAAGCCATCTTTAAGCAATTTATGCTCATACTCAGTAACTTTTACGAATTCATTTTTGTAGCCCTGTATATGAACTATAACATTTCTCCACACTTTATAGTATGCATAAATATAGTGAAAAAAGCGCATATCATAATTAAACATGCATTTCGAGCAATCATTGCTAATATTCAGTAATTCAGATACAATATAGTATCTGAAACCTTTTCAAATACACCGCAAACAATTCCCCCTAGCGTTATGAACGGAATTCTTTAGTGTGGCCCTGTAAATGAACAATAACTATTCTTTGCATCGCATATTCAATAGAATGCATATTTTAGTGGAATTCATAAATGAATATCCATTTTACTATGTCTGAAAGTGTGTAACACCATTAAAAATCATTTGAAACGTTTTTTCCCATTGGCCGTAATGTAATGGAAAACTTTTGACTGTCCCTGTAAATGAACTAAACATTCTACAAACTTAATTTGAAATAGGGAATGTGCTATGGTAGAGGTCACAAACATCCAAAAATTTCAGAACGATCCAAGCATATTTACGACAGTTACAGCGTGGACAGACGCATATCAATTTCACAGCAATCGAACTATATTTACTTGAATTAGAGTACGGACAGACGAACAGACAAACCGAAGTCATAAACACTTTTCAACTTTGTTGGAAAGTGTTAAAAATACATCCTTTAAGAACAGCACACATAAAATTAGTATGTGGCCGTCACAAAACTTTTTTCTATAAAAATCACGTCAATTAAATCATTTAAATAATACAAGAATTTACATCAATTTAGCACCAATTCAAATCAAAGTATATCTGAATTTGAAGTTTGATGAAAATCCGTGCATTAGTTCTGGAGATTGAGCTAGTGTGGAAAACGTGAAGAATGTTGCATAGCAGCGCCACCTGCTGAGCGATTTACACCCAAAACTAATCAGCACCCATTTATATCGGGGACTAACTGAATATAAATTTTTATTAAATTCCGTGTATTAGTTCTTGAGATAGAGCGCCCACAAAATTTGTGTCACATATACAGACAGACAGACAGACATTTTGTAAAAACATGTTTTTCGGAATATCTGACTCCTAAAACGTGTAAATCCGTCGAAAACCGGAAGTCGAAAATTCTCACGAATCCAATACTTTCTTTTTGTAAAGATAGAAGAAAGTAAAAAGACGTTAAAAATATTAATTTTCCGAGGAGATATTTTAAATATACGAACGCGTCACATGCCCATAGGCTTAATGTTAGCGAGGAGAAATCGAGATCTCACTGACCATCATCCTTAAGCAAAATCTCACATTAGCAACAATTGTAGGGTGGGGTGGGTAAGGGATAAAAAAAAACTTTTAAGATTTAATAACGAACTCAAAAAAAGTCAATATTATTTATTAAAATAAAAATAAATAAGTTAACATTACGAGAAAAGAAAAAAATAATAATACAGTCGGGCCTCTATTTAACGAAGTCGCTAAATCCCGAAAAAAAGTTCGTTATGTGGAAAATTCGTTAAATAGAGATGAACCTTTTTAAATATTTTAAACCACACAAAACAGATTTTCAATTCATAAACACTAAACATTATTAAAAAACTTAACTAATCGCACTTTTTTTTTGTAAATCATATTTATTTTTTATTATTATTATTCATTTTACCTATCAAAAAGAAATCTGTAAGGACAACAAGTATTAAAAAAAAATATATTGTCCGGAATTACACTGTATTTTCAGTTTTAAGAAAATATTTAGATTAAAATTAATGAATTTTAATGACATTATCGTATTTATTATAGCAAGTAATTTTAAGCATTGTATTACTACATGCGTTCTTAAATTTAATTACTGAAACTTATTTACTACAGAACAGCCCTTTTGAGTGTGAAAGGGGGATATTGAAAGTTTGCATTTCCTGGATGAAATGCAAAGAATGACAGGGATTTGACTGCTCTCGTTGAGTTAGGCACCTGGTAAAACTAATTCAAGGTTATTAAGCATTATAAAATGTGTAAAAGAAAGAAAAAGTTTGAAGTGTCCGGAAATATTTTGAGAAATAGGGAGAAAAAAAATGTATCAGAAGAAAAAGTTCGTTAAATAGAGAATATACTTCGCTATTTGGAGATTATTTTACGAAGAAATTCGCAAAATGTTGTTGGTTCCGAGGAAAAGTTCGCAAAATAGAGAAATTCGTAAAATAGAGGTTCGTTAAATAGAGGTCCGACTGTAGTGACAAAATTCATGTCTGTAAGATTGTTTTTATCCGCAACCACACACTCGTGTAAAAAATGTAAAAATGCGATAAAGAAATGATTTATCAATGAGCCTGCTGACATTCAGTAGCTTTCAGACGACATCTAATTTGGAAATTTTATGGTCCATTAATGAGTCAGAAAATATGATATACGATGCGAAGGAAGGGAAAAAACCGGAATGAGTGAGGAAAGGAAAAAAAAAAAAAAAAAAAAAAATACTGCGCCGAACTATGAGTGCTCGTATGGCAAAACCCGGGAATAAAGTTACTTCCTCGGTCATCCCTCCAATTCCCGCATCCGGATGAAACTGAGCACGCACAGACAATGGACGGAACGGAAGATAAAAGAGAAAGTGAGGCACAACAGAGAGAAACAGAAGGATAAAGGCTAAGTGATAGAACTTTTTTAGTGCAGCATCAAACTATTGTAGTTGACAATTTTAAGGGGGTAAAATTATAATCTAGATTTTCATAACACAATAAAATCTATCAAAACGAAACTATACATAACGATATCATGCTTTAAAAGCTGTTCTCAAATCCAAAGGAGCTACTATCTGACACAGTTTTTAATTTATTTTTATTTAGAAACGCATGAAATTGACAGTTGTTCTTATTCAAAAGCTATGTAATCGAAACAATTTTCCATTTTCTGGTAAAAGTAGAAGGTCTTTCACAGTCTTGTAGTCATAAAAACACCCACAGGGTGCACGCTATAACCAGAGGGTATACGCTAGAGACATGAAAGTTCATGGCTAGAGTATACTGCATTGTTTTATTTGAGGAATAGAGGGTATACGGAGCGCCTTTAACCCTTAAATGCCTGACTTTTCAAAAATCATCGTAATAATGTTTCTCGGCTTTCATTTTTTAAATAAATCATGGGAAAAATACTTTAAAAAATCATATTTTGTTTTAAGTAAGGTTTACGGCTAAAAAACAATTTGTTACTAATCGGCAATACTGGTCTTTAATTGAAAAAATAATTTTCCTTGATAAAATTCTATAATATTACACAAACTAGAATTTTAGGAACTATAATAAGAAATAAATTTTACTTGCTCACTGCAGAACAAAATAGGGTATTTCGCAAGCATCCAAACAAAACAAAAAGAACAAGTAGCAACAATTGAAAAAATAAATCTATCTTTATTCTTAAACAGCACGAGTGTTGTCATCTACATGTTGAAAATCCATTTAATAATATTTTCAGAATGTATTTTAATGGCAACATTAGGCATTATAGCTTCAATATTATTCTAATAGTATTTTAGAGCCTAAATTGGGTATGTTGCCGAAAAGTAACACCCGGCATTTAAGGGTTAAAAAATCCAGAGACGTATACCCCGTATACCCTCCACTAGACCCCTGGTCTTTCACAAACTGTCAAAGAGTGAGTTTTGGACCGATTTTCCGGACGCGATACCGCAAGAAAGGAGAAAAACCGGTCGTCACTTGACCACAATTGCTTATAATTAGGTAAGTAATTTATTTATCAAAAAATGGAAAACTCATTTCTATTCCAAATCGATACAATAGTCAGGCCTGCCAATTTTACGTCTTTACGTTTACAAATTAGTCGGAAAATGTCTCAAAGTTTCGCGTTGCTGAGCAGGGGATTTGAAAGGCGCCTTAAGGCAGTTCTCAAATCCAAAAGCGCAACTTTATGACATAAGTTTAAATTTATTTTTGGTCGGAAATGCATGAAACTAACCGGTGCTGTTGTTCAGAAACTATGTCATCGAGCTGTTTTTTCAGTTTTTTGCAAACGCAATAGATCTTTCAGAAAATAGTGTCCTATGGAAATTCTTTTGGTCCTATGGAAATTCTTTTTTTTATGGTATTTCTTCCTATGGAAATTTTCAACATTATTCATCGATTTGAGCTTTAACGGCTCAAATGAAACTATTTATTGCTAACTTCGTTGTTTATAATTATCAGTCATGACTGACTCAAAACGTGAATGCAAATTATAAAGCAAGCAATGCATATATAACTAAACTTTTTCACGTGTTCATGAAAAGCTGCAGACATAACAGTAATAGAAGTTTGAAACCTCAGAAGTGTGTCGAATACTCTTTGAGAAAGTTCTAGTATAACAGAGGATCCTTTACATTAGTTTTTTAGGTGCGTTCGTAACTATATAAATACATAGCATTCGTCGTCTAGTCCGTCTGTTTGTCTGTCTATCTGCCCGCATGCAACAGCGCAAAACTACTCAACAGAATGGTTTGATATTTAATAGAATCGTTGCATAATTTTGTCGAGTCTTTTAAAATTTTATGAAAATCGAATCAAAACTTAAAAAGATATTAATAAAACTTTTTTCCATTCTATTAAATCCTACCATACGTAATTAATTCGATAATATCCCTTAATAGGGAATGATTCTATGTTGCCATGGTGATGATATCCTATTTAAGATGGAGTCCTGTTATTTCCGTATTACTGGAATTTAATGTATAGAATTGTAATAAATTTTGTATTTATGTATTTTTGCATTAGCAACAGCTATTGCCCCAAGATCTGAATATTATAAAACTAGTTGTAGTACGAACGCACCTCATTTGCCATGTTTGAAGTACAATTTCCGACATGTTCTCTTAATGTAAAATTGTTAGCTTTAATTATACTAATTTAGATAAATGGTACATGCACATGCATTGCACTGAATGCAGAGTTTTAATATTAAAGCAACAGTATTTTTTATACCTGTATATTTTAATTCGATTTTTCCGAAAGCTGCAATACTTACACGTGAAAAAGCTTTGGTAAGAATCAAACAATACAGACAAAGATAAAATACGCTTTTACGCCGACCAATATACATGGACCGCAAGAAACTTCTAAGTGAATCAAAAAGCTATCCGGAAACTTTCTTAAGTTGCATCGGATGTCAGATGTCTGCCTACTCCGAAATAATAACATAATGACGGTGACTATGAAACCAAGATAGTAAATAAATAAATAAATAAATAAAAAATAGCTGAACCATTAACTGTGTTTTTAGGCCCGGAATGATCTGCAGTATACCCACTCTATCGCAGTTAATTTAATTTATAGTCAGCCTCCAGCCAGCTGTTTAGCTAACGAATTACGGGATGTGGGATACGATTACGATGTACTTATGTGGAAAATGTTGGGCTATACATCTTCATAACTTTCGTATGGAAGAGAAGGTGACCATTTGCCTTAATGTTTCCCGCCCAAGACACGATTTGTTAGTTCGAACACATCCATTGAAGACACTGAATTGGAGCCTCCAGCTTTAATGGTTATTTCTAATGGTAAATGGTGTTTTAGCCCAGGCATTAGTGGAACTTAATGAAGTCTCTACATGCTAATGTGACATCGCTAAAGTATGTTCCAAGGAATGATATAGAATTCGGGAAAAGATTAGTGATCTGAACGTATCGATTTTTTTTTTTTTTTTTTTTTTTTTTTTTATGGGATAATTTCTGTATAAAAAGTTCCTGAGAACCTGCATTGATTCACATTGCTTTCAAAGAGAAATCTTGCGTTTTTCTAACAATAGTTTGTAAATATTCTAGTAGACAATGAATTTTTTTAATATAATACAGTTACATAAGACAAGATAATACAATATACTAAATGAAAATGTGTGTTATTTAATGAAACTTTATTCATATGAATTCATGAATCAGAATTCGTCAATTACTGATTGTCAGTTATCTGGCTTTAATGAGAGGTACGCTTAATGTAAATTACTGTTTAATTAATTTTGTTTTCTTTATTCAATCTGTTTATCTATGTATTAGTATCTACGTACTTGAGTTACAGACAGGTTTTCTTATCTTTGATATTAAAATGAGGGAAAGATATTAAAGCAAATTCCAGAATAGGGGTTACTGTCTACTAGAATGTGGGTGGTACAACAGGAAGGTGTGTAGCAATATAAGGAACGGTTTATGATCAGGAGATAATTTTTTTTGACTGCCACGAGCTACCGGACCCGCTCCAATGGGACATCCTACGGAGCCAGTTTTCAACCGGTGGGGTACGGTAGAAAGGCGGAGTCTCGTCCCTCCTGCTACGTTGAGTTTGCCTAGCATTTCGGTCCAAAATTAACTCACGGTGCCCCCACCAAAGTTACCATTTTCATTTGACAAGTCTGCACCAACAATTAGGCTTCAAAAACTCCATACTAGGCTATTCCAATCAAATCGGGGAGCAGTAGCTAGCTGGCACAGCATCGAACTCGTAGATGAAAAGTCGCGAGAACGGGGCATACTGCCGGCTAATATCCGCCATGTAGGCTAATGGCGCCTGGTGCATGTTAAATCCATTGTGAGTGCACCAAGTCCTCCAAGTTACCTGTAAATAATATCTCTGGAGGTGTCTTGCCAGGTGAAGGTCTCGTCATCTGATCAAGGCTCTAAATTACGAGATCAACTTGAATATCAATGCGCCTGTATCAAACAACACGGTATAAATGTTAAGTAACTGGCATAAAAAAGTACATAACTAAGCAGCAGGCGTTGCCGATAGGAAGACAAATTAGGCGCCCATCAGACTTATTGCCACTAGGCGTCGATTAGGCGATCAACTTGAATATCAATGCGTTGGTATCAAACAACACGGTATAAATGCTAAGTAACTGGCATAAAAAAGTACATAACGAAGCAGCAGGCGTTGCCGATAGGAAGACAAACTAGGCGCCCATCAGACTTATTGCCACTAGGCGTCGATTAGGCGATCAACTTGAATATCAATGCGTTGGTATCAAACAACACGGTATAAATGCTAAGTAACTGGCATAAAGAAGTACATAACTAAGCAGCAGGCGTTGCCGATAGGAAGACAAACTAGGCGCCCATCAGACTTATTGCCGCTAGGCGTCGATTAGGCGATCTCCCTCCCCTATACCAGGTATCAAACCCGTTCAGCTGGGGGCAACCCGGCAGTTAGGGGCCTGGTCATCGGTTAGAAAGAAAGAAAGCTGTCAATGACGGCACGTGGAGCTGCCCGTGAAAATAGAAGGGAGACCCAAGATATTTGAAGGAAGAAGGGCAGTAAGGCTCACCTTGTTTTGCCAACCTTCAACACTTTTCCAGGAAACGTATTCTTTTCCACCCTTCTGTGGTTTATTCACAAAAGGATGGAGGATTTAACAGTGCAAAGGTGATAAAAAAAGATTACAACGACTTGAAGGAAACTTTTTTCTCCTGCAGGATCTTCGTCAGTTTCATTTTAAAGCCATTAAAGATGAAAAACACTGCGTGACCACAAAAAAAAGACTCCGATATTGAAAAAAGTTGAATGAGGCAGGAGAAACAGATCCGTATGACTGAATTTAATATACAGAATCGTAATAAATCGTAATATCATTTTGTATTCATGCATTTTTGCATAAGGTACAACAGATATTGCACCAAGATCTGAATGTTTATAAAACTAGTAATAGTACGAACGCACCTCATTTGGCAAGTTTGGCGTACAATTTCTAACTTGTTTAAAAAATATACAGCGAGCTACACTACAAAATACCAGCAAAAGTAGTAACTACTGTAGTTTCTCCACTTGCAGCGCGTTACTTCCGACCACTGAGTGTAATCTATTTCATTTCTACATTTTTTGTAAAAATGTCCAATTTATTGAGGATTTACTCTGCTTTTTAGGTGCGTTCGTAATTATATAAATACGTAGCACCTATAGTCGTCGTTCAGTCCGTCCGTTTGTCTGTCTGTCTGTCCGCATATAACAGAGCAAAAACTACCCAACCGAATGGTCTGAAATTTTTAATGTATGATTGTTGCAAAATTTTGTCGAGCCATTTCAAATTTTATGAAAATCGGATGCATAGTTTAATTACAGGGACAGTCAAAAGTTTTTCTTTACATTACGGCCAATGGGAAAAAATTATTGCAAATGCATTTTAATGATGTTACAGCCTTCCGAATGGTCTGAAATTTTAAATATATAATTGTTTCAAAATTTTGTCGAGCCATTTGAAATTTTAGGAAAATCGGATGTATAGTTTAATTACAGGGACAGTCAAAAGTTTTCCGTTACATTACGGCCAATGGGAAAAAAATATTGCAAGTGCGTTTTAATGATGTTACAGCCTTACGAATGGTCTGAAAATTTAAATATATAATTGTTGCACAATTTTGTCGAGCCATTTCAAATTTTATGAAAATCGGATGTATAGTTTAATTACAGGGACAGTCAAAATTGTTCCGTTACATTACGGGGAATGGGAAAAAAATATTGCAAGTGCATTTTAATGATGTTATAGGCTATATGCACTTATGAAGTTAAAAAATATATACATTCAGTACAATATGGGGTACAAAAAATAATTATAAAACTAGTTATAGTACGAACGCACCTCATTTGCCACGTTTGACGAGCAATTTCCGACTTTTTTATTAAGAACTGTTCAAACGATGAAAACTTTATTGCTTTCTTTGGAAAATCCGAACTATTATTTGCAACAGACTATGTCAATCATTCTCCACTCGAATGGCCGAGTCAGTCAGACGTATGTGAGTGACAGTCAAAAACGGACGGATTTCGGTGTTTGTCTTCCTTTGAGGCCTGAACACCTCAAATCCTCATTAAATGTAAATCTGCCCTCCCCACCCCTCTCCTCCGTCCTTTACTTACACACATACAGTTCAGAATTTTGCTCCCTATGCTCCTTTTCCAGCATCAGTGCCGTCATTCAAGCGTAGTTCTCCCCCCCCCTTCTCCTTTTTCTCTATGATGTCGGAGTGGGGGGTAGGGTATAAGACCCTAAGAGCATTAGCAGGAACAGTATGATTAACGAATCAATAGACAGCATTCGAAGGCTGTACTTTTAGCCCCTTTTCGAGTACCAGCTCCCTCTGAACCCCTCGTTTCGGAGGGAAAAGCTGTTTTACAGGGCCCGTTTCCAAAAGGTTGGAAAAAACTGGCAATCGTTTTAACTCTATTAGGCCTATTACAGAGGAAAGTGGGTATATATTATCTAACATTGTCGATGAGAGATGAATGTAAAAGTCTAGTAAAAAATAAAATAAAATAACACAATGCAAAGGTATTTGTTTGTATATTATGTTTGAGTTATTTTAGGAAAGTGCCCTGCTGGAAAAAGAAGAAAAAAAAAAGAGGCACTTTAGCAGTAAAAAAATATTTGTATTCATGATTATGAAAGGAGAATTTTTAAAGAACAGAGAAATTTAATTCGTAAAGTGCTATTATTTTAAATCTATTAGATCTATAATGGAGGAATGAGGGAATGCATTATCTAAAATATCCAATCAGAAATAAATGGAAAAACTTGGTAAAAAATAAAATTATCCAAAGATATTTGTCTGAATAGTAGGTTTAGATTGTTTTCACGAATGTACCATTATGATTGGAAGTGAGATGTGACTGAACCAAAAAAAAAAAAAAAAAAAAAAAAAACTGTTAGGGATAAGTTTATATATACAAATGGAAAATATGACTAGATATCTAATTGGAAAGGTTTTAATTAACCTACTATGGAGGAATCAAGGAATAAAGTTATCTAGCGTTATCCACGAAAGCGGGTTAAGTTCATTTTGTAAAAAAAAAAAAACCAAACAAACTGGTATAAAAATATGTATGCTAATTACTTATAATGAAGCAAAATTAAAAAATGCTATAAAAGTGTAAAATACCTTTTTTAACCATTTGGGAAAATGGTTATTGTCCTCGGTCAGGGTAGGAAATCAAAAACATATCTGAAGGGTTTTATTAGTTGAATCCCGAATTTTATTCGTTTTCTGATTGATCTATACAGTAATCTGTATTTTCCCTTTGCTTTCAACAGAGATAGATATTTTTGGTGCCACTATGACAAATGAGTAATAAAAACTACAAAAAAAAAATTAATAACTCAGAAACAAATTGAGATACAGCTTTCAAACAAATTGCATTAAAAAGTACATTTTTTTCTCACGACGATGTAAAAAGTAATATTGTGGGATGTTTAGAAGTTTAAGAATGAAATTTCATTTAAAATTTGTCCAGGAATATTAATATTTAATTCATGGCGTACGTAATGTATGACCAGCTCCGTAGAAGTTAAAAAATTTACAGTACCGAAAATTGTAAAACTGAAATTTCTTTTAAAATTTGTTCATGATGGGTCCAGGAATGTTAATGTTTAATCCATGGCGTACGTAATGTATGATCAACTCCGTGCGATTTTTTATGTCTTAAATTTTAGTGTTTGAAAATATCATTTTCCAAATGGTCGTTGTAATTTGTTAAATTGCTTTTTTCTTTAATTAGATTAACGCTCGTTTCATCGCACAAACTGCGACATTTTCAAAATCATTCCTGACAGAAATATTTTTGAAACCAAATTTTAAAAGCAATAACTTGGTAAATAATGTCACGAGACTTCGTGCATAATGAAAATCTGAGCATGATTTTGAAAATGTCGCGGTTTGTGTGATGAAACGAGCGTTAATCTAAATAAAGGTATTTTATCACTTTTATAGCATTTTTTTAGCTTAGTTTCAAACAAAGTAGTAAAAGCTGAATGTTAATACAATCAATACAAAAACCCTTAACGGGTTAAAAGTTTGTGACGCAGCACTTTATCTTTAGCTCTAAGAATTTTAAATTTGGAACTTAAAAATAATGATATCAAATTTTGAGTGACGCAATGCTATTAATTTACCTGTACATATCAAAATTTATTCATTGATGCTTTATCATTTACATCTCATAAATTCGAATTATGAATTTTAAAAGATATGATATGAAAATTTAAGTGACGCCTTGATTTTGCTTAAAACGATTAGTTTTAAAATTCAATTTAAATTTTCTTTTGGCTAAATACATTTACACATCTAAACAATACTTTTCATTTTCAAATGCACTGTTGAATATATTACTTTCACTGAATCTATACAATGCACTGAATTGTATTCATTTGAATAAATTGATTTATCTTTTGTGCCACGCTATCCAAAAATCAAAAGTAAAATTTATGTAAATAGTTTTTTGGTCATATTATCCATTTTCATACATTTAACTTAGTTTGGATACAATGACGCAAAAAACTATTTACATAAATTTTACTTTTGATTTTTTGATAGCGTGACACAAAAGATAACATAAAAGATTTAAACGTATTTTTATTAAGATTATGACTAGAAAATGTGAAAAAAAGCAAAAAATATTTCCTTCATTGATAAAATTTTGGTTAATGGAGGAATTTATAGTAAAATTTAGTGAAATTTGGCCCAAAATGCTCTAAAGAAAATTTGGTACTTTTCGGTTAGCCGGGCGCCAGTGTTATATATACATGGATATGTATATACAGATGTATATATATACATCTATATACATATACAAATATGTGCATACGCATGCATATATGTGTATATATACAATATATGTATATATACATATATATGTATGTATATCCATGTATTTATAACACTGGCGCCCGGCTAACCGAAAAGTACCGAAAATTTTACTGTATGTTAGTTTCCTTTGTACATTTCCTATTTATGACATTGGTGAAGGCAATGAACTAAAATCTAAGAAACGTTTTAAATGTTTCAAAACTTATAGCATATTGCACTTGTTTACATGTTAATTTTCATAAATTCATCAATGTCATTCCACAAAAACATCCATAAAACAAAAAATATTTATTTTAAATTTAAATCTTTAGTTCATTGCCTTCACAATAGTGTAAACAACATAATATTTTAAATTTCATAGTGATATTCCAATAATTTTCTGAGGAATAATGTTTTGCGTATGGAATTTTCACCGAAAATTACATTATCCAAAAAATGCATTTAAAGTTTAGATTTTTGTTTTACTACAAGAATTTCAGTAATTATACATCTAAACTTAACTGTTTTTATAAGTCACTGATTTCTTTAAAAGTACTGACCCTTTTTTAATCTCTAGAAGGCCATATTTTGCCCCCCCCCCCCCAGTTTTTTAACAAAGCAAAGCATGGCATTTCACATCAAAGATGCGACCTTTATCACAAACACCATATTCTTCAGTTTTAAGTGACTTGGATTGTTTGTGGCTTATTCAATACCTTTTAATTTCATGTATAATTCAATATTATACAATTTTACAGGTAAATAATAAAAAAACAGAGCTCGTCTTCTGTATCTAGGCTAGTCAGTGATGATTTGGCACCCAGAAGCAGAATTTTCAGTATCAATCTGCAGCAAACCAAAATTTATCTGCGACCCAACAATACTGAACCAAGCTACTATAATAAATACTCACAGTAACCCATAAAATAAGCAAAATTTACATTTTACAAAGAAAATTAATAACAAACACAATAACTCCTAAAACAAAGTAAATTTGTGATTTTTTTTAAAGTTCAATATTTATTTTTAAGCTGGTAGATTAATCTGCAAGGTCTAAAATAATCTGCAGCGCTGCTGCCGTGCTGCACAGTTTCTGCTATGGAGATTTGGTACACGATCACTTTCTACGCCATGTCATTCATATCATTCCACAAAAACACCCATAACATAAAAAATATTTCTTCTAAATTTAAACCTATTTTAAATTTCATAATGATATTCCAATAACTTTTTGAGAAATCATGTTTTGCGTATGGAATTTTTACCGAAAATAACTTTTCCAAAAAATGCATTTAAAGTTTAGATTTATGCTTTACTACAAGAATTTACAGTACTATACATCCAAACTTCACTGTTTCTACAAGCCATACTCACTTTTTTAAGTACTGACCCTTTCTTTATCTTTCGAAGGTCATATCCCCCTCCCTCCCGGTTCTTCAACAAAGCAAAAGATTGTTGAATTTTTATTGTGAAATCACGGCAGTTAAATAACTGAGCTTCTCTTCATGAATTATATTTAGAAAATAATGTTTTCCCTTTTAACATCTTCACAAAAAAGGAGAAAGATAAAATTGGCATGCTCCTACCTTTATTTTCAGCGTTGATTGAATCCGCGTAAGGTAATCCAACCTGCTATAAAAATCCAAAGTGAATCAGCACGAAAATATTCCACTCAGTAACAAAAGAGGGCACAGGATCACAGGACTACACTATTTAATTAAATTAACATAGATAAAGTTAAAATTAAATTTACATTCAAAGTTATATATTTAATTAACATATTATTTCTTTAAGATTTTTCAGAGCGCAGACACACTGCGTGTTTTGCTTAGGGCATATATTTAGAGACTGACTAAAAAAAGAAAGAAAAGTTTTCAGTTCATTAGTCTTTCTTATTGCATCTCGTTGTGCAACACTTTTATGTATACCAGATGTTGGAAATTCCTTTTTTTTCTCTCTCTGCACGTGTAAAGAGGGGGAAATGGGTAGTTGCTTTTCACTCAGATAAAACGATTTCATCTTATCAAATGCAATCTTGAAACACAGCTGTAATTATTTCACAATGTCTTGCAATTTCGGTAAATCATTATACACTTTCTAACACCCCTGCTTGATTTCTGAAGTTGCAATAGTTCTTAAGTTCAAGTTGTCTCTGTGTTTGATAAAGTCAGGTTTGGGAAGGGGCTTCGTAAAGATGTCTGCAGTCATTTCCTTACTGGGACAATATTCTAATTCTATGATTCCCTTCTCTCGTAAATCTTTAATTGAATTAAATTTGATATCCACGTGCTTTGTTTTTGAATGATGTTTATAATTTTGAGTCATCTTGATGCATGACACATTATCCTCATACAGAATAATTGGTAGGTTTTGGTTTAAATCTAGATTCTTTAATAGCTTTATCAACCATATGGTTTCTTGTGCTGATGTGGCTGCGGAAATATACTCAGCCTCAGCAGATGATAATGCAACTGAGTTTTGCTTTTTTGTTGACCAGGAAATCGCTGCATTTCCTAATTTACTTAAATTTCCTGTGGTTGATTTTCGATCACTTTTATCTCCTGCCCAATCTGAATCTGCAAATGTCGTCAGAATCGGATCATATTCGTTGCTTATAACTAATTTTAATTCTTGTGTTGTTTTTAAATATCTTATAACCCTCTTGACTGCCCTCCAGTCTTTTTCTCTTGGTTTCTCATTTCTGCGACTAAGGATGTTAATAGCCGCTGAAATATCTGGACGAGTTATCGTAGCTATGTATAGCAATGCCCCTATGGCTTGTCTATACTTATGATTATTAGGTAGTAAATTTTCATCGTCATCTAAGTTTAAGTAACCTGCCTCCATCGGAGTATCACAAGGTTTAGAGTCCTTTAAATTAAATTTTTCAATCAGTTCTTTTATTTTATTTTCCTGATCGAGTGCATAAGTTCCTTCTTTAATCCTTTTTATGTTTATGCCTAAGTAGTAATTTACCATACCTAAATTTTTCACTTCGTATTCTTTACTAAGTTGTTTCATTATTTCATTTATTTCCTTAGTATCTCCTGAAATTAACAGATCGTCGACATAAATGATGATATAAGTTTTATTTCCGTTAGTTTCTCGTGTGAAGAGACATGGATCAGCGGTGCTTTGCACAAAACCTAGTTTGTTTAAACTTTCAGCTAATTTAATATTCCATGCTCTTGCTGCTTGTTTTAGGCCATATATAGCCTTTCTTAGCTTACATACTTTATTTTCTTCACCCGGTTTAATATGTCCTTCTGGTTGCGACATATAAACAACTTCTTCTAAATTTCCATGGAGAAACGCGGTTTTAATATCTAAATGGTTTACATTTAAGTTTTTGTGAGCTGCACACGCTAGAAATGCTCTTAGCGTTGTATAGGCTACTACTGGTGCAAAGGTTTCATAATAGTCACTACCAAATTTTTGAGAATAGCCTTTCGCTACCAAACGCGCTTTGTATTTATTAATTTCTCCATTTGAATTATATTTAACCGTAAAAACCCACTTATTTCCAATTACTTTTACGCCTGGTGGAGGATCAACTAGATCCCAAGTGTTATTTTTTATTAATGAAGCAATTTCTTCACTAGTTGCTTCGTACCATTGGTTTTTCTCATGTGGATTGTTTAGATTTTTAATATCTTCGAAATTTTTCGGCTCTATAATTTTATTTTCTTTAGTAATGTATGCGAGTCTGTCTGGTGGAACACCTCTATTCGATCTTTGTGATCTTCTAGGTTCATTTGTTGTATTTTCCTCACTGTCTGTTTGTTTTTCTTCCTGCATACTTATTATAATTTCTGAGGAATTTTCCCCTGCTTTTTCGGGTTGTTTCTGAACTTCGCTATCATTTTTCAGATTTAAATTTGGTGTTGTGTTTGAATTAAAGTTTTCTAGAAATCTGACGGTTCTTGCTCGTATAATTTTATTATTACCAGTATAGATCCTATAACTTTTAGATCTATTGTCGTAACCGACAAAAATTCCTTCAATCGCTTTATCATCAAGTTTTCCTCTTTGGGATTTGTCGAGATAAGCGTAAGCTTTGCAGCCAAACATTCTAATGTTGCTTAAATCCGGTATTTTATTTGTCCATAATTGGTATGGAGTAGAATTGTGAGCTTTCGTGGGGAGTCGATTAGTTAAGTATACCGCTGTATTTAGAGCTTCACCCCAAAACTTCTGAGGTAGTTTCGCTTCCGATAACAGGCATCGCGTCATTTCAACTAGTGTACGATTCTTCCTCTCCGAAACACCGTTTTGAGCTGGAGAATTTGGCACGGTTAGCTGATGGTGTATACCTGCTTCTTTTAAGTAATTTTCTATCTCATCACTGGTATATTCCCCGCCGTTGTCAGTTCTTAATTCCTTTATATTGCGACCGAATTTATTTTTCGTTATGGCTACGTACTCTTTTAGTTTAGTGATGACTTCACTTTTCTTTGATAAAAGAAATACCATTGTAAATCTACTGAAATCATCAGTAAATGTGAGAAAGAATTTCTTTCCTCCCATACTTTCTGTTGGCATCGGGCCACATACATCAGAATGAACCAAATCGAGAATTTTACTAGCTTTGTTTGTAGCTTGTTTAGGATACGGAGCATTTGTTAATTTACATTTTATGCAACTTTCGCATATTACTTCATGTTTACAATTTTCCATATTAAAACCTGTTGCTAAACTTTTAGTTTGCAGTTGCTTTAAAGCATTTATATCTCTGTGTCCGAATCTCCTATGCATGAGTTCAATACAGTTTTTATTCTTGCATTGATGAGCTAAATTCGCATAGTTTACTTGTTTATGTTTGTAAAGGTCTACTTCATATAAATTACCTTTAATTTTCCCTTCTATAAAGGTTATGCCGTTTTGGATTAATTTACAGGTTTCGTTTTCAAAAATGAGTTTACACCCATGCTTCACTGCTTTATTAACAGACATTAAATTTGACTGTATTTCTGGCACGTACAAAACTTCATTTAAAGTAATGTCGTTTGATTGTGTTTGTAATTTTATTGTGCCTGTCCCGTGTGAAGCAAGAATTTTTCCGTTTGCAATCGTGACTGTGTTCTTATTATTTGTATCAATGTCACTGAATAGGTTTATGTCGTTACAAAGGTGTGAAGAGCTCCCTGAATCAATTATCCAGGTAGATTTATTTTCAATGTTCGCGTAAAAGGAACAATTGTTTTGAGACACCTTTGTATCTAAAGTGGTTTTGTTTTCTTTGCTACTATTCCCCAGAGTCTGTGTGTTTGTTTGTACTTCTACTTCCGGAGTGATTTTGTTCGTTTCAGAACATAATGCAGCATTCTGTCTCCCTTTATTCATTGTTTGGTTTTTAGAATTTGAATTTTTATTCTTAAGGAACCAACAATTTAATTTTATGTGATTTCGTCTTTTACAATATGTACAAAACATATTTTGTTCTTGTTTGCGATATTGTGGTTTAGTATTATTTTTTTCTGTTTTGTACGCATTTTCGCGCGACGTATTATTCGAGCTATCTTGTCTCCTTTGATACTCATCGGTCAATTTTCCTTTTATAAATTCAGAGTTTAACTCCTCTTCATTTCTCGCTTCAAGTGCGATAATCAAAGTATCATAACTCGGTGGGAGGGAGCATAAAAGTAACGCGGATAAATGCGTGTCCTTAATTTCTTCCCCTATCGCCTTTAATCTGTCGGCTGTTTCTAGTATTTTTACGATATGACTTATCATATCTCCGTTTTCCCCGAGTTTTATACTGTATAACTTTCTGAGTAAATATAATTTGCTCGAAAGGTTTGCGCGCTCGTGTATAGTTTTTAAAACATTCCAAGTTGTCTTGGCTGTCGTTTCATTTTTCACATAAATAAGTTGTGAGTCTTCTAAAGTTAATATAATTGTAGCCCTAGCACGATTATCTCGCTTAGTCCACTCAGTAGTTAGTGGTGTTGGGGGGTCATCCTGTGTATAATTAAATAAATCTTCCCTCATTAGGAGCATCTGGGTTTTAAAACTCCATTGGGCATAGTTATGCGGATTTAATTTTTCGATATTAAAGGTTTCTTTTAGGGAGGAGGCCATTGTTTTATCTTTAAAAGGTTTCTTTTATTTTAGTTTCTTAACTTTCAAGAGTTTTCGTTTATTTTCATTTATTGTCACAATAGTTTAAATAGAAGAGAGCGGTAACTTGCCGTGTTCACAGCCTTCAGTCTGTTCTCATAATCTGTTGAATTTTTATTGTGAAATCACGGCAGTTAAATAACTGAGCTTCTCTTCATGAATTATATTTAGAAAATAATGTTTTCCCTTTTAACATCTTCACAAAAAAGAAGAAAGATAAAATTGGCATGCTCCTACCTTTATTTTCAGCGTTGATTGAATCCGCGTAAGGTAATCCAACCTGCTATAAAAATCCAAAGTGAATCAGCACGAAAATATTCCACTCAGTAACAAAAGAGGGCACAGGATCACAGGACTACACTATTTAATTAAATTAACATAGATAAAGTTAAAATTAAATTTACATTCAAAGTTATATATTTAATTAACATATTATTTCTTTAAGATTTTTCAGAGCGCAGACACACTGCGTGTTTTGCTTAGGGCATATATTTAGAGACTGACTAAAAAAGGAAAGAAAAGTTTTCAGTTCATTAGTCTTTCTTATTGCATCTCGTTGTGCAACACTTTTATGTATACCAGATGTTGGAAATTCCTTTTTTTTTCCCTCTCTCTGCACGTGTAAAGAGGGGGAAATGGGTAGTTGCTTTTCACTCAGATAAAACGATTTCATCTTATCAAATGCAATCTTGAAACACAGCTGTAATTATTTCACAATGTCTTGCAATTTCGGTAAATCATTATACACTTTCTAACAAAGATGACGTTTCTCATCGATGTAACCGTTATCGAAAACACAATGTTCTTCAGTTTTAAGAGACTTGGATTGTTTATGGTTTATTCAATACTTTTTAATTTCATGTATAATCCAATATTGTGTAATTTTACAGGTAAATAATGAAAAAAAAATAGAACTCGTCTTCTGTATCTAGGCCAGTCGGTGCCGATTTGGCATGCAATCACTTTCTACGCCAAGGTTGTCAATCCAAAATTCAGACATGGTACAGACTCAGCAAAAAAAAAGCTGAACTTTCACGGCCTCATGGAATTTTGACGAAATTCACATTTTTTCGCAGCGTTCAGATGAAATTTGCGCTTTTTCTGCGATACATTGACGAAATTAGCGTTTTTCCCCGACCACTTGACGAAAATCGCGTTTTTCTGCAATCTTTCGAAGAAATTCGTGTTTTTTTCTCACGATCTTTCACCAAAATCGTGTTTTTTCTGCAATATTTCGAGGAAATTCACGCATTTACCACGATCTTTCGTGAAAAATAGCATGTTTTCCACGATCTTTTGCCAAAAATCGCTCATTTTCCACGATCTTTCGAAAAAATTCACGCATTTTCCACGATCTTTTAACAAAATTCACATTTTTTTATCATCCGACAAAAATCGCATTTTTTTGCGATTCTTTGACGAAATTCACATTCTTTTTTCGCGATCCTTCGACGAATTTTGCATTTTTACCACGACCTTTCAAAGAAATTCGCTAATACACGATCTTTCGCCAAAATTCGCGTATTTTGCACGATCTTTCGCCGAAATTCGCATATTTTACAAGATCCTTTGGCAAAATACGCTTTTTCTGCAATCCTTTGATGAAAATCTCGTTTTTCCAGCGATCTTTTGGTGGAAGTCGCATTTTTTCCCGCGATCCTTTGAAGAAATTTGCGCTTTTCCTGCGATTCTTTGAAGAAATTTGCATTTTCCCGCGATCGGTTGAAGAAATTTGCTCAATTTGGCGCGGTTCATACTCGCGTTTTTGTTGTATTACATCCATTCCCGCTAATCCCCCCTCCCCCATTTATTAAAAATGTCAACAAATTTTAATGCATAATTGCACCGATCCCAGAGATAATAAAATTCACTGCCGAAAAAGCGAATTCCGCGTTTTCGCGGAAAAGTAACATATCTAAAAATTATATGTTTGCCAAATTACTTATACATTTATCGACAAGCTTGACAGAGCAGCCCAGAAGTAGAATTACACCCAAAAATAGAATGTTCATGAAATTTCAAGCAAAATTTATATTATTATGTAAAAGTGAATAAAACATACCCTATAAACAAAACAATGCTACCCAGCACATACTTCAGGGGGGGGGGGGGGAGGGGTTGGTGCCAAATGAAGATATTGATTGTTTATAGTTTCATACAAAAATGTATGTATATATGAAGTAACAAGATACTCGCAAGCTCATGTTAAACTTATGGGAGCCTTCTTTTCAAATTTGTGAAATTGAAAGTAACTTTAAAAAAAAAAAAAAAAATCTGCAACCAAAATCGAAAAAGTAAATACTAACCCAGTTAGAATTCAATCTCAGCTATTCTAAGCAAGAAAAATAATCATTTAAAACTATTAATATGCAAGGGAGAAATTTTTAAATGTACGCTCCCATAGGTTTAACGTCCGCAATTCCAGTTTCTTCTCATGACTAGTGCAGATTCCTAACCTTCAAGTTAATGTTAATCCTATGAGAGCGTTGTTTATATATTCTTTGCTAGCAAAAATACATTTTGACAACATGATTGTAAAAAACGAACTTTGAAGCAGGATATGAAAAAAAAAATCAAAAGAAAATTATTTAAAGCTTTCTTTTAAGAATATTAACTTTAGAATTAAATAAAAACAAGTATCTTACCTTTGCAAAAAAAAGCTATTATATCTCTTATTTACCTATAACCTTTAATTACTAAATAAACAAAAAGAACATGAAGAAAATTTTTACTTTTAGAAGCTCAAAACAACTAGTCGAGATAATGATTCATTTTGAGCTAATCGTGTGCTCTGAACAAATTATTCACGTATCTTCCGATTGGTGTTATAGCAATAGGTCGTTTCCTGCCAGACATAATCTGTAAATATCACAAATTTTCTTTTAAAATAGCATTCTATTCTAATACTACAAAAGAAAAACACGATGTCTCTTTCCCCTTCATTTTGATCTCAAATAGCAATCAAGTATGTTGAACATCCATTGCACATATCATCGGAATTGAAAATTAGTTTGTTTAAAGTTGGGATTTTTTTTAATCCCCCCCCCCCCCAATAAATATCTGTCGCTACGCACCGACGAATCGATAAGGAATCGACGAATTTAAATACTAAATCCATCATTATAGCGAAATTCTGCCCGTTAACAAGTAAACAAACAAACGTGGTTTAGGATTCAATTCAACAAGATTCAATCTTATGGATTCAATAAACGATTCAAAACGCGAGCTACGCTCATAAACAAGAAATTGAAAATAATTTTTTTGAAAATTGAAAAAAAAAATTATAAATAACAATTATATTGAATACATATAATTAAAAAAAATTTCCCCATTTTTAAAAATGAATCTAAATATTTTTTCGACAAAAAGCAGATATGTGAAATAATAATTTCTTCATAACAAAAGAGAAAGATAATATCAATCAAAATTTCATTTAATATATTTAATATTTTAAAACACATAATAATTAACATTTAAAATTTTAATATTTAAAAAAAAAGATTTACTGCCTACATTCAGATTGTTAACTCAACTTAGAATACCTAAAATGACTTTGCAAATTTTGTTTCTGATTTTATACCCACAGCAGATGGATTAAGACTCCTCCTACATACGAAGTGACGTCAAACCTATTCACCAATCACAGACGAGAAAAGTAAAAAAAAGCGATTTTTTAAAATAACGATTTTTAAAATAAAACGAGTTTTCCCAGAAAATGTAAGATGATGTAATGCAGTTATGTGAAATAATAATTTCTTCATAACAAAAGAGAAAGATAATATCAATCAAAATTCCATTTAATATATTTAATATTTTAAAACACATAATAATTAACATTTTAATATTAAAAAAAAAGATTTACTGCCTAGATTCAGATTGTTAATTGTAACCTAGAAAACACCTAAAATGACTTTGCAAGAATTAAGACTCCTCCTACATACGAAGTGACGTGAAACCTACTCACAAATCATAGTAAAAAAGCGATTTTTAAAAATAAAACGAGTTTTCCCAGAAAAAATAAGTGTTATTCACCTCGTCTTAATCAGATTTATATTATATATCAATTTAAAGAAAATCGTTAGTACCGTTTTCGAGATTTTGAAATTAGGAACTTCTTACATACCGTACCAACGCTTTCGCTTTAAAAATGGCTATTTAGATCTCAAAATATACTGCACGTAGAAATGTAAAAATTTCAGTATACGATTAGACTGCAGATATAAGACTGTTCTAGAAAAATCAGAACAATAGGACCTATATCTGCTGAGTTATTAAAAGGCGGCTTTTCGCGTTTTCTTTGATGTCGAGTTAGCTGTATATATGAGTTCCGCCATCTACGAATTCTACGATACGATACGATACGATTTTAGGCTTAAGGCTGCGTCACTCGGAATACTACTGTCTTCCATGATTAGACATAAAATTTATATTTTTTAATCCATTCACAATAAATGTCTTTTAAAATCAGTATCAATGTGTTGCTAGTCATTTATTGATTCATTGATTTTAAAAGTAAGGCAAGTCCACTTTGAATAGCATTGTTTTTTATGTTGCATGCTATTAACAAGCACACTCAGGAATTCATCACGAATACTTTAAATACCTCCAAGGCTGTTCTTAACTGCTCTGCTCAACAAGTGCAAAACGTTTTGACATATTTACAAATTCATTTTTTAACGGAAAGATATAAAATTGGAAGGCCTGGCCATGGAAAGGATTTGGAATTGAACTGTTTTTTCCATTTTTGGATCAATCCATTACCTATTGAGTTATAAGCGAATTCGATCACGTGACAAACACGTTTTTTGCCCGCTCCTGAGTGCGCTTTCTCCTTTCGTGCGGAAATTCGGTTCAAAGCACCCACTTTGACACTATTTTCTGAAAGATCTATTGCGTTTGCAAAAAAATGGAAAAAACAGCTCAATGACATAGTTTCTGAACATCAACACCAGCTAGTTTCATGCATTTTCGAACAAAAATAAATTTAAACATATGTCAGAAAGTTGCACTTTTGGATTTGAGAACACACTTAAGAAATGTAATCATAGACATACAACTTATTTCTAAATATTTTTTTTTCGCAGTTTTATTTATTTTTTGCTTATTGTAACTTTTCTAAAGAAGAATGAAATATTGAAATAAAATTAATGTCTAAAAAAAATTAAATATCTATTTTTACTTTCTTCTATCTTCAATAGAAGAAAGTGATGTAATCGACATTTTATTCGACTTCCGGTTTTCGACGGATTTACACGTTTTAGGAGTCAGATATCCCAAAAAACCTGCTTATACAAAATGTATGTTTGTATGTCCATGTATCGCCATTGTACCATCGAAAAGTGTAAATTATGCATAGAATTAAGCCAAATTTTTTGAGTATGTCTTAGGCCGTGGCGAGCAGGTTCTCCTACAATTTAGAAATATTCCGCAGTAAAGGGGCTGTGATAGCGATTTTTGTATAATTTTCTCGATTTTTAGTAGCTCTATTGCCCCATTGATTTGCCCCACTTTTGAATGTAACGACTTTTTGAATACGTTGCATTTCTTTCAATGGGATGTAATTATAATAACAAAAAATTGAATACTTTATTTTATTTATTTATTTATTTTATTTCACTTTTTCATTCTTCTTTAGAAAAGGTGACCATAAAACAAAAAATAAATTTAATTTTATAGAAAAAAAAGAGTAAAAATATTCAATAATAAATTGTATGCCAATAATTATAAATTATGATAAAACAATGCTGCCGATTCACTATAGTTGTGATAGAACTATACTAAATTATGGTTGTGCTTTTTAATATTATGCAACTAAAAAAAATTCAATAAAATAATGCCTCTAATTTCCTAAATTTAAAAGCAAACTTCTACTCAAAGCGAACTTTCCTCACTTTCAAAATCAATGCATTTGAAATAGCGTCGACCCAATAAATGAATAGTAGAAAATTTATGATGAGATTAAAAGATATTTATTGAGAATTCAATTAACACAAATTTGATGTTAATTTGCAACAAGATTTAGTTTTAACTCTTTTTTAGCCCCCGGTATGCTATTTCTTTGTCCCAGCTTATTTTGTCTCCAATAAATAACGTTACCTTGTATAAGCCAGCCGTAAAACAAAAGCCGATCTTTCATTGTGCGATTAAATACTCTACATTATTTTTTAAAACTTCTAAGCATCACACATTTTCAATGTTTATACCGTCATATTGGAAAAAAAAATACTTTTCAACGCAATTTGTCTGAAAACTGCATCTCCATTTGTTTTTGAGATATTAATTTTTTTGTAGTTTTTAGCGACATTTGTTTCATTTTGGCAACTCAAGTACTCCATTTCTGTAGAAAGTAAAGAAAAAAATGGTTGAAAAATAGCAATTATATCTTCTTGTTGTCATTTTTCCATAAAAACTGAAAAAATGTAATGAAAATTAGTGCTGTTTTGAGAAAAATATAAATGAATGATTTATAATAAAACATGGAGCTATTATAAACTATATTTAATTTTAAGCATCTATATTAATGCAAATGAAGTCATTTTACCTAAAATAAAAGCGTGTGCTTTAAGTCTTAAAGTTGAAATATATTTTACACTACAGTAGAGTCCCGATTATCCGAGTCCCGCTTAACCGAGTTATTTTTTTCTTATGGACTGGTGGCTTCTATTATTATGAAATAGCCATTATAAATGAAGCGTTAGGTGAAGATGAAGGAGCAGCCGTAAAAAGTTAGAACTCTGATTTTCTGGTCAGAATGGAAAAAAATTATGGCGATTTTTTTTTCCATTCTGACCAGAAAATCAGAGTTCTAACTTTTTACGGCTGCTCTTTCATCTTCACCTAACGCTTCATTTATAACGGCTGTTTCATAATAATAGAAGCCACCAGTCCACCGGAAGAAAATGAAGTAATGGAAATGTCGGGGGCGACACTAAATTCTGAAAAAGCAAAATTCCTGTTCTCAAGTTTTTTTTTTTTTTTTTTTTTTTTTTTTTTCAAAAATGAACTTTCCCTATTTTCAAAATCAAACTTTTAAATGACCTATGAGTAAATCATGATTGTGAGTGAGTATGTTGGTGACAATCAAACCGACTCTAAACTTGATATTTAACAAAACCATCCACAGAAATCTAGGTTCGAAAAAACTGGTGATGGTGATGGCTATGAAATAACATACCTCCGCGACCAGTTCGAACAGAATTGAGGTAAGAAGTATACACTGTAAAAAAAAATCTGTAGTTCTACAGATGTAAAGTTACATGCTTACTAAACTTTCATCTGTAACTGTACTAAAAAAAAAAAAAACTGCAAATCAACAAAACTAGTTTTTGTAAAGCTACAGAGATCTGTAACTTTACAAATTAACCTGCTAAAATACAGTAATCTTACTAAAATTTTATCTGTAACCCTGGTTGCAGTTACATGAAAAGTTCTAGGCATCCCAGTTTCCTAAAAATTTCTTAGTAACCTTACAGATTTTTTGATTTTCGGAGCAAAAGTGTGTCTGTTACATGAATTTTTGTTGAAGTTACATAAAAAGTTCTAGGAATCCCAGTTTCCTAGAAAATTTTTACTAACTTTACAGATTTTGTTTTTTACAGTGTATCCGCGAAATTCTGCTGCATTACAAGTAAACTGGCATCAAACTGGTACCTCAGTAAATAATTCACAAATTATTTGGTTACAAAATTTATCCATCTAATTTGTGTACACCGTATGTGTTTTCAAAGTACCGTAAAATTTAATAAATAAAGTAATATTTTGAATTTTTTTTTTTTTTTATGTTTTAAAACTTTTATTTTAGAGAAATGGGAAAAACTTTGTGAGATATTGATATAGATATTGATGTAGATATTGATATAATTCAATCGATGTTTTTTTTTTCCTTTTGTATTATAGATTCTTATTTCACACTGTAAAAAAATTATGTAAAGTTACTAAAGTTTTTCTAGGAAACTGGGATTCCTAGAACTTTTTATGTAACGGCAACAACAAAAATTCCTGTAACAGACGCTGTTACAGGAATTTTTGTAGATTACTTTACGGAAACATTTTGCAGATTTTTTTTTACAGTGCATTAATAATTGTTTAATGACAGTTAATTTAGTTACTATATTTAATGAACAATTATGACCCAAATTTAAAATTCCATAGAAACATCAATTTTGCCTTGTGTATTAAAATTTGTATTAATATATTTACAAATGTTTGAAATTGTCAATTTTTAAATTAATATTCTTTTTAAGCTATTGTTTTTAAACATTTGAGATGGAAACATAAATAAATAAATAAATAAATAAATCTTCAATTTATACGCATTTAATCGACTAAGTAAGATATTTTAGATGGCTTTTTCATTTTTATATGTTATTCTGTTTTAAAAGATGAAATTGATAAATTAGTTCAGTAATAAATTTTATTAAGATTTGACGATAATTATTTGTGCCAATCCAATTTTTCCCCCTGGGTTTGTGTCCATTCTAACTTCTGCATTAAAAAGAGCGAAACTTCTTTGAACTTTATTAGGTTAATTGTGGTTAAAACCTTAATATTTTCTTTTTAAAATATTCACCGTCACCTACACATAATACCTTTCTTCTCTCTCTCCCTTTTTCTTCTTTATCTGCACGAAAAATAAATCGCAAATAGTATAATTTTTTAGTATTTCTATTTGAGTAACATTTATAACTCCCGTGAGTATTTGAGTAACACTTTCGGTCGTTCAAATTGGTGTTATTATTTACTATTATTTGCTAAATAAAACTGACTTTGTTAAATAAAATTGAGAAAATATATGTAGGCTATATTAGATTGACATTTTCAAAGGAAAACCTTCAGTATTATACCGAATAGAGTTGCTAAAAGAATTTTTTTTAGGTTCATCTCCAATAATTCGTGTTGATAGCCAGGTTTTTCTTAGGTTTTTTTCAATTCTAATAGCAATCTGCTTTAAAAGCGAAAGAAGGGAAATATTAGCTTAATATTTTTTAAGTATTGCTTTCTAATAGAAACAGTGCGAAATACTATAAGCAGACACTGTAAAAAGAGACAAATTCTTCTTGATCTAAGAAAATAAAACATAACCACAAACAAAAATAAAAAAGAAAAGTGCCCAGCTAAACTGATGGCATTGAGCTCACAGGCTATTCACACTAATTGTATATCATACTCTTATTTTAAAGAATAATGCCCCTCAAAAAAATAAGTGAAGGGGAATTAGTCCCCGTTTCCCCCTTTATACTTAACCAGTGAACCTCCAAATCTAATCAGGAAAGCTCCTTATCATAATAAACCGGTATACCAAATTTGGAGCAAATCGAATAATCCTGCAAAAAAAACCCATTTATCTAAATTAAGGGGGTGGACTAGCCCCCCCCCTTTATCCTTAACCAATGAATCCCCAAAACGAATCAGGGAAGCACCTTAACATAATATACCGGTATACCAAATTTGGAGCAAAGCGAATAATTCTGCATGAAAAACCCGTTTATATAAATTAAGGGGGGTGGACTAGCCCCCTTCCCCCTGCATCCTTAACCAATGAACCCCCAAAACTATTCAGGGAAGTTCCTTAACTTAATAAACCGGTATACCAAATTCGGAGCAAATCGAATCATTCTGCATGAAAAACCCATTTATCCGAATTAAAGGGGGTGTACTAACCCCCCTTTTCCCCCTTTATCCTTAACCAATGAACCCCCAAAACTAATCAGGTAAGTTCCTTAACACAATAAACCGGTATATCAAATTCGGAGCAAATCGAATGATTCTGCATGAAAAACCCATTTATCTGAATTAAGGGGTTGGACTAACCCCGTTTTTCTCCCTTTATCCTTAACCAATGAACTCCCAAAACTAATCAGGGAAGCGCCTTATCGCAATGAACCTAGAACAAAATTTTGAAGCAAATCGGATGTTTCTATCAAGAGTTATCGCGTTACGTACATACATACAGAACGGGCGGGCACATTAGCTCTCAGGCTTTGATAGCCTGTGAGCTAACTAGTTATTGGAAGCCACTGTAACACTTACCCAGCATGCATATGCATAATATAAAATATGAAAATAAAACTGTGTAAACTATTTATAAAATACATTGCAATTTCGAAATAAAATTAAAACGTATATTTAAATATTTTTAATACATAGTAATACTTAATTACTGAATTGCGCGTTCTACTTGACTATCCCGTCGACCCATTTCGACAAATTATATAAATCGCCAAACTACTCGTAAAATTATACAAAATGGCATAATTTTTATTTTAAAAAACGAAAGAACAAATAAATTAGTACAAGATTAATAATACAAATGAAACGTCGAATTAAAAATCTCTTGATGGCGTAACAAACACGTTGCCCGTATTTGTTACGTCACTGCTGAAAATTAATTGAAAAATTAATTAAAAATTGCACACGTGTAACGTGTTTAATGTCAAGTGAATGTGACATTTAAGATAAGCCATTATTGGCATTTAATCTTATAGTTTGGCGATATTTTTTTGGCGGACGGGATATTACGCAAAAGAAACATCCTTACAACTCCAGAAATGATAATTATATTAACTAACAGTTTACTGCTTTGGATTGAACGTCTCATTTCCAGTTAAAATATATCTCTGAATTGAAATTTGAATGAAATACAGTGTCATGAAAAATCTAAGAGTGTGGAAAATATGATTAAAAATATCTCGTCAAATAATTATCCGATTGACTTTATTCTTTATTCAAAATTTATGTTTTTTTCATTGTCTTTTATATTCACTCCTTAAAATAAGCTATTTCGAAAATTTTTATATACCTTTTATCAAAAAAAAAAAAAAAAAAAAAAAAAAACTAGAGAACAGGAATTTTGCTTTTTCAGATTTTAGTGTCGCCCTCGACATTTCCATTACTTCATTTTCTTCTGGTGGACTGGTGGTTTCTATTATTATGAAAAAGCCATTATAGATGAAGCGTTTAGGGGAAGATGAAAGAACAATCGTAAAAGTTAGAACTCTGACTTTCTGGTCAGAATGGGGAAAAAAAAATGGCCATAATTTTTTTTGAAAAAAAAAATATCGACACAAAATAAGCTGGGAGAAAGAAATAGCATACAGGGGGCTAAAAAAAAGAAAAAAAAGTTCCGGATAATCGAGGTTACTGGTATTCAATAGTCTTCTTCCCATTATTACATACTAAGTACACACTAAATTTCAAGTCTCTTTCTCAGTTAGTTCGGGAGATAGAGCGTTTACAGACACACAGACAGACGGACGGCAAACTTTATTTTCTAAAAATATATTTTTCGGGATCTCTAGTGTCTAAAACGTGTAAATCCGTCATTTTTTTTTTTCGATTTTTAAAACAATTACAAGACTTACCCTATACTATGTATAGTGGGTAAGTAATACAATAACCTCTTGCAAGTTACACGCGATTCCGAAAAGCATTCTTCATCTTTAGAAACTTCAGAAATCAATATATTTTCAAGATTTAAAGAAGCATTTATACAAAGTATATTTTGTTGCCATTGATTTTCGGAAACGTTGTTGAGTCGTTTTTATAATTTATTAATCACTTTTCTCAAAAGGGAGTAAAGATTTTTAGGATGTTAATCATTCTAAAGTAGGCAGTTTCAGCTGCGTCATTGAATTTATGCATGCAAGAGTAACAAAATAACTTTAATGTTAATGCTGTTAATATGCCATCTATTTGTTGCACATAAAAATGTTTATTTAAGAATTGATAGCATTAGAAAAACTTATATTCCGGGTTGAAAAAACAGATGAATATGCTATAACAACAACTCGGAAACGTTTTCGAAAATCAGTGGCAGCAAAAGAAACTTTGTTTTTATCTTTTTTTTTAAATCTCAAAACTAAATGGATTTTTAAAGTTTCTAAAGATAAAGAAAGCTTTTTGGAATCGTGGGTGATTCGGAACAGGTTTTTGTATATTTTCGTACTTGGTTATATTATATTTTTCTAGATTAGGAAACGTTTGTCTATTTTTACAGTATAGCTTTCAATTTTCCGGGGGGTTTTCCTAATCAAATTAACATAGTATGAACTAGAAAAAATATTTAATGAAATATTTCTTGAACAGTTGATATTTTGGTGGAATACCCAGTAGCAGTGCTACTCCACTCCCTGTATATGGGTAAATGTTTATCACACCATAGAGGAGCCATGAATATAAGTCTAGCCATAGCACGATCGTGCTAAAATATAAGAAAAAAATAAGAAAAGGACTGAAAATTTTTGATAAGGTAATCCGAGAGTAAGATAAGTTAAATTAATTTAAACATTATCATAAGAATGAAATATTTTTTGTTTTAATGTCGTTGTTAATTAATTTTATTTTATAACATTTCTGGTTGTAGTTGATTAAAAAAAAAAAAAAGGAAGGTTGAAACTATTTGATGAATATAAACAGCATGCATACTACTATAAAGTATAAGTGCTTGACCGAAATTCGTACAATTCCATATTGAATATGACGACGGTCCCCTTTTCATTTTTACAGTGTCCAGACATTGAAGAGCATGAAGCACGCCACGTGTTTTGTGACGCAACTGACACAGTGAGAGGTTTTATCAATGCATGGGGGAGGCGGAGAGGGAGGGGGGGGGGGGGGGGATCTGACTATCGTCTCTAATCTCGGTGGGCAAATTTCCGGATCCGGACACCTCGACACCCTGGATAAACAATCCGGGTGACGAAAGTCTTACAGAAGTGTCAGGCACAGTCCTCAGTGTCACGTACGAAATATAAATTTTCTAGAAAGTTGAAGCAGTGCATTGTATAGAAATAATTGTTAATATTTAGACATGGCATTAAATATTTAATTTTTTTTCTTTTTAATATCGCCCATTAATTTATTAGTGCGTTATTGTAAAATATTTTCAATCCGTTTAAGGAAGAAGATATATTTCAATTATATATTTTTGTTGTTGTTGTGCTATTTACAATACCGCGGTACGATTAATGTTTTATGAAACTTATACGATTTAAACCGTTCTTCCTTGAGTTTTATTTTTAACTTCAATTGTTTTTTAATTTTAATGACAGATTTTTTTTAAGGAAAAAAAAAGTAGGACTTACATTTATCCAGTTTAACTTTTTGTTCATCTGAAAGTTTTTGAATTAGTTTTGTAATTAAACAGAAAAAAAAAATTGAAGGATAAAAGAAATTGAGACAAATATAATACCTAAATTTGTTAAAACCTGAAATCGGCACAAATTCAGCTTTAAACGAAAAATAGATCTATAAAATTTATTTTTGGGGCATTTATTTAAATGCCTTTATGAACAAGCGCCTGTAAAACTATCTTCAGCATCATAAGAGTATTGACGCGCAAAAACAACTACAACGTTAAGGCAGTTCAAAAAAAAAAAAAAAAAAAAATCAATGTTAAATACATAAAGCGTACTACTCATTGAATAAAGCGGCCATTTTTGTTCACAAACTGACAGAGCCGAATTCAAAATTTTTTGTACAATTTTTTTTAAAAAGCAACTTTGATGCAACTTTGGTTATAAGACCAAGAAATTGTCAGTGACAATAATGAAGAGAAAGAAAACCTTCTATCACCAAAAATGTGAGAGGTTCACAAATTGGTAACGGCTGTTCGCCGATATTACCAATGCAAGTGTAATATAACTGACCAAATTTTTGAGTGTGTCGCAAAGCTGGAAAATGATGTGATAAAAAAGATCATTTGTTTAAATAATGCAAATAAACGTGAGAGGTTACTTTAAATAAACTTAAATTATGCAAGTACGGCAATTTCTTTGTATATTTGTTCTCATTGATTTATTCTTTAGTGTGAACCCTTAACAGTTTCATTTTTTTTTACACAATAAATCGAAAATAGAGACAAACACCACTTATTCCGTACTAAAAAATTTGCCTTTATAATCGAAAAGTTCGCAAATTTATAAAACAAAAATTACAGTTAAAAATTAGTGGTGTTCAAAAGCTTTCAGTAACAAAGCAAGTAAACTCTTCTTACCCGAGTGGCGTTTCGGCAAGAAGGGGTTAACAACTTGTCACTTTAAAGCTTATTTTTAAACTAAAATTACTAAATTACAGAAGATGTTCATTTTAATATTAGGTTAATAACCTATTTATTTTCTGTCAAAAACTGAATTCAATTTATTAAATGAAAGGGGTTATTGTACATTATTGAAATGTTTATATCGTTTAACCCTTAAAAGTCGAAGTACTTCTTCCAGACACAGGCGTGTCTTACACGAATTTATTCGGGTGGCACCACATTTTTTTAAAGAAACATTTTTACTTGCCCTTTGATAACATATGTAAAAAATGTAATTTTAAAATGTAGTGGTGCGAATAGAATATAAAAATAGAATCATGTATATAAAGCGTGAGCGGCTGTTTGGAGACACTGGACCGCAAAGGGTTAAAATGGACTTCTGTTAGTGTGGGCAAAAGATTACTTCTTTTGCAAGTCCGCAGTAATGAAAGTTCTCTGTATATTAATTTTCATGTTTATGTCAACACAATCAAATGGATCAGTACGAAGACTTGATAATAAAATATTTTTTGTTCGTTGCTTGTGTATCTCACTTGCTCATGTTAATTTTTTTCTCGGATTGTTTAAGCATAGGAATTCTGAATTTTCGATTTTTTGTAATTCTTTATTTTTAGTCTCTATAGTGAATTAAAGTATGTTGTAACATTCGACTGAACACCCACGGGGAATAGTGAGATGTACATTCCAGATGAAAAACTTCTGTCTGTGATTACAGTGCTGACTACATTGAAAAAAATAAAAAGGGGGGGGGGATATACATAAACAGAGAAAATACAGCGCTTCTTTAATTTAGTTCTTAGATATAGTTCTTCTTGTAACTTTTTTTTTTCTCAAAAATAAACATATCAAGCATTTAAATAACAATTTAATTGAAAAAACAAAAGAGAGATAAATAAACACTAAGAGAAGTAAAAATATTCAACAGAATCAAATAAACAAGACTGGAGACTCCCTTTTTTTATTATTACCCTGTATCTTTTGTGCTTTTCTCGGCACAAGTATTAAAAAAAAATCACTTCTCTTACCAGAAAAAAATAAAATAAAATAACAAAATAAAAATTTTAGCTTAAAAAAGAAAAAAGAGAACGCAATGAGTTAGAGTAAATGGGAACGGTTGAGATAGCAAGGATTAGAAATAGCAGAGAAAAAAAATAAGGAAAAACTGGAAAAGGGTAAAAGAAAAAAGTTGCTCCTTGTACCACCCTCTCTCTGGCACTCCCTTCTTCTAGGGAAGGAGGCAAACGCAATGCAAGAGAAATCTCCGATCTCAGATGCGACCGCTCTCTGTAATAAATCTTGGTTAATTCAGTTAGGGAGCAATTTTGAGGATTGCATCGGCGTATTTCTTCCCACTCCCGCTAAGCGAGGAAGAACATACTTGGTAATTTCCTCGGCTTCGATATTATTACTCCTCTCAGAATATGCCGGCATACGAACCAGATATGGTGACATATCAGGCGGGAATTTAGTATATCCAGACGAAATTTTACTTTTATATTTTCAGTAACTGTTTCGCGGAAACACAAACGTTCAAGGTCTGATTTTCAGTTAGGAACAATAGGCCCAGGCCTAGAGTTTTAAATATTTGAGAGCTATAAAACTATATGAAAATCACTTGAATGCATCAAACTAAATTAATATTTACTTAAAGTGATAAAATACTTTTAACAATATAGATGCAAAAGATATTAAATTATAAACAGAAGTTCTCTTATACGTCCATTAAAAATATTTCAAAAATATATATTCTAAAAACACACTCAAAATATATATTAAACACTTAATTGCTAAAAAGGACGTCAAATGTTAATAAAATACATTAAAAGATCTTAATAATTTGACATGTTTCGATTGAATTTATTCAATCATCATCAGAAAAACAAATAAACACTAACAAGGAGAGGGCCAACCTTGTTAATCACAGATTTTGATTATTTTAATATATGTTATAGGGTAGAGACCCCTTAGTGTCAGGTTCAACGGATTTTATCCAACGCTCCTTTGTTCTTGAGAAACCGGGGGGGGGGGGCTAATAATAGTACACAACTTAAATACTTACATTGCAACCACAATGATAGGTTGGTCGTAGCTCGGTTGATATGGCGTTCGCTGGCTGATCTGACGGCCCGGATTCGGTACCCGAACGCGCTACATTTGTTTTTCTCCTTTTTTGTGTTATAAATATACTTGTAATTATAATTTAATAATTTCAATTACAAATTTTAATATCATACATTAATTATAATGTTAACAAATTTAAATTTATCATTTTTTAAAACTATTATTTCTCATCCTTTAAAGAGGTTTCAAAAGAAATTGGATCTATTATTGAATGATAAAAATTCCAAAATCGTGATAAAATCTGTTGTGGTGCCATCTAGTTATGATAAAATAAAAGAATATTCAAATAAAATAAAAATAAAAGCAGAAAGAAGGTAAAGGTGAAAGCAAAATAATTGAAAGCGCAAGCATACGTATTAAAAATTTAAAATATTTAATATGCAAAAAATCGGTTGTAATTTAATTCTGATGCTAATTTTTAATATAATTATGCTTATTACTTTAAAAACAGAATAATAATATTATCACATTGATTTCCTTTGTTAAAGCAATGCGTAAATGATGTTTCTTTAAAATCACGAATTGACACAATTGCTCAATATCATTGCATCGATGAAGAATATATGAGATGCATTTTAAAAGTGATTTTTTAAAAATTAACAGTTTTATGATGTTTTATACAACTATTTAGTTAAAAGTAAAAAATTAAATAGGTTAAAATTGGAATTGATATACAATATTACAAATTTTAATTGACAATGAGAATATTAATTATACTTACAAGTATATTTATAAAACAAAGAAATGAGAAAAAGAAATGCAGCGAATTCAGGTACCGAACTCGGGCCCGCGGATCAACCGGCAAACGTCGTACCAACTGAGCTACGACCAACCCATCATTGCGGTTGCAAAGTAAGTATTTAAGTTGTGTACTATTATTAGACCCCCCGATTTCTCAAGAACTGAAGAGCGTTGGATAAAATCCGTTGAACCTGACACTAAGGGGTCGCTACCCTACAACATATATTAAAATAATCAAAATCTGTGATTAACAAGATTGGCCCTCTCCTTGTAAGATGGAAAATGACAATAAACTATTACAAATGAAATTTAAAAATAAATAAATAAAAATCACGCGCGTAATATTTTAACATGTTTCACGTTATTGTTCACGTCATTGTTATTGTTGTCACGACATGTTTCACGTCATATTTCACGTCCATTGACGTCAAACATGTTAAAATATTACGCGCGTGATTTTTATTTATTTATTTTTAAATTTCATTTGTAATAGTTTATTGTCATTTTCCATCTTAGTGTTTATTTGTTTTTCTGATGATGATTGAGTAAATTCAATCGAAACATGTCAAATTATTAAGATCTTTTAATGTATTTTATTAACATTTGACGTCCTTTTTAGCAATTAAATGTTTAATATATATTTTGAGTGTGTTTTTAGAATATATATTTTTGAAACTTTTAACAAGGCAAAAAATTACCTTTATTCATATTATAGACATACGTTTCATCGCTCCGACGGCAACATCCTCAATAATGAATATTTTCGAAAACATTATTTTAGTCTAAAATAGGTAAACAAAAATCACGTGAACTCAAGCATAATGAAATTAACTGCAATATTAACAAGTTGAAAATTACTCGTCAAACGTGGCAAATGAGATGCGTTCGTACTATAAATAGTTTTATAAATATTTTTTGCGCCGCATATTGTACTGAATGTATATTTTAGTGCACTTCATAAGTGCCTATCAATTTCATTCTGTTCGAACGTTTGTAACATCATTAAAATGCACTTGAATTAATTTTTTCCTATTGGCTGTAATGTTACGGAAAATTTTTGACTGTCCCTGTAATTAAACTATACATCTCATTTTCATAAAATTTGAAATGACTTCACAAAATGTTGCAGCAATTATATATTTAAAATTTCAGACCATTCGGAAGGCTGTAACATCATTAAAATACACTTGAAATAATTTTTTCCCATTGGCCGTCATGTAACGGAAAACTTTTGACTGTCCCTGTAACTAAACTATACATCCGATTTCCATAAAATTTGAAATGACTCAGCAAAATTATGTAATATTTATGTATTTTAAATTTCAAACGATTCGGTCGCGTAGTTTTTGCGTTGTTATATGAGAAAGGACTGACAGACGGGCAGACAGACGGACTGAAAGACGACTATAGGTGCTGCGTATTTATATAATTACGAACGCTCCTAAAAATGGATATTTGTGAACATGAATTATTTAATACTATTGCTTCATTTTTCTGTTTCCAAATTTTAGGAAGTTCCATGGAGGCTGAATCATTGCAAATATTCTCACTGCTTAAGAAGATTTCTATTGATTCACGAATAATGGGTGGCAAGTAAAATTTTGATGGATAAATTATTCTACTATTTTTAAAATTAATCTGTAAAGTCTCTTTATTTTATAGGCTAGGTAAAGCAGTAGTTTTCTTGTTGTATTTGATGTTTACTATGCGTTCATTGATCCTAGTTTTAAGCTTTCTGTTTGTCATTCCTATATAAAATTGCAGTGTTCCATCTTCTTTGGTGAAAGGTATTTCATATGCCTCTGATAACTGATTTGTTCTATTGGGTCGATTTTATTACATACTATGTAAAATTAAAAAAAACATAGTATGTAAGAGAATCGACTCTACAGAATCGATGCTCTACAGAAAAATGAAGCAATAGTATTAAATAATTCAGGTTCATAAATATCCATTTTTACTTTCTTCTATCTGTAATACAAGTAGAAAGTATTGGATTCGTGAAAATTTTCGACTTCCGGTTTTCGACGGATTTACACGTTTTACGGGTCAGACATTCCAAAAAGCATGTTTTTACAAAATGTCTGTCTGTGAGCCTGTGACTCTGTCAGTCTGTCTGTATGTGACACAAATTTTGTGGGCACTCTATCTCAAGAACTAATGTACGGAATTTAATAAAAAATTATATTCAGTTAGTCCCTGATATAAATTGATGCTGATTAGTTTTGGTGTAAATCGCCCAACAGGTGGTGCTGCTATGTAGCATTTTTCACGATTTCTACATTAGCTCAACCTCCAGAACTAATTCACGGATTTTTTATCAAACTTCAGATTCAGTTAGTCCTTGACATGAATTGACGTTTTATAGATTTTGGTATAACTCGCTCAACAGGTGGCGCAGCTATGCTGCATTTTTTGCGATTTCTGCAATATCTCTGTGTTAAGAACTAATTCTTGGATTCTCAACAAACTTCAGATTCGGGTGTACTTTGATACGAATGAGTGTTGTTTATGTTTTGCTGCAAATCGCTCAACAGGTGGCGCTGCTGTGCTGCATTTTTCAGAATTTCCACTATAACTCCATCTCATTAACTAATGCGCGAATTTTCATCAGACTTCAAATTCAGATATACTTTGATATGAATTGGTGCTCAATTGATGTAATTTATTGTACTATTTAAATGATTTAATTGACGTGATTTATATAGAAGAAAGTTTTGTGATGGCCACAGCATACTAGTAAATATTGCAGTTAATTTTATTATGCTTGAGTTCACGTGATTTTTGTTTACCTGTTTTAGACTAAAATAATGTTTCCGAAAATATTTGTATCCTATTTATTATTGCCGTCAGTAGGGGAAATAGGACAGTTCAGCGCCAGCAGGTGGTGGTGGTGTGTGGATGTGGGTGGAATTCACCTTGTGGATGGAAAAGGAGGGTGGAATCCACCTGGGGGTGGAAAGGGATACTTATCCTATAGTAGGAGGGGTTAAATGTTGGAGGGGTGCTTAATTTTTGAGAGGGGCTTATTTTTTTTTTTTTTCGAATCGACTTAGAGTAGAGATGCAAATATCATACTATAACATAGGTCTTTTCGAGAGGAAGTATGAAGACACTAAATTTTTCGATGGGCTTAATTTTTGAGGGGGGCTTAATTTTTGAGGGGGCTTAATTTTTTTTTATTGATTTAGTATTAGAATGGAAATATCATACTATAACATAGTGAGTTAGGTGTTTTCGAAAGGGAGTTTGAGGGGTCTAAATATTTTAGTGGGGCTTATTTTTAGGAGGGCTTAATTTTTTTTTCTTCTTCGAATCGACATAGGGTAGAAATGGAAATTCATACTATAACATAGAGATGTAGGTATTTTCGAAAGGGAGTTTGAGGAGCCTAAATTTTTTAGAGCTTTTTTTTTTTTAGGGGGGCTTAATTTTTAAGGATGATTTTTTTTTTTTTTTTTTCTGAATTGTCTTAGAATTTGAATGAAGATAAACATGTCTTATGTTTTCTGAAAAAATTTTTGATGCTGCCATCTGTATGCGGTAGTGCGAATTTATTATTGAAAATAGTATTTTATTTTTGAAAAGTTTTGAGGAAGGTTTGAACCTGCAAAATAGTCTCTTGGCTCGATGATATGTTGAAGACTTAACGATTCGAGCCAAGAAACTATGTCTATATGTTTAGATTTTAGATGTTTCAAAACAAAAAATTGTATTCCCCCTTCTGTATGAGCAAAGAGAGGTTGGTTTCTTAAGATAACTCATTAATACCTATTTTAACTGCTCACTCTGTGAATTCTTTTAATGTGTATGATTTTTATTTTTAGTTTAACTGATTTTATCGATTTTGTGAATGAGAGTTTGATTATTTTACCAAGCTAAGGTTTCGAACCTGCGAACTCCAATTCAAATTTAATTTTTTGTAACCGATAAGCTATCCACTATCCAGACCGTGCCCCGACAATTACTGAATTACTTTTAAACACTATATATTTTTAAAAATACCTACCTCTCCCTATTTCTTACACTAGAGAAGTTAATACAGTTTATGTTTAAATAGAAGAAATGATTAATTTTGGATATTTCTTTAATAAGCAACTCATTTTTTAGATCGATTAGAAGGCTACCAAACGATTTGAATTAAACATTGTTTTTACCAGTATTAATCTTTCTTACCTAATTAAAAAATTGTACTTTTTCTTGTAACCCATTTCATTCACTTAATATTCCATATCCTATTCATTTGATCATCTGAAATTTCAAATACACTTCCTAAACCCCATTATCAACGTTTCTCACTATCTTTCACAAACATCCGATTAGTATAATCAGCTTTTTTCAACAGAAGATAGCTAATATGTAAATATTGATAACTATTGAAGAGATTATTTTACTTGTTTACAGATTTTAAATGAAAGTTTGAAATATTTGTCAGATTTTCTATTTATCAATTATTGGAAATTCAATCAACTCATAGTTTGTTATTGCAATAGATAATTATTTGATGATTCTACACTAGTTCTAATGAATTTTAAAACTACTGCTTCACTTCAACTCATTCTTTTATACAGTTTAATAAATTTAGTATGAATTAAACCATTGGTTTGTCATATATTTCACTGAAATAATAAAATTAATTTGTAAAACCTTAGAATGACGAATTCAAAAACGTAACATGATGAATCATATACTTTTTAAACATTACATAAATACATTTGGATTGATTCACTTCCTGTGAACTTTCTACACATACTTTTTTTATGCCACGTGTTTTTCTGAAATTTTTGCACCAATCATATTACATGATTTGCACTATCGTAATAATTTTTTAACATGCGACCCCTATGATTATATATAAAATTGAATGAAACGAGACTTTTTCATTAGTGTTTGCTATTTTTTGAGTGTGTGAAGACTTTTTTTTTTCACTTAGGATAATATGGCTAGTTTTCAAGATGGACATTCTACTATGTTAAGCGAAGATGTATCACGTTTGAATAATCAATATTTTTCATCAAGATTAAATGATCAAGACATGGAATTAATAGTACAACCTAAAGTAGAACCCGTTTCAGATAATGAAGCGGAATCCTCCTCATCAGAACTGAAGAAACAGAAGCCACCTTTTTTGTGTACTGTATGCAGTAAATCTTTTTTACGAAAAGGCAATTTAAAACAACATTTGATGATTCATTCAGAAGAAAGACCATTTATATGTGACATCTGCCAAAAAGCATTCTCTAGAAAGGCTATTTTGAATCGTCATAAACTATCCCATTTAAAGATTCCTTCAAAACATAAATGTGATTCATGCGGTGAAACGTTCTCAAGAAAGTATGACTTATTAAAACACATGAAGATCCACAAGTCCTCCAAAAAGGATAAATGTATACAGCGTAGTAAAATATTCAATCGCAAGTCCGATGTTTTATATCATTTGAAAACTTCACACATAGTTAGATCCAAAATTGATAATTCATCCTCTTTGAAAGATATGTTTTTTGAGAAGGTTAAGCATTTTAAAAGGCAAAATGCGTTAAACATATTTACTAAAACTGTAATCAACTCTAACGAGGAGAATGCTACAGACTTTAACACATTTTTTAATAGTATTCAATCGGATGTTTTAAACGAATTAAACTATCAGATTCAAGTTAAAAGATCGATGAAATGGTATGCAAGTGTACAAGTTGTTGTATATCGCGTAACACAGGAGGGTGTCTTAGAGACTGCCACTCCCTATTTCCTTTCAAAAACTATACTTGAATTAACGAATCAAAACTTATCTGAACATGTCCAAGATACCTTTGCAAAAATTATTAAGTCCTATGAGAAGTCCACCAGACGTGGTTTTAATTGGACATTAGATAAAATATTGAATTTAGAACTGTCTACCTTTAAAATATAACATGATTTCAAATGTTTATACCGTTTTGAAATATGTGTACTCATGTTCTCACTATTGTAACTATTGAAAATGACGAATAACTAATGTGTAAATGAAAAAGCTGTTGTCTGTTTATTTTTGTTAGAACAACTTGTGATTTTTAATAACTCATGAAGTCGTAACGACTTTACTTACTATTTTTTTTTTCAATTTCTTATCAAATGAATAATGAGTTAACTATCTTTTATTAATTTCGTATTGAAAGTCTGAAATTATCCCTTGAAATATTTATTTTTCAATATTTCTAATTTTTTTTATAATTATTTTTAAAGTTTAATATATCACTCGTTGTTTGTATAAACAATTGTTATTGCTCAATAATAATAATATTATCATTTATTTCCATACAATTCTTCAAAACAAAAAATAATAAAACTAAAATCATTATCATTAAATATCATACACCACTTATATAAAAATTGTTACTTTGTGTTGCCATACTATTCTTCAAAAAAAGAATAAAACTAAAACTATTAACATTAAATATCATATACTGTAAATATAAAAATTGTTACCTTGTGTTGCCATACTATTCTTCAAAAAAGGATAAAACCATTGACATAATATATTATTCACCACTTAAATAAACTGTTTATATATATATATTTTTTTAGACTTAAACTAAAATTAATGACATTACTAATTCTTTTAAGTGTTTATCTGTAACCGACACTGATTTTTAACGTATATTAAGGGATGTGCTGTTTCTAAACATTCAGTTTCCAACTGATTTTTGTTCTAACTTCATCTAATATTACCTTTATTTTTTGAAAATGGGCTCTGTAGTAAATATGTTAAAAAGATCTTCCGACAAAGTGGCTTCTTCTTCAAAGTATCAACGTTTAGAAGAACCTAATGACCCCACTTCTGCGAGTGAATTAAATATACCAAGATTGGAAATACCTAATTTATTAAACACTGACTGTGGAACAATATCACGTGATTTATCCACTACTGATTACTCACCGAATGTGAAATCTGAAATCGATATGAATTTTTTTATCCCTAACTTTTGTGATGATACTACATCTTTCAAGAATTCATGCCAAGAGTCAATTTCTGTCGAGGACTATTTGAATATATTTTTCAAAGACATAAATTTTGAATCCGCTTTAACCTCGACCCCAGCTAGTAACATAATTTCCCAAGACGAATCCTTTCAAGAACGTACTCTTGACCAAGAGGTTTCTGATTCCCAACCAAGCAACCTTTCTAAAGCAAGTGATGAATTACAAAGCACAACCGCACCTACGAATGTCATTCCACAGTCTAAAACTAGCAAATCCAATCATCCTATTGTATTTCGAGAAGAACTCAGTGACTGTATCTTTTTAATTTTAAAGTTGCATAATAGACAATTTCATATTCATATTCGAGAACGCAGTGGGCTTACAAGTGAAGAAATTCTAACGAAAAATGGTATTATTATGGATGTTAACAGCTGGTTCGAATTTTGCAAAAAAAATTTTTCATTTAATTTGAGATATAAAAGTTTCTCATTTGTTTCTAATAACATGATATTAGTGTTAAATTTTAATAATTCTATCATGCGAATTAAAAATTTAAAGAATTATTCTCACATTGCCTTAAACGAGTATCAGTTGCTGAAATTAAAAGAAAAAATACATGATTTGAATAAGGAACTTCTTCAGCATATATATGTAAACCATATACCAAGCTTAATTAGACAGAAATGTATCATTGGTCATATATCTACAGAAAATGAACTCATGTTGCAGTCTAAACTTATAACATGTATTGAGAATAATGTATTAACTATACTAAACCGCATTTTTGAATGTGATGGATGTATTTTTAATCAGAAATCTCAAAGCCCCCATTCCTGTTGTATACTAAATAATCGACAAAAATTTGAAAAACTAGGAGAGATGTTATTAACACTTATAGATTTAGATTTTGTTATTTCCTCATTTTTAAACGGAGTGGATTGTGTTAGTGAAAACTTTTTATCAAACATTCATGTAGAAACAATTTAAAACGAATTGTTTAAAATAAAATAAAATGTATTGCTATCCTTTTTAATACGTGTGTGTTTATTTTTCCAAAGTGTATGTTTATTTTGTTATGTCTTTTAGAACTTTTAATAGAGTGTTGACTTAAATTTGCATATGTATATAACTAAAGAAATCAACAATTCTTTAGTAATTAAAAAAATTAACACAAGTTTAAAATATTAAACTAATAATCTTAATACTATAATTTCTACTTGCTAATATATATATATATATATGAAACTTAATAATATAAAAAAGTTTTCAATAATAATAATAAGTTTAGAAAATTAAAAAGTTTAAAAAACAAAATTAAGAAACTCAATAAAAAAAAATATTTGAAAAGTTAAAAAAATAAAGTTTTCAAAATTAAAAAATCTTATAAAAAAATAATAATTAAAAAAAATTATTAAAGTTTACAAAAGTTTAAAAAAAAAAAACTTGAAAAAAAAAACTAAAAAAAAAAATTAAGTTATCAAAATTTTAAAAATTTTAAAAACTTAATACATTAAGTTTTCAAAGGTGAGTTTACTTATTCATATATGTATACATGCATGTGACTTTCATTATGTTTTAGTTTAATACTTCTTTTTATCCTATAAAAGTGTTAGATTAATATATACTTATAAAAATATTTGTAAGTTAAATTAAAAAAAAAAGTAACTTATAAAAAAAATGTTTACAAAATTAAAAAAACAAAACCTTTGTAAATAAAAAAAAGTTTTCAAAATTTAAAGAAAAAACTTTTTAAATAAAAAAATGTTTTCAAAATTAAAAAAAAAATGTAAGTAAAAAAAAAAGTTTTCAAAATTAAAAAAAAAAATTGTAAGTTAAAAAAAAGTTTTCAAAAAAAAAATACTTTGTATATAAAAAAAAATATTAAAAAGTTTATAAAATTAAAAAGTTAAAAAAAAAACTTTGTAAAAAGTTTTCAAAATTAAGTTATCAAAATTAAAAAAAAAAACTTAATAAATTATGTTATCAAAAGTCAGTTCACCTAACTGTATATATATCTGACTTTCATAATTAAAAAAGTTATCAAAAAGTTGAATTAGATTGCAAATACAAGTATACAATCAATCATATATCAATCAGCCATAGCAATTAATTGTTCAATCAATTAACCAATCAATGATATCAATTAATCAATAAATCAAACCAATCAATCATATTAATCAACCAAACAATAATATCAATCAGTCATATCGATCAATAAATCAAACCAATCAATCAATCATATTAATCAACCAAACAATAATATCAATCAGTCGTATCGATCAATAAATCAAACCAATCAATCATATTAATCAACCAAACAATAATATCAATTAATCATATCGATCAATAAATCATATTAATCATATCAGGCAATCATATCAAGCTATCATATCAATCAATCATACAAATCATTCATATCAGTCAATCATATCAATCAACCAATCATTCATATCAATCAATGATTCATATTAATCATATCAATCGATCAATCAAGATACCGAATACAAGTATTCATACAAATAAATCACATCAATTGCAGTTCAAGTATTACAAGTTAGTATAATAACATTATAAGAAAGTTTTGAAGTAATACAATGATTAACTACCAACATTTTGTAACAGCACTTTTACAAAAGCAATGTATGAATAGATATTTTAGTTACAAAAAATATTTAAAATGTTTTTGAAAGTTAACAAAATTATTTTCCAAAAATGTTAAAAACATTACAAGCTGCTAAAACCTACAATTTAACAAGAATGAGTTGTCCTATATTTCCTTTATATTTGCATGTCCTATATTTCCTTTCTATTTGCATTTGAGTATATGTATACGGATTCCTCGCTTTAATTATGTTCTGTAGTATACACTTAAAATATATATAGTATATATAAAACATTAAATTAAAATATTCTTTAGTTATTAAAAAGTTTAAAAAATTAGCAATTTTTTTAATATTATAAGATAACAAAAATTATTTTGTAATTTATTAAAAGTGAATTTACCTATCTCTATATATGCGTTTCATAAGATAAATCTTCTTTATATTAACATCCTACCCACATTTTATTTTATAGTTATACACATAGAAACGAAAAAAAAAATAAACAGTATATTATTAAATTCTTCAATTTAAAATTTTAATACATACATACTTAAACATTTATATAAAAATAATGAACTCACCATGTTTGAATTCAGAAAAGAGATGATGAGCTTATCACGTGGTAGATTATGACGTAATCAATTAGGTATCACGTGCCTTCCTCGTGCCTTTTGATTGTCTTATCTACAATCAGATTGTATTATCAATCACGCGATCTAACTGATATGAGTCTATACCAAGACACTAGCCATTTTCACTTCAGTCATCGAATATGTAGGTCGTATATTATTTTGAAAGTCTTTTATTTTATGGAATATTCAGCAACATGACATCAGATATTTGCAAATAAAACCCTATTAAAATCTTTCTCGCAATTGTGAACAAAGATTAATTTTCATATTGTTTAAGTATAATCATTGATTATTTAACTGGATAATAATATTTTTAGAAGTAACTTAAATTTCTTATAAAAACGGAAGTATTTATTGCATCATTCATAGAATTCAAGTTTGAATATTAACCAAAATTTTTAAACTTTTATAAACTCTTTATACTAGAATATATACTAGTTTTTACTAAGTACTAGTATATACTAAATACTAGTATAAATTATAAAAGTTTAAAAAACTTGGTTAATATTCAAACTTGAATTCTATGAATGATGCAATAAATACTTCCGTTTTTATAAGAAATTTAAGTTACTTCTAAAAATATTTTTATCCAGTTAAATAATCAATGATTATACTTAAACAATATGAAAATTAATCTTTGTTCACAATTGCGAGAAAGATTTTAATAGGATTTTATTTGCAAATATCTGATGTCATGTTGCTGAAGATTCCATAAAATGAAAGACTTTCAAAATAATATACGACCTACATATTCGATGACTGAAGTGAAAATGGCTAGTGTCTTGGTATAGACTCATATCAGTTAAATCACGTGATTGATAATACAATCTGATTGTAGATAAGACAATCAAAAGGCACGAGGAAGGCACGTGATATCTAATTGATTACGTCATAATCTACCACGTGATAAGCTCATCATCTCTTTTCTGAATTCAAACATGATGAGTTCATTATTTTTATATAAATGTTTAAGTATGTATGTATTAAAATTTTAAATTGAAGAATTTAATAATAGATTGTTTATTTTTTTTTTCGTTTCGATGTGTATAACTATAAAATAAAATGTGGGTAGGATGTTAATATAAAGAAGATTTATCTTATGAAACGCATATATAGAGATAGGTAAATTCACTTTTAATAAATTACAAAATAATTTTTGTTATCTTATAATATTAAAAAAAAATGCTAATTTTTTAAACTTTTTAATAACTAAAGAATATTTTAATTTAATGTTTTATATATACTATATATATTTTAAGTGTATACTACAGAACATAATTAAAACGAGGAATCCGTATACATATACTCAAATGCAAATAGAAAGGAAATATAGGACATGCAAATATAAAGGAAATATAGGACAACTCATTCTTGTTAAATTGTAGGTTTTAGCAGCTTGTAATGTTTTTAACATTTTTGGAAAATAATTTTGTTAACTTTCAAAAGCATTTTAAATATTTTTTGTAACTAAAATATCTATTCATACATTGCTTTTGTAAAAGTGCTGTTACAAAATGTTGGTAGTTAATCATTGTATTAATTCAAAACTTTCTTATAATGTTATTATACTAACTTGTAATACTTGAACTGCAATTGATGTGATTTATTTGTATGAATACTTGTATTCGGTATTTTGATTGATCGATTGATATGATTAATATGAATCATTGATTGATATGAATGATTGGTTGATTGATATGATTGACTGATATGAATGATTGGTTGATTGATTGATATGATTGATTGATATGATAACTTGATATGATTGCTTGATATGATTGCTTGATATGATTTATTGATCGATATGATTAATTGATATTATTGTTTGGTTGATTAATATGATTGATTGGTTTGATTTATTGATCGATACGATTGATTGATATTATTGATTGATTGATTGATTGATTGGTTTGATTTATTGATCGATATGACTGATTGATATTATTGTTTGGTTGATTAATATGATTGATTGATTGGTTTGATTTATTGATTAATTGATATCATTGATTGGTTAATTGATTGAACAATTAATTGCTATGACTGATTGATATAGGATTGATTGTATACTTGTATTTGCAATCTAATTCAACTTTTTGATAACTTTTTTAATTATGAAAGTCAGATATATATACAGTTAGGTGAACTGACTTTTGATAACATAAATTATTAAGTTTTTTTTAAAATTTTGATAACTTAATTTTGAAAACTTTTTACAAAGTTTTTTTTTAACTTTTTAATTTTATAAACTTTTTAATATTTTTTTTTTATATACAAAGTATTTTTTTTAATTTTGAAAACTTTTTTTTTTACTTACAATTTTTTTTTAAATTTTTAAAACATTTTTTTATTTTAAAAGTTTTTTCTTTAAATTTTGAAAACTTTTTTTTATTTAGAAAGGTTTTGTTTTTTTAATTTTGTAAACATTTTTTTTATAAGTTACTTTTTTTTTAAATTTAACTTACAAATATTTTTATAAGTATATATTAATCTAACACTTTTATAGGATAAAAAGAAGTATTAAACTAAAGCATAATGAAAGTCACATGCATGTATACATATACGAATAAGTAAACTCACTTTTGAAAACGTAATGTATTAAGTTTTTAAAATTTTTTAAATTTTGATAACTTAATTTTTTTTTTAGTTTTTTTTTTCAAGTTTTTTTTTTTAAACTTTTGTAAACTTTAATAATTTTTTTTTAATTATTATTTTTTTTATAAAGATTTTTTAATTTTGAAAACTTTATTTTTTTAACTTTTCAAATATTTTTTTTTTATTGAGTTTCTTAATTTTGTTTTTTAAACTTTTTAATTTTCTAAACTTATTATTATTATTGAAAACTTTTTTATATTATTAAGTTTCATATATATATATATATATATATATATATTAGAAAGTAGAAATTATAGTATTAAGATTATTAGTTTAATATTTTAAACTTGCGTTAATTTTTTTAATTACTAAAGAATTGTTGATTTCTTTAGTTATATACATATGCAAATTTAAGTCAACACTCTATTAAAAGTTCTAAAAGACATAACAAAAAAAACATACACTTTGGAAAAATAAACACACACGTATTAAAAAGGATAGCAATACGTTTTATTTTAAACAATTCGTTTTGAATTGTTTCTACATGAATGTTTGATAAAAAGTTTTCACTAACACAGTCCACTCCGTTTAAAAATGAGGAAATAACAAAATCTAAATCTATAAGTGTTAATAACATCTCTCCTAGTTTTTCAAATTTTTGTCGATTATTTAGTATACAACAGGAATGAGGGCTTTGAGATTTCTGATTAAAAATACATCCATCACATTCAAAAATGCGGTTTAGTATAGTTAATACATTATTCTCAATACATGTTATAAGTTTAGACTGCAACATGAGTTCATTTTCTGTAGATATATGACCAATGATGCATTTCTGTCTAATTAAGCTTGGTATATGGTTTACATATATATGCTGAAGAAGTTCCTTATTCAAATCATGTATTTTTTCTTTTAATTTCAGCAACTGATACTCGTTTAAGGCAATGTGAGAATAATTCTTTAAATTTTTAATTCGCATGATAGAATTATTAAAATTTAACACTAATATCATGTTATTAGAAACAAATGAGAAACTTTTATATCTCAAATTAAATGAAAAAATTTTTTTGCAAAATTCGAACCAGCTGTTAACATCCATAATAATACCATTTTTCGTTAGAATTTCTTCACTAGTAAGCCCACTGCGTTTAAACTCTCGAATATGAATATGAAATTGTCTATTATGCAACTTTAAAATTAAAAAGATACAGTCACTGAATTCTTCTCGAAATACAATAGGATGATTGGATTTGCTAGTTTTAGACTGTGGAATGATATTCGTAGGTGGGGTTGTGCTTTGTAATTCATCACTTGCTTTAGAAAGGTTGCTTGGTTGGGAATCAGATATTTCTTGGTCAATAGTACGTTCTTGAAAGGATTCGTCTTGGGAAATTATGTTACTAGCTGGGGTCGAGGTTAAAGCGGATTCAAAATTCATGTCTTTGAAAAATATATTCAAATAGTCCTCGACAGAAATTGACTCTTGGCATGAATTCTTGAAAGATGTAGTATCATCACCAAAGTTAGGGATAAAAAAATTCATATCGATTTCAGATTTCACATTCGGTGAGTAATCAGTAGTGGATAAATCACGTGATATTGTTCCACAGTCAGTGTTTAATAAATTAGGAATTTCCAATCTTGGTATATTTAATTCACTCGCAGAAGTGGGGTCATTAGGTTCTTCTAAACGTTGATACTTTGAAGAAGAAGCCACTTCGTCGGAAGATCTTTTTAACATATTTACTACAGAACCCATTTTCAAAAAATAAAGGTAATATTAGATGAAGTTAGAACAAAAATCAGTTGGAAACTGAATGTTTAGAAACAGCACATCCCTTAATATACGTTAAAAATCAGTGTCGGTTACAGATAAACACTTAAAAGAATTAGTAATGTCACTAATTTTAGTTTAAGTCTAAAAATATATATATATATAAACAGTTTATTTAAGTGGTGAATAATATATTATGTCAATGGTTTTATCCTTTTTTGAAGAATAGTATGGCAACACAAGGTAACAATTTTTATATTTACAGTATATGATATTTAATGTTAATAGTTTTAGTTTTATTCTTTTTTTGAAGAATAGTATGGCAACACAAAGTAACAATTTTTATATAAGTGGTGTATGATATTTAATGATAATGATTTTAGTTTTATTATTTTTTGTTTTGAAGAATTGTATGGTAATAAATGATAATATTATTATTATTGAGCAATAACAATTGTTTATACAAACAACCAGTGATATATTAAACTATAAAAATAATTATAAAAAAAATTAGAAATATTGAAAAATAACTATTTCAAAGGGATAATTTCAGACTTTCAATATGAAATTAATAAAAGATAGTTAACTCATTATTCATTTGATAAGAAATTGAAAAAAAAAACATAGTAAGTAAAGTCGTTACGACTTCATGAGTTATTAAAAATCACAAGTTGTTCTAACAAAAATAAACAGACAACAGCTTTTTCATTTACACATTAGTTATTCGTCATTTTCAATAGCTACAATAGTGAGAACATGAGTACACATATTTCAAAACGGTATAAACATTTCAAATCATGTTATATTTTAAAGCTAGATAGTTCTAAATTCAATATTTGATCTAATGTCCAATTAAAACCACGTCTGGTGGACTTCTCATAGGACTTAATAATTTTTGCAAAGGTATCTTGGACATGTTCAGATAAGTTTTGATTCGTTAATTCAAGTATAGTTTTTGAAAGGAAATAGGGAGTGGCAGTCTCTAAGACACCCTCCTGTGTTACGCGATATACAACAACTTGTACACTTGCATACCATTTCATCGATCTTTTAACTTGAATCTGATAGTTTAATTCGTTTAAAACATCCGATTGAATACTATTAAAAAATGAGTTAAAGTCTGTAGCATTCTCCTCGTTAGAGTACATTACAGTTTTAGTAAATATATTTAACGCATTTTGCCTTTTAAAATGCTTAACCTTCTCAAAAAACATATCTTTCAAAGAGGATGAATTATCAATTTTGGATCTAACTCTGTGTGAAGTTTTCAAATGATATAAAACATCGGACTTGTGATTGAATATTTCACTACGCTGTATACATTTATCCTTTTTGGAGGACTTGTGGATCTTCATGTGTTTTAATAAGTCATACTTTCTTGAGAACGTTTCACCGCATGAATCACATTTATGTTTTGAAGGAATCTTTAAATGAAATAGTTTATGACGATTCAAAATAGCCTTTCTAGAGAATGCTTTTTGGCAGATGTCACATATAAATGGTCTTTCTTCTGAATGAACCATCAAATGTTGTTTTAAATTGCCTTTTCGTAAAAAAGATTTGCTGCAAACAGTACACAAAAAAGGTGGCTTCTGTTTCTTCAGTTCTGATGAGGAGGATTCCGCTTCATTATCTGAAACGGGTTCTACTTTAGGTTGTACTATTAATTCCATGTCTTGATCATTTAATCTTGATGAAAAATATTGATTATTCAAACGTGATACATCATCGCTTAACATAGTAGAATGTCCATCTTGAAAACTAGCCATATTATCCTAAGTGAAAAAAAAACGTCTTCACACACTCAAAAAATAGCAAACACTAATGAAAAAGTCTCGTTTCATTCAATTTTATATATAATGATAGGGGTCGCATGTTAAAAAATTATTACGATAGTGCAAATCATGTAATATGATTGGTGCAAAAATTTCAGAAAAACACGTGGCATAAAAAAAGTATGTGTAGAAAGTTCACAGGAAGTGAATCAATCCAAATGTATTTATGTAATGTTTAAAAAGTATATGATTCATCATGTTACGTTTTTGAATTCGTCATTCTAAGGTTTTACAAATTAATTTTATTATTTCAGTGAAATATATGACAAACCAATGGTTTAATTCATACTAAATTTATTAAACTGTATAAAAGAATGAGTTGAAGTGAAGCAGTAGTTTTAAAATTCATTAGAACTAGTGTAGAATCATCAAATAATTATCTATTGCAATAACGAACTATGAGTTGATTGAATTTCCAATAATTGATAAATAGAAAATCTGACAAATATTTCAAACTTTCATTTAAAATCTGTAAACAAGTAAAATAATCTCTTCAATAGTTATCAATATTTACATATTAGCTATCTTCTGTTGAAAAAAGCTGATTATACTAATCGGATGTTTGTGAAAGATAGTGAGAAACGTTGATAATGGGGTTTAGGAAGTGTATTTGAAATTTCAGATGATCAAATGAATAGGATATGGAATATTAAGTGAATGAAATGGTTTACAAGAAAAAGTACAATTTTTTAATTATTTAAGAAAGATTAATACTGGTAAAAACAATGTTTAATTCAAATCGTTTGGTAGCCTTCTAATCGATCTAAAAAATGAGTTGCTTATTAAAGAAATATCCAAAATTAATCATTTCTTCTATTTAAACATAAATTGCATTAACTTCTCTAGTGTAAGAAATAGGGAGAGGTAGGTATTTTTAAAAATATATAGTGTTTAAAAGTAATTCACTAATTGTCGGGGCACGGTCTGGATAGTGGATAGCTTATCGGTTACAAAAAATTAAATTTGAATTGGAGTTCGCAGGTTCGAAACCTTAGCTTGGTAAAATAATCAAACTCTCATTCACAAAATCGATAAAATCAGTTAAACTAAAAATAAAAATCATACACATTAAAAGAATTCACAGAGTGAGCAGTTAAAATAGGTATTAATGAGTTATCTTAAGAAACCAACCTCTCTTTGCGCATACAGAAGGGGGAATACAATTTTTTGTTTTGAAACATCTAAAATCTAAACATATAGACATAGTTTCTTGGCTCGATTAGTTAAGTCTTCAACATATCATCGAGCCAAGAGACTATTTTGCAGGTTCAAACCTTCCTCAAAACTTTTCAAAAATAAAATACTATTTTCAATAATAAATTCGCACTACCGCATACAGATGGCAGCATCAAAATTTTTTTTCTGAAAACATAAGACATTTTTATCTTCATTCAAATTCTAAGACAATTCAGAAAAAAATCATCCTTAAAAATTAAGCCCCCCTAAAAAATAAGCCCTCTAAAAAATTTAGGCTTCTCAAACTCCCTTTCGAAAATACCTACATCTCTATGTTTTAGTATGATATTTCCATTTCTACCCTATGTCGATTCGAAGAAAAAAAAAATTAAGCCCCCCTAAAAATAAGCCCCACTAAAATATTTAGACCCCTCAAACTCCCTTTCGAAAACACCTAACTCACTATGTTATAGTATGATATTTCCATTCTAATACTAAATCAATAAAAAAAAAATTAAGCCCCCTCAAAAATTAAGCCCCCCTCAAAAATTAAACCCATCGAAAAATTTAGTGTCTTCATACTTCCTCTCGAAAAGACCTATGTTATAGTATGATATTTCCATCTCTACTCTAAGTCGATTCGAAAAAAAAAAAAATAAGCCCCTCTCAAAAATTAAGCACCCCTCCAACATTTAACCCCTCCTACTATAGGCTAAGTCTCCCTTTCCACCCCCAGGTGGATTCCACCCTCCTCCTCCATCCACAAGGTGGATTCCACCTATATCCACACACCACCACCACCTGCTGGCGCTGAACTGTCCTATTTCCCCTACTGCCGTCGGAGCAATGAAACATATATCTATAATATGAATAAATAAAGGTAATTTTTTGCCTTGTTAAAAGTATTTTATCACTTTAAGTAAATATTAATTTAGTTTGATTTAAGAGCTATTCATCCACACCTTAAATTTTGTCTCATGTGAAATGAAGTTAGAAATTAATCTAATATTTTATTAGTCTAATAAAATGCACTATATATTTGTTATTATTATTATTATTATTATTATTATTATTATTATTATTATTATATTATATATAACTTCAAAAATCAGGCATAATCGGGACCGAGACTATGCAGGATTTTTGAAGATTCCGGATTTTTGAAGGAATATCAATGTAGTAACTAGGAATATCAAAAGTAGTTCTAATTCTTAATGGTGTTTTTAGCCATAATTTAATTAATTATTAGGTGATAATTATGTAAGTAAAAGAAAAAATTAAATATAAAAAAAATTAATTTACAGAAAAAAATCTAATAAAGAGTGAAATTATTTCTTCTGTTGTAATTTCGGAAACATCGATGTCAACTTTGTTTGCTTCAATATTTTTGGCAGTTTTTTAACAAGGTTTTTTTTTTTTTTTTTTTTTTTTTTTTTAAATACAAATTAAGAATGTCTGTATTGGAAATACAGTCTTGTTTCTCTAAAACATATATTAATTCTCCAATTAAATTTATCCATTTTTCTAGTGACACTTCTCTTCTGCCGGTTGTTCATCCTCGTCATCTGAGCTTCTACTAGCATTATCGATGATTCTATTGAGCACAGCGTCAGTGATCTCGCTGGCCGTTAGATTGTTCGCTGTTGATGATGTATTTTCGTCAATGTATTTTAGCCGATTATCTATATCCCTATTTTCTACACTTAGTGCAATTTAAGGTTTTGCATGTTCAATCAGCTAATAAATTGCGGTCTTTTCACGACATATTTGAAAGCCTGAAAATTCTTTCTCATAACTGATGTCGCCGTTGCCGAAAATTCGTTCCGGAGATATATTGTGCCATGCATTCGCCAAAGTTATCCCCAAAGTTGTTCCCGTTGCTAAGCAACAGTGCAGCTCCCAGAAAATTCGCTTAGAAAATAATTCCATCTGACAAATGAAAAAAAGAAGTAAAATATTCTTTTTTTGCATTTTTACTTTCGATCTTGAAGTTTTTAATTAATAAAGAATTGATGTTTTTCTTCACCCATAACTTGAAAGTGCAAAAGAAAAAGGAAGGGAAAAGATGGTTTTGATGCCGAATTTTTTAAGGTGCCGGATTTCTGAATGCCGGATTTTTGAAGTCATACTACATTATTATTATTATTATTATTTTCTTATTTATTCTTATTTCCACCTTATTTATTCATAACCAAACAAATATTCTAATTGCGTCCCTACGGCGGCACAGACCACCATCTCATCGAGTTGACGGCTGAAATTCCAGGATTAGATAAACTCGATATGCATATTAACCCTCTGTCTACCAGAAGGGTCCAATGGACCCGACATGTACATTCAAAATATTTATTCAAACTAGAAATTTCTTCAAAACAAACTAAATTTATAAATCAGACAATAATAAGTTAAACAAACAAATTAAATAGTTTTAAGTAAAAATTCTGGTGTAGAATGTTTTTATAAAACTTGAGTAAAATTTTCGGTAGTTCTAGGGTTAAAATGCAACGGGTCTGCTAAGTCATATCTTGGTGGAAAACGCTTGCAAACCCGATTTTAGTGGTTGACTGGTAGGCTTACCATTGCGTTTTCCTGCACCCAGTCCTCCATATTTTCGCACATTTGAGTGCAGGAAAACACAACGTTAAACCTGCCGATCAACCATTAAAATCGGGTCTGCATGTGTTTTCCACCAAGATATGGCTTGGCAGACCAGTTGTATTTTAATATGCGAATCGAGTTTTAACTAATCTTGTAATTTCAGCCGTCAACTCGATGAAGTGATGGTCTGTTCAGCCGACTTCCTATCTAGTATATGGTATTTGAAGATGCCAATTACTCTATCTTAAAAATGAAGTAAGGCAAGTTGTACCAAAGAGTAACGAATTTTGCTTTGCTTGCGTATGCTGGTTTTGAGAATGGTTTTGATTTTGATTTTGGACTTTTGGTTTAATTTTCATTCTTATTAACAAGTTTGTACGAATAAATATTCATTGAATTCAAAATCCAGTGTGAATGAATATTCGTTACTTTCGCCAAAGTAAATTTAGACACGAATTACCCTCTTTTAACACTTTCCAACATATTTGAAAAGTGTTTTTTAATTCGGTTTGTTTGCTTGTCCGTGTTCTAACTCTCGTAAATATACTCGGATTGTCATGCAAGTTACATATCTTAATTATGTTAATTATAGCACGTTTTCTATTGAAAATGAAATGTGCAGCATTTATATAGTTCGTTTACAGCGACCCCTAAAAATTCCGTTACATTATACTCTATGGGAGAAAATCATTTGTGGTACACTGTAAAAAAAATTCCGTTGAAATAAAGAAATTGTACTGGCAATCGATACGCCTGCGCTATTTCCGTATTTTAACGGAAATTTTTTTCCGTAAATTCCAGAAAAAAGTCGTTTTTTCAGAAAATTTTTCCGTTTTTTTCATATTTCCGTATTTAAAAATTTCCATCTCAAAGACAAAATATAACAATTTTTCATGGAGAAGCTTACATATTTATGAATTTGACACTTTGCTTATCGAAGACACGTTTACATCAAGGTAAGAAAATCACTATTTAATTCAAACAACACTTACCCTGACGTGGTTCGAACCAGGAAACTATTCTTTTCCAGACTACTCCACTTAACGATCACGCCACGGCTTCACAAACTGCGTGTCCAAATATCGTTACTTATTTCAGACATCTTTTATAAAGCAAAGGCTAGCATGTTAAACAAGGAAAGTATTTTCGTAGAGATAATATTTTTCAATTGAGTATACAATTCTGAATATTTTACAAATTTTTCTCTATAATTTTGAATATTTAGCTTTTTAATTTCATGCTATATAAAAGATTAATTTTACTCCTTACAATATTACAGGTATGAGAGAATGTATTAGGAGTAATAACGGCTTCTTTTTTGCAAGATTTTTAAAATTTTATTTTAATATTATTTTTATTTATTTATTTACTTATTTATTCATTTAGTTTTGCGGGAATACCAACATATTTTTTCAAACATGTACTTTTTCAAATTTTCCAAATTATTTATCTGATGATCTACTGTTATCTCAAATAAAGATAACTACTTTACTAAATTATATTAAAATAAATTTCCTTTATTGCTTATTAAACTTAGACAAACGTCAAATTTATAATAATTTCATTATTATATTTCAGACGTTCTAAATTTTATATGCGAATCTGTTAAAGTGAATAGATTAAAAAATATTCAAATTAAAAATAGATTTTTCCTTTTAAAAAATCCTAACAGAAACTTTAAAAAAAATATTAACAGCATGCTATAAATAAGTCAAACATTATTATAAAATCATAATGCAAAATATACTGTAGCATTTCCTTTTTAACGGTCTCAAACTTAAAAAGATGTTAACAAGATTTCAATTTTTTAAAATATCGTAAAAATATATTAGCTTTTTATAAAAAAAAAGGGGGGGGGGATATTATAGAGAGTTGTTTAAAAATACATATTATAGATGGCGCTATAATTTTTATCGGTTTTACTTGAAAACTCGTGTAAAAAATACTATTTAGCAATTATTGGAAAACCATTGACTATATTTTCAATATAGAGCCCTATTTAGCCAATAATGGGATTTCAATAAAAATAATATTACTGTAAGACAAGTATTATATCTATATAATAAAAGTCGAAGTCATGTGACTGTCATCAATAGTTCCGGGCTGACCGCTTCACTTTTTATATGCCAAGCGGCCATTAGTTGGGCGCAGGTGATAAATCGCCAAATATTCTTCCATCGCCATCATTTCATTAAAATATAAATCTATCACTCATTTCATTTAAATTACATAACTTTCATTTAAAATACACACCTTTCATTTACCACACTTAAAATACAATAAATAAATAAATAGATATTTTTCCAGCATAGGTTCTTGGCGAGAAAAAAAAATTGGCATCGTATTTTCCGGTAATCTAAATACTATTTCATATACATAAGCAAATTTTTCCATATGCATACAATTTATTTAATCTAAAGAAGCCAATAATCTATTTTTACATAAAAATAGAAGTAATTTGTAACTAAACAAATATTGTATATATATGTGTAAATAAAATGTTTATATGCAAATAAATACATATAAATAAAAATAAAAATTCACCAGTTTTATTTTCACAGCTATTTATATATTTTATCAACGTATTTTACATTCTGAAGCCCGAATTGCACCAAGCTTAAAAAAAAAAGAAGCCAAGGCCCATGTAATAGAAAAGTACCTAATTAAGCAATTAATCGTAATAATAATAACATAAACTAAAATATTTCTTTTCAACATCAAAGTATTGTTTCTAATTTACATTCAAATAAATATATATTCCAAAATAATTTCAATTGAAATTAAGTTGACAGCTTTCTATTTCACTTCATAAAGTAAACAAACACAAGAGATTCATTCATTATAAAAGGTAGAAAATATTAGGCCATGGAGGTAATCATTCGCAAAGCAGGTTCTCCAGCAATGAATGGACAATATTCTTATGACGTCATAGTAAGTAAATTGGCGGCGCTAACGTTTGTTAACGGCTTGCATTCCCGAGGGTTTTATTTTGCTATTTCTTTTAGTTATGTTACTTTAATGTCATATTTATGAACTCAGAAATCAAATCTATAAAAACAAATATATATATATTCCTTATTTAGTTACTTAAGTAGTGAAAAAAGTTTATAAATGCATGATTTTCAAAATTTAAATAAATTTATTAATATTAAAAAATAACATTGAAGTAACGGTATGTTTAAGTAAAATACGTTTAATTTAGATAATTTATGAACAAATATCAGTTCAAACACTTGAAATTTCACTCTTTTTTACAGCTACGGAAATTAAGAGGTATTCGTCAAAAAAGACGAAATAAGCATAATAACAAAAAATGTATGAAATGTTATCAAGTGCGCAAAGAATTCTTGATTTCTCTTTGGACTCGCGGGGAAGGACTGAGCAAGTGAATTAGTTTCAGAATGAAAGTAACATGATGCAATGCTTAGCATACACTTTGCTTTCCAAACAAAAGCAACTATTTCAAAACGTGATTTGCGTAACTTGTACTGTTTCGAAAACAATACAGAAATATTCCGTAAAATTTAGAAAAAACTTACTGGATTTATACGTATTTATAATCTCAAAATGTCAATTACGGAAACTGTACTATTTTCTACGAAAAATTAAACTATTTCGTAAAATTTTACGGAAAAATTTGTGTATATTGATGTTTTTTTTAGCATTGTTGTTTTAATGGGGTTACGCCCAGGAGTCTCGCTGCCGCTCGCCATTGCGCCAAATCGCGACAAAATGCTTCATTTGGCGAGTAAACGAACAATGCGACTCGCCAAATTGCGAGAGTTCAGTTTCTGTGCTGTTTGTATTGTATGTGTGTGTGTGCCAATACAGTCGAGATTCTTATTTGCGTTTCTGAACGATTGATGTCGCTTTACGTGTTTAATCGCAGCGTGCCATTTATATTGCTATATTTAGAGAGATACTGACCTGAATACCAATTCAGATTAGCAACCGGCAAAATCACAATGGATTATGTCATAGGTATTTCTCTATTGTCAGTTATAATTACTATCTATGAGCCGGCGTCGCGCTGGTAAAAACACAAACAAAATTAATCGCATCAAGTGCAAATAAAGAAAAGTTTTACTGGAATGCTGTGTTGAAATCAGGGCTGCGGAGTCGGTGAAAGAAATTGATGACTCCGACTCCCGGAATTTTAACAGATCCGACTCCGACCCTTTCGCTGAAAAATGGGCCTGACTCCACAGCCCTGGTTGAAATTATCCATTTACCATACTACTTATTAGTTGTATGTAAAGTATCATTGGCTGGTCAATTTTTTCTATCGGTTTATGTCGAAATTTCATAGCAATTTTTAGTGTATATTTTCACAACAGTAAATCAAAGATCGATGTTTCGAATTTTTACTTAGTGCTAAAAGAATGTCTGAAACAGTTGCACATTTTGGAGACATTTAGAATGTACTTATTTTTAATAGTTTCTGTTGCGGATAGCCAAATTTCTATTTGATAACTAATTACAAAAAAATAGGTTATTTTAGAACATGCTCGAAAAAAGGGATACAATAAGGAGTGTTTTACTCCGAATCTGTTTTGCTAACATTTCTTTCCATTTGGCTACTGTTTATTATTTCTTATTCGCCAAATCGCTAATGTTGGTCAAAAGCGAGCGAGAGCTCTGGTTACGCCATCAAAAACATAATTAAATTTATATGAATTTCTCAGGTGTACTAAAACATGCTTTCTGTAAAATATGGCGTTTGTCGCATTTATAGCTTGTTTACAGTGACACTCAAAAAAATTTCTTTGCATTGTGATCTATGGTGGAAAATCTTTTGATTGTGTATTTGAATGATGTTATCCTGTCACAAACGCAATGAAATCGATATTAATTTCTAAGATGCACTAAAACATGCTTTTGTAGAATATGGAGTGGGAAGCATTTATCGTTCATTTACCTGGTCGCACAAAAGAATTGGTCTGTTATAAATTATTATCTTAATATTCTGCAAGAAAAAACTGTTTGAAATGAATGTTAATTGCGTTGCACGGTTTAAAACATAATGGAATTGATATATATTTCTACGGTTTGCATAAGTGCGTTTCCAGTTATAGTAAGCGTTTTTATGTTTAACTAAATTTTTGCATACCACGTGGTGTGTATAAATTGATAGGTAGTACAAAAGAATTTGCAAGCATTACTGAGCATTGGCTTGAATTGCTTATAGTGGTTTTAAATTGACTTCTGCATTTTCCAGCTGAAAAATATTTAGTATATTAAATGATGTTTGTAGACTTTAAATAAATTTATCATACAGAGATTCGGAAATTCGGAAAGAACTCGATACATTGCCGTCCATAGATGATAATTTATGGAAGTGTGATTTAAATAGTTTTAAGAGGTTTTTGCTTGCCTGAATTAAATTTTAGTGTAATATGTATCGCGTATAAAGATATGTAGCTAAAACACAGGCCTATGCAAAAGTAGTCGAGTAAATTTTCATTTGCGTACAAAAGTTACTGAAAAGTTACTAAAAGGTACTAAAGGTAGTTTTTCAACAATGTTATACGTTTTCTAAATAAATTAAATTTTAACATACTATGTAGAATATATACAAATCTGTATATCCTAAATATAAAAAGAATCATACAACTATCACAAAATAATTCGAGTAACTTTCTTGTTATCGACGGCAGAGGCTGAAATTGAGATTTCAAATGTGTTATGAATTTTCTAAATTGTTTGCTTATTCTGTAAAAAGAAAAAAACAATTGTAACGTTGCTCCATAAAATGGGTGGCAGCCTTGCTGCCTCCATTTTATTGAGTAATTTAACCGATATAACTGGCGTTACGTTACACAAATGTATAATATTACACCAATTATAACAGTTTAAATTACACCATTATATAAGTTAAATTACTGCATAAAAGTTGAGGCAGCATGTTGCCACCAACTTTATGGAGTAACGTTACATAACTTTTTTACAGTGTACCTTCAGTAAAAGGTGAATTTTTATAAAGTATTCTGGAAGACGTTAAGCATGTTGCCACCTATTTTTGGTGGAACGTTAATAATTTTTTTACAGCATATCTTCAGTAAACGGTGAAGTTTTATAAAGTATTCTGGAAGACGTTAAGCATGTTGCCACCAACTTTATGGTGTAACGTTACATAATTTTTTTACAGCGTATCTTCAGTAAACGGTGAAATTTTATAAAGTATTCTGGAGGACGTTAAGCATGTTGCCACCAACTTTATGGTGTAACGTTACATAATTTTTTTACAGCGTATCTTCAGTAAACGGTGAAATTTTATAAAGTATTCTGAAAGACGTTAAGCATGTTGCCACCTATTTTTTGGTGTAACGTTGAATAATTTTTTTACAGCATATCTTCAGTAAACGGTGAAGTTTTATAAAGTATTCTGGAAGACGTTAAGCATGTTGCCACCAACTTTATGGTGTAACGTTACATAATTTTTTAACAGCGTATCTTCAGTAAACGGTGAAGTTTTATAAAGTATTCTGGAAGACGTTAAGCATGTCGCCACCTACTTTATGGTGTAACGTAACAATTTTTTTTTACCGTGTATCTTCAGTAAACGGCGAAGTTTTATAAAGTATTCTGGAAGACGTTAAGCATGTTGCCACCTATTTTTTGGTGTAACGTTGAATAATTTTTTTACAGCATATCTTCAGTAAACGATGAAGTTTTATAAAGTACTCTGGAAGACGTTATAGCCCAGTCATTTGGTAGAAAATAGGGGAAAGTTTTGGTGTAGTTTTGATATTTGGTGGCTTTATGTTTTTTGGGTCGCTGAACACGAATCTGAAGTTTGCCAACAAAATTTATCCCGGGAAACACGTTTTTTTGGCAAAAAACTGGAAAAAAAACGGGATTTTCTTTGTTTTTTCAAAATAACTTCAAAATTATGCATTTTACGCAAAAGTCCTCAATGCATAAATTAAAGAGGATAAAATTTCCTACATTTTACGTATTAAAAGTTTTTTTCTCTGATCAATGGTTTAGCCGTGACAACGCCGCAAAAATGGGTGTGAAAATAAAAAAATTCTGAAAAAACGGGAATTACGGCAGTGCACGGGTGGGTGATTTACCGATTCTAGTTGGCCAAAATTATTTTTGGCGTCAATATAGTCGCATCGCCATGAAATTGAAAAATGTTATTGATATTCACTATTGAATGTTAGGTATTGTAAAATGTTGCGTGTAGCAGTCATAATTTCGTTACAGGGACATTCAAAAGTATTTCATTATATTACGGCCTATGGGGGAAAATCGTTTATGGTGGTTTTTAATAATGTTTCATAATTTCAAACACTGTGAAATTTATATACATATCTATGAAGTGCACTACAAGATGATTTCTTATAGAATATGGTATGGGTAGTATTTATCGATCATTTTCAGGGACACTAAAAAGAATTATGTTACATTACGGTCTATGGAGAAAAATTGTTTGTGGTGTATTTTGCTCATGTTACACCTTTTCAAAAGTATTTAAATTGATATATATCTCCGGGGTGCTCTGTAAGATGTTTGCTATTGAATATGGTGTGCCATTGATCTTTCATATACAGAGGCACACAAAATAAATCAGTTATATTTTTCCTCTGTATGAACAATAATTGATGGAAGTGCGTTTTCGGTTGTGGAACACTTTTTTAAATTTTAAAAATTGCATACTATTTAGCGTGTATAAATTCTATAAATCATATATAGGGCTGCACAAGACATCTATATACCCACTTATTGCCGAACTTGCTAACGAGGAATTTTCAACTGTGCTATGCGTTCACTAACAATTCTAAATTTTAGCATATTGTGAATTATCATATACTATTTATCATACGCATTATATTATTTATTATATGCATTTGCTATGCATATATTATTTATCATAATAAATCTATAGTTCATATACAGGGATGTACAAAATTTTCAGCTATTTTTTCGATTTTGGTTGAAATTGTGTTTTCAAACGTGTTATATGTTCTACAAATTATTACTTAGACATCGTTTTTCACGTTATTAAACTACAAAGTTTTATTATAGTAGCCCGAATGCGTTCAAAAAAGTTCCATAATCTGATTGACGCATGATTTTACGTTCTTCTTGATAATTTTAATGATACTTTCTTAACGGTATGGAAGCTAAAGTGATAAAACTATTTTTGTATTATTATAACAAATTCTAAAATTTCTTTTTCTAAAGTTTAAGATACGGGACAAACATTCGACAGCATTAAGGAAAATTGCTGTGTTGCATATTCTGTTGTATATTCATATTTATTTCTGCACAAACCTTACAGGAAACCTAACAGGAACCTTATGTAAAGATAGGGAATCATAAGATATCATGATTAATATATCATGAGAAAATGCCTACATTATGTTTTGCATTGTATCAAATCTGAATTTGGAGAATTTGTCTGGATCAATTTTGTAACCACTCAGAATTTGCAGCCAAGTAATATATTTTAAATGATTTTGTCTCGATATATCTACATACAACTGGCAATTTTTGTCCAAATTTGGTCATAAATTTAAACATTTCGCTCTTGCAAAACTTCATGTGCTCTTCATTGTAATTTTCCTCTATAAACAAAATATTTTCAACCAAATTCACATTTTCGTTACATTTTAAACCTTGTTGCCGTTGCATAATGGTGCAAAAGTTTATTTATGTGACTAACTTAAATTCTGCTGTCTTTGATAAAAAAAAAAAAAAAAAAAAAAAAAAAAAAAATGGTACTTGAACTAAAATGTCAAGAAAAAGTCATCCCAGAAGATAAAATATTTTTTATTAAAAAAAACCTTTGTTTTATACTGTTGGTAGTAATAAAAACACCCACTAATTCCATACGTCTATATTCTATGCTGTAGATGTCAGTGAAAAGCAGGGACCCTCAAGTAAAAGAAAGCGGAAATAATATTTTTTTGTTTTTTAAATAAATGTACTTACTAATGTACATGTTTATTTGTAATTAAATAATGATTCATAATGAGTCGTTTTATTTATTATCAGCAACTTCATTGTAAAATATAGTCATTCATATAATCTTTAGTATAATTTATAGTCAGTGCTTGTGTAAAATGGTCAGTTTTCATGTTAAATCTACGTACAGCGGCGTAATTCCCGTTTTCTCTGAAATTTTTGATTTTCACTCACATTTTTGTGGCGTTGTCACGGCTAAACCATTGATCAGAGAAGAAAAAATAGTACATAAAATGTAGGAAATTTTATCCTCTTTAATTTATGTATTGAGGACTTTTACGTAAAATGTATAAGTTTGAAGTTATTTGAAAAAAAAACAAAGAAAATCCCGTTTTTTTCCCGTTTTTTGCCAAAAAAACGTGTTTCCCGGGATAAATTTTGTTGGGAAACTTCAGATTCGTGTTCAGCGACCCACAAAACATAAAGGCACCAAATATCAAAACTACACCAAAACTTTCCCCTATTTGCCCTTTTTGAGCACCTAATGCCTGGACTATTAAGAATGTTGACACCAGTAGATAATATGGGGGGGGGGGGGGGTTCACCTGCGACAGGCCCCTTCGCGTACTGTGAAATGGTGAAGTTTCACAATCTCACATGATAATTAAATCAATTCAATATAGAGGTTCAAACTCAAATCAATATATAGATTCAAACTCAAACATCTTTAAATCGCACGAGTTTTATATTTCATTTTGTTGTTATGTCTGATATTACATTATGTAAACGGTTTCGTTCATATGGATTTGAATATGTTTGTTTATATATAGAAATTTAGGTCTGGTGCATGTGTCTATCAATAGAAATGTCTCTATATGTATTAATGAGTGTGATTAAATAGAATATTTATCAGCTTGAATAGTGTGAAAGTTATACTCAAATATTCGTGATCAAACCTCTTTCTATTAGAAAAAGATTTATAGTTTGTTGTTATGTCTGATATTACATTACGTAAACGGTTTCGTTCATATGGATTTGAATATGTGTGTTTATATATAGAAATTTAGGTCTGGTGCATGTGTCTATCAATAGAAATGTCTCTATATATATTAATGAGTGTGATTAAATAGAATATTTATCAGCTTGAACAGTGTGAAAGTTATACTCAAATATTCGTGATGAAACCTCTTTCTATTAGAAAAAGATTTATAGTTTGTTGTTATGTCTAGAATAACGTTATCAAAACGGTTTCGTGTATATGTATTTGAATAAATGTGTAAAAATATATACATATGTATCAGTTTATGCGTATGTATGTGTGTATCAGTTTGCATATATGTCTAATTACATAGATGTGTATGTATAAATACAATATTTATACGTTTAAATACTTATAATTACAAAAAAAAAAAGTTTTACAAATGTTTTCTAAAAAAAAAAAAAAAAAAGTTTTACAAAAAAAAGTTTTACAAAAAAAAAAAAATTTTTTTAAATAAAAAATTACTAAAGGTAAACACTATTAGTAGAGGGAGAAGGGGGGTTCCAAAACAGATTCTCTAATTAAAACAAAATAAGCCCCCCCCAAAATTAAGCCCCCTCAAAAATTTTACCCTCCTACTCTAAGACACCAACACGCAGAAGCCCCTCTTTCCCACATCGTACTCTAGTATGATATTCAGCACGCAGGATGCCTAATCCTTAATCCTGCTTGCCGCCGGTGAATCCCCATTCTCCCTCTACTAATAGCGTTTACCTTTTTTCTCGGATTTAGTTATATATTATTAAAATTTAATTTTTTAAAACTTTTTTCCTCAGTGCTGCCCGCTAGCGAGCGGATTTTTGAAAATAATGGTTTTAATACCTTTGATGCTGACAATTTGTATTGCTTGTAATCAGACTTGGATAACTTTGATTTTTGAATGAATTTGAGGGATTTTGATTAGAATTTAGTTAGAATATAGAATAAAAATGTTAATTAGCATAATTTTTAATTTGAATAATCGATGTAAAAGCTTAAAAATGATTTGATTATGAAATGTTTGTAAGAAGTTAGTGAAAATAATAGATTGTTTTCTTTTCAAACTGGATTTTGATTTTATTTGAGGTTAAGGATTCATTAATTTAATCTAAATTATGATTTTTAAAGGATGATGCAACACCTTAAAACGTTGCGATATAATAATGTAGGATTTATTTTCAGGGTGATGCAATACTTTTAGAAGTTGTAACAAGCAAATAATTTATTTTTCAAATTGAGTTTTGATGTTATTCGAGATTATTGATTTATTAATTTAATCTAAATTAGGATTTTTTAGGGATGATGCAATATCTTTAGATGTTTCAACAAGCAAATAATTTATTTTTAAAATTGAATTTTGATGATATTTGAGATTATTGATTCATTATTTTAATCTAAATTAGGATTTTTTAGGGATGCTGCAATATCTTTAGATGTTTCAAAAAGCAAATAATTTATTTTTTAAATTGAGTTTTGATATTATTCCGGATTATTGATTCATTAATTTAATCTAAATTATGATTCTTTAGGGATGACGCATCTTTAGATGTTTCATCAGAAAAATATTTTGGTTAAAGAACTTGGGTAATATTTTGAAGTACTAATTGATTAATATAAAATATTCGTTTGTAAGATTTATAAACATTTTGAAGTATGTAATTCATATGTCACATTAATATTTTAGAAAATCATGTTCTTATACATGAAAGTTTTAAGGAAATACATTTAAAGTAATAGTATTTATATAGGGGGGAAGCATTTTTACTATTAGTCTTTCGTAAAGACTTTTTTCTGGCATATATTCTATTTTGAATAATATAGATGTAGTTAATAAATAAAATTTTTAATTAATCTTCGTTTGAATCTGTAACATACAACTGGTACTACAACTTTGAAAAACATTTCTAGGAATTTTATATGATTGAGTTAGTAAACATTTCTTGGAATTTTATCTGATTGAGTTAGTAAACATTTCTTGGAATTTTATCTGATTGCAAAAAGAGAGTTTTTGATTGGTTTATTAAACCATTTTTGCCTCTCGCTTTTCGAGTGGTAAAGACGGTGATTGTTTGCTACACGCTTTTCGAGTGGTAAAGAGGGTGACTGTTTGCTACGCGCTTTTCGAGTGGTAAAGAGGGTGACTGTTTGCTACGCGCTTTTCGAGTGGTAAAGAGAGTTTCTTAAACTCGTTTTGCTACACGCTTTCCAGGTGGCGCTAGGGGGTGAAATGTATAAATAGCGATGGAAATTTTAATTTTTATCATTTCATGATTTTTTTACTAGTGACAAGGTGTGCCTTAAATTGCTCTTGCTTTTATTTAAGTGATTAAGATTGTTTTTTAAGAGTTCAATCTTTTTTTTTCTTATTCATTTATTATGGATGCTGCCATGCCTGTTGGAGAAACCATGACTTTGAAGAAGATTTTTAGTTGTAACATTTGTCAGAAGACATTTTCAAGCCTTTCCAACTTGAATCTGCATGTGAAGGTTCATTCTGATGAGAAATTACATGTATGTGATATTTGTGGGAAAGCTTTTGGACGGAAATCAAATCTACAAAGACATCAAAAGACGCATTCTCAAGTTTTTTCGCTGAAGAATAATACTTCCTTGGATGCCGACATAACTCCTGAAGAACCTATCAAGACTTTGACTGTTGAAAAGAAGAGGCCTGTATGTTTGACTTGTGGTAAAGATTTTTTGAGCACTTCTAACTTGAATCAACACAAAAAGATTCACTTAAATATGAAGCCATCTATCTGTAACATATGTCAAAAGTCTTTTATTAGGAAAACAGACTTGTTCAGACATTTGAAAATTCATAATGAACGACCTGCATTCAAGTGTGATAAATGTGATCGAGTTTTCACTCGAAAGGATAATTTGATGCAACATATGAGATTGCATGAAAGTTCGAGATTTACATGTCCTGAATGTGATAAAGTTTTTGGGCGGAAATTTGATTTGAGACAACATCTACATTCTCAGCATCCTCGTACACCTCTTGTCAGTGTGAAACAGAAAAGGATTTCATCTAATGTTCAGTCTAAAAAACCTAAACGATTTCAATCTAATGTTCTTAATGTGTTTCAAACTATGATGCTTTATCCTGATGAACGTGAAGAAAGTGACTTAGAAGTGTTTTTTTCCCACTTACGAGTAGAATTACAAGAGCGATTAACAAGTGAAATTCATGAAAAAGGTGCTATTAAATGGTATTTTGTGGTAAAAATATCACTCGAACGGATAACTGATAATGATGAGTTGGAAGAAATTCAATCCTACTTTCGATGTCAATGTTTCACAGAACTTATTGAAGATACTATACAACAACATTTAGAAGAAGGTTTTTCAAAGATTAATAAATCCTTTGAAGAATTTCTGCAAAGAGGGAAACTTAGAAAAATTCATTATTTAGAATTGAAGATTGGTAAATTTCATCCTCTTGCAGCAAGTTCATTCATCCCTCTACCGAAGAAATTAACTGATAAAAAAGCCGTGCTCAATATAAAAAATGAAGACAATAAATGTTTAGTGTGGTGCCTTTTGGCATTTAAACTCAACTTACATTTTTCAAAAAATCCAGAACGGCTTTCTCATTATCAACCATATGAGAATGATATTAATTTAGGTAATATTGAATGTCCTATTCCCCTTCTAAAGATACCTATTATTGAACAACTCAACAATATCCGGATTAACGTATTCGGATATGAGGAGGATGAAGTTTTCCCCCTGTACATATCTCCTAAAGAAGATTCTGATGTGATTAACTTATTATTGATTAGCGATGGGGAAAAGCAACACTAATGCTTAATTAGAAGTTTTTCAAGACTTTTGGGTGATCTCACTAATCATAAAGCTGCCGCTTATTATTGTTACCGATGTCTTCATCGGTTTTCAAGAGAAGACTTATTGAAAGATCATAGTGAATATTGTCGTCAACATGCAGCGCAACATATAAAGATGCCTAATCCAAACGATAACATACTCAAGTTTTCAGGTATTCATCTACAACACTCCGTCGCCTATACTATTTATGCAGACTTTGAGAGTCTTCTTATACCCATTGCATCAGCCACACCCTCTTCTAAATTATTTTTTATTAAAAAAACAACTTATCATTTCCCATGTGGATACGCTTATGTTGTTATTGGACCTGATGGAAGATGTGTGAAGACAGCACAAGTTTATCGAGGTAAAGACTGCGTTGAAAACTTTTTAAACCGGATGTTTCAAGAGAAAGATATATTAGGACGGAAGTTATTAAATATAAAACCTATTTAGCTTTCTCCCGAGGAAGAAGAGGCATTTCAAGAAGCAGAATTTTGTTGGATTTGTAAACAACCATTAGATGAAAAACGTATACGTGACCACGATCACCTGTCAGGGGCTTATAGAGGTGCGGCTCATATGGGATGTAATTTGAATTTTAAGCAATGTAAAACAATTCCTGTTATATTCCATAACCTGAAAAACTATGATTGACATCACCTAATGCGTAAATTAGGAAAATTCAAAGACTATATAATAGAAGTCATCGCAACCACTTTAGAGAAATATATCTTCTTTAAATTAAGAAAGCCTTTATGTCCTATCCAGATGGTCTTTTTAGATTCATTCCAATTTTTACCCGCCTCATTAGAAATGCTTGTTAGAAACCTTGAACCCGACCAATTCACCATACTTGAAGAAAATTTCCCCAAAAATAGTAATTTGCATATGCTTACAAGAAAAGGGGTATACCCCTATGACTATTTTACCTCCTTTGAAAATTTTAATGAAAAAGAAGTACCTCCACCTGAAGCATTCTATAACAGCCTCACAAATGAAGATATTCAAGATGATGAGTATCAACATGCCTTGAACGCGTGGAAAACCTTTAATATCCAATCCCTAGGAGAATATCATGACCTTTACGTGAAGACTGACGTTTTACTTCTTGCTGATGTGTTTCAAAATTTTAGAAAACTTTGTCAGCTGTATTACAATATCGATCCTTGCCACGTCTATACCGCACCATCACTCGCATGGCAAGCTTGTTTGAAAATGTGTGAAACACCTTTAGAGTTGCTCACTGATATTAATATGCTGTTAATGATCGAAAATGGAATACGTGGTGGAATTAGTATGATTAGTCATAGATATGCTAGAGCAAACATCTCCAATATGCCCGATTTTAGGGAAAATGAAGCACCCAGCTACATCATGTACTGGGATGCTAATAACTTGTATGGGTGGGCTATGTCCCAATTTTTACCCTATGGAGGATTTGAATGGTGTGCGACAAGTCATATTACAGAAGAGTGGATTCTTTCTCTACCTGATGATTCTAAAATTGGATATATTTTTTAGGTGGACCTTAAATATCCACAGGAACTACATCCACTTCACAACGAATATCCCCTGGCTCCAGAACGCCTGACTGTGAATGAAGATATGCTTTCTCCATATGTTAAGACCCTTCTTAATAATCGAAAATTTAAAGTAACCACTAAACTCATCCCAAATTTAAACGACAAGCAAAACTATATAGTACATTATCGTAATTTTAAATTTTATTTACAACATGGATTGAAAATGACAGCCGTGCATAAAGTTCTTAAATTTAAACAGGCTCCCTGGTTGCAGAAGTATATTAATTTTAATACCGAAAAAAGAAAAGAGGCGACATCAACTTTCGAGAAGGACTTTTTTAAGTTACTCAATAACTCCGTTTTTGGTAAAACTATAGAGAACCTTCGGAAAAGAAGAAATATTGTGCTTTGCAACACTGAAAAAAGGGCAAAGAAATTAGTAGCCTCCCCTGCATTTAGGTCATTTAAAACATATGATGAAGATCTGACTGCGGTGGAAAGGCTGAAAAACAGTTTAACTATGAACCGCCCAGTATATGTTGGATTTGTCATTTTAGAGCTTTCGAAGCTTCATATGTACAAATTCCATTTTGATTTTGTAAAGGAAAGATATAAAGATCATGCAAAGCTCTTATTCACCGTACAGACTCATTGTGTTATCATATACAAACTAGGGATGTTTTCACGGATCTGCAACAATATCGTGATTTGTTTGACTTATCTGAGTATCCGAAGGATCACCCGCTGTATTCGGAAACCAACAAGAAGACGATTGGTAAGTTCAAGGATGAGTTAAACGGGGAATTATCCTTAGAGTTCGTCGGTCTGAAATCCAAAATGTACTCTCTGAAATCATTGAAAGAAGAATAGAAGCGAGCAAAGGGTGTTTCTACTCGAGTTGTTCAACAAAAAAAAAGACATGAAGATTATTTAGAGTGCCTGCGTGGTGTAAAAACAAGCATGGAGAAGCAGACAAGGATCGCTCAAGTTGCTCATCATTTGTATACATTGACTCGGAATAAAATTAGTCTTAGTCCCTTTGATGATAAAAGATACCTTTTAGAAGATGGCATCACTAGCTTTGCATACGGACATTGTAAAATTAGTCGAGATTATAATGAACAAGAAAATGCTGAATAAAGAAGACTTATCATATTGTTTTGTAAATTTAACTTTCTTGTAAATTGATTTTGTTTTAATAAAAAAATTGTTCCTTATATCTGTATACTTATTTAAAAACTACTATTCACAAACAAACACATGCACACACACACACATACATGCATGCACACATATACACATACATAGACACTTACACATACATACATGCATACACATGTACACATACATACACACTTACACATACATACATGCATACACATACATACATATATACATGTATGCAGCACACATACACAGACATATAAACATACATATATATATAGAGAGAGAGACATACATATATCCGATTGTTTAACTTAAAAATAATGCGAACTTGAATATGTCTATTAAATACAATCAGATCTTTTCAATATCAAACGTATAAAGGAAATATATAGTTCTTTTTTAATATGGAGGAATATAGAGAGTAAAACTTAACGAACCAACACAATTGAAGACTGAGTTGGAAATGGGAAACATGCCATCGGATTATCAGATGTTAAAGGAAGTGACGTGATGATATAAACATCCGGTTTGTTATCTCTAACTAATTTTTCGTCTTTAGGAGCGAGACATGACAAACACCATTTTTAAGTCGATGCTATTCGTAAGTAGATATTATTCTATTACTTGAATATAAATGAATTTGTATTAAAATAAACTAATTGCTTTAAGGGATGGGAAAACAAGTTAATTTTTTAACTAAAGTTATAGGAAACATAAACTTTGTTTTATTTATATATATATATATTTTTTTTTAATTTTGAATATCATTAATAATTTTCAATTAATTTAAACTAGTAAATCTATTTGTTCTTTTGTGTATCGTGGTATATACCATGTTAGCATGATAAGCGTGTTAAGCATGCTCAGAAAAATTTTTTAAACTTTTTTTTTAAATTTGTAAATATTTTTAAACTTGTATTAAATTTAAAGTCGTTATTTTTTAAATTATGTGTAAATTTTTATTTTCAAACTCTTTTTGAATTGTTATTCTCGTAAAATATCTTTAATAACTTGCAATTGAGTTGAAAAATATTGAATCTTTTATGTAATGTAGTGTATACTATGTGAAATATACGATGTTTAGATATATAGATGTATCACACTAGCATGTCAGCATGATGAGCATGTTCAGCATGCTCAGAAAACTTTTTGAACACTTTTTTTTTAATTTTTAAAAGTTGTAAACAATTTAAAACTTTTTATTTCTAGAAAATTTTGTGAACTTTTTTTTTTTTTTTTTTTTTTAGAAAATTTTGTAAACTTTTTGTATTTTTTATTTTTTATTTTAAAAGAATTTTTTTTTTTTTTTTTTTTTTTTTTTTTTTGTAAAACTTTTTTTTTTTTTTTTTTTTTTTTAGAAAACATTTGTAAAACTTTTTTTTTTAATTATAAGTGTTTAAACGTATAAATATTGTATTTATACATACACATCTATGTAATTAGACATATATGCAAACTGATACACACATACATCCGCATAAACTGATACATATGTATATATTTTTACACATTTATTCAATACATATACACGAAACCGTTTTGATAACGTTATTCTAGACATAACAACAAACTATAAATCTTTTCTAATAGAAAGAGGTTTCATCACGAATATTTGAGTATAACTTTCACACTATTCAAGCTGATAAATATTCTATTTAATCACACTCATTAATACATATAGAGACATTTATATTGATAGACACATGCACCAGACCTAAATTTCTATATATAAACACACATATTCAAATCCATATGAACGAAATCATTTACATAATGTAATATCAGACATAACAACAAAATCAAATATAAAACTCGTGCGATTTAAAGATGTTTGAGTTTGAATCTATATAATGATTTGAGTTTGAACCTCTATATTGAATTGATTTAATTATCATGTGAGATTGTGAAACTTCACCATTTCACAGTACGCGAAGGGGCCTGTCGCAGGTGAACCCCCCCCCCCCCCCCCATATTATCTACTGACACCAACTTTATGGTGTAACGTTACATAATTTTTTTACAGCGTATCTTCGGTAAACGGTGAAGTTTTATATTGTATTCTGGAAGATGTTAAGAATGTTGCCACAAACTTTATGGTGTAACGTTACATAATTTTTTTATAGCGTATCTTCAGTAAACGGTGAAGTTTTATATTGTAATCTGGACGATGTTAAGAATGTTGCCACAAACTTTATGGTGTAACGTTACATAATTTTTTTATAGCGTATCTTCAGTAAACGGTGAAGTTTTATATTGTATTCTGGAAGATGTTAAGAATGTTGCCACAAACTTTATGGTGTAACGTTACATAATTTTTTTATAGCGTATCTTCAGTAAACGGTGAAGTTTTATATTGTATTCTGGAAGATGTTAAGAATGTTGACACAAACTTTATGGTGTAACGTTACATAATTTTTTTATAGCGTATCTTCAGTAAACGGTGAAGTTTTATATTGTATTCTGGAAGATGTTAAGAATGTTGCCACAAACTTTATGGTGTAAAGTTGCATAATTTTTTTATAGCGTATCTTCAGTAAACGGTGAAGTTTTATAAAGTATTCTGGAAGACGTTAAGAATGATCCCACCAACTTTATGGTGTAACATTACATAATTTTTTTACAGCATATCTTCAGTAAACGGTGAAGTTTTATAAAGTATCTGGAAGACATTAAACATGTTGCCACCAACTTTATGGTGTAACGTTACATAATTTTTTAACAGCGTATCTTCAGTAAACGGTGAAATTTTATAAAGTATTCTGGAAGACGTTAAGCGTGTTGCCACCTACTTTATGGTGTAACGTTACATAATTTTTTTACCGCGTATCTTCAGTAAACGGTGAAGTTTTATAAAGTATTCTGGAAGACGTTAAGCATGTTGCCACCTATTTTTTGGTGTAACGTCGAATAATTTTTTTACAGCATATCTTCAGTAAACGCTGAAGTTTTATCAAGTATTCTGGAAGACGTTAAGAATGTTGCCACCAACTTTATGGTGTAACATTACATAATTTTTTTACAACGTATCTTCAGTAAAGGGTGAAGTTTTATAAAGTATTCTGGAAGATGTTAAGAATGTTGCCACCAACTTTATGGTGTAACGTTACATAATTTTTTTACAGCGTATCTTCAGTAAACGGTGAAGTTTTATAAAGTATTCTGGAAGAGTTGCAAACCTTTTCCTTTACTGGTGAATAATTATTTATTTTTTTTAATTATAAGAAAAATGGTTATAACTCAAATAATCGTGATCATTACATTTAATGTATTAAAATTGGTTTATGTTCATTAAAACTGCATTAAGGGTTGAAAAAAAAAACTGTAATTTTTTTTTTTTGAACATGTAAGAGCAGTTATATCTATTATGTATTTGGAAAATTATGAGCGATACAAACATTGTGGATTATTATGATTATTTTCGTATAGTAGTATGATTCTTTCACACTCTGACTGTTTAGAAAAGGGGGGGGAAATGTAATGTTTTCTCTGTATTCTATTTTAATTGTTTAACCCTTTATCTACTGACGGTACTTACAAGTTACTAGGTACTTTAAACTTTCATCCCATATTGAATATTACTAATATTGTAATGGTACTTTGCAAAAACACTCTTTCAACTCCACTTTTTCTGATGCATGGCAGCAGTAGTTCTAGGTCCATTATTTCAGCTAGGAATGTGGGTATCTTTGAAATAGAGGTCTGCACGGGCCGGAATTTCCAGGCCCGGACCCGGCCCGGCCCGCACGAAAGCTATCTTGGCCCGGCCCGGCCCAGTGTAAAAACTGGAAGTTCGGCCCGAGCCCGGCCCGGCCCGGCCCGTTTGCATTTTTACAGTTCTCGGCCCGGCCCGTACAAAAATCAGTGAAAACAGGCCCGGCCCGGCCTGGCCCGACACAATTTCTACAAAAAAAAAAATCCGTTTTTTCTCGACATAAAATTAAGATTCTTTTAATGAATACTACATACATATTTATAGGAACATTTTACAGTATATTTTAGATTACTATGATGTTCGCAAAACAGAAAACAAACAATAGTAAAAATTAACGATTACTTACAGTGTTTTAGTAATCGTGTCTACACACATTTCAAAATTCAAATAAGGATTCATTAAAAGATTAATGTAGTTCAGAATAAAGGATTAAAAACATGATAACTTTTGAAGCTGTATAATAAAAAGAAGATTTGTGAAAATTTTTCTCTCATTTTTAAGGGTTTTCTCAAATCCAAAGGAGCTACATTTCGACACATTTATAAATTCATTTCTTTTCGGAAAACGCGTAAGGTTGGCAGGTATTCTTATTCAGAAGCTATGTAAATGTCGTTTTTTTTTTTTTCATAGATAAAAGCAATATATCTTTCTGAAAATACTGCCAAAGTTAGCGTTTTGAATCGAATTTCCGGAAGCGATAGTACAGGAATGGAGAAAAACGTACAGTCACATGACAAGAATCTCTGTTATCTCTGTAAGTAATTTATCAAATATGGAGAAAGCTATTCCTTTCCAAATGGTTTCAATAGTTAGGCCTGTCAATTTTATGCCTTTATAGTTAAAAATGAGTAAGAAAATGTGTCTGAAAGTTTCGCATTGTTGAGTAGTAAATATGAGAACCACCTTAAGGTATATTTCCAAAGATACTGTAAACAGAAGTTCATTATCACTATTAATACTACAAAACACAAAGACTGTCCTACACATCCTGAGATCGATTAAGACCAGTTCCGTCCCGGCACGAGTCTGCTGAAAAAAATTAAACTCGGAATCAGACATCTTGTAACTGTACGATGCCGATCTCTACGATGGAGAGGCTACATTTCTGTATTGATGCTGTTAAACTCGCATCGGCTCGTGACGCACATTTATACTTCTCGAGAAAATCATATTCATTGAAAATGGCTTGTATTTTATCTACTTCGCTTGAATTCTTATATCGGGCCGATAGGCCCGATTAATTTTTCATCGGCCCGACCCGGCCCGTTTATTTTGTCTGTCGGCCCGGCCCGTTGAAAAAATTGTCCTAATTCTGCCGGCCCGGCCCGCGGGCCGGACCGGGTACGGGCCTCGGGCCAAGCCCGGGCCCGTGCAGACCTCTACTTTGAAACAGTCGAAGTGATTTGTGCCGACATTTTGTACAGATTGTTACGCTTGTCTTTTTTATTTCTGCAAACATATTGACATAAGATAAGTGTTGGATTTCTTTATGTGTTCGTATGATCTTAGAATACAATTTGACTAGCTATTTTAATTGAACGGTGTATGTATTTTATTTAGCAGTTGAATTACTCGGCGGTACTTATAAGTACCACAGTACACTGGGTGATGGAGAAAAATTCTTTAGCTATCCATCGTTTTAATCTACTTTATAATGTAATTACTAAATTCGTAGTGTAGTAATGTTTTTTTCTGGTATTACTTTTCTGTTTCCTTATTATTTTTCATAGGAAATCGAAAAAGTTCTGGCACCGGCTCTTTTTACTATGCTAGAAATGGCATATGTAAATTCATGTATTGCATATGTGATGACGCGAGAGAACATGTTCTCCCTGGAATATATGCGCCACATAATTGCAAATAAAATCGAAATCTAAAAAAATTGTTTTTTTTAATACCATCAAATTTGAATTTTTACTCATTTTTACGTTTAAATTAAAACTATGTCAATTTAATATTTTTTAATTATTAACTTACGAGCGTCTTCTTGTTATTTAGCATTTTTAAGAGTTTAAACTTTATATGAAATATCATGTGTGTTTTTTGCTACGAGAATATTTTAGCTATAGTGTACTGACGGTACTTTAAAGTAACACTTTAATTAATTGCCACTAACGAATTAAATTTCTCACGGGCGAGTATTTTTTAAATGCACTGCAAATAGAAGCGTCTTAAATTTAGACACATATGTGACTGAAAAAGAATTTTAGACACTTAAGTGTCTTAATCTGAAAATTCAGACATTATAGATGTCTTAATTTAAGATACATAAGTGTCTTACTATGACCATGGTGCAAATGAACTGAGAATAATGTCTAAAATATCCGCAAACGTCTTATTTTAAGACACTTCATTGCTTTAAACGTGTCTTAATTTAAGACGTTTTGATTCTTCCGACGCAATAACCACCAGAGGGCACTCACACTCCCAGTTGCGCATGCGCTTTAGATGTCTTCCTCCGAAGTGGTATACGTTGTAATTCAAACGAAGTTTGTTTTTATGTACGCGTGTATTTTAATTCGTTTTTTGCAAAATATGAAGTACTGTGATTTACTGTGTTCGTATTAACTTGGATTATTTATTTATTGAATACATACATCTGACGTGTGTGCTCGACATCAAATGTCTCTTAGAAGCTGTCGTCGATATAAGGGCGGGATAGACACAGAACAGAAGTAGACGACGGTTGAAGATTACACCCGGAAATTCTACAAAGCGTGTGCAATGGGCTTAGTGTTAACTCGTATTAATTTATATCAATAATATTGTGTTGTTCCTCTTCGTCCTGTCGAAGCTGGCAAAAAAAAAAAAGAAACTTTTGTCTGGCAGGTCCTGTTTTGAGGATGAAACATCTCATTCTTTAAATATGGCTAGTCGGATGTATTATGGGATTACCTTTTAAACTGGTGCAAGTCTTTCTCCCTCACTGTGGTTGTGGTAGTTTTCAAAATTTCAAATCGAGGAATTTTTCTTACCTCTTGCAAACAGCGATTTAAGTAAGTGTTATAATTTCTTTATAGTACTAAAATTAGTGTCTTTTATGATTTTATTTATTGTACTAAACAAAATCTTACATGAAATTTAATTAGTTTTGAATCTTTTTGCAAAAAAAAAAAAAATAATAATAATAATAATTCTAGAAGTATATATTTTTTAATTTATGACGTTGTCTTTTATTACAAATTATGTATTATTTATTCTCATCTTTTTTCTCAAATTTAAAGTAATAACATCACTAAAAAACAGACATATTTAAAAGTTAAGTTCATTCGCTTGTTTTGTTTTGTTTTCAATATGGCAGTTCTTAGTTTCAATGACTAATGCTTATCTCATACTAAACGACCACAAGGAAATAGAAAAAAAGACTTTGAAAGATCTAAAGCTTTCTTACTTCCTAGCTAGGGATTACAATCCCGGATTGATATCCCGGGATCCCGCTTCAATTTTAATCCCGATTTTCGGGATTGCCTTTTTTTTTTTTTCAATTGAACAATATTTAGCTGAAACTAAAAAATATATTTATAGACTTTCGCTTTTGGAAAAAAAATCAATTGATTTTTATGAAATTTATATATAATTGAAAAAGAATATTTATCTCAAATATTTATTAGATATATTTCTAAAGCTATTAAATCTTTTACCGAGTAGATTAAATGTGCAAAGCTTTTGACTTGGAAACATAGATGTAACCCATAGAAGATCAGAGAGGTAACATAGTCAGGAAAAAGGAAATCATTTGTTTATTTTGATTTTGCTGCGTGTAGAAAATATATTTCACTTCGAAGGTCATTTTCCAATTAGACTTTACTGATAAGCATCGCAAGTGTGTATCATAGTGATTATGTGGTAACTTCTTTTTTTGCGGCTTTATTTTGCTTTAAAGATATCTAATGAAAAGTGTTTAATAGGAATGATAACAATAAGCCAATGTGGCAATATAAATTTTTAAAAAAACTAATTTTTAAATGATAAGGATTTTCATTTTTTTTTCGGGGAGGGGGGGGGGGGGATTTTGTATGAAATTTTCGTAAAGCTGATACCTTAAATCTTGCACTGATTATAATTAAAGTTTTGAACTTTTAGAGTAGGACCAGATTAAAAACACAAAATATAAATAAACAAAATACCGAAGTAATTTTTTTCTCAATATTAACCCTTTGCACTCGAGGGCTCCGGAGCGGAGCCATTTAAAATTTGTCTTCAAACTCGAGGTCTCCGCTACGGAGACAATGCAAATAATTTTGTGATACCATGTAATCCTGGCTTTTCTAGACAGGTATCACAAAATTATTTGCATCGTCTCCGTAGAGGAGCCCTCGAGTTTGAAGACAAATTTTAAATGGCTCCGCTCCAGAGCCCTCGAGTGCAAAGGGATAAAGTAGAATATTTATTTATTTATTCATAGTTGTGATTATCATCTGATATATATGTAAAAATGCCTATGTGGCAATATAAATTTTCAAAAAATCTATTTTTAAATTATATGAAGTAGCGTTGGACAAGATTATAAGTAATATATATATTTATCCATGTACTTTAAAAGCCATCAATAGCCCTTGCCGTTGAATTTGTCCGATAATCGGAGATGTCTGCTTTTGTGAGGTAAAAATATGCAAATATGTGTGCCATGCGGATTAAAAAAGTATTCGCTAAATAGATGCTTCAGCTATTCGGGAATGTCCATTAACCTCCACAACGGATACTCCCGAGTACCGGACATCTCAATTTAGATAACAATAATGCAGGGTTGCATTTTTTTCAAAAGAACTTCTTAATTAAAGAATGGGCATACTGGGCCGTGCCCCGCCCGCCCCCCTACGATTTTAGGGCCCACAAATTTGATGTGCAATATTTGTAAAGCTTATGTTTTAAATCTGTTTCGAAATTGTACTGATTATAATCAATATTTTGAACTTTTAAAGTAAAATAAGATTAAAAATAAAACAAATTTAAAAAATCTAATATTTAGATAAATATTTTTTGTTTTAATCTTGTTCTACTCCTGAGTTCAAAATATTGATTATAATCAGTAAAATGTCGTAAAAGATTTAAATTATCAGCTTAACAAAAATTGCATACCAAAATTGAGAGCACCAAAAAAATCAGGCTGTAGGGGGGGAGGGAGGGGGCAGGACCCCAGCCAAATATTTTTCCAGGATTCAACGTAGTCAAACATGGCTACGTATGATGCTTGAAAAAAAAATGGATGCTATTAAGTCGTTTGAAGTGTCTGAAATTCAGACACAAAAAATGTCTGAAAAAATTCAGACATTTTAAAATGTCTGAAAATTGAACACACCGTTTCAGACACTAAAGTGTCTGAATTTCAGACATTTTAATTTAGAGTGTGTATATCCTTTAATTTTCATTGTAGCAACTGAAAAAAAAATTGCAGTAGATCATAATGCAGTAGATAAACGGTTAAAAAAGATAATTCTTTTAAAATGATATATAAAAAAAAATACGAATACGACTACATACTTACGAATACATAATTACGAATATGAATGTAATCTTTGAGAAACCCTTGTTCAATGGTTTAAAATGGCATTAAATAAATAGAATCATAAAGAATTTAAATAATGCTTATATTGAAGTGAAACCTGGTGCTTAGTGAACGCATGAACACGGGCTTGTCAGTGAGAGGATTAATTGTTTGAAGAAACTATTTTTACATGTTTTTTTTTTTTTTTAATATATATATATATATAAAGACGGGCCTGCGTCCTTAAATAAAGCTCATATCAAATACCGTCGGTTTACTCTTCTTAAAAATATATTTAAATAAATCTGAAAGAGAAAAAAATATGCAACACGTAGTTCTCGTGACAAATGGTACGCATTGTGGGAATAATTACCTTTTTCCAACCCCTTCCTAAATTTGATCAAACACTAACATGTCATCCTCCCTTTCTCTATTTAAGGATTCACTTCATACGATGAAATTAACCCTAACTTTTAAGAAAACACGTCAAAGTACAGTAGCTATGTCCCCTTCCCCCTTTTTTTTCATAAAAAATACTCATAAAAGAAGTATAAAGGGAGACTGAGGTTGAGAGTAGGACCTTAAAAGCCCCGTGTGCTACTGATTACGTCCATTAGACTTGCTTTTAGGGCGCCTAGGGCTTTAGTAGAGAGCGCACGGGGAGAAAAAGGGCCCCCCTGCTTTTATACAATCAGCTGCAGTCCTTAACGGCTATCCCATAGGCTTTGAAGTTCAAGCAGAGGATGGGTACACGAGCAATTTGATTTATTTCATAGTTGTGGGGCTGATATTGTTGAACAGCATAGATGTTGGTAGAAGATGGCACAATTAATATGTACACAACTTAAGCGTCGACTATAAGCGCGAAATCGTTTCAAGGGGTTATTATTTGCAGATTTTAAAAGTTTATTTAATACAGTTGAATCAGGTGATTATCTCAGTGTTGCCAAGTTGGGGGAATCTTTTATTCAAAAAAGCTACTGCTATTTCAGAATAGTTATCTTCACTTTATTTAATAGCAGTCATTTTGCGATTAAATAAATGGCTTACTAATCGGAAAAAGTGGTTTTTTGAAAAAAAAAATTCTCCAATCTAGACTCCCTGGTTTATATTTTCCTCATATCATTTACAAATATTTAATCAGGATGAAATATCCCCAAAGCTTGGAATGACACAGTTTGATTTATTCCACAATTATGAAGCTAATATCATATTTTTGAACAGTAAAGGAATGCCACAGTTTGATTTAACCCACAATTATGAAGCTAATATCATATTGTTGAAAAGTAAAGTTACTGATAGAGGATGATATTTATTTATATAAAATCCTAGTCTCTGCCTGTCCCTCACAATTCCGGTTGGACCGCCTCATCGATCGCGGCTTCAACAATGGGTAACTGTTGAAAAGTATTAATGCCAGGGATACCATAATAACGCCAAATTTTGACCAACTTGGCAAGATATCGCCAAATTTGGCGAAAAAAATAAGTTGCCGTATATGAAGCCACCTTGACGATAGCTGGCTAATTTGACGAAATTTCCATTGAAACCCATTAATCTTTCATAATAGAGCAATTTAATTTAAACTTTTTGCTTTTATTTTTTTTTTCAAAATCTATAGATCATAATTTACAGTGTAATATACGAAGGTGTACGTCTTTACATTTTCATCGGGATGCTACTGATAAAATAAGCCACTAGCCGGCGTTGTACTATCTGACCTCCTAACTGCTCGATTTTAAAGTGCTTTATATAGCTGGATGCATACATTAAATTCTTGGTACTTTTCCAGTGTGGGGGCCTTGGCGAAATAGAGAATACTACCTTAGCGAAGAAGGAAATTTGGCAACATATTTTCTGGTAACCTATTCATCTCTATAATAACAGCCTAAGTCATGTGACTGTCATTAACAGTTCAGGGCTGACCACTTCACTTTTTATATGCCAGTCGGCCATTTTGGTACTTGTCGCAGATGATAAATCGCCAAATATTGCTCCATCGCCATCATTTCATCTATATTATAATAGTTCAAGTCACGTGACTGTCATAAACAATTACGCTTTTCATATGCAAGGCGGCCATTTTCAATCAAAATTATTTTTTAAATAAAACTACATAAAAGTTGGCATGATCGCAAAGAATTCTCGGTATTTTTATGTTAGCCGGGTAAAAATCTCGCCAATAGCATTTTTTAACTCGACAGTTATTTTTTTTTTTATTTCGCGTTGTAAATTAACCCTTTATCTATTGATGGTACCATTAAAAAGTATGGTAAATGGTATTGATAAGTACCATTAAAATAACTTATTATAAAATTCATTTAATACATCGATTAGTTGTAATGCAGTTTAGAATGAGCTATAGATACATTACTTTATATTGTTCCAAAAGCGTTATTAGTTACACAAAATAAAAATATTTTTAAAAGGATGATTTCAATTGCCTTTGCATCTTTTTAGATGACTTAGCGTTGGGGGGGGGGGGGGGGGGTCAATTCGAAAATATTTCTTTATTTCTATGGTAAGAACTTTATATTTGCACATTTCCTAATTCTACAAAAACTAAGAAAAATATTTAAAATAAAAGATTTGAGTGGGGCTTTAAATATTGCCCAAAATCCCTTATAAATTCAAATTTAATTAATCCTTCTAAATCCTTCTAAAATTTATTAAATGATTATGTAACTCTTCTAATGTAGCACGAAAATGCTTTAGAAGATAAAATTTTCATGAACTCATAATTCAGTACATAAAGAGTTAAAGAAAGAAAGATCTGCAAACATTCTAATTACTGCAAATTATAGAATGGGAAGTGCTTTTCGGATATATATTTTTTTAATATTTAACTTATCAAAAATACGATAAAACTGAAAAACTTGTGATGTATTTTAAAATAGTCGAGAAACTAATTATTAAAAAAAAAAAAAAAAAAAAAAAAAAAAAAAAAAAATGCAATTTAGCAAATTACATAACGACCATTTGGAAAATGATTTTTTTCAAAGACTGAAATTTAAGACATAAAAAATCGCATGGAGTTGATCATACATTACGTACTCCATGGATTAAACATTGACATTCCTGGACCCATCATGAACAAATTTTAAAAGAAATTTCAGTTGTACAATTTTCGGTACTGTAAATTTTTAAACTTCTACGGAGTTGGTCATACATTAACGCCATGGATTAAACATTAATATTCCTGGACCCATTTTAAATGAAATTTCATTCTTAAACTTCTAAACATCCCACAATATTACTTTTTACACCGTCATATAGAAAAAAAAAATGTACTTTTAAATGCAATTTGTTTAAAGCTGTATCTCAATTTGTTTCTGAGTTTTTTTTTTTTTTTTTTGTAGTTTTTATTACTTTTTTGTCATAGAGGCAACAGAAATGTCCATCTCTGTTGAAAGTAAAGGGAAAATTCAGATTACTGTATAGATCAATCAGAAAACAAATAAATGCGGGATTCAACTAATAAAACGCTTCCGATATGTTTTTGATTTCCTACCTTGACCGAGGACAATAATCATTTTTCCAAATGGTTGATAAATATGCTTTAATAGAAGGCGAAAAGTAGATCTACGAGTCTACGAGATCTACGAGTCTCATATTTTTTCTTATTTGCACTTCAGCGCTTTTGCCTATATCTTTTGAAGCATATATGCACTCAAAGACGAGATTGGGTGACCAGCCCTGTGAAGATATTAGCGAAATAGATTGCGGTTAATGACGATTTTATCTAAATTTCTATGTTCAAGTAATAAAATTATTTCAAATTTGTGCAAATGACTATATGCAATTCTCCATCTCAGAGCTTTCGCCATCTCTGCTGCCATTTTGTCAACATTTGAGTTTGCAATCTTCACCTCACATAAATTTTCCATTTCTTGTCCGATAGGCAGTTATTGAAAAATGCATAAACTTCCTTGAGACATACTTTTCAAGCCCACTGAAATAGTCTGGTAATGCAAATTATTGTTTACTTTAAAGAAAATGAAAAGAAACGGCAATTGTTTAAAGAAAGGAACTTTTGCAAACATTCTAATTACCGTATATTATAGAATGTGAAGAGCTTTCGGAAAGGAAAATGCCGGTATTTAACTTCGATAAAGATTCTGCAAAAACAAGATAAAACAGAGAAGCTTCTGCTGTATTTTAAAATATTTGAGAAACTAATTATTTTATAAGTGTTCTTTAAGAGAAGACCAGATTTACGAAGAATTATGAATTGGATATTTCTTTTCTTTTCTTTCTTTTTTTTTTTTTTTTTTTTTTTTGCCTTTCGGCAATTTTGTCCATATCTTTTGAAATGTATCGTTCCACAACCCTCCCTATCCTTGTCCCTTTTTTCCCTTTGAAATGCCCATCAGATTTACTCCAGGGTTCGAAACAAAGCAGAACAAAGAAAAGATGCTTTAAAAAGCTGCCCAGGATTGTTATTAGCGAAAAAATGTATCCTGAAACAAAAGCGTGGGAGCTGGCAACCCGGAATGAACTGGTCGATTTTATCGTTGTCGCCTCCCGCTCGTGATTGACAGATGAAGCTGAGTAAAGAGGGTGTGGAGGACCTTAGCTAAAACAGCGCCGAGTGTGGAAAAAACGTCAGGTGTTCGCAAAAGAGAAAGCGAAATTTGGGAAAATGGGGGCGGAAGGCAGCATCCTACCCCCCCTCTTTACAAGAGATTTTCGGAGAGAAGAGGAGGGGGGGGGGATCCGAGAATAAGCCCCAGTGATTCAATCACACAGATTCTTTTTCGTTATTTACCTCCTCCCAACAAAATTCAGGCTTCTTTTCTTTCCATAACATCGGATGGATAGTTAGGACCGTAGTGTATTTTTCGTTTTTGCTTTGAATCTACTATACTTTATATGAAATGCTGAGAGAACAGGAAAAAGCTGTGCGGAGAACTTTTATTCGTTTCGCGTATCTGTTCCATCAGGTGTAATTGTATATTAGGTACTGTAATTAAATAGTGTGTTTAGTATCCTTTTCTTTATTAAAGAAATAACTTTGAAAATAAGTAAAAATTGAATTTAACCTTGCATTAATCGTATATTGTCACGTTCATTTCAGCTACTAACAATTAATTAGCACAAAAATAAATACTTTCACTAAATATTTAAAGTACAGAATAATGGCTTATAATTTTTAATAAATATGTTTTAAAAGTAACTTTTTTCCTTTAAAAACTAATACAGTGTGCAACTATAAATCTGAAACTAATGGTTTAGGAATTAGCTACTAGTTGATGATAAGAAGGGGGCATCTTTATAATAGAGTTATTCGTGAATCTTTATCAACATTTACTTAAAACGAAAACATGTACAGTCGAACCTCGTTAACGCGAACACGCTTTAACGTGAATTACTTTTAACATGAACAGTTCCCACTGTCCCCGTCAAAATGAATACGGATTCTAGTGTTTTTCTCCTTCTAAGATGAACGCGTTTAACGTGAAATTTCGCTTAATATGAACAATTCTCGATGTCCCCATGAGAGGTTTTGATGCTTAACGTGAACGAAAATTCCTAGAAAAGTGTGAAAGCTTCCTTTTACCTAGCGAATAGGACTTTTTTTACACATTTGCTTCTAACTGTTTTCTATTAATGGATAAGAAAATATATAACTAATAGTTTAACAATTAAAATATAAATATGTGTACGTCTGAAACAGAGTTTTCTCCCATTAAACACTATGTGAAATGCACATTTGTCCCTGAATCCTTTACCACTGTATTTAAGCTTATTGTCAATTAACTGTTTATCTCTGGTACGAAATAATGATAAAAATAAATTATTAAAATTAAAACAGTGTATTAAAGCTTCATAATAAAAAGTATTACTATTAAAAACTGACTTAATAGTTGACCAAAACAAATATTTATTAAATATAAAAAATATCATCTTGAGGCTTAAATATATCTCTTCTTGCTTTGCAAATAGCTAATGAAAAAAATTGGTTCAATGCATGTTCTTGTGTAACACTGGAAATGACATTTACTGATAAATTTTGACTGTTCTATTTTACGAGAAAACCCTGTTATTCCGTTAGCTCCCATGTCCCATTAGCCCCCAAGTCTCCCCTATATGTATTTTTCTCAATATTTTTTCTGGATTTTTTGTTATTCTGATACGCATAACATGAAGAAAAATATAATTCTCCTTGAGGTTCATGTTAACGAGGTTTGACTGTATTGAAAATTCTTTATATTACGATGACTATTTGAATTAAGGTCATTGACATAAAATGAACCTTCTTCTATGAGGATAGAAGCCTTACTTGGAGAAATTCTTTGGATGGTAATCAAAAGGCTGCAAGGAATTACATTTGATTCCGGATTAGTAGTTTTCATCTTGTTCAAGATCTCTTGCCTGTGGTCCGTTATCACATTGGGTCTCTTACTGTTTTCAATCGACGAACTGTCAACGCTCCAAAGATATTCTGCTTGACATATTTTTGATAAATTCGCTGAAATAGCGATTACGAAACTTGCTGATGCAAATCTTAAGCGCGCGGGGGCAAATATTAAAGGGCAACAACAGTAGCGAAAACCCATGTAAAAGAGCTGATATTGATGTACCTTTTTCCGAGAACAAATGAAAGGATTTTATTTTATTTTATTTATTTTTTACTTTTCGAGGGAAGTATTGTAATCATGATTTGTGTGTGTATGTGACGGTACATACACGCAATAACTCTTAAACGGAATTTTTATTGTATTCCCATTTGGTGAATCTATACTAATATTATAAAGTAAAGTTTGTTTGTTCGTGTGTTTGTAGGTGGTAATCTTTGGAATTACCAAACCCATTTCAAAAACAATGGTGGGAAAATACGGGTGACAATTTTGCTTCAACATATAGGCTATATTTATATAGGCTTTCCGTATAACAACCTGCAAGTGAGTACAGAGGCAAAAAAGTTCTAAAATTCCAATTAAAATTATTATTGTTGGGGCTAGAAATTTGAAATTTGGTGTGTGGTATCTTTTATGATATCATACCTTACTATGAACGGATCTTAAAACATTCGATATATAAAAGGGTTAAATAAACGGAAAACGTTCTAAAAAGGTTTAAATTACGATTTGTTTGAAATCATTAGGGATAAAAACTTGAATTTCGGCATGGCTGTTTTCTAAAAATTCGAAATTTAAAAAGATACAGGAGCAAAAAACGTTCTGTACAGTTGATATAGAAGCTGGGAATTTGGCATGGTGGTTCGTTTAATATCAACTTACCGAAAATAATAAAATTTCGAAGATAAAATTTATCGGATAATCAAAATATGATGTCAAATTTAGGTGGTTAGTACTGAAAATTTTAAAACTTTGTACAATTTCAGTATATAGAAGACCCCTTAAAAAAATGTCACAATAATAGGATTGTAAAAAATAGTAATGAAGCAACTTTGGAGCAAACACAGACTTAATCTGCTACCTTTAGAATGGGAGTAATGACTATAATTCGGATATTTTTAGCCAGGAGAGGGGAAGTCTCACTCTACTGTTAATTCATTCATTTGGATTATTTCAGAGTTTTGGGAACCCTTTAAGATTAAGAGGCCCTAGGTATTATGCCCCGAATCCAAATCAATTCTATCGTTACCTGTTGGTATGTTAAAAGCATAAACTTCGATTTAATGGTATACCAGTTTAAAATTTAGGGAACCCCTGCATCTAGGTGACTTCCTATGGCACGCGTAATAATTTTAACACTCGAGTTTGCCGATACTGGTACGCGAAATTTATATAGAAAATTATTATGGAACTGAAAACCTCACTTTTGAGTTAAAAGCTACCGACCCGACTGGCTTACACCTTTTAAAATCTGTAGCTTTTGCTGCATAATCACTCCACATCTTTTATAGTAAACGTTTACTTGACTATATTATCCTCTTCAGCTCCGAAGCTAAAATAACAATACAAATGCTTATTCATTGGTTTTTTCCAAACAAAATGACATTGTAAATGACAGAAAAAATATCTTTTCGGAAATTGATCCTTTAGGCGCTTAGTAATTTAGGTTAAAAAATATGGATCTAAAACTACAAAACCCCTTGATAACATCAATTTAATAACCATTAACCTAAATTAACGCAATCACAAATTTCAGAGCTTTTAACAACTAAATAATTTACAAATCCTCAAATGTTTTAATTGAAAAAGATACTTACGAAAATTTCTCAATTTCTGGTCATACTGTCTTTGGGCATTTTTAGCCATTTTGCAAACTCAGATTAAAATAACATTTATTTTATATGGGAATCAGCTTAGATGCTGCCATTTATTCGTTTGATTCGAACGCAAACAACACTCAGCTGTTAAGAAGTGAGGGGAAAATGTAAAAAAATTGGACATTTTAGTTTTTATAAGGAAAGGAACAGAGATCCCCGTATGGGGACCCAGGGACCGAAGAGGTTAAGGATCATCCTCATTGGTCAAAATAGAGATATTCTATAAAAGAGGTGGAGCAGTGACTGTGCAGCAAAAGCTGCAGATTTTTAACAGTGTAAAAGTGTCATTATATTTCGATAAGAAACGACTACCAAGGGATTCTGCTCAAAAATTAACTACTATAATGAAATTACAATATAATAAAACTAACAATTATAATAATTTTACAAAAGGCTTTCTCTGTCGCTTTCAGAAATTCCTATTTTTTCTGGAACGAAACTGGTATTAAAATGTAATCGCAGTGTTACTTCTTATATGAATATCAATAAGAAAAAGATAATCGGAATTTCAATACAATGATATAATGATATGCCATTTTAAATGTTAACAACATTACCTTTATTAAAGGTGATTTTGTGAAATTACGAATTTCAATTTGGTAGTACAGGCATCCCTCGACTTACGTAAGTAATGCGTTTCGCAAACTTTTGCGTAAGTCGAATTTGTAAATTCAGTAGGTAAAATTTCGTCAGAAACTGCAATATTTATTATATATATATAATATATACATTATTTAAGTATTGCGCGGCAGCGCAATACTTATGTTTTCCAGTGTCACTTCTCAATGTTAATTTAACATAGAAAAGCCTGGAGATCATAACTTTTTCATTTTTTCTTCCCACCTTTTTGTCCCTGATGCCACTCATTTTTAATTCTTTGCTAATTATAATTATATTATAAATTCAAAGTGTAAAAACATTTGCCTGACGTCAGGGTCAAAACGGATCATAAAATGCCTTTCAATATAGGTGGATTATAATCTAGAGAGTTCCATGGGCTAATTTTTATTTACGTTATTCAAATATTTTTCTTAATAATTCCAAATTTCGCTTTTTTCATTGAGAATCAACGGACATTTTCTAATAAAATTTAACATTTTTTCTTCATTGTTGTAAATAATTCAAAAGCTGTAATAATAACTTGCCTATTTTTAGTTGAATGATTTTCACGTGAAACGTGAAACTGAAAAAACTGAAATAGTTTTTTTTTTTTTTTTTTTTTTTTTTTTTCTTTTTCAAGAATTAAAAAGAAGGGGAATATGGCGTCATAGTGGAAATAAAAATGACATTTTCAAGCAGATTTTTTAAGTTCAGATTGTAATTTTTTGACCAAACTACAGCAACCTGCATTACTGCACTGGTGAGACATTTTGAATTATGCATAGGTAAATTGCATCAAAAATTGTGGTGTGATGTCGCACAAATCAAAGCCTGATGATGATACCCTCCATTGATTTTGAAATGTGTTCGTCTGAATGCAGTAGTTATTAAAAAACTTGACATATTAAACAAAAACCTAATTTGTAGAACAAATAATAATAAAAAAAAATTATTTCCTAAATTGCTTAAACCCGAGAAGGGGCAGATTATATTTCATTCAATTCGTTCTACATTTAATGTTAAATTTTTGTAACAAATAAGTTAAACCAATTGAACATTAAAAAATAAAAATGAAATTCATACAATATAGTACTTTAAACACCTATATACTTAGATTCCGTTCAAATGAAATCGAAATAAATCTTAGACTTTTTCCATTTTTAAGTTGTAAATATTTGTACTGCAGATTTTGCATTATGTTTATGATGATTGTACATAATATGATAAGATACATGCAAAATACAAAACTTTAAAAAGAGTAAGATTTATTTCGATTTCATTTGAACGAAATCTAAGTATATAGGTGTTTAAAGTACTATATTGTATGAATTTCACTTTTATTTTTTAATGTTCAATTGGTTTAACTTATTTGTTACAAAAATTTAACATTAAATGTAGAACGAATTGAATGAAATATCTTAATATCTGCCCCCTCTCGGGTTTAAACAATTTAGGAAATAAATTTTTTTTTTTTTTTTATTTGTTCTGCAAATTAGGTTTTTGTTTAATTTACACAGTATTATTTTATAAATAAAGTATCATGCAGCAGTATTTACTTGTATATAAACTATAAAAGTATGAAAAAATACAAAAACAAATTGAAAGAACACTTTTTAAATAAAAATTATCTTGTGGAATATGGGATTTATAAATTTAACATTGATGAATTAATTTATATCAATTTTGAATCCACATCAAACGAACAGCTCTGAAGCCGGAAGAAAAAATACACTCGTTCCTCTTCACCGAAACGTTAAAATTAGGTTTCGTTATGGTTTGAATTGAGCTAGTAAAATTGTAACGGTTCAGCAGAGGTTTTTTTTTTTTTTTTTTTTTTGGCTAATTTTAATCAGATTTGCGTTTGTTTGTAATTATCAAAAGTATGCAAATGCGTATCAAACGCGCTAGTATGTTCATAAATGCAATTTTCAAAAATTCTTATATAACTGCGAATTTACATAAGTCGAGGGATGCCTGTACACCAGTTTAAAAGCCTCGAAACTCCTGTTCTAGATATTCGATAAATATAAATTAACTCCAGAAATAACGTTCACTGTTAAAAGAAATTGCAGAAACGTTATTTGTTTTTATTAAAATTTTATGTAACTTCATAAAACTTAATTGGTGTCCACAATTTCGGAAACCGTTCCCTAATCTCTAGAAACCACAGTAGAAAAACGGATAAAATAATCTCAGAAGCGAATATTGTTTTTTACTTTTAGTTTACAAAAACGTTTATGAAATGAAAGAAACTATCTACTACTTGTAACTTTCGAAATGATTCTAAAGTAGTTACGAGTTTCAATTTGGTAGGACACCAGTTTAAAAGTTTCGAAGCCCTGTTCTAGCCATTTGGCAAACATAAAGTAAAGTAACTTTAGAGATAACGCACACTGAAAAAAAAAAATCATCGTTTTTTAACACTTTCCAACAAAGTTGAAAAGTGTTTATGCATTCGGTTTGTCTGTCCGTCTATCCACGCTCTAACTCCCGTAAATATACTCGGATTGTCATGCAATCGATAAAGGTTGGGTCATCAAAGCATGTTTGGTATTGTATATGAAGTATGAAGGATTAATAGTTCATTTACAGGGGCACTCAAAAGTATTCCATTACTTTATGGTATATGGGGAAAAATCGTTTGCAGCGTATTTTAATGACATTATGCTATTTCAAATGTATTGAAACTGATAAAAAATACAGAATTTCACTACAATCATGTTGTAACAGGGCATTCATAACATTTTTTATTGATTTACAGGGACACACAAAACAAATCGGTTACAGTATTGTCTTTGAGTAATAATTGCTGGAGTGTACGGTTGAAAATTCGGTATGCGCTTTTAAATTTAATTAATTGTTACATGTTACTCATTATACATAAATTCTATACCTCATATACAGGGCTGTACAAAAATATTCACGTACTTTCACGTAATTTCTTCTTATTAGATGAAATTACTGAAGGGGAATTTTCAACTGGAGTACATGTTTTTCCTCAGTGAACTAAATTTTTGCATGCATGTAGTTAATAGATACAAATCTATATATCATATACAGGGCTGCTGAAAAAATTCGGATAATTTTACGATTGTAGATGGGAACAGTTGAAAATAGGTTTTGAAATGTGTTATGCGTTTTTATATGGTTGAATTAGAAGTAATATTTTATTTATTTTTTTTTAAATGGTGTAGTTTTTTACATGATTCTGAATGTGTTGGGAAATGTTTCATAATCTATGATTGACGCATGATTTTTTCTTTCTTGGTTTTTTTTTTTTTTTTTTTTTTTTTTTTAATGTAACTTGATAAGGCTTAGTTGTTGTCCACAATTTCGGAAATCTTTCCTTTATTTCCAAATACTACAGAAGAAAAACGGATAAAACAATATCTGAAACTAATAGTTTTATTTATTTTATTTTATTTTTAATTTAAAAAAATGTTTCTAAAATGAAAGGAACCAACTGCTTTTAATTTTTGGGAAGGTTCTAAAGCAGTTTTTAAAATATAGAGATGAATGGTATCTCTATAGAAGATTCTTTATAAAAGAAAAGTATATTTTGTAATAATCTTTCTTTAAATCGGATTAAATCAGTTTGATGGATATCCGAAGACCCTACTTAAAGTATACGCATTGCATGAATGCTTTATAAAGGCCACCAATTGATTCGAATCTCGTGAATTAACAATATCTTTTTTCGTCTTAAAATTCTGGAGAAGTTCGCAACCGTATGACATCTGTCATTATCTCAACATAATTCATAATTCACATTCGAATGGCTTTTATCGCTAAGAAAATCTGTTCTCTCCTAAATGCTGTAAGAAGAGAAGGGGTATCAGTATCCACATGAAAAAAGAAATAAAACTTTCTTAGGAAGGAACAAGAAAAAAAAATTCTTTCTCCCTTTTAAAAGCTTGTATTAAGGGAGATATTCACCGGTCTCAGATTTCTCCGGATAAAACAAAGTTAGTGGAAAAATGAAAGAAGTCAAGAATCACGCGCGAGCTAGATCTTTTGAGAGAAACTTTTACATGGATTATTTCAAAGAAATTCTGGTGTCGTTATATATTTTACATAAGTGATTCGATAAATTATTTATATGTAAATATAATTTAAATTTAAAAGAGTCTTTTTTTAATATGAAGTAAATAAAATATCGTTGTATTAATGCACTTAAAGGGGCAACAATTTTGCTATAAAGAAAATATTAGAATATATCGTTTATTGTATAATTTATAGTTTGCTATACATAAAAAAAAAATAAAATTATAATTGATAAAAAAGGAAGTATACGTTCAAGATAATATTTTAATTTTTCATGAATGTCAATTTTATTTGGGACTCTATGGCCAATAGTTTTGCTACAGTCATGCGCTTAGTGGATACAAGTCGAAAAACAAATTAAAAATTAAACAATAAAAAATGTAAAATGTAAATTATAGAATACTGAAATAATTATACTACATAGAACAGATGTCAAACTCTCCGTAACAAAAAGTTTATGCATTTGTGTTTTACAGGGAATCAAAAATAAATTAAATGTGACATGCTGCGAAATTGCATCTTCAGTGATAAAGTAAGACTTGAGACCCATTAAAGACATGTTAATGCTAGAGCAGTTTTCAGCAACAAAGCCTCCCCAAATTGTTAATTCTCACAAATATATAATTTTAAAATATATAATCATAAAATTATAATTTCTTACCAGAAAAAAATTATCATTATTCAATAAATATTTTTATATTAACAATAAATTTACCCTATTAACAAGATTGCAAGAAATAATATGATTGAATTACATATTAGTTTATATTTTGTAATTACTATTAGATCACACCCAAATATGTATATTTTTTAATTGTATCTCGTTAAACCAATTGTATTGTACACAACTCCAGATAAATTGTCATACCAAATAATTACCTTTAACGTATTTTATAGTTGAAATGCATACTAATTCATCACACAGCATTCAAACATGTCGATTTAATGTTACCTAATTAAACCCGTTATGGTCAAGATTAGTTTCAATTCGAAATAATATTGTAAACTTAACCCTTCACATACCTCAAATGTATGCCACACTGTAAAAAAAAAAAAAAAAAAACGGACTAAAAAATGGAGATTCTACTGGCAATCGAGCCGCCAGTACCATTTCCATATTTTAACGGAAAATTTCCCCCCATAAATTCCAGTAAAGGGGAGAATTTTCTGTAATTTATGAGGGAAAATTTCCGTAAAAATACGGATTTCTGGAATTTATGGGGGGGTGGGATTTCCGTTAAAATACGGAAACAGTACTGGCGCCTCGATTGCCAGTAGAATTTCCGTTTTTTAGTCCTTTTTTTTTTTTTTTTTTTTACAGTGCAATTTATTACACCAATTCAAACAAGTTTTTCATGTTATTTAATATAATAATTTAGGAGAAAGTGGGTGATTAAGATAAAGATATAATAAAGGCAGGACAATAAGGGAAAAGAAAAAAAAGAAAAAAGCACACTAAATATATAAAAATAATTTTACTAATACTTAATTATAGTTTTTACCTTTAAATTATCATTATTTATCGATTAAATATAATCCCGATTTTCATATGTATCTTTTTTTTTTTTTTTTGTTTTAGGAAAATCCCTTCTCTTTGAACTACACATAAATCAGGACTTTTCCAAAACAAAAATTTATACAGTAAAATGGATTAAAGTTTTAGGTATAGTTTATGTATCGGTTTTTGATTAATAAGATGCTAATCGGTATTCTACTTTGTAAATTATGAAAAGTTTCCTATCTGTATGCTTTCAGCAATGACTCTTACTTACAATGGCGCTATTTGGGGAAGGCAAGAAGGGAGGGATCGCCCCTCCATGAATTAGGATTTTAGAATGTATCAGTCATCGCACGTCGGTTTTAAAAAAAATAATAATCAGAAACTGGACAAAAGGCAATAACTTGCCCGATTTTACTAAAATAGAAAAATTATCATTAAATAAACAGTTTAAGACCAGAAACTAATAATTATCAATAGTACTTTCTAAATTATTTAAGGTACATATATATATATTAAGACAGGCTTGAACATAAATAATACAATAACCCAATAGGAGTGAAAAATCAGCCGGAGCCAGGATTCGAACCTGGGTCCACAGCGTACCGTGCTGTTGCTTTTACCACTAAGCTACTCTGGCCGATATTTTAGCCCGGCAATTTCTGACTGATGGAATATTAACCCATTAATGACGAGTTTATTTTAAACATTTTTAATACCTCGATATCAGTTGACACCAGTTTTGTCATATTGTAATTTTAACGTATTTGATCTTTCAAAGTTTGAGATTAAATAATATGAAAATTTCCTTAATAAAATACTAGTTTTCACATTTAAAATTTTCGTGTTACTTAAGTGGTAGATTTTCGCACCTGCGTTAATGAGTTAAATTTGTCATCATACTTTCCGTTATGGTATGCCGTGCGGTTGCCGGCCGATGACGTTCCCCAACATGGTTTATTAGTGAGAAATTGCCGGCTAGGATATCGGCCAGGGTAGCTTAGTGGTAAAGCAACAGCACGGTACGCTGTGGATCCAGGTTCGAATCCTTGCCCCGGCTAATTTTTCCCTCCTGTTGTGTTATTGTATTAATTAAGTTCAAATCTGTCTTAATATATATATAGTATAGTATATTAAATTATAATATAATATATAATATACTATACTATAGAATATACTGTATAGTATACTAAATAATATACTATATATTATATTATATTATATTATGTTATAACATATATACATATAGTACCTTTAATAATTAAATAAATACATTCAGAAGTTAATTTATGTGTGCTTTAGTGCTTTCTAAAGGCTTGCTACTGCAATATTTTAAAACTGAGACACATTTATCATAACCGGGTACTCAACAAGATTAAAAGGGAAAAAAAAATTCCTACCTCAAGGAAAACTGCCCTCCCCCCCCCTTCCCCAAAGAAGCTTCTGAAATGACGCCCTTCTCTTACAGCTCGGACTTTTCTTATTGTATGGGTAATAACAGGCAACAGTCTCTTATAGGTTGCTCCGAGTAACGTCTCAGATTTAGTTCTTTATTTCATTCAATGCTTAATGCGTGTATATTTATAGTACCGTATTTTATGGAAGAAATGCCGCACTCCTCAAATTGGCCTGAATAAACTTAAAAATATCGTAATCGCCGCACCCGTTGTAAACGCCGCATCCGTCGGAACGCTACTTTTGTCGACAGCCTCACATTGACCAAATTTTAATCAAAGTTTTCTGAGCAGCATAGGATGCCTCGTTTTTAATATCTTAAGATGTCTGAAGTTTTATTTAAAATATTTAAATCCGATTTTAAATATTTTTATGAATTTTTAAATTAAGGAAACTCATTTGGTATTTAAAAAAATCGTAAATGCCGCACTTGGAAAAAAATTAACTTTTAAACTCGTAAACGCCGCGGCGTTTCTTCCATAAAATACGGTATATTTATATTTTGCATCAATCAAATATTTAGAGTTGTATATGAATTTGTGGCATTAATTTAAAAATGTGTTTCGTAAATCAAGAAAATCTATTTAAGCGTTTTTAAGCATAAAAAATGTTTTTGAAATTTTGCAAAGGAAAATATCACTTCATCAAAGTTGTGTATTATGGTGTATATTTGCAAAACTTTCTATTCGTTGCCAAAAAATAAAAATAAAATAAATAAATAAATAAATAAAAGTTTCATATTTACCTCCATTTTTCCCCTCTATCGCATGCAACTTCCCATAAATTTTTACCCCAAATAATACCTTAATCTTAACTGATTACCTATATACCCGAAACACATGAGGCATTCTCACCTAATTTTGACTTTTAAGTCTCTGAAGAATCATTTTTATTTTAGTACATATTATTGTTTTTTTTTCTTATATTGGAAAACATTCCATTGCATGACTGTGTAACAATATTAACGAGATAAATAAGTCTTGGGCGATGTTGGGGTCCAAATATATACGAAATTCCTTACCGTCCCGTATCCCTGATGCTGTTTTTTACTTTCTTCTATCTTTACAAGAAGAAAGTATTGGATTCGTGAAAAATTTCGACTTCCGGTTTTCGACGGATTTATATGTTTTAGAATGCCCAGAACACGATTTGATGATTTTTAGAAAATGTCTGCCTGTGAGTCTGTCTGTCACTCTGTCACTCTGTCTGTGACAAAAATTTTGTGGGCGCTCTGTCTCAAGAACTAATGCCCGGAATTTCACAAAACTTTATATTTAGTTAGACCTTCATATAAACTGGACCTGATTAGTTTTTGGTGAAAATCGCCCAACAGGTGGCGCTGCTATGTGGCATTTTTCAGAATTTCTCCAATAGCTATATCTCAAGAACTACTACACGGATTTTCATAAAACTTCAGATTTAGTTAGTCCAAGACATAGTTTGGTGCTGATTACTTTTTTGTGAAAATCGTCCAACAGGTGGCGCTGCTATGCTGCATTATTCATGATTATCGCAATAGCTCTAACTCAAGAAAAAAGGCACGAATTTTCATCAAACATCAGATTCAGTTAGTTCCTGATATAAATTAGTGCTGTTTAATTTTTGGTGTAAATCGCCCAACAGGTGGCGCTGCTGTGCTGCCTTTTTCTGTTCTCGCAAGAGCTGTATCGCAAGAACTATTGCACGGATTTTCATCAAACTTCAGATTTAGTTAGTCCTTGACATGAATTGATGTATAAATTAGTGCTGTTTAATTTTTGGTGTAAATCGATCCACAGGTAGCTCTGCTATGCTGTATTTTTTGTGATTTCCGCAATAGCTTTATCTCAAGAACTAACGCTTAGATTTTCAACAAACTTCAAATTCAGGTATACCTTGATATCATTTAGTGCTGTTTATTTTTGGTGTAAATCGCTCAACAGGGGGCGCGGCTATGCTACATTTTTCAGAATTTCCACTGTAGCTCTATCTCAAGAACTAATGCACGAATTTTCATCCAACTTCAAATTCAGATATACTTTCATATGAATTGGTGCTAAATCGTTGTTATCTCTTGTACTATTTAAATGATTTAATTGAAGTGACTTATATAGAAGAAAGTTTTGTGATGGCCACAACATACCAGTTAAGTTTGGAGCTGTCTGTATAAAATTGTTTCAATAAAAGTAATTCGATGTAATTTTTTCCGAAACTGGGACTATTTTTTTATATAAATATGCAGCAAAAAATTAACCTGCACACATTTTTACGGTTGTTATTATTTTTTTAACTCTGTCCCTGGATTTTAGATTCCTTATTGTCCCTCTTGCTAAAATTATACAGAGAATCACTTCAGATGCAGCCAACTTTTCTTTCAACTATTTTCTCATGCAGAAGTATGCTAGAGAAAGAATGACTAAAATCCTTTGACAGAAAATTTACTGCAGAATTTAAATATCAATTTCAAGCATTGTGCATTTATTGTTAGTCTTACCGTCTCCAAGGTTTATTCCTGCAGTTTTTGAGGTGAATTATTATTTATTTATTTATTTATTTAATTCATTGTAAATAGCTGTTCTAAAAATCAATGAACATTGTGGCTATCACTTACAAGGAGAGGGCCAACCTTGTTAATCACAGATTTTGATTATTTTTATATATGTTGTAGGGTAGAGATCCCTTAGTCTCAGGTTCAACGGATTTTATCCAACGCTCCCTAGTTCTTGAGAAACCGGGGGGTCTAATAGTAGTACACAACTTAAATACTTACTTTGTAACAAAAAGGACAGGTTGGTCGTAGCTCAGTTGGTACGGCATCTGCTGGCTGATCTCCGGGTTCGAAACCCGAACGCGCTGCATTTGTTTTTCTCATTTTTTGTTTTATAAATATACTTGTAATTATGACTTAATAATTTAAATTAAAAATTTTAATATCATACAATAATTATAATGTTAACAAACTTAAATTTATCATTTTTTTATTTTTAAACTATTATTTCTCATCCAGTAAAGAGGTTTAAAAAGAAATTGGATCTATTATTGAATGACAAAAATTCCAAAATCGTGACAAAACCTGTTGTGGTGCCATCTAGTTATGATAAAATAAAAGAATATTAAAGAAAAATAAATAAATAAAAACACAAAGTAGATAAAGGGGAAAGCAAAATAATTGAAAGTGCAAGCATACGTATTACAAATTTAAAAATCCTTAATATGCAAAAAATCGGTTGTAATTTAATTCTGATGCTAATTTTTAATATAATTATGCTGGTTACTTTAAAAACAGAATAATAGTATTATCGATTGACTTCCTTTGTTAAAGCAATGCGTAAATGATGTTTCTTTAAAATCACGAATTGACACAATTGCTCAATATTATTGCATCGATAAAGAATATATGAAATACATTTTAAAAGTGATTTAAAAAAAAAAAATTAACAGTTTTATGATGTTTTATACAACTATTTAGTTAAAATTAAAAAATTAAATAAGTTAAAATTGTAATTGATATACAATATTATAAATTTATATTGACAAAGAGATTATTAAGTTATACTTACAAATATATTTATAAAACAAAAAATGAGAAATACAAATGTAGCGCGTCCCGGTATCGAACTCGGCCCCACGGGTCAGCCGACAAACGCCATATCAACTCAGCTACGCCCAACCTGTCATTATTGTTACAAAGTAAGTATTTAAGTTGTGTATTACTATTAGACCCACCAGTTTCTCAAGAACTAAGGAGCGTTGGATAAAATCCGTTGAACCTGAGACTATGGGGTCTTTACCCTACAACATATATTAAAATAATCAAAATCTGTGATTAACAAGGTTGGCCCTCTCCTTGTTAGTATTAACGCGATTTGCTTAAAAATAGGTGGTAATTTTCCTTACCGTCCCTTTTTTTCCTTACTGTCCCCTTTTTTCCTTACCTTCAATTTTTTTCCTTACCGTCAGTTTTTTTCCTTACCGTCCCTTCCTTAACATCCCTTTAAGACAATGTTATACCAAAATTTTGTACTAAAGATTATACATTATTATTATTTCTTATTTGAATGTCTTGTGGGTACTATGCAAATTCCTTATAAGTAAAAATGTTGAAGAAAATAAACAGTTAGAGAGGTAAAATGTCAAGGGAAAATTAAACACGCAAGTTTAACTTAAACCTCAGTTAAATAAAAAAAAAAAAAAAAAAAAAAAAAATCGTCACTGCTGACCATTTTTTCTTTATTTTGAATCATTAAGGCATTCGTATATAAGTTTTAAATGTTCTTTTATTAAGTTTAATTTCACCAGATTCCTGAACGTTAAAATGCCTCCTATACCGATTTATCACATCCCATTCAAACATATTCTTTCAAATGTTATCCAATTAAACCAGTTATAGGAAAATTCAAACATACATTTTCCTTTAAAATAACTCTATACACAACCCAAAAATACATACCAATTTATTGTGATTTTTTTCCCTAATATAATCACAGATATTTTTCTAACTAGAAAAAATTCGTACAATAGCTATTTGACTTGCATGAAAAATGAGTGAAATAATGAATAATTCATACTAATACGTAATGGATGAAGAAGCCAGCCTTTCCAGACATCCAAACTACAAGAAATCCGTTAAAACAATCTGATATCAAGCTTCTTGACTTGCTCCACTTTCATCTAAACCTTTCAATTCATAGCGTAACATGGGTAGTTCTTAGTTGTCCGCCCTTTTTGCGCATTAACTATGGAATGAATTCTGAAAAAAATATTTAGCGTCGTTGTTTTTTTCGATCTTTTTCTACCCTCAGCGCTTTAATTTCTGTATCGAGCTTTTGACCTTTAGCTCCCTGGCCCTATCGGGCCAGTTCTCCATGCCTGTAATTACATTTTTTTTTTTTTTTTTTTTTGCCTGAAAATACTTTTTTCCCCCTTTTCTGATTTGATTCATAAGACGGCGTGTGACAGACAAATCGGCATCTGCCCCTCTGACAGTATAGTAGTAATTTTCTTGTCACACTTTGGGAGAAGGGTCAAATCCATATCGGCAGGCGTTCGGCATTTCGTGGGAAAAGAACTGTAATTTTTTTGCCAGGGGAATGGAGCCCGTGGCACAGGCTGTGGGTTTTCACTGTTTTAATTGAAAGATTTTGAACGGCATTTATGCCGCTTTTTTTAAAACAGTTAATTTTGAAGTTATCATTTATGATAAGTACATATATGTTCATTTTTTTTCATGACTCCAGTTTATGCTTTTAAAAAGACATATATAGTTTATTCTTTTTAGCATACATTGGGTGATCGGTTAACGAGCACTTTCGCCAGAGATTTTTATGTTCGTTTAACGAACATCTCATAAAACAAAGCCAAGAAGATCTGTGTTTCAGATTTGCAGAGCTTTATTTAAATGCATCTACTGTCGATTTAGAGAACATTTTAGCAGTTGTATACGTATGTGTAATTAATTCATGGGCTACCGGGTGTTCCGGTCCTAAATTTTAGGGCCCTCTAAATTCGAATAAACAGATTAGAAACATTAATTTTTATATTTTGTGTCCCTTTTTAAAAAATATTTTTAATTGTAAATTAATTATTATAATTGTAATTTCGTTCATAAATTATTAACATGCTCTATGTTCCACTTGAGCTTTATCGGAACCTGCTGTAAACACGATCATTTATAGAACTAAGGAGTTTTTGAAAGGTCAAAGCGACAATTTGATATGATTTAATTCCGTAGTCAATGAATGTAATCCTAAAAGTTTTTACAAAGCGCATGTCATTTTTTAAAAATACGCTACGACACGGACAAAACCATCAAAATACGATCTGTCCATAATAAATAAGGACGTGTGCCAACCCTATTATAAAGGGAAGATTTATATTATTTTTTATATACCATTTAGCTTTTAAGAACAAATTGATTGAATTCTCATACAAATATGTACTAAATCTGCGATCGGTTAACGAATAAATCGGTTAGCGAACACTGTTTTGGAACGGATTAAATTTGTCAACCGATCACCCACTCTAGTTAAAAAGTGTTTATGAAGTCGGTTTATTTGGTCGTATGCCTGTCGGTCTGCGCTCTAACTCACGTAATATTTTCATGTTGAACAAATGTATTTTACAGACAACTATGATAAATTAACAGCATTAACATATTAGCATTAAAATTAATATTCTGTGTTATTCTTGTATAAATTCGGAACAGTTTCCGAAAATCGGTAGCAGCAAAAAAAAAAAAAAAAAAAAAAAAAAAAAAAACCTTCATTTTATAAATATTGCTTTAAATCTCGGAAATAATTAGTTTCTGAGGTTTCTAAAGTTAAAGAATGTTTTCCGGAATCGTAGGTTATTCAGAAAAGGTTTTTGGATATTTTCGTAAGTGGTTATTATCGTGGTTATGGCCTATTTTTGTTGATTACGAAATATTCGACTTTTTGTTAGCGTAACATATGTTATTTAAAAAAATTATTTTTAACATTTCATGAAAGTGGTATATAAAAAACAAAAGTTTCGTCTTAATTTGTAAAGAAAACACGGATTACAGTGGGTAAACAAGAAGAAAAATCATCAGGCTATGAGCAGAAGTACACCGTATTACACCAGTAAATTGAATAATACTTTTTGTTAAAAATATTCTTGTTTTTAACCACACGGATTACAGTAGGTGAACAAAAAGAAAAATCATCAGGATCTGAGCAGAAGTACACTGTACTACAGCAGTAACATGAATGATATTTTTTGTCTCCATTGAAAACTTTAGAAATTATATATGAGGTTTAAAATATTCTTCTTTTTAACACAGGGATTACAGTGGGTAAACAAAGAGAAAAATCATCAGGATATGAGCAGAAGTACACTGTTCTACAGCAGTGACATGAATAATATTTTTGTCTCGTTGAAAACTTTAGAAACTTCGTATGAGGTTAAAAATATTCTTCTTTTTAACCACACGGATTACAGTGGGTGAACAAAAGGAAAAATCATCAGCATATGAGCAGAAGTACACTGTACTACAGCAATAACATGAAAAATATTTTTTGGTTCCATTGAAAACTTTAGAAACTATCTATAAGCTTAAAAACATTCTTCTTTTCTGAGAAAATTTATTTCATTTTAGACCCCCAATTTTCAATATATTATGCAAATAACCAATATATTTTCCATATACTTTATTTTTATGAATTATTTTTTAAACTCTCTGGTTACTTTACATGAAACAAATATGTGCTAAAGTTTTTTCCTCTCTCTTTTCTGGTAACAGGTTATTTTTTAAACTGTAAAACGCTAAGCAGCAGAGTTTGATACGTGATGCTACAGTTTTTATGATGCACAGAACTTTTATAATACTGGCACATTACTTCCTCTCGTGTTTAACATAGAGAATAACAAAAGACATCACGAGCTACATATATCTATTTCATAACTCCTATTTGCTTTCCTTGATCACTTTTACTTCTGGAATGAAATATTTTGCCTTCTATCTCTCCTTCTTTAACGAAAAATAGAAGAACAAAAGCTATGGAGAAAAAAAATTAACCATCTCTGAAAAAAGGGGAGAAAAAATCCTACGCGACACCATTCAAATCCTGAATATTGGCAAACATACGGTAAGAAAACCCCTACAAAAAAGACGACGATGTACAAAAATGTCGGGAGGCTCTAGATAGTCCTTCCTTAAATATCGCACAGGGACTACAGAGGAAGGAGGGTGGTTTCAAATCCACGTCTACTGGAAGATCCCTGATTAAAGTAATGGATTTAGGCTAGACAAGGCACAACAAAGAAGTGCACGTGCTCACAATAAAGTCCGCATCTCACGTTTAAAGCACGTACACAGTTTCTCTTTTTGCTTCATAAGGTCTTCTCTTCGTTCTCTTTCCATACCCGCTTTTATGTATGCCTATCGTGAGAGGATTGCCAAGCAGATAGAAAGAGAGTGAGAGAGAAAAAGAGATGTTCTTTTTTTTTTCTTTCTCTCTTGGAAAGTTGATACTGAGTCTTCGCTTTCCTGCAGAAATTAAATATTTGTGGTGGGAGGATAGCAAGAAAATGCCAGAAAGAGAATTCCTTTGTTTTCTGTATTTTTGAGGGTGATTTTAGAACGTGTTACAGTTTTCATTTAAAATAGGAGAAAAGACATAGGTTTTAAGCTAAAGTTAAAAATTGTGTCTTATTGTATCAAAGTATACCAAAGCGTGTTCTGTTTGAGTTTGAGCTAGATATTACTCAAAGGGCAAATATAAAAGCAAATTTTGACTGTTTTTACCAGACATCGTCGCAATTAAAAGTTAAAACATCACAGTGCAGAATTTTCCATAATGAATTTTTGGATCTTTAACTGTATGAAAAGGGCAAAACTGACTATTCTTCATTATTATCCAGGTACAGTTTTTAAAAATATTTTGTGTTCTAGAATTTTTAGATAGCATTCCTTCTACAGTCCTCCCCACTTAATCGGGACACGGATAATCGAATACCCCGCTTATTCGAATAGAATCCTCCGGAACCGAATTTATTCTTATTGGTTCTATGTTATTTTTCCTCGCTCAAACCAAATACCTTTTACGAACGTCCCCGCTTAACCGAATAACAACTGTGTGACCGATGTTTGAAAATAGACACGGAAAGCACTTTTCAACTGGAATTTCCTTCTACCTTTTGTCATTTTCGGTTCCTTTACGCTGAAAACAAATTTTCAGTTCTTCCTGCAATGATTTCTGCCGGCAGGTGTATAAAGGACATGGACAGGTCAAATGATTTCCCTACCTTGAGTATGACCAAATGATTTCGCCTTCTTGCTGTTAACCAGGTTTTAATGGCAATGCGCCATCACTTCGAACTCAAGATGGTAGTTGTGATATTTTGCACTCATCCGAAAAATAATTCGATATTTACTCCTTTAAAATTCCACTTAAACAAACCAGTTTAAACGATTTTTTTAAGGCAGTATAAGTAACGTAAATTAGAAGTAGCAAAGTTTTGATCATATTCAAACAAGCTGCATTAAGTGTGATGTAAACCATATAAATGCATGTACCGACATTAAATTAATACATATTTACTTTATATTAGCATTTGTATTTATTTTAGTTTGTGTTATTCTATTAACGATTTATTATTCTGTGAATTAAATATACCGTAGATGGTTATTTTGTCTTTTTATTATGCATTACATATTACAGTTATGATTTCCCGCTTAATCGAATATTATTTCTGGAACCGTCAATATTCGTTTAAATGGGGACGACTGTATTGGAACATGTGCATATACACATACGCATGTCTGTACGTATATCCATGCATGAAATATATGTGTGTGACTTAAAAAAACAGCAAGAAAAAGAGAAAAAAAAATAAGAATTTGAAAAACTAAAGTAATTATGAAAAAGGAATAACTAGTAAACCTACAGTGAATGATTAACAGTTAAAAAAATAAAAATAAAAAATTACCTTTCTGATTTGGAAGAAATATTGTTATTATAACCTAGCGGTTTGTTTAGATGCATTGTATATTATTCATATATTATGTGATACAAATATATAATATAAAATAATCATGGTGGCTATAGTTGTTTATTATAGACCAGTGTATTGTCTCTTATTAATTTGAACTCTGTGGGTACAAGTCTCATATACGAATTTTCAAAATTAATATTGACAACAAAAACAATAATAATAGTAAAGACGCATTTTAAAGAAAGTCAAAGAAGGAATACACTATGAGCCTTATCTATTAATATGCGACTGGCCTTTATTTTTCAAAAGAATGTGAACTAAAAGGACAAAAATAAATAAATAAATAACAAACACGAAATTATGTGCATACAAAATCATTTATTTTCATTTACTAAAAATTGGGAATTTAACTTATTTTAATTTATTTTAGTGTAATTAGAAACTTCAAGAATATCTCCAGTTTCATTTATTGATCAAACACGCCATTTTCCAAAATAAATCAAACTACAAAAAATGGAATTTATGTTACTTACTTTTGGTTTGCGGATCTAAATCAAAATATTTATTAAATGTTATTTTAAAAATATCATGAACATACTTTTATATAACTTTGTGAGCTTAGTCTATATAGTATGTCTAGTGAAAGTTCTACATTAACTTTAATTGTGCTAACATTTTAAAATAATATTGTAAAAGATACAAAAAATGTGATACTAATCTTATAATTTATTATTTTTTGATTTATTGATACAACTTTAAAATTGTAGAGACTGCGGTAGGTTGTACTTAGTTTTCTTTTGGTAATAATTGAATATTTTTATTGATTTTTTTTCTTTAGAAATATTTAGTTAAATATTTATATGACATTTTGAAATAAATGCATTCATTTTTATTATTAATTAGCCATCTATAACGTTTACTAAGATGTAACTCAAGAATGTTATTAGAATGTTTGTAATATTCTTAAAAAAAAAAAAATACTGTGAACGTAGTCGAATAACTTGATATAATAACTAATATAAATTATGATGTACAATATGCGATACATACTATATGAATACATAGAATAAAAATGGAATTTAAAAACTAAATGAAAAACTTAAAAAAGAAAAAAAAATTAAATTAGAATTTATGTACACCAGTCAATCCAACCTGGGCTACCCGGGTTAAAGATGCCCGATACCGATGTACAGAATATGTATGAAAATCGTTTTTAATTAAAAACTTGCAATAAACTTTTTGCATTTAGATATTTTCTTAAATTGCACAACAACTACTCCAAAAAGCAATTTTCGTAGTTTCGTATTTGTTTCATGCCACATGTTAATTCGAGAAACATTTCGCTATTTACAGCAAACTTTGTGACTCTAATTATTTTACAAAGCTTTGCGATTATGATTATTTTAATGTTTAAAGGCATAGTTCGAATACATTTCAGTTTAAATCGTATTTTACTTAATTATTTATTTATCTGTGAAGTTTAAATTTCGTTTGGAAATTAAGCTATGGGAAAAAAAAAAAAAAAAATGCTGAATTAATTACATTGTTCTAATGCAAATGGGTTTATGGAGTTCCAAGCAGACTTTAAAAAGCTCATACTTGAAAAACATTTTAAGAAGCATAAAAAAAAAAAAACCCAGTAAATTTCCATACAGTTTTCAAACAAATTGCATTTGAAAATATATTTTTTTGCTATTTGACGATGTAAAAATTGAAACTGTGCGAAGTTTAGAAATATATATATATATATATATTGAAGTAAGAGCGAAATTCATTGGTTACGTCGTTACCATCGTCAATATGATATCAACGTTTCACACCGACCTGATTTTTTTTTTCCGTTTATGATATACATTTCCTTAAAGGCAGCATTATTAATAAAACGTGCTCAAATACCTCCGGATGTAAAAAGTTTGCTTTACCATAGCTGAGTATGTTAAAGGGAAAACCTGTTTTACAGGAATTACACTAAATTTCCCCACGTCCTCAGTCGAAGGGATGAAAGAAAAATCTTAAACGTTTACTTTATTTTGCGATATTTTCCTTTTTTATGACAATTTAAACAGCTTAACTGTGAGTTAAATATGATGAGCTTATAAAAACTCAGCATAGAGCTCATAACACTAAAATATTAACAGCAAAAGTAAGTCGATTTTATATAAAAAAGTAAAAGGAGGATGGAGTAAATGTCTTTTATAACTATATACATATTTCATCATCATATGATATCTACATTCCATTTAATTTCCAATTTATTAATTAAAATTTATATTTCTGTATTTGTTCGAGATTATTTTTTTCTATTATTTTCATTAATTGTTTGGATCTAATCAGATCTACCTTTAAAATATGTTTATGATTCATTCTATATTGATATTTACTGCTACGTTTTATTAATTACGATGTTTTCTCTGTATATTTCTTTATTATAAAAATTGATGTAAAACATTATTGCACGCCATCTTTTAATAAGATATGCGATCATATTGTTAGTTACCTTTTGATTTCAAAGGTACAAAACCAAAACAAATTTATAATTCGCCAAATTTTCTTCGACAATTAACTAAAGTGATTATACTAAAAAAATCAGTATTTTATTTTTCACTTTTAACTAACACAAAATATTATAATATTTTATTTGATTTTTTACTATGTTTTGTTTTTTATACATATAAAATAATTTTGTAACAAGATTTATCTACAATTCTAAATTTTATTAAAATTTTAAGGAATAATTTTATTGTTACATTCATTGTATCTATGATAATTTTCTGTGTTTTTGTTTTGACTTCATTAGTTTTCTTATCATAAATTATGCATTTTTTTATATCTACGTAATAAGATCATTTGTTCTAAATATTATATTTTCCCCATAAATTTATATCATAGAAATTACTTACTATTTCCCTTACTCTTTGATTTTTCATTCATATTATAAACAATTTAAAGTAAAATTTTTACATACAGCTAAGAATTTCATTCAACTTGTTATTGATTTTTATTTTTAAAAATGCATAAAATTGTTCATTTTATTATTATTATTTAATTGCCAGTAATTTAATAAAGAATAGTATCAGCTCGATTTTCATACTAAATATCAGGTATTTCTTTTTAATCATATTCTTTATTATTTCATATATGACTATATCAGATTTGTCTTTCACATAATATTTTTTTCCCCATAACCCGTAAAACAAAAATTTATAATTTATTTTTCGAGTTGTAGTGTATCATTGTTTAATATTCCAATTCATGTTATTTTCTTATTTTCTAAATATCTCGTTATTCAAATAATTATAAATTACACGCATCGTTGTTCAAATAATTATAAATTACGTATGACAGACAATTTTATTTAAAAAATTTAAATGTTAATAACAGATAAAGAATATTTCCCCTTTTTAATACTAAACTTCATTTTTATTTATCACTGTCTTTTTTCATACTAACTATTATTCCTTTGTTGTAGAAATCATTTGCCATTCGAACAATTATAAATTCGTTTTATAACTATGATAGAAAAGTTTTAGTAATATATATACTTTGCTGCAATCATTCTTGAAACATATATTCATATTTTGATGATTAACTTCAATTCCAAATTTAATATAGCCATAATTTTCGAGTAAATTTTATATAGAATTAAAGTTTTTAACTGCTTTATAATAACATATCATTTGAAAACTTTCGAAAGAAAAAACTAATCTTAGAAATCACATGTTATCAATAAAAAATAAAAAGTTGCTCTTTAATAAAATTCAGATATTCCTATAAAAACGTTTAATATTTTTCTAATTTAACTTTATTTTATTTTATTAAAAAAATATTTGTAATTTGAGAGTTAAAAAATATTTTATAATTTAAATTTTAGAGAATCTTTCCGTTTTTTCAAGGAGGACATTTGTAATAATGTTATTTTATATCTGAAAATTATCTTTTTATATGATCTAAAATTAACTTTAGATTGTATTCTTTATTTGTTAATTTTATTTTCAAAGTATTTTTTTAAATGTGGTAAATTTAAGAACATACAAAAATAGTTGCAAAACGTTTGCACCGCACTGTATATAATTTATATTACAGTGGAGAACGAAAACATTTATCTCTTTTTCACATTAAAATTAAAAGCGAGATCTTCTTGACAAAATAATTTGTTTCTTCAAAAGTGATTTACTTTTCTTTCCATCTTCCGATTTATTTTTGAAATCTACTTCCTACACATAAGGTAAGGTAAAGAACCGTCTTTAAACACTTCTGCAGATTAAATCGGACTGTTGATTTATAGTTGTATCTGGAGGAAAAAACAAACACACTGGGCCGTATATCTCTTCCCATTCTTCACTTTCGAAATATTTGCTGAGGACACAAAATCTCGAATCTCTAATCTCCAGGGGCAAAGCGGCGTTTGGCGATTTGTGACGTAATGATACTTTGCTGGACAAGGTGGAAAGATGTGACTGAAAAGGGGGGGGGGGGGGGAGAGAGAGAGAGCTGTGCGCTTTAGAATATTACTCGAAGGGTGGAAAGGGACAAGGGAGTGGCGGAGACCGCTTATTCTGTCAAGGGATACTGCTACACGGAATTCGCATCAATTGGCGGTGTAACGTTGAAGGGGCGACTATGCAAGAGCCCCTTGGGGACGAATCTTTTGCTCTTGAAGCCCCTGTGGAGCGAGGCCCTTGCGTCGACACAAAACCGCGTGTCTGAAATAGAGACATCTCGTTTGTCAGAAGGTTCTGAGATGGAAGAGTAGGGATGGGGGGAGGATGTCGAATTTTGGATCACCGAACTCTTCAAGCTTAGAATTTCGAGAAGAGTAAGATGGTTTAGGGAAAAGATATGTGAGAAGGAAATACTGAAGTTTTTCTATTAATAACTTGCAATTCTGAATACACTAAAATATTTTTATAGAAGCGGTTCGGCCATTTCTACTTTCTTCTATCTTTACAAGAAGAAAGTATTGGATTTGTGAAAATTTTCGACTTTCGGTTTTCGATGAATTTACACGTTTTAGAGGTCAGAGATTCCGAAAAACATGTTTTTACAAAATGTCTGTCTGTGAGCCTGTGACTCTGTCTGTCTGTATGTATGTGACACAAATTTTGTGGGCACTCTATCTCAAGAACTAATGCAAGGAATTTAATAAAAATTTATATTCAGTTAGTCCCTGATATAATTAGTGCTGCTTAGTTTTTGGTGTAAATCGCCCAACAGGTGGCGCTGCTATGCAGCATTTTTTGCGATTTCTGCAATAGCTCTATCTCAAGAACTAATGTTCGGATTCTCAACGAACTTTAGCTTCAGGTATACCTGTTTCGGTGCAAATCGCTGAACAGGTGGCGCTGCTATGCTACATGTTTCAGAATTTCCGCTATAGCTCTATCTCAAGAACTAATGCACGAATTTTCATCAAACTTCAAATTCAGATATATTTTGATATGAATTGGTGGTAAATTGATGTAATTTCTTGTACTATTTAAATGATTTAATTGACTTGATTTATATAGAAGAAAGTTTTGTGATGGCCACAACACACTAGTTGAATATGACTTATACGAAATCATTTTCTCCTTGACACGAACTTAAATATTTATTACAAAAATCAAAATCATTTTAAAAATAGACTTTTGTTTAAATAAAGTTTTTTTTTTTTAGTATAATCTGTGTTTTTACGTTCTCATACTGTTATATAATTTTCATTTAGTGCTGAGTCTAGACCTAGAATTTAAAAATTATCAAGATCAAATTTTCACAAATATTTCTTTGTTACAATACTGAAATCAATTATAAGATATCTATTGGCAAAAAAAAAAAAAAAAAAAAAAAAAAAAAAAAATTGCTCAATTAATAAAGAAAAAATAATTGAAATTCCGACTAGGTCAATTGCCAAAATCTGCCTTTCCTAAATTATGCCTTATATACCTCTAACAATAATTCAGAGTTCTGATAACACCGATACCAGATTTAGATATAGTTACAGAGGCAGTTCTGACATTTTTGAGTAGAAAGTATATGAAGGAGATTCTCAAAATGTGGGATCATTAAACGTTAACAATATGTAATTTTTAAAATTTTCAAATTTAAGGCCAATTTTTTTTAATAGTATAGTATTTTGTCTATAAATATAATATATTAATATTTTAAATAGTATGTCTACAAAATTATACATAAACATTAAAAGACAGCAACTATTCTGGAAAATTAATGATTAAAGCATTTAATTAGCAGTTGTGTACGTTACAAATTTTGGACATTTTTTCGCATGTACGTTACAGATTCCGGACGTTGCGCTTAGTATTTAAAAATTTATTAAGACTAAAAATGTAGTAAATGTGTCCTATAATTGTATGTGTATACATATATATATGTAGTATAATTAACTTTTTGTTATCCAGTAATAATAATAATAAAATCAAATGCTTTGTTACGTACGTTACTTTTGGACATAACAAAATACAGAAAAATTCTTTATAGAAAAGTCCTTCTATCTTCAAAAAAGCAATAAATCAGCCGGCCATCTCTTAACGAAATTATCAAAAAATCATCCGTTTCCTTTATGCATTCGTTGTTTACCATTAGAACCATTTGGAAAAAAGTTAAAACTCTTTTTCTTGGTGGTACATTGGAGCAGTTAACGTTATGAATGTCCGAAATTGGCCTCTTTAGCATAAAATAATAAAATTTCAAAATAAAGTTCCTCACAATATAAACAGCACTCTTACGCTGTCTAATTGTTACGTAATTTTTATTTAGTGCTGAGTCTGGACCTGAATTTTTTTAAAAAAGTTAAACCTAATGCACAAAAATATTAATTTGTTATATTAATAAAATATTATTTACTATATCAAGACACATTAAATAAACGTTGTAGACAGGAAAGTAGACGACGGAAATAGAGACTGTTTGTTTGTCAGAAGGGTTATTGGATGAGGAGAAGGAGAAGGGGAAAGAGGGTAGAGGATGTTGAATTTCCCCAAAAAACCGAACTCCTCAAGCTAAGAATTTTGGATAGTGAGATGATTGAGGAAAATTGAAGATCTTCTTTCAATAATGTAGAATTAGATAACATTAAGAACAGATTTAGATGTTGTTGCAGGAGCTATTTGGATAGTTTTTGAACTATTTTAATAAGCTGTTACAGGAAAAAAAAAACAGGATTACAATCTAGAAGAGTATTTTAATTACATAATTTCAAACAATCGTTTTTTCCTTTAATTTTTCTCAGAAATCAGGAGTCAGAGAGTTAAGCTGTCATTATACTGTTAAATATTCAAAGAGTTTATTTTTTCTTTTAAGGAAAGAAAATGTATGTATGGATTAACAATATTTTCGGAATATTAAAAAATAAGTTTTAAAAATCCCTAACTAGTTATGACTAAAAAATTATTGGTATTGATTCTTTGAAATGTGCTTTTTTTAAAATTATGCTGAAGGTATCTCTTGAGGTGCTTAATGTTTATACATATTATACCTTTCAGATATTATAGATTTTATGTATAGTTTAAAAGTAAATCCAAATTTAACAAATAAATAAATAAAACACGGATAAACTACAAATTTATAATAATTGAAAAACTCGCAAAGAGGGATTGATGGCTTAGTTACAGAAACATTTTGATTGAAATGATTGTCACTGGTGGAATATTTAGGTAAATTGAAATGTTTTCAATAAAATAAAATATATTTCTTCACATTACGTACTATGATACAAACATTTCCAATATAACGTTAATGTTTTTTGACATATTGATATTAAGTATTTTCCGTATAAATTCTATAAATATATTATCTAGCGTAATATGGGTCAAGAGTGCTTTGTAAGAAAAACATATCCTTTCTCTTATATTTGTTATAATCTGATCCACGAGATAGAAGGAGTGAAATCAATGAATTGGAACAATAATTTTCATTTTTATAACATTATTTCTAGAATCCACCATCTTCTAGATAACTTACAATTGAAGCTTATTTCTGGGTATTACACACATTTAAAAGCGATTTAAAAGCAAGCTTTGAACGACTTATAGAAATAAAACAGATTCGCTTGAATTATTACGCGTCATGAGTTAATTGAGTTTGAATTGTAAGAATTTTATCATCACAAATATTGATAAAATTCTATAATACAAGAATAAAGCATGATTCAATTCTTGAAATTCTTGCCTTGGAACATGATTTGCAAGAGAATCAGCTAAAACTTTCTTTGTTTATACTTAAATACCTCTGGTTAAAATTTAACTGTCCAATTTTTCCTCACGTTGTCTCATGAAAATAAAATATCTTATTTTTCAAAAATATTAATTGTTTCTTAAAAATACTTTATTAGTGTAAAATCACAGTAAAAAATATATGACATTTCTCTTGCATGAAGCTGTGTAAGTTGAATTTATTTTTTAACACAAAAATATGATTTAATGAAACAGAATATTATACCCAAGTAATTCATTAATTATTCATTCTTCCCCATTGTCATAGCGCATCTTCAAAGTAACAGTTTCTTTAGAATTTAACTACAAAACATTTCCTTTCTAAAATGCATAATAATGTTGGCGGCTTCCTAACTTGCCAGACAGCCCTGAGAGTATTTTCCGTTCAGTTCGCGGTTACAGTCTAGTCAGTCTAGAAAAGCGCTACCGCAAAATTTTCTTTTACGAACGAATCTAAATCTCAAAGCGATGTCACCAAATCCAACCCCCGAGGTGCACATCCCAAAATGCACCGCTGGAAAGAGTTTCCAATTCGATTATTTCTCCGCTAAAGGCGGCACTACACAAAAGAATATATGTAAATAAAACCAGAACGCCTCCACCTCCCATACCATCCTTTTCTTCCAAAGGCTTTTGTTTCAGCGTACACCGAAAACTCTTGGATAAGGTTAAAGCTATCCGAGTCAGCGATTTCTGTATTTGGATAAGATTAAAAGAGGGGCTTTTATTTGGATAATTTTGACGGAGGAACACAGCGTACACATAGCGGAATTTTTGAAAAGAGTTCCGCTGCCAAGCTTCTTGATTAAAAGAAACTTTTCCGAGTTTATACACAAATTAATTTTCAGCCCGCAGCGGCACACAATGAAATGTGCCCCTGTTGCTCGCTGTGCAATGGAAAGTTTCCAAAACTTGGTAATTCTATTTCTGTTTGGGAAGACTTGGATTTCTGCACGTTTTGTGCTTTTTCGAACATACGTCTGCTGGAAAGTGCTCGTGGTGAATGCGTCAATTAGCTCTTAGTATACTCAGAAATCTAATTTTAGGTATTATTTTACAAAGAAATGATTCTTTAATCTAAACTTATTAATGCGTTTGTAAGTTTAGGGAGTAACTTAAATGTGGTTATAAAATTCAGAAAATTTCTTTTACATCATTTGTCGATTCTGTTCTCAGAATAGGAAACTGGGTTATTCTATCCTTTCTATGTCTCCGTTACAACTTTCATAGTTAGTGTAAATGTAATCTGTGCCGAAATACCTGATTACGTGTTTTTATAACTTATTAAACCATTAAATTAGAAGTGCTTAAAGATGCTTCTGCATTCTGATGGTAACTTGCAAAGGAATGAATATAGTAATTGAATGCGGATATGTCTCTAATAAGGACCTATGTTACAAGTTACAAATTTTAGAAAATTGGCTATTTTTGTTGCAAAGAGCCTATGCCGAGTGATTGGTTATGACCCAGTGTTAAAAATTGCCATTTCATAATATACAAGTTTGTTTACTTTAAATAAAAAATTAAAAAAATAATATAAAAATAATATTATTACCCAACTAGTTTTTTTTATTACACGTCAATGTTCAGCCTAAAGACAAAAATAGGGGAGGGGGGTGGTAATTACGATCGGAAGAAGAGCCTATATTGCACTAGGTGATCAGGACATCTCTTATCAATGACATTAATAGTTTTTTCCCCTCATTTCTGTAAAATTTTTAATTTGTAACATAGTATCTTCTTAAAGCCACCCATTCAATTAAACATTTCTCAATAGCGCAGTTCTATCCTAGAAATGACGGGAAAGAATTAATAATAATTTTTTTGTCGTCGATGCGAAAATTCAAATGCGAGAATTTTTACTAAACTGAAAGTTTAACCATCGAATTAGACCTTGAATATCAAAGGAAAACCAACAATGCATGCTAATAATTTCATTGAAATACTGGAATGTGCTCTGGCTATGGAATGGAACGTTTTAAAACTCGGTAATTCTATTTCTGTTTGGGAAGAGTTGGATTCTCAAACATTTTTTTCCTTTTGCCATGCATTTTTTCCACGTCTGCTGGGAAGTGAGATTGCGGTGAATGCGTCAATTAGCTCTTAGTATACTCAGAAATCTAATTTTAGGTATTATTTTACAAAGAAATGATTCCTTAATCTAAACTTATTAAGACGTTTGTAACTTTAGGGGGTATTTAACTGTGGGTATAAAATTTAGATATTTTCTTTTACATCATTTGTCGATTCTGTTCTTAGAATAGGAAATCGCGTTATTCTATCATTTCTATGTCTCCGTTACAACTTTCATAGTTAGTGTAAATGTAATATATGCCGAAATAACTGATTAATTTATAAATACTTGTATTTATAACTTATTAAATCATTAAATTAGAAATGTTTGAAGATGCTATTGGTATAGCGTCCAAAAGTTCTGCAAAGCTAAACGCGATCTTGCCCACCTCCTGTATAGTTATGAGATGGGTAAGGGAAATAAAATGCTGTTACATAAGACAGTGCATCGTCCCATACTTCTCTACTGTGCGCATATCTGGAGCTCTTAGGATAAAACCATCCTTCAAAATATCCAGATTCTGGAAAATAAGACTCTTTGAGGCGTTGTCCATGCACTCTGGTACAAAAGAAGTACTACGATCCATCACGATGTCAATATTTCACCGATCAGATCTGCTATCAAAAACCAAGCTACCAAATTCTTCAATAGCATACTTAATATTCCTAATCCTGCTTTACATAATATATCTGTTTGTGATGAACATGCCCGATCGCGTAGACCTCGAACAGTTTCACATTCCTGAAAATATCGACCCCGTTTAGTTTCCACTTCCTGTTACTTTGATGGGGTTTATTTTCCTGGTCACTCACTATATGACTTATTTTAAAAAATTTGGTATATATTTGTATACATTTCTCTTTGATTTCCCAATTATTAATTCTTCGCCCATTAGGTTTAGCATTAGGGAGGGGAATCGGAGAGTTCACTGGCCGACAGAGAGAAAAAAATTCCACGCGAAATTGAGCCGTCATCAGGAAAACCCCTCATTACTTAAACTAAACACACACACACATATATATGTATACAGGGTGTCTACAAATTAGTTGGGCAATTTCGTAAGTTAAAAACTTCCGGAATGTTAAATGAAATTAACTAGTTGAAAGTAAGACTAGTAGTAATATTAACGAATTTTATTCATAGATGGCGTTAGGTGTCATAACTGACGCTATCGCTTAGTGAGCGGAGGTGTTATTCAATGGCTACCACGATCACAAGATCTTTTGTCGCTTGGTTTCGGTGCATGGGATTTTGTAAAGGATCAAGTGCACAAGCCGCCACTTCCTGCATCCATTCCTGAACTAAATTCAAGAATCTGTAGTGCAATTAATTGGATCGACAGAAACATGCTAACAAATCTGTGGCAAGAAAGGATTGACCAATGGGACATTTGCAGAGTCTCGAAAGGAAGTCACATCGAACCTTTGTGATAATGGTAAACTTGAACTATTTTTCTATCTTATAACAACGTATGGGGCATTCTCACAATCTTTTGACTTTCATGTCCCTGAATAATAATTTTTATTTTAATGCACTTTTTTGTGTTTTTTTTTATTTAATGTACTGGGGAACATCCCATTGCATGATTGCACAACAATATTAACGAGATAAATAAGTTTTGGACGATGTTGGGGGTCCAAATACCTGGAAAACTCCTTTACCGTCCCGTGTCCCTGATGTTGATTTTTAAGTTTGGAGCTGTCTGGATAAAATTGTTTCAATAAAAATAATTCGATGTAATTTTTTTCTGAAACTGAAACTATTGTTTTATATAAATATGTAGCTAAACATTAACGTGCACATATTTTTAGAGTTGTTATTATTTTTTAAACTCTGTCCCTGTGTTTTAGATTCCTTACCATCCTTCTTCTAAAATTATACAGAAAATCATTTCAGATGCAACCACAGAATTTTTTTCAAGTTTTTTCTCATGCAGAAGTATGCTAGAAAAATGATGTCTAAAATTCTTTGGCAGGAAATTTACTGTAAAATTTAAATCAGCATTTAAATATCAATTTCAAGCATCGTGGATTTATTGGTAGTCTCACCGTCTCAAATTCAAAAAATTACCAGGTGATGGTAGTACTGGTACCATCTTTTGGCTGAATTTTCAGAACAATAGTCCATTTTGATTTCTGGTAGTTGTAATTTGTTTGTTTTAGAAGGTGTGAAGTAAAAAAGTCTTCTAAGTTATTGAAGTAAAAATTCATTCAAGACATTTTTTAAAGAAGAATATCAGCATTGCGTTCTACAGTGGCATTAATTAGGTAAGTCTACAAAAAGTTTTGTTTCCTTATTTCAATTAAAAATATCTTTTTTATATAAGTTAGGCTGAAGTTGGTAGATGGGGCACTTGTGAACAGAACATATGGGGGCAGATGTGAACAGTTCACAAGTGTAATTTTTAAGTCTGCGAATGCATTTTTTTTTTTAAGTTTAAAATTTAATTACCCTTGTCAAACATTGAGCTATATATTCAATGTTTTTAGGATTGCTTCACAGTTTTAATTTACTGGAAGTTAGATAACAATTAAAAGTGACTCAAAAGGAGTAGGCATATTAGTGTACAATTTTACGAATAATTTCTTGTATCTATGTTGAAACATTTATTGATTTATTGACACAACTAGAAAGAGGGCATCTAATTAGCTTTTATCACAGTTTTTATTCGGAAAATATTATTTTTGCCTTATTTATGCATGTGTTCACGTGTGCCCCAACTATGTTCACAACTACCCCTCCACCGGGGCACACGTGAACAAATTTAGATAATTTTTAGAATGATGTTATAAGTTAGAAAATCTTGATAAATGCATCCAAAAGTTTCACTAAAAGAACAAACAAATTCTAATTAGTCATATAAATAAATTTTTGATTCAATAGCTCATAATAATTTTGAGAAATAGTCAAAAATGTAAAAATTGTTCATATGTGCCCCCCTCTCCCCTATGTGCAACCGAAAATGGTAGCAAAATTAAATTTGTATGATTGCAGCATTATGTTTCTATATAGTCAAAAGTTTTACACCTTAATTTCGATTGTACGTCTTTCTCAGTTATACTTCGTTTTAGAACGGCCCCCTGAAAGACGTATAACCGGTGCTTTACTGTGTTAACCATTTAAACAAATCAAAATCGGCCAAAATAAATATTATTTATTTATGTATTTTGCTACTTTATAACATTGTAAATCCATTATAAAAGTAGAAAACAAAAATAAAAAAATGAAGTTTCCAAAAAAAAAAAAAAAAAAAAAAAAAAAAAAGAGCGAAAAAAGAAATATGTAAGAGGAAATATTTACGAAAAGAATCCCGAAACACAACAAGACGAAAGTTGAATTATATAATATGAAGCACGTTATCAAGGGCAATATCCCATAATGTAAGAAAGACATTTCTGTTTGAGAGAAGCATGCTACTGGGCATTATTTAGGACTTAACATTCAAATTGCCCGATCAATTATGATATAAAAGTTATAAGAAAATTAAAAAAGAAACACAATCAAAATATCTAAATACCAGAATTCCGATACTGAATAAAAATATTTACGAATAAAAAAATGCCATAAAAATAATTTACTAACCAATTCCAAACAGATATGAAGAACATACACACAGCCAGCCAATATATTAACTTGAAAATGGAGAAGCACATGGAGTTATTGTAAAGTTACAGTTTACAGTTAATTTAAATAACTGTAATTAAGAACAAAAAAAAATAATATTGGGGCTATCAAATAAAAATATGCAAAAACATATTAAATTACCAAATATTACAACACATGGAAGTATTTAAAGAAAAAATAATAAATAGAATAAGGTATTTTTCAAATCTAAAATGTAAATATTCCAATTCCATGGACAACATGTAATCTCAACATTGCCATCTATGAGCAAATTTGATACTAGATACAACTATGCTCACCGGGTGTCAGCCCAGGTAGCTTAAACAGTAGAGCATTGACAATGTAAGGCCAAGGATGTGGGTTCGATTCCCGGCTTATAATCAATCTAAATATTATTATATTATAAAAATTTGTGGTGCAATTTAATACATCTTTGAAATAGATGATATCATTAAAAAGGAAACTGAAATAATGTTACAAGTTTTACAATAACAATTAGAAATAATATTAAAATAAATTATAAGTACATATTATATTTAAATTATATGTGTTAAATAAGACATTGAAATATATGTTTAATTTTTGGATTAAATTAAATACTACATCTTTAACATAGATGATTTGATAAAATAATATACTGAAATAATATAACATATTATAATAACAATGTTAAATAATATTAGAAAATTTTTAATGATATTAAAGTAAATTTTAAATATTCATTATATTTAAAACATATGTGATAAATATGACATTGAAATTATATTTATATAGTAATAGATTTTATCAATATGCATCACAATATCTAAACATTAAAAGCAGAATAAAGCTACATGTATAGTTTACATCTCTCATAATATTAAAACGATAAAAACTAAAAGAGCAATATTTTTATTTTATTTTTCCTCGAAATAGATATAGATATATAATAATTTAAATGTAAATACTAACTTTTAATGGATTATTTATAATACAGCACAGCCAAAAATATAATTTGTTAACCATAAAAACCCCCAAGGCGACCAACCTTAAACCAATGACAAACAACAATACTTTCTTCTTTTTTTTAATTAACCCATACAACACTGCCCCACCTCCGTAATCATTCAACTGAAAGCAGTCGTACATCTCTAAATTGACCGTATATATGTATATATATATTATATTATGAGAAAGGAAGTTCCAAAACTCCCGTTATCCAAAATTAAAAAAAAAAATCCAGTTTTTTCTATCAGTATATTCTATTCGTGAACCTGGATAAAAAAAAAAAAAAACATTACAATCTGCAAAAAAAAACTAGTTTTATCGTGTATATGTGGTATTGTAAAATCTTTTTTACAATGAAAACCAATGGACGCAGTCAGAGGTTTTTCGCGATTTCCCAAAATTTTATTTCCTGTATAAGGCGAGTTTTGAAACTCACGCCCTCATATATTTCATCCTATTACAAATGATGGACCCGCTTTTAAAAAAAATCGTATTTTCGAAACTACTGCACATATTACATTAAGTGATACACGAATTTAAAGAGAAATATGCCAAGTTTCTTTCAGTTACAAATGTTCGATGTCTGACCCCCTTGTTACATGGCATACGTCCAATCTGTAATCCAGTTCGTCCCAAACATTTTGTAGCACCTCTCTGTCAATGGTTCTGAATTCTGCACCAATGCGTTCTTTAAGTTCTGACAGTGTCAAAGACATTGTTTATGTACCACCAATGTCGAAAACAAAGTGTTCAGAACTTCAAGAACGCATTTGTGAAGCATTCAGAACCATTGACAGAGTGATGCTACAAAATGTTTGGAAAGAACTCGATTACAGATTGGACGTATGCCGTGTAAAAAAAGGGTCACACATCAAACATTTGTAACTGAAAATAAACTTAGTATATTTTTCTTTAAATTCATGTATCATTTATTGTAATATGTGCAGTAGTTTCGAAAATGTGATTTTTTTAAATCGACCCACCATCTGTAATACCCCTGTATATTAGATGATAGTAAAAAAAAAAAAAAAAAAAAAAATCTTTAATTAAAAAAAAATATATATATATAACTAAAAAAAAAACTATATTCAATAAAAAATGACTTCTACCTATGTTATTGTACACCAGACAGTGTAACTCAGGAAGCCCGTGTTGCTTTTCCTATAATAAAAAGAATGCAGAAAGTTCCCCTAAACAGAACCAGGTCTCTCCTTTCTCTCTAGATATTTTATATAAGTACTAAGTACTAAGTGCAAATTTCTTAAGAAAAGTAATAGAAATATATACGCTTTAATTTTTTTTTTTTTACTTTTCAGAGGATTAAAAAAATATATCAATGATAATTGGCATTTATAACGTTGGTAATATCAAATATGTAGTGGAGAGTAATCATTCAGGCGTTATTTTGTAATGTTTTTCCTTTTAAAAAGAAGGAAATGATTCCACATTCCATTCTAACGTCGAATACCTTTTTTTTAAAAACTTTTTATTACCTTTTAATACTCTTTTGAGCTGTTGAATACAATAAGTTTAAAATACATGTTTGATTGAGAATGAAAGACGTATTCCTCTTTCTTCTACCTTTTCAACAAATCATTCGCTAATAAGATAAGTTAATACATATCTCTCATGTATATAAATAAAACAGGCAATGGATTATTTTATTCTCCTGACTATATTTTAAATCGCGCTTCTCAAATAACATCATTTATTTCACTTACGCTGATTTCTGCTCCATCGGAAACTTTGAGTTGAAATCTCGCCGTTGTTTACTTGAACCATTTTTGAGCGAAACGTGACCAGTATAACCTAATATGGGAGAGCGATCTTGCGTATAAATGGAAAAAAGAAAGGGGGGGGGGGCATAAAAATAGCCTAAAAATCAAGCGGGGGGGAAACACAGAAAAAAAGAGAATGAGAATTGACATCGAATCCGATTGAGATCTATTGGAGGAGAAAACAAGCTTTAGACTTTTGTAACTGATATCATAGTGTAGCTTCAAGAAACAACATATTAGTTTTGAATGAATCGCATTTATTTTTCATCCTTTTATTTTCCCTTTTTTGGAAGTTAAAAGGTATTTAGAGAAATAGATTTGAACTGGTAGCGCCCTTTTATAAGGGAGTACTAGACTGTAGACGAAATATTTTTTGAAAGAATTTCGTATATCAAGTTTCTCTCTCTTTTTTGAAAATCCGTGGGAATATTGAGATTCTATTTATCTAGACTGCAAAAGAATGGAAATGTTTCTTAATATACGGAAATGCAATACAACCGCGAAAGAAAATATAGCGAACGATAGTTTAGAACGGGGTAAAACACCCAGTGCAGAAAAGAATCTGTCATGATTTGATCACAGTTCATGGAAAACAGGCAAAAATTTGCCTATATGTAGAAGTGATATTTATTTTCGGTTCTGTATGTCTTAACAGTGCCAAGTTGTCGCAGTTTTTAAGAAATGTATCATTTTCGAAGGGACAGCGATGCACTTGGATGTTTTGCCCGCTACAGGCAGGTATAACGCCTTCCCCCGTGCCTTTTGTCCTCACATTACAACAAAACTGAAAAAAACCGAAATCCTAATATTACTTATTAGAATTATAAAACGTAATTGCTTGCTTTTACAGTTAGCATCAACAATTATAGTAATGAGGGCTCACACAAGTTGTAATAAGAAAAGAAAATCAACAACATTTTAACCACATTATCCAATCGCAAAAGTACAAACAAAAGTACGAAGATAATGAATTTTCAAAACTTGAAAAAGGTTTAAGAATTAATTTTTTACTTTAATGTTCATCAGAAACACAGAACTCCATATCGGATTCACAATTGACACAAATATACAAAATACCTCTAGAAGTAGGAATGCATTGGTCATGTGCCCAATGCTTAGACTCGGTGCATTGAACCCGTTCTTTGCCATCCACCATATATCCTTTCTCAAAAACTAGGCATGTACAGTCTTCTTCATCGCTGTCAACTATGTCCTTTTTAGCTCACAGGCTATCAAAGCCTGAGAGCTTATGTGCCTGCAGGCTCTGTATGTACGTACGGACGTAATGCGATAACTCTTGATAGAAATATCCGATTTGCTTCAATTTTTTTTTCTAGGTTCATTCTGATAAGACGCTTCTCAGTTTAGTTTAGGGCAGAGCTCTTTTATAAGGGAGTATTAGACTGCAGACGAAATATTTTTTGAAGGAATTTCGTATATCAAGTTTCTTTCTCTTTTTTGGAATTCCGTGGGAATATTGTGAATCTATTCATCTACACTGTAAAATAATTTCTTAATATACGAAAATATAATACAACCACGATCGAAAATATATTATTACCTCTTTCGAACTGCCCATGATTCCAAAAAGCATTCTATAACATTGAAAACCTTAAAAAGGCTATATATTTTCGACATTTGGAAATTTTAGACACACTAGGGGGGCCCATAAGAGCTACGCTCGCCAATCCCAGTTCCGACACTGCAAACTCTAAAAGCACGCCAATTTGATTGGCTTAAGAAAAATTTAGGAAGGCTGAATTATAATGAAAAAAAAAAAATCAGTGGCGATCTCCCAGTTGTGTCCCCTGAAATAAATGTTAACGGGTTGTTTTCATCTTTGATTAAATCAGATCAGTGAAAATTTTCAAAATAAGCTAATATAAAACTAATTAAGTAAGCAGAGTCTTTGTCTCCCGGTATTTTTTAACAACGCTACAAGAAAGTTCTTTTAAATAAGACATTTTAAATGAATAGTTTTAAATCTGACGTAATTTTCACAAAAGTTTTCGTTTTATTTATTTATTTTTTATTTATTTTTATTTTTTTAATATTCACGTGAAAATACTTTTGTTATTAAAAAGGAGATAATATTTGCGCCCTCTTAGAATTCACAACAATGGTTTAAAAGATTATCTCAAAATATGAAATAAATGTCTCGCGCAAATATATTTTTAAATTTAAACTGTTTGGCCATTTTAAATAGGACATAATTTTCGCTATTTACGACTCTAAAGCACATTAATGAATTTATTATTTTACAATTTTCTTTCTCTTTTAAAATTCACATGTAAATATAGTTTTTATGACTTAATTTTCTATATTTTCCTGCTTCTGAAGCCTAATCATTTAATTCTTTGAAAGTTTTTTTTTAATGTTTATAATAGTCACGTGAAAGTAAATTTTTAATTTGAAGGAAATATTATTCTTTGTGCTGCTTTAAAAACTGGCAACAATTTAAAATAATATCCTTTTCTAAAAGATGTTAAAACTATGTCTCGAAATGCTGAAATTTTGAATATAAAATGGAAATAAATCCTCAAAAATGAATGAAATTAAAAAAATAAATGCAGTTTGCTCACCCCGAACTTCTAAAATGATATAAAAATGATTAAATTCCTATGTATAGTTTTTGCTCTTATAAAACTTTTTTAATGGAACGATTTTGACCCAATTTAATATTAAATATCGCTTAAAATTATTATTCGACTTGAAAACTGTCTGCATCAGCGTATTTATCAAACATTTCTCTATAACAACACCGATTTTCATATTTTTGTATGCAGCAGTTTTCTTAATATTAACGGAGAAAGACACCCTGAATACAAAAAATTCAAAACCTTCGGCGGTGACAGCGTTACTTACATTTTTTTTAAAATAGAGAAATTGTAAAAACAAGGTTTCTTTTGCTGCCTCTGATTTTCGTAAACGTGTCCAAGTGGTACTTATAATGTAGTAATCAGTTTTCTCATCCTAGAATATTGGTTTTTAGAATACTATCAATTGTAATTTAAAGAGTTTCATCTGTGTAATTGAACTGATACATTTAAGAGTAACAAAATAATAATAATGTTATTATAATGTTAATAAAAATGTTTCAATTTATCATGTTTGACTGTAAAAAATATTATTTGACCATAAAAATGTTTACTTGAGAATGGATAGCATCCAGAAATTTCCGGTTGAGTAAACTCGTTAATACACTGCGAGGAAACATTTCAGAAAATCAGTGGCAACAAAAGAAACCTTCTATTTAAAAGTGCTTCTCTAGCGGTCAAAAACATATTCGTATTTGAGGTTGCTAAAGTTAAGAGGCTACTTCAGTCAAGTGAAAAGACCCTTTCGCTAATGCTAAACCTATGGAAGAAATTTATAAAGATATCTCGGTTGCATTTTAATACATTTAAATGATTTTTTTGCATTGGTTGGCTGCGGTCGATCTCTACATCTGCCGTTTTTTACTTTTTCGATTTCGATTACAGATTTTTTTTTTTATAAGGATGCTTTCAGTTTTGAAATCGGTTCCGAAAATGAAAGTGTCCTCATCAAAAATATCTGTACACAAAATCGAAAAAGTAAAAAACGGCCTTTGTACAGATCGATCTCAGCTAGCCAATGCAAAAAAAATCATTTAAAAATATTAAAATGCAACCGAGATATCTTTATAAATTTCTTCCATAGGATTAGCATTAGCGAACGGGTCTTTTCACTTGACTGATGTACCCTCTAATTGGGTCTGAAGACTTTTTAAACTGAAAAAAAAGACCATTTTCAACATTTAATATCTTAAAATGTACATGATTTTAAAACAGAATTCTTATTTCGGTGAAAGATATGAGTATGTTCTTTCATTTCATGCATTTAAAAAATTGCAAGATGCAGAATTAGTATTTATAGAGGGCTCCAATGAGATATTTGAAGTGAAGAAAATTAGTGTAACAGCTTACGCGCAGGATTACAAAATAAATGTTACAACTAGAATGAAAATTATGGTGCCTACTTATACTTCAGATTATATTAATTACCCTGAACCTAAATAAAATTGTATTTAAAGTATTTTTTATATTTTTAATACAAAGTTGTATTTAGCTAATGCAAAATTTTGAAATTTTCAACAGTATAATCACTAAAAAAATATTTTTTTGAACAATAAAAAGGAAATTTTAGGTTCAGTGTATACAGACTAACATGTAACATGTGTTTTGAAAATTTCATGAAAAAATATTCATAAGTTTTTGGGATATCGTGAGTACTATGCTCAAAAACTTTATTTGGAGAAAAATTATTTCAAAGTTTTGGAAACGCCGCTTCAGCTATTGAGCGAGTATAATTCTAATAGCCATAACTTATGTTCTAATTGGAATTTCAAGGAAACAATTATATCAAAATGTTCAGAAAAGATAAGAGTTTAACATCTAAAAATATTAGAATTTCGAAAATTTTGAATCTTTAAGAGTCCTGAGATCCCTTAAAGAACCCTTTTCGGACCCATTAGTAATTCGGAAGATGTTATTGTATACTTGCGTTCGTGGTTATATTTTCCTATAGATTCAGAAACATCTGTCTTTTTATACAGTCAGTGCCTGACAACTCTATTTGGGACACGGGGCACACAGGTCCTCTGTGTCCACTTTTCTCAAGAAAATTGCATTATAGACATGACAAACAGCTTAATGTACAGTTTAATATTTAAACCATAGTTTAATTTCATAAAAATATAATACATTATAGACACATGTAGAAATGCATTAAAAATTTTTGGGCACATAATTTCTTTTGCTGTATAGGGGAGACTAGGGAGGGTTGACCATACGGGAGGCTTGACCCACCCATCAGTTTTCATATTTAAAAGAATTTGAGAGTTTTATCAATAAGTGTCAAGCAAAACTATTAAAATGCTCAAACAACAGTCTTTCTTTCATACAGATAATCGAAATATGTGTGGAAAAAATCAATTGGGAAGGGTTTTTACCCTAAAAGTTGTGTTTTTTAGAAATATTTTGTAAGCTTTTTTCAGATAAGATATATCATAGAAATTTAAGTAAGTACGTTTTAAGTAATCCTGAAGTATTGAACTTTCATTCCAGGCATAAAGATTGTACAGTGAGTTAGGCTTAACATAACAGTGCGCTGTTCTTTAGAAAAAGGATATGTGGGGAGGCTTGACCCAGTCAGTGTGAGGGAGGGTTGACCAGATGCTCAAGGCTCCCTTAATTAAGTGGTTTTGCAAATCTTTTTATTATACACTGTGCAAAATGAAAGATTAATGTTTATATATAAAAAATTTACATTTTTTTCTGTAAAGCTACAGTAAATTGGGGTGATGGAAAAGAAAATGTTTAAAAATGATTAAAGAAAAATGTGAAAAATTGCTGTAGTATCCACTGTAAGAAAAAATTTAATGAAATATAAATGGGAAATTTGATAAGAACTTTTTTCCATTTAAATATTACTTACCATAGGTAAATAGAATCAGTGTAAATTAGAAAGTATGAATGCAGCAGTTTTAACCCTGTCAGCGGCAGTGGTATGTTTATGAAATCACTTAATTTTAATTCCAAAATGCCACAATGGCACCAGAATTTTGCTAAAATCTTTTCCATTTAATATGAATGTGAAATATAGCCTTTTCCTTATTTCCAAATCAATTCGTTCTCAAATTCCGGAGCCAGTCATTTATTTCAACATTTTATTACTGGAAGTACTTTGCCACTGAAAGCGTTAAAAGATGTTAATAATAAGTTAAATGCTCATGCGGCTGCAAAAGAACATAGCATCGATCGAAAAGCTTTAGGAACGTCTGTAGTTAAATCTCACCAGGATGAATACAGTGAGATGAAGCCAAACTATGTGAAAACTAGAGTTGTTAGATCGAGTGTCACAAAAAGTAGAACAAGGAGACAAAAAAGGGAGGACAGTGGCTCTTAAATCCGGTCATAATAATACATGAAACCCTATAAAAATGGAACCTGTCTCTAACGGAATGCTGTCTTAAATTTCCCTGCTGTACTATTATACCTGATCAGACAAAATCGTGTTTAAAACAAAATTTTTCTCCTCTGACTTGCAATTACATCTAAATAGGTTTGTTTAAGCATCCTATTTACAAAAATATATTTTTTATAATAATTAAAGTTGTAGTATAAAGTTATTTTGCTTTCTTTAAACTGATTTTATTCCTCTTCACAAATATTTCAATATAAAACATAGTGGATCAACCCTCCCATATGTGGGGAGCCTTGGCCCATTATTTTCTCATGATTAAAATCAAGGATTTTTTAAATTTCTTATATATTACACTTATGTAGCAATTTTATTTTGATAACTGATTGTGTAACGAATAAAATGATGCATAAAACTTTATTCTAGGTTTAATATTTAAAAAATAAAAAATCATTTTGTAAAAATTGGGTTAACCCTCCCTAGTCTCCCCTATACTATTTAGTGTAAGCAATACTCTAAACCTAAGGGATTGAATAAAACATGCTTGATGTAATAATTTTTCTCTTAATTCCGAAGTTTACAAAACATTTCATAATTTTTGGTGAAGAACATTGAGGAAGTTTAGTTTAGATGAATTGGAAAAATAATTTTTTTCTATGAACTATAAAGGGAAATTTGCGTTTATTGCATTTTGCATAAATTAATTTTTATGCATATTTAAGGATAGAGAAAGGACAAAATGCATTTTGAGACCCCCTGAAAATGTCGGCCCGGGGCACATGCACCGTGTGCCCCTTGTGATAACCAGGGCCTGTATACACTATGTTTTTATAAATAGGCAAAATATGTTTAAATAAGGAGAAGATTTATATTTCCTGGGTAGTTTTGTGAAACATTTCAAGAATTATACAATTTGCTGTTATGTCAAAATATTTTACATTAAATGTTAAATACTGCATTGCCAAAAGTCACCGGGCAATTTCAATTTTAAATATTTTCTCAAATATCAAGAGAGATATTTGATGTTTCGATTGTAGGCGTTTTTGAAAATATCAGAGAAATACTTGATGTTTCGATTTTAAACGTTTTCTCAAATATCTAGAGAAATATTCCATGTTTCGATTTTACACGTTTTCTTAAATATCTAGAGAAATACTTGATTTTTTTTATTTTAGACGTTTTCTCAAATATCGAGAAATAGGGTAAACGCACCGGTAGTGGGCCACGTACCTGTAGTGGGCCACTAACTTTCAAAGTTTAAAAACAAGCTCACAATCCATTTCTGAAAAACGACTGAAAGAAATCTGATTAGTTAAAGTCCTTAAATGTTAACTTTCCATAAACAGATTGGAATAATTATTATTTTCCTGTAGATATATTTGTTTATCTTCTGGAATGTCTTCAAACTCAGATTTTTTGGCAAATTCTTAGTGATTTCATTAAGAGATAAGGTTTTATCTAAAGCGTTGTTTCTTTAATATTATGTTTTATTTTGAATTAAAGTGCCGTTGATATGCTAGATTACATTGTAAATATTTTGTTAGATTAGCTGAAAACTTAAAAATTGAAAATTATATTGATTTTAAGGGGTGGCCCACTTCTGGATCACAATTTCTTAAATTGTACCAATAGTGGGCATGGTGGCCCACTACTGGAACACATGCCAAAAAAAATTTTTATATTTAAATTACTTTAATTAAGTATTTTTTTTTAGGTTCTAAGACTTTGTATATAATTTATTTAGTATTTTGTTTATCAGAACCAGTAGTGGGCCAGGGGCCCACTACTGGTGCACAAGCGGCCCACTTCTGGAGCAGCGAAAATGTAACTTCACTAAGCTATCAGACATATGATTATTAAAAGAAATTAATATCTAAAATAATTTATACTTCAAAGGTTCAACACTCAATAAAGGTTCAAATTTTTGAGCCATATTTAAATAAGCATTGCATAGAAAAACCTGTAGTGTTATTTATGGATGGACATACTTCTCACATGTCTTTGAATCTAAGAATCTTCTGTTCGGCTGATGGAGTTGAAATGGTAGCTTTGCCCCCAAATTCCACATACCTAATGCAGCCAATGAACATTTCTTTTTTCATACTCTTGAAAGTGCTTGGCAACAGGAAGTAGTGCATTTCAGAATAACTCATGAAGGCAAACAGATGCAGAAACATGAGTTTCCACCAGTCCTAAAATCAGCACTAGATCGTTTAACTCCTGCAACTATTGTGAAAGGATTCAAAGCAAGCGGACTAGTTCCATGGGAACTAAAGAAAGTCAATGTTGAATCCACACTAACATCAAAGAATGTGATAATATCACCAATAAAGGAGAGAGAAATGGCTTCTTTCTTGGAAGTTCTTGAAGATAAAATTGGAGAAGAAAAATAAAATGTTTCTCAGAAAATAAAGGCAAATTAAAAGGTTCTGTGGAGCAAACAGATCTTTACTACTTATGGGTGGAGATGAAGGAGACTTTGAACATGGATCCAATTTCTCAGGTAATCTATCGCAAAACAATTTGGGTATAAAACACTTGAGTATATATTTCTTACTATTATTTATTCCATTTTTACATTTTACTTGTTATAGGGTACACCAGTCATATCTGTTGACGAGGCGGCGTACACTGAATAGCCTGAATAGCCAGACTGAATAGCCAGACATTGTTGATACTGAAACTATTGATCAGGTGCAAAGAGCAATTGTTGAAGATGCTGAGGTGAACCTTTTCATTCAAGAAGGATCAACTGAGACTGGGAGCCATTCAGTGATTTCAAATGGTGGGCCATCTAGAAATGTACCATCTCCCTTCAAAAGAGTTCTATTTTGGCCAGAAAGGGGAGATAACACAAAGAAATGGAGAAAAAGAGAGGCGGTCATTTCAGCTTTTAATTATCCTATTTATCATATTTGTCTTATTATTTATCACCACTGCGAAATAACAAATTGGGCGGATTCTTTTTTAAGTTATAAAATACAACAGACTGTTATTTAGAGAAAACAAAAGCTATGCATTTCGATTTTTAAAAAAAGTTGCTAAATTGTCTACTATTAATGTGGATAAAAACTGATAATGTTTTTTTCTACCATTTGTATCATTTTGGTACAAAACACAGAAAATGAATTTTCATGTCAGAAATCGTTGAAAATTCATAAAATTCATTGTAGCACAATTCAAAAAGTCTTGATCACAGAATATGGGAATATTTACTGTTTAACAAGTGAAAGCATATAAGCAGATTTTCTAAATATAACTTATAGATCACAAAAACTGTACAAAAATTAAATTTCGTAACATTAAGAAAATGCAACTATTTTGATGGAAATGGATTTTCACATGATGAAAAACATGTGAAATAGTTCAGCAATTAAAATTATACCTCTAAAACTAAGCTTCTTGGGAATAAGCTATATTTAAACGATACGAAAGGACACCCTGTATATAATCTAAAAAAATTACTTTGCAGCTTGTAGGACATTAGCTTTTATGTAAAGTGAGATAAAATTAAAATTGATTTACAGAACTGAAGTTGAGGCCCCTGATCTGCAGATTCACTAGTGAGATTATTTTACGTAATCATCTAAACTTCTATGTATATTATTGTGAACATCCTATTCTAGAACTGCAAAAAAAAGTGTAACTTCAGTATTTTCACACTAAACTCAAAACTGGAGTGGCCCACTTCTGGGGGGCCCACTACTGGTGCATCAAAAATTTACTATGCCCACTACTGGAGCATCGAGGAAGGTAACTTTTTTAATTTTTCATTTTTTCCAAATAATATATTTTGAAACTTTGAATGTTTATTCCGATACATGAAGGTTAGGACTACATTAAAAATATATATACCATTTAGAATTCATAAATACTTTAATAATAATAAGATAAATGTCCTTAAGTGGCCCACTACCGGTGCGTTTACCCTACTTGATGTTTCGAATTTACATGTTTTCTCAAATATCTAGAGAAAACTTCATGATTCGATTATAGACGTTTTCTCAAACATCTAGAGAAATAAATAAATACAGAAAAACTATATTTTCAAAGAACGACAGATTCACCTTAATAATATAAATGAAAAATATGAATATCAAATTCACAATATATCTTTACTTAATAGGTGCTAAAAATACAAATGTTAAAAACATTTTAAAAACAATGCAGATGTTTGCAGTGCTCTTTCCCTGATGACGACTGATGGTTCAGTCGAAAGCGCTCGGATTTTAAACATCATGTGACTCAATGTTCTCAACATCTGCATTGTTTTTAAAATGTTTTTAACATTTGTATTTTTAGCACCTATTAAGTAAAGATATATTGTGAATTTGATATTCATATTTTTCATCTAGAGAAATATTTGGTGTTTCGATTTTAAACGTTTTCTCATATATCTGTAGAAATACTGTTTCGAATTTAGATGTTTTCTCAAATTTTTCGAAGAATATTTGATTATTTGATTTTAGACATTTTCTCAGATGTATAGATAAATACTTGATGTTTCGATTTTAAACATTTTCTCAAATATCTAGATAAATGTGACAGCCATTGTAGCTATAGGCCCCAAAGCATTCTCTCCACCTCGGTGGACTTCAAATGTCAAAATCTAGATAAATATTTCATGTCTCAATTTTAAACGTTTTCGCAAAAATCTAGAGAAATGATGTTTCGATTTTAGACGTTTTCTCAAATATCTAGAGAAATATTTGATGTTTCAATTTTAGACGCTTTCTCAAATATCTAGAGAAATATATTTTATGATTCGATTTTAGACATTTCTGAGATGTCTACACTGTACACTTGCCACCATTTTTGGTGTAAAGTTACGCTACTGCTTATCTGGTGTAAAGTCACACTACTGCTTATTTGGTTTGCACTTTAACAGTAAAATAAAAAACAATTTAAAGATTCCATTTTAAATCTAATGCAACCATAATTTACAACAAATAGTTATACGCAAAGAGGCTGCTAAACATTGTTTTAACTGCGATAATTTATTATCTCAATTAAACATTTATTTTAAACATTTTAGTTTTGGTAAACAACGAAATTTCCTCACAAATCATTCGTTCGTTACACCTGCACTTACGTCACGTGTACTTGACTCTTTTTTTTTAAACTCAGCGTAGGCCTGACTGGTTTTCGAATAAATAGTCTAAGCAAATTAAAACAAGTGGGTAAGTGTGATCACAGATCGCACAGAAGGTTTCGTTTAATATTCCTTTAAAACCCTTCATCCTTTTGCGAAATCTGTTAGTTCCACATTTCGCAACCAGGAGGTGCACTCTATTCTACACAAACCTCTATACGAAGGAAACTCCGTTTTACAACCTATCCGTAGGTATATTAGTCGAGGGCATCGGGTCTATAGCACCCGAGATAGGCAGGTGCCCCAGGAAATTGCACGGAGCATTCTTTTATAAGCTTTTTATTATGTGTTATGAACTATGTCAAAGTTTCAAGCAGATCGAATTGTTAGATTTCCTAATTTTAACAAAATTGCGTTATGTTAGTTCCACATTCCACCACCAGGGAGCGCACACTATTCATAACAAAAGTGTATCAGATCGAAACTCTGTTAAACAACCTATCAGTGGATGTGTTACTCGAGTTTGTGGCGGTCTTAAGCGAGAAATTAAGAAATTTGCTGAAAGTACTATTCGGAAATAATGGTAGCTAAAATTTTGACATTTTTATATTTCATAAGTAGCGCATGTCTGAGTATATCATAGTCCTCAAAAAACGACATCTAAAAAGGTCATAAACGCTAATTTTTTAAAAAGAAATCCAGCACCCCTCCCCCGCCCTCCTCTCACAGGAAATTGCATGCACCATTATTTTATAAGCTTTTTATTATGTGTCATGAAGTATCTTAAAGTTCAAACAGATCGCCTTGTTATATTTCCTAATTTTAACAAAATCACTTTACGTTAGTTCCGCATTCCACCACCAGAGAGCGCACTATATTCTTAACAAAAGCATATCTGAACGAAACTTCTTTGCGCAACCTCTCCGTAGATACATCGTCGGGAGGGTGGCGGTGCAGTCTTAACCAAGAATTTAAAACATTTTCTGCGGTAACAAACGCTAAGATTTAATAAATAAATCTAGTTCCCCCACCCCCTCCACTCCTCGAAATATCACATCCCATTCTTTTTTACACTTTTTCTTATGTGTTATAAAGTACCTTAAAGTTTCAACACATAGAGTGGCGGTCTTAACCAATAATTTAAGATATTTCCTGAAATTGCTATTCGGAAATAGTGGTATGAACACTTATAAACCTTTACATATTGAATAATTAATACTTATCTCATAGCCCGCCGTCGAAAACCCGACGCAAATTGTTAGATTTCCTAATTTAAATGAAATCTCCGTTAAAAAAGCACACCATTGTTAAAAATGCCTCCATCTTAATCTCGCATTTGATGGAAATAAAAGGAATTAATTAAATAATAATTAATATCTCAGCTTGTAATTGAGCTATCTCTTTGAACCGGGTATGTATGAAATCTGCGAGATTTCCCGGCCGGGTGTCAAAAAATTTTATCGAAAAATTTAATATTTAAGGATTTTAAATTTCGTATTAGAATGGTCTCTGCTTAAATTTCTCACTCAACGATATGTCTGAAACATGACGGCAGTTGCGTACTCCTGAAAGGAAATCTCACTTCATTGTCTTTTCAAATACAGAAATTAAATTTTTATTGATCGATTTTTAGTGGATTTTTTGCGTTCTACCCTACGCAGAAAATTGAAATTCATACCAAAATAAAGTAGAATTTTTCCGCGTATTTCTACACCTGTTACGAATTTGTACGACCGATACTTCCGCAGATGAGATTCCGCTTTTTAAATGCCCACTTCATTTATTGCTTAAATTACTCCGTGGTAACCCTGCATCAGCTGATTTTACGGAGCATCCGCCGAATTTACTGGCAACCCTTAGGAGAAACTCCGGAGGATTTGGAAAAAGTGCGTTCGAAGCTGCGTTCAAAAGGTTGATTGGTTAATTTTAGAATTTAATTAGCCCGTAATTAGGTTAATTACCAACTTTTTCAAAATTTTATTATTTGTTCTTTGATGTGAGGTGTTCAGCTATAAGTACCCAAAATTTCAAGTCTCTAATATGTATAGTTTCTGAGAACGGGCTCTGTGACGGACAGACGGACACAGGAGCGAGACGAATAGGGTTTCGTCAGATGAACGAAACTCTAATAAACATACCATAAATATAACTAAACATTACAAATTGTACAAAAATCGGATACAGAGAGCTAAAAACCACCAACCTCTCAAGCGCTAAAGAACAATTTTTATCACTTTTAAAATGCAAATTAAAAATACTTAACGGCATAATTAGTTAATAAACACTAAACCGCTAGAAAGCTTGAAGTTTAAGCTTTTAAAAGATACTAATAGTTAAGCAAAATGATAATGTTTAAATCTCTCTATTCTAAAAAAAAGTAACTACCGCTGTCACCGCAGCTGCCGCCGCCGGTTTTGAATTTTTTGTGACCGGAGGTCTTTCTTCGTTAATATTAAAAAAACTGTTGCATACAAAAATATGAAAATCGGTAGAATTATAGAAAAATGTTTGATAAACACGCTGATGCAGACAGTTTTCAAATCGAAGAATTATTTTAAGAGATATTTAATGCCAAAATTGGACAAAATCGTTCCATTAAAAAGTTTTATAGGAGCAAAAACTGTACATAGGAATTTAATCATTTTTAGATCATTTTATACGTCAGAATTTCCCGGTGTGCAGATTGCAGTTAGTTTTTTAATTTGAATAATTTTTCGAGGTTTTATTTCTATTTTAAATTCAAATTTTCAGCATTTCGAGAGATATTTTTTACAAATTTTAGAAAACTAGGGGGCTCTGTCCCCTACGAGCTACGCTCGTCAACCCCCGTTCAGACACCGCAGACTCTAAAAGTACGCTAATTTGATCGGCTTTAAAAAGATTTCGGAAGATTGAATTATAATTTAAAAAACAATGGCGATCTCCCTATAAACGGATTTCTATTCATTTCTCTTTGACTGGGGAATTTTAAGGCCAAATCCGCTGCGGTACTACTTGATTAACCCGTCGACCAATTTCTCCAAATTATATAAATCGCCAAAACACTCGCCAAATTATACAAATTGACATCATTTTTATTTTAAATAACGAAAGAACAAATAAATTAGTGCAATATTATTAAAAATACAAATAAAACGTCGAAATAAAAATAACTTGATGACGTAGACACGTGTAACTTGCTTAAAGTCAAGTTAATGTGACATTTACGATCAACCATTATTGACATTTAATCTTATAGTTTGGCGAATGATAGATTTTTGGTCGACGGGATAACTAAGTAGTACCAAAAATACATATGTCAATCGCCGTTTTCGTCTTTTATTAAGTAAAATAAGATAAACATTTCAAAATAAGCTAATATAAAAGGAATTAAATAAACAGAATCTTTGTCTCCCGGTATTTTTCAACAAAGCGAAAAGAAAGTTCTTTTAAATAAGACATTTTAAATTAATCGTTTTTAATCTGACGTAATTTTGACCAAACTATTCTTTCTCTTTTTAATATTCACGTGAAAATACTTGTGTTAGAAATGAAATATTATTTGCGCTTTCCTAACAAAAATAGTTCAAAAGTATCCTCTCAAAATATCAAATAAATGTCTAGCGCAATTTCTAAATTTAAACCGTTTTGCAATATTATTTGGTGTTCATTTTATGTAATAACTGTAATGTAACGTAAATATGATGTAATTTCTCCTATTTAAGACTTCTAACGCATGTTAATAAATTTATTATTTTACAAATTCCTTTCTCTCTTAAAATTCACGTGTAATTATAGTTTTTATGAGGTAATTTTTAATAAGTTCCTGCTTTTTGTACATAATTATTTAATTCTAATTCCAAATGATTTTTTCTGTTTATAATAGTCACGTGTAAATAAAATTTTAATTTATTACGCGTATATATATATATATATTTTTGAAGCAAACATTATTGTTTCCGCTGTTTATACAGTTGGCAACAGTTTAAATTAATATCACTTTCAAAAATCTCTAAAAAGTATCTCTAGAAATCCTGAAAATTTGAATTTAAAATAGAAATAAAACCTCAAAAAATTAGCCAAATAAAAAAAAAAAAAAGAAAACAGTCTGCACACCGGGAACTTCAAACGTATAAAATGATCTAAAAATGATTAAATTCCTATGTACAGTTTTTGCTCCTATAAAACTTTTTTAATGGAACGATTTTGTCCAACTTTGGCATTAAATATCTCTTAAGATAATTCTTCGATTTGAAAACTGTCTGCATCAGCGTGTTTATCAAACATTTCTGTATAATACTACCGATTTTCATATTTTTGTATGCATTATTTTTCTTAATATTACCGAAGAAAGACCTCCGGTCACAAAAAATTCAAAACCGGTGGCGGTGACAGCGGTAGTTACTTTTTTTTAGAATAGAGAGATTGTATTAATTTAAACTGTTGCCAGCTGTATAAACAGCGCAAACAGTAATGTTTGCTTCAAATTAAAAATTTATTTTACACGTGACTATTATAAACAAAAAATATAAAAAGCAGGAACTCATTGAAAATTGCGTCATAAAAACTATAGTTACACGTGAATTTTAAATGAGAAAGAATATTGTAAAATAATAAATTCAGTAACATGCGTTAGAAGTCCTAAATAGGAGAATTTACGTCATATTACACCTATTACGTAAAATGAACAAAAAATAATATTGCAAAACAGTTTTAATTTAAAAATTGCGCGAGACATTTACTTGACATTTTAAGATGATCATAATATTTCATTTCTAACAAAAGTATTTTGACATGAATATTAAAAAGAGAAAGAAAAGTTTGGTGAAAATTACGTCAGATTATAATTGTCAGATTCAAATTATAATTCAATCTTCCGAAATCTTTTTAAAGGCGATAAAATTAGCGTGCTGTTAGAGTCTGCGGTGTCTGAACGGGGGTTGACGAGCGTAGCTTGTAGGGGGCAGAGCCCCCTAGTAGTTAAAAAAGATGCAAAACAAAGTAAACAAAATGCGTAACGCTATGGGAAAGTGGTCTGAGACAAAAAATTTTATACCAAATTTCATGAATTTTTTAAACATATCTAAACTCAATCCAGGAATACACGGTGGGTGGCGGAACGAAGCCCGTACTTTATAGAACATAAAACAAGTATCAGTTTTTCAAAATAATTAATAAAAAGTTGAAAACAAGCTATGTTAAAATATGTCAACAACAATAAAAATCCCATTTATTTCTATGATCGTGGGCTAACTGGAAAATCGAAAAATGTCAACTTTTGAAACGCTCAGCAAATACAAAAAAAGTGTTCAAAACTTTTAAAACTAGATAGAATCTTGAATCTTAAGCTTTAAATGAGCTGAATATCACATTACTTTTTCAGAAAAAGTTAGTTTTTGTAGTTAAAAAAGCTTAAGAATATCGTTGTTTACGTAATGTATTTCCTATAGGAAAACGAAAGTCGTAATCCTAAAAACGATACTTTTTAAAATGGCTCGCAAATAGTTAAAACTTATTGAAAACTTAAAATTCTTGGTTAAAAAATAATCTACGATCTTTAATTTAGTTGAATCGAACATTATTTTAAAGTTAACAAGCGGAATTCATTGTATACTGAGCGTCTCAAAAGTGACAAAAATGCTAAAATTTGAAAATGGCACCAACACACTGTAAAAGTAAGTTGACTTCATATACTCATAAAATTATAAATATAGCAGCTAGTAGGTATAAAAATGTTGGAAAATGATTGTAGTATTAACATTAAACAGGAATTTTTCAAAAATATGAAGTTACACATAAGTTTTAAGTTCTTACCCTATTCCGAAGAAATTAGCCAATGAAGACGAGAATTTTTTCAGCTATGAAGGAACCTTTCAGCTCCGGTACTGCAACATAATCTGGTTAACTGCTTTTTATTTAGTAATCATTACTGATAAACATTTGGAACAAAATCCGAGCCCTGGAACACAGTTATATAAACAGATTTCAAAATGGCGGACTGAATCATATATGTCGCTTTAAAACTTTACACCCGAACTGGTGTTCGGTTTCCACAATTTCTTTAAAATATTAAAATTAAACCGTTTTGAGTGTATCATGACACTTTATTCGGTGTTTGCACCAAACTTAGAGTATATTTAAACCATTTTGAGTGTATCATGACACTTTATTCGGTGTTTTCACCAAACTTAGAGTACTTTTAGCATTTCATAAACTCAAATTAAGCGTAACTATAGTCCCTTTTTTTACAATGTAGAGAAATACTTGATGAGTCGATTTTAGATGTTTTCTCAAATATCTAGAGAAATATTTGATGTTTCAATTTTACAAGCTTTCTTAGCTACCTAGAAGGAAATCTTGACGATTCGATTTCAGACGTTTTCTCAAATATCTAGGGAAATATTTGATGTTTCGATTTTAGAAGCTTTCTCAGATGTCTAGATAAATACTTCATTAATACATGGAAATTATTCCAGAGAGAAACAGTGGAAAAGTGGTCGGTGGCTCACAATAAATATTCCCTCTTGTGCTGCGTTTGTAGCCTTGCCAACATATAATAGTGAGAAAATTTCCAGGCTGAATATTGTTCCATGTGGTTTAGTCGGTACTCTGTAGAACGTCAGTGCGCTATACTGATGGCTCTGGTTCGAGTCCCGGCATGGAATCTTTTTCACTATGTTGGCCTTTGCGCCTCTTAAGCAATTACTTTGAAATCTGATTTTCATGTGAAATAAATACTTCATGTTTCGATTTTAGACGTTTTCTCAGATATCTAGAGAATTACTTGATGTTTCGATTTTAGACTTTTCTCAAATATCTAGAGAAATACTTGGTGTTTCGATTTTAGACGCTTTCTCAAATATCTAGATTGGTGTTTCGATTTTAGACTTTTCAGAAACATCTAAAGAATATATTTAATGAGTTATTTTTCCCCTTCGGGAATGTAAAGAAATGTTTAAACTCATATTTTTTAGGGGCGATTGAAATAATGATTGCATTGCAATTAGCGGTCGAGTGAACTGAAAAAAAAAAAAAAAGCGATTACTCTGTATAAGAAAAAGCTCGAAAGGATCTGTAACTGTAAGAGGATACGTACAGATTTACCACAATTTTTTAATAGAATTTTTCATCTTATTTAACCGCAAAAAAGTATTACAAACCCCGTAAAGAAACGGGGTGATTAAGAAATCTGTTTTGGATATGTTGATACAAACAAAATATTTACACGGAAGACTTTTTAAAACCAAAATGATCCGGATTCTTGTTTTTGCGAAATGAAAATTCCGAAAACCTTAAATGCGAGAAAACTTACCTGGAACGAAGTTCAACATTCAAATTAGTAAAAACATATGTGGTGTGACCCTACCCGATTTTCCAAACACTTTATAGAAATTTACATAATCAAATGATTTTCTATCACAATGGTATCGGGTTTATTTGAGCCTGGGACTATTTGTTTTGAAGCTTGAGACTTTTCCTGTGAGCTACAAAGGATTCTCAACATAAGGACAAATTTTTAGGGAGTATACTGGGTCACATTTAATCGGTATTCTTCCCGTAGAAACAGACGCAAAATGTTTTAAAAAATGATTTAGGGACCGAAATCCGTTGGGCCCGACAATTCATGCAATATTTGCGCCTGTGGCCTATATATATACCCGCCACATTTGAGATCAGCACATAACCGTTTGGGCGCTATCGTGTTCTCTTTCATACAACACATACATGCATCGTAATACTATAACATGCATGCTTACATCTGCACACATATATACAGAATCGTTCTAAAAATAGCGAAAGTGGATTCAGGGGACCTCAAAACACAAAAGCACGCGAAAATTTGATTTTTGCTTTTACTTTTTATTTTTAAACCATGATTAAAATACTTCCCTTACAGTATGGTGTTCGGAAAATAAAAATGTATTGAAGATCGGAACTCTTTTAATATTCGTTTAGTTTTCTTTTCTTTTCGACCCGTTTGCAGGCAGACAGACAGAGATGATATATAATTGTGCTTGACCAGTTTGCTTGTGAAGTACCTGAACAATGTTTCACCACTTTTAATTAAAAAAAGTTTTTAACAGTTTTTAACAGTTTAGTTTCTTTTTATAATGTGGCATTCATTTTCCTGGAATGTTGTCGTGGAACAAGTAATATAGAAATCATATTATTATTTTTTGTTGTTGTTAAATTATAAAACTTAAGAGGAATGCAGAGCATAGAACTTAGAAAACTCATGTTAAAAACAATCGACTATAATCGTGCAGTTTGCATGAAATTGTGTTGAATCGGTAATCCAAATGAGTCTTTCACGAGAAGAACCATATTTACATACTAAGTGACTTATTTCATATGCAAAATGGATTTTACAAAGTTAAAGCGTCTTATGATTTTAGCTCACAGGCTATCAAAGCCTGAGAGCTAATGTGCCCGCAGGATGTACACTGTTAAAAATCTGCAACTTTTGCTGCGTAGTCACTTCACCACTTTTAAGAAAACGATTACTTGATGATATTATAGAGCATTCTTATTGGTCAGAATAGAAATATTCTATAAAAGCTGCGGAGTGACTGCAGCAAAAGTTGCCGATTTTTAACAGTGTGTGCACGCACGTATATGCGTATGTATGTATGTACGTAACGCGATGATTCTTGATAGAAATATCCGATTTGCTTGGAATTTTGGATATAGGTTCATTCTATTAAGGCGCTTTCCTTATTAGTTTTGGGGGTTCATTGGCTAAGTATAAAGGGGGAACGGAGAGCTAATCCCCCCTTAATTTAGATACATGGGTTTTTCATGCAGAATTAACCGATTTGCTTCAAATTTGATATACCTGTTTAATCTGATAAGGCACTTCCCTGATTAGATTTGGAGGTTCATTGGTTAACACTATTTCTACCACAATTTTGTGTATACCTATTTCTACCAAAAGTTGTCTTTTGACACCTTTACGTTTGAACATGCAAATAATTGCCAAAACTGTTGGGATTTCAAATTATCACTTAAATATAGATAATTTGATTGATATATATATTAATACATTGATGAGTATTTATTATAGATTATTTAATCAGGTTATAAATTCTAGCTTAATTCAACAATCTACAAAATATAAATATACATAAATGCAATCAAACATGTTTTACGTCAACAGGAACAACATAAATATTATCTTCTTCATTTTTTAAATTTTTATTAGAAAATCAAACATTTTAATATTATTAACTCAATAAACTTTGTCTCATGTATAAAAATTCAATCTTTGTAATAACAACAACAATAGTAATAAGAAAAACAGCAGTGTAATAAAATTCTTTCCTTATCCAATACCACAGTTTTTACACGAATAAAAACAAAATTCATGTGTATTGAACTCACTACCATAATTGGAGAGCAAAGCGCGTTATTCATTTTTTTAGAACTAGTCACTGTAATGATATACACTAAAATGCAACATGACGGAAAACAAGCGAATATCAAAGTTATGCAGCAACTCCTGTGTTTTCCGTTTACAACTGAAATCCGGATTCTCTAATTTGAATATAATTGATACGATGCTGTAAAATGGTGTTGATATTTATACGTAAAATTGTTTAAAATTAGAAATTATGAAATCCTTAGAAATTAGAAATCATGAAATCCTTAAGGTGTCAAAAGCCCCACCTCATGGTAGAAACAGACCATATGCATATTTTTAGATCCAGGATGAGCTGGAGGAAAATGATGTCGCTGAATTAATTTAACAACTATTGTATGAAAAGTCAAAAAATTAGTTGTAAAGAAATGATTAAACTTAAATTAAAATCCGGAAGGTGTCTTTTGACATCTCTTGGTAGAAATAGTGTTAAGTATAAAGGGGGAAAATGAGGGAGCTAATCCTCCTTCAATTAATTTAGCTAAATTTGGTTGTTGTTGTTGTTGATGATGATTTCTTTATTTTTTTTAGGGGCATCCTTCATTGAAATAACAGTATAATATACCATTAGTGTGAATAACCTGTGAGCTCAATGCCATCAGTTTAACAGGACACCTTTCTTTTTATTTACTAGGGGGCTCGGCCCCCTACGAGCTACGCTCGCCAACCCCCGTCCAGACACCGCAGACTCTAAATGCACGCTAATTTGATCGGCTTTAAAAAGATTTCGAAAGATTGAATTAAAATTTAAAAAACAGTGGCGATCTCCCTATAAACGAATTTCTAGTCATTTCTCTTTGATTGGGGAATTTTAACGCCAAATCCGCTGCGGTACTACTTGATTATCCTGTCGACCAATTTCGCCAAATTATATAAATCGCCAAACCACTCGCCAAATTATACAAATTGATATAATTTTTATTTTAAATAACGAAAGAACAAATAAAAGTATATATAAATATTATACAGACATACAAACAATATGTCTGTATAATATTTATATATACCTTTAACTGGTGAATGCAGGCGTTATTTATGTGTGTTTTAATATATATTGTAGTATGAGTGTTTTATTATAAAGAACAAATAAATTCGTACAACATTAATAAAAACACAAATAAAACGTGTCGAAATAAAAATAACTTGATGACGTATACACGTGTAACAAAATTTCAAAATAAGCTAATATAAAAGGAATTAAGTAAATAGAGTCTTTGTCTCCTGGTATTTTTTAACAAAGCGAAAAGAAAGTACTTTTAAATGAGACATTTTAAATTAATTTTCAAAATATCAAATAAATGTCTAGCGCAATTTCTAAATTTAAACTTTTTTGCAATATTATTTTGTGTTCATTTTATGTAATAACTATAATGTGACGTAAATATGACGTAATTTCTCCTAAGACTTCTAACGCATGTTAATGAATTTATTATTTTACAATATCCTTTCTCCTTTAAAATTCACGTGTATACTTTTTATGACGTAATTTTTAATAAGTTCCTGCTTTTTATACGTAATTATTTAATACTAATTTGAAAGTTTTTTTCCTGTTTATAATAGTCACGTGTAAATAAATTTTTAATTTGAAGCAAACATTATTGCTTGCGCTTTTTATACAGATGGCAACAGTTTAAATTAGTACAATTTTCTGAAATCTGTAAAAAATATCTCTATAAATGCTGAAAATTTGAATTTAAAATAGAAATAAAACCTGAAAAAATGAGTCAAAATAAAAAAATTAATGCAATCTGCACTCCGGCAAATTCTAACGCATAAAATGATCTAATAATGATTACACTGCCATGTATAGTTTTTGCTGCTATAAAACTTTTTTAGTGGAACGATTTTGTCCAACTTTAGCATTAAATAACTCTTAAAATAATTCTTCGATTTGAAAACTGTCTGCATCAGCGTGTTTATCAAACATTTCTGTATAAAACCACCGATTTTCATATTTTTGTATGCATTATTTTTGTTAATATTAACGAAGAAAGGCCTCCGGTCACAAAAAAATCAAAACCGGCGGCGGCGGCGGCGGCGGTGACAGCGGGAGTTACTTTTTTTTAGAATAGAGAGATAAATGCATTTACTTTCTTTTCGGCGCAAGAATGATGCATTCAGGAATCTTCCACACATTCACTTTTCGCACTTGCATACTTTATCCGATGAGATAATTCTTAAAATCCATTTTCCTGTTAATGATCTATTCTGATCTTAAAATCTCTCTATTCTAAAAAAAAGTAACTACCGCTGTCACCGCCGCCGCCGCCGCCGCCGCCGCCGGTTTTGAATTTTTTGTGACCGGAGGTATTTCTTCGTTAATATTAAGCAAAATATTGCATACAAAAATATGAAAATCGGTGGAATTATAGAGAAATGTTTGATAAGCACGCTGATGCAGACAGTTTTCAAATCGAAGAAATATTTAAAGAGATATTTAATGCTAAAGTTGGACAAAATCGTTCCATTAAAAAAGTTTTATAGGTGCAAAAACTGTACACCGGAATTTAATCATTTTTAGATCATTTTATGCGTCAGAATTTTCCGGTGTGCAGACTGCACTCAGTTTATTAATTTGACTCATTTTTTGAGGTTTTATTTCTAATTTAAATTCAAATTTTTAGCATTTCGAGATATATTTTTTTACACATTTTAGAAAATTGTATTAATTTAAACTGTTGCCAACTGTATAAACAGCGTTAGCAATAATATTTGCTTCAAATTAAAAATTTATTTTACACGTGACTATTATAAACAAGAAAATATAAAAAGCAGGAACTCATTGAAAATTATCATAAAAACCATATTACACGTGAATTTTAAAAGTGAAAGAATGTTGTAAAATAATAAATTCATTAACATGCGTTAGAAGTCTTAAATAGGAGAAATTACGTCACATTTACTTCACATTACACATTACGTAAAATAAACAAAAAATAATATTACAAAACAGTTTAAATTTAAAAATTGCGCGAGACATTTATGTAATATTTTAAGATGATATTTTCAACTATTTTTATTAGGATAGCTCAAATAATATAAATATTTCTAACATAATTATTTTCACGTGAACAGTAAAAGGAGAAAGGAAAGTTTAGTGAAAATTACGTCAGATTAAAAACGATACATTTAAAGTGTCATTAAAAAAAAACTTTCTTTTCGCTTTGCTAAAAAATACCAGGAGGCAAAGACTCTGTTTATTTAATTCATTTTATATTAGCTGATTTTGAAATGTCAACTGATTTTATTTAATCAAAGACGGAAACAGCCATTGTATCATTTAACAGCCGCTGAGTTGGCTTTAAAATTCCCCAATCAAAGAGAAATGAATAGAAACCCGTTTATAGGGAGATCGCCACTGTTTTTAAACTTATAATTCAATCTTCCGAAATATTTTTTAAGCCGATCAAATTAGCGTGCTTTTAGAGTCTGCGGTGTCTGAACGGGGGTTGACGAGCATAGCTCGTAGGGGGCAGCGCCCCCTAGTCTAAAAAAAAAAGAAAAACAAACAAATACAAATAGCAACTGACACAGAGTTGCAATCAGTCAAAATTGTTAAATACGTATAAAATTGTTAAATATGTATTTATTGTTTATTATTTGGAGAAATTTGTCTACCTATTTCTTGGACCTTCGAAAATCACAGAATTTTTGAGAATAATAAAATAGAATCATAATTCTTTGAAAACAATAATATTTTGCTAAATTTTATGAGAAGTGTATAAAGTTATCCAGTATTACATATTTCAATAAAAAAGTTTTACATTTAAATGTATATATAAATATTTTACAGACATACATACAATAAATACATTAAACCCAACTGGAGTGAAAAATTAGCCAGAGCCAGGAATCGAACCCGGGACCACAGTATACAAGACTGCTGCTCTAACCACTGAGCTACTCCGGTCGATTCCTGAGTCTGCAATTAGAGCAGCAGTCTTGTATACTGTGGTCCCGGGTTCGATTCCTGGCTCTGGCTAATTTTTCACTCCAGTTGGGTTTAATGTATTTATTGTATGTATGTCTGTAAAATATTTATATATACAGACTGTTGAATTCAGGCGTTATTTATGTGTGAATGTGAGTTTTAATATATATTGTAGTATGTGTGTTTATTATTAAGTTTTACATTCTTTGTTTTCTTAATGATGTTTTCATATCCATTTTACTAGAATATCATCGGAGCTGACGTAACCAACAAAAGCGTAGTGATGTTTTAACTAAGTTTCAAAATTTTAACAAAAGACAGGAGAAAATCTGTTAAAAATAACAAACTACAAGCATGTAGGCAGTTTGTTTGACACTGTGTTTTTCAGTTTTGTAGAATGAGTATTCAAATTAATTTCCAACCGCATTAGTGAAAAAGTATGTTGCTTAAATATCTGCTTAATTTTCTTTTCTTTTTCGATCAGTTAACTCACAGTTAGACAGAAATATTCTGTTTTGAATATTTACCAGTGAAACACCAGAATAACGTTTTACTGAATTGAATCAAAAATGCTTTAAAATTATGCTTTTTCTCATAACTGCCGAATTTTACGCTTTTTTGTTACCACTAAAATTTAAAAGAGATTTTTAAGTTGTTTATTTGCAGATTTCGTCATTTAAGTAACACAAAATGTATCCTTAAATTTTAATGGTAAGAGAAAAGCGTAAAAGTTGATAGCTATAGTGTTGCAGATTGGGGGTTTTTTTGTACCCAGATTGTTGATTGTCACCGCTTTTTTGAAATAGAAATATTCGGAATATTTAAAAATAGATTAAAAATTCTAAAAAATAAGGCGAATTATACTATTTTAAAAAAGTGGTGGTAGTCAAATAATATGAATTAAAAAAGTCTCCAATCTGGCAACACTGGATAGCTATGTCTTTATGTTATTTTAATATGCATTTTACGGAATAACAGTGGAGCAAAAGTAAATAAAAAAATAATAATAAGGTTTTAGTTAAATTATAAAGTTTTTATGAAGACAGGAAAAAAATCTGTTAAACATTACAAGCATTTAGTGTAACTGTGTATTCATACTTTTTCAGAATCAGTAATCCAAATGAGTCTTTCCTTTTTACAAAAGCAATATTCAAAAGGTAAGTGATTTATGTGATGCAAAATAGACTTTAAAAACTTAAACCAAAAATCTCAAAGCGTCTTATAATGTATTATAAATGCATTTACTTTCTTTCCGAAATACAAGAATGTATTTAAAACAAGGATGCATGTAAAATCTAGCACACATGGGCCTTAATACTCATTTTCTGCACATTCGCGCTTCATCTTTTCCAATGAGATAAAGCAGTTATATTTTCAAATTCACGAACAGTTTTATTTGTGCTATATGCAGCCAGTCGGTATTTCGGCGTTTCTATGTTATTTTTTAACGAGATAAAATGCATAAGGAGAAATTTTCCAACAGCACCTGAGTTTTTCCTTTCGTCGTAACTGGATTCCCTACACTAAGAGATTTCAGAATAGTTCTTGGTCTTTCGATTTAAAACTTCCGTACTAGAAGCCATTTTATTTAAAGAGTTGAATCGAAGGTTCTTCACTTATTTCTCCAATTTCTTTTGTAGGCTTAGCGCGTTTAGGAACTTTGTTTTTATCGATTTTTCTGGATTCAGCGTGTAAATATTGTTACCTTCCACTCTGAATATTTTCCAACTGCGATAGACTTAACTTAATCTGCATTTGTACATTCTGTATTAATCCATGATTAGACAAAAAAAGCCTGCAGATCTTATGAAGAATGTAGAAAATATTTTTAAATGTTTATTTTCTTCATGGTGTTATCAAAATGGAACTCCAAGTAACTTTATTCACTTTCAATATTCGAAACTAGTGTTTTTGAAAAAATTATAATTCTATTTTATTTTTATTTCTAAAATTCTTGTGATTTTCAATATATTGAGTAGGTGAAGAACTAGATTGACAGATTTATCCTACTGATAAACAATAAATATAAGATTTAATAATTTCGATTATTTGCAGTTCTGCTCCTGTTATTTGTGAATCTAATGTGATTTTATGATCATATTAGATCTTTGAAAAGTAAGAGGCTATTATTTTCCTAAATATTACTGCCATGAAAGCATAAAATTATGTATGCATATATAAGTTTACCCCCTTTTTATCGTTACTCAACACCAATTACTAAACCTTTAGTTCTGAGAATAATGCTCCATTTGCGAAAATATTTCAAATGTTGTTGTTCATCATATAGAAATACATTTTCGTTAAAATAGTTGTTTTTGGTTTAAGTTACAAAATTATATTTTTAAATGGTCCTTTGGTCCTACAAATTATGTTTAGAAAAACTTTTCCTTTGCTTTAAAAAGTGAAAGGCTAAAAATTCTATTCTTCTGTGTCCAAAACTTACAAAGTTTATGATGTTTTGAATTTTATGAATGTTCGGTTATTTCTGGCATTAATGTTTTTAGTGTCCGAAACCGTTTAAAATTCATAAAACGTTAAAAATTCACCAGATTCATAAAATAGCGCAAAACCTATTAAAATAAGATACAAATTTAAATGTGTGTGCCAAAAATCTATATAAAATGGATATAGTGGAATTTGTTTATTGTACTGGCATAGAAAAAAAAAACCTCCAGAACTTTTACGTTATTTTCATTATAAAAAAAAATAAAGTATCAACAACCATATGTACAGATTTCTGACGTCAGATTCACAGTCTTCCTGAATGGAAAAAAAGAAGGATTTTGCTATTTTTTAACTTATTTTCTCTTAAAAACAGATTGTATAAAGATAGAAAACAGTGTATTACGTTTTATTCTTTGTTAAAAACAGAATGAAAAATAAAATTTCATTCAGCACTGAGTTTTGAAATGGTATCTATTGTTCCCCCAAAAAACAATTTAAGATTTTTAGCAGCACATATATGACAGACCAAAAACTTCTGTCAAGCGGCAAAAAATTTTTCATTTGTTATCATACACATAGGATATCGCGTTCAAAATGCATATGGGTATCACGCTTTTATAGTACAAAAACATCTGCCTACTATTTCTAGAGAAGAAAAACGCTTTTAAAATCTACAAGCGGAGATAGCTCGTCTGCTCGGCTCTACATATTTAATGGAAGACATATAAAAAAATGCAGAACTGTTTTTTTCTTCTTTCTCTCTTTTTCTCTAAAGCTCGATTTCATCGTAAGTTAGGAAGCTTCTTTTTGCAAAAAGGACCGCGGTGTGTAATGGTCCGTGATAGGGTGGCGAGGTGAAAAGCACTGTGGGTATCTAATAACAACAATGACAGTTCGCACAAACGCTGGTACTTCAACCCCAGCTCCTCAAGATTAAAAGCACCAGAAAATTGGTACAGACAGCTTCCAGTTAAGCGCGAGTAATAGTAAGAAGTAATAATAAAATTCCATTTCGGATGCATTTATCGCTAATGTACTTATTTTTAGTGTGAGAGAGGGAGTGGAGAATTTTTTGTTCCTTTCGTTATTTTTTTATTTTACACCATGGAAAATATTAAAAATTCCTACTCCATATATATTTATGGCACTTATTCAAGTTTCTACGACAATGAAGTCCCTTTTACGTGAAAGAATGACCGCGTAAGGTCTGTTTCTATTGTTGTAGTTGCTGGACTTCTTAATGTCGGCTTTCGTTTGAGATGGATACGGCTGAGGTTAAAAAAAAAAATAGTGAAAGATATCGTTTACTGATAATCATCGCACGTTCAATTGCCGAAACGGCTTAACCCACTCTGCGGCAAATTTAAGAGTCCTTGAATGGAAAACTATAAAGTGGAAATCTTTTTTCAAGGATCCGCAGAAAAATGTTTTTCATTCTTCAGGAATGTGCCAGTATGATTGCTTTTGCTTGAATTTTTCTTTTTCCGATTAGAAATGCATCTGATACCCCATACCCAAAAAAATTCGTCAAATACGTAATATGTATAGGCAACAAGTAGAGTCCTGCATAGGGTCCGGTTACCCATTTTTACATGAACCCGATCGGACCCGCAGTTTGGTTCGGGTCGGGTTGGCGCTATATTTTTTCACTGCGTGTCTGGCTCGGATCGGGTTGACTTCCACTTTTTTTGCTACGATTCGGATTCCGGTCTGGTGGGCGGTTTTGGATTGAGTTTTGACTCTTGCAGGTTGGGTTCGGGTTGATCCGCTTTTTCAAAAGAATGTTCAAAATAATGTTTTAGGTGAGAAATTTATACAATAAAATCTCTATAACGGAGACTCTTGAATATAGGACACCTCTATTTAGCACACTTTTTCAATTTCTAACAATTATATACAGGGTGTCCATAACTAAGCGATCCTGTTTTAAAGCTATCTACAGACTAAACTATTGTTCATAAAGTTGTGAAATTTTGTAAAAGACAAAATAAAGGAATGGGAATTTATTTAAGCGAAAAAAAGTTAAAAATTTCGCCCAGAATGAATTACACAATGAATTACACATTTAGAATGTATTTAAAATAGTTTAGAAATTTTATTTATTAACTTTTCCTGATCTTAAAGCCAACATTTCACAACATGTTCTTAGCATTTCCCAGAAATCATTGCGATCAACTGCGCAACATGCTATCTATCGATCCCATATTGTATCTGAAAATGATGAACGTCATAACATGTTTGGTTATAATAAAAGTTATAAACTATCGTAAATGTATGCTAAATGATTTGTTAAAAAATGCCGTCTGGTGGCGAAATTTTGAACTATTTTTTTTCGCTCAAGCAAATTCCCATACCTTTATTAACCCCTTAGGGACGAGCGACCGGTATATGTGCCGCGTAATGTGCTCAGAATCGATGATTATTCTCACCAGTAAATTTTTATTGTAAATTTTGCCTTTTTTAATCCCAGCATTTTCCCGATTCAATTAGGCAAAAAATTCTGTTTTAAAAAACCGGTGATAAAAGATTAAAAATTCTGTAAAAGACGCTCGTCCCGAACGGCTTAAGGGGACAAGGGACCTTAAAATCCTTAAAAATAATTTTTTTTATTTTTTGTAAATTTCACCTAATTATTATTTAAAGGTACTTTATATGCATTATAGCATGCATTTATCACAAAAAAATTAAAAAAAAAATTACTTTTTATGAAAAAAATGTAATTTTACGCTTCGTCTTAGAAATCTTCGAAATGTCGCTTGCGCATTCCATATCAATGAAAATCCCCAATATTTTTTATAAAAGTCTGTTTTATATATATAAATAAAATAGAGTATCGAATTTTATATATTTGAATTTAAAGGTTAAAAAAAAATTAAAAATTTTGAAATTTTTTCGAAAAAATTTCAAAATTTTTCATTTTTTTTCTTTTTTTAACCTTTAAATTCAAATATATAAAATTCGATGCTCTATTTTATTTATATATATAAACCAAACTTTTATTAAAAATATTGGGGATTTTCATTGATATGGAACACGCAGGGGGCATTTCGAAGATTTCTAAGACGACGCGTAAAATTCCATATTTTTCATAAAAATAAATTTTTTTACAAATTTTTTTTGTGATAAATGCATGCCATAATGCATATAATGTACCTTTGAGTAATATTTAAGATAAAATTTACAAAAAATTAAAAAAAAAATTGAAAAATTTTGAAATTTTTTCGAAAAAATTTCAAAATTTGTAATTTTTTTTAACCATTAAATTCAAATATATAAAATTCGATGCTCTATTTTATTTATATATATAAATCAAATAAAAAAAAATATTGGGGATTTTCATTGATATGGAATGCATAGGGGGCATTTCGAAGATTTCTAAGACGACGCGTAAAATTCCATTTTTTTCACAAAAATAAAATTTTTTTTAAATTTTTTTTGTGATAAATGCATGCCATAATACATATAATGTCCCCTTGAATAATAATTAAGATGAAATTTACAAAAAATAAAAAAAAAATTGAAAAATTTGGAAATTTGGAAATTTTTTCGAAAAATTTTTAAAAATTTTCATTTTTTTTTTTTTTACCTTTAAATTCAAATATATAAAATTCGATGCTCTATTTTATTTATATATATAAAACAGACTTTTATAAAAAATATTGGGGATTTTCATTGATATGGAATGCGCAAGCGACATTTCGAAGATTTCTAAGACGACACGTAAAATTCCATTTTTTTCTCAAAAATAAATTTTAAAAAAAAATTTTTTTGTGATTAATGCATGCTATAATGCATATAATGTACCCTTGAATAATATTTAAGGTGAAATTTACAAAAAATAAAAAAAAATATTTTAAGGTCCCTTGTCCCCTTAAGTCCTCAAAAAATTTCACAACATTCTGAACAATAGTTTCGTCTATAGACAACTTTAAAATAGGGCTGTTTAATTATGGACATCTTTTATATCGGACATATTTACCTCTGAATAGAGGACACCTTCGAATCTACACATACGTAACGCGTGTATGTGTGTGTGTGTGCATAAGCTGTCAGTAATACAATTCGTGCGTTTTTGTGTGTATCATAAACGAAATGTTGATAATATTTTTCATATTATGTGAGAAGAAAAATTGTTTCTTAACTGTGCGATAAAGAAAGAATAATCTGTGATCACTATTCTTATATACATTTTAATTCTCATGCAGTAAATTGAATATATATATCTATATATTTTTATTAATATTCAAATACGTATTTGTTTTCACCTGAAACATAGTTCTGCTCAAACGTTTTGGGAAAATCTCAAAAACCCGACCTGCAGAAAACATTTTAGAGTGAACTCGACCCAGTGAAAAAAAATTACAAACACATGTAATCCGAAAGATAAATGGACAACCTGAACCGACGTAGTACTCTATTCGATGATCCTGAAGTGCCCGCTATTCAGAGGTTTTACTATATTTGAATATTAAAGACAATAGAAAGGATAGAATCCATAGAACTATCCATTTTTCTAAAATCGGTACTAGAGATATAATTGACAATTACATTTCATAATTGCATTAAAACATGAATCGATTTCCTTTCATTTCGAGTTTCGGGTCAGGTCGTGTACGAAGAATTTCAGGAAATCTTGAGCTACGAATCGCGAAATTTTTGTGTTTTGGAGGGAAAAGGACATTTAAAAAATTCGTTTCTAATACCCATATTGATTTGATGAAAATGCAGATTTAATTTTGGCCATTTCATGTAATTTTTAGGTTAGATTTAGGAATTTACTATATTTTGAGGGAGGGGGGGGGGGGGGGGGCTTGGCAAATGAAAACCAAAATTTTGGTATTTTAGCGAAATATAATCAACGAAAAATCCGTTCAGATGACAGATTTTTTTTTAAAGTGCCTAAGGTAAAGCATCAGATATCATGGCAATATTAGATTTGCTTCTCCTTTTTATAAGTTATTTTTCCTGACAAAGAACAGCCCACTCTTCCATTAGCACGGTGCAAAATTTAAAAATATGGCAAAACTTTCGTAAGTTTGTACTTTTCCTTCATTATATCCCATTCTTTTATGGAAATATTAAATTTATAAAGTAAAGATAAGGTAAAAGAAAAGGTATCCTTAAACCTTCCTCTAAATTTCTCAGAATATCTGTTTGAAATAAAAAATATCAACATGTAAACACACGCATAACACGGAAAGTGACATATTTTCATTGCACGTATAAAAGTTTCTCACCGTACATTATAAAGATTTGAAAATACATCAACAAATATTATTTTCTAGATTTTTCGTTGCTCTTTTTTCTTTAATGTACACCTTTTACGCTCTCATTCAATTGAGAGACAAAGAGATGTGAAGGAGAGAGATGGGAAAAAATGATTACAGAAATGTCTTTTTGTTTTCCTACCTTTAGGTAATAACAAAAGCATTATAATTATTTGGTACGCATAGGGAACAAGTCAATATCTTTTCGTCATTTATCATCGTTTAAAATGACGTGATCACAAGACAAGAGTGTCACCTTATCCTGAGATCGGAGAAAAATTTCATTGACGAGATTGCCATATTTGGCGATGAAGCATTTTCTTGCCTGAATTCGCCAGGAAATATGTAAGTATGAAAATAATAAAATATGTAATAAGTGTACACAAAACGTTAAAGTAAATTTTGCGAAGGAAAAGAAAATCAATAACTAGGATCCTTTTTTCTAAATAAATTTCAAACTGAAATGTGATTAACTGATAAACTGAAATTAAAGCTAAAAATTGTAGAAAAGGTAAAATAATAATAATAATAATAATAATAATAATAATAATTTCAATTTTTAAAAGTGTGCTTAAAAATATTTTTTTAAGCATAATTTTACGTATCAACTCAATTATTTATTTTAAAAAAAGGATAATAATCCGCTTATTTTTATTATTTAATTAGTTTTAATTAAATCGTAAAAAAATATCAAACGAAATCTCCATACTAGCATTATTCTACACTGGTTATCAAAAATTAAGGAAAAGTCACAAAATGCTAATTTTTAAATACGCGAATATTCAAAAGGAAGTAATATAATTTGAATAATTACTATCTCAGCAGAACAGCTAGTCCATATAACATCTTATTCAGGTCACACATGGTCACAAGAGTCACAGTCACTAAGGCGAAAGAAAAAATAGGAAATTCCATACGTCTCTTTTATGAGTCTCAAATGACTACTATATGTGACTCCACTGACAGGTCACTGTGACTGCTGCTTTGTGGCGAGTCACCAGGTGACTTTTCAATGTCGTTTCATTGAGACTCTCGTGTGACTCTCATCTGGAGATTCAATTTAAAAGTCATTGTGCACGTTGCATTATGATAAATCACCAAATAATGTCACATTAAAGTCACATGGTGACTTTCTGTCACATGACTTTGTCAAATGATGACAGAGACCCTACTGTGAAGTCACCACTGTGAAAAGTGGTGAAAAGTCACCATGTGACTTTAATTTGACATTATTTGGTGATTTATCATAATGCAACGTTCACAATGACTTTGAAATTGAGTCTCCAGATGAGAGTCACACGAGAGTCTCAATGAAACGACATTGCAAAGTCACCTGGTGACTCGCCACAAAGCAGCAGTCACAGTGACCTGTCAGTGGAGTCACATATAGTAGTCATTTGAGACTCATAAAAGAGACGTATGGAATTTCCTATTTTTTGCTTCGCCGTAGTGACTGTGACTCTTGTGACCATGTGTGACCTGAATGGGATGTTATATGGACTGGCTGTTTTGCAGGAATAGTAATTATTCGAATTATAATACTTCCTTTTGAGTATTCCCGTATTTAAAAATTGGCATTTTCTGACTTTTCCTTAATTTTTGATAACCAGTGTAAATGCTTTATAAATAAATAAAATACAAACATACCTGCACCTGCTACAATTATTGACCACTCTTAATTCCTAATGGAAATCTTCACTTTATTTAATCGCAGATATCTGCAATTAAATTGGACGAAGATTTCTGTAAATAATTATTGGTGACAAAAATCGTAGTGGTTGGCGACAATGAATACAACATTCAATGCGTATTCTGAACAGCTAGACAATAATCAAGATATTACAAAGAAACATTCTAATAAGAACAAAATTGCAATATTGTATATAACTGAAGTATATACTGTATATACTATTACAGTATATACTATTTTATATACAGTATATAACTGAATATTGTATTGACTGAAAGGAGATAATCAGGAAAAGCACTTAGCTCATCGCTCTTCATATTCCTCATCAACGACGAGAATTTACAAAGATAGTTTGCGTTAACAACTTTCACATTCATTAAAACCCTGTATAAAGTATTAAGTTATTTACCAGTTTATCTGACTCAACCTAACATCAAACTAGTCGGATGTACCAAACCCAAAACTTTCTTCTATCTCATATATATTAATACATCAAAATTCGCTATCACACTGCCAAAATTAAATAGCAATTTATGCCCATCATGAGGATTCTACAGATATGAAATTCCCTGCATTAGTCCTTGAGATATGACTATCGCTGAAATCGTATAAATCCAGCAAAAAGCAGCCCAGCAGCACCACCTATTGGGTGATTTACACCAAAACCCGCTATTTAATTATGTAAATAATATCCTGCCAATTTTTATAATTTTTTCGAATAGAAAGCTTTGTATATATAAATGTGTAAAAGTTGACAGCTATGAGCAAAGATTAGAAATGAAAAGGAAGAGCCACTAAAATCTATATAAACATCACCATACAAAAAATATTTCATTTCAGCTAAAGTGATAAAATGAGTTTTCATCCTTCTTAACAATTTGCAATGTTTTTCCGTATAAAGTAAATGATCATCAACTAAATAAAAAGACATATTACAATATAATTTAAATTAAAATGTTAAACAAAATTAAACTTGCTGATTCTATAAAATGAATGGTTAAAGCTTAAATAGGAATTATTTTCAAAATAATTCACACAGTTGTAGCTCAAAATTTATTTCATTAAATGGAGTGAATAAAATTTACAAATTTTAACTTAACCACTACAGTTAACTATAAGATTGTACAAGAAAAAAAACAGTTCTTCAGAATCAACATATGGAACGATTAAACAAAATATCAATCACTCCATTTTAAACAACATAGTAAATAGTAGGAAATGTGATAAATTTAAACAATAAAAATATATGAACAGCGTCAGATCTAATAAATATTATTTTGGTTAATTCTAATAATTAATGCAGCTACTCTGTGTTTATTATTAAAACTATCACTCCAAAACTAATCGCGTATGTCAATTGATGACAAAATTAATTTAAAATCTCAATCAAAATTTCTAGTACTAATACATATGAAGTAAAATTAAACTCTTAGTCATAAAAAAGCTAAATATAATAAGTAATCATTCTACAGCTATGTAAAAATTCAAGATTTGTAAACTAATCATAAACTTAAGATTATTTATTTAACTTAAAATAAACAACTGATCAAAAAATAATCTCCAGTTATTAACAGAATTAGATCAACTAAGTTACTAATGTGCATAAATAATAAAGTGTAAAATAATACTAATAATTTAAGTAAATCATACATGATAAAATAATAATAATAATAATAATAAATAGTATTGCTTAATTAAGATTTTTAGCAAATACGAAATATTTTTCATACATATTGTTACGTTTCGGAAAAACATTGTTACATATTTAAAAGAAGGATGAAAACATACCTCGCTATGTTTGTTTTCTAGTATTCGAAGAGTAAATCCTAATTATTGAAGAAAACTACTCCATTCATGCGGTTCTGATGTCAAAGATGTGTGTCGCCGGTTCCAATGGTGAAATTGATTCTTAATTTTCTGTTAAAAATCCTGTGTATATTATTCTTTTTCAATTAGATGAACGTGCTGTATTGAACGCCTGCCATTTTCAACAGGAAAGAACCATTTTCGAAAGTTTTCAAGCTTTAAGACTCCTGAGACCCCTTAATAGTATGGGGGATGTGTATGGATGTTTATAGAACTCCGGCCTACTTCGCGATTTCGTCATCTGGACTGATAATCAATCACATTAGCGAATTTACTTTACATTTACTTATTTTACTCCATCCACCTTTTTATTGCTTGTGTTTGAATTCAGTTCTGAGTTCCGAATAAAATGAGAGCGATTTTCTTTCGTATTCTTCTGTAAAACTATCCATTATATAGAAGTACAGAGATACCTGATGTAAACAATAGTACTAACGTCTGAACATATATTTATAGTTATAAAAGATTATTGAGATTAAAGACAATTAATTACAATTATATTAAAATGTTAAAAACATTAAAAAACATTTAAAAAACGTTTCGGATTCCATGGAATCGCTCATCAGCAAATTTGAACCTAAAATTTATACAAAGTTGTAAAAAATCAACTCACAGGAAACACTGCACCAGGCAGTCAAGGTGAAAGTTACAGTTATATTAACACTGCGTATTAATGGGTTATATTTAACACGCTTGGAATCGATCCAGTTTAACTATCGCCCAACCTTCCATATTCCAGAAAGCGTAGCTGTGAAATACAAGTGGACACTCACTTTTAGGTAGATTTCGTAAGAAATACTATTACCTATTGCAGCCGTTACCATGGTGCGACTTTTGAAAAATTCCTTCATAACTTTTTATTATAGGACCCCACGAACCCAAAACTACCCCCATCTAAAAAGTTTATATATATATATATATATATATATATCCTTCTATATATATAAAAAAAGTTTTGATTTGGAAATGGACCAATGAAAATCTGCGTAGATATTCCGGGTAGATCGGCATCCAATTTGAATGCTTAAGCATGGTCTTTCATCGTTAATATTAAAAAAACTGTTGCATACAAAAATATGAAAATCGGTGGTATTATAGAAAAATGTTTGATAAACACGCTGATACAGACAGTTTTCAAATTGAAGACTTATTTTAAGAGATATTTAATGCCAAAGTTGGACAAAATCGTTCCATTAAGAAAGTTTTATTGGAGCAAAAACTATACATGAGAATTTAATCATTTTTAGATCATTTTATAGGGTATAAGTTCCCGGTGTGCAGATTGTATTTATTTTTCGCATTTGACTCATTTTTTGAGGTTTTATTTCTATTTTAAATTCAAATTTTCATCATTTCGAGAAATATTTTTTACAAATTTTAGAAATGTTATTAATTTAAACTGTTGCTTGTATAAACAGCGCAAACAATAATGTTTGCTTCAAATTAAAAGTTTATTTACACGTCACTATTACAAACAGAAAAAAAACTTTAAAATTAGAATTAAATTATTACATATTAAAAGCAGGAAAATTACGTCATAAGAACCATATTTACGCTTGATTTTAAAAGAGAAACAAAATCTTAAACTAAAAAAATCATTATTGTGCGTTAAAACTTGTAAATGGAGGAAATTACGTCATATTTAAAATGGCCAAAAAATATGGCAAAACAATTTAAATTGAAAAATATATTTGCGCGAGATATTCTTTTCAACTATTATCGTGAATTCGAAGACAGCGCAAATAATATTTCCTTCTAACAACAAAAGTATTTTCACTTGAATATTAATAAGAGAAATAAAACTTTGGTGTAAATTACTTCAGATTTGAAACGATACATTTAAAATGAATTATTTAAAAGAACTATCTTATAGCGCTGTTAAAAAATACCGGGAGACAATGACACTGTTTACTTAATTCATTTTACATTAGCTTATTTTCAAATGTTTAACTAATTTTTTTAATTAAATACAAAAACAGCCATTGTATCTGTTAACAGCAGCAGATTTGGTCTTAAAAATCCCCAATCCAAGGAAAACGAATGGAAACCCGTTTACAGAGAGATCGCTTCTGTTTTTTTTTTTTGTTGTTGTTTGTTTGTTTTTAAATTTTAATTCAATATTTTTAAAGCCGATCAAATTAGCGTGCTTTTTGGATTTTGGTGTGCCTGAACGGGGGTTGGCGAGCGTAGCTCGTAAGGGGCAGAGCCCCCCAGTATATATATATATATATATATGTATGTATGTATGTACTAAATTTTTTCCGCACGATAAAAGTCGCAATTATGCACGGATCGTCTTCAAACTCGTCAACACCTTTGAGATGGCTAATATATCGGCGGGGATTGAAAATGAGCAAAATCGGCCCAATGGAATGGTAATGGGGAGCGTTCAAAATTTTGAATACCGTCTTAACATGATTCTGATAAGACCAGTTCTTACACAACAATGACAGGAAAAAAAAAATATTTTTCGTTATAGCAGTTGCCAACAATTAAAAAAAAAAGCAATAAAAGTCTCACCACAACAATTGCTTTTCTATTGCAAGTTCACGTGAAAAATTAAATTAAATAAATAGTTTGACGAATTGAAAACAAATTTAATATTACGTCATAAGTTTTCTAGAGCAAGATTTCCGCATGAAAACTCAAAATGAAATAAATAGTTTGACGAATTAAAAAATATATATACACTGCTCAAAACAATTAAAGGATATTGCAGTTTTAGGTGGATTTTGTATCTGGTAAACTGTTTAGCTGATTGATACATGGTCGACAGACATAGTAGGTTATATGAGAATAAATTTCACATGTTTGGCAGAAAAAAATGCATTTTATTGCGCATTTGTGTACTAAAGGAAAAAAACACAATTTGTGCATATGAGAAAAAAAGAATAAGAAAAGGTGTTTTCTTCAAAGAAAATCATTTTCAGTAGGGGGTATGGTTTCCACGGGCGGCCAGCAACGTTGAACACCTTTGAGGCATGGACTCAATGAGGCTATTAATGGCGAGTTGGGGTATTCTGCCCCACTCTTCCAGAAGAGCTCTTTCCAGTTCTTGGAGAGTTTGTGGGGGTTGTTGGCGGCCAGAAACTCGTCTTCCTAGAGCGTCCCAAACGTGCTCGATTGGATCCATGTCTGGAGAACACATTGGCCATTCCATTCGAACGATTCCTTCCTCGAAAAGGAAATCCTCCACCAGGTTTGCACGATGTGGCCTGCAGTTATCGTCCATTAAAATGAAGTTATCCCCGATTGCTGCAGCGTAAGGGACTACAATAGGTCTGAGGATCTCATCCCTATATCGGCGACCAGTCAGAGATCCATCTCGAATGATGTAGAGGTCAGTGCGCCCGTCAATGGAGATGCCACCATACACCAACACTCCTCCACCGCCAAATCTGACACTTTCGTGCACGAACGCAGGATTATTCCTACTGCCACGGTCCCTCCAGATGAAAATACGCCTATTATCCGGATGCACAGAAAAACGGGACTCGTCAGAAAACAGAATATTGCTCCATTCATTTCTCCTCCAGTTGACATGCTCGGTTGCCCACTCCCTGCGGTCGCGACGATGCCTTGATGTTAATCTAACCCATACCATCGGTCGGCGAGCATACAGACCTACAGCATGGAGCCGGTTTCGGACAGTCTGAGTTGAAATCGTGGTGCCTGTAGCCGAGCGAAGGTGTTGTTGGAGAAGAATAGCGTTCATGGTTCGGTGTCTCCGAGCTGTTAACGCTAAATACCGATCTTCATTGGGCGTTGTTGCCCGTCTACGACCTTGCCCTGGTCTTCGGCCTGCACATCCACTCTCCAAAAAACGGTTCCAGATCCTGGAAATGGCACTTTGTGACACTCCAATGGCTTGCGCTACTTCGGCTTGAGTTTGGCCCCCTTCTAATCTACCAACAATTCTCAAAGCTTCTGAATCTGTCAAATGACTTCGCTGAGACATCGTACTCATTGAAACAAAGCAATCACTGAATGCCGATCATCCTTGTCTTCATTCTCTTTTATCCAGTTGAAAGTCAAATTTCATTCGCTGCCGCTGAAGCGACGTTTTTGACGTCGAACTCAAAATTTGCATACTCCACAGTTTGAAAACCAGAAAAATTTGCATTTGTGATTCTCTTCTTCTATTTTCGGCAAAAAAAATTTCGTTTATATCTTTATTTTATATAAAACTTCAAATATCCTTTAATTGTTTTGAGCAGTGTATATATATCGCGTCATACTGGAAATAAAATGGACCTCAGCAGGTGAATATGTAACGTCATGTGAGTTTGAAAAAACGTATTAAAACATGATAAAAACCCGACTATGGAAATATTAATTATTTTAACACATTGAGCCCATTCTTAGTGAAGGAACTGGGTTTATCTCTAATCTTGATTTAAGTTTTGTTGGTGAATTTAGTACTTAACTTCGAAATCTACCTCCACCTGTAAGCCCGAGCCTGCAGGGATTTTTAATATACAGTCGTCCCCACTTAATCGGGTCACGGATAATCGAATAACCCGCTTATTCGAATCGAATACTCCGGAACCAAATTTATTCCTATTGGTACTTTATTTTTCCCCGCTTAAACAAAATACCTTTTACGAACTGCCCCGCTTAATTGAATAACAACTGTGTGACCGATGCTTGAAAATAAGCACGGAAAGCACATTTCAGCTGGAATTTCCTTCCACCTTTCGTCATTTTCGATTCTCTTACACTGAAAAGAAATTTTCAATTCTTCCTGCAATGATTTCGGCCGGCAGGTGTATAATGGACAGATCAAATGATCTACCCACCATCACTCCTTGCTGTTAACCATGCTTTAATGGCAATGCTCCGTCACTTCGAGATTCGACATGGTAGTTGTGATATTTTGCACTCATTCGAAAAATAACCCGATATTTACTCCTTTAAAATTCCACTTAAACAAACCACTTTAAACGATTTTTTAAGGCAGTATAAGTAACGTAAATTAGAAGTAAAAGTTTTGACGAAATTCAAACGAGCTGCATTAAGTGTGATATGTAAACCATATAAAAGTGCGTATACTGACATTAAATTTATACATATTTACCTTATATTAGTATTTGTATTTATTTCAGTTTATGTTATTCTATTAACGATTTTATTATGCTGTTAATTAAAAACCGTAGATGGTTATTTTTCCTTTTTATTACCCATTAAATATTACAGTTATGATTCCCCGTTTAATCAAATAGCCCGCTAATCGAATATTATTTCTGGAACCGTCAATATTCGCTTAAATGGGGACGACTGTAATAGATTGATAAAGTTTAATTTCGTTATGAAAAATTAGCCAGAGACAAACACTGAATTATTTATATTATTTTAAATGTAAATATTGATTCGTAATGGCGCCTGCACGCGATGGAGATGGATAATAAAAAATCATGCTTGAAAACTATTTTAAAACCATTAGAAATCAGTCAATTAACATACAGAACAAATTACATTTGAAAGTAGAATATTTATTTTTTCTATATGACGGTGTAAAAATTGAAAATGTGCGATGATTAAAAATTTTAAAAATCGCGGTAGCAAAAGTTGCAAAACTGAAATTCCATCGTTACGAGTTGCCATTCTGAAAATGACGTCAGCGTTACAGACAAACAGGTTTTTCTTTTATAATATAGATAGTTTTGCGATTACAACACGTTTTTGTCGATGAAGGTAGATATACAGTAGCCTCCCGCTTAATCGGCATAAACGGACCGAGGGTAAGCCGGTTTAGAGAAAAACCGGTTAAAGCGGAGAAGTAAAAATAAATAAATAAATAAATAAATAAATAAATAATATCTGCGTAATTTAATTAATTAAACCCGTACGATGCATTTAGTTTTTTAATTTGTGTATAGTTTTAATCATTGATAAAAAAATAATGAAAAACATTTAACATAAATTAAATTGCTGAAAATCATGTCACACACCTTTATAAGAAGTTGAAATTGTTCTACATTATGCATATTTAATTTAATCAACCATAAATAAATCAGAGAGCTTCTTCTGTTGAAGGTGAGATGCTCGAGATTTTGCAGCATAATCTCTCTATCTCTTTAACATCATAAGTTTAATCGAGTAAACTGTTAGCCTTTGCGCGACATAGCGTAGCGCCAACTCTAATGCTTTTACCTCTTCCGAATGAGGAATTTTAGCAGTGTCAACATTAACTGGATCATCATCAGGATCGTCTTCGTATTGAATAACATCAGTTACTATCCTAATTATATCCTCGTCAAATAATGTTTCATGCTTGAGATGTTTATCAGACTCAAACAACTCTTATACATCTGTTCGCATCCCTCAAGCTTTTTAAACGTTTGTACAAAACAGTTTGGAGATAGATCAGACATTATCGAGTTCCCGGAAGGGGGGGGGGGGTTGCACTTTTGACCAGTTAAAACACAAAATCCCAAATCTTCCGGGGGGGGGGTCTCATTGTTCCTAGGGAGCACGTTCCCCCGGGGCCACACCCTGAATTCAACACTAGTGAAGGTCAACGCGTATCCATTTAGAACCGACGTTCTCCTTTCTGAATAGTTCCTCCTTCCCCTCCGGATTGCACTACAACTCGAAAGCGTAAGCTGAGTTACCGAGGCCGTCATCCTTGAATTTTGCCTAATGTTGGGGAAAAAAGTCCGCGAGTTAAAGCGGAGTTCCGGTTAAGAGGGAGGCTACTGTACTGAGAATTTATTGTACGCATAACATTTTATACAAAAGCATACCATTCCTTAACCCTTTATGTACTGAATCATGAATTCATGAAAATTTTCTCTTCTAAAGCCTTTTTCGTGAATTGTCTAAACTACATTAGAAGATTTATATAATCATTTAGCAAAATTTTAGAAGGATTAATTAAATTTGAATTTATACGGATCACACTCAAATCTTTTATTTTAAATATTTTTCTTGGCATTTTGTAGAATTAGGAAATGCACAATATAATGTTCTTACAATAGAAATGTAGAAATATTTCCGAATTTCAAATCCCCTCCCCCTCCCCCCCCCCCCCAACGCCAAGAAAGCTGAAAAGATGTAAAGGCAAAAGAAATTATCCTTTAAAAATATTTAGAAAGACCGCCATGAAGGGCATCCCCCCTTTGGGCCCATATCGCTCGTGTTGATAATTGGCCGTCAAAACAACACCAACACTACCTTTTAGAAATATTTTTGTTTTGTGTAACCAATAGTGTTTTTGAATCAAGATAAAATAATGTATCTATAACTCATTCTAAACTGTATAACAACTAATCGATGTATTAAATGAATTTTATAACAAGTTATTGTAATGGTACTTAGTAGATAAAGGGTTAAAATGTATAAGCCTACAAAACACTTACTTGAATGCTACAGTGCCCTCTATTGGCGAATTATTGTAAGTAAAATTTTTATTTATCAAATGACAAACGCATTATTCGAGTTACCTGTAAGTTCATCTCATTCGCAGCAGTAAGAATGTACTCATTTGAGCTCTGAATTGGGTAACTTATTTTTCGCTAACCCTTACTTTGAGAATATTATAACCTTTTTAATATTAATTTAAATTACCAATTTCATAAATTATATAATATTTTAAAACAAAATTTATATCGTATTCAAAATTTTTTTATTATTTTTAAAGCGTAGCGTTATTTTAAAAGTGATAGACGAAAAAAAAAAAATCTAAACAAAACTAAAAGAAAAAAATTCTCAAACAACCTGAACAAATTAAAAATGATTATATAATAAAATTCACTTATTAATGCAAAATGTTTGATATTCTTCAATGTGATCACATTATTTTCTTTTACATTTAAAAATGATGTCTGGTTTACAAGAATTATTTACAAGAAAAGAAAGAAAACACTTACAAAAGTTTGCAGTTTTTTTTTTTTTTTCAATTTTCTCATATACCACGCTTACAATAACGTTTCTACTTAAAAATCCTTTTGCTTTAATTAAACGTAAAAGTATCTTAGCTATATAATTCATAAATTTTATCATTAAAATGAATTTTGTTAATGTGGTCAGATGCATAAAATATATGCTTTCGGGAACTGTTGAAGGAGTTTTCAACTAAGCTGTGCTGCCACAGTTAGTGTTTTAAACAGATGTTCGGAAAAAAGATGGAAATCAATTCACTATTATTAAGAATGTGTTACGTTCTTTAACAAGTTGTAAATTGCACGTCAAACGTGGCAAACGAAATGCGTTCCTACTATAACTATTTTCATAAATATTTCTGGTACCGCATATTGTACTGAATGCATATTTTAGTGTACGTCATAAGTGCAAATGAATTTCCCTCTGTTCGAAAGGCTGTAACATCGTTAAAATGCACTTGAATTATTTTTTTACCATTTCTATAACAATAAAAGCCGAAGTCATGTGACTGTCATCAATAATTCCGGGCTGACCGCTACGCTTTTTATATGCCAAACGGCCATTTCCGTATTTTTATGTTAGTCTGGCGCAGGTTATAAATCGCCAAATATTCTTCCATCGCCATCATTTTATTAAAAATCACTCATTTAATTTAAAATACATAACTTTCATATAAAATACACATCTTTCATTTACCTCATTTAAAATACAATAAATAAATAAATAGATATTTTTCCAGTATAGGTTCTTGGCGAGAAAAAAAAATTGCATCGAATTTTCCGGCAATCTATATCCTATTTCATATACATAAGCAATTTTTTCCATATGTATACAATTGACATAATCTAAAGAAGCCAATAATCTATTTTTATATAGAAACAGAAGTTATTTATAAGTAAACAAATACTGTATATATATGTGTGTAAATAAAATGTTTATGTGTAAATAAATACATATAAATAAAAATAGAAGTTCACCAGGTTTGTTTTCATAGCTATTTATATATTTTATCAACGTATTTCACGTTCTGAAGCCCGAATTGCGCCAAGTTTAAAGAAAAATGCCAAGGCCCCGGTAATGGAAAAGTACCTAAATAAACAATTAATCGTAATAATAATAACATAAACTAAAATATTTCATTTCAACATCAAAGTATTGTTTCTAATTTACATTCAAATAAATATATATTCCAAGATTTGATTTCAATTGAAATTAAATTGACAGCTTTCTATTTCACTTCATAGAGTAAACAAACATAAGAGATTCATTCATCATATAAACGGTAGAAAATATTAGACCACTGAGGTAATCATTCGCAAAGCAGGTTCTCCAACAATGACTGGACAATATTCTTATGACGAAATAGTAGGTAAATTGGCGTCGCTAACGTTTGCAGTGGTGGAAAATTGGCGCAGAGGAGGAGCCTATTGACATCACTAAACTTTAGTAGTATTTTTCGACTTATCTAATGACAGAATTTCTGAGTTTTTATTAAAGGGAATAATACTATAAAATATTAGTGGTGTCAATAGGCTCCTCCCCTGCGCCAATTTTCCACCACTGCGTTTGTTAACGGCTCGCATTCACAAGAGTTTTATTTTGCTATTTCTCTTAGTTACGTTAGTATATTGTCATATTTATGAACTCAGAAATCAAATCTATAAAAACAAAAGTATATATATTCATTATTTAGTTATTAAGAAATGAAAAAAAATTATAAATGCATGATTTGCAAAATTTAAATAAATTTATTAATATTAAATAATAGCATTGAAGTAACACCATGTTTAAGTAAAATAAGTTTAATTTAGATAATTTATGAACAAATCTCAGTTTAAACACTTGAAGTTTCACCCATTTTTACAGCTACGGAAATTATGAAGTATTTGTCAAAAAAGACGAAATACGCTTAACAACAAAAATGTATGAAATGTTATCAAGTTCGCAAAGAATTCTTGATTTTACTATCAGAATCTTTGGACTCGGGGAAGGATTGAACAAGTCAATTAGTTTTAGAATGAAAGTAACATGATGCAATGCTTAGCATACATTTAAGGGAGACCAAACTGGTCGCCAGAGGCGGCTAGTTTTTTAAGAGTAGCATTATTTCAAAAGTAATAGACGAAAAATACTAAAAAAAAAAAAAAAAAAAAAAAGAAAGAAAGGAAAAAATTCAAACAACCTAGAAAAAATTAAAACTGATTATAGAATAAAATTCACTTATTAATGCAAAATGTTTGATATCTTTCAAGATAATCACATTATTTTCTTTTACATTATAAAATTATTTCTGGTTTACAAGAATTATTTATAAAAAAAGAAAGGGAAAACTTGCAAAAGTTTGCTGGGTTTTCCTCCATTTTTCTCATATACCGCGCTTACAATATCGTTGCTACTTAAAAATCTTTTTCTTTTAATTAAACGTAAAACTATATTAGCTTTGATATATAATTCATAAATTTTATCACCTGCAGATTATTTCAATCTCTCTTTTAGTCCCCAAAATTGCATTTCAAAATTCTGTAACTGACGTAACATAGAATATACAAATATTTTTTCTGCCTTCATTGAGGTGTAAAAATTATCAAAACTATCCCATTAAAAAAAAGTGATTTAATGTTCTCGACAACACTAAGTAATGCCAGATTATAACATTAACTTGTTTACTTAATTTCTGAATAATAAAAAAGGAAAAAAATGGCATTTACACATGTAACTGACGTAACATTATGCCTTTACAAAGACAATAATGGTACTTAACTTAGTTTGTAAACAGTAATTTACAATGCCTTTTTATTAGGATTTTATTATAGAATATAGAAATATCAAGTTTTCCAATCATACCCTTAAATTAAACATCTTCAACCAATTTCCGAAAGAAAATAATTTTTAGAACTTCCAGATATGGGGCATTCTCACAATCTTTTGACTTTCATGTCCCTGAATAATAATTTTTTATGTAATACACTTTTTCTGTTTTTTTTTTTAAATTATTATTTCATACCCTTGGGAACATCCCAATGCATGATTGCACAACAATATTAACGAGATAAATAAGTTTTGGACGATGTTGGGGGTCCAAACACATGGAAAACTCATCTACCGTCCCGTGTCCCTGGTGCTGATTTTTAAGTTTGGAGATGTCTGGATAAAATTGTTTCAATAAAAATAATTGGATGTAATTTTTTTCTGAAACTGAAACTATTGTTTTATATAAATATGTAGCTAAAAATTAACCTGCACACATTTTTAGGGTTGATATTATTTTTTGAACTCTGTCCCTGGGTTTTAGATTCCTTACCGTCCCTCTTCTAAAATGATACAGAAAAGCACTTCAGATGCAGCGACAGAATTTTTTTCCAGTTTTTGCTCATGAGGAAGTATGCTAGAGAAAGAATATCTAAAATCCTTTGACAGGAAATTTGCTGCAGAATATAAATTAGCATTTAAATATCAATTTCAAGCACCGTGGCTTCAGCACCGTGGCACGTAGTCTTACCATCCCCAAGGTTTATTCTTGCACTTTTCGAGGTAAATAAAAAAAAAAAAAAAAAAAATGATTTAATCCAATGTTAACAACTGTTTCTAAAAATCAATGAACATTGTGGCTATCACTTAGTCTTAACATGATTTTCCTAAAAATAGGTGGTAATTTTCCTTACCGTTCCATCCTTACCGTCTCTTTTTTTACCATTTCGTCCCCTTTTTTACCTTACCTTCTTTAACACACCTTTAAGACAATATTATACAAAAATTCTGTATTAAAAGTACTACATTTGTATTATTTCTTATTTGAATGTCCTGTGGGTACTATGCAAATTCATTATAAGTAAAAATTTAGAAGAAAATAAAAAAGTTATAGGGGTAAAATGGTAAGGAAAATTAAACTCGCAAGTTTAACTTAAACCTCAGTTAAATAAAAATTTTTCGCTGCTGACGATTTTTTCTTTATTTTGAATCATTAAGGCATTCGTCTATCAGATTAAAATGTTATTTTAGCAAGTTAAATTTCGCCAGATTTTTTGCACCGAAAGTCAAAAATTGTGAGAATGCCCAATATGCTCTTTCATTTGCACAAAACTCCATTATCATTACTGTGTAATTGCGCTAAAAAAATAGCAAAAAGTAGAAGCATTTTAGGTTTTAGGTAGATTTCGTAAGAAATACTACCTATTGCAGTCGTTACCATGGTGCGACTTTTGAAAAATTCCTTCATAACTTTTCATTATAGGACCCCAGGAACCCAAAACCACCCCCACCTAAAAAGTTTATATATATATATATATATATATGTATGTATGTATGTACTAAATTTTGTCCGCACGATAAAAGTCGCAATTATGCACAAATCATCTTCAAACTCGCCAACAACTTTGAGATGGCTAATATCTCGGCGGGGATTGAAAATGGGCGAAATCGGCCCAAGAGGGTGGAAATGGGGAGGGTTCAAAATTTTGAATACTGTCTTAACATGATTCTGATAAAACCAGCTCTTACACAACAATGGCAGGAAAAAAATAAAAGTTTTTCGTTATAGCAGTTGCCAACAATTAAAAAAAAAACAAATAATAAAATTTTCACCACAACAATTACTTTTCTTTTGCAAAATTTTCACGTGTAAAATTAAATAGTTTGACAAATTGAATATTACGTCATAAGTTTCCTAGAGCAAGATTTCAGCATGAAAACTCAAAATAAATAGTTTGACGAATTAAAAAAATATGTATATTGCGTCATATTGGAAATATAATGGACCTCAGCAGGTGAATATGTAACGCCATGTAAGTTTGAAGAAACGTATTAAAACATGATAAAAACCCGACTATGGAAATATTAACATATTTTAACACTTTTAAGGTTCTCTGAATTTTTTGTAGCCATTTTTTAAACCTATTCCATATATATGTTTGTGTGTATTCGTGTATATTACAATTTTCACAAAAAGTTTAGCTCCCTACAGCTCGCTCTTTGTGAAGAAACTGGGTTTTATCTCTAATCTTGATTTAAGTTTTGTTGGAGAATTTAGTACTTAACATCGAAATCTACCTCCGCCTGTAGGCCCGAGCCGGCAGGGATTTTTTTTTTTTTTTTTTTTTTTTTTGGTTATAACATGTCTTAACAAAAAGCAAAAAAAAAAAGTAAGGTTCGGATTTCTCAACAAATCTTCTGTAATTTTTGCTGTTTCTATTACAGTGTAAACATTATTTCTGTTTGCACTTTTTTTGGATACATTACGCAGAGGAGATGATGAATAAAAACAGCAGCTATCATAAGTTTTGGCGGAGTAAATTAAACTTGGCGACGACAATCATTAATAACTACTCAATCTTCTCAGCAGAATATGTAAATTTTCTCTTTTTCCCCGTTCGGTAACCCTGCTCCGCCATCAGGACAAGGTTTTTGAGGCTTTTTCTCAGCTGATTTTTCGGGTCCGCCTAATGATTCATGGCCTAATAAATAAAAGCACGCCTACCAAAAATATTCAGCGATGAAAATAATGACTTTTTCGAAAGGGGATAACTTTACTCTAACTTTTTAGAGGCAGAGCCTCAAATTGATGTGTTCCGGCTTTTAAATATTCATATCGTTTTTGAAGTTAATTTTTTGTCGCGTTCCAAACTACCCCCTCTCCACATTTTTACCAAATTCTATCTTTTTGTCTAAAAGCATTCTGAAAGACGGGAAATTGCTGAGTTGATGATGTGCATACGTGAAACTAATACTGTTGATAAAAGTTGCTTAAACGCAAAAATAATAACTTTTAAGTTTTTTTTTTCCTTTTGTGTGTATTTTCAAAAACGAAGAGATATAACCAACGCATTTTTGATCTGCGAGGAAGTAATATATGGTAATAAAGAAAAAAACAAAAAGTTTTAAAGACACGAATACGAGTCCATTAACTCGAGATTCGGAATGTATGGGGAGAAGAAATTGAAAATTATCCTATAATGGGGAGGGAGAGGGGATATTTTATTTATACATATGAACTCTATCTTGAAATTTAATAAAAAATAAATGTGCATTTAGTTTTCGTTGTTTAAATCATGCGCTTCTTTTCCCATACATGACAATTGAAAACTTAAGCGGAAGATACAGTGCAACTTTAATTATCCGAGCTAATTGGGACCGCTAGTACAACGGTTATCGGAAATCTCGGTTAATAGAAACTGAGTATAAAAACTCACCGTGCTTGCGAATTTAACATCTGTTAAAATAAAAAACAACAGAACGTTTTATAAATGATAAAAATAAATATATATAAAGTTATGTTTCATAGCTTAACAAATTATAAAAGGTGTTGGTGTTATTTATGACGGCCGATTATCTGCACCAGGGATATTGGCCCAAGGGGGAGTGCCTTCCGTGGAGGTATTTCTATGAGAACCTAACCCGCATTTACGCAAGGTTTCCAAAGGATCGAAAAAAACCACGAAAACTCCGAACGGTTAGGTCGACGGGCGCGATTGGGTTCGAATCCAGCACCTCCCGTCTACCAGCTTGGAGAGCAGAACCTCTCAGCCACTGGTGGGGCCAAATTTAAAAAGGAAATCAACTACTATTAGTAAATTTTAAAAGGCAAATTGAAAAATTTACGAAACTTCACACGGCCACTGGAAGCAAAGCATTGTTCGCTGTTGACTTCTCAGCGTGAAATGTGCAGTGTTTCTTGGAAGTTGAATGCTTTTGGTGGCAGAAGAGCCTGTATAACACGGATAGCGAACTAAAAAGTGGGGTCTTTTTAAAGGTTCATTCACACAAAACAAAACAAAAAAAATCAGACTTTGTTATCGGCTCAGTTAACAGAAACATCGATTAATCGAAGCTCGGTTAACAGAAACATCGATTAATCGAAGCTCGGTTAATCGAGGTTCTACTGCATTATGTAACAAAAAATAAAACCCGAGAAAATTGAAGAGAAAGTTTTTTGTTGTAATTTAGTTATTTATTTAATTCCTTCTTAGCAGCATATGTTTGGATATTAATAGGGATATTAAATTCTCCTAGAAAAGAATATTAAAGTTTAATTATTAAATATTAGAAATTATTTTCACCATTTAAAATACTGTCTCGTGTCTTCCGTACTAAGTAGAATTTTAGTATTTTAGTTCTACCCTATGATGTAGTACCTCATAATGCTTTCATATAAAAAAAAAAAAAACTTTTCAGAAAATGTATCATAACATGTTCCTCCACTCACTTAAACTCTTCAATTATGACTCAGACACTACACATGAGTCTGACCCCAAACCTAAACCGGATTTTTTGTGGTAAAAAATGCTTCAATTTGACAAAAAATAAAATATTTTAGCAATTTCTTCAACATACTAAGACCCCCACATAGCATTTTTAGTTTGCAGAAAATTCGCAGAAGTCTTGCTTTGAAAACCTTCAATGTTGCAGCAAGCTCAGCATGACAAGACTGAAAGTTCATAACAAGACGGCAGCAAGATAACGCAAATGCTGAAGTCACCACATTTTGAATTTGCAGCTAACTTGTCGTGCAAGTTAAATTCATGCTGTATCAAATTTATTGCAAACTAGCGGCAAACAAATAATCAAAAATACTGCAAACTTACTGCAAAGTAGTAAACTTTCCATGCCACATTAATTGTTTACAACTGTTACACTATAAGTTTAACGCCTTCGAGGGGGTCAATAGACCTGATCAGATCTATTAATGCATACTCACCGTTAAGGTGCATGCATCATTTTTACCACCATAAACAAGATAGGGTATTTATTCTTTTCAATTCGAGCCTTTTTTGGTATTTCATAAGTATAGCGTTTAAAAAAAGTGGTGCCAGCCGAATAAAATTTCTGCAATTTCTGCGTATCTGCTGATTGTTTATTCTCTCAACAGAGGGATTTTTTGCTTTCGTCACTTTCGTGAATTAAAGGCAGTCTTGCCATCAGTTTCACAACAAACTACCCATGCAAGTGGGTGATGGTACAACATGCGGGAGATTTGCTGCGAATTTCTCAATTCAAATTTGTCACGGCAATTAATATCAGAAAAAATCAAATTTGCTGCTAATGTTCATGCTATCGGGGATGGCTTTATGTAAAGTATAACGATATCACGAGAAGTGCTGGAATTGCAGTGTAATTTCGCCACAAAAACGCCATATGCAATCTCAACTACATTTTGAATTATGGAACGTCCAGCTCAATGTTATTTGGAAACGAATAGTAGCCAGTTTTAGATTATAAAACTTTTCGACATGTTATAACATTTCACTTGAAGCGAAATAAGTCTGTGGAAAATATCGTAAGAATATCTTTGTTATATACGGAAAACTAGGTTTGGCTTGGGGTAAATATGCACACTGTATTTTTGGCTAAATAAATGAATTGCGGTCCTACACCGTCACCTGGTTGAAACCATATTCTAACAGTACCGTGACCCAAAAGCAACTTTTACTGTTCACACTGCCATCATGTGACGCGCAAAATTACCACTTTGAAACCGATATGTCCTATTTTATGACGAGGTGCAAATGACTTGAAAGTCGGTCGCAGTGATTTCATTATGACTTCATAATGAAGCAACGAAGTGACGTTCACCTGAGAAGTTATTAAATAACTAAATAAAGATGCCACCTTTTGTTCAAAGTTGTGACTATGATCTTTTGTGACGTTCCATTGGTGTCACATCGACTGACTTTGCTATTTGGGTAGTTTTTTATACAAAATTTGTGTAATGTCAATTGTTATTTTCAAACATTAGTACCGTATTTTATGGAAGAAACGCCGCACCAGTTGTAAACGCCGCACTCCTCAAATTGGCCTGAATAAGCTTAAAAATATCGTAATCGCCGCACCCGTTGTAAACGCCGCATCCATCGGAACGCTACTTTTGTCGACAGCGTCACATTGGCCTAATTTTAATCAAAATTTTCTGAGCAGTGTAGGATGCCTCGTTTGTAATATCTTAAGATGTCTGAAGTTTTATTTAAAATATTTAAATCCGATTTTAAATATTTTTATGAATTTTTAAATTAAGGAAACTCAGTTGGTATTTAAGAAAAATCGTAAACGCCGCGCATGGCGTAAACAACAAAAAAAATTAACTTTTAAACTCGTAAACGCAGCGTTTGGAGACCATCATTAGATATTAAAATACAATTGCCAAGTTAAACAAAATCTTTTTTTTTTCTTTGAGCACATCACTGTAGAAAATTGCATTTTTAAGACTTTGTTTCTAAATTATTTTACTCATTTTGGTGCCCCCATCAACGGAGAGCCCAAGTACATGATCTCTTGTCGGCCTGTGCGCTAAACAGGCCCTGTGAATAGTATTGTATGCATTTAAAGCTGAACATTCGCAATTTGCAGAATTTTTATGCAATTCAGAGGATTATTAATTTTACATACAATTTACATTTTTATTAAATCCATTCAGTTTGCAAATTCACATTATTTCATAATCTGATAAGGGCATATATTTAAATGTAGTAAATTAGTTTTGGAGCTTCTAAAAGTACTTGGCCCCAAGACCTGAGACCAGAGTTGGGCAAATTTGTAATTAAAATTATATGCCATGTAGTAATTACATTTTAATTGCATGTAATTTATTATAGTTAAAATGACATGCCGTAAAAAACTCTTGTAGCACTGTAGCCGGAACCACACCATCCCATTATGTGACGAAATTCCTGCGTTTGAATGTGTGTAACTATAATCAATTACAGGCAATTAACTTGTAATTTAATGGCGTATAATTGAGATTACAAATTTGCCCAACTCTGCCTGGGACTAGGTGAATGGCAGGTGAATGAAATACTTGGTTATTAGTTAAATTTAGATAAAAATGAATTTTAAAATGAGTCTAAATACACAAAATATGTGCTTTCTTCGAGTGCTATCGAACTTTACACTAAATTTGCAGAGGGATATCCGGAAATTTTGAATGTGCAACTCTCAGATCCTTTTTATCTCGGAACCCTTTTGTCTTGGCACCACTGGTGTCACACCCAAAAATCCGATCTCGGAACCGCTGCCACCGGAAAAACACCAAATAAATCAAAGCGAGGCACAAACATGTCCCATTCGCCTCCGAGATAAACTTTGTGTGGGATAATCGCTGAGAGGCAGATGACAGACAGATGGACGACCGGCATTCGGTTTTGTCGTTTTTTAGGGGGTCACGAAGTCAAGTGTCCGGCGACAGACGATCTCCATTGCGCCCTGAAGACCCCCAAGGGTCGTAGACAGTCGCGACGTTATGTCGTGTGATTGTCGCAAAATTGCGAAATTGAGGAATCCAATGCTGAAGTACGGCGATATTTCACGGTTTGTAGATGTAATTCTTTTAGTTAGAAGATGTATTCGTTTATTTATTTCTATTAATATTAATATCTAATATATAAAAATGAAAATTTGTCTATCTGTCTGTCTGTAATGCTATACAAATCCACAGTTTCGAAACCAGAATTGTGAAATGTTAGGTACATGTGTATTAAAATACGGCCGAGGCAACTAAAGTAATCCGGAATCGAAATAACTTATAGTTCATTTTTGATTAATAAAAAACCACAAAGTTAACAGAATTTTCCAATCAAATTTAAACATTTTTCGTTATAGCTGTTGCCAACAATTAAAAATCCACAATAAAATTATTAATACAACAATTACTTTTCTATTGCAAAATTTCCACGTGAAAAAATGAAATAAATGTTTTGACGAATTAAAAAAAAAAAAAGGAATATTGCATCATAACTTTTCTACTGCAAGATTTCTATGTGAAAAATTAAAGCAGAATAAATAGTTTGACGAATTAAAAACAAAAGTGAATGTTACGTCATAATTTTACTGTTTTATGATTTCCATGTGAAAAATTATAATTATTTAATTAATTTGACAAACTAAAAAATAGAATATCACGTTATATTGGAAATATAGAGGACGTGGTGAATATATAATGTCATATAAGTGTGAAAAAAATGTATTGATGCATGATAAAAACTCGATTATGAAAATATTGGGGTATTTTAACATTATTGCTCCAATGATGAATGGAAATAAATTCATATATAGCTGTATATTATTTTGCGTCTGTTATATAAATTTATACACTTTTATATTCGGTTTTCATTTTATTCATGTATACAACACTTCGACTGTTTATTTATATATAGATTGTTTTTTTTATGTTGTATGTTAAATTTTCATTTTTTTTTTTTTTTTTTTTCAAAACAAGCATTCTTAAAATTCCGGGCAACGCCAGGTTACTTTAGCTAGTTTTTAATATAAAGTAGATTCGCTTTAGAAAACTATACAATTTTTGTACAGTACAAAAGGGGGTCCGGGACACATTTTCAAAAAAATTTTATTTATTGAGTTAACATTTTGAATTTTTTTGTGATGGTTAACCATATTATTTGTAAACAAAGTCAAATGATAAAACTTTTCATAGCTTTTTTTAAAAAAAATTTAATTTAAAATTTATGAAAAAAGTGGTATAACTTAAAATCGTTATAACTCGAAATATTATTTGTAGAATTTAAATTGTTTTTCATTTAAATAAACAGAAATATATATATATATATATTTTATTTAGAGCCAGCATTTTAAAAAATATTAATTTAAAAAAAAATTAAAAATATTTAACGAAAAAATTACAAAAAAAGTGGTGCAACTTTTTTAAAAAAAATCATATTTTCAAAAGTAAATATTTTTTTCATATATGCTGGCTCAAAAGTAAAGTATGATAATTGAAAAAGATATGTTCCGTGTTTCAACCCTGTATCTTTAACGGTTCTCGAATTATAAGAATTTAAATATGAGAAATGGTGAAAAAACCTATCATGAAGAAAAACGCAATTTCACAAGAACTCGTTTCCTTGACAACCATAGCTTGGAAGGCAGATTTTGAAAACAAACCAAAACGAAAAAATTAATATTTCCAGTTCTAATTAAGATAGAAACAAGATTTAAACATAATTTTAAGAAGAAAACGTCGGAGAAATTTTTAATCCAATAAAAAAAAATTGAAAATTTGAAGATTTTTGTGTCCCGGACCCTCTTAAACATATTGAAATTGATATATGTCGCTGAGGTGTACTGTAAGTTTCTCACTGTAGAATACGATGCGAGTAGAATTTATCGTACATTTATAGGCACACATGAAAGAATTTGGCTACGGACGAAAGTGAAAAATATTTGACCTATTGAAGACGACGAACAATAACATAAGCCTGCAAAATTTGGGCTCTGTCAAATTACCTAGCTTTTGATAATTGATTCTTACGTATTTTGTAATGCAGAATCCGATAATGGCCTTCATTTTTTACCATCACATCAGGATTTTTTGCAATTTTTTACTTTTTAACTTTGAAATTTACGATTTGCGAAAAAATTTGAAGTGATGGTTAAAAATGAAGGTTATTTTCAGATTTAGTGCTAAAAAGTACATGAAAATCAACTATCCAAATTAAAAAAACACAACCATCACATCTATTTTATAGTATCAGAATTTTGCTATTTTTTGACTTTGAAATTTACGATTTGCAGAAAATCCTGACTTGATGGTTAAAAATGAAGGTTATTTTCGAATTCAGCGATAAAAGTATATATAAAAATCATCAAAAGTTAAGAAACAAAACCATTTCCTGTATCTTTCAGTATCAGATGTTCTCTATTTTTTTACTTTTTACCATTGAAATTTAAGATTTGCAAAAAATCCTGACGTGGTGGTTAAAAATGAAGGTCATTTTCGGATTCAGCGCTAAAAATATACATAAAAATGAAATATCAAAAGTTAAACCCCCAAACCATGCAGGCTTGTGTAATTGCTGGAAGTGCGTTTTCAGTTCTGGTATGCGTTTTTAATTGTAATTAGTTTTTAAATATTTCTTGGTGTGTATATAAATTCTACAGATCCTATACAGGGCCGTGCAAAATTTCGCAACATACCCGTGGAAATTTTCAACTGTGCTATGCGTTTAACTGAATTAAGTTTTAGCATACTGTAGTATACATACATATATAGAGATCATATATAGGGCTGCACAAAAGAAAATCGTATATTTTCAGTTTAACTTTTGCTTCATTTTCCAATAAATAAATTACATCTTTAGTTATGAGGGATTGTTGCCTCATGACTTCAGTTTTTCTTCCTTTTTAGAGTTTCCAGCCCCATGAAATTCGGTTCAAAACGTTCACATTGACAGTATTTTCTGAAAAAGTGGCAGAAAATCTTTTGCCTTTACCGAATAATGGGAAAAACATTTTGATTAATTTCTGAAAGAGGACCTGCCCATTTAATGCTTTTGCGTACAAAATTAAATTAATAAAGTATAGCTATAATTGGATTTGAGGAACAACCTTAAGCATTCTCTCCTGAAGCTTTTTTGTGAAACCGGTATTTTAATCTTACTCGAAAGGTAAGGGATTTAAAAAACAGAAAAACATTAAATTAAATATTTTAAAGTAACTTAAAACAAAATTCCACTCATTCGCCACTTGTGAAATATCTCACTTACCTTACAAAGGATGAAAATTATTTCATTTTTCGTTATCTTGGAATGACTAGGTTGTAATTGACAAAATATGTTAACCTTTTGCGGTCGATGCCACCATAGTGGCGCATTTAATTTTAATCCCCAAATGTCACATTGACACCAGCATTTTAAAACAAAGTTTTTGGTGTCATGTTTCTGACGCTAATGAGCATGTAAATAATTAAGATTACTATTATCTGATATTATCTTTTTATTTGTGTATTGTATTTCATATGCATCACTTTCTGCGTACCTGGGGTTTAAAGTAATGTTTTTCCTAATCTTGAAATTGATCCGAGCTATTTTAGTTAGATAGTATTGTATGAACAAGCTTTATAGCATTAATGGATTCCAATTCCCCTTTCTATTCTCGAACACATACCTCAGATAAGTCAAACAAAGAAGTTCAGGGGATATCTAGCCAGATAGTGGACGCCGCGGGAAGAGGTAAGTTATATATAAGAGAAGGGGGTCCAAGTGGGCAGGGAAGAAGCTCCGGAGTATTTTTTTAGGCATGGTTGAGAGAGAAACGGGAGAGTTCTGGCGTAGACCTGGTGAAGAGAAGTCGTAGTGTTTTTGATTGAGTTTTCTGGAGCGGAGCGTAGTGAGTTGCAGGAAAGAGTTTAAGTCCTGAGCTGTGTGGTCCTCTGATAAATCTAATGAGATATCGTAGGGTGAGAAGGAAACAGTGTATTTTAATAAGTTGACCCAGTACGTAGAAGGCATTTGTTAACTTAGTATCGAACCGGATCATCTATATCCGAGCCCTTAAATGTAAATAACGCTTCGTTTCAATGTAAATAATTTGTAAATAAATTGTTCTTTAATATTAATGAAATAATTTTAGCGTTTTTGATAATTCTTCCCACATCGTGTCTGATATCACGTATTTATATCGGTGGTGGCAGCCTATCGAATAAAAGAACATTTTTCGAAGTCTGTACGAGTGGTGATCGTGGATCTGGGAAAATTCATCAGTGTGTGGACTAAGGAAGAATGCAACAGTCGGTTTCTTATGTACACGAATAAATGCATTTACTTATTTACAAATAAATTTTATCTTAAGCTCCGATCCCATTGTGGCATTTGAGAATTAAAAAAGCAAAACTTTGCCTGTGCATGGGAGGAGTTCTTCGACAGTTCAGATTTAAAATAAGGTGTCATCATCTACTAAATATCCTTAGTCTTGTCTAATATTTAAGTTTATATACAACGCATTCTAGCAAGTATTTCAAGAATTGCAGAATCATACAACAGGGTGTAAGGCGACAGACCAAGTAAAGAAGCAGTCAGGAAAGGGGAAAATACCAGTATTTTCTTATAAGAAAATTGTTTTTTCTTAATCGCGCGGATAAATAAATCGAATTTTTCTATAAAGAAATACCGGAAATTTCATCTTCCATTGGGGCTGTAACATATATAACGTTATCATCTTTTTGGAACTTTTGGACCTCCTCCCTCCAGTACGATATCCTACGTTATCATTCCACGAACCTCCTCCCTTTCCGAATGATATCGCTATCAATGTGTAAAAATTTTTTGTTTGCTTTTTGAAATCACTTTCTTCTAATTGAATTGTTTTGTTTTCATTGACATACAGATATCGTTATACATTTATTATTCGCACATTTTATCGATTCAAATGAAGAAAAGTCAATAAAATATCACTATTATATATGAAATAACTTTATATCAAATAATACTAAAAAGAAATAGCTACTATTTAAAAGTATTTAATAATAGCTTTTTTTTAATATAATGCGTTCAGCAGTAGTGTTTTCTTGCACTTGTCCCTGCACAGAGTGGGGGAGGGGAGGTAAGCAGAACTTATCAATAAAAAAGGTGGACAACATTCTTTCTTTTTTCTGCACGTAGTAACCTCAAGCATAATTTAAAACGTACTTCGGACTTAGCAGTTTTCCGAACAGCGGATTTTATATGCAAACACATCTGACAGAAGAATAGGAGTGTCAAACGAAAATATTCCACATTTTGGAATTAAATAATTTTATAATCATTTAAGGATTTTAATGCTAACTTTGGATTCTCATAAAAATAGACAACAGACTAATTTGAGGTAAGGGACAAGTTTACGCATAAAAACGGAAAACTTTAGTTGCATCAAAAATCATAACAATATCAAAAGACTACCTCCCCCCCTAGATATATATTACAATATCATGTGCCAGATCCCCTCCCATCCCCCCTAAAGTGATAACTTATAAATGAACATCCCCTTTATTGTTTTTTTTTTTTTCGATCTGCCGCCACCCTGTGCAAGATTCAAGTTTCAAAATGTTATATTACCTATGAAAAAATATAAATTTTATCTCATTTTTCTCAAACAAGTGGCCAAAGCCGTTAGAATCTGGACATTCCAAGAAACTTTACCGGGCACTTATATGGGTCAGAAAACAACAAGTATGAATTTAAACAGCTTTAAGCCAACTTTGGAGACTATATTTTATTTTTATTTATTTATTTATTTTGAAGAAAAAGCTTATGAATCATGGTCATATATGGGAGACTAGGGAGGGTTGACCATAGGGGAGGCTTGACCCACCCATCAGTTTTCATATTTAAAAGAATTTCAGAGTTTTATCAATAGGTGTTAACCAAAGCTACTGGAATGCTCAAACAACAGTCTTTGTTTCATAAAGATAATCGAAATATGCGTGGAAAAAATCAATAGTGATGCGTTTTCAACGTAAAAGTTGTGTTTTTTAGAAATATTTTGTAAGCTTTTTTCAAATAAAATATACCACAGAAATTTAAGTAAGTAGGTTTTAAGTAATGCAGAAATATCGAGCTTTCATTCCAGGAATAAAGATTGTACAGTAAATTGCACTTAACATAAAAATGTTCTATTCTTTAGAAGAGGGCTATGCGGGGAGGCCTGACCCAGTCAGTGTGAAGGAGGGTTGACCATATGATCTAGGCTCTCTTAATTAAGTGGTTTTGGAAATCTTTTTATTATACACTGTGCATTATGAAAGGCTAATGGTTATATATAAAAAAGAATGTACATGTATTCTCTAAAGCTACAGTAAAATGGGGTGATGGAAAAGAAAATGTTTAAAACTGATTAAAGAAAGATGTGAAAAATTGCTATAGTATCCACTGAAACAAAATATTTAATGAAATATAAATGGAAAAATTGATAGGAACTTTCTTCCATTTAAATATTACTTAAAATAGGTAAATAGAAACAGTGGAAAAGACTAGAAAGCACTAGGAAGTATGAAAGCTGCTGTCTTATCCCTTTCAGGGGCAGTGGTATGTTTATGAAACCACATAAGTTTAATTCCTAAACTGCACAATGGCACCAGAACTTTTCTAAAATCTTTTTCATTTAATATGTATGTGAAATATAGCCTTTTCCTTATTTCCAAATAAATTTGTTCGTAAATTCCGGCACCAGTCATTTATTTCAACATTTTAGTACTGGAAGTCCTTTGCCCCTGAAAAGGTTAAAAGATGTTAATGATAAGTTAAGTGCTCATGCGGCTGCAAAAGAACATAGCATTGATCGAAAACTTTAGGAAGGTATGTAGACAAATTTCACCAGGATGAATACAGTGAGATGAAGCAAAATTATGTGACAACTAGAGTTGTCAGGTCGAATGTCACAAAAAGTAGGACAAGGGGACCAAAAAAGCGGGACAGTGATCCTAAATCTGGGCATAATAATACATGAAGCCCTATGAAAACGGAACCTGTCTCTAACGGAATACTGTCTTAAATGTTAAATTTTCATCTTCCCTGCTGTACAATTATACCTGCTCAGACAAAATCCTGTTTAAACAAAATTTTTCTACTCTGACTTCCGATTGCGTCTAAACAGGTTTGTTTAAGCATCATATTTTCAAAAAATATTTTCTTTTACAATAATTAAAGCATGTAGCATAAAGTTATTTTGCTTTTTTTAAACTGATTTTATTTCATTTGACAAATATTTCAATGTAAAACAAAATGGGTCAACCCTCCCATATGTGGAGAGCCTTGATCCAATATTTTCTCGTGATTAAAATCAATCATTTTTCAAATTTCCTATATAGAACACTTATGTAGAAATTTTATTTTGATAACTGATTATATAACGAATAAAATGATATATAAAACTTTATTCTACGTTCAATATTTAAAAAATAAAAAATCATTTTGTAAAAAGTGGGTCAACCCTCCCTAATCTCCCCTATCCTTAAAATGCACAATGAAAATTTTCTCGCCTTGATAATTTTCATTCTATTCCACCTTTACTTTGCTCCAAAACCAATTTTTTTGGTTCCGAAATTTTTTCCTTTGAGAGTCTTGACATTCCAAGAAACTTTACTGGACACTTATATGGGTCAGAAAACAACAAGTATGAATTTAAAAACAGCTTTAACCCTCTTACAGTCTTGAAAAAGGTCAAAATTGTAATGTTGTTTTCTCTGCAATTTATTTTAAATGCTTAAAAAAATGATTCTTTCAACGTTTTATAATGCACAATGTTTATATATTTAAAAAAAAAAATTAAAAAAAAAAATAAAAAAAAAATAACGAATATGAATGTAATCCTTGAAAGTCTTAATCATTGTTCAATGTATTAAAAATAGGAGAGATGGGGGCACATGTGAACAGTTCGCATAAATATAGTTTTTTCTCATAACTGGATTAATTTCTATAAACAAAAACTACTTAATATAGTAAACAGAACTTTCTTTTACACATGGCAATTTTTTTTTTAAATCACCTGTATAGTTTTTCTTACATTTTTTAATAGTTTTATAAATTAAAAAAATTGTTCACATGTGCCCCATCAGCGGGGTAGTTGTGAACACACGTGGGGCACATGTGAACACAAGAAAAAAATAACCTTTAACATGTTTTTTATTTTGTTATTCATTTGTCATCACAATCATTAATTATATTACCTTTAAATTCACCATAAAGAAATATATATATATTTTTCTCTAGTTTCTGGGTGATATGTTTAAGCAAAAGATTATAAAATCAAAATAAGTAGATTTGGAGGGGAGAGGCTTATATGATTCGTTAAATATTGTTGCAATAAAATAAAAAAAATAAAGAAGCAATTTTAAAAAAGAAATTAAAACTTTTAAATTTTGCTTAAGGGTTTCTGTTTGGGGGAAATTTTAGGGAGAGGGCATTTACATACTATTTATCGGAAATCTGCCAAAAAAACGAAAGATTCTCACTCCCGTATCTGCCTTATTTACTTGTAAATTATAGATAAAGAAGGGTTTTTTAATGATTAAAAAAAATCTCGACTATACCCCCCCCCCCTCGAACTTCTTTTACTTTTGAAAGAGGGGGTGGGGTACAATCGGGATTTTACGGTAGTTATCAGTTTAAAAATTTTACTTTCTTAAAATATTACTAGTATTTATGGATATGGTATTTTGAATGGATAGCTCCATTCAAAGCATCATATACATAACTGTTTTAGAGATGGAAGTAAGCCATCATTGCAACGTTAGAACAAATGTAACAAAAAAATTTGCAAAGTTGTTCAAGGTAATAATTTTGTATTAACAATGCATAAAAAATATTGTTGTAAACCGTTTAGTAAAATAATATATAACACTTACTGCATTTTAGAAAACATTAAATTTATTTAAAGTACAACTGAACGTAAACGAGCTTGTTGCTCTTTATATATTTGCTGAAAGATGTATTTGTGGAAGTTTCAATACAAAATAAACTTTGTGTGAGGAAAATATCTTCTATTTCAGGAAAATTGTAGATAATGGAACTTACATTATTTCTCATTAAGTTAACTGAAAGAAACAGAATCACAGAATGATTACTGGGGCACTTATGAACTGTTCATATCTGCCCCAACTAGTTTGTTCACAAGTGCCCCAAATTGCTACTTTTGTTAAATTGATAAATCATTAACATTTCTCAATTTTAGAAGAAAAAGAACTTTATTAAAAATGTTTAATAGTATTCATAGTATATGTTAAAACACTGAAATTCAAATGAATGAATAAATAAATAAAGTTAATCGCTTATCAACTTGGAACAAAGATTTTACTTTTGAGATCTAAAAACAGTGTTTTGGCTACAGAGGACAAACAACATGTCAGAGAGCTTCAAAAAAATTTTACCATATGTCTACAGGTCTTCAGTAATTTTTTTCAAATAAAAAAACTTATAATAACTATCGAAAAATTGCGATGTTCACATGTGCCCCCATCTCCTCTACATTAAATCAATAGAATTATATTATTTTAAATGTTGCTTGTATTGCAGTGAAAACTGGGGCTTGGTGAACGTATTAACACGGGCTTGTCAGTGAGCGGATTTTAAGCCATAGAGACGATATATATATATGTTAAGTGTGTTGGGGGAACTGTATTGGTTAATGTCATTTTATTCGTAATTTCATAGTTTTTTTGTGTGGGCGGTAATGTTTATATACCGTGATTACTCACGTAATTGTCGCACCCCGATTTGAAGCAGAAAAAATCTCCAAAATATTTTCTTCGCATAAATTGGATGGATGAAAAAAGGATGAAAGATTGGGTTCGCAATGTTTGGAAGAAAAGGTCTGGAGCATTGCTCAAAAAACTAGCCATGCTGGTACTCGATAGCTTCCGAGGACATCTTATTTGATGATGTAAAGAAGGAATTTTTAGAAGTCAAAACAGATCCTGGTAATAATTCCTGGCGGTTAACAAACCGTTTAAAGACAATATAAGACGAGTATATGGATATTGGATGGTCAACGGGAACAAAGAAAATACTTCCAGTGGAAAAGTAAGGCGTCCATCCCTGGAACTAATGTGTAGTTGGATATTACAAAGCTTGACTTTAATAACAAGCGATATAATTTCAAAAAGTTTTAAGAAGACGGGTATCTCCGATGCTTTGGATGGAAGCAAAGATGACCTTTTATGGAATGATGGAGATTCTTCAAACACCAATTCGCATTACAATAGTGATTACCTTCAGTGAAAGCGATTTATTATGAGAATTTTTTGTGAAAATCTTCGCAAAGATTATTTATAAATTTCACGTCTATAAAAATATTACCATTAAATGAAAAATGGTATTTTATAAACAGCACATAATCTGGAAACATTTGGTAAGTTACTAATAATGTGTTTTTTATACCAGTTTTCGCATTAGAGTGATCAATATTGTGCAGTAGATTTCCCCGCATAATAGTCGCACCTATACTTTCACAATGAAAAATTGGCAAAAGAAGCGCGACTATTACGCGAGTAAACACGGTAATGGTTATATATATATATATATTTTTTTTTTTTTTTTTTTTTTTCAAAAAAGCTTATGAATCATGGTCATATATCCTTAAAATGCACAATGATAATTTTCTCGTCTTGGTTATTTTTATTCTATTTCACCTTTACCTTACTTCGAAATCAATTCTTTTGGTGCCGAGATTTTTCCCCTTCTTTACTTTGAGTGCACATTAAGCATTCACTCACTCCCGGGAGTGAAGCCCTTTCGTGCTGTCCTTTGCCTGTCCCTCAAAAGTCATTTCGGCCGTCAACTACTTCCGGCAAGAATTTACCATCCCTACTAATTACGAGCCGCCATTGTTTGCCTACCTGACAGATGGTAATTACATGTGCCGCAAAAAGGGAAAAAAAAGTGGGCAATATTCACTGACAGAGAACACGTCTCACACATTTGGGTTTTTACAAAATTCTCCTTTGTCTTTGTTCATGCTTAAGTAAATGTAATCTGATTTTTCCGCCTTTTTTCTCCCATTATTAGACTTGTTCATTTCGAGTATCAGATCTGCATGTTTCGCGTATTCATTTCAAGGCACTGGTTGGACAGTGGTTTTGTATACGCGGGCTATTTTTTGGTGATTACTAAGTACCTTTATGAAGAAAAATCTGGAGGATTATTTCAAGAATGGGTGATTATGTTTCTGGGAAACTTTTAGACATTTTTATCTGTAATAAAATTGTATTTTTTTCTCTAATCCAATGATTATTCATTGCTGATGAGTCTACAAAGAGGGAGATGTTTTTAAATGAGAAATTTTTTTGAAAATGTGACTATTACCAAATAAATACAAGTAGAGCACCGTTTATACGTTTCTCATTTATACGCCTTTTATATTTATATGTCGTGTCAGTGCGGTCCCGATTCATCCCTATGTATTTTAATGTTGTAAGGTTTCGTTTATACGACACATAATGTTGGTTATACGTCGTTTCTTTCATGCTGTAGCTGATTTTCGCAGAATTTTTTCTCCCGGCGTCGTTCTTTTTTTTCTTTTCTGCTGGCAATATTTGGAAAAAGATGAAATGCAAAGAACATGTGTGACTTCTATATGAGTTCTTTTAAGTTTGTGGAACTGGGGTGGGAGGGGAAGAACGGACAGTGGCCGAACTACATTAACTCTAACGCACTTAGAACATTTATTGTTTCTCACAATACAAGTGAGAAACTTTCCAGGAACTTAACTCCATACATAATACTTTTCTTAAGTCTCAAAGTAAATATGCACAAAGATTTGTTTATTTGAAATCTGTTTTTATGTTCAATAATGGAATAAAAAACGTGTTATTCAAGGTGTGAAACTGATATATGGTATGATAATTCTCACTTTTAGAAATGATTATTTAATATATATTATTCAATATATAGTGCATCTTAAACAATCGAAAACGGTGGCAAAATTAAATTTGTGTGATTTCAGCATTATATTTCTACAGTCAAAGATTTTACACCATAGCGACTACAATTTCGATTGTACGTCTTTCTCAGATATACGTTGTTTAAGAACAGTACCCTGAAAGACGTATAATCGGTACTTTACTGTATTCAGTAGTTATACTGAGGTAAGAATAAGGAAAACACATTTATAGCCCATCCATAAACCTATTACAAACTAGAAAAGCTTGAAGCTTTGCGCAAGCGAAAATAGAACACATTTAATGAAAACGTTTTTAAGAGTTAAGATTTACTTTGGGCGTGTTCATACATGAAGTGGAAATTACATTACTACTGCTATATAAAAATATTGTTACTTGAATAGAAAATATTCATTCCAGTTCATTTGTAGCTATTAACCACCTTGCGAAAAACGAATAAAATGTTGCCTTCGCTCATTTCTTTAATTTAAAAACTCAGCATTTACATCTTATATGTAAGCATTATTTTAAATTTCAAATTTCTAGAACTAACGGTTTTAAAGTAGTCGTAATTTTAGAACATAATCCGTTCTTACACCTACTCTGGAGAAAAGGTACTGGCAATAATAAAAAGAAAACAACAATAAAACGGAAAAAACTAAGTTTAATTAGGGTTAGTCACCATTGCAAATGCAGGAAGAATGTTGGAAATTGTTTCGGTAGTTTCGAATTATTGTGATTTTAAAAGTTTTCTGCTTGTTACATGCTTTCTAATTTCGAAAATTTAAACGTCTCTAAGCCCTAACAATTTCTAAGAAATTGTAATTTTACAACCTTTTTTTCTCTTGCACCCCTTGGAAGGCAAGCGATCTCGAGACAGTAAAAGATAACCTAATGTTTAAACAAAAATAGTTTTTTTTAAGAGGTAGATGCTCAGTGGTGACGATTTTCAAAAAAATTAGAAATTTTGAAAGGTGAAATGAGTAGAAAACGTTCTAAAATCACAATTAGGGTAGACCGGGGCTAGTTGGCCCGCCTTTTCTTCTAATACTTTTTAAAAAATTACAATTCAACATTTTAAATTTCTTTTTATGTTACCACTATCAGTGTACTTTCAGGAAAAGTCACAATAGTAAAACTTGAAAACATTAACTATAAGTATTAGTTTAGAAGCTCAAATTGACACCAAGTCGCTTGGACCAACCTGCCCCGATTGCGGGCTAAGTTGGCCTACGTCTCTTTTTGATGTTCTGATAGTGTAGAAGTTTAAGAAATGGTCAACATTTTACCAAATCTTAATTTTTATTTCTTGCGAACGAAAACTCAGTATAGCCTCCTAAATTAAAATAATAATTTTAAATATTAACACTAAGTTATTCAAATTATTAACTAAAATTGCTTTAAAAATTGATTTTATTTTCTCCTAAAAATGTCTATAATACATTAAGGAACTGTAATAAATTTTAATAAAAGCATGCTAGGAGTTAAAACACCGTAAATCTTAGAGTACAGTAATTTAAGGAATCATTCAACTTTAATTATGTGATTTATTATAAACACCAGATGATAAATAATTTGTATCAAGGTCTCTGTACATCTGTTAAGTGCAATAATTCTTTTCTTTCGTTTATTATGTTTTTCCCTTCAAATTTCTGTCAGTAAAATGTAATATTGCTTCATGATGCTTTGGGTAATGCCAGCTTCTTTGAAATAATGATAATTTTCGTTTATATAAAACTTTAATTCCTAATCAAGTATAAAAAACCCAGTTTGTTTACCATGAAATATATATATGTTATTGATTACATTCATTATTTAATATTGGTATAATGATATTTAGATAATCTAATAATTTAGGATATAGCAATGTGCTTGATGCAATTATGTTGGATGATATAATTTTTTTATATTTTTTGTTTGAACTGCTGATCTTTATTAACGGCGCAGGAAGCGTAGTACGATTTTGTCTGTGGAAGGGATAACATGTCTCTTAAAGAAAAGATATTTTTTGATAATTAAAAAATTGTTTCCTGAAACTGCCCTTTTTATGGATTATGCAGACAGAAAGGATTATTTAGTTTCATCGAATAACTACCCAGGAAAGAGGTTTCTACTTCATAAAATGTGATGTTATTAAATCATTATTTGTGGCAAACTCTTCTCTGGACGTGGGAACAAGAGAATTTTATTAATAATTGAGAAATATCACAGTTGGGTAGATTTTAATTGTTAGATTTGTTACTTTTAGCGATAGTATGTAACACTAGGAGGCCGAACTTTTAGGTAGATTTCGTAAGAAATACTACCTATTGCAGTCTCCCATATGTTGGAATTTTTGAAAAACTTTTGCAGATCTACACCGATTATGATCCCTAGAGCCCAAAACCACCCCCTTCCCCAGTTCAAAGCTTTATCTATCTATATATATAAATATTTTACTTTTCTATGGACACGATAACATATCCAATCAGTTTAGAGTTTTCAAAATTTCTAGGAAAAGAGACAAAAAATTATGCATGACAGATTTTTGATATAATTAAAAATGACTTCAAGGAGTGCAAAAAATAGAATTTTCAGAAGAAATAAATTCATAACTTCGTCAATTCACAACATATCAAATTCACTTAAATTTATCATAAATCCTCTTAATATTATCAACAACTTTTGCATTGACAAGCTTTTAATAGGAGCAACTCTTACAGCAAAAAAAGAAAAAAAAAAGTGTGTGTGTGTGTGTGTGTGGCGGGGGGTAGGAGGGGGGGGGAGGTTGTATAAGGAAAAAAATCACATTTTCCTTAATCCCTTTAAATTCTTGGTGAAATTAGTACTTAACTTCGAAATCTACCTGCGCCTGTAGGCCAAAACAGGGATTTTTCTATAATTATGAAAGTTATAAATGTTTTTGTACAACAGGAACAGCTGATTTAATTTGGGGAGGAGGTAAGCAACATTATAACTTCATTTTTAAAAAGATTGACTGGAATAACTAGGAATTCAATTAATAAAATAATTCCTTACTATCAAAATTCCAATACCCCAGAGCCAAATTCCTACGAGCATTTTGTACCGGCGGGCCAACACGCCCCGAGCCAAATGGGTCAACTAGCCCCGTATCGCCATTTTTGTTTTACATGACTGTAAGGAATTATTCTGAAAGTATTTCAATTAAAAAAAAAAATGCCCTACAATAACTACGATCAATTACTTTTCTGAATTGTTATATATCAAAATCTAAAATGTAATCTACAAACAAATAAAAAACGATTATTTATAAGAGAGGAAATTTATTCACCTTTGCAAAATCTTGAAAATTCTCAATAATTCTTTAACGGACGCTCCGACTTCAACTGTGCTGATGTTGGAGGAGGAAAGCGAAGCAACGCATACTTGGCTGGTCTGACATTGACAATGTCCTCTAACGCAAGTTTAAAAAATATTGCGACTGGGCCAACAAGCCCCTATGGCCAACAAGCCCCTATGGCCAACAAGCCCCTATGGCCAACTAACCCCGGTCTACCCTACTCCCAGACTTTAAGAACGAATTAAAAAAAAAAAAAATTCGTTTTTAAAGTTTCGGAGTAATTCGGAGCAGAATTTAAAAAATATACTTGTTTATTAAAATAATGCTTTATTTATTTTTTTTCAATTAAAATGAAACATTATAGATTACTAGTTTTATAAAACATACATTAGTATTTCTATTTATTTTTATTTTCTCATGCACAACATTTGCAATAACGTTGTTACTTTAAATTTTTAGAAGTTCTTCATAAGATGAGCTTCATATTGATAGACATTAATTATTATTATTATCATTAAAATTAATTTTTAAAATGGCATTAAATACACATTCATTCAGGGAGTGTTTCAGAATCTTTTCACCAAGCTAGGGTCCGATTAACCTTTGAAGCTGTGGTAAGCTCAGTGTCATTTAGGAGCCCCTTTTTATTCGAAAAGAGTTTCCTAAATTTGACATATACGGAAACTCAACAATTCTACAAATATTATTCAAATTGCTACAAATATTATTTGATTTTCTCGATTTTGATTGGTTGGGCGATAGTACTGCCTGACAAATTTACTACTTGGTTGTTTGGACAACCTGAGAAATTGTGATCATGTGGTTGAAACTGATCTATTGTATGAAACATTTATTTGTTACGAAAGGCATTTTTATGAAACTATTTTTAATATATATTATATATATATAAATGAGTTAATAACTTGAAAAAAATAATAGTTTTAGAATGGAATTCGTAAAATATAAAATTTGGGGTTCCCCATTGGGGGTTTGCCCATGTTCTCTCATTTCGGGGCTCTTCAAAATTTTCAGTGGGAGGCACGTTCGGCTAGTGCCTATTCGATAATCAGGGCCTACACCAAGCTATAGGAAAGCATACTATTATTCTCCATCGATATCGATAATATTCTCGATATCGATATCGGAATTATAGAAGCATTTATTCGAAAGAAAAGGGGCATGAGATATTCTATTAACCATTTGGGAAAATGGTTATTGTCCTCTGTCGGGGTAGGAAATCAAAAACATATCTGAAGCGTTTTATTGATTGAATCCGCATTTTATTCGTTTTCTGATTGGTCTATACAGAAATCTGTAATTTCCCTTTACTTTCAACAGAGATGAATACTTCTGTTGCCATTATGACAAAAAAGTACAAAAAAAAGTAATAATAATAACTCAGAAACAAATTGAGATATAGCTTTCAAACAAATTGCATTTAAAAGTACATTTTTTTCTCTATACGACGGTGTAAAAAGTAATATTGTGGGATGTTTAGAAGTTTAGGAATGAAATTTCATTTAAAATGGGTCTTCAGATTTCTTGGAAATCTGACGATGGAAAAGCCTTCTCCCGAACAGCCAATGGAATGCTTGGATAATACGTAAGTTTCAGGTGGATAATACGTAAGTTTCAGAAAATCTGACGAGTCGCCGGAGATTTTTGTCGCTTGCAATTTTTACGTGTAATAACACTATTAATGTTTAATTCGTGGCGTACGTAATGTATGATAAGCTCCGTGCGATTTTTTTATGTCTTAAATTTTAGTCTTTGAAAAAATCATTTTCCAAACGGTCGTTGTAATTTGCTAAATTGCTTTTTTTTTTTTTTTTTTTTTTTTTTTTTTTTTACTTCTGTACAGTTTTATTATTTCAGTACTATCATAAAAGACTGCAATACTTCGTAACTTTTCCGGCAAATCACTTTCGACAAACATATTTTTAACGAACGATGGAGCTATCAACTAATGCCAGAGTTTAACCCTTTATGCTCCGACGGGACTTTTAAACCCCATTCAAGAAAATGCAATATAAAATTTATTTAATTTGTCTATTAATAAAAGTTAGGTGGTACTTTTCATACAAAATACTTTGCTGGATCATATTCAGTAAGCACAGCGAAACAGTCGAAGCTAAATATTTTTTTAGCCCCCGGTACGGTATGCTATTTCTTTCTCTCAGCTTATTTTGTGTATTCAAAAAAAAAAAAAACGTTACCTTACAGAAACCAGCCGTAAAACAAAGCAGTACAATTAAACACTCTATAGCAATTTTTTAAACGTCTAAGCATCGCATATTTTCTATTTTTATACCGTCATATTGGAAAAAAAAAATCTTTTAAATGCATTTTGTTTGAAAACTGTATCTCCATTTATTTTTGAAATATTAATTTTTTTGTTGTTTTTGGAGACATTTGCTTAATATTGGCAACGGCAGTACTCCATTTCTTTAGAAAGTAAAGGAAAAATAGTTCTAAAATAGTAATTATGTATTTTGTTGCCATTTTCTCATAACAACCGGAAGTAAATGTAATTAAAATACGTGCTATTTTGAAAAAAATATATAAACGAATGATTTCTGTTAAAAAGTCAAAACCTATATTAAAATATTTATTTGCTTAAAAGACGTTACTAAAAAAATTACGCCATTAAAAATACGTTAAAAGTACAGAGTCATAAAAAATAATGCCTAGATTAAAAAAAAAAAAAAAAAAAAAAAAAAAAAAAAAATCAGAACATTGGAGCATATTTAATTTTAAGTATCTCTGAATCATTAGATAGACCATTTTTTTGTCGATTTTCTTGAATGACGGCATCTTTTTGCTGTATTTGTGCATTATTTCGCGATATTGATGTGCTATGCATGCTTTACTGTAGTTGTTTAAGAGTGGATCGTAAATGTGGAATTCTTAAGCGGATGCGAATGACGTTATTTTACATAAAATAAAACGTGTGCTTTAAGTCTTAAAATGAAAGTACGTTTTGTACTACAGTAGAGTCCCGCTTAACTGAGCTATTTACTTCTGATGGACTGGTGGCTTCTATTATTATGAAACACCCATTATAAATGAAGCGTTAGGTGAAGATGAAAGAGCAGCCGTAAAAAGTTAGAACTCTGATTTTCTGGTCAGAATGGAAAAATAAAATGGCCATATATTTTTTATTTTTTTTTTCAAAAAAAAAAAAAAAAAAATATGGCCATTTTTTTCCCATTCTGACCAGAAAATCAGAGTTCTAACATTTTATGACTGCTCTTTCATCTTCACCTAACGCTTCATTTATAATAGCTGTTTCATAATAATAGAAGCCATCAGTCCATCAGAAGAAAATGAAGTAATGGAAATGCCGGGGGCGACACTAAATTCTGAAAAAGCAGAATTCCTGTTCTCTAGTTATGTGGTTATTTTCTCATATCATTTACATGGATTTAGGATTTCTCCTATTCAAAAATATTTTACGAAAAAATTACAACTACAAAAAGCATCTCAGTTACAGATGGGATCACACTACGTTTATTTACATTGTTCTTTTAAGAGTTGTGAGGTTCCGTAACAATATTTTTTGTTAATTAATCTAATTATTCTTGTAAATATTTAAAATAAAATTCTAACTACCTATTTATTAAATCAGTTTTATTTAAAAATCGATCTAAATATCAAATTGTTGTTATATAAATTATATCACAATATACTAAGCGGAAAAGTCAAAACCTATATTAAAATATTTATTTGCTTAAAAGACGTTACTAAAAATACATTAAAAGTACAGAGTCATCAAAAATAATGCATAGATTAAAAAAAAAAAAAAATGAGAACATCGAAACCATTTATACGAAACCATACCGCGATAACTGGTGAACGCAAGTTTGGTTTTAGTTCACCAGAATTCGTTTGCGTGTCCGTGTTATGCGCGGATTAGTTGCGCAGTCGTCAAGGTCAGCCGACGCGCCAGACTGCAGCTGCTCAGTACGATGGTGACCGTGCAACAAAAATCACAGTACGATGCTGACCGTGCAACAAAAAGCACAGTGCGTGATTTGGTATGTGGAGTCAAAGTCAATAGTCAGTGTACAGCGGCTTTTTCGGAGAACTTATCCAGGTCAAACTGCTCTTGGTGCTCACATTGCACACATTTGCTCCTGGTGCACACCAGACGGTGCTCACATTGAAACATACTAAGGTATAAAAATATATATATATATATATATTGCCGCACATTATAAGACTAAAGCCAATAAATTACCTTTCATAGTTTTTTTGTGACAATTACGAGTATTTAAAATCTAGGCATTATTTTTCGATGACACTGTATATTAAAAACCTATAGTATTGATATGTTTCAACTAAACGTCTTTTAAGCAAATAAATATTTTTATACAGTAAAAAATTTTCATTTTTATCATGTGTAAGGGAAAAAAAAAAAAATAACGCATTACTTTAAATAGAGTATGAAAAAAATAAGCTCAAGAATACGGTGCTGATATTGCAGATGTTAGTGTTATGAAGAGAGATGCAGCAAAAATGAAAAAGTTTTATGCAGAAAGCAGCAGAATGACTGTGATACTAGTGAACCAATAGTATTAAAAAAAGTTCATGGTAGAGCTGCAAAGCAAAGGCAATTGAAACTTCAACAAACAAAACTTTGTTTCAAACCCTTGTGAAATATGTAAAAGGTACTTAATTTCAAAATTAAAATTCAGGTAGCTTATTCTTGTTTCTATTTTGCTATTGTTTTATTTTTATTAAGCACTTGTTGCCATAATAAGAAATATTGCATATATGGGGCCATTCTCACAACCTTTTGACTTTTGGGGAAAAAAATCTGGCGAAATTGAACTTGCTAAAATAACATTTTAATCTGATAGACGAATGCCTTAATGATTCAAAATAAATAAAAAAGGATCAGCAGCGAAAAAATTTTCATTTAACTGAGGTTTAAGTTAAATTTACGAGTTTAATTTTCCTTACCGTCTTACCTCTATAACTGTTTATTTTCATTCCCACATATTCATTTCCCACATATTCAGTTTACTTTTGAATTAGAAAATTGTAATAAACTTCCTTTCCTTGATGTTTTAGTTACCAAATGCGATTCTTCTTTCAAAACTTGTGTTTATAGAAAACCTTTTTCTGTTTCTAACCCACCTCATGCTCTCTCAAATCATCCTGTCAACCAAAAAATCGGTGTTTTTTACACGTATGTAAATCGTGCTCTCAAAATTTGATCCGATTCTGTATCCTTTAAGGAAGAGCTTAATTACTTAAAAACCGTTGCTGTCAAAAGAGGTTTTAATCCTTCTGTTATCAATAATGCAGTGAAGAAATTCAATAGACCATCTAATAGTTCTACTCTTTCCAAATCTGGCAAAAGCAAACCTGATAATTTGGTTGTCCTCCCCTTTTATCCTCCTTTATGTTTCAAGTTAGCTAAAGTTTTACGGCGTTTCAATTTTAACATTATCTTTAAACCTGTCAATAAATTCAAATCCCCCTCCACTAAATCTCCTGTTCCTGATCTTCGTAAATGGGGAATTTATAAAGTTCCTTGTAATGGTTGTGATTTATCTTATATTGGTCAAACTAAAAGGAATCTCGAAATCCGCTTAAAAGAACACTCGCGTTATGTAATCAATCAAGAATTTTCTAAATCTTCTATTGCCAAGCACTCTTGGGATTCCGGCCATAGTTTTAATTTTCAAAATGCTAAAATTATCTCTAATGCCAATAGTATCTCTGAATTGGACTTTCTTGAAAATTTAGCTATTTATCTTAATCGTGATGTTATTGTTAATGATAAATCTGATTCCACAATGCTCTCTGCAGCTTGGAAAAACCTTTTCAGTACTACCATTTAATTTATTTTTGTATTATTATTAGTCTGTTTTTTTTTTAATATATATTATTCATTTATTTATTCATTTTTAATTTCATGTGTTCCCATATTGGATTATATGTATTTTTCCCCCTCCCATTTTTTGCCCCTCCTACTTTGTGTTCTTTTGTTTTGATTATTCTCTTCTGTGATAGGCTGTTGTCTTTTACTTTCCTATTGGCTGTTGATTTCTAACTTCCTATTGGCTGTTTCTTCAGCTTGTTTCCTTTCCCTTGTCTCTCATTTCAGTCTTGCCTCTGCTTTCATAGTAGAAGGACGTCTTTTTTGCGCCTGACGAAGAAAGACTCAGATCTTTCGAAAGGCCTATAATGCGCATTTACAAATTTTTGATGGTGTTTCAAGAAGATTGTTTGTTCTTAGTCATTCACACCAGTTTTAACTTATTTTCTTTGTTTATTTTCTTCTAAATTTTTACTTATAATGAATTTGCATAGTACCACAGGACATTCAAATAAGAAATAATACAAATGTAGTACTTTTAATACAGAATTTTTGTATAACATTGTCTTAAAGGGGGATGGTATAAGAAAAAAGGGACGAAGTGGTAAAAAAAAGGGACGAAATGGTAAAAAAAGTGACGGTAAGGATGGAACGGTAAGGAAAATTACCACCTAATTTTAGGAAAATCATGTTAAGACTAAGTGATAGCCATTATTCATTGATTCATTGATTCACAATATTCATTGATTTTTTGAAACAGTTGTTAACATTGGATTAAATTAAATTTTTTTTATTATTATTTACCTCGAAAAGTGCAGTAATAAACCTTGGGGACGGTAAGACTACCCATAAAGCCACCGTGCTTGAAATTGATATTTAAATGCTGATTTATATTCTGCAGTAAATTTCCTGTCAAAGAATTTTAGATATTCTTTCTCTAGCATACTTCTGCATGAGCAAAAACTTGAAAAAAATTCTGTCGCTGCATCTGAAGTGATTTTCTGTGTCATTTTAGAAGAGGGATGGTAAGGAATCTAAAACCCAGGGACAGAGTTCAAAAAATAATATCAACCCTAAAAATGTGTGCAGGTTAATTTTTAGCTACATATTTATATAAAACAATAGTTCCAGTTTCAGAAAAAAATTACATCGAATTATTTTTATCGAAACAATTTTATCCAGACAGCTCCAAACTTCAAAATCAGCATCAGGGACACGGGACGGTAGATGAGTTTTCCATGTGTTTGGACCCCCAACATCGTCCAAAACTTGTTTATCTCGTTAATATTGTTGTGCAATCATGCAATGGGATGTTCCCAACTATATGAAATAAAAAAAACACAAAAAGTGTATTAAATAAAAAATTATTATTCCAGGGACATGAAAGTTAAAAGATTGTGAGAATGCCCCATATATGGTGTGGGTTGCGTTCCCAAAACATCCTGACCGTAACGAGAGGGTGCAGCTAATTCTCATGAGAACTAACAAAGCTTGCAAATTTTGAAAGAGAATAAACTTGAGGACTGGGTGATTTTGCATCTCCAGCCTGAGAACCGAAAGTTAAAAATTCACTTCAGAGCTCCTTCTCGAGCTGGGGTGGAAAGACGTCCCAGCCAGGCTCGGATAGCGGCGCCGAAGTATTGACGACCGGTAAACCTCAGCGAAACCCCCTTACCTCCTAAAATTGTAAATATTAATTGTATATGGGGCATTCTCACAATCTTTTAACTTTGATGTCCCTGAATAATAATTTTTTATTTAATACACTTTTTCGTGTTTTTTTTATTTCATATACTTGGGAACATCTCATTGCATGATTGCACAACAATATTAACGAGATAAATAAGTTTTAGACGATGTTGAGAGTCCAAACACATGGAAAACTCATCTACCGTCCCGTGTCCCTGATGCTGATTTTGAAGTTTGGAGCTGTCTGGATAAAATTGTTTCAATAAAAATAATTCGATGTAATTTTTTTCTGAAACTGAAACTATTGTTTTATATAAGTATGCAGCTAAAAATTAACCTGCACACATTTTTAGGGTTGTTATTATTTTTTAAACTCTGTCCCTGGGTTTTAGATTTTCACCATCCCTTTTCTAAAATTATACAGAAAATCACTTTAGATGCAGCGACAGAATTTTTTTCAAGTTTTTGCTCATGAGGAAGTATGCTAGGGAAAGAATATCTAAAATTCTTTGACAGGAAATTTACTGCAGAATATAAATCAGCATTTAAATATCAATTTCAAGCACCGTGGCTTTATGGGTAGTCACATCGTCCCCAAGGTTTATTCCTGCACTTTTCAAGGTAAATTTAAAAAAAAAAATTAATTTAATCCAATGTTAACAACTGTTTCGAAAAATCAATGAACATTGTGGCTATCACTTAGCCTTAACATGATTTTCCTAAAAATAGGTGGTAATTTTCCTTACCGTTCCATCCTTACCGTCTCTTTTTTTTACCATTTCGTCTCTTTTTTTTTACCATTTCGTCCCTTTTTTTACCTTACCGTCCCTTCTTTAACACCCCTTTAAGGCAATGTTATACAAAAATTCGGTACTAAAAGTACTACATTTGTATTATTTCTTATTTGACTGTCTTATGGGTACTATGCAAATTCATTATAAGTAAAAATTTAGAAGAAAGTAAAAAGTTATTGGGGTAAAATGGTAAGGAAAATTAAACTGGCAAGTTTAACCTAAACCCCAGTTAAATAAAAAATTTTTCGCTGCTGACCCTTTTTTCTTTATTTTGAATCATTAAGGCATTCGTCTATCAGATTAAAATGTTATTTTAGCAAGTTTAATTTCGCCAGATTTTTTCCCCCAAAAGTCAAAAGATTGTGAGAATGCCCCATATAGATTGTACTGATGTCGTTAACATTAGTCTAGATCTGCATTAAACTCTTATATTTGCTATCTACTGATCTGTCCCTTCTCACATGTTCTCATATATATTTCTCCTTAATCTTGAAATTGAAGCATTCTCAATTATCCGAAAATGTCGATCTTCCGAAAGGCGGTCGGTCCCAATTACTTCGGATAATCGAGGTTCTACTGTATATGTTTTGACTTTTCCGTTTAGAATATACATTGTGATATGTTTATTAGTGGACGCAATTAAGGCCTATTACTCTTACTTATACTCACATTTGTTATATAAATTGTCTTGGATATCTTCAGACATTAACAAAGATAATTATTGAAGGGGAGCAAATTTCAGTTTTACAATTCGGGTCATAAAGGGTTAAGAGAGAAAAGCTTCTTTCTTACACATTTGAAAAAAAAAATTAAAGCATGAACAAGACTTAACTACCAGAGCATCATGATATACTTCAAGGGTTGTTAGTCCCGAGTTTTGAAAAAGTATATGAAATTTGAATAAAAGTAAAAAAAAAAAAAAAAAAAAAAAACTAGTCGGATATGCCAATCCTAAAACTTTCCTCTATCTCATACATGTTAATACTTCAAAATTCTCTATCACACTGCCAAAATTAAATGGCAATCTATGCCCATCTTGAGGATTCTAAAGCTATGAAATTCCGTGCATTAGTTCTTGAGATAGTACTATAGCTAAAATCGTGTAAATTATGCAAAATGCAGCATATCAGCGCAAGGGTTAGGGGATTTACACCTAAATCTAATCAACAAGAACTTATGTTAACTTCTAATTGAATCCGAAGTTTTATGAATATCCGTTATGAAAATCCGTTTTTTATGAAAATTAGTTTTTGAGATAGAGTTACTGCGGAAATTGTAAAAAATTCCACATAGCACGCCACCTGTTGGGCGATTTACACCCAAAACTAATTAGACCAATTTATACTAGAGACTAACTGAATCTAAAGCTTGATGAAAATTCATGCATTAGTTCTTGAGATATTGCGGAAACTGTGAAAAATACAGAACAGCAGTACCATTTGTCGGGCGATTTACACCAAAAACTAAACAGCACTAATTTATATTAGGGACTAACTGAATCTGAAGTTTTATGAAAATTCGTGCATTAGTTCTTGAGAAAGAGTTATTGCGGTAATCATGAATAATACAGCATTGCAACGCCACCTGTTGGATGATTTACACCAAAAAGTAATCAAAACCAGTTTATATAAAGGTCTAACTGAATCTAAAGTTTTGTGAAATTCCGTGCATTAATTCTTGAGATAGAGCGCCCACAAAATGTTTGTCACATACACTCACAGAGTGACACAGTGACAGACAGACTCACAGACAGACATTTTCTAAGAACCATCAAATCGTGTTCAGGACCTTCTAAAACGTATAAATCCATCGAAAACCGGAAGTCGAAAATTTTCCCGAATACAATACTTTCTTCTTGTAAAGATAGAAAAAAGTAAAAACAACAACAACAAAAAAAAAAAAGCGCTCTTTTATAAGCCATTCAATGTTCACCTTGAAAATACCTAATTTTTACACCTAATTTTTTAGCTGTAATTCTTGTTTTTTCCCGAAAATTTCCATTACAATACATTAATTTGGCTCCGTGAGCACCAAACTTGATTATGAAAAATTCACTGCTATTTTTACTTTCGGTAGAAAGCGCAAGCAAGCAAATTCACTAAAAAGTATATAAATTTTGTTCTGCTTCTTTTCAATAGAAAGGGAAAAAGGAAACATTACTTAAGGAGGCTGGTCACTCAGCTTCGGAATTCTCCTATGGACTTTTGATGCATTCGTATATTTAAAATATCGTCTCGGGAAATTCATATTTTTAACATATTTTTTCTGTGTACTCTTCTTAAAGGATGTCTATTTTTACTTTCTTCTATCTTTACAAGAAGAAAGTATTGGATTCGTGAAACTTTTCGACTTCCGGTTTTCGACGGATTTATACGTTTTAGAATGCCCAGAACACGATTTGATGGTTTTTAGAAAATGGCTGTCTGTGAGTCTGTCTGTCACTCTGTCACTCAGTGAGTCTGTATGTGACAAAAATTTTGTGGGCGCTCTATCTCAAGAACTAATGTACGGAATTTCACAAAACTTCCTATTTAGTTAGACCTTGATATAAACTGGACTCGATTAGTTTTTGGTGAAAATCGCCCAGCAGGTGGCGCTGCTATGCGGCATTTTTCACGATTTCTGCAATAGCTATATCTGAAGAACTACACTGCAAATAAAGGCGTCTTAAATTCAGACACATATGTGACTGAAAAAGTAATTCAGACACTTAAGTGTCTGAATATGTAATTTCAGACATCATAGGTGTCTGAAATTAAGACACTTAAGTGTCTTACTATGATCATGGTATAAACACTGTAAACTGAAATGTCTGAAATTCAGACACTTAAGTGTCTGAAAATGGAGTGTTCAATTTTCAGTCGTTTTAAAGTGTCTTAATTTTTAAGACACGTGTATCCGTCTGAATTTAAGACAGTTCAAACGTCTGAATCGCATCCATCTTTGATCAACCTGCCTGTTCAGCAATAGGCAGCCGTTTATTTCACTTTTTTGTAAGCTTTATACACTGTAAAAAGTATCCGTTAAAATATGGAAATTGTACTGTCTATTCAGACACCCATTTACGTTATTTATTTTAATGTAATTTTTTTTCCGTACATTCCAGAAAATTTTCCATTTTTTTTTTTGCATATTTCTGTATTTAAAAAGTTCCATTTAAAAGATAAAATATAACCTTCCTAGGGCAAACCCATATAATTCAGTCCCCTTTTCAAAATTCACCTATATTTGACAGTATTTATTTATTTATATTCATACCAGTGTGTTATTTTCAAGAAATCATGAAATTTTTCATTTCAGCCAAATTTCCGTTATACAGAGGTTTACTTCAGTTTTATTTACTGTTTATTGAGTTACAGTTAGCAAATAATTTTTAGTAGTACGTTTAAAAATATACGATATAACCATGCTGAAAGCGAAATTTTGCCCAGTCTAATTCGATTCCTTCTTAAAAAGTTTGATTGCATAATACTTGCGTTTCCTACTGTTATAGAAACCTGTTTAAAGAGGATCGCTTATAATTCGATAGGTAATTTATTCATCAAAAAATAGAAAACTTATTTCGATCACATATTTTCTGAATAACATCATCTGCCAATTTCATGATTTAAGAACAAAAATGAATTAAAATTTATACATTTCCAATTTGAAGTGGAAATTAAACCTTCAATTTTTGAAAATGAATAGTGGCGCCATCTCGTGTAGTCAAAGTAATCTATCTGGAAATAAAAATACAGCGAAAACTCGATACATGACGTTAATGACTTTAGCGTATACCAGTGGTTCCCAACCTTTTTTTGGCCGTACCCCACCTAGGCATCTCTAAAATCATGATGCCCCCCCCCCCTCCCTTCTATATTATATAAATATTGTCACATAAAAAATAAACTTCCATTTTCCCAGATGGATCCGAAAATAGCATCCATCATAAGTGATTTCACATTCTTTAATTTATCAAAATCATATTTTTTTTAAATTACAAATATGCTTTTAACCTAACTCCGTGAATGCAGTGATGCCATGGATCTTCACATTTACATCGTTTTATTGTTTTTTGGCAACTTACCTCAAAATTTAAAACTGATAAACAGTATACATTTTTATTTTCGCAAAATTTCTTGAAAACATTTTCATATTTTGTATAACATCTGATAGAATTGATACATTTTATAATGGATTTTAGTACTTCATTAAGAATAAGTGATATTTGTTTATCGCCAAGACTGTATGGATAACATAATTCACAAGTATCATTTCCAGGTTCACACTTTTATCCAGTTTAAGTTACTACTTACCTTTCCTCCCATAACATACTTCTTTGATAGCGGATTTTTTTCCCATTATTATTATTTGGGCCCCATGTTTTCTCCAATTTAAAATTTTAAAATGCATATGTCATGAATTTCATATTCTGTATGTGGTCTGCAGAAGAGCCATAAGAAGTTTACTTTCAACACTTTCCTTCCGTGATGCACACGGGGTTTTATTAATTTCATAAATGTAGCACCTCATTTTTATCATTCAAACCATTTTTTAGATTAAACATGCCCAAATAGTCAATTTTAGATATACTCTACAAAATTTTCCATGTAATATTTCCCTCGTGGGGCATATTACACTATGAATAGATGTACAGTTTTTTTTAAAAAAAATAAATAGTAAAAAAAAAGAGGTGTAATTTACTAAAATAGTATTAAAACCAGAGAAATTAAATGATTCTTTATTATATAAAAGGTTTCAAATTATAGAAGATAATCCATATAATTATTTCGGTGTCAGTGTATTTTTGAACTTTTGAATGGGATCGTTTCGGAAATTAATTTTTATTCAGTTATTTTTAAATTTTTTCATCTATTATTTCTATTTTTAGACTAAGACACTACTTTCATTAGAAAAAAATGACAGAAAATATGTTAATAAGAAATCTGAAATTGCCCCCCTGAAAAGCCATATTGCCACCCCCCCCCCTGTGGGGCGTACGCCCCACGTTGGGAACCACTGGCGTATACCCTCTGCCATACGTGTACCCTGTGTTTTTTTTTACGACTACAGCACTGTGTATAAACTGTTCAGAATGATACTAAATTGGAAAGAAACTTACTGCTACTTAAGGGGACCGGGAAAGCAAAATTCAACCAAAAAATCGATTTTTACTTTTTTATATCATCAAATATCCAACGATGTGTCACACATATTTATATATGAAAAAATAAGTGTTGAAATTATTCATTTATTATTCATTATTTCATATTTCACGACTTTTTCTCAAAATTTGGATTTTTCATGTTTATGTTTCTTTTTTTTCAATATCTATTAAACTTAAGAACTCGGATTTTTTTTTAATACTTGTGTTATGTTATATTGTATACTTTAACTCTGGGATTTAATGATTTGTTGAAAATTATTTATTTTAGGCAGCGAAATCTTACCAAAAATGCTAATTTAAAAATGATTTTCAATAAATAATTAATAATTAATTTTGAGTTTCACATAGAACGAAAATGGTCTGTTAAAATACGTAAAGTAAGTTATTCTGTCTACTCTAAAAAATCTAGATCTCTACCTTTCACAATTTCTGAGAAAAAGGTACATAAAGTTGATGAATTTAACATGGTCTTTCAAGACTTTCCCGGTCTCCTTAAAAACATTGCTTGTGCTTGATGAATAACATTATTTTGAAAAATCTGCCGACGAAATCGTAGCCGAATGGTTAGCGCACTCTACTCCTACGCAGAGGGCTCTGGATCGAATCCCACCTGGGGTAAGTGGTAAAGTTTACTCTAGTTTGGAATGAATATTATATAATTCAGATGGCCTTTGGTTAGTGGTTGTACATAAAATATGGAGATTAGTTCTTGAAAAATTACATTTTATCTTTTAAATGGAAATTTTTAAATGCAGAAATATGCAAAATAAATGGATTTTTTTCTGGAATTTACATCAGAAAATTTCAATTAAAATATGTAAATTATACTGTAGTCTCGAGGGGCTACAGTTCCATATTTTTAGGGATATATATATATATATATATTTACACCGTATAATGCTTACGAAAGAAAAAAAAAAGGTGAAAATATGTTTGTCGAAGTGGTCAAACATGGATGCAATTCAGACTTTTGAAGTGTTTGAAATTCAGACGCATACAAGTGTCTTAAAAATTAAGACACTTTAAAACGTCTGAAAATTGAACACTCCGTTTCAGACACTTAAATGTCTGAATTTAAGACATTTCAGTTTACAGTGTACTGCACGGATTTTCATAAAACTTCAGATTCAGTTAGTCCAGGATATAGTTTGATGCTGATTACTTTTTTGTGAAAATCGCCCAAAAGGTGGCGCTGCTATGCTCATTATTCATGATTATCGCAATAGCTCTAACTCAAGAAAAAATGCACGGATTTTCATCAAACTTCAGATTTAGTTAGTCCGTGACATAAATTAGTGCTGTTTAATTTTTGGTGTAAATCGCCCAACAGGTGGCGCTGCTGTGCTGCATTTTCACGATTTTCGCAAGAGCTGTATCTCAAGAAGTATTGCACGGGTTTTCATCAAACTTCACATTTAGTTAGTCCTTGACATAAATTGACGTATAAATTAGTGCTGTTTAAATTTTGGTGTAAATCGCTCAACAGGTGGCGCTGCTATGCTGTATTTTTTGCGATTTCCGCAATAGCTTTATCTCAAGAACTAACGCTTAGATTTTCAACAAACTTCAAATTCAGGTATACCTTGATATCATTTAGTGCTGTTTATTTTTGGTGTAAATCGCTCAACAGGTGGCGCTGCTGTGCTGCATTTTCACGATTTTCGCAAGAGCTGTATCTCAAGAAGTATTGCACGGGTTTTCATCAAACTTCACATTTAGTTAGTCCTTGACATAAATTGACGTATAAATTAGTGCTGTTTAAATTTTGGTGTAAATCGCTCAACAGGTGGCGCTGCTATGCTGTATTTTTTGCGATTTCCGCAATAGCTTTATCTCAAGAACTAACGCTTAGATTTTCAACAAACTTCAAATTCAGGTATACCTTGATATCATTTAGTGCTGTTTATTTTTGGTGTAAATCACTCAACAGGTGGCGCTGCTATGCTACATTTTTCAGAATTTCCGCTATAGCTCTATCTCAAGAACTAATGCACGAATTTTCATCAAACTTTAAATTCCGATATATTTTGATATGAATGGGTACTAAATTGATGTAATTTCTTGTACTATTTAAATGATTTAATGGACGTGATCTATATAGAAGAAAGTTTTGTGATGGCCACAACATACTAGTTTTCTTAGTTTTCAAAATATTTCTAAGATCTATGCTGAATTTATTATTTTATGCGTTAAAAGCGAGCGAACTGTGAATAAGATTTTAACACATCCTGTAAAATTAAGTTTATACTTTAGAAATATTTCGAGAAGTAAGAAAACAAGTTGGAAATTGCTCGTCAAACGTGGCAAATGAGGAGCGTTCGTACTATAACTAGTTTATAATTATTTGCACCCCATGTTGTACTGAATGTATAATTTTTTGCACTTCATAAGGTGCATAGTTTGTAACATCATTAAAATGCACATCCAATAAATTTTTCCCATTCCCCGTAATGTAACGGAACACTTTTGACTGCCCCTGTAATTAAAATATGCATCCGATTTTCATAAAATTTGAAATGGCTCGACAAAATTTTGCAACAGTTATATATTTAAAATTTCAGACCATTCGGAAGGTTGTAACATCATTAAAATGCACTTGCAATAATTTTTCCCATTGGCCGTAATGTAAAGAAAAACTTTTGACTGTCCCTGTATTATGTCTGTCTGACTGTCCCTGTAACTATGCATCCAATTTTCATAAAATTTGAAATGGCTCGACAAAACTTTGCAACAGTTATATATTTAAAATTTCAGACCATTCGGAAGGCTGTAACATCATGAAAATGCACTTGCAATAATTTTTCCCATTGGCCGTAATGTAAAGAAAAAATTTTGACTGTCCCTGTAATTAAACTATGCATCCGATTTTCATAAAATTTGAAATGGCTCGATAAAACTTTGCAAAAGTTATATATTTAAAATTTCAGACCATTCGGAAGGCTGTAACATCATGAAAATGCACTTGCAATAATTTTTCCCATTGGCCGTAATGTAAAGAAAAACTTTTGACTGTCCCTGTAATTAAACTATGCATCCGATTTTCATAAAATTTGAAATGGCTCGACAAAATTTTGCAACAATCATATATTTAAAATTTCAGACCATTCGGAAGGCTGTAACATCATGAAAATGCACTTGCAATAATTTTTCACATTGGCCGTAATGTAAAGAAAAACTTTTGACTGTCCCTGTAATTAAACTATGCATCCGATTTTCATAAAATATGAAATGGCTCGACAAAACTTTGCAACAGTTATATATTTAAAATTTCAGACCATTCGGAAGGCTGTAACATCATGAAAATGCACTTGCAATAATTTTTCCCATTGGCCGTAATGTAAAGAAAAAATTTGACTGTCCCTTTAATTAAACTATGCATCCGATTTTCATAAAATTTGAAATGGCTCGACAAAACTTTGCAACAGTTATATATTTAAAATTTCAGACCATTCGGAAGGCTGTAACATCATGAAAATGCACTTGCAATAATTTTTCCCATTGGCCGTAATGTAAAGAAAAACTTTTGACTGTCCCTGTAATTAAACTATGCATCCGATTTTCATAAAATTTGAAATGGCTCGACAAAACTTTGCAACAGTTATAGATTTAAAATTTCAGACCATTCGGAAGGCTGTAACATCATTTAAATGCACTTGCAATAATTTTTGCCATTGGCCGTAATGTAAAGGAAAACTTTTGACTGTCCCTGTAATTAAACTATGCATCCGATTTTCATAAAATTTGAAATGGCTCGACAAAACTTTGCAACAGTTATATATTTAAAATTTCAGACCATTCGGAAGGCTGTAACATCATGAAAATGCACTTGTAATAATTTTTCCCATTGGCCGTAATGTAAAGAAAAACTTTTGACTGTCCCTGTAATTAAACTATGCATCCGATTTTCATAAAATTTGAAATGGCTCGACAAAATTTTGCAATAATCATATATTTAAAATTTCAGACCATTCGGAAGGCTGTAACATCATGAAAATGCACTTGCAATAATTTTTCCCATTGGCCGTAATGTAAAGAAAAACTTTTGACTGTCCCTGTAATTAAACTATGCATCCGATTTTCATAAAATTTGAAATGGCTCGACAAAATTTTACAACAATCATATATTTAAAATTTCAGACCATTCGGAAGGCTGTAACATCATGAAAATGCACTTGCAATAATTTTTCCCATTGGCCGTAATGTAAAGAAAAACTTTTGACTGTCCCTGTAATTAAACTATGCATCGATTTTCATAAAATTTGAAATGGCTCGACAAAATTTTGCAACAATCATATATTTAAAATTTCAGACCATTCGGTTGGGTAGTTTTTGCTCTGTTACATGCGGACAGACAGACAGACAGACAGACGGACGGACGGACTGAACGACGACTATAGGTGCTACGTATTTATATAATTACGAACGCACCTAAAAAGAGACATCTTTTAGGAAGTGTACACAAAAAATAGAAGTTAAAAATATTAATTTCCCGAGGAGATATTTTAAATATACTAATGCATCCAATGCCCTTAGACTTTACATTAGTGAGGGGAAATCAGAAGCTGATTGACCAGACCCCTTAAACGATCGTTTTAGGATTTTTAAACTGGCATAGAAGAGCGGGAAGGGCTAGGTTCGTGGCCCTGGAACTATCGGACGACCTTTGCGGATTCGAGCTTGATTTTATAATCACTGACTAATCGAATTACTTTTTTCATGAATGAAACACTCTAGAAATAATTAAAAATCATTATGTTCGCTTTATTAAATCAAATTCAAAAGCATACAAATGCCATTGATTGAAACTAAGCAGTTATTATTGTATTATCATTATATTTATTGCACAAGTGAAGTTTAACAACAACTATTTCCTAATGTATGCAGCTTATTAGCTACCAGATAACCGGTATCTTTGGCCGTATGCTTTGTAATGCGAGACCTTTGACCTCACCTGTCTGTTATTTGCAAGGAAAACAAGGAGCCATCGGAACTGTCCGTCAAAACTGATAGAATGAGAGACACATCGCCTCACGCATAAAGGAATCACAGTTCACCTGAGACGCGATGTGGTATTTTTTTCCACCTTGTCACTGCAACAGACAGACAGGGGGAACAAAAATAAGATGCCATAACAACAAGAATTATTATTATTGATTGAGATCGGCTTCAGCAATTTTTTTTTCTTTTTTCATAAACTGAATTTGAAATGGCTTTAGCAATTAACACACTGCAACTCTTCGATTTAACTTAAGAATTAAATTACGTGAACATAAGAAATTTAATTTTAATCATATAAAACTTATAATAAATAATAAAATTACCTTATAAGCTAATTTTATTTACGCGCCAGCGTAGTTAACACCAGGGTTTTCGCTGTCTTTTGACCAACATTAGCGATTGGGCGAATAAGAAATAAAAAACAGTAGCCAAATGAAAAGAAATGTTAGTAAAATAGATTCGGGGTGAAACACTGAAAAATCTACCTTTAACCCTTTATATTAGTATCCCTTTTTTTAATACGTTATAAAATAAACCTAATTTTTTGTATAGAAAATAGAAATTCGACTATCCACTACAGAAACTATTAAAAATAAGAACATTCTAAATCTCTCCTAAATGTGTAAATGTTTCAGACATTATTTTAATATTAGCAAATAAATATAAAAAAAATGCTTAATTCATCTTTAAAAAGTTAAACTTAAACTTACACTATGTGCAAACTACTTAAAAGATGAGACAATATTTAAAAAGATGTTAAATTAATATCCTTAGTACTTTCAACTATAAAAACATAGCCTTCGTCAGAGAAATACAAAATACTCTGGTATACAGTGTAAAAAAGTATATATTATACATTATTGAAGACAAAAACAGGATATTAGTATCATTAATCTTAATATTACATTATTTATATTTATAGTCACTTAAACAGTTTGGTTTATTGATTGTTCAAATGTCTTAATTTCTTGGATATGCGATGAAATGTTTATATAAAGTATTTATTTAGAATCGTAAACTTCCTTGTTTTGAATAACAAGTTCTTTCCATAATTGCTTTTATGAATCATGTTGACAGATGAAAGTAATTTACTGAGTATGATTTATTTTATAGCCTTCATTTGGCGATTACATTTCGTAATATCTGTCAACATTAACTGAGGGTGATGCCATTTTTGAAGAAGATGGCGATGATGATAAATTAGATACTGACGATATTCTACTTGATGCCCCAATGAAAGCAATTTTAAGGAGTTGCTTGATAATTCTGATAATGACCTTGAAGTAAATGATCATTGGTGATTTTTTCATTGTAAAAGAACGGAATATAGTATTTATTTTTTTAAAATTAAGTCTTTTTTATGTTTTTATAGTTACCATCTTTTTGTTTTAGAATATCAAGTTTGGAAATTTTCTTAGACTCGTGTAATAAACCGACCCCCCCCCCCTCCCCCCACTTTGCAGCCAAAAAAATGCCCAAAATGTCTCGGGTTATACACGGAAATATACGGTATTTCCTTCGTGAGTTACGAAATGTATACATGTCTCCTAAATTTCATGATGTTTGGTCTGGAAGTCGAGAGTGTGTTCATTAATATGTTTCTATTATCGTTTATCGATACGCCAGTTGTATGAATTTTCTTTGACTTGCTTCATAAATATCGTGTAAACTCTGTAGCTAAATACCCTATACAGCTTTTCAACATCGTATTAAATATTATTTGCTGCATGTGACATTCTTCCTCAATTCTTTATAAAATAGTACTTGAAATAACAACTTTTGAAAATATTCCTGTTGTAATGGTAATTACGAGATGTTTAAAAATTAAATTATCAAATATTTACCGGTAGGCTTTCCTAACAGCAGAGAAAAATAAAGTTGTCGAAAGTGATATCAAGGCAAATTTATAAAGTACTGTAACATTTGTTGTATTCAAACGGATAAAGGATCGTAGCTCACCTTTCTTCTGAATAAATGCCCCGTTAAAATCCTTCTTTTCAATGTGTTCTTAAAACCTTGGGAATATAAGGTTCTTGTTTGGTTCTACCTGAAGATCTTTCTGCGGTAAAGCCAGTTACGACATGTTAATGATTGAAAGTTTTTCAACTATTAAATTTGAAAAAAGGATTTCGTTCCCAAATTATCGAATATCGGTAGATGTTAATACTTTGTTGACCGACAATGTCATATGAAATTTTATTACGCTTTTTTGTTAACACATGTTTTTAAGTAGTAATCTTCGCCTTATTTAAGGCTATAATCAAATCCATTTTTTCTACTTTCTGACACATTTTGGAATAGGTTTTTTTCACAAACGCATGACATTGTCAAGGGCTCTTATTCAGAAACTATGTAATCGAACAGTTTTTTTTTTTTTTTTTTCGTTTTTCCATAAAGGAAGACGATTTTTCAAAAAATGTCGAAGTTGGCATTTTGAACCAAATTCCAGGGACGCAATAAACAGAGTGGAAAGGAAAAACAGCTGTCAGGAGACAACAATAACTTATAACTCAAAATCTAATTCATTTATCGAAAAACGAAAAAAAAATTGATTACAAGTAACTTCAATATGCATTTTCATGCATATTGCATTTACGTTGGTCATGCATTTATGTTTATTTGCTTTTACCACACTTATTGTCAATAGCAATTGTTATATGCTTATACGTTTAAAAAGGGTCCATAAATGTGTCCAAAAGTTTTACATTGTTGAGCGAAATATACATATACGAAGATGGTTCAATAATTATTGTCCTTAGTGTATATAAAATATTTGTACTGCGATGGTTTTTGTGGAATATCGAAGCCTAATGTCTTAGATGCCTACATGCTCAATTTCAGAACTGTAGCTACTATATTCATATAGTTATGGAGGGAGGAGTGAAAGGGGGGGGGGTGAAAGGCTGATTTTTAGCTTATGGGGCTAGATTTGTGACAGTGGAGGAGACGTAACTATTACTGTCGTTTGGACTCGGGGTCATAGTGATGTAGACACATCTCATCCACTGTCACAAATTTAGCCCCATAATCTCCAAACCAGCATTTCATCCTCACCCCCTCCTTAAAAACTCCCTCAAAAATAGGTCTTTAAAACTTCACCCTCCCTCCAAAACTATGTTTATATAGCAGCTACGGTTCAGAAATTGAGCATATAGGCATTTAAGACATTAGGCTTCGATATTCCACAACAACCATCGCAGTACAAATATTTTATATACACTAGGGACAATAATTATTGAATCACCCACGTATATATAATGAGGACGTGAATTTCAAAACTTACCTTATCCAAAAAATCATATTTTGGGAAATCTATAATGCCAGAAATACAGGATAAAACTAGATTTGTTTTCAGATTGTTGTGTTTGTTCGGTGCGGGTTTATGAATAGAATAGATTTATTGAGAAAACACGATTTTTTTAATTTGGGGTAAGGCGAGTTTTGAAACTCACGTCTGCATATACAGGGCTATTACAAATGATGGATCCGATTAAAAAAAAAAAAAAAAAAACATATTTTCGAAACTGCTGCACATATTACAATAAGTGATACATGAATGTAAAGAGAAATATACTAAGTTTTTTTCAGTTACAAATGTTCGATGTGTGACCCTCTTGTTGCACGGCATACGTCCGATCTGTAATCGAGTTCGTCCATAACATTTTGTAGCATCACTCTGTCAATGGTTCTGAAAGCTTCACAAATGCGTTTTTTAAGTTCTGAACACTTTGTTTTCGACATTGGTGGTACATAAACAATGTCTTTGACACTGTCAGAACTTAAAGAATGCATTTATGCAGAATTCAGAACCATTTACAGAGTGATGCTACAAAATGCTATGGACGAACTGGATTACAGATTGGACGTATGCCATATAACAAGAGGGTCACACATCGAACATTTGTAAACTGAAAAAAACTTGATATATTTCTCTTTAAATTCATGTATCACTTATTGTAATATGTGCTGTAGTTTCGAAAATATGATTTTTTAAAATCGGATCCATCATTTGTAATAGCCCTGTATATATATTAATGCTAGAATTGGGGCAAAAAAGAAAGGTGAGTTATCAGTAGGAAATCGTGGATATGGGGTGCGTAATGAAAGAGGAAACTGATTGAGTTTGCAGAATGTGAACAGTAGTATATCATGAATTCATTTTTCAAGAAAAAGCCACAAAGAAAATGGACATGGCGTTGGCAAATGGCTCAGCAAGTGAAATCGACTACATCTTAACAAACAGAAAGCATCTTATTCAGGATTGCAGCGTTCTCAATAACTTCAATACAGGAAGCGATCACAGGTTGGTTTGATGTAAATTGCTTTTAAATACTAAAGTGGAAAGAATGAAGCTTTTGCAACACTCAAAGAAATCAATCGATATATTTAATCTCCAGAAACATAAAGAAGAATTCCATTTGGAACTTAAAAACCGTTTCCAAGTGCTTCAATCAACTTTAGAAGAAGAGCAAGATGTTACAGTAACTGAACAAGAAACTAGCCAATACTCTTCAAGATATTGCAAAGAAGATAGCCGGCGATGCACAAGTAAAGCAGACAAAGAAATTAACAGAAGAAACCAGAAAATTGATGAAGAAACGCAGAGAATTTAAAATGAAGAAAAACGATCATAAATCAAGAGTTGAATATGCTGAATTATGTAAAACGGTAAGAAAATGTGTTACAGAAGATATAAGAAAATTTAACTGTGGTCTTGTCAATAGAGTTCTAGAAGATAATAAAAGTTTAAAATCAGCTATGCGCAAACTACGTGTTGGAAGAAAGGGTATTTTTGCACTAAAGAGGGCAGATAGAACAATCACCAAAATCAATGAAGAAATAGTACACATTGTCTAAAAATTATATAACAATCTATATAAATGTGAATCTCAAAGGGAAATCAACCTACGTGATCCACGAGAAAACTTAACAGAAACCGAAGCGATAATCCCAGTGATGACAGACGAAGTTTTACAAGCCATTAGATTTATGAAAAAAGGTAAATGACTTGGCTAAGATGGAATTGCAATCGATCTTATCAAAGAAGCAGGAGAAGAATTTGCAAAAATGCCATTCTTATTGTTTTCCAAATGTCTCAAGAAGTCAGATGTACCAGAAGATTGGAATAATGCTGTGATGGTGCTACTTTACAAGAAAGGAGAGAAGGAGAACATTAAAAACTACCGTCCGATCAGCTTACTATCAGTGATTTATAAAATTTTCACCAAAGTTTTAACGACAAGACTTGAATCAGCTCAGCCTAGAGAACAAGTAGTATTTCGAAGTGGATTCAACACGATGGATCATATCCAAACGGTAAGGGAACTCATATAAAAACATAAGGAATATAATTTACCTCTCTGCCTTGCCTTTATTGATTATGAAAAACATTTGATTCGGTCTACACATCAGCAGTTGTAGAATCTCTGGCGGACATTGGTATAGACAAACTTTACATCAATATCATAAAGAAGATTTATAAGAAAGCAACAGCAACAAATCCGCTTGTACAAAGGAAAAGCAAAGATCAAGCTTGGAAGAGGGGTAAGACAAGGAGACACCATTTCGTCTAAGCTTTTTACTGCTGTCTTAGAAAATATTTTCAAGAAGCTGGATTGGGAAAACAAAGGGATTAAAATAAATGGAGAATATTTAAGTCATCTCCGATTCGCTGACGACATTTCAATTTTCAGTAACAGTCCTGAAGAATTGGAAAATATTCTAAAAGATTTGGCAGAAGCTAGCATTGGTGTGGGATTAAAAATAAACTTGGAAAAGACTAAGGTGATGTTCAATTCATTTGCATCAAAAAAGAATATCGTCTAAAAGAACACTGAAATTAAAAAAGTACAAAGTTATGTGTACCTTGGACAGGAAATATCATCGGATAATAGTATCATGAATGAAATCAGTAGAAGAATAAGAAATGGATGGAGTGCTTTTGGGAAGATTAATATGACTCTTTGTTTGAAAAGAAAGGTGTTTAACCAATGTGTTTTGCCTGCGCTACCTTATGAAGCAGAAATATGGACGATAACAAAACGGATGGTACAAAGATTACAAACAACACAGAGAAGTATGGAAAGATGTATGCTGGGTATAGCTAGAAGAGACAGAAAAAAAAATAACATGGATAAGAAGTCAGACGAAAATTTTTGACATCATTGAAAGAATTAAACAGCTAAAATGGAAATGGGCTGGGCACATTGCAAGACGACAAGACAATAGATGGAGCACAAACACTCTACAGTGGTAACCCGGAGATGTAAAACGGTCAAGAAGACGATCTCAAGTAAGATGGAGTGATGAAATCAGAAAAGTAGCTGGTGTTAATTGGATGACTAAAACACAGGACATTGAACAGACAGGAAACATTGGAAAAATCTGGGGGAGGCCTACATCCAGCAGTGGATTGAAAACGGTTGATGATAATGATGATGATGTATATATATTTGAGAAAGCCGCCTTAAACGCAAATTTTTGCGATTTAATTTGGAAAATTTTATATTTAAAAAAGCGGTAACAATGGAGCATAAAAATTGGCAGCTATGCAAGCACGAGAACTATATTCTTAAACGTCAAACATTGCGTTAAATTATGAAGTATTGCCGCATTTGTTCAAAATATTGATATAATGAGAATGCTGAAAATGAATAAAAATGCATCCAATTTTTCTTTTCTTTCGAATAAATGCCTCGTTAAAACTCCTCCTTCTTTATAATATACTTGAAAACTCGGAAATAACAACTCCTGAAGTTTTCCCTGTTGCACTGGCAGTTACGACCTGATGGAAGCCTGGAGCAATCCCCACGTGAACGATTAGGACAAGGCAAGAGCCTCGCTAAAATATCGCCGAAGACTTTCACCGAAGGGGTTGGGTTAATCCAATGCCTCTTCACAACTACCAAAAATCGAAGCACCCTCATTAAAAATTGAACACTAGCAGTCAGCGGAAAAATAATTTGTTCAGTCGAAGAGATCGACATTAACCTTTCACTATCGCAGGGAAGCAAGGAGGATACCTCTTTTACACGTTTTCTTTTTCCAATTTTATGGACTAATCTAAGGAACTCTATTTTTTTCTGGTGTGTATATATATATATTTTTTTTTTCTTCTTCGAGATTAGTTCCGCACCTTTATTTTTCTTCTCTCCCCATCATGCTCAAGAGCCGTAGAAGAAAGTTTTTATTTTCAGATGAAGAGAAGTTTTATGTACAAGCTACATAAAAAGACTTTGGGTAGAAGTGGAAGAGTGAAAAGTGTTTTTGTATTATGCGTTCACAAGAACCAAATTATACAGTTTTTCTTTCTTTACTTTTTGACTCGCGGAACCGTGTTCTCTCAAGCTAATGAAAAAACATTTTTTTCACTTTAATTATTCTGGAGTGCTTTCTTTTTTTCTGGCTTATGCACAGTGAAAACTAAAACACGCCTTTTCAGAGGAAGTAATAAAGTAGTTAATTAAGAAAAAATAAATTGAATAAAGATTATCTGTAAATGATCCTTTTTCTGGTTTAGGATTTTTATAAGACCTTTCAGGAAAATCCTCGTTCACAGTACATTAGCCTAGTTACAAACGAAACAATAGAATCGTAACTGCTATAGCTAAAAGTTCCCAGGAAATCATCATTTACGTAGGACAATGGTATTTTTAAGGTAATTAAAAAAATATGACAGCTGTACCGACGTATGCTTACTGCAATTAACAAAGAAAAGCTTGAAAAATTACTTATTCAGAGACAAGTTTGTTTTTCTTTATGAAATGTTACTTTTATACGTGCATGTATTTTCTCCACGAGTTGTATGGGATGTCCCTTCTTACAGTGGACAAATAGTTAATTTCTATTTCTAAAACATTAGTTTTTGAGATATGTAATTTCAATTGCAGAAGGGTTTCGAATGTTGTTTGCCATCATGCGAAAATCCATTCAATCAAAATATTGGGGGATTGCAAAATTTCATGCGCGATTTTCCATGCATCGAGTTTCGAAGTGTACGCAAGATTTTTTTTAAAGGGCGCAATGCAGTCGAATTGTCAAAATTTAGTTTCTCAATAATCTCTCCAGTAGTAATCCGTGGATTATTATTCACTAAATCCCGAATTAATTCATTATCAATCCAGAAGGTCGCCACCCGAATTTTGTCGTTTAGATTGAAATTGACAAAACCACTTTTAACTGTCCTAAGAGCGGGAGCACGATCCAATTAAACGTCTTGAATATTTTTCGTAGCACATCCAATACTCACTCCTTTTTAAAACTCATACAGCTCATAATCAAAATTTTAGAATAATTGAGAAAAAGTAATTAGAATTTTTTTTTCATTTATTTATTTTTGATACTAAGTAAATGCAATTAAATTTCTTATAAATTAAATCTGGAATGTTTAGATAAGATTTTAACATTTACAAAATATAAAATACAGTATAAATAAATTAGGTATACAGCTTTCTGAAACACATCATAATATTAGAATAAAATTTAGATTGGTTCAAAATATTAGAATATTTTATTTCACGCAACAATATTACCTTATATGAATATGAAGTAAATGGTAGTTAATATTTTGTAGCATCCCTTTAGCTTTCATAACGGCGTACAATCGATCTTGCAACAAGGTGTTTACAAACATTTCTATCAATATTAGCCCAAATAGACTTTATACGTGCTACTAACTCAGTTTTACTTGAAAGAGGATTTTCTTGGAGTTTTTCCTTGATTATACACCATAAGTTTTCAATGGGATTAAGGTCTGATGAGTTTGGTGGCCAAGGAAGTACCTTAATGTTGCGTTGGCGGAACCAATTCTTAGTTGACACCGAGGTATGCGGTGACGCTAAATCTTGTTGACAGATGAAATCTTCTTCAAATAAATCTTCTGATAACAGAATCGTGTAATATTCCAAAATTTCTTGATATATCTGAGAGTTAACCTTTTCGTAGACAATGCGTAACTTTCCAGGTCTTTCTGCACTCATGCAACCCCAAACCATGACACTAGCAGCAAATTTTATGGAACGTTTAAGGCATTCTTTATCAAATGCTTCTTGCTTCATTCTCCAAATTCGAATACCTTGATTACCATATGAACCACAAAACATACTTTCATCACTAAATAATATATTTTCCCAATCTTCTTTGCTCCATAAACGTCTTGATTTACACGAATTCAATCCTATACGCTTTTGTTTTGCAGTCATGAGAGGTTTTGTTTTCGATACACGAGATTCAAACTTTAATTTATGGTGTAGAAACTTCAACTCCTTCTTCTGTCCACTTTTGGTGCAAGAATCGCTCACTTTTAAAACTGTATTTCTTAACTATACGCTTCAGTTTCCTGTCATCTCTAGCAGATGTTTTTGGTTTTCGGCCGCCATTTCGGCGATTATTAGGAAATTTTCCATTTTTTTAATATTGTGTTAGTATTTTACTAACGCTTGATTGCGAGCAATGTAAATAATTCCCTATATAACATTGATTTTTACCGTGCCTCTACAAATCAACCACACGAAGTTTAATAGTTTCAGGAATATCACTCACACGACCCATTTTAAGACGAAAAAGTAAACAACCTGCAAAAAGAATACTGATTTTAAATAAAATCGTCTGAATTTAATCAATGATGCCATCAGTTATAAATTGGTGATAATTAAAGGAGAATTAATGTGAAATATTCTAATATTTTGAACCACTTGAATAAATATTCTAATTTTTGACTTTTCAAAATAATTTTTTTAAATTAATCTTTTCAAAAAGGATATTAATTTTAAGATAATAAATGAGTTTAATCAACAATAAGTTATTAATAAAAATATCTTTTGCATATTTGCATTAAAAGACATTAAACTACCAAAGGATATTTTCAATTTGTAAAAAAAAGTAATTATTTTAATATTTTGAATATGAGCTGTATAACATAGCATAACGAAAATGCAACTTTTCATTTTCTGTTTTGAATATTAACCTGCCACACAAATTAACTTGAAAAACTGTTTTTTAACGTTTCATTCGCTCACGACACATGTCGATAACTATCAATCAATAATATGGTTATAAGAGAAACATCAGCATAGTCAAAATTGCAAGTTTCAGCCATCTATGAAACAGGGCACAACTTTTGCAATCATCTAATAGTTATTTCCTGGAAAAGCTATGAAATTAAAATTTTTACGAAGTCCCGGGATCCTGTAGTATATATATAGAAAAATTGCTCCTCGCTCTAGTAAGTAAAACAGTAAAAATTACGATTTGCATTGCAAATAGAGGCGTCTTAAATTCAAACACATATGTGACTGAAAAAGCAATTAAGACACTTAAACGTCTGAAAATAAAATTTCAGACGTGATAGATGTCTAAATTTAAGACACATAAACGTCTTATTATGATTATGGCATAAATGAACTGAAAAAAATGTTAGAATTATGATTATATGTCTGAATTTAAGACACTTGCAATTTTAGACATTTAAGAAATTCAGCCATTTGAACCACTCACCAAGTAAAATGAAATGAAGTGAGTAGGTTTGTTTGTTGTTGCAAGCATGAACGGTGCGCGAGAAGAACGCGACCGGATTTGATTATTGCTGTTTTGGCGGGCAACAGCTTTTATTCAACGGATTGGCGAAAGTGAATTAAAGTATCTCAGTACAGTAAATTTGTCTGAAGTGTTAAAATTGCTTTTAAATTTATCAACATTTGATAAATTATTTGAAAGTGTGACGATATATTTTTCCTCAGTCCGAAATCTCTATAATGACGTTTGTTATTCACATAATAAATGGAATCGTCAATCGTCGTTATAATCTTATAACGCATTTAAAGTTTCTGCTTTACTTCCAAAACATTACACTGGTTGAAGATTTGAACTTTGAATTCTCTTGCTTGTAAATCGAAGATGAGTCAGAAAGTGAGTGTATCATCATTAATGAAGAGAAAGTAGTGACGCAGTATTTACTTTCTTTTGTGAAATAGTATGCACATCTACAGCTAAATCCGTTGGTGTGTTAGAGAAAATTTTTTTTAGCATAGTGATCCGATGTCTGTATTTTATATCTTTGTATCTTCATTTTATAGAGGCTAGACGAAAATTTATATTCTGTTTATTGGAATGGTTTGTCAGTACATGCTTGTAAATGGAGATCGAAAAGAAAAAATCAATTGGGAATTATATTTTTCATGGAAATATAAAATTTTCAATATTTCTACGATAATTTTTATTCAAGACTCACCAAATATTCAAAAGAATAGCATGATATTTATAAAAATACAGTGGTAAAATAATATGAATAAGCATATATTTTTAAAATGGCGTTCAATATCGTAAAATAATATGTCCTTCAAACTGGATTAGCTGTTACAGTTTTGGATATATACGCCAAGGTAAGGTATTCCACAGGTTTGGAATGATAATTCACAGAACGTTCTTACATATATATTTTTATTTATTTATTATTTAAATTATTCTTATTAGACTAATTTGCATTTTTAATATTTTTGTCTTTTTTTATCAAATAAATATATTTTGTGTGAACAGATTTGTTTGCTTATTTCTGATGCTTTTCAATGAGTGCATATGATTTTCAATATTAATAAATATATTTAATTCTCATCTAGATCTTTACTTTATAAATTAAAGTTTCATGTAGTGAATAATCTATTTATTGTTTGAATAATAACGTGAAAAATACAACAGTTTCAATTAGATTTGGTAAGATGTAATGAAGTTTTGAAATTATAGAATTAATGTTTCCTGTATGCTATTAAAAAAGAATATTTATAATTTTGTTAAGGATTGTTAAATAGCTCGTATCATCTGCGCAACATATTAAAAAAATTGTTCAGTATAAGTTTTAAAAAAAAGCTAATTTTTATATAACTTTGCACGAGTAAGTTCTTTCCTTGCAAATTGCTTTATTTTATATTAGTGATATAATTTTACATACAAATTTTCATTTTTAGTGACAAGAGTGCCATTTATTTATCTTACAGAGTATATTATTGAAGTGATTTTTTTTATATTAACAAATTTAAATTTATCTTTGAGAAACCATGAACTTTTTATTTTTTGTTTTATATGGTGGATATAAAGTGTGAAAAGAAATCTCGAAAGTATAACGGTTTGTGTTGTCGTGTATTTCGGAGTATTTGTAAACTTGCAGTTTTTCCTATTGGAAATAAATCACTCTTATTGTATTCAACTGCACGCCGATACTATATATATATATATATTTAATAATCCTTATGAAAATTTATTTCAAGATGGAATATACCTAGTATGTATTTCCTGCGTTACATCTCAACACCATACTTAAATTTTAAGACATGAAGCGATCTTGAAAGTAATTATAAACAAATTATAAAAATCGGCGTAATTAATCAAATATGTGTGGAAAATATTAAAAAAATCAATTTAAATAACATCATGCAAAAAATTTCAATAATATGAAAAAAAAAAAGAAGAAGAAGATGGGTATAAGAATTCTCGCCCATGACAGTAGGAGGTATTTTTCATTTTTGTAATAAAATTTAAGACCTAAATAAACATGTTGTGAAAACGCGCTTCTAATGCAAGATTTCAAACAAGTATTGCCAATAATTCTGACTGATTGGTAAAGTGTAACTATGCTGATATTTAATATATTTTGAAAAAGTAACATGGTTTGAAGATTAATTATTCTTATAATTACTTTTGCTCCGAGTATGTATATATTTTCATATTATTTTAACATTTTTTTAATACAAATTATTTTTTATTGTGATGTTTATGGGAAGAAAAATGTTTTTAGAAGTGTTTTTCAACCCTCAAAGAATTTTTTTTAAGCATATCTGGGTGCTAAAAAGAATTCATTAAAATAATAATAAAACAGAAACTCATAAAAAAAAAATTAAAAAAGATTTTAAGTTTTATTTATTTATTTATTTATTTATTTTTGGTGTGTGTGTGTGTGCCTGTGTTCGTTAATGACAACGTTAATATCAACGCACGTTATCTTTTTTATTTAGTTTGTAGAATATTATTGAATAGTAGCAACAACTGGACCTAGAATTTATTTGGAACTTTTTTCTTATACTATCACAAAAAAGATAAATACTTTTTACCCTTTAGAATGTGCATATAAATGAATATACAGCAAAACCTCTGAATAGCGGACACCTCCAGAGCACGGAATTAGTCCGCTATTTGGTGGTGTCTACTTTAAAGAGGTAAAGACGTACAGATTTAAAGGTGTTAAAAATTTAAAAAAAAAAAAAAAAAAAAAAAAAAAAGGTGTCCGCTATTGGGCAATGTCCGTTATGGAGGTTTTACTTTAAATACACACAGTAAAACCTGCGTAACGGACATTCCTAAATAGGGGATACGTCTGTTTAGCGAATCATAGGGCTTCTGCTTAAAACATGAGCTAAGGGTACCTGCTCCTTTTTGTTTTTTATTGGGGGGGGGGGGGGGATACAATTTTCGTAAATCTGCAATTTTGAATACCTTTCGAAATTACGCTGATTATAATGAATATTTTGAACGTTTAGAGTAATATAGTATGATTTAAGAAGGTTTTCGCTACACAGAGATTTCTGGTATTCGGGAATGTTCATTAGCGGACACTTCCGAGTTCCGAATTCTAGTCACTTCTATTTAACGAACCATAACGTTGGGTTGGATTTTTTGCAGACGCATGGTTTTATTAAAGCATTAGCAAATTGGGCGGTGCCCCCTCCCCTTTGTATTTTGGTGGCCCCAAATTTGGTATTCTATTTTTGTAAAACTGATATTTTGAATGTCTTTCAACATTATGCTGATTAATGTGCTGTTGCCAAATGTTTCAATATTTCTTGCTAATGATAAATAGCATAATAACAACAACAACAAAAAAAAGTAAAAGTTTCATACTCATTTTTTTTTTTAATGTTGGGATCTCATATACTGAAAATTTTGTATAATCTAGGGTTAGATTTTATTTAACACACAAATAAAAATGTCACTGGGAATATCTAATTTAAATGGGAAAAAATTGAACAACAAAGCAGGGATAAGACTCTTTCTGAAGGAGTGAATCATTTTTTTTTATAAATGGGAATAATTTGTTACCATAAAGCAGAGCTGATTGCAGCATGGACAAACTGGGCTGTTTCTTTGTGCCTTTAGCTTTACGTGCTCCTACATTTGGTATGAAATTTCTATAAAGCTGATATTTTAAATTTGTTTTGATCTTATACTTATTTTAATAAATATTTTGTACTTTTAGAAAATGATTAGGTTAAGAAAAAGAAATATTTATCCAAATATGTATTTGTATTTAATGGCATTGAATAGGCCTATTTTTTTTTGTAACAGTATAGGAAATGCGGGAGGGGGGGGGGGGGGGAGGCGAATGAATACTAGATCTTTGGATTAGAATTAATTTAAAATTCTCACTGAAAGTAATAAACTTTTTTTATGCGCGCATATATGATATCGCACAAATACATTTTTAGGTGATTGTATATATATATATAATATCCTGTTCCAAAACTACAAAATACTGATAAATACTGATTACAAACGTCATAAGTTCAAAAGTGATTTAAAATATTAGCTTTATGAAAATTTCTTACCCAATTTGGGGTACCCTAAAATCAGGGGACAGATGCTTCAAAGTTTTCCCGCGCTGCGATCAGCTCTGCTTTATGGTAACAGATTATTCCCATTTATAAAAATATGTTTCAATGTGGTCAAATATGGCTGCGTATGTGGCTTAGAAAGAAAAGTGGTCAAAGATGGCTTCATATTGGTGGGGGGTGGGGGGGGGGAAAGACCGGCTCAAAGATGGCCGCAATTAAGACATTTGAAATGTCTGAAATTCAGATGCAAGAAGTGTCTAAAAATTTTCAGACATTTTAAAATGTCTGAAAAGCGAACACTCTTGTTTCAGACACTTAAGTGTCTGAAATTCAGGCACAAGAAGTGTCTGATAATTTTCAGACATTTTAAAACGTCTGAAAATTGAACACTGCGTTTCAGACACTTAAGTGTCTGAATTTCAGACATTTCAGTTTACAGTGTGTATGGCAAATAATTTATTGAGTAATGACACTTTTGGTTTTACGAATTTATATAGGTTTCTGGAACTAAAAACACATACTTCTTTCTTTTAGTGTCAGAAAATACTGAAAATTCATAAAATCCGAAGTATCATAATTCAGTAAGTTTTGGTAGTGGAAGAATGGTGGTATTGATGTTTGCTACGGTCAATTATCAGCGCAAGGGGTAGAGCTTGAGGCGGGGTGGGGGGTGGGGGGAGAGGCTCGCCTTCTCGTAGGTCTTCATAAGGGAACCTAACCTGTATTTTCGGAAGTTCGAAGAAATCTACCGTAGAAAAAAGGGAATTTCCTTGTTTTTCTTGTTAGAGCATGGTATCCCCCCCCCCCCCCCTCGAAATATAACTTATAGGACCCAAGGACCGTATAAAAATTTTAATTTCGTAAATTGTTTACAAAATATTTTGACGTGTATGAATTTTCACATGATGAACATCAACATTTGAAACGTAAACACTGGTACCTCTAAAACTAACGGTTTTGGAGTTAGCTACTGGTCAGCGATAATAAACGACATCTTGTACAGTCGTGGAAAAAAAGTAAACACTCCCAACTTACTCCTCAATAAATTATCGTAGAAGAAAGTTACTGGTACCGAACGATTCGAAATAAAGTTTACTTTTAAATGATGTATATAAAATATGCTTAGGGGGCAGTCTAGATATTAAAACGAACCCAAACTTCATTTTTTTTCAATGGTAATACCCAATTGTAACAAGATATTTCAAATCTTCGGTTCAGACTATGCCTAGACACCAAATTTCAAGTCATTTGAATGATAAATTTTTTAATTATAAACATTCAAAATTTAGGGCTTCTAATGCTAAATTACATTTTCATATTTTTATTAATACCTCCTGAAATTATACTCCTAATTTGCTACTTTTTTGTGTAGCAATAATAATAAAATACCCAAACATAAATACGTTGAATTTGGAATTTTTATAATTTTATGATTTGAATTATGAAATTAATATTCGAAAAAATTATGAATTGCAACCTACAATTTTTTTGATGGATTCAGATTTATTAAGTCCTGCTTTATGGAAATCCAAAATTTCACATTTTTCTTCTAAGTAGTTTTCAAATTATGCTTTAAAAACGGCAAAATGATGGTTTAAAGGGCCATCTATGATAGAAATGACTAGATATTTTGAAATTTCTCATGCTATCCTGTAAACTAGCATTCTTCAATGACTGCTTCAGTGGCACTTAAGATGCCTTGATCAAGAAGGGAGCTCTCTCGGTCATCCATCGAGTACCAAACTTCAATTTGGATACAGCCCGTAAAATACACTCGTTTTAAAATAATTAATTTCTCGGAAACTTATCGTACGAATTGCATAAAAGTTTGTTTTTAGGCTAATTGAAGGGTGTAAAGTTCATTTATGCTGTCAGAATTGTGTACTGCTATTGAAAAAAAAAAAAAAGTTATGGTTCGTTTTAATATGTAGATGGCTCCCTAAGAAGGTAGATTTTATTGCCAATCATGTACTACCATCAGTAACTTTCTTCTACGATAATTTTTTGCAGAATTAGTAAGGGGTGTTTACTTATATTTTTTCACGACTGTACCTCTAAAACTAACGGTTTAGGAATTTGCTCTGGTCAGCGATAATAAACGACATCTCGTATACAGCATCTATGTTATTGTTCTTGATGATGTCTTACGCCACAAATTCTGAATCAAATAAATTATTTAATAAAACGTGTATTATTTATGTGCGTTACTTATCTGGTTTCATTTATTAAGTAGAATTGTTGTCTCAAAATATGTTTATTTGACTTTTTAAAAAGCTGGAAGTCTGGCAGATACCGTTTATCGTAAAGAAATCACCTTTGTGTGGTTCGACATTTCCCTTTAATTTAATGTCTCACACGTCTAATTCACTTAATTATTACGCTTTTAGTATTCTTAAATTAAACGCTCCATTTTTCGATCTTTCGCGTTTTAGAATGTTCTTTGGTAGCCATTTTATTCCAGCCGAGAATTTCCTTTCCCGCGCTTAATTCCGGGGTTTCCTTTTTACTTTCTTATTCATCCGCTCCTCTGTCAGCTCTCTTTTCGTGGCGTGATATCTTCACGTATTAATCGGTTTAGAGCGCGAACAACGTCAATTTTGTATTCTTACGCTTAGGAAGTAAAAAGAGGCTACGCACGATACTCCAACAGAATTTGCTGATGGTTAGAAGTTTAAACTGTCCTCTGGCTGTGTGTCTGTCACTATGCAGTTCTTCTAAAAGATTTACCTTAAGATGTAATCAGAATGATTACTAACGATTATTAGATGCTGAATACATCGAACTTAGCGATGGCACTGCATCGTATTTTCATTAAAACTGCCTTCGATGTTTATTAAATAAAAACCTGTGACCAGAAATGCTTCTTTCCTTGTCTGCTGGAGAAATTCCTAATAATAATCATATCCATTGTTTTGACCATTCGCCAATCGACTGCAATCCATCTTAAATGAGAAACGATGAACGTCTGCAAAGGTTAAGCTGCTCAATTGAATAGATGAAGTTGTTGCATCTACATTCATCTACATCATCTACATATAATGCATCTACATTCATCTACATATAATGTATTATCTTACATCGACCATCACTAATGGCAGCTTATCATTATATAAGGATTATGCTACAGCATTATGCTATAGATCAGTGGTTCCCAACGTGGGGCGTGCGCCCCACCGGGGGGCAATTTGACATTTTAGGGGGGCAATTTCAACTTTGTAACTCACCCATTCGCTGTGAGGTTTTTTGGAAAAGTAATCTTTAAGACTAAAAATAAAAGTTATGTATTCAAAAGTAATAATAATAATTTTTTTTCGCAAAATATTCCGAATCAAAAGCTTAAAATAAAGCTACATCAGAATAATTACGTGAACAAATTTTAAAAATATTTTTAAATCCTTTTTAATATATAATTTGTTTCGGGTTAATGATCTAATTTACAATTTTTTCAACTTTTTCGATTATTTATGAAATGAGTTTTGTATAACTATTTGCTCTGCTGTATGCAACTATGGAGAAACTTTTATACGTAAAACTACTTAAAAATATATCTAAATTTTACTGTTTTGAACCTATTTAAACCTAAAAAATATTTAGAATATCTAAACGTGGTACTATAAACTTAATAAATCTTAATGCTTCCTGTGTATTTTGTTATTCATAGAAAAAATTGTACGTTCTTTGTTATCAATTTTAATGCTAAATGTGAGTCTCTCCAGCAATTTGTGAAGATAAAAATGTGGACCGTATAACACTTTTGTTAAATATTTAGGCAAGTTGGAAAGGCACAACAAAACTCTTTTGTGCATAAAAATGAAGATGTATCGCCGCCTCATTTATAGAATTATGTTAAAAACACATTTATATGATAAAAAAATTCATAATTTGATAAGTTAAAAAAATGCGAAATGAATAGTTGTTAAGGCTCTTTTAGGCTTCCTTCAGGTTAATAGACTTCATTTTAAAATGATAAAATATATCTGTTACAGAATTTGTGTGTGGGAAAAACTGGGGGCAATCGCGATTTAACAGATGCTTCGGTGGGGCGTGGCCAATAAAAGGTTGGGAACCACTGCTATAGATCCAACATCCCTACTAGATCGTCTTTTTATGCATATAGAGTCCTTATATCATGATATATATGCTATGTCTTATTTGTATTTGTCATCAATATTTCATTATCTTTTTGAATTCCTGTTTTGGCAACAGCCATTCAATTCCATGAAAAAAAATAAAGTATGTTGTTTGTAATGATGCCATTTCATTTCCTATATTAAATATATAATAATATTTGGCGACGAGATAAACTATGACGGAAATAAGCGAATTAATACGAACTCTAAATGATTTTCTACCCAAAGTAAATGCAACACTTCCACCGCCGCCTGAGAAACATGAAAATCATTCAACCCTCAAAGGTATTCTTCAAAGTCAAAATCTTCATTTTGAATGTTACGATGAAACCTGTGAGACTTTTGATGAGTACGTTCAACGGTTTGAAAATTACTATCAACTAAAAGGACTTACAGATGCTTCTCCAGAAACTACGGAAGCTAAGAAGATTATTCTTATTAACTGCTTGGGTTCAAAATACTATCATCTACTGTCTAATATCACCGCACCGATTTACCCGTTTCAAAAACGTATGGTGAAATCCTGCAGTTATTGAAAGACCATCTTTGTAAAAAGAATAAACATCTTGACTGAGCAGCATAAGTTCTTTTGTAGAAAACAACATCCAGGTGAGTCAACAAATTCTTATGTTACTGCTTTAAAAGAACTTTCTAAAAACGCGGAAATTAAATCTAATTGTAAAAATACTGAATGTTCTAAAGCTATTATTAATCTGCTACTAAGGGCTCAGTTTATTCGTGGTTTATATGATGCGGACATTCGCGAAAAATTTTTACAGCAATCAAATATTTCATTTGCACATACCTTAGAAATTGCTTTAGCAATCGAAGCTTCAAAAATCGAAAATAAAGAAGTATATAAGAGCTTATCTTCAATTAATGTATATAAAGTTACAAATGCTTATCCTAAAGAAAATAGCAAAAGGTTTGTAGGAAGATCAAAATCTAAAGATCACCGTTCAGCTAATCGAAATAAAGGTAACTTAAACTTGAAAGAGTTGGGCTTAGACAACATTTGCTTGCGCTGCTGGAAAATCATTTAACTTCACAGTGCCGAATAAAAAAATAAGTTAAAGTGTAGATTTTGTTCGAAAAACGGCCATATTGATAAGGTCTGTATACCCAAACTTATTAAGAGAAAATCTAACACTGAAAATTAAGTTCAATATTTAGATAACACCGAGAAAGGTTCTTTTAAAATAAGTCAGATATTGGACATTCGTTTAAATACACTAGAAAATGATGATAGAATTTTTATAAATATTCAATTAAACGGGAAATCTGCTCGTTTTGAATGCGATTCAGGAAGCCGTGTTAGCATTATGGACATCGAGGATTTTAAACAACTTCAAGTAAATACCCCTATCCTGAAAACAAGTAGTATACTATTTAGAAGTTATGCAGGAGATATTTTCAAGCTAGTTCTCGTTGTCAAAATAAACGCACGTTATAAAGGTTATTCTTGTATAGAAGAATTATATATAGTTAACTTAATAAAAGATGCTATCTTAGGAAGAAACTGGATTCGAAGCCTGAAAATCAATTTAAACGATTCTGATAGAGTTAATGTAAATCAAATTCCAGTCAATAACGTTGAACGTTCAATCGATAATATTCTAAAGCATTATTCGGATGTCTTTAAACCAAGAGTCGGCAAGGTTCCAGATTATATATGCTCTTTAAAACTGCGCGATGATGCTAAGCCAGTATATTTAAACCCACGGCCTGTACCATGTGCGCTAAAAGAAAAGGTAGATCTTGAATTAGATAAACTTTTGGCTGATGGAATAATTGTACGTTTGTGTGCTGATTACAAGATTTTTGTAAACAAACAGTTGCATGATTCAAGACCCCTATACCAAAAATAGAGGATATTTTCAATAAACTTCATGGTGGATCTTATTTTTGCACATTAGATATTTATAAAGCGTACCTACATTTAGAAGTGGATGAAGAGAGCACGAAAGTTCAAGCAATATGTACACATCGTGGAACATATTTAGCCAAGCGCTTATTTTTCGGAATTAAAATAGCGCCTAATGAATTCTATGCATTCATACATCAATTTGTTCGAGATTTAGATGGGGTAAGCGCATATTTCGATGATTAAATTATTCAAGGTAACATTCATTTAAATAAATGTGTTAAATTGGATTAAACTTTTGTTAATCCAATAATTTCTAGCTTGTGTTGCAACAGCGAAGGCAGAAACAATGATCTAGGTGAATGCTAGGTGGGGCTTCATCACTGCGTCATTGGCATATTAACAAGTTAGGATTGTTGATGACTCGAAACATATTAAAGAAAAAGAAAAATAATTAATTGTGCATCATAAAGGCTTTAATTTAACATATGAAAATGCTGGAAATTGTTGTATATTTATAACTTTTGTCTTTATATTTATAAGCAGCTGTCTTTATAACTTTTTCTCCATTTCATGTTGAAAAACGGCAGAAGTTGAGGCTACTTTGAATGGCAAACAGGTCATAATAATCCTTTGAGTGTGTTTTTGACAAGATCTTTGGTTTTTTTTATCTAATTCTAATTGACAATAAACATCATACAAATCTAACCTAGTAAAAGAATTGTCTCCAGATAAAGGAGCAAATAAATCTTCAATTTTAGGGAGATGATACTGTTCTAAATCAGTAGCTTTATTTGTTGTCAATTTAAAGTTAAATCTAATTAAGTTGTCCTAGAGCTCTACCCGAGAGGTCAAGGCTGGGACCCGGCCCAGCCCAAACAAAAGCTATCTTGGCCTGGCCTGTTTATATTTTCACAGTTCATGACTCAGCCCGGCCATGGCAACTATAATGCTAGCTTTGAAATTTTTGACAGTGGAGAGCTGTAATAAAAAATTCAGTTGAGAATTGAGTAAATATATTAAAGTACACCATTAAAGAGCTTAGTGAAATGCTATTTAAATTATTAAATAAAAAATGTAATAATATTAAAAAATAGTGTCACCTATCTTTCAGAATAATTACAGTCTTAGTATATTTAGCTTTACCCTGGAATAGATGACTTCATATTCATTAAAAGAATTTTTTGACAAAATGCAACACTTTTTCTTTTAAGCTCTTCAATTATGAACTGTATAAATATAAAATAGAATTATATAATTCTAAAATTTCGTAATTGTCAGATTAACACCGGGAATAATTTTAGAAAAATGGTTCAAAGAACATCACTTCTTATTGGCTTATCACTCCTTAATGTCTGTTATGCTTGCTATTCTTGCAATTGCTACCTTGCCCAATAACATATCAGTTTTATCAGAGATTTTTTTTTTTTTAAATGTTTGGTCGCTAATGAATCCGAATTCTTTTTTGCTGCTAGTACAGTTGATGAATATTAAGAATCTTTTATGAAGCCAATAATGGCTCAAAATCCTTTGACCAATCCTGATGATGTTTAACTTTTGAAAAATGTAATTTCAGCAGCTAAACAACATTGTAAAAGTAAGTATAAAAAATTCAGAGACGAAAACCATACAAATTCTAAAGTAAAAAAAAAAAGGATTCACTAAGCAGTAATTCTGGTATGCAGCACAAATTAAGACAATTGTCTCGATGCCAGAAAACTTTTGTTAATCCAATAATTTCTAGCTTGTGTTGCAACAGCGAAGGCAGAAACAATGATCTAGGTGAATGCTAGGTGGGGCTTCATCACTGCGTCATTGGCATATTAACAAGTTAGGATTGTTGATGACTCGAAACATATTAAAGAAAAAGAAAAATAATTAATTGTGCATCATAAAGGCTTTAATTTAACATATGAAAATGCTGGAAATTGTTGTATATTTCTGAGACATGGCATTTCATTATGTTTTTGTGAATTTTCATTTTAAATAATTGTAAATCAGCTCCTAAACTTAAATTACAATTTTCTTCTATTTTTTATTATAAACTTTTATGTATTTCAAGTTCAGTCTCGAAAACAAACTTGCTATCTTTTCGCAGTTTTTCGCAAAATAAACTACTTGGAATTATAAAAATAAATAAATAAATAAATAAACATATAGAAACGGATTTTTTTTCTTATAATTTGATTTGTAATTACAACCATCGTTCTATTTTTAATTTTAATTTAAAAAACTTAAAACGATTTTAATAAAAGTTTTCTTCATATTATTATATCCTATCATATGTCATGAATTTAATGATATCTCATAATAGGTAATGATCCTAGGTTGTCATGGTGATGACGTCCTATTTAAGATTGGAGTCTTATTATTTCCATATTACTGAATTCAATATATAGAATCGTAATAAATTTTGTATTTATCCATTTTTGCATAAGAGTACTATTGCACCAAGTATTGCACTGTAAAGCAAGTACTGCATTACAGCTATTGCACCAAAATCTGACTATTTATAAAACTAGTTATAGTAGGAACGCACCTCATTTGCCACGTTTCACGCACAATTTCCGACTTGTTTAATTTGAAAATTTCTACAGAATTTATAAAATTTGCGATAAAAATCATTTTTTTAAAATTTCCTTTATTTATTAGTGAACACGATTTAATGAAAAATAAAGTGAAATGGTCTTGAAGTATTTATAAATATTCAAATTAATAAGTATAATGAATAAAATAAGTATAATGAATAATTATAATGAAAAAAGTTTTAACGATTTACTTTGACCAGAAAACAAAAATCAGAGAAAATGAATTGTATATATTCGTATTATATCTAATGCATGCAATATCTTTCCCAAATTATAATTGAAGTTATCTCTATGTAAATATGTCTTAAAAAGTGCGTTACATGATCAATACATTTACCCAGCCAGATTCAAGTTTAAAGTTTTTGTAATTTGTTGGCATCAGTGTGTTGAGAAGGGACAATGCATTTTCTTAGATCCTTATGAAAGTGTAAAACATTACGGATCTGACACAGGCCTAAGAGATTGGGGGGGGGGGGGGGGGGTCCTTATTTTTGTGGGGGAGTATTATAATATGAGGATAAGTTTTAATTTTATTCTTAGACTAAATATACCTTTCTAATATTTTATCGACAAATTCAAAGCAAAAAAATAATAAGTCTGTTTCCCATATAGGGTAATTTAGTATAGATAATACGACATTTGGTAAAAATTTAAATGGAAATAATTTCGACTGGTTCAAGCTTCTTTAAAAAATGTTTTCTAAAAGTCTACGGTAAATCCCAGCTCATTAAATTTCAAGTGACTACATAGTCATCTATCTTAAATGTGTTTTTCAAAGTATATATCGTTGAGCTTTCAATTTTTGTGTTCTAAAGTTCATAAAAGTATGTTGAGTCAATTAATTTATTAAGGCTTTTATCAAATTCAAGCTGGCTAATTTCTAACACATTACTGAATTCACTTTTATTCATATACGCATAAAATTGTCAGATTATTTAGAAACATATGAATTCGAATACTGTTTCCAAATTTCGATAAATTCATTAAGATTGTATATATATATATATATATATATATATATATATATATATAAACCCATTGTCAAAGCTGTCATTTTGAATCGCGCTTTCCAATTCGAAAGCTCGAGACAGGTCGCCATGAAATAGCAATAGCTTATAACTCAAAATGTAATGCATTTATCGAAAGAGAAAAGCGCTATTCGATTCTAAATTGCTTCAATTGTCATGCCTACTAATTTCATACTTTTGCTTTTAATGAGCCCATAAATGTTTCAGAAAACTTCGCATTGTTGAGTGGAGAAAAATATTTTTACAGAACAGCCTTAAATTTTGTTACTGGGCAAGTTCGTTTCCCAGCATTTCATCAGTTTCTATCAAAAAATTGTAGATATTTTTCCAAATTTGTTTTTCACCATTGAGATGTATTCTTTCAATTTCTCTGAAGCCTCAGTTTTATTTGCCATTAAATAAATTACACAAAATCTTGTATAATCTATCTATATCTATACATATAAAAGCCGTTCTCTGTGTGTATGTCCTTTATCAAAATCTTCAATATTTGACCGATTTGCACGAAACTCGATGTACATACGTTTTAGAACGTGGAAAAGATCACTGTCTACTTTAAAAAATTATCAGACCACTATTTATCCCTTTTTTCTACCACTTCCATAATTTAACATTATAGAAATATCTCTTTTTAAATCTTTTTTAATTCAAACGTTTCTTTCCTGTTGCCAAACCCTAAAAAATGACACAATAATGTGAAAAAAATAAGGATAACACGTGTATATTGTTTCTATTTGCCAATAAAAATTCAGATTTTCTTGCTATATTTTTGCGTGTTTGATATTGACGTCATTCTAAGCAGAAAATTTACATTTTTTGTATATAAAATAAAAACTTTAACTATAAGAGCGGGAAAATAACGTAGCACCTCAATTTGAATGTTTTTTTTTTTTTTAATTAAAACATCTATTTTAATACAAACAGTCAAATTTCATGAAAACAATTTAATAAAAAGAAAAATAAAGTCTAGATATGACGTCATATTCTATCAAATCTTTTCAACGCGTAATCAAATTCATTGTAAACATATGGCTCCTATATTTTGCTTACTACTTCGATTGTATACTACAGCCATGTCTTATACTAGTAGCTATACGTTATCGCTAAGTGTTGTATTGGTTTAGATTCAGTGCTAACATTTTCTGTGATTTATAGTAAAAAGAGAGCGGTTATTTACATTTTCAAAAAAAATTCTTGACAGATGTCTTGATTTAAAATTTATGGAAAATGACATCATTTCATCTAATCATTGTAGATTTAATTTCAATAAAATTTCAAATTTTCCAAATAAAAGTTTAGTAACTACTACCTCATTTGGATGTATTATTTTGCATCCCCCCCCCCTATTGTGGAAGATATTGTATACTTCTGTCACGCGCGCCAAAGAAAACATGCACTTTAATTTTAAAAGTTAAAAAAATTACCACAATGTGTCAAAAGAACATCCTTTTTCTGAATTTAAATTTCGCGAGTTCCAAAATTAAAACTAGAAATGTGAATTTTTTCATAAACGTCAAGTTAAGACTGTTCATAAAGTTAAGGCTGTTCTCAAATTCAAAGGAGCTATTTTCTGACATATTTTTTAATTAATTTTTGTTCGGAAACGCATGAAATTGACAGGAGTTCTTATTTAGAAACTATGTAATCGAAAGATAGTTGCCATATGTTGGTAAAGGTATAAGATCATTCAGTTGGTGTTTTGAACTGAATTTCGGACGCAACAGTGCAATAAAGGATAAAAACCGGCCGTCACGCAACCACAATTGCTCATAATTCGATAAGTAATTTATTTATGAAAAAAGGAAAAACTCATTTCAATTCCAAATCGCTTTAATAGTCAGGCCTACAAATTTTAAGCCTTTAGGTTTAATGAGTCAGAAAATGTGTCAGAAAGTTTCGCGTTGTTGAGCAGGGAACTGGAGAAGTACCTTAAGCATTACTGCAGGTTAGTATTTTGTAATCAAGTTGCAAGCCAGATAGTCGCTTAAAACATAAGTTATTCTATATTGTTTTAAACAAAGGTGCATGCCATAATAGGTGTCAGGCACACTCATTAAAATAAGACTACCATAGCGCACAGCCCCATTACGGAAGATAAACCCGTCAATATACTTAGCGATAAAAATAGTTCTGAATTTTTCATTCAGCTAATAAGACTAATCCTTCATAATTGAGTTCACATGATTATATAACTTTCCCCTATAATTCTATGACTAAGCAACGGAAAACAATATGTTACGCACTAAAATCTTCCCTAAAAAACTAATAGTGCAAGTCGCATGGAAATCCGTTCTGAAGAATTCAAGTTATATGCAACCGGAACGAAATTCCCATTTGAATTTTATATACTTATCAGGTTATTTTGAGTAGTTACTCATAGGCATGTCTTTTCTTTAAACTATTACATTAAGTGTAAACAGGTTCATCTTTCGTAATCGGGTTGCACTCAACTTTAAAAATATCCATGCGTAAAAGTTACTTTAAAATCCATTAAAATCAGAAAACTGAGGTACAATTTTCAAACAAATTTCATTTGACAGAACTTTTTTCTATTCAACATTGTAAATAAATGAAATTGTGTGATGTTTAAAAGTTAGAAAAATTGCAGTAAAGGTACAATTTATGGGGCATAATTTATGGGCACTGACATAGTGTTTTTACTTTATAATGTAGATAATACCATACAAACGAGAATTTCACTAAGTGCTGAGCGATTTGGAGGAAGGAATTTTTTTTTTCGTATTGTCAGGAAAATCACATATTTTTCTCTTACACCCGCCAAAGAAAACGTGCATTCTGTTATTAAAGCTTAGGAATTTTACTATGGTTGCAAGACAATAACGCCATGTTTTTTGATTGTCTTTATAACGATTTGTAGATAGGAATGCACATATTTCAGTTATTGTGATTGCCGTATTATTTCGTTTTAATTTATTTTACCTGGAAGGCTCCTTATAATTGACACGGGCGAAGCCGGGTAGTTCTGCTAGTACTATATAAAAGCCGTTCTCTGTGTGTATGTCCTTTATACAAATCTTCAATTTTTGACCAATTTGCACGAAACTTCATGTACATAAATTTTAGAACGTGGAATATCACTGTCTACTTTAAAAAAATTATCAGACCACTATGTATCCCTTTTTTCTACCACTTCCATAATTTAACATTATAGAAATATCTCTTTTTAAATCTTTTTTAATTCAAACGTTTCTTTCCTGTTGCCAAACCCTAAAAAATGACACAATAATGTGAAAAAAATAAGGATAACACGTGTATTTTGTTTCCATTTGCCAATAAAAATTCAAATTTTCTTGCTATATTTTTGCGTGTTTGATATTGACGTCATTCTAAACAGAAAATTTACATTTTTTTGTACATAAAATAAAAACTTTAACTATATGATCGGGAAAATAACGTAGCACCTCAATTTGAATGTTTTTTTTTTTTTTTTTAACATCTATTTTAATACAAACAGTCAAATTTCATGAAAACAATTTAAGAATAAGAAAAAAATGGCTAGATATGACGTCACATTCTATCAAATCTTTTCAACGCGTAATCAAACTCATTATAAACATATGGCTCCTATATTTTGCTTACTACTTCGATTGTACACTACAGCCATATCTTATAGCTATACGTTATCGCTAAGTGTTGTATTGGTTTAGATTCAGTGCCAACATTTTCTGTGATTTATAGCAAAAAGAGAGCGGTTATTTACATTTTCAAAAAAAAATCTTGACAGATGTCTTGATTTAAAATTTATGGAAAAAGACACCATTTCGTTCTAATCATTGTAGATTTAATTTCAATAAAATTTCAAATTTTCCAAATAAAAGTTTAGTAACTACTACCTCATTTGGATGTATTTTTTTGCATTTTCCCCCGTATTGTGAAGATATTGTATACTTCTGTTTCGCGCGAAAACAAAACATGTATTTTAATTTTAAAAGTTAAAAAAATTACCACCATGTGTCAAAAGAACATCCTTTTTCTGAATTCAAATTTCGCGAGTTCCAAAATTAAATCTAAAAATGTGAGTTTTTTCATAAACTTCAAGTTAAGGCTGTTCATAAAGTTAAGGCTGTTCTCAAATCCAAAGGAGCTATTTTCTGACATATTTTTTAATTAATTTTTGTCCGGAAACGCATGAAATTGACAGGAGTTCTTATTTAGAAACTATGTAATCGAAAGATAGTTTCCATTTGTTGGTAAAGGTATAAGATCTTTCAGTTGGTGTTTTGAACTGAATTTCGGACGCAACAGTGCAATAAAGGATAAAAACCGGCCGTCACGCAACTACAATTGCTCATAACTCGATAAGTAATTTATTTATGAAAAAAGGAAAAACTCATTTCGATTCCAAATCGCTTTAATAGTCAGGGCTACAAATTTTAAGCCTTTAGGTTTAATGAGTCAGAAAATGTGTCAGAAAGTTTTGCGTTATTGAGCAGGGAACTGGAGAAGCACCTTAAGCATTTGCAGGTTAGTATTTTGTAATCAAGTTGCATGCCAGATAGTCGCTTAAAACATAAGTCATTCTATATTGTTTTAAACAAAGATGCATGCCATAATAGGTGCCAGACACACTCATTAAAATAAGAATACCCTAGCGCACAGCCCCATTACCGAAGATAAACCCGTCAATATACTTAGACATAAAAATGTCGCTTTGAAACATATTGCTGACGTAAGTCGAGGTATTACACTGTTAGAAATTTCAGTAAAATTCGGGGAGTTGACTGTAAAATTATAAGGTCAAATCCCTTTTTTAAGAAAAAAGTCCAGTGCCCTTATTTTTAACAATTTGCTGTAAAATTCACAGAGGGGACAAGTAATTAAAATGCCAGTGCCATTCACTTAAAAAAAGAAGTCCATCTCCCGTAATTTGAAAACCAGGACTTCACCGTGAGCACGTCATTGGCTGTTAGAAATCAAACGTCACCGCACTACGTCACGCAAAAGCAGTTCCCGTCGGGAAAGAAGAGGAAAGAAGGAAGAGATTTTCAAGTTCAACTTCAATGGAGTCTGTTAATTGCCTGTTTATTTTTTAAGGAAGGATCAAGTATTCTGAGTAAGTCTGTTTTATTATTAATATCATGCATATTATATTTATATTTTAATTATTTTTTAATATAATATGGATTAGACTGTTTTGCTAAACAAACAGCGTTTATTTGTCATACACTCTGCCTAGTAATGGACACCCAACTCGCACGATCGTGCGGGTCGTGCTTAATATACGTTCTTTGGGTTAGACATTCATTTAAATTTTTGCTTCTCAGTCATTTGTAATAAAAACTTGAATCGAACGATTGTTCTGGTTTGCAGATAGAGTAAAGTTTCATTTTTTATCAACAGGTAGCGGTTGCAGTCCATATTTTACTTTCTACAGGCATGACTATCTTTGTTTACAAATACATCGGGTCTTAAAGGGATGAAAAGTAATAAATATAATTGTTTTTATGACTGTATTTCAAACCATAATTTAATGAATACATACTAATGAAACAAAATAGTTATTTTCAAATAAATTTAACCATTAGGATACCAGTAATTAATAAAATATTTGTGATAATCATACTGTTTGCATCAATTATTGTAATATTAACAGAAGGTCGATGTTTTAATTATTTTAGATTGATAGTTTAAAATACAGTAAACTCTGTCTAAGGCGGAATCGATCGGGACAGAGGAAATTTTCCGTAGTAGACAATATTCCGCCTTAGACAAATTTTACTCAATGTATATGGATTCGCAGGGACTTTAAAATCTTTCCGAGTTAGACAGATTACCGTCTTACACAGAGTCCGCCTTACAGAGAGTACTGTACTAAATATCAGGCAATTACAGCTATCAAATTATTGAAACAGTGGCTTATTTAAAAGGTAATAATAAAAAAAAGTTTTGGAATATTAGTGTTTAGTTTTGTTTCACTATTTTTAACAATTAATCTTCCAGATACTACTTGATATATCATTTATAATAATTAATATTACAAATATGAAAGAAATGATATTGTGAGTTGAATATTTTAAATACTAAATAAAATAATTTCAAAATAAAATTGTAGAACTGATGTTTAAGGCCGCTGACCTGCAGATTTACTAGTTTCATAAATATTACCTATAACTTTTATTAATATTACTTTTTTTTTTTTGTCAAAAGGTGAATAAGGAAACATTTTACTTAACTATATTAATACAGTACTATTTTGCAAGCATTCATTATAATTTTATTGCATTATTACATTCAAATTACTGTTTAAAAAATGTAAACAAAGCAATTCCGCAAAATTCTAAAATCTACACAACCCCTGGTCCCAAGCGGTGCGGTAGGTTTAGCTTTGTGTTACCTACACCCAGTCCTTCATGTTTTCATACCTTTGGGTGCAGGAAAAGACAATGATAAACCTACAAGTCAACTACTAAAATTGGGTTTGCATGTGTTTTCCACCAAGATATGACTTGGCAGGCCAGTTGCATTTTAACATGCTAATCGAGTTCTGTCTAATCCTGGAATTTCAGCCCCCAACTCAATGAGGTGATTGTCTGTGCTGCCGTCTCCGGTCTAAAATCTACGTAACTTATTGTCCGTCAGTAAATAGTGGCCACTTTAGCTTTCAAGCCTTTTTTTAAGAACATAAATTTTTGTATAACAAATTGAATATATAACAGTAATACAGGTATAAATTACTTTGAAAAATGCATTTAATAGTACTTTCAATATTTTTAGCTATTTTTCTGAGCTGATAATTTACAAATAATTAGAATTTTGATATAGGGTAGATGTGCCAGTAATGGACACTCCTTAATGTTTTTAGTTCATAAAAAAATAACTAATAAATATTTAGCTTTAATTATTTTTTTAATAATTCCCCCTTGCATGTTTTATAAAACTGGGTTATTGTTGACACTTTTAATCAAACTAATCAGGAAGCAGAAAATAATGTTTCAAAGTTTCGCTGTTTTTCTGTGAAAATCTTAATGAAGAGGCTAAGAGCTGGCTTCGTTATTTAATTAATTTATATATTATTTATTTTCTTGCAAAATTTGAATGTTTTTGTTTGAGTAGCAATAGAAAACTTAGAATTTTATATACTAATGGACATTTACAAAATTTCATTTATTTTTAAGGTTTTAAGAGGGGGGTGTCCATTACTGGGATGGTTAATTAGTCATTTTCCAGTAATGGACACCCCATGTAGACATTGCTAAAAATGCAATTTCAGTAATGTTTATAGTGCGTAAAATATTTTGACTTAACTGCAAACCTAAATAATCAAATTTAATTTTTAAATTATACTTACCAAAATGTAATAACACCAAAACTATTAAAAATAGCGGCTTTCAAGTTATTTTATGTGATTAATAAAATTTCAATATTTTATTTTATTTATTTATTTTTTTATGAATATGTACCTTGCATATTTTATAATCTGGCAATCAAACCAGCCAGGAAGAAGAAAATATTGTTTAAGTCCACTGCGTCGGTGATGGAATTTTACTGAAAATAATTGGTGTCTGTATGAGGATGTTTGGGGGGGGGGGGAGTGAAAAGGAATACATTAAGAGCAAAATGGGGCTAGGACGTTATATAATGTTTACAAATAGTTTAGAGTTTACTTGAAATAAGCGATGAAATTAACTTAAAGGATGCTATTTTTCCCTTGGTCGATTTTCCGAGTGATAGGGCTCGCGGGGCAATGATTTCGGACAGTGGGGGCATCGAGGCGTCAAATTTTGTAAAGAAGTGCAGGCAGGGCGGCCCGCTCTGAGAAAAAAACGCCTAGATGATAAAGGTCAAAATTAGTACTAGCCACCGGCCACAGGGCCAGTAAATGAGAAAAAGTGGCTAGTGAAAAATTGTCTATCAGCGGCCACCTTCAAGCCACTTTTTTACAAGGAGAAAATAAAAATTTCTTGGATTTCATCAACGATTCTACTTTTTTTGGTTCCAATATATTTATATTAACATATTTATTTGGGCTATTCAGTTTTAGATTAATACTTATAGAAATTTTACTGTTTAGTATTTTTAATTTAAAAAGTGGCCACTAGTTTAAAGAAAGTGGCCACTTAAAAAATTGTCCTACCGACCAGTGGCCGCTAATGAAAATTCCCAGTTTTGACCCATACTAGATGAACTCTGTGAAAAAAATGCTTAGAATGAACTCTGGTAATGTACCAGGGTTGGCAAGTTTCTGCCAGAGTGGTAGCGGTTGTAACCGGTTAAAACCGGCATTTCAGAAACTAGTTTCTGCCAGTAAGTGGCAAAAATTGACAGAAACTATGAAATAATATTAATAAGAACTTTAATGTGCAATGATTCATAATTCACACAATCACATATGTATTTGATATGTAAACAATTAAGTTAAAATTTAAAATGAAAGATTATGAATGTTATTCAAAGTTGCAAAAAAGTTTCAAAATGATCATATAAATATACTTTGTTTATATAATACTAATTTTCTTTCACTTGAAAAACAGAAATTTTTATAATGGTAGTCTGATGCTGTACAAGTTTAACTATTAATATTGTTGTTTAGAGTTGAATTTCTATTTAAACGTAAAAAAAGAAATTTACAAAAAATTCTGTGATATTTTAACAAATGTGTTTTTCAGAGTATTTTTAAATAAATAATGCAATACAATAACTTAAAGATTATGATTCTTGTGAAAACATATTAAGTAAATAATTGAAGTACAATAAATAAGAGAAAAAAAATTTAATGAACTATCTTGTACAATTATTTTACAATATTGAAAGAACAAAATTGCCGCTCAAATATCCTATTATTACTTTTTCAACAGAACATTCCATAGCACAGGACAAATTTTGCTAATCTTTCTGAACACAGACTGTTTCTTAATTTGTTCTGAATAAAAGAAAAGTTTGAAAATATTCTTTCAAGACTGTCATTACTTGCTGGGAATGTCATTATTGAGGATGCAAAATTTGAAAAATCCTCATTTTCACCAGTATTCGTTTTTAAAGACGACCACCACACAGAAGTCAAGATATTTTCTAGGTCTTCCTTCAAGAAATGTGTTTCTGGGACAGGAGTCGATTTTGCTTCAAAGGATATTATATATGGCACAAAATTGGGATTAATATCAGAAAGCAATTTCCTTGCCTTTTCTTTATGTTCATATGTCAATTTCGATCTCATATACTTAGGATGAAGTAATTAAGCTAGCATATATAGTAGTTGGTTATTACACTGCATTAAATCTTCTTTGAACCTTTGTATTTGTTTGTGTTGTAAGTGCAAAATGTGGTTGGTATATTTTCAACTAACAGTCTCAAATTTAAAAAAAAAAAAAAAACCTCAGATTTGTTCCTTTGAATACTGTATTTAAATGAAATGTTTTTTAAATCCATGGAATTACAAGATCCACATATAACTGTAACATTTCTATGAGAGATATTGTTTTACTGTTATTATTAAATTATTATGTTAAATTACAGAAAGGTATTCTGAGTAAGTATTGATTATTTTTCTTTTCTTTTCATTGTTTAATTTAAAATAAGTCTTGGATATAGTTTTCTATTTGATTTTTAAGCTGAAATTTTAAAATACTCTAATAATTGTTTACATATCAAAAATTTTATCTGTTACATAACTCATTTTTTCTCATACAAATCTACTTATTTTTTAATTAAAACTACCCACAATATTTCATTTGTTATTTATACTGAAAAAAAAAATGTACTTAAGGAATTTAATACTACTAAAAAAATCTCTGATTATGTATGAAATGTGTTTATGCCAGTTTCTGCCAGTTAAAACCGGTTATAACCACTTTCTGCCACGGCAGAAACCCTTTTCTGCTGGCAAAAAGCCAGCCCTGTAAAAGTACATTATCGCAAGAGGCTACTGTAGTATAATGTGTCATGTCTTTATGCAGAACAAGAGCATCCCAAAATAATTGTTCTTAAGGTGAGAAACAGTTTCTAATGGAAATGTTTTTGATGAATGATTTACACAATTTCAATCATTTCTTTTACTCTGTGTGTAAATAGTATTTTTTATAAAGTTTTATGATAAAAATATCCTTTCTTTGTGCACTTTTCTGATTTACCTTTTTTTTTTTTTTTTTTTTTTTTTTACTCTGTTTCATTTTTATGAATTTATGTTATGGTGCATAATATTTATGAAACTTCAGTTTTGGATGAAAAAGGCAGCTGAAACTTGTCAGCGAAACAAAATTTTAACAATATATATTTTTAAAAAGTCCTGGTAGATCATTAATTGAATTGTACGTTTTACTGAGTTGTATGTTTTGTTATCCGGTCCCGGGCAAAACGTATAACTGAAGTTCCACTGTATAACACTGGCGTCCGGCTAAACGAAAAGTACTGATTGCGGATTTTAGAGACTACTGTACATATATAGAAGCTATGTGAATAAAAATTGATCATGAATTCGAATATTCTAAAATGGTTATCTTTGTATCTGTTTATATATGTATGTGTAAATATATATAAGGGCTGGATTTTTGCCAGCAAAAAATTGTTATAACCGGTTTTAACTGGCATAAACACATTTTGTGACATAATCTGAGACTTTTTTAGTAGTACTATTTAATTCTTTAAGTACATTTTATTCAATATATTCATACACATTACGTACATTCATAATCTTTAGTTTTAATTGTTTACATATCAAATATAAGTTTGAATTATAAATCATTGCAGATTAAAGTTCTTATTAGTATTATTTCTTTGTTTTTGCCAATTGTTTCTGCCATGCTGGTTTTAACCACCCCAGTAGAAATTTGCCAACCCTGATATATATGTATGTGTATACTATACGTATGTGTGTATGTATTAGGGATGCAATGAATATTCGGTTTTGGCCGAGTAATACAGTATTCGTCCAAATAGCTCAGTTATTTTATAGCCAGCACTGAATATTTGGTATTCGGCCATGTTACCGAATATTCAGTTTGGCCGAATATTAAACTATTCGGCTTGGCTGAATATCGAACTATTCGGTTTTGCCGAATATCTATATATATACATATCACACAATATATTTATGTATATACATATATACAGGGGTGGGGAATTTCTAGAAAATTTTACCAGCCAGTAAAATGCAACGTACAGTAGAAACTTTTTATGACAAAATTTACGAAACTCAAAAATAGTTGGTTACTATTATTATAATGCATTTTCATTTTTTTTCCCTTGTAAAATTAAGAAATATAAACAAGAGATGAAAGTTTATTATAAAATAGAACTTAGTACCATGTTTACATCGCAGTAATTAGGAAAGTTGAAAAATATAGCTAACTACTTAAAAAAAAAAAAAATGACTATCTCTATAGTTTGCAGTTTTCAAAGACTACCTAAAAATTCACTCGCCCTGTGAGAAAATTCACTCGCCAGTGGCAAGTAAAATGATGCACTCCCCCACCCCTGCATATATATATTCTATGTATAACACTGGTGCCCAGCTAACCAGTCCAGAAAGTACTAAATATGTTTACTTTTATATATATGTATACTATGTGTGAGTGTGTGTATATATATATATATATGCACGATGTAGGTGTATATATACACTGGTGTGCAAAAATTAAGGATGAAGCAGATAAATTAGCAAAAAATGCAACAGAACGGAATGAAAGACCAATCAGAGGATAGACCTGAAACAAATGTAGTAGGACATGCCCATATATGGCATATGACGTAAAAAGAGGAGGTTCTAAGGGGATAAAGCACAGAGGTGGTGGGCGATATCTATTGCATGGTTTACAGTGATTTCAACAAAGGTTTTTTTGCTATCGCTGTGTGATATGGCCAAGAAGGAATCCAGGAGATGTCATCTGGATGACCTTACACGAGGTCGCATCATTGGGAGGTTGGAAGAAGGTCGAAGTGTGACAAGTGTAGCAGAAGAGTTCGGGATCGCTCACAGCATCGTTTCAAGAGCCTGGAGTGCATTCTAAATGATAGGAACAGCTGTCTGAGCATTCAACAGTGGTCGCCCACGAACAGCAACAACAGCCGAAGACCATTATATTGTATTACAGGCAAAAAGAAACAGGTGGCAGACAGCTGGAGGAATCGCAAGGCAGATGGAGCAGACTACTGGACGTCAGATATCACGTTTTACCGTGGCTAGGAGGCTGCACAAAAATGGTCTATAACGCACGACGACCAGTACGGTATGTACCATTAACGCCTGCTTATCAGCCACGCCGGTTTCTGTGGTGCCAGGAACACAAAAACTGGACACAAAAGCAGTGCCGGAGAGCAGGGTACACGTAATCACCCCTCCAACATCATCGAAAGGGACCGTTTTGGAGGTGCCTTGTCTGGAGTTCTTGTTTGGGGCGGTATCATGCTTGGTAACCGATCGAACCTCCACGTCTTCCAAGGAGGTTCAGTCTCTGGTGCCCGCTATTGCGCCGAGATTCTCTTGTCTCATGTGCGTCTGTTTAGAGGTGTTGCAGGTCCGGACTTCCTCTTCATGGATGATAACGCTCCCCCTCATCGTACAGTGGATGTCAAAGAGCTCTTGGAGAGTGAAGATATTCAATGCATGGATTGGCCTGCAAAGTCCCTGGACCTAAATCCCATAGAACAAGTGTGGGACCTTCTCGGGAGACGCTTGGCAGCACGTGACCAGGTGCCAGCAACGATTCCACAGCTGCAATTGGGGTTACAAGAGGAATGGACTTGATGCCTCAACAGCTCCTTGACAACCTTGTCCTCAGCATGGACAGACGTTGGAAATCTGCATTGCAGTCAGTGGTGACCATATCCCCTATTAAAGACAGAACTTATTTTGCCAGGTGCCTGTAAGATGAACATTTCTGTCTTCCTGCAGTTGTGCTCCAAGTTGGCCTTTTCAATAAAGTGCTTGCTTTTGTATCCTTTTGATTCCTTGTTTAGATAGTTTTTATCACTTGTCTCATATTTTCACATCTTGGAGATCTTATTGTATGATTTCAGTCGATGTGGAAAACTTCTGCACGTCGTTACATTCGAAAAACCCTCTCGTGCTTAATTTTTGCACACCAGTGTATATATGTATATACTATGTATGTATGTGTTTATGTATATACTATGTATGTGTGTATATATACTATTATATGTATGTGTGTATATGTATACTATGTATGTGTGTATATATACTATATATATGTGTGTGTTTATATACTATGCATGTGTGTATATATACTATTATATATATATATGTGTGTGTGTGTATATATTTATGTATATATATATATTCATGTATAACACTGGTGCTGGTGACCAGCTGACTGAAAAGTACTAAATATTTTACTTAATTTCCTGAAAAAAAGAGATTTTCTATATCTTTTATTTTATGTTTAATCCTTTTTTGCAAATTAACACATTTTACATTCATTCTTGAGATGCTTATGCTCAGTGATATTTTGTATATTACAGTCATCCCCGCTTAAACGAATATCGGCGGTTCCAGAAATAATATTCGATTAAGCGGGGTATTTAATTAAACGGGGAATCATAACTGTAATATTTATTGCGCAATAAAAAGGCAAAATAACCATCTACGGTATATTTAATTAACAGCATAATAAATCGTTAATAGAATAACATAAACTAAAATAAATACAAATGCTAATATAAAGTAAATACGTATTAATTTAATGTCAGTACATGCATTTATATGGTTTACATCACACTTAATGCAGCTCGTTTGAATTGGGTCAAAACTCTGCTACTTTTAATCTACGTTACTTATACTGCCTTAAAAAATCGTTTAAAATGGTTTAAGTTCAATTTTAAAGGAGTAAATATCGAGTTATTTTTCAAATGAGTGCAAAATACCACAACTACCATCTCGAGTCTCGAAGTGACGGCATTAAAGCCTAGTTAACAGCAAGAAGTGATGGTGGGGGGATCAAGGTGGGGAAATCATTTGACCTGTCCATTATACACCTACTGGCCGAAATCACTGCAAGAAGAACTAAAAATTTGTTTTCAGCGTAAAGGAACCGAAATTGACAAAAGGTGGAAGGAAATTCCAGCTGAAACATGCTTTCCGTGCTTATTTTCAAACATAGGTCATACAGTTGTTATTCGATTAAGCGGGGACGTTCGTAAAAGGTATTTGGTTTAATCGGGGAAAGATAACATAGAACCAATGGGAATAAATTCGGTTCCGGAGGATTCTATTCGAATAAGCGGGGTATTCGATTATCCGTGACCCGATTAAGTGGGGAGGACTGTATCTATTTTTGCTGCAAAGTAAAAATGTAGGAAGTTGAAGAGCGTGACAAAATTAGAGATTTTTTAGCATTCGATTGACAAAATTCGAGATTTTTTTCGCACTCGATTGACAAATTTCGAGATTTTTTTCTGCATTCGATTGACTAAATTAGAGATTTTTTTCGCATTTGATTGACAAAATTTGAGATTTTTTTCGCTTTTGATTTGACAAAATTTGAGATTTTTCTGCGTTCGATTTGACAATTCGAGATTTTTCTGCGTTCGATTTGAAAAAATTCGAGATTTTTCTGCGTTCGATTTGAAAAAATTCGAGATTTTTCTGCGTTCGATTTGAAAAAATTCGAGATTTTTCTGCGTTCGATTTGACAAAATTCGAGATTTTTCTGCGTTCGATTTGACAAAATTCGAGATTTTTTCCATGTTCAATTGACAAAATTTGATAATTTTTTTCATGTTCGATTGACATTGATAATTTTTTTCACGTTCGATTGACAAAATTCAAGTTTTTTTGCGTTCAGTTGATAAAATTTGAGATTTTTTTTCCATTCGATTTGCAAAATTTGAGGTTTTTTTCGATTTGATAAAATTAGAGATTTTTTTCACTTTTGATTGACAAAATTAAATTTTTTTCCTGCATTTGATTGACACAATTAGAGATTTTTTTCTGCGTTCGCTTGACAAAATTAGAGATTTTTTTTCTGTGCTCAATTGACAAAATTCGAGATTTTTTTCGCATTCGATTGACAAAATTCGAGATTTTTTTCCGTGTTTAATGACAATATTAGAGATTTTTTCGATTTGATAAAATGAGATTTTTTTTTTTCTTCGCTTTCGATTTGACAAAATTTGAGATTTTTCTGCATTCTAATGACAAAATTGGATATTTTTTCCGCATTTGATTGACAAAATTTGTGATTTTTTTCAATTTGATAAAATTTGAGAATTATTTTCGCTTTCGATTTGACAAAATTTGAGATCTTTCTGCGTTCGATTTGACAAAATTCGAGATTTTTCTGCGTTCGATTTGACAAAATTCGAGATTTTTTCCATGTTCAATTGACAAAATTTGATAATTTTTTTCATGTTCGATTGACATTGATAATTTTTTTCACGTTCGATTGACAAAATTCAAGTTTTTTTTGCGTTCAGTTGATAAAATTTGAGATTTTTTTTCCATTCGATTTGCAAAATTTGAGGTTTTTTCGATTTGATAAAATTCGAGATTTTTTTCACTTTTGATTGACAAAATTAAATTTTTTTCCTGCATTTGATTGACAAAATTAGAGATTTTTTTCTGCGTTCGCTTGACAAAATTAGAGATTTTTTTTCTGTGCTCAATTGACAAAATTCGAGATTTTTTTCGCATTCGATTGACAAAATTCGAGATTTTTATCCGTGTTTAATGACAATATTAGAGATTTTTTTCGATTTGATAAAATGATTTTTTTTTTCTTCGCTTTCGATTTGACAAAATTTGAGATTTTTCTGCATTCGAATGACAAAATTGGATATTTTTTCCGCATTTGATTGGCAAAATTCAAGATTTTTTCGCATTCAATTGACAAAATTCGAGATTATTTTTTCACTTTCGATTAGGCAAAATTTGAGATTTTCCGACGTTCGATTGACAAAATTAGATATTTTTTCCACGCTTGATTGACAAAATTAGATATTGTTTCCACGTCCGATTGACATAATTTGATATTTTTTCATGTTCAATTGACAAAATTTGAGATTTTTCTGCATTCGATTGACAAAATTAGATATTTTTTTCACATTTGATAGACAAAATTTGTGATTTTTTTCAATTTGATAAAATTTGAGAATTATTTTCGCTTTCGATTTGACAAAATTTGAGATCTTTCTGCGTTCGATTGACAAAATTAGATATTTTTTCCACGCTTGATTGACAAAATTAGATATTGTTTCCACGTCCGATTGACATAATTTGATATTTTTTCATGTTCAATTGACAAAATTTGAGATTTTTCGGCATTCGATTGACAAAATTAGATATTTTTTTCACATTTGATTGACAAAATTTGAGATTTTTTTCAGTTTGATAAAATTTGAGAATTATTTTCGCTTTCGATTTGACAAAATTTGAGATTTTTCTGTGTTCGCTTTCGATTGTCAAAATTCTATACTTTTTTTTCTGCGTTCAATTGACAAAATTCGAGATTTTTTGAGATCTTTCTGCGTTCGATTGACAAAATTAGATATTTTTTCCACGCTTGATTGACAAAATTAGATATTGTTTCCACGTCCGATTGACATAATTTGATATTTTTTCATGTTCAATTGACAAAATTTGAGATTTTTCGGCATTCGATTGACAAAATTAGATATTTTTTTCACATTTGATTGACAAAATTTGAGATTTTTTTCAGTTTGATAAAATTTGAGAATTATTTTCGCTTTCGATTTGACAAAATTTGAGATTTTTCTGTGTTCGCTTTCGATTGTCAAAATTCTATACTTTTTTTTCTGCGTTCAATTGACAAAATTCGAGATTTTTTTTCACATTCGGTTGACTAAAAGCACAATTTTTTCACTTTCGATTTGACAAAATTTGAGATCTTTCTGCGTTCGATTGACAAAATTAGATATTTTTTCCACGTTTGATTGACAAAATTTGATATTTTTTCCACGTCCGATTGACATAATTTGACATTTTTTCGCGTTCAATTGACAAAATTCGAGATTTTTTTCGCTTCTAGTCAACGAAATTAGCATCTCCTGAATTTTTAAAGATATTGGCATCGGTAGTCTCCGTGGGTCGTTTGACAAGATTTGGAATTTTCTACGCCCAATTGATGAAATTCATGAATTCTTCACATTTGATTGATGAAATGTGCAATTTAAGAATTAAAGAAAATTTAATTGTGCTTCTAGTCCAGGCAATAGAGACCATATAGGGGCTCTACCTAGCAAAATTCATGGTAGTTCTGGAAAAAGGCTTACTGTATGTTTTTTGGGTCGCTGAATCCGAATTTTTAACTTCCCACCAAAATTTCCCCCGGCAACACCCCCAAATTTTGGTAAAAAAAAAAAAAAACCCAAAAAAGGTTTTTATTAAAAAAATCATTTTTTTTTATTGTTTTAGGGAAAAAGTATCTAGAAATTCAGAAAGTAGACAAAATTTACAACAAATTAGATACGTGACATTATGGCTTAGGGTGAAGGGGTAGGGGGGATCTGCCTCGGAACATGCACGCGGTGCTGCGTGAACTAAGTTGCGCAGTTCCACTTAACCACTTGCACGCTTACATTCGTCCTCCCATCTCCCCTCTGAACTCTGTATAAGGTTTACTTAAAGTTTTTTGGGTCGCTGAATCCAGATTTTTAACTTATCCCCAAAATTTCCCCCCCCCCCCAAATAGTTGTTTTTAACTTAAATTTCTTATTGTTTTAGGGAAAAGTATTACGAAATTCAGAAACTAGACAAAATTTGCAACAAATGGGATGTATGGCATTATGGCGTAGGATGAAAGGGGAGGGGGGAACCTTATAAGGAAAGTTCGGAGGGGAGATGGGAGGGCGAATGTAAACGTGTCGGTAGTTAAGTGGAATTGCGCAACTTAGTCCACGCAGCACCGCACGCATGTTCCGGGGCAGATCCCCCCTTCATCCTAAGTCATAATGTCATATAACTAATTTGTTGCAAATTTTGTCTACTTTCTGAATTTCTAGATACTTTTCGCCTAAAACAATAAAAAGTTTAATAAAAGCCTTTTTGGGGGGGCTTTTTATCAAACTTTGGGGGGGGGGGGGGGGTTGCCGGTGGAAATTTTGGTGGGAAGTTACAAATTCAGATTCAGCGACCCCAAAAACATAAAGTAAGCCGATTTTCAGAACTACCATTCAAATTCCCTATCGCCTGGACTATTCTTGTTTCATAATTTCTTTTCATAAAATTATAAAACTGGTATTATATTAATTTGGTGTAATTTTCTTAACTTTTTTAAAACTTATATATGGCAAAAATTTAACTCATGGTTTATCAACAAATAAACTAAATTTTTATGCTTGAAGTTATTGTGTTTGTTCATTTATATTTAAATCTCTCCGTTGTTGCAGGAAGACAAAAGCCTGGTGGATGTATGGATGTATGTGAAGATGCACCAGTTACACCATATTCATTGCATGTATTGGTAAGATCTTTACTTATTAATTATTAATATTAGCAATTATGTTGCAATGAATAACAATTAATACGGTTTTCTTCATTGTTCATGAATTTGTTTATGCAATTTTTAGTTGTTTTTTGTCAGATTTTTTTTTTTTTTCACATCATGCAGCAATTTATTGCTGGTTACAATGTTTTTAGCAGGGCTGCGGAGTTGGTCAAAAAATGGAATGGACGACTCTGACTCCAGGAATTTTAACAGATCCGACTTTGACTCTTTTGCTCAAAAATGGACCTGACTCCGCAGCCTTGGTGTTCAGACCACTATAATAAATTTTGCTCTTTGCAATTTTAAAATTTCCCTTTGTGGCGATTTTTATGATTTAGTACAAAGAATTAGAATTTAATATTTTAGTCCAATAAAATGTTCTGTAATTTTTTAAGTTTTAGCAATTTTTAGCATTTTTTTTCTCTTTTAATAGGCATGCCACTTTTCCATGTAATCAGATTTCTGCGTTTTTGCTTTTTTTTTTTTTTTTTTTTTTTTTTTTTTTTAATCGGTGGATTTCCACGCTAAAAAAAAAAAAAAAAATCTTTTTTAACATATTCAAAGATTTTATTTATTTATTTTTTTTTATGACTTTGATCAAAAGATCAGACTTCCTAAGTCTCCCTATATTTCTGTAATTTCTCCCTCCTCTTATAGATAATTATGTCATTTTTGTTTCCCGTTAATGTGCAAAACTAAGCCAGTCAACCAATCCGAAGAGCTATATCTCTTGTACTCCGGGTTGTCATTGTCACATGATCACAAAATTACTTATAACTCCATAAATAATTTATTTGTTAAACAATGGAAAATGTCTTTCAATTCCAAATCACTTCCTTAGTCAGCCCTGCCAATTTTGTGCAATTATGTTTAAAAATTAGTCAGTAAATGTGTCAAAGTTTCGTGCCGGTTGATAAAAGATTTAAATGTTAAATCTTAATTTTTACATCCCATCATACTGTTACTAATGATTTAATAATTTTATCTAATGTGTAAGATAGCGCATGAAGAAAATTTGGTGAAAAAACTGTACAGTGTGCAAATATTATGTGTGAATTTTTTTTTTTTTTTTTTTTTTAAATAATAGCAATCTGAAAACAAGTAGGGGAAGACGGGGTACAATGAAACATTACTTGTAAAATCAATAAAATTTGTCATAGAGAGTTGCAGTTTATATATATGTTGCACAACTATAAGTTCCAATTACTGATGTGATTTGGATACATTCACACTTCTACAACAGTAGCAATAAAAGATTATTACTTTTACACCATTGAAAGTAACTTTCTTTACTAAAAGTAATTTTGTTTCTTTTTCCTTGTTTTTATATGTAATAATTATTTTTTCTATACATTGTTATCTTTGGGTTGTTGTCTCCATACCTCCAAAACCAAACTAAAAAAAAAAATAAATATCAGAAGTTTGAAAATAAATTTTTATTTAGTAACCTCAGTGCGGGGTACAATGAAACACTTACAGACAGGGTACAATGAAACATGTTTTATTATAGTAATAAAAGTAGTAAATAGAATATATTAAGAGTAGGAAAACAGAAAAAAAAAGAGTTTTGCTCTAACCAGGTCAGTAAAAAATGCTCTTGTTAAGCAATTAAAAAATTGAAAGAGAAAAATAGCTAAGAAGGGATTGTTTTGAAAACAAACTCTGCCTGCTACAGACTCTGATGATGATCCAGATTTTTTTTTCCAGGTCCAACTGGTCATCGAGGTACTAAGAATGAGATATCCACACACATGTGTGGCACAAGCAGTATCCATATAAATGGAAACATAAGGAAATATTTATCGTTGGAGAAATCATACATTTAAATGAAGTCAAATGTGAAGTACTTGATATAAAAAGACTCCAACCTAGTTTTAATTTTTTTTTTTTTTTTTTTTTTTTTTTTTTAGAAACTTACATTAAAAAAAAAAAAACTCATTGTGTTGAAACTACCACCCCATATTCCTTCAGGAGCAATTGAAATATAAGCAGAAATGCTAATTTTTGAAACTGACTTGAGCCAATTTAATATAAAATGAAAGGTATTTCTTAAACCAATAGAATTTTCTCATTTTTCATCTTAGACTATAATATTTTTATCAAGTTCCTTATTAATCATGTTTTATTTTTGTATTTATCTCATTTTTCATAAAATAAACTATACTGGGTGAAAATTGCTTCCATCATTTGGAGTGTTTCATTGTACCCCAGTATGTGTTTCATTGTAGCCCGGCATACAGGGTACAATGAAACACTGTAAGACATTTATTTTTTGTTATTTTTCAAGCATAAAAATATTGTTTAGAACCTAATAATAAAAATTTATTTAGATGGGGAAAATACAAGATTAAAAATATGCATTAATTATATTTTTGTGCATGCAAAATTGTGGATAGGAAAAAAAAATTAGTAAAATTTGTTTCATTGTACCCCGTCTTCCCCTACAACGTAATCAATTTTGTAAATAAATTTATGTGATGGAGACGTGAAGTAAAAACTGTTTTTCCCCTCAACTTAATGTAGTAATGTTGCCTTTAAGGCTAATGTCAGACGGACGTCTTTTTGCATACTTTATTACTTACGTATTATCCCTACACAATGATGCAGTTAGGTTAGGTTATAATTACTGTATGTTAAACTTTCAGCTAGAGTATTGATTTGATCCACATATATTCGGATTTAAGGGTGATATATAAGTTTGAAAATAAAAAAAATTCACTTAAGATTTCGATGTGGGGGGGAAAAAGTTAGATGTATAAGAATGGTTTTTACAGTTAAATATCAATATTTTAGTCTGAAAATTACGCAGTTGTCAGAAACATATCGTGCCATCCCATTTCCCATTGCAGTAAATTCGAGGCTTTTTACAGCTAAATATATTTTAAACAGATTTTTCCCGCGGCAGTTTGGTAGACGGGGGAGGTGCTGGGTTCGATCCCAATCGCGGCCGTCGGCCTAATCGTTTGAAGTTTTTGTTGTTTTCTTCAAACCGTGGATTTCCACACGTAAATACGGTTAGGTTCCCTTAGAAAGACCCTCACGGATGGTCCCCCCCTTAGGGCCTATATCCCTCGTGTTGATAATTGGCCATCATAAACACAACCAACCAACCAATCCCACTACAGTTATTTTAGACTTACGTTACAATTAGACAAAATTGAATTAAAGATATAAAATCATACAAATTTCAAGTTTATTTAAGATTTCATTTAGAGTGCACTTCCTTGATGCTCACTGGTGAAATGAGGAAATTTCTCTTTTGAGAGAAAATTAATTGTATATCTTTTAAAAATAGGAAGGAAGGGGAGTTTAGGCTACAGTGTGTCTGTTACTGCTATCCTTACTGCATTTTTAAAACAAAGATATTTTGAGAACATTGACGGAAGGAATTTTTTTTATTTTTTTTTATTTTTTTTTTGAGAGATTGAAAAATAAATAAGTAATGGAAGAGAATGAAAATTGGGTAGGCTGGAAAAGCAAATGTTTCGGTGGACTCGTGCCCTGTGGGCCCTTATAAGTTGGCACCACTGGCTTGCTGTTCCTGTTTAGACACATTTGGTACTACTTGGTTGTTCACACTTATGCATATTCTACACAAACTTCAAAAATAAACGAATCTCACAATAATCTCTTGCCTCAATGTCAGTGCTATTAATAACCGCTTTGGCAATGCGCTAATTTGAATATACGCTGCAGCAGCAACCTTAAATGAAAACTGTGATTGCACCTTATAATTTAAACAATTATAGTATTCAGCAAATGTTACTGCTTTCTTCTGTTAGATTGCTATTCTGTTATAGAAATTTCCTGTATTTATCACTGGAGCATTTGTATTAACCTTTATTTTAGTGTCTTGAGTAATTAAAGCTCATTCTCAAATTTCCAGCTTTCTTAAAATGAATCTGATATTTGGGGATATAATTTTTTTTAATGGGGATTGACAGTATGTTGTAATCTTAAGGCTGTTCTCAAATCCAAAAAGGCAACTTTCTGACATAAGTTTTATTTTTGTTCAGAAATGCATGAAACTAGCAGGTGTTGCTGTTCAGAAACTATATCATCGAGCTGTTTTTTCCTTTTTTTTTTTGCAAACGCATTAGATCTTTCAGAAAAGAGTGTACAAGTTGGCATTTTGAACTGAATTTCTGCACGAAAGGAGAAAATCCACTTGAGAAAGGATGAAAAACATCTTTGCCACGTGATCCAAATAGCTTGTAACTCAATAGGTAATGGATTGGTCCAAAAATGGAAAACAGTTTAATTTCAAATCGCTTCCATGCTCAGGCTTTCCAATTTTATATCTTTCCGTTAAAAAATTAATTTGTAAATGTGTCAAAACATTTTGCGCTTGTTGAGAAGAGCAGTTGAGAACAGCGTTAAGTGTAACATACCGAGTTAAAATTACTTTTTCCATAAACAAATCTGAAAGTTTTCATGAACCTCTTATCGTTAAAGCATGTGCATACAAAGCAGTCACTTAATATAAGAGCTCTGTTTGTGTAATAGTATGCATTTAATTTGTCTGTCTTTAATTCTGTTTTAAGTTATTTAAGCTTGTTTTTTTATTTATTCTCGTTGTGTTTTCTTTATAGAGCATTCATTGTTTGGGATTAATCTGCAATCCAAAGGTTCTGAAATGGAAAAGAGATTTGGGAAGAGAGTTGACATCCACCCAGAAGTCCTTAATTCATCAATAACAAAGGATTTTTCATTCAAATTGAAGATTTTAATTATATTTTTAGTGTAAATACGTGTTGCAAATAAATTTTTTTTTGTCAATTTTTAATTTGTTGTTTTTACTGTTCATATTTATAGGAATGTTACTGCTTTTCTGAAAGTAATCATTTTAAATGAAAAATATCCATTAGTTTTCAGAAAATTTATTTAAAAGAAATCAAGTTCATATTTCAATTTATCAGTTTCAAATATGTTCATCTTGTATTTTGTTTAGATAGTTCCATGTCATAGTTCATTGTATTTCTGTTTTGCATTTCACATCCCTAAACACGCATTTTCATTTTTAATAATTGTCTTGTGGAACATCTCAATTTCAGTCAGATTACAATACAACGGTTAAAAAAAAACAGTGAATTGTTTTAATTCAATATTTTATTTTTAAATGGCTAAAGTAACCGATTAGTTTGCAACATAAAGGGTGTTTCATATCCAGGTATTTTATCGCATTAAGGAACACAATCTACTGAAAAACGAGTAGATTGTGCTCCAGTAGTTTCTGATCATCACCCTATCAATTAATTTGAAATACCTAGACACAAACCTCTTAATAACCAAAAAGGGGTGTCATAAAGTTGACTAAAATTTGTTTCTAAGAAATAAGTTTTAAAAACCAATATTTACTAAAAAATTGAAGTACATATTAAGCCTTATCTGATTGTTTTTTGTAATAATTTGGCTAAAAGAACTCTAAATTGTTTCTTGCCAATTGTCGAGATACATTTTCTGCTTAAATAGTCTAAAGTTTATATGAATATAACAAGACATTTTTTTAAAAATGTAATTATTTAAATCTAAATATTTTTTGTCGTATAAAACATTATGTAAGAATGCAAAAAAAAAAAAAAATAAAATAAAATAAAAAAATAAATAAATAAATAATTTAAAAAAAAAATGTGGTCATATTCATAATAGTCTGATTTTTAATGCCATACTTATTCTCTTTTCAAATATTTGCTTACAAATAAAAATTTATCCTTTATACTATTCCCACAATATTTGAATTCTAGATGAAATTTTATCCCAGGATACAAAATTTCAAGTCTTTTGACCCAGTTATTTATGAATGTTTAAAGTTTGAAACCTCTCATGTCGAATTTGTTATTTATCATAGGGAAATTTCAATGTGTATGGTTTTTTAAACGTAACACAAATTGCTGAATACGATGAACTGAAATTCTTAATTTGCATAATTGAAGCTTCTAGAAATCTTTTTTTTTTTTTTTTTAACAAATATTTTATAAGTTCAAATATTTTTTTAAACTATCTGCTTTTGTAAATTTTGAAAGATAAATGGCACATATATTTTACAGAAATAGATTTTAGAAGTTTTGAATATAGATTGCAGCTTGCTGCATCCAACTGCCTTTTAGTTATGTTTAAAAAAACTATGTGCATTCTAATCAGTTTTTGAACAATAGTCAATTTACATTATTTTTAATACATTCATACCAGTCATATTTACATGATGTGCAGCAAAGTCTCAACTTATAACAGTTTGAAAAGGGAAGCTGAACAATGTCAGCATAGTTCCTGAAGCCTATCTGTAGGTCCAGTGGTTTGCTAATTTATATTTGCAGTATCCTTACTTACTCTTTTTACAAGGACCACATTAATTTACGGTTGCTGGGCATACAAAAATGAAGATAATTTTTACAAGCATAATGTTAATTTAAGAGCAGTGACCGTAAAAATATTAACAAACCTATTACGAGCATAATGTTAATTTACGGCCAGTGACTATATAAAAAATTAAGGAACATATTACGGGCATAATGTTAATTTATGGCCAGTGACCATAAAAAAATTAAGGAACTTATTACGGGCATAATGTTAATTTATGGCCAGTGACCGTAAAAATATTAAGGAATTTATTACGGGCATAATGTTAATTTATGGCCAGTGACCGTAAAAAAATTAAGGAACTTATTACGGGCATAATGTTAATTTATGGCCAGTGACCGTAAAAATATTAAGGAATTTATTACGGGCATTATGTTAATTTACGGCCAGTGACTTTAAATTTTACGGGCAAAAGTTTACGGGTAAATTTGTATTTTTACGGTCATGGCAGCTTTATGGTCATAACATTATTTTTACGGTCAGTGACTGGCACACTTTTTGCCAGTCAGTGACCGTAATTTAACGGTGAAATTTCTTAGAGTGTACTGTAGTATAAAATTATGGTTTAACGTGGAAATTTTTATCAAAAATTGTTAAACACACAAAAGGATTATTACTTCACATGAAAAATGGAATGAGGTTAAAATACCTATAGAATATACAGTATAGCATTTATCATTTGTGATTTCTTTTTAGAAGTGAAAACTGATTTTGTATTTAACTTGACATTCTCAGTATTATTTCGTACTTTCTAAATTGCCTCAGTTAAGACAGCTAGGTTGAAGAAAAGTATCCCTTCGAAGATTATTTCATCGAAGAAGCCTGTGACTGTGCTATAATAATACTACAACAGGAACAGTATATGCTATTTAAATGGTTGCCCAGTTGCTGAGCAATTCCACGCCCCGGCTATGAGTAATCAAATGTGTATCGCCCCCTGAATACTAGGCCTGATCGCTGACACAAAAGCGGATTTTTTTAAACATAAGTACGGTCCCTTAAATTTTGACACCAGTATTTTATAGAAAAAAATTTTGACTTGTTTAATCTCAGAAAAATAAAGCGGAAAAAACGTTTAAAAATTATCGGTGCCAAAATTTAAGGGACCGTACATATGCTGAAACAAATCCAACTTGGCAGCCGCCATTTTTGTGACACCGTTCAGGCCTATTATACAGGGGGTGGTGCTATTTTATCATTAGGGAGAAATAGGAAAAGTCTAGCAGTAGTGCATTGTAAAAAACAAATCCGTTAAAATACAGAAATAGTACTGGCGTCTTGATTGCCAGTATAATTTCCGCATTTTAACGAATTTGTTTTTACAGTGTACTTAACCGTACTACAGTATAAAATACTGGGTAAATTCACTTTAAAAATTTAAATAAAATATCAAATAACTTTTTCCGGTGTTAAGCTTTTTCAGTATTTTTTGAATGATGAAATCATATCGAAATATACACGTTTTGTTTTATTTTCAACTGTTGGATTAAAAATTTTCTCATCACAAATTTGTGTTATTAATTCAGCTTATAGCCAGATATGGCGTTTACTGTGTACTGGATTCGATAATCAAGGCTTTTATTTTACATTTTCTTTGAAAAAAGAGGACCATACATATATTTAAATGTACAAATTCCAAAAATAAATGATTCACATCGCTTAGGATAAACGACAGCCTATTTCGAAAAGTATTTATACAAATACGGTATTATATGAAATAAATAAACCTAACAGAATGAATTATACAAACCTTTCCAATAATTTTTTTTTTCAATTAAAACTTTAAATTTAATAGGGACTTAAAAAATTATGTCATTCTCATTCTGACGCATGGAAAAAATGTTCGTGAGCAGGCAATTTAAGAGTAAAAATCCGTATTTTAGCATAGAATAATGGAAGGTTTTTTTACAAATATAAAATAATAAGTTTGCAAAACGATCTTTTTTTTTTTTTTTTTTTTTTTTTTTTTTTGTATTTTCTGAATAATATAAACATTTAAAATTGCTCTTGAGCTAAGATCTGGACCGTGTATTGGTATACACAGTTGATCAGTAGCGCAGTTACCGTATAAAATTATCTCAAGAGAAGTAATATATATATTTTTTTTTATTAATTTCGTTCCACTCTCCAATTATTAGTTTCGTTAGCACAGTTCATTAGAGTAGTTATTTTTATTTATTTATTTATTTTGAAGGAGAGAAATCCAATAATGAAAATTTTACCTTCGACTGGTAATACAGAAGAAATACATGGCACAGTACAGTAAGTCCGGCTAACTCACTACATATGAATCTAAAAAAGATATATAAAACTTGAACCGTGGATATAATTTACTTCAGTGGTCTCTTATAACCGGGAACTTGCTGTGTCTTCTGTTACATGAAGCTTTTCTTAAAATATTGGGCATCCACAAAAAATTACACTTTTCATATTTTACACACAATTCACATTTTAAATTCTACGTGAATTACACCATGTTTCCTGTAGAAAATTGCTGTTGGTCATGGATTCACCAAAGAATATGGCAACATTAATTTTGGAAAGTGAGCAATAACCTACGCTTCACTCGTCATTTTTTATCATTTTTGACTTCTTGTTTTTATTTCTTTTGTCCTACGTAATTCCTGATGAGTACAGATATCGAGTAAAGAACTACTAACTTGTTGGTAAAGCCGGCTTCGATAAGGGATCGTAAAACGGTTTATAGAAATCCATTAAATCTCCGGCACCATAAACTGTCGACGTATCGAGGCAGCATAAGATCCTTTTACGACAGTTTCTTCGAATATTTTCTCGTAGCAATATATATCGGTAACTACTTTTGCTTCACTCGTCTAGGAATAACTTTCTTCGTGTTAGAAGATTTTTTATAGCACCTGAAAAAGATTTAATGATTCCCTTACGTGATATTTCCCCCCTTTTCTGGTATTAAAAAGTTTGTCACGGTGGAGTTGATAAATACCGGATCTTTCATGAATCCGTTTACATTTCAAGAAATCATAAAAAATTTAACGAATTGCGGTTTGCAGCATAAGCATTTTCAAAGAGTTGGATTTTTTTGGCAAAGGAAAACAAATACTAGTTAAAATTTTCTCCGAGAGGTGGCACTATTAAAGTCTATTATCTATATTATAAAGGACAAACATATCTGTGCGTAACGCATACGTCATTCTGCGAATGGCAACACTCTGAAATTTGAAATGAAATTTCGGTTTTGCAATTTTCGCTACTGCAAATTTTTAAACTTCTAAATATCGCACAGTTTCAATTTTTACACCGTCGTACAGGGAAAAAATATACTTTTAAATGCAATTTGTTTGAAAGCTCTATCTCAATTTATTTTTGAGATATTAATTTTTTTTATTGTTTTTAGTACCAATTTTGTAATTGTGGCAACTGAAGTACACCATTTCTATTAAAAGTAAAGGGAAAATAGTCATGATTTATTTATCCTTTTTGATACCATTTTCACATTACAAATAAAAGTAACTTTTTTTTATAATTTTTGAACAGAAAATGACGTAGCTATTAAAAAAAAAAAAAAATACGCATATTTCTTCATAAATCAGTTACATTTCAATATTTTTTTACATTACGCTGATACTGAATTTGAGACGCTAGGCAAAATGAATCAGTGAGTAAAAATGATGTCATATTTAAGAAAAAACGATCATTTTCTTTGATAAAACTAAATATTTGACCAATACTAAATGGCCAATGCTATGACTATTAAAGGCAAATTTCTGAATTTTTTATTCGCGGGTACTGAGATTAGAACTTAAAGTTTGTATTACGTATTCTAATACAGTTTAATTTTTCAATAATTTAAGCAGCTGAAGTTTGTGAAAATAGCATTTTGATAATTTTAGATTTAAAATATTATTTGTTTTAACAGTTAGACAACCAATATAAGATGAATTTTTTATTGTAATTATTTTTGTAGGTTTATCATAAATTTGATCTAATAGTTTCTTTCTAAACATTTTACTTCGTCGAATTTCGACGGGTTCCAACTCGTATTATTAAAAGACAAAACAATTCGAAAACTGTACGTCAAAAAAGGCAAATGAGGTGAGTTTGTACTATAACTAGTTTTATAAATATTCAGATCTTCGTGCAATATCTGTTGCACTCTTATGCAAAAAATGCATGAATGCAGAATTTATTACGATTCTGTAGATTGAATTCAGTAATACGGAAAGTAATAGAGGACCCCATCTTAAATAGGGTGTTATCACTATGGCAACATAGAATCATTACCTATCTGATGGAAGATATCTCGTATAATCCCCAAATCAAAGATTCGGAACCTTTTTTCTCCCTCTTTCCATCGCCGCAGAAATATAACATCATTAAAAAGTTCAAAGTGGAAGATCTCTTATCGGCCAATAAATAAAAAGAAAAGAAACAGAAGGACTGCATCTACTTCCTTCCTTTTATTTTATGTGAAAATATGCAATATATCTTAGCCATGTGGAAAACGCATATGGTTTTTTCTGGTTCGCAAAAGAACTCAGAAGCAATATAATTGACTGTTTTTTAAACTGAACACTCTCTACAGAACATTATTTCATTTTGACTTTAATATAAATACCCAATTATGCTTAATTGGACGATTGCATCAAAGTGCCGAAAATACATCCAATATACTTGTAAAATTTAATGATGTAACACGCGTGACTATAATATTTTTTTAATTCACTTCTCAATGCGATCTTGAACAAGCAAGACGCAAAATGTTTTCACTGCTCTTTCTTTAATATGCATAATTAAATTTCTCTCTTTCTTTCCTATCAAAGAAGCTGTTTCATAATGTGCACCAATCTCACACACTCGCCAGTATAAGATGATTAATCTCACACTTACGTTACGATGCCTGACTTACCCGGTAAATGGATAATTCAAACCATGCGGATATCTATATAAAAGGTAAGAGATTTATTTATTCTTTTTTTGCTATGATGAGGCAGAGCGCTGTATGCATTTATAGAATATGATTAATTGAGAAGCGTGTGAACTCACGCCAAGAACTGTTAGGGATACGTCAGGGTTACAATTTTATCTAACATTATCAACCTGGCAACCTAGAATCATTACCTATCATGGGATATCATTGAATGAATTTCGTATGATAGGATTTAATAGAATGAAGAAAACATTTATTAATATCTTTTTAAGTTTTGATTAGATTTTTATAAAATTTGAAAGGACTCGATAAAATTCTGCAACGATTATATGTATTAAATATTAAAAGTTCCTAATGTACCCCAGGCTGAGTGTTTTTGCGATGTTATATGGGGCAGACGGACGGACGGACGGACTAGACTATAGGTGCTACGTATTTATCTAATTCCGAACGCACCTAAAAATCATCAATTTATGAATTGCGGTTTGCAGCATAAGAATTTTCAAATAGTCGGATTTTTTTGGAAAAGGAAAACAACTAGTTCAATTTTTTCCCAACAGGTGGCACTGCTAAAGTCTACATTATTAAAAGACAAAAAAAAAAAATATCGAGATTGTGTATCATGTATTTACTTGAACCTTGAGATACTACAAGTGCGAATAAATATTTGTTATCTATCTCAGTATTATTTACTATGTCTTTTATTAAAGTTTTTATCTTTTTCACTGTAAACTGAAATGTCTTAAATTCAGACATTTAAGTGTCTGAAACGGAGTGTTCAATTTTCAGACGTTTTAAAGTGTCTTAATTTTTAAGACACCTGTATGCGTCTGAATTTCAAACACTTCAAATGTCTGAATTGCATCCATGTTTGACCACTGCAAGAAACATTTTTTCACCTTTTTTTTTCTTTCGTAAGCATTATACGGTGTAATATATATATATATATATATATATCCCTAAAAATATGGAAACTGTAGCCCCTCGAGACTCCAGTATAATTTACATATTTTAATTGAAATTTTCTGATGTAAATTCCAGAAAAAAATCCATTTATTTTGCATATTTCTGTATTTAAAAATTTCCATTTAAAAGATAAAACATAATTTTTCAAGAACTAATCTCCATATTTTATATACAACCACTAACCAAAGGCCATCTGAATTATATAGTATTCATTCCAAACTAGAGTAAACTTTAACACTTACCACAGGTGGGATTCGATCCAGGGTCCTCAGCGTAGGAGAAGGGCGCGCTAACCACTCGGCTACGACTTCGTCGGCAGATTTTTCAAAATAATGTTATTCATCAAGCACAAGCAATGTTTTTAAGGAGACCGGGAAAGCCCTATCTCCGCCATGTTAAATTCACCAACTTTATGTACCTTTTTCTCAGAAATTGTGAAAGATAGAGATCTAGATTTTTTAGAGTAGACAGAATAACATACTTTACGTATTTTAACAGACCATTTTCGTTCTATGTGAAACTCAAAATTAATTATTAATTATTTATTGAAAATCATTTTTAAATTAGCATTTTTGGTAAGATTTCACTGCCTAAAATAAATAATTTTCAACAAATCATTAAATCCCAGAGTTAAAGTATACAATATAACATAACACAAATATTTAAAAAAAATCTGAGTTCTTAAGTTTAATAGATATTGAAAAAAAGAAACATAAACATGAAAAATCCAAGTTTTGAGAAAAAGTCGTGAAATATGAAATAATGAATAATAAATGAATAATTTCAATACTTATTTTTTCATATATAAATATGTGTGACACATCGTTGGATATTTAATGATATAAAAAAGTAAAAATCGATTTTTTGGTGAATTTTGCTTTCCCGGTCCCCTTAAGTAGCAGTAAGTTTTTTTCCAATTTAGTATCATTCTGAACAGTTTATACACAGTGCTGTAGTCGTAAAAAAAAACACAGGGTACACGTATGGCAGAGGGTATACGCCAGTGGTTCCCAACGTGGGGCGTACGCCCCACAGGGGGGCAATATGGCTTTTCAGGGGGGCAATTTCAGACTTCTTATTAACAAATTTTCTGTCATTTTTTTCTAATGAAAGTAGTGTCTTAGTCTAAAATTAGAAATAATAGATGAAAAAATTTAAAAATAACTGAATAAAAATTAATTTCCGAAACGATCCCATTTAAAAATTCAAAAATACACTGACACCGAAATAATTATATGGATTATCTTCTATAATTTGAAACCTTTTATTTAATAAAGAATCATTTAATTTCTCTGGTTTTAATACTATTTTAGTAAATTGCACCTCTTTTTTTTTACTATTTATTTTAAAAAAAAAAACTTGTACATCTATTCATAGTGTAATATGCCCCACGAGGGAAATTTTACATAGGAAATTTTGTAGAGTACATCTAAAATTGACTATTTGGGCATGTTTAATCTAAAAAATGTTTTGAATAATAAAAATGAGGTGCTACATTTATGAAATTAATAAAACCCCGTGTGCTTCACGGAAGGAAAGTGTTGAAAGTAAACTTCTTATGGGTCTTCTGCAGACCACATACAGAATATGAAATTCATGACATATGCATTTTAAAATTTTAAATTGGAGAAAGCATGGGGCCCAAATAATAATAATGGGGAAAAAATCCGCTATCAAAGAAGTATGTTATGGGAGGAAAGGTAAGTAGTAACTTAAACTGGATAAAAGTGTGAACCCGGAAATGCTTCTTGTGAATTATGTTATCCATACAGTCTTGGCGATAAACAAATATCACTTATTCTTAATGAAGTACTAAAATCCATTATAAAATGTATCAATTCTATCAGATATTATACAAAATATGAAAATGTTTTCAAGAAATTTTGCGAAAATAAAAATGTAGACTGTTTGTCAGTTATAAAATTTGAGGTAAGTTGCCAAAAAACAATAAAACGATGTAAATGCGAAGATCCATGGCATCACTGCATTCATGGAGCTAGGTTAAAAGCATATTTGTAACTAAAAAAAATATGATTTTGATAAATTAAAGAATGTGAAATCACTTATGATGGATTTAATGCTATTTTCGGATCCATCTGGGAAAATGGAAGTTTATTTTTTATGTGACAATATTTATATAATATAGAAGGGAGGGGGGGTGGGGGATCATGATTTTAGAGATGCCTAGGTGGGGCACGGCCAAAAAAAGGTTGGGAACCACTGGTATAGGCTAAAGTCATTAACGTCATGTATCGACTTTTCGCTGTAGTTTTATTTCTAGATAGATTACTTTGACTACAGGAGATGGCGCCACTATTCATTTTCAAAAATTGAAGGTTTAATTTCCACTCCAAATTGGAAATGTATAAATTTTAATTCATTTTTGTTCTTAAATCATGTAATTGGCAGATGATGTTATTCAGAAAATATGTGATCGAAATAAGTTTTCTATTTTTTGATGAATAAATTACCTATCGAATTATAAGCGATCCTCTTTAAACAGGTTTCTATAACAGTAGGTATCGCAAGTATTATGCAATCAAACTTTTTAAGAAGGAATCGAATAAGACTGGGCAAAATTTCGCTTTCAGCATGGTTATATCGTATATTTTTAAACGTACTACTAAAAATTATTTGCTAACTGTATTTCAATTAACAGTAAATAAAACTGAAGTAAACCTCTGTATAACGGAAATTTCGCTGAAATGAAAAATTTCATGATTTCTTGGAAATAACACACTGGTATGAATATAAATAAATAAATCCTGTCTAATATAGGTGATTTTTGAAAAGGGGGTTGAATTATATGGGTTTGTCCTAGAAAGGTTATATTTTATCTTTTAAATGGAACTTTTTAAATACAGAAATATGCAAAAAAAAAAAAAAAAAAAAAAAAAAAAAAAAAAAAAAAAAAAATGGAAAATTTTCTGGAATGTACGGAAAAAAAATTACATTAAAATAAATAACGTAAATGGACGTCTGAATAGACAGTACAATTTCCATATTTTAACGGATACTTTTTACAGTGATATAAAGCTTACAAAAAAGTGAAAAAAACGGCTGCCTATTGCTGAACAGGCAGGTTGATCAAAGATGGATGCGATTCAGACGTTTCAACCGTCTTAAATTCAGACGGATACACGTGTCTTAAAAATTAAGACACTTTAAAACGTCTGAAAATTGAACACTCCATTTTCAGACACTTAAGTGTCTGAATTTCAGACATTTCAGTTTACAGTGTTTATACCATGATCATAGTAAGACACTTAAGTGTCTTAATTTCAGACACCTATGATGTCTGAAATTACATATTCAGACACTTAAGTGTCTGAATTACTTTTTCAGTCACATAAGTGTCTGAATTTAAGACGCCTTTATTTGCAGTGTTGAGTGCAAATAAATACCTGTTATATAATCTCAATATTTTTTATGCCTTTTAATGACGTGGAACTTAAGGATTGTTACCAGTTAGTACGGAAATTCCACTCTCTATTGCTAAACCTTATGGGCTTGGAATGCATCCATATTTTTCGGATATCTCCTCGGAAAATTAAAATTTTTACCTTCTGTTTTCTGTATGCTCTTCTTTCTGAATATTGCTTTTTTTTTTTTTTTTTTTTTTTTTTTTTTTCCCAAAATGCTTCTAAAATATACATTTAATTTTATATTTTACGTGTTAAAGCCTAAGTGAAGCAGGTGAAGCAGGCGAGTTGTAAGTAAGATTTTAACACTTTTGAATAAAACTAACAATGCATTTTGAAGCAGGTGAGTTGTAAGTAAGATTTAAATACTTTACATAAAACTAACAATGCATTTTGAAGCAGGTGAGTATGAGTTGTAAGTAAGATTTTGACACTTTAAATAAAACTAACAATGCATTTTGAAGCAGGTGAGTTATAAGTAAGATTTTAACACTTTAAATAAAACTAACAATGCATTTAAAAAATATTTGGTTCAATAAAAAAGAAAGAACATTCTTCAAGAAAAGCATGCAGAAAACATGAGAATTTTTTTTAATTTTCCAAGAAGAAATTGGAAAAATTCGGAGATGCTCCAGCAATGGCGGATCCAAGGGGGGGGGGGGGGAGGTCACGGGGTTCATGACCCCCCACCCCACCCCCCGAACGAAAAAAATTTCTAAACGACATTTGAAAAAGGAAATATACATTAAATTCTTTTAAATTTACCCCTTGCTCAACAATGAGAATCTTATTGAACCTTTAAAACTATATCTAAATCCAAAGTAGGTAATTTCTGACACATCCATGAAGTCATTTTGAATCTCAGATGCAAGACATTTGCAAATGCCCTTATTCAGAACAAATATGATTGATTAACATTTCCCATTTTTCGATAAAGGCAAAGAATCTTTCGAAAAATCTGTTAAGTTTAATTCCCCAGATGTTCTTCGGCAACTGCTAAAAGTGATTAATAAAATAAAAGAAAGAACTTGTTACTAAACACAGATCATTTTAACAAGCAAATTTACGAACTGTTTCTTTACTTCCGCATTTAATAATGAGTGCTATTGCAGCCCACTTGAGTAACTCTCTAAAGCATATGTTCTAATAACTAAGATTTCATCACTAATATGTAACTAAAAGGAACATCTGAACATTTTGACTGTTGCCAGACACCTTTAATTATTATATATTTTTTTCTACGCTGCGAATATGTGTTTTAGCAGCTTTATGTATTATCACTCTTAATCATGTAGCCTCTCTGTTAACACGGAGTTTCTTATACTCCAGTAATATGTTTAATTATAAGTATTTAAAGCTAAAAGTTGAATCTTTCTTTATCGTAAAAACACACAATACTAATTCATATTACATTATATCTTCCCATGGATTTAGCGATTCATATTAAGCTCTCAAAGGATACTTCAAAGGATAAATAATGCTTCACAAAATAAAATAAAAATAATTTCTTCAAGAAGCTTTTGGATAAATCCCTGACCACGCCACACCGATGAAGTTATATGTCATCGCGATATTGATGAATCCCAGGTAAGAGCATTTTACCTATTTCCATTTCAAAAGCAGCATAGCCACAAGAGATTTTTTCTAATTGTTTAAATATGAGACAGCGAATTCCTGCTATCGAGAATGGGGTGCTTTTGGCTTGATAGGCCACTTAAACTCCAACAAAAAGATTAATGAGACAGATAAAGTGCTCATGTTTAGCGAAAAAGAAGAAAAATTTTATATAGTGGCTTAGATTATAATTATTAAAAGTATTCATGTTCTGAATAAAAAAAAAATAATAAAAAGATGCTGCATTGAATAAAAAAAAAAAAATGAATGTTATTGTACCAGAAATATAAAGGTGAATGAAAAAGAAACATTTATATATTTATGTTTTATGTAATGAACATTTAAATAATTAGTGAATGAACAATTTGTTGGTTGTGAGTAATAATAAAAAAAAAAAAAAAGAAATCGTTCATTTTACAGTAAATAAATAAATAAAAAGGAAATAGGTTGGTCGCATAAACAAATAAAAATAAACATGGCAGGGATAAAAGAAACTCAAATAGTCGAAAAATTAAATTCGACAAATTACTCAAATTGGAAATTTCGCGCAGAAATGATTTTAATAAAAGAAGAATTGTTTGATGTAATAACACAAAATCCCCCAGATCCAATTAACACGGACTGGACGAAGAGGGACCGTAAAGCACGTGCAATTATCAACTTGAGTATTGAAGACTCACAGATCGTGCATGTAAAGCACTTAAACACTGCCAGAGAAACCTGGCAAGCTTTAAAAACAATTCATGAAAGGGCTAATCTCTCAAGCAAGTTATATTTGCTGAGAAAATTATACGGAGCAAAACTCCCAGAAAACGGCAATCTAATAAAACACATTACACATATTTTAGAACTTGTTGATAAACTTTCAGCCATAGGCGAAACTATTAATGACTCGCACATTTCAGCTCTGTTACTTTGTTCATTACCACCTAGCTACAACACCTTAATTATAGCCCTCGAGGCCCGTCCAGAAAATGAACTTAATTCAGAGTTTATAAAAGGAAAACTCACTGATGAATATACAAGACGTTTAGAAAACACAGATCAGAGCGAGAATTCCTCAAAAGCGTTTAAAACGCATAAAAAGTTTCCGGCTGAACACTATAATAAAAAGGACAAACAGTGCACATACTGTAAATTAAAAAACCATACATACAGGGAGTGCTGGCATCTTAAGAACAGAAACACTTACTCACCGTCACAAAAACAACAGCCGCACAAATCCAAGTATTACACATCATCGTTATGTTATGAAGACGCAAACTATTATAGAGAAAACAAAAACCGTGAAACAGAACCAATTCGGATTAACAAAACACAGGGCAATTCAGGAAAAGGCAGCGACGCAGCTTTTTTAGTCCAGAAACCAGGAAAACAAACCTGGATAATCGACTCAGGTTCATCGACACACATTCTAAACAGTAAAGATGCATTCACTAAGTTTAACGACACTGAAAAGACGACAGTCATCATTGCCAATGGCAAAACGCTGAATTCACACGGTACAGGTGAAACGACATTTAAAACAAAAACATCCGATGGAGGGATAAACACAATCACATTAAAAGAAGTATTATACGTACCAGAATTAGAATCGAACCTCATATCGGTAAGCAAAGCAACACAGAATGGCTATAAATTAATTTTCGATAAAGAAAAATGCACGTTATCCCGAAACGGGAATATTTATCTTGAAGCAAGAATGAAAAATAATTTATATCAAGTCGAATTATTAGAAAGCGCTGAAACTAATAAAGTAAACATTGCACATGAATGTAAAAATAAAAATTGCATAGAAGTTTGGCACAAACGACTTGGCCATCGTAACTATAATGCGATAAAAGAATTAATAAATAAAAACTTAGCAGACGGTATAAAAATAAATAACTGTAATCATAATGCATTGTGTGAAATATGTATCCAAACAAAAATAAGTGATGCCCCATATCCGAAATCAACAAACTGTCCCAAAACAGGCAAAGTGCTCGATCTGATACACACGGACGTGTGCACATCTATCGGTACACCTACTATCGGGGGAAAAACAATGTTCGTCACTTTTATAGACGACTATTCAAGGTTCACAGTAATTTACTTACTTTCGCATAAAAATGAAGTTCACGAAAAGTTAAAAGATTATGTAGCCATGGTGAAAACCCAATTCGGCAGATTCCCTAAAGCTATTAGATCCGATAATGGAGGGGAATATTTAGGTAAACAAACGGAAGAATACCTAAGGGCAAGAGGTATCCAACACCAGTTTACTGTACCATTTTGTCCGAGCCAAAACGGCGTAGCGGAAAGAAAGAATAGGTCATTATTAGATATGACTAGGAGTCTACTCTCCGAAGCAGGCTTACCTCAAAAATTCTGGGGAGAAGCCATAAATACCGCCAATCACCTGCAGAATAGGCTACCAACCAAAATAACAAACAAAACACCGTTCGAAATTTGGTTCAACCGAAAACCCACCTTACACTACCTGCGTACATTCGGCTGTAAAGCTTATGCCTATATACAAAAACATCAGCGAAACAAATTAGATGATAGAGCGCAGGAAGGAATACTTGTGGGGTATGACAATAAATCAAAAGGTTACCGTATATTTACAAAAGAAAACAAAATAATAATAGCGAGAACAGTTAAATTTATAGAAAATTGCGAAAACAACTTAAAAGAAAGCGAAGAGGTAGAAAACTCAGACAATGACAACAACTACATTCAAACAGAGTTAAGTAATTCGGACGAAGAACCAACCGCGTCCAAACAACCCGACGTAGAACCGAGAAGGTCTCAGAGGTCAAATAGAGGAGTACCACCCGACAGATACGTATGTCACGTAAAAACAAATGACACATTCGAACCAACCGATTTTTATGACATAGCAAACATGAACAACCCAGTAGAAAAAGAAAATTGGCTCAAAGCCGCTCAACAAGAAATCCACTCATTAAAGAAAAATAAAACTTGGGACTTAGTGGATCCCCCACCAAATAAGAAAATTATTGGTTGTAAATGGATTTTTAAGAGAAAGTTAGATAATTTAGGAAATGTACAAAAATACAAGGCCCGTTTAGTAGCGAAAGGATATAATCAGAAGTACGGCGAAGATTATGATGAAACCTTCGCACCCGTAGTTTCACACACAACAATCCGCACATTTTTAGCCTCAGCGGCATATAAAAATCTTTCTGTTCAACACATTGACATCGACACTGCATTTCTTCACGGCGAAATAGAAGAAGAAATTTTCATGAAACAACCAGAGGGTTTTATAGAAAAAAATTGTGAAAACAAAGTGTGTAAACTGAATAAAACAATCTACGGCTTAAAGCAGGCAGCTAGAGCCTGGCACAAAAAGATCGCAGAATCATTAAAAAACATGAATTTTGTGCAAAGCACTGCTGACTCATGTTTGTTTACTAGAAAAGAAAAGGAAAATTTCACTTATATCATCGTCTACGTTGACGATATTTTAATCGCGAGTAAAAGTGAAATAATTAAAGATGTAATAAAACAATTGCAAAATGAGTACGGAGTAAAAGACTTAGGCGAAATAAGTCAGTACCTAGGAACCAACATAATCAAAACGAATGATGGTTACAAATTAAACCAAAAGTCAAAAATAGAAGATTTGGTTAGAAAGTTAAATTTAACAGATGCAAGACCTATTGGTACACCAATGGAAGTAGGTTTCTATAAATTAGAAGATAGCGACAATTTACTTCCGAACAATAAAAAGTTTAGGCAAGCGATCGGTTCGCTCTTGTATATTGCCACAGTCACTCGACCCGACATTATGGCACCAGTAAATATACTTAGTAGGAGAAGTGCAACGCCACGCGAGAAGGATTGGAAAGCGGCAAAAAGAATTATTATTTACCTCAATTGCACAAAAAACCTATGCCTAACAATAAGCAAAAATAAACCACCAATACTCATCGCGTATGCTGATGCTGATTGGGCTGGGGACACTAAAAATAGAAAATCAACCACCGGCAATATTTTTTTTCTGGGTGATAATCCCATTCAATGGACTACAAAATTACAGTCAAGCATTGCATATTCTTCCGCTGAAGCGGAATATGTTGCTGCAGCAACCGCAGGACAAGAAATTTTATGGCTATTAAAACTGCTAGAAGATCTTAACTTGAATCAAGTAAAACCTATTTTACTTTACCATGACAACCAAAGCAGTATAAAGATGATAGAAAATGAAAAATTTTCGAAGCGGACAAAACATATTGATATCCGCTTTCACGCCATAAGACAATTAAAGGAGGATAAAATTATCGAATTAAAATATTGTCCCACGCAATACATGATTGCTGACTGCTTGACAAAGCCCACACCCAAACCTCAACTTTTGTGTGACATCAAGACTATGAACTTGTTACCTTATCCATCTGAGGAGATTAAGGAGGGGTGTTAAGTTTAATTCCCCAGATGTTCTTCGGCAACTGCTAAAAGTGATTAATAAAATAAAAGAAAGAACTTGTTACTAAACACAGATCATTTTAACAAGCAAATTTACGAACTGTTTCTTTACTTCCGCATTTAATAATGAGTGCTATTGCAGCCCACTTGAGTAACTCTCTAAAGCATATGTTCTAATAACTAAGATTTCATCACTAATATGTAACTAAAAGGAACATCTGAACATTTTGACTGTTGCCAGACACCTTTAATTATTATATATTTTTTTCTACGCTGCGAATATGTGTTTTAGCAGCTTTATGTATTATCACTCTTAATCATGTAGCCTCTCTGTTAACACGGAGTTTCTTATACTCCAGTAATATGTTTAATTATAAGTATTTAAAGCTAAAAGTTGAATCTTTCTTTATCGTAAAAACACACAATACTAATTCATATTACATTATATCTTCCCATGGATTTAGCGATTCATATTAAGCTCTCAAAGGATACTTCAAAGGATAAATAATGCTTCACAAAATAAAATAAAAATAATTTCTTCAAGAAGCTTTTGGATAAATCCCTGACCACGCCACACCGATGAAGTTATATGTCATCGCGATATTGATGAATCCCAGGTAAGAGCATTTTACCTATTTCCATTTCAAAAGCAGCATAGCCACAAGAGATTTTTTCTAATTGTTTAAATATGAGACAGCGAATTCCTGCTATCGAGAATGGGGTGCTTTTGGCTTGATAGGCCACTTAAACTCCAACAAAATCTCGGTAAAATGTGGTGTTTTTAACTGAATTTCAGACGGCGACAGCCAGTTGCTCCCTCAACACAGCATTTTTGTAGCTGTCAAGTCCTAGAAATTGGATTAAAATGCTCAATTTCTGTGTGATTTTTTACCTTTATAAGGAAATGCGAAATTCTTCAATTCCTTGGTACCTGAATAAAATGCGTACATTTTATATTTTTAACCCTAGATCTACCGGGAATTTTATTCAAGTTTTAATAAAACGTTCTACACCAGAATTTTTATTTAAAACTATTTAACTTATTTATTTACCTTATTTTTGTCTGGTTTATATACTTAGTTTATTTTAAAGAAATTTCTGGTTTGAATGAATATTTTGTATGTACCTGTCGGGTCCAATGGACCCGTCTGGTAGACGGAGGGTTAAGAATGTTAATGCAATTTTTTAGTATTTCCGAATGAAAATGACTTCCCGAAAGTATCAGAAGTGTAGCCATTTTGGATATGAGAACAGCCTCTAATATAAAAATTGCTTATTAAGAGATACGCCGCCCCCATCCCCCAACCAAAAACAAGTTGAAAATTGCTCGCCAAGCGTGGCAAATGAGGTGCGTTCGTACTATAATTAGTTTTATAAATATTGTTTGGTTTTTGCCCGGCATATTGTACTGAATGTATATTTTAGCCCACTTCATAAGTGCATATTAATTTCATTCTGTATGAAAGGCTGTAACATCATTAAAATGCACTTTCTATAATTTTTTCCTATTGGCCGTAATGTAACGGAAAATGTTGACTGTCCCTGTAATCAAACTATACATCCGATTTTCATAAAATTTGAAATGACTCGATAAAATTTTGCAACAATTATATATTTAAAATTCCAGACCATTCGGAAGGCGGTAACATCATTAAAATGCACCTGCAATAAATAATTCCCATTGGCCGTAATGTAAAGGAAAACTTTTGAGTGTCCCTGTAATTAAACTATACATCCGATTTTTATAAAATTTGAAATAGCTCGACAAAATTGTGCAACAATTATATATTTAAAATTTAAGACCATTCGGAATGCTGTAACATCATTAAAATGCACTTGCAATAATTTTTTCCCATTGGCTGTAATGTAACGGAAAATTTTGACTGCCCCTGTCATTAAACTATGCATTCGATTTTCATAAAATTTGAAATGACTCGATAAAATTTTGCAACAATTATATATTTAAAATTTCAGATCATTCGCTTAGGTAGTTTTTGCTCTGTTATATGCGGACAAACGGACTGAACGACGACTATAGGTGCTACATATTTATATAATTACGAATGCACCTAAAAAAGGATGCATGACTCCCTCTAAATGAAGGGCTGGATTCGCCCTTGTTCTCTCCAAGCCCATAGGTTTTACAGAGAGGGGAATTCCACAGCCTGACTGATGAGAAGCCTTAAGGATGTTGTCAAATCTAAAGAGGCAACTTTATGACATAAGTTTTAATACATTTTTGTTCGGAAACGCATGAAATTGGCAGGTGTTGTAATTCAGAAACTAATGTGATTGTAAAGCTACAGAAAATGGATGCGAGATTTTATTTAAAAATGATAAATGTAAGTTAACGTATAATGGAATAACTCGCCTGGAAGCGGTAAAGAAAAATAACTTATATGAAATTCAAACAGCAAATGAAAGCGCAAACATAAACTATGTAAATAAGACTTACATTTGTAAGGACAATAATTGCATAGAATTATGGCACAGAAGGTTTGGCCATAAAAATTTTGCAACTATCAAACAAATCGAAGAAAAACACCTAGCAATAGGAATACAAATTAATAATTGTAAACATAACACAACTTGCGAAACTTGTATCAAAACAAAGCTAACAGATGCACCTTACCCAAAATTAGCAGATTATAGAGCCACTAAACGATTAGCGTTGATACACACTGATGTATGTGGGCCTTTCCAGACACCGACCATAGGCGGAAAAACATACTTCTTAACATTTGTAGATGATTATTCCAGATTCACAATTCTGTTATTTATTATCAAAGAAATCAGAAGTTTATGAAAAACTTAAGGAATTTGTTGCCTTAGTTAGTAATAAATTTGGCGAAAAGCCGAAAAATATAAGAATAGACAATGGAGGGGAATTTAACAATGATTTTTGTGGATAATTATCTCATAAAAAAGGCATAAAGCACCAACACACTGTTCCGTACTCTCCAAGCCAAAATGGCGTAGCTGAACGTAAAAACAGAACTTTAATTGAAATGACGAGAGCTTTGCTTAGCGAAGCAAACTTGCCTCAAAAATTCTGGGATGAAGCTATCTGTACGGCGAATCACCTGCAAAACCGCTTGCCAACAAAAGCTAATGAAAAGTCCCCATATGAGCTTTGGAATGAACGTTCACCAAACTTGCATTACATTAGAGTATTCGGCTGTAAAGCCTTTGCATATGTCAACAAAAATAAACGACAAAAATTAGATGATAAGGCAGTTGAAGGTATTTTTGTTGGTTATGACAATTACTCCAAAGGGTACCGCATCTACACAAGTGGTAAAGAAATAATAATCGCAAGAACTGTGAAATTTTTAGAAAACAAAAATACACACGAGAAGGTAGAAACACAGTTAAATTTGAGAGAAAAACAATCTGATGAAATTGACAAATCACAGAACAAAAACTTAGTAGAAATTGAAGTGACAAACACTGAAGACACACCAAGTGAGCCAAAACAATTAACACCAGAACCAAGGCGGTCCGATAGATCAAATAAAGGAATCCCTCCAGACAGCTTCGTTTACATGACAACACACGAACATATAAAAGAACCAGAAAATTTTCATGACATAATGAATATTGAAAACCCAGAAGAAAAAAAGGAATGGTTAAATGCGACACAAGAAGAGATAAATTCTCTTAATAAAAACAAAACATGGACACTTGTAGATCCCCCACAAGGTAAAAAAATAATTGGATCCAGATGGATCTTTAAAACCAAATATGATGATCAAGGAAGAATACAGAAATACAAAGCGAGATTAGTGGCAAAGGGATATTATCAAAAATATGGCGTAGATTACGAAGAAACTTTTGCCCCTGTTGTTTCATTTACAACACTCAGATCTTTTATAGCAGCAACAGCTTACCACAAATTAAAAATTAATCATGTCGATATTCTTGTATGGAAACATAGATGAGGAAATTTACATAACTCAGCCAGAAGGCTATATTATTCCAAATCAGGAAAACAAAGTATGCCGCTTAAATAAATCCATTTACGGGTTGAAGCAAGCAGCCAGGGCATGGCACACTAAGATAACAAAATCGTTGAATGATTTAAATTTTAAATAGTCTAATTCGGACGCATGTTTATATATTCGAAATGAAGGAGAAAGCAAAACGTATATTATTGTTTATGTGGATAACATTTTGGTAGCGGGAAAAGATGACGAAATTAAAGAGATAATAGAAAAACTTAAGCAAGAATATGAATTAAAAAATCTAGGAGAACTAAGTTATTATTTAGGAATCAAAATAGAGAAAACAGCAGAAGGTTACGAATTAAATCAAAGGGGTAAAATAGAAGAACTAGTAAAAAAGTTTAATTTAGAGGAAGCTAAACCAGTTGGTACTCCTATGGAACCTAATTTTAATAGATTAGAAGATGATGACAATTTACTGCCGAATAATATTAAATACAGACAGGCGATAGGTTCATTGCTTTATATCGCATCTGTCAGTAGACCTGACATTTCTGCTGCAGTTAATGTATTAAGCAGAAGAAATGAATCCCACCGTCAAAAGGACTGGATGGCAGCTAAAAGAATAATAAGATATTTAAACTGTACTAAACAATTAAACTTGCGCATTGACACGAAATCTGAACCGATTTTAAAGGCTTTTGCGGATGCCGACTGGGCAGGTGATACTTGTACAAGAAAATCAACCAGTGGCAACCTTTTTATCTTAGGAAATAATCCAATTCAATGGATTACAAAAAAACAGACATGTATCGCCCTTTCATCAGCAGAGGCTGAATATGTCTCAGCCGCAAGTGCAGGGCAAGAAATTATTTATTTATTGAAACTCCTGAAAGATTTAGACTTAGCACAAACAAAACCTATCTGTTTATATGAAGACAACCAGAGTTGTATTAAAATGGTTGAAAGTGAGAAGTTTTCAAAAAAAAACTAAACATATTGACATTCGTTTCCATGCCATAAAACAACGCAAAGAAGATGGAATAATTAAATTAAAGTACTGTCCATCGAAATATATGATTGCTGATGCACTAACTAAACCAGTCCCCAAACCTGAATTAGTGAATCACAGAAATTCAATGAACTTGTTTGCCTCATCAATCTGAAGAGATTAAGGGGACATGTTAGAAAACTAATCTCTTTCAGAATTCGATAAACGTTATCAATCATGTTAGACAAACTAATCTCTTTCAAAATTATATAAATTCATCATTAATCAAGATAAACTGTTTTTTCCTGTCATTAAAAAACACTTTAGCTATCATAAATAAAGACTTGTTTATTACTTTACAAGATTACTTCCTGTTTGTGAGATATGTGGATAAGAAATAAATAAACATTCAAATTATATGACTGCTATTATGACTTATATAAGAACTATTTACATAATTTATGACTTTAAGTATTTTATTCATATTGATAATCAAGATTTTTTTATTTTTTATTTTAATCATTTATCAATAACTTTTTTTGTAAGTTATATTTTTAATCAGTGTGCTTTTAGATATGTAATCAGAAGGGAGCAAAGATGTATGCTCCAATTTTGTATTTTAAAATGATATAAAATATTATAGTTTAACCAGGATTATCTAAATGTTCCTGAAAAATCCATCGGATACATTAGGAATTAAAATTACACTTATTAATTACAAAAAAACAAAGTTTTTTATTACAGGATAAATCAGAAAGATATTTCATCACAAATTGGATACGTCTATTAAATGTATATAAAGAAGAAACTTACCTGCTTCGAAGGGGACGATCTACAATTAAAAGGTAAGGAGCTTTACCTTATCTTTATTTTGTGATTGAATGTGAATATTGTTATTTACCTTCAGTCTCACTTTTTATCTAACATTAATGACAGTTGACGTCTCCTTAATTAAAGAAATTACATAAAAATATTTAAAACCTGATTTAAATATTTTAAATAAGATTTTAGAAACCTAAATTATTAAAAATGAGGCACCCTACACTGTTCAGAAAACTTTGATTAAAGTTAGGCCAATGAGACATTGTCGACAAAAGTAACGTTCCCATAGGTGCAGCGTTTACAACAACAACGTGTGCGGAGTTTACGATATTTTTAAACTTATTTAGACCAATTTTGAGGAGTGCGGCGCTTACGACGGGTCCGGTGTTTCTTCCATAAAATACGGTAATTTTTTAATGAATTTTTTAAATATGAATGGATATATAATAGGACATTCTCCTCGTATTCCAGTACTGATTTGCGTTTTTAAATCTGTAACTTGATAGAAAAAGATCCATTTTTGGTATTTTGAGAAAAAGCTGATTTAATGGGTTTTTTTTTTTTTTTTTTTTTTTTTTTTTTTAGAAAAAGCTAATTTAATGTTAGTTAAAAAAAAAAAAAAAAAAAAAAAAAAATCAAGTTCTTTAAATTATCACTAAATAACAATTTTCTTACGGAATAAATTAAAGGGAAAGAAAGCATTTGCATTTTTTCCGTGTTATTCTTATGGATATCGTTATATGATTGGTGGACATACCGGGTGTCCCAAAAAGGACTGACTGATTTTAAAATTCAATAACTTCCAAACGGTGACAGATATTAAAAAAATTCTTGCAGGAGGGTTATGCATAAAGTCAAAAGTTTTATTACAGTGATTTTCGATTTTAGTTCGAATTACAATCAATAGATGGCGCTGTAAGCAATAGTCGCTAAATACAGGCTCGATTTTTGGTCCTTTCTGTTGTTCCATGCAGAAAAAGGAGATGGAAATGTATTATCTGGGCCACGAAGCACCAAAATCTAGCCTGAATTTAGCCTCTATTGATCGCAGCGCCATCTATTGTTTGTAATTCGAACTAAAATCGAAAATCACTGTAAAAAAAAACTTTTGACTTTATGCATAACCCTCCTGCAAGAATTTTTTTAATATCTGTCACCGTTTGGAAGTTATTGAATTTTAAAATCAGTCAGTCCTTTTTGGGACACCCGGTAGATTGGTGGGGGCAATGGCCTACAGGACATTTTTGTGCAGAAAAAAAGGTTTTGTACAAGAATGCTGTTGTTTTATTATATTCCTTGAGTGCAGTAAATTTACGAATTCATGTTAAGAGCCTTACGCTAGTAACGGGAAGATACTCGCAAACTTAAAGGAATATGGCATGGCAGCGTTTTCTTTTCAAATTTCTGGTTACATTTTTTTATTTTTAAATCATCTTTCTTTTTGCATGGGATATCTTAGGATAGACAGGGAACTTTATTTATCTTATTATTATTATTATTATTATTATTATTATTATTATCATCATCATTTTCTGAGAAGACTCTCTTTTGGAAGAGGTTTCACACGTGTCAGCGACTCGCCCGCCCCCCCCCCCCCCCCAACACCCCACCGGAAGAAAAAAAAAGTTTTCCCAAATCAAAAAAATAGGAAAGTACTTGTTGGGGACATCGATTTTAGATTCGGAATTGGATCTGAAAGTGAAAGTGAAAGTGTCCTCAGAGAAAGAAAACAACAACAAAAAAAAAAAAAAAAAAAAAAAAAAAAAAAAAAAAAAAAAAAAATGGAAATCATATACCATCGAAAAAGACGAAATACCCAGTTACACATCGAACTCACATCCTATTCTAAGCAAAAGGAAAAAAACCAGCGAGAAATTTCAAAAGAACACTACTAATAGTTTAACATTAGCTAGTGTAGCCTCTAGAGTTATCTTCTATCGAATAAAATCGTTATGTAGAATTATTATAATAGTTCATATATGAACTGAATAAAACTATAGCATTTAGAAATGTATGTCGTTAAAGGTATAACATTCTTCTTGCGTATATATAATTTTTTTCTTTGTGTGTGTGTTCAATAAAATTTCCCTTTTTTTTATTTAAAAAAAACTAAAATACTCCCCTAGTAATGCATTTTCTAGTAATGCAAGTCATTTGCCTAGTAATGCAATGTTTAAATACTTCTAAATTAATTGAAGTTTAACAACTTTTATTCCCAAATAGAAAGATGTATTGTGTAGGCAATGGTTGAATGGAAGAAAAAACAAAACTAAATATCGAAACTTAAAAACTAACCAAAACGAAACCAGAACATAACTGGAAACGTATAACAAACCGAATAAGGAAAAAACCTTTTCCACATTTTTTTCCCACTCTTTGGAAAAATCTGTAAAACCAGAGAAAAAACGGAGGCGAATTCTTATGAGCGGCATCTTCTGTGTCTACTAGCTGAATTTCTATTTTTTTTATTTCTTTCCCTTCCTTTAAATAAGTCAAAAGAGGGGGGGGGGGATAACAAATGGCCGCCTTCATTTACCCTCATAGGGGTGGAGCGGACACCTTAGAGCTACTATAGAAGGATCTGCCACACCCAATTCCGTAAAATGGAAGGCTACCATTGGCTGAGACAGAAAAACGGAGGCGGACAGGGGGAGCCACCGCTGCACATGAGATAATATTTGATATCAGAGGGAAAACGAAAACTGGAGAATTTGGTTCATGTTGAGAAGATGAGTGTGTTACGTACAGCGGTAAACATACGGCGCTGCTTTGTACTTTTTAATCGGAATTCTTTCTTTCTGTTTTTATGGCTTATTCTTTCAGTAGTTTATTCTATTACTTTGCTTTAGAGTTGCACTTATAAAAATATTTACGATATATATGGGTAGTATGATGGCAGAAAAACTGCGCTCGGAAAACAGTCCTTATAGGAAGAGGAAAGTCCTTAAAAATGAAATTGAATTCTATCGAGTTGCTCTAACAAACGTTAATGGACCAGGGCTCGATATGTAACGGAGCAAACCGTGAAATTGTGACAAATATTGTTCCGGTTCGTGAAAGTATGGAAAATATTGTTCCGGTTCGTGGAATTATTAAAAAATATTATTACAGTTTCATACATATAGCTTACTATGCTCTCTGTAAAGTTTTTCTTTACTAATTATTTAGAATCTTGAATGCATTATTTTTAATTGGTTTTATTACGGTTAAATATGTATTTGCTATACAGTAAAGTCCCGATTATCCGAGTTAATAGGGACCAAGCTCACCTCGGATAAGCAAAAAACTCGTATAAACCGAATTTACACAAATCGTCACCCACTAAGGAGATGAAATATATATTTTCACTTAATTCAATTCTTTTTATGGTACTAGTAACATTTCTTTGATGTACATTTCCGTTACTTTTAAGAAATGCCGGGAATGAAATTGTTTTTTTTCAATCGAACTTATACCTTTGGAATGAATCATTTTCTTCCTATGGACTGTTGGCTTCCATTGTTATGAAACAGTTATTATATATGAAGCGTTAGGTGGAGATGAAAGAACAGCCGTAAAAAGTTAGAACCCTGCTTTTCTGGTCAGAATCGGAAAAAAAAAATTATGGCCATTTTTTTTTTCCATTCTGACCAGAAAAGCAGAGTTCTAACTTTTTACGGCTGCTCTTTCATCTCCACCCAACGCTTCATTTATAATAACTGTTTCATAACAATGGAAGTCATTAGTCCATCAGAAGAAAATAACTCGGTTAAAGCGGAAACTCGGTTAAGTGGGACTCGGATAATCGGCACTTTACTGTACTTTAAAAAAAAAAAAAAAAAAAAAATTAGTCGACAATAATTTTGAAATATCGTTCCGGTTCGTGGTTTTTTCCATTTCGAGCCTTGCAATGAACCAAAAATACCTGTTTGCTATACTGACATGTCGTGTATTATAATGTTTTATTTTGCACTTTTAAAATGTCTGCGATAATCAGTTACATGCAAAGCTGCTAATGTAAAATGTAAAATATAAAATTAATAACTCTTTTCTACGATTAATCACATACATTTTGTAAGTTTACGCCACTCTTTTTTCAGTAGTTTTTATCTTCTTATACATTGTTTAAATGCAAATTATTTTTGGGGATTGCAGAAAAGAAAAGGTTTATTCTAATGGCATTTTGATTTGGTTTATTCGTTTTTGGTCATTGTAATAGGTATTTTATTGGATTTCACTGGAACGAAATTCGACTCGCAGTTTCTTTAGAATACATACTAAATATTCTGAAAGTTTGAAATATGGTGTTTCAATATCTCGAGTTGCTGTAAACCTAAATTCCTAAATTGAAAATAATCAAGTGATTTCCACTTAGAAATGGTACTCTTTAATTCATTCTTCAGATTTTTAGGTGCTCGTAATTATATAAATACGTAGCACCTATAGTTGTGGTCTGGCCCGTCCATCTGTCCGCATATACCAGCGCAAAAACTACCCAACCGAATGGTTTGAAATTTATTATATAGAATCGTTGCAAAATTTTGTCGAGTCATTTCAAATTTTATGAAAATAGAATCAAAACTTAAAAAGATATAAATAAAAGTTTTCTTCATTCTATTAAATCGTATCCTACGTAATGAATTGAATGATATCCCATGATAGCTAATGATTCCAGGTCGCCATGGTGATTATGTCCTATTTAAGATGGATTCCTATTATTTCCGTATTGCCGAATTTAATCTATATATAGTCGTAATAAATTTTGTATTCATGCATTTCTGCATAAGAGTGCAAGAGTTATTGCACTAAGGTCTGAATATTTATAAAACTAGTTACAGCCCGAACGCACCTCATTTGCCACGTTTGACGTACAATTTCCGACTTGTTATAATTATTTTAAAAAAGGAAAACTATTCATTTGTTTTGGGCGTTGTCGAATATGTCTATAATATACATATGTGAGTTGACTGAAAAATGGATTTCGAAAATTGGTTCTTATAATAAAAAACATTCCTTTATAATAGAAGATAATATAATTTCTTTAAAATTCCAAATATAATTCTTTTTGAAGACGTGCTAACAGTATGTTTCATTTAAAAATATTTTAAGTTTTAATATTTTTGTTTAAGGTAAGGAATTTAATTTTTTAATAAATTATTTGAATAGAGACCGTTAAATTATTAAAATGTAATTAATAACTTAGCGTTAAAAAAGAAGGAAAAAAACAAAAGAATTTAACTTGATGTGGGAATGCATAATGCACATATTTCCAACAATTATTGCCGTGATTATAAAAATCTGTTAAACTATTCAACTAGTTTATTTTAAGGATTTTCTCTTATAAAAACATTTATTTGATTTATAGAAACATTCTTAGAAATACTAATTTTATTTCGTTATTTTTATGATAAATATCTTTTTCTTCTGCTTCTTCTTTTGGAGAATGAGGGAATAGTCATGCGTGCAATTAATTCTTTTATTCAAGGGAATTTTATTCAAAAATTTAGACTTTTGGGGAAAATGTGGTTCATTTTTTTACGAGAAAACTATTTTTAACTATAAATATTGCAAGATTTGCCTTGATGCTGCGTTCACCTCTGTTTTACTTTCCTCCTTTCTCTCTTTCTTTCTTTCTCTCATCTCTCTCTCTCTCTCTCTCTCTCTCTCTTTTTTTTTTTTTTTGTGTGTGTGTGTGTGTGTGTGTGTGTCGAGGGAAAATATTGGTAAAGGACATGGTGTGGTTATTCTCATTTGTATTTATTTATTTTAAAACATTTATTTATTATACTAAAAAAGGTGGCGGAATACTTGGAATTGAGAAAGAAATATTTTCCTTAAAAAAAAAAAAAAAAAAAAAAAAAAAAAAAAAAATCAATCCTAGCCGGCATAGGACCGAATTGATGCTAGGTGTACCTGCTGAGACCGCACGTAATAATGAATAAAAGAAACAACAATTGAAATGCAGCGTTATAATTATAACACTGAAGTTTAAGTTATTTCATATTTTGCTATATCTATGTTTTAAATGAATTTTTCTTTTAAAAATGTACATAATAAAATTTATAATAATGTCAGTCACATTTTCATAATGTAAAAGATTTTGAAGATTTATGCAAATAGGAATAATTTTCAAATTTTTTCTAAATCAATTTATTAAAGTTCCCATAATAATAATAGTACAAGAAATAATGGAATTTTCTCAAACCAGAGGCTAAACAAAGAACTTTATAACTACTAATTTAAAAAAACAAAACTTTAAAAGTATTAACTACTTACGGAATGATATTTAACAAAAATAAAATGCACTCTTTGGGTATGTTTGAGGTACTGAAATTAATTTTACTTTTTATTATTATTATTATTATAAATATTGATTTGCAAAATTTATTGGTGACTTTTTTTCAGGCACATTAAGTCAACATTCATAAAGATGGATTTATTTAGCACGAGTGTATATTCTTCCAATCTGCGTTTCTCAAAGTGCATTTATCCACAAATGCGCATGCGCAAATATTTGATACATGATATTTATTATTATTATTATCAAAGAACTCAATATAGAATTTCTTATTTTTACTGCCTTTATGAACACTGATTTACATTAATAATTGGAAATTAATTTTTTATGGGTTTTTATAATAATGATTTAATCATTTGTAAACCAACATCCCGTTCAATAAAAATAACAAGCTGCGTTCTGATTGGTCGTGAGCGGAGGACAGAGGACAGCACTTTCGTTTTGCCTGAGGAAATGCTTCTAAACGAAGTGCGCCCTCTCGTTGTGGAAAATGTTTTATTAGAAACAACTGCTTTCCCGTAGTTTGATGAAAGTTAAAAAAATCAATTAAGTATTTTTTTAAGTTTTTAATTAATTTTTTTTAATTAATTAATTTTTTTTAACAAGTTTTAAATTCATTGTTCTTCGATGTAACTTACTTTAAATTAATATTTTAATTCAGTAATTTTTTAATGTAACAAGTTTTTAATTAATTTTTTGAATTAAGTGATTTTTATGTAACTAGTTTTCAATTCACTGTTTTAGTTTTTAATTTTGAAAATGTTTTTCTAATTTAAAAAAAAAAAAAAAAAAAAAAACGCGAATTAGTTTTTGTTGAAAAAACTGAGGGGGGGGGGGGGGACGTGAATTATTTGTATGCCGTTGGCAAAAAAGAAATAAATCACGCCCAGTTTATAATATTTTTCATTCATAACAGTTGAGAGAAATAAAGTTTTCCTATACCTGTGTTAAATCCACAAGTGCAGTTGCCGTTGATTTTCATTCTATGCTCTCCTTCACCGTTACCTGTAAATTATTTTTTATTTAATTAATAATAAAGGAGTAGGATTCTTTTACGATTACGGAGCCGAAGGCAAGACAACCTCTTCAGTACACAGTTTCTTTTATTCTGTATTCTTGACTAAAAAATATATATATAAATACAAGTTAGATTAAATTTAAAACATATAAAATTTGGTTACAACTGGTTTACATAGAGTTTAAATATCTGCTGGATCAGGCCTCATTTACGAAGCGAAACAATGCTTTCGTTTAAAACAAAGGGAGGTCAGATTCTCATCAGCTATATGACTAGCTTGATGGACGTTCAACCAGCAACTAAAGAACTTGGGGCAATCAAAAGTATTCGCAGAGTCTTGATTGCTGAAACAAAGCAAGATTGCAGACTCATAAGAAATCCTCTTATAAGTTCAAAAGAAAATTCAGTCCACAGTGAATTGTCCAACTTAGTTCTATTTGGTGCTGCGATCTATTATGAGTAGAACAAACTGAGTTTTGGTGCTGCCCTCTATTGAGATTTGATGATATTATAGTTCGTATTTTTGGTATTCGGGTTCGTTCCGCTGGAAAGTACTTGAGTAATATAAGTCATACAGTTCACATGAAAACACAGTATAAGTAGTTACACACCTCACAATGCATATTTCACAAACATAAAATGGATGAAATTTTTATTCGCAAAATATTGATTGGAGATGCGAGGATTCCTACACCCCTACTTTTTGGAATAAACCGACGATGATGATAGTTGTAGCACTTTTCTCAATTTTTTAATTGAGTCTTAGGAAGGGGCTTGTTTTGAAGGGCAATAGATGATTTTCATCACGCCGCTTTCGCTTAAATGTCTTATGTGATGAAACTTTACATCTATGTGTTTCGTCCTTGTCTGTGCCTTTTCATTTTTTGTTAATTTTATAGCGGATAAGGTATCTTCATAAAGAGCTATCGGTAGCTGTTGGGGCAATTCAATATCACTTAGTATGTTTAACAACCACTTAATTTGTTGCGTGGCTGTTGATGCGGAGATGTACTCCGCCTCCGTGAAAGATAGGGCAACGCTGGTCTGTTTTCTAGAAAGACATACTAAAATATTGTTGCCTAATTTGAATAGGTTTCCAGTGGTGGATTTTCGATCCACGCTATCATTCGCCCAGTCCGCGTCACTATACGCTGTCAATACTGGGGGTTTAGATTTATCTATAACAAATTTCAAGTCTCTGGTAGTTAACAATTATGGCTTCTCGATGGCTTCCCAGTCAGATTCTCTGGGCGACTCCTTCCTCCTTCCCAGTATATTCACTATTGATGCTATGTCAGGTTTTGTTAACGGCGCAATGTGTAGAAGCTCCCCTACTGCCTGTCTGTATCTTGTATTATTATCCATTACTTTTCCCTCTGGATCGAAGTTAAAAATAGTTAGTGTTCATGGGTGTGTACGTGGGTTTACTATGAGTTAGATTAAATTTTTCCGCGATCTCTATTATTTTGTGCTCCTGGTCGAGTTCCAAATTACCGTTTTCTATTTCTTTTATGTTTATCCCTAAATATTGTATAACTTTTCCTAAGTTTTTAATTTCGTACTCTTTGGATATGGCTTTGTTATGACTGCACACCTTTTCTTCTTCCCCTTTCTTTATAAATCCTTCAGGTTGGGACATCATATACATTTCTTCCTCGAGATCGCCGTGCAGGAAAGCGCTTTTGACGTTGAGGTGCATTATGTTTAAATTTTTATAAACTGCGGCATTTAAAAATGCTTTTAAGGTGGTATATGCTACGACGGGCTCGAACGTCTCGTCGTAATCACATCCATATTTTTGGGAGTATCCTTTGGCTACCAATCTCGCCTTACACTGCAAATGGAGGCGTCTTAAATTCAGACACATATGTGACTGAAAAAGAAATTCAGACACCTAAGTGTCTGAATATGAAATTTCAGACATCATAAGTGTCTGAATTTAAGACCCTTAAGTGTCTTACTGTGATCATGGTATAAATGAACTGAGAAAAATGTCTGAATAATGATCATGTGTCTGAAATTAAGACATGTAGAAATTCAGACACTTATATGTCTGAATGTAATACAATTGTATCATATGTATGATGAAACGACGATTGTATATGAGGACCCCTGCGGCCAAAGGATATAAGTGAAAAAATTTAGATTTGGAATAAATTGAATTTAAAGATTAACATCAATAGTAAGTGACTGACTTAAAATATGAAGCTGTTGCTAATTTCATAGCGGTCTTTCAATTCTTATTTCAATAACTGTGGAAGGAAAGTGAAGTACAATATAATTTTTAAATTTTAAGTACAGATTAAAGAGGTTTAGTTTATAGAGCTTAAGTAGTTGACCTCCAGAATGCAACACATAATTAGGAAATCTCTTATATTTTGCGTTTTAGTTTAGCAAACAAGGCAGGGGACTTCAGGCACATCTGTCCAACGTTTCCCCTCCCTATATTTTTCTTCTGAGAGCAATCATAAAAGAAATAGCCTTATTTCCAGATAGCCTGTATACTGATCTCAGTTTTTTCAATTTTGTCACTTATAGCCTTTCGCTTCTGGTGTCCTCATATGCAATTGTATCGCAATATATCTGGCAGCACCGTCAGAAAACGTTTTCGAATGGGTGAAATGCTTTGCCATCCACTAAATTTGGTATTAGTGTATAAAATAAGCAACTTAATTTGACCATGGGGACGTCTGCCAAAATTGTAAATGCCCGTTTACTAACTTTCGAACTAAATTATTTTTAGTGTAAAAGTACAAGCTAAAGAAACTTTTCCCAAAATATAAATTTCTCAAAAACTACTTCCACTCATAGGTATGCTCATGGCTCACTCATAGGCCGTTCCCTAAATACAAAGAGATATGATTGTTCTTAGAAAAAAATGTAGAAAGGGGAGAGAATGGACAGATGTGTCTGGAGTCCTCTACCTAGTTCGCCTAACTAAAACGCAAAATATAAATATGAAATAAGCTAAACCAAGAATCTTTTGTGAAAACACCTTGTACAAGATAATTTTTATATAAAAGGAATATAAAAAAATTAACAAGTAAGAAGTATTAAATATTAAATAGATATATAAAAATAAATTTCTAACAATATTTTTCAAAATGCAGAACATTTCTTTCCCTCTAGTAGAAGGTTTTGCCCTTGTGAACACCCCTTATCTAAGATAAATTTTAAATATACGAACGTCAAAAGGAAATATTTAAAAATTGATTTCTATTAGTGGTTTGGGAAGAGAGGGGGGGGGGGGTGCTCCTCTTACGAAAATTTCTTAGTTCTTTTTTCTCTTAGTGTTCAATTATGTAATCATTTCGAAGAATAAATGTTATTTTTTTAACTAGCGTTACGACGATTTTTTTAATTTATAATATGTTTTTTACCCTCTTACTGAAATAATAAAAACTGTAATAATTATATTCATATAATTTATAAGTGTAAACATTGCGAAAAACGCCAAATAAAGAAAATAAAATGCTTCTGATTTCTTCTTATACAACGTTCCACTTTTCCCGCTGATAAAAATTTTTTTAACAACTTATCATACTGTAACCGTAGACTGACGTAATGAATAAAGCCATCTGTTTCCAATGGAAATGCTGACTCGCAGCTTTTTTTTTCTTTGAGAAGCGAATCTGTGTTGTGAGTCCGGAGTCCGTTGTCGTATTCAAATTTAAACGTTCTTCAACAGTTCGCGTCTTTGACCGGTCCGGATTTTTTACTGTGAAAAATGTTGTCATTATGTTATTACTGCGGCTGCGTTATTAGTGGAAGCGTTATATTTAGAAGTTTCTTGCATTCTGGATGGCTGGAGGGATCTTATGTGCTTCATATATGGATATAACGACTGAAATTACATCCGGATAACTCTACAAATAGTTCCTAACAGAGACAGTATTACTTTTCATTGCTTTTCGTCAAGAATATAGTTACTCATCTCGTTAAACAAGAAAACTAACCCCAGACCTACAAACTAGTCCCGCGGGCTCTGTTTTCAGAATGGAAAATTTCCATTATTTTAACAGGGCTAGCAGGATATAGGAAGGGGTTTTCTTCAAAAAAGAAGCAAGTTTTTGTCTCTGATTCACTATGACAGTTATTTTAAATCAAGTCATATCGATATCAGTAAGTGTTTTTGATATTTTGTTTATAGTACCACATAAAATGTTGCATGAAATATAACTTAGGTTTGAATTTGTTTGCGAAAAAAAACAGCTAATTCTAGAAATATATATTTTTACATACTTGTAATTCTAGAACTGCAGGTCCAGAATTATATATTATATTTTTTGTGTGAGTGTAGGCTAATTTGATTATGTAAAAACATCGGTAATATTATGTAAAATATTGGTTAACTTAGAATGTCTATAAAAATAAAACAAAAACGTAAAATTGTCGAAACTTTTGTTGAAGAAGAAATACTTTGTTTGGATTTAAAAGAAGTAAAAAAAAAAAAAAAAAAAGGTTGTTTTTTAAAAGGTTAATTTAGCGTTTTGATGAACATGTTGAATTCCTTGTAACGTTTTCTATCGCAGTTATAACCACATTTTATTTTAAACTTACTTTTAAATTAATTGTTTGTTCGCTATGAAGGATATGCAATTCACTCGAAGTTTAATATTTGATAAAAATTGGAAAATTAACAAACATCTATCGTGATTTATTTTTTATATAATTAGAGATGTATAATTTTCGAGGAAAACCTTTTTAGCCAAAAATCTGTTTTTGGCAAAATTGATTTGTGTTTTGAAATCCGATTTGTCAAAACTTTTTTGTGTCACCTTAAATATATATATAGATATATATTCTGCATGATATTATTTGGTTTCAAAGCAATTTTTAATTATATGGCACACCCGTATATTCTCTAAACTATACAGTTGAAAGGAAAAAAATACTGCAATTTTGTGATTATTATATGTAAAATCAGTTTTCGAAATTTTAATTTTTTAATAGCACATTGTATAGAATATAAATTATTTACAGCTATAATTCCATTTCCTCAAAAAAAAAAAAAAAAAAAAAAAAAAAAAAATCATTGTTTACTTTGATTTTTTTTGTTCAAAATTTTAAATTTTGGATTTGCAAAACATGAGAAATTGAAAACTAAGCTTATTTTATTTTAAGGCTGTTCTCAAATCCAAAAGGGCAACTTTATGACGCAAGTTTTAATTTATTTTTGTTGGGAAATGAATGAAACTGGCTGATGTTGTTGTTCAGAAACTATGTTATCGAACTGTTTTCTCCGTTTTTTTTTTTTTTTTTTTTTTTTTTTTTCAAATGCAACAGGTCTTTCAGAAAATAGTGTCCAAGTGGGCGTTTTGAATCGAATTTCTGCGTGAAAGAAGAATAACCACTCAAGAAAGGGCGAAAAACGTGTTTGTCATGTGATCAAAATCGCTTATAACTCAATAGGTAATTTATGGATCAAAAAATGGAAAACACAGTTCGATTCCATGCTCAGGCTTTCCAATTTTATACCTTTCCGTTAAAAAATGAATTTGTAAATGTGTCAAAACGTTTTGTGCTTGTTGAGCAGAGCAGTTGAGAACAGCTTTAAGTTAAAAGGTTATTACAAGTTTAAAATGGAAATTAGAAAACAGCTAGGGTTTTGTATATTTCCATGCATAACTACATTTCGCACAAAAAATTGCGGTTTTCCTCAAAGTTCATTTATACAAACAAGGCCAAAAAAAAATGTATATTTAGGCAAAATAGGTTTTGAAACTAGAAATGACTTTTCCTGTATGTTATTATGTGTGTGTGTGTATGAACATGAAAACAAATCATAGAAGCATTAAAATCAAGCTATCGTGAAATTCTGAATATTTTATAATTAAATTCTCAACTTTTCTTATGGTAAATAAACCCCTCTTAAAAAAAAAAAAAAAAAAAAAAAAAAAAAAAAAAATCGAATTTACTCTTTAAATGAAGAGTTTCATACTCAATTTTTTTAAATATTGGTATCTCATATACTGCAAATTTTGGGGAATCTAGTATTAGATTTTATTTAACACGGAAATAAAAATGCAAAAAATGCTTAAACTGGGAATTGCACTGGGAATATGTTATTTAAATAGGAAAAAATTGAACTACAAAGCAGGGATGGAATTCTTTCTGAAGGAGTGAATTCTTTTTATAAATGGGAATAATTTGTTACCATAAAGCGGAGCTGATTACAGCATGGGCAAACTGGGCTGTTTCTATGGGCCTTTAGCTTTACGGGCCCCTAAATTCTGTATAAAATTTCCATAAAGCTGATATTTTAAGTTTGTTTTGATTTTATGCTTATTTAAATATTTTGTACTTTTAGAACATGATTAGGTTAAAGAAAATGATATATTTATCCAAATATGTATTTGACGGCATCGAATAGGCTTCATTTTTTTTTTTTTTTTTTTTTTTTTTTGTAACAGTATACGAAGGCACTGGGGGAAGGGGGCGAATGAATACTAGGTCTTCGGACTAGAATTAATCTGAAGTTCACTAAAAGTAATAAACATTTTTGATGCCGTAGGGCATATATATCACATAAATGCATATTTATATGTATATACATATAATTATCCTATTCTAAAACTACAAAATACTGATTACAATCCTCATAAGGTCAAAACTGATTTAAAATATCAGCTTTATGAAAATTTCATATCCAATTTGGGGTACCCTAAAATCAGGGGGTAGAGAAGCACCCCATTTTTCCCACGCTGCAATCAGCTCTGCTTTATGGTAACAAAGTATTCCCATTTATAAAAAATGATTCAATGTGGTCAAACATAGTTGCGTATATGGCTTAGAAAGAAAAGTGGTCAAAGATGGCTTCATATTGGTCAAAAAAAAGGGGGGAGGGTTCAAAGATGGCCGCAATTAAGACATTTGAAATATCTGAAATTCAGACGTAAGAAGTGTCTGAAAAATTTAAGACATTTTAAAACGTCTTAAAATTGAACACTCTTGTTTCAGACACTTAAGTGTCTGAAATTCAGACACAAGAAGTGTCTGAAAATTTTAAGACATTTTAAAACGTCTGAAAATTGAACACTGCGTTTCAGACACTTAAATGTCTGAATTTCAGACATTTCAGTTTACAGTGTATATCTCTCTATTGTCCCATTAGCACCTCTTTTAGCTTTAAATGTCCATTTGCATCCTATCTCGCGTCTTCGGGGTATTCGTTTGATCAATTTCCATGTTTTGTTTTGATTTAGGGATTTTATTTCTTCGTTTGTCACTTCTAGCCATTTATTTTTGATATCCGTGTCTTTAATATTTTGTAAGTCTGTCCAGGTTTTAGGTTCCTGAATTTGGCATAGATTTACGCTTATTCCAAAACGGTTTGGAGGTACACATCTGTTGTGTCTCTCCGACCTTCTAGGTTCGGGAGTATTTTGCGCTGGGATTTCCATTTGATCTTCGTCGTCATCTCTTAAATCAATTTTAATAGTTTCCGCGGGTGTTTGTGCTTCATTTTAATTTTCTTTAATATCCTTAGTTTCCTCATCTTTAATTCCATCTTCAGTAAATTTTACAGTCCTAGAAATCATTATGTTGTTGTTGCCCGAATGAATTCGGTACACTTTACTCCTAAAGTCATAGCCTAACATGACCCTTTCGATCGCTTTTTTTTTTCAAATTTAGTTCTTTTAGGCTTATCAATGTAGACAAATGCCTTACATCCAAATGTTTTAATGTTAGAGAGGTTCGACTTCCTATTATTCCATAGCTCATACGGTGTTGCATTATTTTCATTCGCTTTTGTCGGTAATCGGTTGATTAGATACGTGGCTGTCATGACCGCTTCACCCCAGAAATGTTTAGGTAGTTTTGCGTCCGATAGCATAGTTCGTGCCATTTCTACTATCGTCATATTAATCTTTCCGAGACGCCGTTTTGGGGGCTGCAATAGGGGACACTTAACTGGCGCTCGATTCCGTTTTCGGTCAAGTAATTCTCGAAATTTTCACCAAGATATTCTTTGGCATTATCCGACCTGATTCAATTTATTAGTTTACCAAATTTATTTTTTGTTAGGGCTACGAACTCTTTTAATCTCATGACAGCTTTCGACTTATGTGCAATTAGGTACGTCATTGTGAATCTAATATAGTCGTCTGTAAATGTTATAAAGTACCGCTTCCCCCCTAGCGTTTCCGTTTCCATGGGCCCACAAATATCTGAATGCACAAGAGAACATATTTCTTTGCTTCTATTTGTAGCCGATTTGGGGTAGGGTGACACAGAGAGTTTCCCCTCAATACACTTGGTGCAATGCGTGTCGTATTTACAATTGGTTGATCACTATTCCTTCGACAAATTTGTGGTTAACTAAATATTTAATTGCGTCGAAATTTTTATGCCCGAGTCTTCGGTGCCATATAGATATACAGTTTGTATTATTACAAGGTGTTTGTGTACTTAAGGTATAACAGTATTCATTTTTGGGATTTATCTCTTAAAGGTTGTTATTTAATTTTGCAGTTGAGATGGTGTTTAACAAATGAACACGTTTCCTTTCGAATATCACTTTTATGTTGTTATCGGTGTCCTTTTTCACTGACAGAAGATTACTTTGTAATTTTGGGCAGTACAGTACGTCTTTAAGTGTTATACTGGTTTTCAGACCCGTGTTTAGTGTTACGTCACCTAAACCTTGAGAGTTTAACTTCTTCCAGTTAGCAATAGTTATATTACCGAAATTCCCTGTTGTAAATGTAGTGAAGTTCTCTTTTGTGGATGTTATGTGTCTAGTACAGCCTCAATCGATTACATATGTGTTAGGGTTTCTTGTTCGTGTTTGATTAACGAGTGTTGATTCATTTTCAAAATTATTCTCTACACGGAAGAGAGGAACATCCGAGTCATTTTTCTCGTCACCTTTATTTATCTTGCTGTTAAAGCAGAAATTTGACGAGTGATCTTTGCCATTTTCATTGCTCTTATGGTTCCGTGTGTTGTTTTTGAAGCTAACGTTGTTATTGTAGTTTTTATTTTTGTTGTAGTTATTTTTCTCATAGTTGTTTTTCGCCTTATTTTGTAGTTTAAAGCAGTCAGACTTAAAGTGTCCTTCACGCGAGCAAAAAGGACAGAATTTCTTCGTCTTGTTATATTTGTTTACTGCTTTGTAAGCAGTATCGTTAGAATGTGAATTGGAGCATTTGCTTTCGGATCTGTGTGAGAACTCGTCTATTAATTTATTTTTCACGAATTCAAGCTTCAACTCATTTTCATCTCTCACCTCTAACGCGGTAATCAAAGACACGTAAGATTGAGGCAGAGAACATAGCATAATTGCTACGATGTGGGACTCATTTATTCTTCGCCTATAGCGGAGAGTTTATTTTTAATAACAAGAATATTGTTAATATGCAAGTTCATGTCGCCGCCCTCTGACATATTTTGGGAGCATAATTTTCTAAGCAGAAATACTTTGGAGGATAAGTTCGCGCGCTGATGTATGGACTTTAACTTGTCCCAAATTTCCTTTGGGGTTTTAAGGTTTTTGACGTGAATAATTTGGCTGTCCTCTATGCAAAGGTTGATAATAGCTTTGGCTTTCACGCTACTTTTCAGATAACTCTGGTAGGGCGTGGCAGGTGGTTCTTCGAGTACGTGTTTGAATAATTCATCTTTTGTCAAAAGATTTTTCATTTTAAATGCCCAGTTAGAATAGTTCGAATTATTTAGTTTTTCGATTGGCGCTAGGTCTTTTGACAAAGCCATGTGTAAAATTAGTAATTTGTATTCTCTAATAATATATATATATATATACATAGTGTGTATTATGGTATTCAGTTTCGGAAGTTTTTTTTCTTTTTTTTTTTGTAACTTTCCTTATATTCTTATTTATATGACCAACGTAATATTCAAGTACTAATTTATAATATCATAATGCTATACAATGTTTTTTATATTGTCAATTTTCTGTTAAAAAAATTCACTTATAATATAATTCTGTCACATAAATATTTTATATATATATGCACATTATTTTCATAAATATCATAAATATATATACTTCACTGCTTCATATTTTCATTTTAATATGTGCATTATTTATTATTTTTTCATTTGTCAGAATACTACTGGATTATAAATTTATATCTCACGTCTCCCTCAGTTTCAGTGGGTCTCATAATCTGTTGAAAAAACTGAGGGGGAGAAAACGTGAGTTATTTGTATGCCGTTGGCAAAAAAAAAAAAAAAAAATCACACCCAGTTTATAATATTTTTCGTTCATAACAGTTGAGAGAAATAAAGTTTTCCTATACCTGTGATAAATCCACAAGTGCAGTTGCCGTTGATTTTCGTTCTATGCTCTCCTTCATCGTTACCTGTAAATTATTTGTTATTTAATTGATAATAAAGGGGTAGGATTCTTTTACGATTACGGAACCGAAGGCAAGACAACCTCTTCAGTGCACAGTTTCTTTTATTCTGTATTCTTGACTGCTCAAACAAAGCAAGATTGCAGACTCATCAGAAATTCTCTTATAAATTCAAAAAAAAATTCAGTCCACAGAGAAAATTCAGTCCAACTTAGCTTTGTTTGGTGCTGCGATCTATTATGAGTAGAACGAACTGAGTTTTGGTGCTGCCCTCTGTTGATATTTGATGATACTATAGTTCGTATTTTTGGTATTCGGGTTCGTTCCGCTGGAAAGTACTTGAGTAATATAAGTCACACTATTATATAGTTCCCATGAAAACACATTATAAGTAGTTGCACATCTCACAAGACATATTTCACAAACATAAAATAGATGAAAGGTTTACTCGCAAAATATTGACTGGAGATGTGAAGATTCCTACAGTTTTATGACAGTAATGTTTTTTGTTTAATTATTGACAAGGGTGAATGTTAGCCGAAACACAAGCTGAATCCGAAAACGCCTGTATATTTTTGAACTGAGCTTATGTTTCGTTTCCAGTTTCCAGGATACACGTAACGAGGACATCTTCACCGTCGTATCCCACTGCGCTGTAACATATACAAATTCGGCGATATTTTTTTTCATAGTTTGCAAGCAATTTTCTGTACAAATTCTATTTACAAAATAATAAATGCTTCGAAATATTTTTATATACAAATTCTGTTTCCATCTTCACTGAAATTGGGTTAGATTGAAACCATTCTTGATTTTTCAAATAAGTGTAAATGAATGTTCTTGAAATTAGATTGATATAATTTATTTTTACTGGAAAGTACGTTATTTCTTATTTATGCTGTAATAATAAATGGCCGGGAAACTCGTTCAGTTTTTCTCCTTAATGAGAATTTATTGTAGAGTGCTGACAGAGATTTAATAGATCACTGGTAGCTGTTACGTGTAGTTGATTAATTCTTTTGCTAATTAAAGATTATGAAATCACTTTATTTATAATATTTCCAACAAAATATTAACTAGCCAATCGTCTGGAAGAACAGGAGGACGGCAAATATGCCAGAGAGCAGTTGAAGGACAATTATAGAAATAACGAGAGGCAAGAGCAACATCACTGCACGCACAAAGATGATAAAGGGCTCTTTTGAACTCGAAGAGGTATGCCCCAAAGGGACCACGATCGGTAAGGTAGTGGAGGGAGTAGGCAGGGGAAGATCCACAGAAACCACTGGGACCAGATTATAGGTATATCTACCCTTATCCAAGTATTCCCAGTGATCCTGCCACTATTCCGTAAAATGAGCGCGAAGATGTCTTTTGATCTTTGAGATCGGTACTGTATGTGCAAAATCAACTGATGATCTAGCAGTTGCCTCCTTTGCTAACAAATCCGCAGTTTCATTGCCCAGGCTACACCTGTGGGCTGAAACGTGGCCTAAATGGGATTTCCAGAGAAGAGTTTAGTTTAGAGATAGCTAGAGGATTTGTTGAACCAAATACATAGTGTTGGAGTCTAAGTGGCGTGTCAAGCTAAAAACGCTCTAGTCTCGGTAGCGAGATAGCGCTCTCTCACATTTAAACAAAATAGAAAAAATAAGTCTCCTTGTGGCTTGCATGCTGCTTATTTTAATAGAGAGGTAAGAAATAAACAATCGCTTACCTGTATTCATCTATATTTCGCTTCAGCACGTAAATCGTCATCAGCGTGGCCAGGGATCACATATTTGTTACATATTTTCGATTTATCTTTGTGCTACTTGAAAATCTATTTTATTGGTAAAGGACTATTCTGTGTAAAAAAAAAAACTTGAAGAAGGATGGATATCCATAAGATGCTGTAAAGATAATATTGATGTGTGTTCATGACTTCAAGAACTACTCGATTTTATGGGTTTTAGAAGTTATAATTGAATGTTAAGATGGAGTATTAGAAACTCCATGTTTACAGATCAGCTATATAATTGGAAGTGTGTTAAAAACATATATACGGCGTAAAAAGCACAGAAGTGACGCCACTTGATATAAAATATACAAACAATTAAAGTTATCTGGTGAAAGTCAAAAGTTCAGATGTTACACAGAGAGTTACATAAGTGGTGTGCAATATCATTCATTAAAGACGCGGAAGTAAAATGAAATGTTTTGAACCACTAATTCAGTTCTTTTCTGATTTAATTGTTCTTTGAAGTTAGCGAAACATCTGGGGAATTAAATTCAACACATAGATCGTCTGCAGGCTGAAAAGACTATCGATAAAATTTGTAATTAAAACAATTACCTTTTGTTAAGACATCCACTCTAAGTCTAAAAATGGGAAAGAGCTCTGTTTGGAAAACAGAATTATTGTCATCCAGCCTGCAGGACAAGCAGTGAGTCACTTGACTCCCTTACGTAGCGCAGAAAACTGCGCCTACGTCGACATTAGTGCGTGAGCCATCGGTGAAGACCATAATATTTTAAGTGGGAGAGTAAGAATTTATAATTAGATATACTTGGCGGCGGGAAGTCTCATCTGCCGGACGAAACTGTCAGCAAGGAATCTTACGCTGAATTGTCATTTGTGGAAAATATTACTATAAGATAATTTCATTCTCCAAATGGAGGATGTTACTATTCGTGAACTCATATTTAATGGTAATAAAAATGGGTGCAATATCAATACGATACTGAGAGCATCTGTTAAACTATTGTAATCATAGCATTACACAGAATTGTTACTTCCGTTTTCAGTTTTATACAACTTTCTTTGTTTGACTATAATTGGTTCTTTCCGCTAGCCTTTTCCCAGGAGCATTTATAAATTTGTAAATACGTATAACGTTCTATGTTTTTGTTCTGTTATTGTAAATATGTAATCAATACGGTCATATTCAATCCATCCTCTCTTTTTTATTTTACATCTTTATTATCATCAGAGCATGGTTCTCAGACGTTCGAATGAGCAGGTATAGACAGTGTCACACCGTTTTTTTCTTTGGGTTTCTGCTTCGGGTTTTGAGGAGAAAAAATTTTCTTCTGTTTTTGTGTTTTACTAAGCAGAATAGAATCTCACAAAGAATTTTATAGAATTTCACTCTTTGAAGGTGATAATAAATTTTTTCCTTGTTGGAAAAGGCGAGTCACTGCAATTTTTATTACTAAGGAATTAGAGGACTTTTTGGAACTCGAACCAGCTGAAGGTAAAGTTAGGGATAGTGAAATAGGCATATGCCTATTGTTATCACTGTTAAATAATGGTGTTCTTGCATCACTTCAAAATGAAAATACTGCGCATAAAATTTGGAATAAATTAGAACGAATCTATGATATGAAGCGTAAAATGAATCAAATTTTATTCGTAATTGTTTGGCAACTATTAAGAAAGATCGTTCTGTATTTATGAGAAAAATTATTGACCAAACAAATAAGTTAATTTCGGATCTCAAACTCTCAATAGCAGAAGTAAGTGAATTCGATACGATTGCTTATATTTTGATGTCGTTGCCTCAAGAATTTGAAATTGTTAAGACTGCTTTAGAAAATCAGCCGAATGCTGTTTTGACTTTTGATTTTGTTACACAAAGACTGTTAGATGCTGAAGCACTTCTACTTGATTTAAGTAAAGAACGAGTGTATGCCAAAACCGCTCATGATAATACTGCGTTTGTGTCGTCAACTCGCAAAGAATTTTTATGTAAAATTTGCAATTAAAAGGGGCATACAGCGAAGTATTGTAGAAATAAACTTACATGTTATTCATGAGGAAAAATTAGGAATTTGAAACGTAACTGTAAAGCTTTTAAAAATTCAAATGAAGAAAAGTTCGCGTCTTCAACATTGTCCATTGTTGCCGGAAACGTTAGCAAGAATGAATTTATAGTAGATTCTGAGCAACTTTCCATATGTTTTCTAGAAATATTTCTCGTCCTTAGTACCTTCTGCTGGAATTATTAACTGTGCATCGAAAACAACGAATCTTGAAATTAAAGGTGTTGGAAATATCGTCGGAAAATTATCAAACGGAATGGAAATTTCCCTAAATAATGTACTTTACGTTCCAGACTTAAATGGACAGTTGTTTTCCATTAGCAAAATTGAAAGTCCGAATTATGCATTTATTTCCGAGAATGAAAAAGTGTTTATTGAAAAAGGAAGAAACCGGTTTTGTTTTGGTGAACGTGATTCGAATGGACAATACGTAAGTGATTTTATCCCCGATTATGAACTTGTTCTCACATCAAAAGGAAATGATTGTGAAATATTTAATCGTAGATTCTGTCATCCGAGCGACAAAGTCTTAAAAGATATGAAGCTTCCGACACCCATTTAATTTTGTGAAGATTGTGTTCGGGCAAAACAGAGCGCAAGACCAATAGGAAGAGAACCAAGGAAAAGATAAACTAATCCAATGGCTGCAATTCACACTGACATATGTGGCCCTATTGCTCCGAAAACTTTTTCTGATGAATGCTACTTTATGACTCTTGTTGATGTTTTTTTTTTTGCTTCACTGAAGTACGTTTACTGAAAAATAAAAGTGACGCTTCTGAAGAATTGAAAGTTTTTTAAAACTAATCCTACATTGAAGAAAATTAGATGTAATAACGGCAAGGAATATTTAACTAATGACCTAGTGAATTTCAGTAGAGACCTTGGTATAGTGATTGATCCCGCTTTTCCATGCACGCCATCTTTAAATGGGGTTGCTGAAAGATACAACATATCGCTCCTTGATGTAAAACGGCCTTCGATTGCTGACTCAAATTTACCAACGACATTTTGGGATGAAGATATCTTTTCAGTAGCTTACTTGAAAAACCGAAAGTCAGTCTATTGACTACTTAACGTCTTACTTTCTCAAATATGGAGAATATTCCGATTTGAAGCACATACGTGTTTTTGGATGCAGTGCCTACATGTTAGTTCCCTCCGTTTATCAAAAGAAGATTGATGATCCGTTTAAACGAATGATCGTCATAGGCTATTCTTCAATGGGATATTGATTGTTGGATCCTAAGACAAAGCGCATAAGTATATCAAGATATGTCAAATTCGATGACGAATAAAATGAAAACATAAATCAAAACAACACGTCGTATAAAATTCAAAACTGGCTGATAGTAAAATCAACCCAGATGCTAGAACCACATCCAAGAAAGTACTATCCCAGCCAAGAAAGTTCTAGTGAAGAATCAGGTGATGCTGAAAAGAAAGAAGATAAAACGGGAATATCATAGGGATTAAGAAAACAACCGTTCAGTATCCATATTCTGAGGTATATGAAGCATTATTTTGCCAACAAGGAACCTTATCTTTTGATGACATCATTTCTCGCTTTTGATGATCAACGTTTGTAGAAAGAAGGAAGCTACAAATGCAAAGATAGAGAGTATGGAGATCAACGACCACTGGGATCTCGAAAAATTACTAACTGAGAAGCGAGTTATTTCCTGCAAGCAGGTGTTTACCATCAAAAGAGATGGAAGATATGAAGCGCGCCTTGCAGCTCGTGACTTCATGCAAAAAGAAGCACTATACTACAGTGAAACTTTCCCTCCTGTTATAAGTATGCCAGCTTTACATTTAGTGTTTGTTGTGATTTTAAATGAAGACCTACATGCTTTTGCATTGGATGTAAAATTAGTCTGGCCAACCGGCTAGCCTTCGTCCGTCGACATAGGCTCTGAGGAGCACATAAATCTGCGGAAGGTCAGACTGGTCGGACCAACCAGCAAGCGAGGTGACACCGCGTGATGCCTCAATAACTCCCGCTGTCGACAAAGGCACGAGCACTGCCCAGCGCGCGTCTGAGCCCCAATGCACCAAGTGACGTCTGGTCACCGCCAACGATTAAACTGCCAGCTCTAAAAGGTTTCTTACCGTGCAGTTCGTGGTTCGCACCCCAGTTCGCTCAGGAGCCCCAAGTAGATCGGACATTTACAAGGAAGCCGGGCGTTAGAGAGTAACCCCAAAGTTCCCTAGGGCACTTTTAATCTACCGAGGCCTTCGAAGATCATTCCCTATGAAAGGGAAAACATATTTACGAATGTATGAATGTTACGAATTGAATGGATGAGGGAAAAGTTGGCGCCCCTCGCGAACCCTGGAGAGTGATGGAAACCTTCTCCATGAGACGAAAGACAGTTCTTCGCTAAGGCTGTGGGCATACGTGGCCCTCGCGTTTGGTCCTCCAGATGACCCTCCATGCCCGCTCGAGGTCATAGGTCGGCCTCCTGACCTCCTTCCTCGGAACTGCCTCTACTTCGGGGACATTCGGTTCCGAGCACCGAAGCGCCTTTTCTTCGGACAATGTGCCCCCTACCAGAAAACCTTAGACGCCACTAGCAGAACCCGGAAGGCCGTGGTAACCAACTTCCCAGGCTCCAAAGAGAGGCCCCCGCCCTGGTATTAGTAGCGTGAAGGTTATGTATTTAGAATCCTGCTAATCCGGCCGTCGGACACAGAAAGCTCCGACTAAGCGTAGACACGCCGGACTGGTTTTCGGCCTGGAGGTAGAACTATGGTTCGAACGCCGCCACGTTAACTGACGAGCCTCCGACCTGGTTCCTTGCAGCCTCCCAAGAGGACGACCTTGGCAAAGGCAAGGCAAGTCCCTTCGACCAAGGCAAGTTAATCGAGCGATCACGAGTGCATCACGCAACGATCGCTGCTTGGAAAACGGAGGGTGTCCTTCTTTCCCGGTTGGACCCTGGGTTCGACTCACAACTACTCCAGCTACAGTGGACCTAGAGGATGAGCTGATGTATGAAGACGAGAGGATCTCCACACCGCTGTCTAAAACCTTCACGAAACTGTTGTCGGGAGATCCTGCATGGCGATCCCGCGCACCGTGTCGACACTAGAAAGTCGCTAGATCTTGTTCTACGGAGTCTGTTCTTACCTCAGTCTTTGACCTAGATAATTCGGTGGATATGATCCTGTTCCGTTAGTTCGTCTTTGCTCACATTCCCCATCCGACTGGAGAGTAGGCACTGCGATCGACCTACGAAGCGTCGCTATCTGCCTTGCCCCGAGAACAAGGATGGCTGGGGTCGGCGCAGACCGCAACACGAAGCTATATGCAACACTTCACTATCCGCCGGCCGCAATCTAGAAGCCTGGGAGTCGTGCATATCCGACCACCGTCGCGTTAAACGCTACTGCGTACTCTGCCGCGCTCCCGGTTATCTTCCCCACTCAAGGGGCTGGTTCGGGACCAATCGTAGGAGTTGCCGGCTTCTATTGGATGTAAAAACAGCTTTCCTGAATGGTAAGCTAAATGAACTTGTTTTTATGGATCAGCCACTAGGCTATGATGATAAAAGGGCGAAATGTGGCGAAATTTAGGCATAAAAGAAGTTTATATGGTCTAAAACAAGCCCCACGACAATGGTTTGAAAGATTTCTTGAATTCAAAATTAAATTTTTAAACTCTTGATAAAGAGCCTTGTATTCGTTACAGTAATGGACATAAAATAAGTATTGCTCTTTATGCAGATGATCTATTAATAGCAAGTTCAGATGTAAATGAAACTTATGTAGTTATTTTCTTAATGTCTCAAGATTTTCACATGTCAAAGTAAAAAGTGTTTCAGATTTCGTAGATATTCAAATGAAATTCAAGTCCGATAGTTTAATAATGGATCAAGAGCATTATATAATTAAATTGTTAAATAAGTTTAATATGCTAGAATGTAAACCTAGTGATATTCATATTTCTTCTAAGTACACTCCATCAGATTTAAAAAAGGAAAAAAAAATTAGTTGTCCATAGGGGTGAACTTTCAAGTTTATTATATTTAGCGTATATTTCACGACCCGATATTTTATAATGCCGTTAACTGTTTCAGTCAAATGTAGAAAAATCCTACTGAAGTTGCATGGATTTTACTGAAGAAAATCTTAAGCTATTTAAAAAGAACTTTGTCTTTAAAACTTGTGTATAAAAAATAGAATTCTGATCCTAAATTATCCACGTGTGCTGAAGCCATTCGGGAGGCAAACACAAATGATCGGAATCCAGAAATCAGTATCAGATTATATTTTAATTTTTTGTAACAGGCCTATTCTGTGGTGTCGCAATGAACAAAAATCAGTTGCATTATCGTAAACTGAAGATGAAGTCATTGCCCTAACCAAAAGTTTTCAAGACCTTATTGTTTAAAAACATTGCTTGTGAAATTATAAATATTAAGGACTTAGTTATTTTTTAGGATAATCAGTTGGGCATAAATGTATCAGTAATGAGAACAATTCTGGTAGAATGAAACATATTAACATAAAGCTAAAATTTGTTCGTAATGTTGTAAAAGAAAACAATATCAAGATTGAATATATTCCTACAATTATGCAAATTGATGATGTGTTCACAAAGGTATTACGTAAAGCTAAGCTTCATGAACGGTTGTTTCTTTGCTGTTTGTATAAGCAATGTTTAAACTTCGTCAAATTATTTTAATGATTGTTTACTAGAATTTTCTTTCAGTTTTTCTGATGTAATGCTAGATTATGGGCGGGTAATTGTAATCATATATATTTTTCCGTTTTATACAATTTTGTTTGTTTAACTATGATTGTGTCTTTCAGCTAGCTTTCTGCGAGGTCCGCCAACCCCTTTCTGCCTGGAGCATTTCTAAATTTTTAAATACGTGTAATGTTCTATGTTTTTGTTCTGTTTTTGTAAATATGTAACTCAATGCAGTCATATTGGATCCAGCCTCGCCTTTTTTATTTTGTCTCTTTATTATCAGTATCACTGTAAATGGTTCTATAACCTCTAGAAATCTGCAAAAGAAATATCCTTTGTAAAGAAAATAATTTATTAGGGGCTACTTTTGTAAGATTGCCCCCTTTCTCCCAAATAGCTGCTCCATAGCTGATATTTTTTTCTACAATAGTGGAGTACCAAATTTTCAGCATATTATTTTTAATACCTCAATATTTAATGGTTAATTTCCTTGAATTACGATACAATTTTACGAATTTGAATTTAAGGTATAGTTATAATGAAGAGGACCAGTTCAAATGTCGATCTATCGGTAAACCTAGAAGTTTAAGGCTAGAGACATGATGGACGCTAGTGGAATTTATTTTCATGGAGGTTTTCTTTTAAGTTTATGCAGTTTTGAAAATGTAAGGGCTTGGGATTTATTAGCTTGAAGTTGGAGATGCAATGATTTCAACAACCGACAGAAAATGGGAAGAGCCAAAGCAGCCTCCAACTCTGAGTATAAATGCCGAAAACCGGTGAAAATAAAGCTAAAGTCATTCGTAAACGCAAAAAGCAAGAACCCAAGCTTTTCAAATTCCAAAAGAATGACATTAGCGATGAGAAGCCAAATAATTGGCCCCAGGCAGGAACCTTGAGGACAACCCTTCTTCTGTGCATAGATAAAAATTCTTTCCCCAGTTAACCAGAATGCTTCTTGCAGAGATATAAGAACGAGTGACTAGAGTAATATTTTCCGAACAACTTAGAAAGCTAAGTTGGAGGAGAATTTCCCTCGACTCAATATTATTGAAAGCTCCTTGAATATCAAGAGAGACTAGGGAAGTGTATTTGCCTTAACTAATTTTAAAAGTATAAGAAAACGAGATTGCGAAAAGAGAACTTTCGGATGATCTGCCCTCTCTTAATCCAAATTACCTGTTATTAAATAACTTGTTTGATTCAATGAAAATAGTAATATGATTAGTTATTAATTTTTCTAGTAATTTACCGAGCACTAGAAGCAGGCAAACCGGGCTATATGAAGTGGGTTCAGAGGACGTCTTCCCTTGCGCAAGGAAATGTATTACTTCCCCTTGCCTCAAAGCTAGAAGGAAAGAATGAAAAGAAAGACAGAGATTAGCCCATTGGGTAAAAATGTCAGGAAAAGGGACTTTGTTATCCTTGAATTTGGTAAGAGTGGTCGGGAGTACCACTTTAGAAAAAAGATTATCTAAGTGAGTTGAAAAATTAATGTCTAGCTTACCATTGTTTGGATATACTGTTCCACCAAAAAGACAATCAGTCAACTGATGATGTCCAATTATCATGAAATAATGCCTAAAAGTATCATTGTTTTCAACAAGAAACATCCCGAGTCACATTTACCACTCTATATCGGTTTATTGCTTCCGGGACGGTCAAGACACAAGTCAACTATTAGAGACACAGAATTATGTAGTCTTTGAAACTCTGTGACATCAAATCGGATATAAGAAATAACGTCAACTTGAAAATACTTTGAGATAAAGTGAAAGTTTGTACAACTAGTTGCGGATGCGTTGTTACGAAATGTTATGTATCATTTTATTGATTTGGTATGGGATAAGTATATTGTTAACAATTTAAAGAGTAAAATTCTACACCCACGAGGATCTGGCACTCGACAACAGATAACTTCAGAAACAAAAATCCCGCATAGCTGGCATAACTTACTTCGAAATGACAAAAATTTGAAAAGAAGTAACTTTTTACACTTTTGGCGCAGTATGTTCTGCATAATGTCAGTCATGTTCATGTTGTCATAAACGTCGATACACAAAGTTTATCATCTGAAAAACAAAATACATCATTAGATGGTACTTCATGTGACAAAAATGGAAGTTGCAAATGGTTGGCTAATCTTGCTTGTGCGTGATATGACTTGCCATGATATTAAAAGCGTCCTTATTTTTTTTTTATTATTGCTACTGGCGTTGTCGCATTAGCAATAGCCTAAAAGCCTTGGGACTGAAAGAAATTTGCATTATGTATGGATCTGGCCGAAAACAAAGATACTTACCATACATACTGCATCATACTTCATATATAGGAAAAAATAAGAGAAGAAAAATCACTGACAGTGATACAAACCTTTCTTTTAATGACAAAGGTAAACTCTCTGCATAAAAGATATGGAAGGCTTATGCAGAAGGTATTTGTAGGCCGCTACCTGTACTTTATTCTGAAGTATGAAAAATTTTAGAATTCTTTTCTGTCATTCTGTATGGTGATGTAGCATTTGAATTTGAGACTGTTAATGCATCACGCAAATACTTCTTTGTGAGCAAAGCGAAACCATTAAATTCTCTTCTCCACATTTGATGCGCTTGCATTGCGCACTCTTTGAGCCATATACCAATCTGATCATGTATGAGGTCAGGCAGACAGCATTATTACTTCCTTTTTTTTATGGATACTGACGTTGTCGCATTAGTAATATCTTTTCTTCATAGCCTAAAAGCCTTGGGGCTGAAATATCTTTGTATTCTGTATGGATCTGGCCGAAACCAAAGATACTTGCCTTTTCATGAACTATTAGGAAAAAATGAGATTAGAAAAATCACTTGGCTGTGTGACTGTGATACATCACCAGATCATTGGGGATGGTCAAAGTAAGACAATAAGAGGGCTTCACTGTGGTTTACACAGCCAGCTATTTGGGGAAAATGCCAAAAGCTTTTGAAATGCGGATGCAAAGAGGAATGTATGTCGAGTAATCCTGCAACGAAGTCGGGATTAAATGAACACTGGTGTGTACAATCTACAGAGGAAAATGTCAAAATCTACAAGAATATAAATATAAATTAATAAACTTCTTTTTAATTTCATTTTAAAATTTTGAAAGATTTTGTAATTTTGCATTATACTATTTTGTGTGTCGTTCGACCGGACACCAACGCTTGGGCGCAGGGTGCATGACGTGCGCTGGGCAGTGTGCATCCTTGGGCGATTGCTGGTTGGCGGCGGCTTCACATGAGGAAATTCATCCCGTGCCAGCTCCGCGCATTTCTGGGCTCAGAGAATCTTATATCGCCGGAAGAAGGCTCGCAGCTGCGCTACGAGAGCTAGTTTTATACCATTTTGTGTCGTCATCTAATAAAACGATAATATTTCGCTTTATTTTGATGTCTGGTGTTTATTTCGACAATATATTCGTCTTCTATGATTCAAAACATATTGAAATTACACCAAACACAATGCAATTTGAAAGTTTTTGGAAATGTTCGGCCGCAAGACGCCATTTTGAAAATAGCGGCAATATCGAATTCTAAGGGAAATTTTGAATGCATCCGCTTCTTAAATTTTTGTAAATACGTGTTCAAAACATCAAGTATAGTATGCTAAGCAATTCTCGTGTACCTTTAGTATTGGAGGCTCTACTGTCTTCGGCATCGTACACTCTCAAATTTGTGTGATTTTATATTTTAAGAGAAAATCTATTTGAACGAACCTACATTTAAGAAATCCATAGCCTTCGCCACGTACACCCGGCGTGTTATGCATGTTCCAGTCTGCTTTTGCAAACGAACCTCAAATTTATATGATTTTATGAAAAACTTTATGCTTGAAAATTATTTTAAAAACCTTAATAAATAAGTCAATTAAGAAACGGTTTTCAAAACAATTACATTTGAAAATAGATTTATTCCCCTGCAAGGCAGTGTAAAAATTGAAAATGAGAGATGCTTAGAAGTTAAAAAAATTGTAGTAGCGAAAATTGCAAAACCGAAACTTCATCCTCTAAGTGTTGCCATTCGCAAAATGACGCCAGCGTTACGGCCATCGACACGTATGTGCTTTATAATATAGATAGATTATTAAATTTCTAAGTAAGTATTAGTATGTAAAATGCTGGGTATGAATCAATTATTTTTTCCCTCTGTCATACAGTTGAACAAACATGCCCTAATTACGGAGATTCAAAAATATAATCAAGAAGTAACATAATTTAATATATGTGAGTCATGAAAAACTTACTGATTAACCCCGTGCCTGTGACTCCCAAACTCAGTTCGGGCAAGAAAAAAATCGGTGTTTCAATTCCGTGAAGCCCGAACTCAGTTCGTCCAATCCATAATATGTAATTTACCATTTTCCCAATGTTTCCTTTGTTGTCGGAAAACTGATGAAAAGGGAAAGAGGATACGATGTGAGACTCGAGTTTATTGTAGAGATTGTGATGTAGGCTTGTGTGCCGTGCCATGTTTTCGTATATACCATACTGTAAAGGATTTGTGAAATTCAACGGAATCTGAGGGACATGGAATTCATGACAGTTGATATAAATAATAATATTGTTGTATCAGTTTATTATATTTATTTTGAAAATTATGTCATCTGATTTATTTTGCTATAATTTGAGAAAAAATTACTGTAATCCATTAACATGTCCCATATATGTGAAAATATTGAATATAGTAGTTATTTCGTTATTTTTTCCTTTTTTTAATAATCTATTTCTAACATTTTGATGATAAAAACGAACAAAATTAAAGAGAATTTTTTTTTTCCATTTTCGGCACGTTTTTCTCAAATATATTCCGCAGGCAAGGGGTTAAAAAAGCATCTTTTGAAATCATCATAGCTTCAGTAAAAATAAAATTGCCATCTCTTACTTACACGGTTACTGTAAATAAATACTTATAAAACATATGAAGGTTGTAAGGTTGTATGTTTCACTACTCCCTCGATATTTATGTTCACTTTCTTTCGGTGACCGGACACGTTTTAATAAGTGTTTCTTTTACTTAAATAAACAAGTAAGAAATTTTCGAGCCACTTAAATGTGCTGCCTCTTCTCTTTGCAGAATGATATAAAGCCTTGACGAAATAGATCATTTGACTTATGCTATTTTTAAATGATCCTCGCCACTAGATTATCTGTTATCCTTCAAATATTCCCTGGAGGGGCTGTAGTATATTATTTTGATGATTATGTATGATAAGTATTAACAATTTTATTGAATCAAATTCAGATCGACAATTATGATTCATTTAAACGACTGCTTCTGCATTAATTTGACATTAATGAATATTTTTTTCTTTTTTCATTAGCACTAACAAAGGAATATAAGTTTGTTATTATACAACCAAAAGACATTAGTATATAATTTCTAGCATTTTTTTTAAATTTGTTCCTCGTTTTCTTTCATACTTTAATGATCTTTTAAAAAGTGTGCGATGGCACGCTTCTGTGGTTTATTACATACCATGCTTATTTAAGTTAAATTTTTTAGATTAAATGAACATGGCAGTTATCGCTAGGGTAACTTTACGATATAACCAATGCATATATAGGACTTACGAAAGATGTAATGATGAAAAATAATTATCAAAAGATAAATATTTAGCAAATATATATTTTACCAAACGTTTTCTTGATATTGAGAGCATATTTTGGGTTAAGTAAACGATTAATACACTATAAAATCTACTCGGATATGTTTCTGAAAATTAGGGGAAACAAAAGAAACTTAATTTTTATAAATGCTTCCTTAAATTTCGAAAACATATATGTTTCTAAATATTAAGAACGCTTTTCAGAATGGTGGGTAACTCGGAAAAGATTATTGTATGTTTACGTTTATAGTTATGTCATATATTACTAAGATTACAAAACGTTTGCCTTTTTTTTTTTACAGTACTAGGGGGCTCGGCCCCCTACGAGCTACGCTCGCCAACCCCCGTCCAGACACCATAGACTCTAAATGCACGCTAATTTGATCGACTTTAAAAAGATTTCGAAAGATGGAATTATAATTTTAAAAACAGTGGCGATCTCTCTATAAACGAATTTCTATTCATTTCTCTTTGATTGGACAATTTTATCGCCAAATTCGTTGCGGTACTACTTGATTATCTCGTCGACCAATTTCGGCAATTTATATAAATCGCCAAACCACTCGCCAAATTATACAAATTGACATAATTTTTATTTTAAATAACGGAAAAACAAATAAATTGGTACAACATTAATAAAAATACAAATAAAACGTCGAAATAAAAATAACTTGATGACGTAGACACGTGTAACAACATTTCAAAATAAGCTAATATAAAAGGAATTAAGTAAACAGAGTCTTTGTCTCCTGGTATTTTTTAACAAAGTGAAAGGAAAGTTCTTTTAAATGAGACATTTTAAATTAATCGTTTTTAATCTGACGTAAATTTGACCAAACTATTCTTTCTCTTTTTAATATTCACGTGAAAATACTTGTGTTAGAAATTAAATATTATTTGCGCTTTCCTAACAAAAATAGTTGAAAAGTATCCTCTTAAAATATCAAATAAATGTCTAGCGCAATTTCTAAATTTAAACCGTTTTGCAATGTTATTTTGTGTTCATTTTATGTAATAACTGTAATGTGACATAAATATGACGTAATTTCTCCTATTTAAGACTTCTAACGCCTGTTAATAAATTTATTGCTTTACAAATTCCTTTCTCTCTTAAAATTCACGTGTAATTATAGTTTTTATGACGTAATTTTTAATAAGTTCCTGCTTTTTGTACATAATTATTTAATTCTAATTCCAAATGTTTTTATCTGTTTATAATAGTCACGTGTAAATAAATTTTTAATTTATTTACACGTATAAATATATTTTTTTTTCAAGCAAACATTATTGTTTCCGCTGTTTATACAGTTGGCAACAGTTTAAATTAATACCACTTTCTAAAATCTGTTAAAAATATCTCTAGAAATCCTGAAAATTTGAATTTAAAATAGAAATAAAACCTCAAAAAATTAGCCAAATTAAAAAAAAGAAAACAGTCTGCACACCGGGAGCTTCAAACGTATAAAATGATCTAAAAATGATTAAATTCCTATGTACAGTTTTTGCTCCTATAAAACTTTTTTAATGGAACGATTTTGTCCAACTTTGGCATTAAATATCTCTTAAAATAATTCTTCGATTTGAAAACTGTCTGCATCAGCGTGTTTATCAAACATTTCTGTATAACACTACCGATTTTCATATTTTGTATGCATTATTTTTCTTAATATTAACGAAGAAAGACCTCCGGTCACAAAAAATTTAAAACCGGCAGCGGTGACAGCGGTAGTTACTTTTTTTTAGAATAGAGAGATAGTTATCGTGTAAGATGAACAAGCTAGGAGAATTTAAAGATATAAACAAGAAATTATATGAGGACGTGAGTTTCAAAACTCGCCTGATCCAAAATTTAAAAAATTGTATTTTATCTATCAATCTGTTCTATTGGTAAACCTGCACTGAAATAACACAACATTCTGCAAAAAACTAGTTTTATTGTGTATTTCTGGCATTGTAAAATCTTAGTTTACAATGAAAAACGATGGACTCAGTGAGAGGTTTTTCGCGATTTCCCAAAATTTGATTTTCTGGATAAGGCGAGTTTTGAAACGCACATCGTCATATATTTCGTATACATTAATCATGAGAAACTTAATGAATAAGACAAGTTGGAAATTGCACGTCAAATGTGACAAATGAGCGTTCTAACTACTATAACTAGTTTTATAAATATTTTTTGCACCGCATATTATACTGAATGTATATTTTAGTGCACTTCATCAGTGCATATCCATTTCATTCTGTTCGAAAGGCTGTAACATTATTAAAATGCACTTGAAATAATTGTTTCCCTTTGGCCATAATGTAACGGAAAAATTTTGACTGTCCCTGTAATTAAACTATACATCCGATTTTCATAAAATTTGAAATGACTCGACAAACTTTTACAACAATTATATATTTAAAATTTCAGACCATTCGGTTGGGTAGTTTTTGCTCTGTTATACGCGGACGCACAGACAGACAGACAGACGGACAGACAGACGGGCTGAACGACGACTATAGGTGCTACGTATTTATATAATTACGAACGCACCTAAAAAAGGGATGTATTTACCAAATATCGGTATGCTTGTTTCTTACTTATACAGTTACTGTAAATAAAACAGATGAAGGTTGTTCCGTTGCTTTCCCTTTTGCCACTCCCTTGATATTTATGTTCACTTTCTCTCGGTGAACGGGCGCGTTTTAATAAGTGTTTCTTTTCCTCAAACAAACAAGTAAGAAAAATTTCGAGCCACTTAAATGTGCTGCCTCTTCTCCTTTCAGAATGATATAAAGCGATGGTGAAATGGATCATTTGAGTTATCCTATTTTTAAAAGAACGCAGACACCAAGTTCTCCTCCACCCTTCAAGAGTTCCTGGAGAGCCTTGTGGTGTATTTTAAGGTCAGCGTTTTCTCAACTTGGGAAAAGGCCAACAGACAAGAAGTTTTTAAAGACTTCTGCCGTAAACTTTTGCAGTTTACACATCATTTCTTTAGGATAAGGTTTTAAAACTTTGCTTAGTTTAAATGTTCCTCACTAAACATGTCAGAACCAAATTGAATATTGTGTGATTATTTATATGAATTCCTAATACAGTCGAATTTCGGTTAAGACTCTCACGGTTAATGCGCGATCCCGCTTAATACGCGGATTCTTTCCGATACCTTGAAGATCGCCCATAAGGCTAATGCAAAAATATCACGTTTAATACGCGAACGGTTATGACGCGATCCCGCTTAAGACGCGATAGATTTTCGGTCGTATGAGGCAAAAAAACACGTTTAAGACGCGAATTCATTGACCAAGATGCGAATTGCTTCTCTCTTCTTCAGTGTTGACAATTTAGTGAATTCTTTTTATTCATATAAATATAAAAAATACTGTTTCTGTATAGTAATATTTACTTTATTTAATAACAGATTAAGTAAGGCGAACATTACTAATTGGAAATGGTGGTAGATAGTCGAATTAAATTAAACCCGCTAAATTAGCAACACAGCAATTCTTCTTTGATTTTGCGTCCCAACGTTCTTTGGCTTCGTGTATGTTTCTACTGTGTCAGAAAAAGAGAGACGAATTTAGGATACTCAGATACGTCATAAAAAATACTATGATTAGAGACCTATTGTTAGTGGTGTGATAACTGTACGTTATATCACTACCATATTTTAAAATGCATATGGTAGTGCCACTCCCTTGCATACACAATATTAAATAGGCAAAATGCATACACAATATTAAATAGGCAAAAGAAAAAAAAAAAGAAGAAGAAGAAGAAGAAAGTAACGCGTGAAGTATAAACAAATGAGATTACCGACTGTATAATTTTTTTTTCTATTTTCTAGGTTTTGTTTAATTTTTGCTACAGTATTTTTACACAAAGATTAATAAGGATAGTTTTTCTTATTATATTAAAGACTAGCCGCCTTCGCCCGCTACGCTGGTCGGTTTTTCTAAAGAAATCTTGAATGAAACAAAATATATCAGTGAATTGGATTATGCGTTTTAAAGCAATATGGACATTTACCTGGTGTATCCAATCGAATTGCTGAAAGCAATATGAATGTCATTACGCTATTATATCTTTTATTGAGTCATACAAAATTTAGACTGTTAAGGACCAATTTGTTTAGTTGATCTGTTAGTGTAGGATTCGGTAAAGAACAATAGAACAATATGTAATATACTAAAAGCATTCATGAAAAATTATCAATGCAAGTCTCATCAGAATCTGTTAATTGGACTTATTGAAAAGGCTGATTGTTTATAATAATTGGGTTCATCTGATTTAGAACTTTCCCCGTAATTATTTAACTAAGCAACGTAGAACGTTATGTTTTATACTAACATCTTTTCTGAAAAATTATCTAACTAACAATGTAAGTCCCGTCAAAATCTATTCAGCAGAACTCAAGATATAAGCGGTCGGAATGAAATTTCTCATTGCATTATATATATATATATTGAGATAGTTAAATATAACTTTCATAATCTCTTTAACCTGATTATAGAACTCTCTGGGAGGTAGGGGTAGGTATATACTGCATCACTTCTGAATTTTTTAAGGAACTCAGCTCAACTTCCATAACTATAGCATATATACTCTCTAGTATACCCTATCTCTGTAGCGTATATCTTCCAATTTTCTTTACTGTACCACTGAGAACTTTTTCCGCATAGCTCCGTAACTAAACAACACAGAATGATATGATAAATATTGAAAAAATCCCTGAAATATTATCTAACTTACTGTGCATTTAATTAGTTGACTTGAAATCTTTCATAATCGAGTTCACCTAATTTTAGAACTCCCGTAGCAACTTAGAATGATGTTTTTTACATTAAACCATTTATAAACCAAATTTACTATTTAACAGTGTAAGTTATACAAAATTCTGTTCAGTAGAATCTCAGTTATAGTCATATTTACAATATTTATTGCTCATTAAACCTTTTTTCTTTACATTTGAAATAAAATCGGTAACTGTTTCGGTATTTCCCTGTTATGCCAACACCATTGTCACCAAGCGTAATAGTTGGCACAAAAATGAAATGATACATTTGAAAAAAAATAATAATAATTTTGTTGATAAAAAAAAATGAGCATTTAAAAAATATAACTTTTGAAAATTACAGACTTTAACCTACCATTTTTTTGAATCAATAAAAATAATGGTTACTGCTTGGTTATCCCGCCGACCAAAAATCTATTGCCAAACTATAAGATTAAATGCCAATAATGGTTGATCATAAATGTCACATTCACTTGACTTTAAGCAAGTTACACGTATTTACGTCATTAGGTGATTTTTATTTCAACGTTTAAATGTATTTTTATTAATGTTATACTAATTTATTTGTTCTTTCGTTATTTAAAATAAAAATTGTCAATTTATATAATTTGGCGAGTGGTTTGGCGATTTATATAATTTGGCGTAATTGGTCGACGGGTACCAAAATAAATACTTAAAATGTAAGAATAAATAAATATTTTGCAAGTAATAAAATATAGTCAATTTAAACTGCAGTCTTGAAATTGTAAATGTCTTTTACTACTGAAGCATGGCGTACGTAATACGTATGTCTCACATTGCAGTAAACATTTCATTCTTTCAATGAAGGCATTCATGGTTTTTTGAACAAAACATTTTTATATGTATAATTCCTAACGTCTGAAATAATTTTATTGTAGCTTCCTCATCATCAGATAACTGCGAAATGGTAAAATCTATATCAGTATCACTAATGAATATTTTCTATTAAAAAAATAACAAATTAAAAAGTTTTGCGAGATTATGATGGAATAAAAGAAATTCCATCATTAAAAATTCCTGCAGAAAAATATTCACGTTCAATAATTAGCAAATGTTAATGTGTGGTACGGTTTGGAATAAACATCGTTTGCACGATTACAGTTGAAATAAATGGCGCGATACCATACATTTTGGCATGGTATCGTGATGAAAATTAGAACGAAAAAGTACCACAATTTTATTATTATTATTATTTAGTTTTAATTTTTGAGGCGTTTGATTTTTTTTTCTAATTGACGAAGTTGTTTTTATTTAACCAAAAGGATTGGTTAAAAAATTATTCAATTTGAATTTTTTCTCTTGCTATAGTAACAGAATGAAAAGAATGAGTATTTAGAAATTATTGCTTGAAAAATTCAGGTTTTGGCGCCAAAGACATTGCTAAATTAGAAAAATATGAAATATCACACGAACTATTGGACTTAAAGGAGTTTGATTAGTACCATTCGATTCTGCTTACAAAAATACACCAAAATATGTCATCAGTTGAAAACTACCTATAAAATCAGATTTTTAAGGAATTTTTTAAAAGTTCGTTCTCTTTTTTACCTCCCTTAGGGGTGGAATTTTAGAAAATCCTTTCTTAGCGGCACTCTTTGTCATAGAAGTATTTTTATCCCAATTTTAAAGATTTTAGGTTCAGTAGTTTTGGCTGCGCGTTGATTAATACAAAATCCAGACTTTCTTTTATATATATAGATGAAGGACATATTATAAGGGTACTCATTATCACAAGTTCTAACTATGTTTTGAATAACCGGTTTGTGCTTCAAAGATTTAATATGTTTTCTTTGTGTTAAAAAAAAAATCAGTATAGCAGCAAAATTATTTTTATTCTTTTATTTTTGGTTGTAACATATTAAACGACTATAAAGCAATGTTTAAATCCATATTTATTTTCAATTATCATTCCAGTCGGTCCTATAAAAAGAGACGATGAATTAAAGTAATCTAAATGTACGTAAAAGAGACAATTTTCGACTGTAAACATATAAATGAAAGCTCTAAAGTTCATTTACACGATTTAATGTGCAAATAAACCCAGTTCCTGTAACGTTATACAAATCACGTTTAATACGTGATTCCGCTTAATACGCGACTTTTGTCCATTCCTTTGGAACGCGTGTTAACCGGGTTCGACAGTATTTATGCGTGTAGGGTTATTTCATTCTGCTTTTTAAATAATAATGAATTCCGGGAACGTTTTACACAGAATGTATAAAAAAATATTTACATTTTCATTTTTCTTCTTTTTAAACAGAAAACTTTATTAAACTCAAAAGGCGAAAAATTTTAAAATATTATAATTTTTGCAGATATTAGCGGCAAGGTTACGTGGGGCAACTGGGCTATGATTTTACAATGTGACTCTGGAGAATCTGGCAATTCAGCTTCAAAAGGCTAATATTAATTTGAATTAAAATCTGAACTTTTGTAAATGTGTTCAGTTAGGTTCCCTCTCTCGGACAGAAATGTTAAAAATTACATTCTAATATCTAAAATTAAAAAATATATATTTCATCTTTCTTTCCTCATGGGTCCAGTTGCCAAATAAAAATGGGGCAAGTGGATCAGTAGGGTCTATGTTCCACACGCGTTTTTTTTTTTTTTTTTTTTTTTTTTTTTTTTTTTATTGGGTGTCAGGTTCTGTTTGAAAAAGTGTAAACAACTGAAAAAAATTTAAACCAGGCAGATCATGTACATTATATAATCAACTAGAGGGCGTTGTAAGGGAAACCTTTACAGTCAATGTGGCCTAAAAGGAGCAGTAAAAGGGAAAATATTAGATTTATTTATACAAAAAACATAACAATTAAGTAAGTAGTTATGCACTTTAGTATAGGTAATAAGTATACAAGTTACATGGGTATTTTAATGAAAAAAAACAAGACAAATCTATGAACAAACGGCTACGTAAGTACTTAAGTACATCATTCTCTTTTTTATTTACCACAATTAAAGTTCGATGTGTCCAATAAACCTGTGGAGAATGTAACCATATTTTTACATCAAACAGAACTATTTTTTATTCGTTAAAATAATTTTCTAATAATCTCACTTTGCCTTAAGTACGCCTCTTCATCTGTATCGTAAAATTTCAAGGTATAGATATCACACTTAAGAAATTTGGTTTGATGACCCCAACATGCTTTTTTAAAATTTTATTATGTAATTTTAATAAGGTATTATGCAATTTTCTTTGTTGAAAGCTAAAAAAAGATTTTTAAAAAATGGAGAAATTATTTTCCCGTACTAAGAGAAACTCAAAAACTTATTTATAACTGTTGGGGGTAAGCAAATCCCACATGGTCCAATTACCTCTGATACATCCTAGTTACCTCATTCACGAAAAATTTAAGGGGTAACTGGATCACCGGCCTTACATTTGAAACATGAAGTAAATATGTGTAGATACCTAATAATATTAATGTATTTATGTGTCTAATCTCTAAATAAAAAGATTGTTTAATAAAAGTACTTATACCGTATTTTAATAAAAAGCCGGCGAAGTTCAACCAGGTGGACGTTGTTTTTTAAAAAAAGAAACCTAAATTTTCGGCAACCTATCACAGCAAAGGCAGAGTTATGATTGAGTTAACACACGTTGTTTTAAGAAGTAGAGATGGGGGTGCAATGTTAACAAAAGTTAAAACTTAAAAGAAATCAACGGTTTTTATAAAAAAAAGCCTACGGCCGAGTTACCTCGTGGGTCCAGTTACCTCAGCTTACCTTATTTATTTTCATTATTACTTACCCATCATATGTAGTATAGGGTAAGTCTTGTAATCATTTTAAAAATCGAAAAAAAGATTTTACGGATTTACACATTTTGGACACTGGACCTTCCGAAAAACATATTTTTAGAAAGAAAAAACTTGCCGTCCTTCTGTCTGTAAACGCTCTATCTCCCGACAAATTGAGATAGTGACTGGAAATTTGGTGTGTATTCAATATGTAATAATTGGAAGAAGCCTATTGAATAATAAACTCGATTATCCAGAACTATTTCTTCGATGTCTCGAAATATTCGTTGTGATAAAAGGTATATAAAAATTTTCGAAATTGTTTATTTTAAGAAGGGAATATAAAAGACCATAAAAAAACATAAATTTTGCATAAAGAATGAAGTCAATCGGATAATGAGTTGCCGAGATATTTGTAATCACATCTTTCACAGTTTTCGATTTTTATGACCCTGTATTTCTTTCAAATTTCAATACAAAGGATATATTTTAATTAGAAATGAGACGCTTAATCCGACACAGTAAACTGTTAGTTAATATGATTATTATTTGTGGAGTTATAAGGATGTTTATTTTATGCAATATCCCGTCGACCAAAAAACTATCGCCAAACTATAAGATTAAATGATGTCAATAATGGCTTATCGTAAATGTCACATTCACTTGACATTAAAAGCATTACAGTGTTTGTTACGTCATCAAGTAATTTTTAATTCGATGTTTTATTTGTATTTTTATTAATGTTTTTCTAATTTATTTGTTCTTTCGTTATTTAAAATAAAAACTATTCCAATTTGTATAATTTTGGGAGTAGTTTGGCGATTTATATAATTTGTCGAAATGGGTCAACGGATCATCAAGTACTGCTCTCAATTCAGTAATAGAGCATTACTATATATTAAAAATATCTAAATATACTTTTAAATTTTATTTTGGAATTACAATGCATTTTATAAATAGTTTACACGTGTTTTATTTTCATATTTTATATTATGATTAACCATGATGGGTAAGTATTAAGGTGCCCCCCAACGACTAGTTTATATTATGTCCTAAGAAGAAACCAACAGAGCTATTGTAAATATCTTACTGTCGAAACTTCGTTTTGATCACAATTATATAATTTTTTTAGGCAGATTTCGTAAAAAACACTACAATTACATTCTTTCCTATATGTCGGAATTTCTGAAAAGTTTTTGCAGATCTACGCCGATCATGACCCCTAGAATCCAAAACCACCGCCAGTTTTAGCTGTTTAGTCAGTTTGTGTCACTTGTTAGCAGTTAGCTGTACATAACTTTATATACATATATCACTCTTTTATGGACACGATCATTTCCACAATTCTGCACAAATCTCTACCAAACTGTTACATAAAATCAAAGGGGCAGAAAATCTCGGTCAAGTTTGTGAATGGGCAAAATAAGACGAAGGGGTGGAAAGGGGGGGGGTGAAAACAGATAAAACCCCATAACTTCTTAATCGTGCTACATATATCGAATCAGTTAAAAGTTATTATTACTTCTAGGAAAAGAGTCAAAAATTTATATATCATAGATTTCTGATATTATTGAAAATGTAAGGGGCGCAAAAAGAAGGATTTTAAGAACAAAAAAAAAATTCATAATTTGGCCAATTCTCAAGATATCAAATCCACCTAAATTTAGTATAGTATAAATCTTCTTAAGGGGTCTTGTACCTTTTAAACGCGTTGAAAATGAACGAAAAACTTCCAAGTTTGAATTAGTCTATCTTCAAAGCCTTTTTATGTATAAACATGAAATTTTGAGTATTGATTAAACAGATTGTGCTTTGTAATATGCTACCATTAGAAATTTACTAACCCTTTACAGAATTTGTGTATTGTTGAAAAAAATAGCTCTTTTTTTACCCCATAAGTCATTGCGCGCATGATATCTTGAGAAAGTATGTATGGATTCGCATACAATTCGGTAAAGATACTAATCATATACGTGTGTTTAAAATGATCTACTCTTAGGCTAAAATTTTTTCATTAACTACATAAAAAATACTTTCGTAAAAAAAAAATAAAAATTTTGTATTTTTAATGAATAAAAATAGTCATAACTAAAAATATTACCATTGTAAATACTTAAAAGTAGATCATTTTAAACACACATATTTGTTTAGTATATTTACCTAATTTCATGACAATCCATACATACTTTCTCAAGATATCATGCGCGCAATGACTTATGGGGTAAAAAAAAGAGCTATTTTGATTTCAACAATACACAAATTCTGTAAAGGGTTAATAAATTTCTGTTGGTAGTATATTACAAAGCACAATCTGTTTAATCAATATCCAAAATTTCATGTTTATACATAAAAAAGTTTTGAAGATAGACTAATTCAAACTTTGAAGTTTTTCGTTAATTTTCGACGCGTTTAAAAGGTACAAGACCCCTTAATATTATCTACAGCTTTTATAATGGCAAGTTTTTGATAGAACCAAGTTTTACAGCAAAAAAAAAAAAAAAAAAAAAAAAATACATAAATACTAGAAAACAGGAATTCTGCTTTTGCAGAATTTAGTGTCGCTCCGATGAAAAAAAAAATGTATGAATATAAATATAGACAGTACAAAACATATTTCAGTTTTAAGACTTAAAACACACTCTTTTATTTTATGTAAAATGATGTGATTCGCATCTGCTGAAGAATTCGACATGTATCTAGTCTTAAACAACATCTACAGAAAAGTATGCATGTAACGTCACTATTGCAGAATCGAGGCTAACGAAAAAGACAGACTACCGCGGTGCATACCACGTGTCTTTTTTTTACAAACAGCTAGAGTGACGTGATGCTCTTTTCGCACACCTTCATTGGTGCATTCGAGCATCACGTGACTCCAGCGGTCTGTAAAAAACATACGTGGAATGCACCACGGTAGCCTTTCTTTCTCGTTAGCCTCACGCAGAATAATACACAATTCCAGCAAAAAGCGATGTCGTCATTCAAGAAACTCGACAAAAAAAAAAAAAAAAAAAAAAAAAAAAAAAAAAAAAAAATCGGCTATTTAATGATTCATATGCCTTCATTTGTTTGTAACATTAATATAAACACTTAAAATTAAATATAGTAATAGCTTCATGTTTTATCAGAAATCATTAATTTATATATTTTTTTCAAAATATCACGTAATTTAATTCCTTTTTTTCAGTTATTTGAAAATGGCAACAAAAAGATATAATAGTGTACTTTTTTGAAAAAAAAAATCATGGCCATTTTTTCATCCCATTCTGACCAGAAAATCAGAGTTCTAACTTTTTACGGCTGCTCTGTCATCTTCACCTAACACTTTATTTATAATGGCTGTTTCATAATAATAGAAGTAATCAGTCCATCAGAAGAAAATAACTCGGTTAAAGTGGCTTACGAATATAAGTGAAACGGATCTTTTTGAAACTAGCATAAATTACCTATTCGCTTTAAAAAAGAAAATTGTGCTCGTTCGCGATATTTTGTATCTATTTATTTATTTTACGATAACAAACCAAATATTTCTGGAACGGTGTTCTCACTCAACTACAGCACTGCTTACAGCAAAAAAAACTAACTCTGCTCATACAGAGCTACCCAAAGAGCAACTTTCACCTAGCTATCCCAAGTATTGATTGATATGCCCATTTCAATCTAGAGGTGTCTTGATCAAACTCGTATTCAGCTTCGACATTCCATGGCTTATCTCTATGGGTTGAAAGTAAACCCTTTTGTTTTACCTCAAAGTAGGAATTTTCTTTTCTGTGAAAAACGCTACTTCGCTCGGACGTTGTTACAGCTTCTTTTCTTTCTCCTTGCATCATTTAAACAAGTTGGAAATGATTCGTGAAACGTGGCAAATAAGGTGCGTATGTAATATAACTAGTTTTATAAATATTTTTTTTTGCACCGCATATTGTAGGGAATGTATATTTTAGTGTACTTCATATGTGCATATTAATTTCATTCTGTTTGAAGAGCTGTAACATCATTAAAATGCACTTGAAATATTTTTTTTCCCATTGGCTGTCATGTAACAGAAAACTTTTGACTGTATCTGAAATTCAACTAAGCAACCGATTTTCATACAATTTGAAATGACTCGACAAAATTTTGTAACAATTATATATTTAAAATTTTAGACCATTTGGCTAGGTAATTTTTGCTTTGTTATATGCGGACGAACCGAACAACGACTATAGGTGCTACGTATTTATATAATTATGAACACACCTAAAAAAGAAACAGACCAAATTGATAATTCTTTAAAAAATTCAATAGCACGAGTTTTCTACTAAGTGTAAATAAAAGCGGCAAATTTTCCATAATCAAGTTTAGTATACAAAACCAAATTAATGTATTGCAACTGAAGTTTTAAAAAAAATCATGAAATTAGACGTGACTTTCGAGATAAATATTAAATTCTTATAAAAGTGTTTTTTTTTTTAAACTATTTTTACTTTTATACTTATTTTAGTATTAGGTGTCATTATCCACAATTGCTTTACCCATGGAACATTCTAGAAACTCTTGAAATTTTAGTATAACTCATTTTTTTCTTTACAAGAAAATGCCATGAGGATAAAGGATCAACAAATCAAAGTCTATATATCACATTTCATTGCATGTCGTAAAGAAACAAAAAAATATAGTCAGTTTCTGAATTGAAGGACACCAGGAAATAAAACTGATCTAACTGAAATGAGGGAAAATTTCTTCTTCCACTTCTTATTTCAACCAATTTTGTTTTTTCATTTATTTATTACATTTCTTTTCACTTTTGGAAAGATATCGAACAAGTGGCAGTAAGCTGCAGCCATGATCTAGTCAGCTGCGCTTTATTCAGACATCCTAAATTCACTTTCATAGTACAAACTAGGTCCCGTTTTTCCACGTACAAGCCCGGAATGATTTGAAATAGATCAGTGCTCGCACTGGATTGTGTTCGTTACTCCTTGTTTACGAAAAGCGAAGGTATCTGATTGGCAGGAAGAGATTTAGTCTGTCTAAGTCATTCCCAATAAAACTCTCCAAAGAAACATAACTTTAAGCGTATGATTGGATGATGGGCCGTCGCCATGACGACAACTTCTCTTAGCTGCCAATTCCAGTAATGGTGAGTTTTATCTTCGTTCTACATTTCTCTCCCCCTCTCATAGATATTTTTCTCTTCTCCTAAAATGACTAGAAACAAAATGAACAGGGCAAAAATAGTAGAGGCTGATTGTTTACTATCACTGTTTGATGTTAAAAAAAAAATTCCCCTTATAAATGACTGATTAACCAATAAAACGAGATGTTAGGAATGAAATTGTCCGAAAAAATTAGAATCTTCGAAAACATCCCTGTTTTAACTAACTGATTTTCAATTACAACAAGATGTTAGTAATAAAAGGAAATTGACCGAAAAATGGGATGCTGGGGAAATAATTTTAGAAAAAATATACAATCTGAGAAGTATCAATTAATATCGTTAATAACATAACTAAAATGCTGGTGTCCAAATGGTCTTAAAGTATGAAAGTTCAGTATAATTATTTCAGTGAATAAAAAGTAGAAATTTTTATTAATAAAGTTGTTGTTGCAAATTTAATATTCTTATTATTTAATTAAAATATTTTTAACAATCACAATCGTTTTCCATTAAAACATGTGATGAAAAAAAATTCTGTGCGCGGAAGTATTTCTGAAGCAGCATGGAAGCAAGAGATAGATATTTTTTTCATGCAGTAGTCTTTCATAAGCTTCCTAATTCTAAACTGCAAACTGAAAAGGAATATTGGTTCTCATAACAGCTTTAGTTAAAATAAAACAAGTCGGAAATTGTACGTCAAATGTGGCAAATGAGGTGCGTTCGTACTACAACTAGTTTTATAAATATTCTGATCTTAGTGCAATAGCTGTTGCACTCGTATGCAAAAATGCATGAATACAAAGTTTATTACGATTCTATATTATTAAATTCAGTAGATAATAAGACTCCATCTTCAATAGGACGTCATCATCATGGCAACCTAGAATCATTACCTATCGTGGGATATCACTGTATTAATTATATATGATAGGATTTAATAGAATGAAGAAAACTTTTATTGGCATCTTTTTAAGTTTTCATTCGATCTTCCTAAAATTTGAAGTCACTTTACAAAATTCTAGAACTATTCTACATATTAAATTTCAAACAATTCTGTTGGGTAGCTTTTGCGTTATTATATACGGACAGACGGACGGACCCGACGACGACTATAGGTGCTACGTATCTATATAATTACGAACGCGCCTAATAAGAGAAAATAACGTATTGTAAAAGTTTCGGTAGGGTTGCTTGAGGTTATTTCGCGATTTTGCCTTTATCTTTTTATTCGCCAATAATTTAAATTGGCTCCCATTGCTTTTCTATGCAACGGATAATTTTGGCGTTTGTTTAAACTATCATATTGGTTTGGTATTTCAGTGGATGTTGGCGTGCGATTGATATGTAAATATAACATTCGGCCTGATATTCTGTCTCTGTAAAGACATGCCATTCTAAGCGGCCCGCCCCATCATTATATTATGTCAAACATTCTTCAATAAAATTTCATCTTTACTTTTTTGAATCTGTTTGCAGTCAATGGGATGAAAGCTCAAAATAAATTGGGTTCTGCGAAGCTTTGCAATGTACTTTCACTCTTACATCACCGGCCAAACCTGTAATTTAAAATGTGTGGGGGTTTCCTCCCTTATATGGGCTTTAAAAAAAGGAAATGAAATCAAATGATAAATTTATCTTATTGAAAATGACAAAAATGCAAAATACAATGATAATGATTTAGCATATTTAAAATTTTAAATATAGATTTCTTTTTTTTTTTTTTTTTTTTTTTTTTTTTTTTTTTTTTTTGTATTACGGCAATTCGGTGTTACGGTGCATATTAAAGTAAACTTTTAACAGTTAAAGTGAATATTACTAAAGCAAAACAACAGCAACAATAAATGTCAAACAAACAAATGGGAACAATGAAAAACTCCTATAATTATAATACCGAATGTAGCTATTCTGATAAATCATGTAACATATTTAAAATCGATACGTATAACTTTTACCCAACCAATTTATAACATAAAAACGGAAAGTAGAGAAGGCGACATCATTCCACTTCCTGTAAAACTAGTTTCAAAGTCATATGACAGATAAGTAACAAAACCTTCTAAGATAGTAATAGCATCCTGTGAAAATGGATCAAGGAAACTGTTAAAATCAGAAAACTACTTAACCAGACATAAAAACTATTTATTATAAAGCAGAATGTATCTATTGTCATAAATCATGTAAAATATTTGAAATCGATATGCATAACTTTTACACAACCAATTTATGACATAAAACCAAAAAGTAGAAAAGGCGACTTCATTCATCTTCCTGTAAAACTAGTTTCACAGTCATATGACAGATGGAGTAACAAAACCTTCTAAGATAGTAATAGCTTCCTTTGAAAATGGATCAAGGAAACAGTTAAAATCAGAAAACTACTTAAGCAGAAATAAAAACTAATTATTATAAAGCAGAATGTATCTATTGTCATAAATCATGTAAAATGTTTGAAATCGATACGCGTAACTTTTACCCAGCCAATTTATAACATAAAAACGAAAAGTAGAAAAGGCGACTTCATTCTACTTCCTGTAAAAATAGTTTCACAGTCATATGACAGATGAAGTAACAAAACCTTCTAAGATAGTAATAGCTTCCTTTGAAAATGGATCAAGGAAACAGATAAAATCAGAAAACTATTTAATAACCAGACATATAAAACTAATTATTATAAAGCGGAATGTATTTATTGTCAAAAATCATGTAAAATTTTTGAAATCGATACATAGGGGAAAGTAGAGTAATGACGCTCACTTAAGAGAAAACATGAATAGCTAGTCAAATTTACACAAAACATCAATAGTTTATTAATGAAGTATATGTCCAAAGAATAAGGAACAGTTTTCAATCAACTAATTTGCCTAAAAGTTTTAGGAATTTTTTTTTATCGTTTTATTTAATTAACAGTGGATGGAGCGGTAATGCCCGATATGGTAGGGTAATTGCGCTCAAAATTTGAATACAAGGTTTAAGTTGGCGTTATTTATAGTTGGCGTAACAAAGCACTACAAAAATAAATAAATGAATGAACGTACAGCTAACTGTATATATTTTGTAGAAATAATGAGTAAATTAGCATTTGAAAATAAGAGTGTACACTTACCTTCAAGTTAGATGTTGTAGAATTTTATTGTAAAACAGCTTCAAACTAATAACATGAGGACACAAAAATACTTTCCTCCTGACGGTCACTGTATCCTTACTGGGAACTTACGATGAAGTTCGCTAGGTGCCGGTACCGATCACACCTTTTCAATTCTATTCTGTTTAGAGATATTTGAGTAAGCGGGATTGCCCGCTGAGCGTAATTACCCTACTTTCCCCTTTAACTTTTACCCAACCAACTCCTAACATTAGAACGAAAAGTAGAAAAGGCGACTTCGTTCAACTTCCTGTAAAACTAGTTTCACACATGACGACACATGAAGTAACAAAACCTTCTACGACAGTAATAGCTTCCTTTGAAAATGGATGAACGAAACATTTAAAATCAGAAGACTACTTAACCAGACATAAAAACTAATTATTATAAAGCAGAATGTATCTATTGTCAAAAATCATGTAAAATATTTGAAATTGATACGCATAACTTTTACCCAACCAATTCCTAACAAAGAACGAAAAGAAGAAAAGGCGATTTCATTCATCTTCCTGTAAAACTAGTTTCACAGTCATATGACAGATGAAGTAACAAAACCTTCTAAGATAGTAATAGCTTCCTTTGAAAATGGATCAAGGAAACAGTTAAAATCAGAAAACTATTTAATAACCAGACATATAAAACTAATTATTATAAAGCAGAATGCATCTATTGTCATAAATCATGTAAAATGTTTGAAATCGATTCATGGGGGAAAGTAGAGTAACGACGCTCACTTAGGAGAAAACATGAATTGCTAGTCAAATTTATACAAAACATCAGTAGTTTATTAAGGCTGTTCTCAAATCCAAAAGAGCAACTTTCTGACATAAGTTTTAATTTATTTTTGTTCATAAATACATGAAACTGGTAAGTGTTGATCTTCAGAAACTATGTCATCGAGCTATTTCTTCGGTTTTTTTTTTTTTTTTTTTTTTTCTTTAAACACAATAGATCTTTTAGAAAATAGTGTCAAAGTTAAGCGTTTGGAACCAAATTTCTGCGTTAAGGAAGAATAGGCACTCAAGAAAGGTTGAAAAACGAGTTTGTCACGTGATGAAATTCGCTTATAACTCAAAAGGTAATTGATTGATCAGAAAATGGAAAAAACAGTTCGATCAAAAATTGTTTCCATGGTCAGGCTTTCCAATTTTATATCATTCCGTTAAAAAATAAATTTGCGAATGTGTCAAAATGTTTTGCGCTTATTGAGCAGAGCAGTTAAGAACAGCCTTAATGAAGTATAAGTCCAAAGCATAAGGAACAGTTTGCAATCAACTAATTTGCCTAACAGTTTTTGGAATTTTTTTTATCGTTTATTTTATTAACAGTGGATGAAGCGGTAATGCCCCATATGGTAGGGTAATTGCGCTCAAAAAGGAATACAAGATTTAAGTTGGCGTTATTTATAGTTGGCGTAACAAAGCACTACAAAAATAAATAAATGAATGAACGTACAGTTAACTGTATATATTTTGTAGAAATAATGAGTAAATTAGCATTTGAAAATAAGAGTGTATGCTTACCTTCAAGTTAGATGTTGTAGAATTTTATTATAAAACAAATTCAAAATAATAATCGAGGACACAAAAATACTTTCCTCCTGACGGTCACTATATCCTTACTGGGAACTTACGATGAAGTTCGCTAGGTGCCGGTACCGATCACACGTTTTCAATTCTATTCTGTTTAGAGATATTTGAGTGAGCGGGATTGCCGCTAAGCGTCATTACCCTACTTTCCCCTGTAACTTTTACCCAACCAACTCCTAACATTAGAACGAAAAGTAGAAAAGGCGACTTCGTTCAACTTCCTGTAAAACTAGTTTCACAGCCATATGACAGATAAAGTAACAAAACCTTCTACGACAGTAATAGCTTCCTTTGAAAATGGATCAACGAAACATTTTATATCAGAGGACTACTTAACCAGACATAAAAACTAATTATCATAAAGCAGAATGTATCTATTGTCATAAATCATGTAAAATGTTTGAAATCGATACGCGTAACTTTTAGCCAGCCAATTTATAATATTTTATAATATAAAAACGAAAAGTAGAAAAGGCGACTTCGTTCAACTTCGTAAAACTAGTTTCACAGTCATATGACAGATGAAGTAACGAATCCTTCTAAGACAGTAGTAGCTTCCTTTAAAAATGGATCAACATAACATTTAAAATCAAAAGAATACTTAACCAGACATAAAAACTAATTATCATAAAGCAGAATGTATCTATTGTCATAAATCATAAAAATGTTTGAAATCAATACGCGTAGCTTTTACCCAGCCAATTTATAATATAAAAACGAAAAGTAGAAAAGGCGACTTCGTTCAACTTCCTGTAAAACTAGTTTCACAGTCATATGACAGATGAAGTAACGAATCCTTCTAAGACAGTAATAGCTTCCTTTGAAAATGGATCAACGAAACATTTAATATCAGAGGACTACTTAACCAGACATAAAAACTAATTATCATAAAGCAGAATGTATCTATTGTCATAAATCATGTAAAATGTTTGAAATCGATACGCGTAACTTTTACCCAGCCAATTTATAATATAAAAACGAAAAGTAGAAAAGGCGACTTCGTTCAACTTCCTGTAAAACTAGTTTCACAGTCATATGACAGATGAAGTAACAAATCCTTCTAAGACAGTAGTAGCTTACTTTAAAAATGGATCAACATAACAGTTAAAATCAAAAGAATACTTAACCAGACATAAAAATTTATATAACTCAAAATATTTAAACAAATAAATGTAATTTTCAACCTATTTCAAACAAGCGAACTTAACCCATTATGTCCTGAATTATGCTCCTCTTCAATAATTATTTTCGTTAATGCCTGAAGATATCCAAAACAACTTAGGGGCTGTCCATAAATGATATCACACTTTTATTCAATATTTTTGACCCCCCTCTTCCCCTTTGTCACAAAGTGACGCACTTAACCATATCCCCTCTCCCCTCCTCCCCTTATCACAGGTCACACAATATTACATAAATATATACTTGCAGTTAAAAAACAAAGCACTATATTATAGATCATATTTCAAATTTTATTTTTACACTTTAACTATGGGTTTTAATGACATTTGTGAGCATAACAATAAAAATGATTCGTGTGCTTATTTTAAATGAAATAAGATTAAGGTTTTGCAACAAAAAAACATAATTAATATACAATAGTAATAAAATATTAATATGAAAGAGCAATTGAAAAGTATTATTGAAGTATTATTCAGTAGTATTTTGGAATTTGAAATGGAATTTAATATATTGGGCTTTAAATCTTATCTTTACTTTATCAACCAAAATGTGTGATGTCACATTTCGTCTTACCCCCTCCAATTCCCTTGTCACAAACTGTCACAATTTCACGAACACCCCTTCCCTCCTCCAAGCGTGACATCATTTATGGACGGCTCCTTATATATTAAAAATTTTGTTTTTAAATAGATTTTTAAATAAAATTGATTTAATAAATCGGTAGTTAGAGGGTTTTTTTTTTTTTTGTAAAATATTTACAAGAATAATTAGATTAATTAACAAAAAATACTGCTACGGAAAATTTCCAATTCTTACAAGAACAATGTAAGTAAATGTATTGTATCTGTAACTGAAAAGTGTGTTACAGTTGCAAATTTTTCATAAGACATTTTTTTAATAGGAGAAATGCTAAATCCATGTAAATGGCTGAGAAAATAACCACATAAAAAAAATTAATTTCGACTATTTCGCTGTGCTTACTGAATGTGATCCAGCAAAGAATTTTGTATGAAAAGTACCATCTACTTTTATTAGTAGACGAATTAAATAAATTTTGTATTGCATTTTCTTTAATGCGATTTAAAAGTCATGTCGGAGAATAAAGGGTTAAACGGGAGAAATGATGGGCTTCGATTTCTTGTAAAGCTAATTGTATTAAATACCATGGAACTACAGTGCGTCCCAAAAGTTTATAGACAACATTTTTCGGATTTAAGAACTAACTAAACGAGTAAAAAAAAAAAAAAAAAAAAAAAAAAAATATGAAAATATATAATGATGAAATAAAAATAGTAAAATACTCAAGTAACTTTTAGCAGTCATAGATTTAATATAAAAAATTTAAAACAAAAAAATGCTGTCCCAAAAATATATAGACAAACGATGGTAAAAGCAGATTGAAGTACTGATGTCCAAAGTTTGAAATTCCAAGGCCATGTACTTGTGACGCAATAGTTTCCTCAGATAAAATCTAATCTGTCTTTCCGGTTCCAACTGATTAAAAAGGTGCCTCGCAATGGGCAGTTTTCCAAAAAAGGAAATTTTGGAACTATGTCGTTTAAAGATTCGTGGATAGAAAGTTGTGGACATTTCAGGAAAAACTGGATGCAGCAGGGTTGGTATTTACCGAATTCTGTCAAAAGGTGACAATCTGAAGCAAAATCCCGTTCTAGACGACCAAAGAAAACAACTAAATGATAAGACAGAGAAATTTTGACATTAATTTCAACCCATAACCTGTGTGAACAGTTAGTTTCTATAAAAGTAAACGTTTCAGTACCAATATCCACTGTCCATAAACGGCTGCTAGCAAGTACATTTCTTGATTTTCACAAAATACGTCATTCGCTAAAGTTTACAAAACGAAATAAAGACACTCGTGTTTAGAGGACCCGAAATCACAGGAATTGGTCAGATGAGTGGTTGAGTGTTGTTGTCAAGGATGAAAAGAAATTGAATTTTGATGGCCCCGATGGTTGGGCATATTTACGGTACGATATCCGCAAGGATTTACGAACTTTTTTTTAGTACACATCAAGGAGGGGATCACTCATGGTGTGGGCAGCATTTTCTTATAATGGAACAACCCATATTGCTTTTTTGAAAAGTCGCCAATGTTCCGGAGATTACCAGAAAAGGCTCGAAGTACAGTTACTTCCATTTGGAAAGTTGCTAGGGGTGGGACAAATGGATGTACCAGCAAGACCATTGCTCCATTCTCCTATCCAACTGTACAATGTAGTATTTTAGACAAAACCAAGTACCTGTTAGGGCCTCACCAGTCCTTAGTCTTGACATGAACACCATAGAGGACTTCTGGGGAAGATTATGCTAGAGCCGTATATGCTAAAAGGCGTCAATTTGCAACGGTTCAAGATATAATGCTGCAATTAGAAAGAAGTTGATTTTCTGTAAAGTCGTAACTCCTTCAAACTCTTGTTTTGAATATTCCTGATCGAGTCGAGTTACTGGAGTTATTAAAACAAATGGCTTAAACATTTGAACAATAAAGGAAAAAAATGAGCTGTCTATAAACTTTTGGGATAGCCAAATTTAAGTTTTAATTTTTCTCACAAAGTCTATGGTTTATTATTTGTGTATAGTATTATTATTGTCTTGTCATTATTTATAATTATAAATTGTTTTGAAATTGTTAATCTTCTTTTAGAATTGGCAAATTTGAAAAAACCTTTGTCTATAAACTTTTGGGGCGCACTGTATGAATAAAGAGGAACAACATTTCCTTAAAATAGTGAAGCTTGAACTTTAACCGGTTTCACAGGGATTGATTACTGCAGAGGAAAACTTCCACCAGTAAATTTAAATGAAAATTTTCTCCTTACTTAAACGCCTTGTTAAGGCTGTTCTTAACTGCTCTGCTCAACAAGCGAAAAACGTTCTGAGACATTTACAAATTCATTTTTTAACGGAAAGGTATAAAATTGGAAAGCCTAGCCATGGAAGCGATTTGGAGTTGAACTGTTTTTTTTTTTCATTTTTTGATCAATCAATTACCCATTGAGTTTTAAGCGATATCGATCACGTGACAAACCCGTTTTTCACCCGCTCTTGAGTGATTTTTCTAAATTTGATTCGGTTCAAAAGGTCCACTTTGACATTATTTTCTGAAAGATCTATTGCGTTTGCAAACAAATGGAAAAAACAGCTTGATGACATAGTTTCTGAACAACAACACCAGATAGTTTCCTGCCTTTTCGAACTAAAATAAATTAAAACTTATGTCAGGAACTTGCCCTTTTGGATTTGAGAACAGCCTTAATGCAGAATTTCAGTCATAATGAAACTCAAATGGATTAATGAAACTCAAAATATTAGCATTGTTCTGTTGATGCCGAGTTAAAAAATATTGCGAGTTTTAATAAAATCATTATTGAATAGGGGTGAATGATAATCGTGTAATCTAAATCCCGAATATGTTTAGCCTTAAAATGAGAAAATAAAATGTTCAATGTTCAATGTAGATGAATAACTAAATAGAAATGTGTCTATCATTCAGTAATCATAAATAATGATAAAACTTTCGATTACTATAAAGCAAAAGAACATACAGGACGTGCTTCGGGTTGGAAATTTTAGCAGTCCGTCATCAGCCAATGTTAACGCATGTCCGTAAGGGAACAAAGTCACAAACGAACAGTAAGGGCAGAGAGGACAGCTTACTAATGCGGCAGGTGGCGTTAGCTGAAAGGTGTGAGGATGAGACCAATGAGAGAGGAGCACATGCAGAAGAGGAAAATATAGACAAAATGATAGAAATAATTAACTGAAAAGAAAGGAGTAAAGGAAATTATATGAATGAAACGAATTAATATAAAAAAAAATAAAATAAAAGAAGTTAATTAAAAAATTAAACTAAAAAAGAAAACGCAAGAAACATGAGAAATAAAATAATTTTTTCCTTCTTTTTTAAAAATAATAAAATGAAAAGAGACAATAAAAATGGAGAAAGAATTACAAAAGTAATTTCCAAGCTAAAGAGAGAAAAGGAGATGATGAGAGATCAGTAATCATGCACGTATGGGTATAAATTAATAAAACATAAAATTTTTAATGCTATTTTTTTTACATTAATTTAACAGTACAGTGAAACTTCCATTTAACGAAGTCTCATCGTTACAACTAAACACTTCATTATAAAGAAAATTCGTTAAATAGAAATCAACATAAATTTATGAAATCTGTATAATAAAATACACATAAAATGGAAATATTGGAAAAATGTATTTTCATTTGGGTAGCCATTTTTTTAATACAATGTAGCCATATGGGAACATTTAATTAGAATAATGTCTAAAAATCACATAATAAAAGAGGTAAACAAAATTTTAAGCGTAGCGTATCTTTTCTCTTTTTTCTCTGTATTGCAGGTCCTTAACTTTCAAAAAAGTCTGTAATATTACTTTGTACAGGTTTATTATAAAAAAATTACACTGCTCATTAAAATTTTCGCGTATCCAAACAATTCATTTGTAACATTTTCGTGAAACTTTAATCCCCTTCTTACTGTATAGAAAGCTTCCACCCAGTGTCAGCGCCAGTGTGTCTGTGTGAGAGAGTGGCAATAGCAAGTGTTTATCTTAATGTGAAAAAATGTGTTTTGTTTAGCACCAAAAAGAATGAAAATGATTAAATAAATAAATAAATTCAGTATCATACAATCCGCGGAAATAAATTCCTACATCCAACGCAAAAGTAAGCTCTCCTTTTGAATGGTGTACATGAACAAGAGTGGAATAAGCTTCGTTATATAGAATATATTTTTCGTAAAATTGAGATTAATTTAGATGTTAATGGTGTCCAAAGTCAAGGTTAAGCAGAAAATTTCGTTAAGTGGGAAACTTCGTTAAATAAAGACTTCGTTAAAGGGAAATTCCACTGTATTACATATTTAAAAAAAATACCCATGTTGTTTATGTTAAAGATCTTATATATATCCTCATATATACTGTCCGGTGCATAGAACACAGATAAAAATCTTTTTAATTTAAAATAGTATTTTTTTAAGTATATTTATTTAGATTTTCTAGCAACTACACCAAAAAGCATTTATTGTACTTTTGTATTAGTCGCGCTGTCAATCAGGTAGAAAAGGAGAATAACATACGTTGTTTAATGTACCTGTAAAATTAGTTTTACGAGTACTGCTATCTGTAAATTTTTTTTTGAAGAAAAAAACCTCATTTAGTCTGATTTTAAGAAAACAGTATGAAAAACTTTAGTCTGCAAATTAAGTAAACGGTAAAGTGCAGGAGGGAATTGTGATGTTATTTTCCCCACGCAAAATAATTTATATCGACTCTGGACAGTTAAATAATTAAAAACTTATCATACAATCACTAAATCACTCTTGAATATAGCACATACTGTCAGATGTATAGAACATAAAGGGAAATCGTTTTTAATTAAAAACTCTAATAGATTTTGTCAGGTTCTGAGGAACATATACTATTAGAACTATGGTTATATATTATTTTCTTGCTTGTATATTGTCTGTGTACTGGGAATTTTAAAGTAACACTCTTTTCTTATCTGAAATTTAATCCGAGATAGTGAGTTATACAGAGTAGGTGAAGGAATGTAGGTTAAGGATAGAGTGAGGTTCCTGCTATTCAAATGCATACCTGAGATAAGGCAGACAAAAGGATTTCACCAGATAAAGAAATAACGGACGTCACGGAAAGTGACAGGAGGAAATTCGATGGATTGGAGGAAGGGAAGGGGAGCCTGATGGTAGGAGGAAAACCCTGTTTATGTTTTTTGGGAGAGGAGTTATATAGCTGAGGGAGAGCAGTTAAGGCGTATAGCTGAAAGTGGGTGGTCGCTTTCTCGCAGAGCAGAGTTGATGCCTGGAACTCAATGCGTGAGTTTGTTCCAGAGTAGCTCGTGGATAGAACGTGATTATGCGGTGAAGCTCTTGGAGTATAGAGCTAATGCGTGTAGAGATTAATAGTGATATCCGATGAATCTAATTTAACTAGCGTAGGGGAGAGGAATATAAAGTAGTTTAACAGTACACAGCACGTATTTACTGTATTTAATTTAATGCTGGACCGGATCACCTATATCCGAGTTCTTAAGTGTAAATATTGTTTTGTTATCTGTAAATAGTGTGTAAATAAATTGTTAGTTAAGTTTATAAGAAAGAGTTGGTTTTCTTTTCAACAATCCTCTCATAGCGTGACCGATACCACGTAATCATATCGGTGGTGGCAGCATATAAATAGTAAAGGATTTCTTCAAAGTTGTGTGGACTTAGAGGAAACCCGACAGATTTTTTTAAGTATATTTTTTTAGATTACTCATCAACTACACCAAAAAGCATTTTTTGTACTTTCGTTTTAGCTGAGCGGTCAATCAGGGAGACGAGGAGATTTACAGACTTTTACTTACCTGTAAAACTAGTTTGACTGCTTGAAGACTGAAAATGCAGTGGTGTGATACATTTTTACCGGCAGAATATTTTCAAGAAAAAACCCTCATTATACCTGATTTTAAGAAAAACAGCATTAAAAACTTTAATCTGATAAATAATTAATACAGTGTTTAGATAGTTTACTAGAGGGGAGAAAGCGTAAGAGGGAATTGTGGCATTATTTCCCATCACAAAATAATTTACTTCGACTCATATAGAATAATAAATAATATAATCAAAACACAATTAAATAAATAATTACACAATCACTAAATCACTTTCGAATATGGGCTTAGCATTAAAATGCATAATTATCCTATATTTATTTTAATACTAAGAAAGGATATCAAATTATTCACTGTGATACGAGAGCTTATTAGATTTTAGTTCAAAACATAGTGACTAATATGGGAAGCATTTTGAAAAAAATTTCACTGAAATCTGTTTAAAACATTTTATGTAATGAAGTTTATCGTATATATAGAAATAATGGAAAAATTTATTAATTACTTTTTTAATAAGTGATAATATGAAAAAAGTAGGAAATATTTTGAAAATTAGAACGCATAGAAATTATTTTTTCAGTTTTATATTAAATATATATATATTATATTAAAATAATTAATTTTTCAAGTAATTTTATGTTTTTAAAATACTTATTGAATTCATGGTACCGAATATTTCTTCGGAGAACTTTTTGTTGAAATACATAAATGCTGAAAAGTAATAAAAGACCTGCTAACTTATCAAGTGGGGTGGAACGGTAAGAAAGAAACATGCGTTGATCACTTTCCTGTAAAACTAGTTTTACTGCTTCATGACTAATGTTGCAGTGACGTTAGGCAAGTTTCAGTGCGGGATATTATCAAGAAAAAACTTTATTAATTAAGGAGGAATAAGCAACGATACATACCGTCGATCGGGGCTACTTTGGTCCAGCCCATAAAAAAAGTTTTATTCTTTGTATTGAACAAACAATACAAGATAATTTGGAGTTTTTGCCCTTGAAAAATAATTTATACCCTACTATAGGTTATTTGAATAGTTTGGGGGAATTTAAAATATTTTAGTGGCAACACTGAATGTGTTTGTAAACAACTGTTTTCGTGTGTAGATTTTAACTCTCCAAACTTTTTGTTGTAAAACAATCTTGATAAGAGCTACAAATAAAGCAAGTGTCAAAATATTACCTTTAGTAACCTTTAACCCATGTGTGATCATAACTTTTCCTTTAACTTTTTATTTTGGCAGAAAATATTTAAGTTTTCATAAAGCTAGCTAGAAAACTAGTATTTCGGAGCTACATTGTGCCAGGCTTTTTTGGTCCGAAATCATCCCCAATTACTTAGAAATGCCTTTTATGCAACCAAATCTCTTAAAAGATGTTTTAAGTAACAATTTTTTTCAAATGTTACTGCAGCAAAATGTTACATTAATTGTTTTTGTTTCAGTTGCTGAGGATAACATGACGAAAACTGCTTCTCATTTCTTTAATATGAACAATTGGTTTATTGCGTTTAAATGTAAAAAAAAAAAAAACAAAAAAAAAAAACATTTGTTCATTGAGTTTGCAGTGTTAATTTATTAGCAAATGCTATTGCAAAGGGATTTCAATAAAAATTTATTCATTTACATATGAAATGTACTAATTTTATATGAAAATGAGTGAATGGACCAAAGAAACCCCCAGTGGGGGCTACATTGTTCCACAACTTTAAAAATAGTTGAATAAAAAAATATTTTTTTTAATCTTTAAAACCATACAGTTTACTTCATTGTTTCATGTTAATTGTTTACAACTCCATTTCGACGATGAAAAATCACATATAATATTTTTTAATAATGGAAATGTGAGTGGAACCAGGAAAAAGTGGCCTAAAGTAGAGTAGTTTGACGGTAACCCAAACAAATGTAAATAGAAACAGCATACAGCTATTTCAAAACCTCTGAGGCTTCGTCGTCAGTGCGAAAATTTAAAAATAAAGGTAAATAAAAAATGTCGATTAGAGGAGAGAGACAGACAGGCTCCTCTCTGGCTCTCTCCTCTTTTAATCTACATTTTTTGTTTTAATTTATCTTTATTTTTAAATTTTCGCACTGATCATGCAGCCTAGAGGCTTTGAAACAGCTGTATATGGTTTCTATATACATTTGTTTGTGCTATGTAGCATTGTTTATTCTTTCTTAATATATTTGCACAAAGTACAATCCTCTACCCTTTTTATGTAAAATTTATTAAGGTTGTATGAAGAAAACAATGGTAAAATTTTACGCAGATTAATAAATAAATAAATTTTGAATTAATTTCTAATATTGTATGAATTCAATAGGCGTGAGTATTAGTAGAGGGGGATTGTTCAAATTCCTACAAAGTTTACAATTGTTTGTTCAATTTCTTGTAAAATTGAACAACCAATTGTCAACTTTATTGCCTAAAGACTAATAAATAAATAATAAAAAAAAACTAACACAGTCAATAAATTATATTTAAATATGGATCAATAAAAATACATACTTACCCAAAGGAATGTATTTACTTTGAAACCAAGAAAACTTTATCGAAATACAGCATTAAAAAAGTTCAAATAAGTAATCGGAAAAGTTGTATAAAATTAAGTAATATGTATTAACATTAATAAGCTATAATAAGATATTCTTTTATCAAAAATTCGAATGATTGTAGTTTCTTAGATTTTTTTATATGCAAATATTTCGATGATTTAATAGATAAGTTTCTTAGATAAATAAGTCGATACATTTCTTGAGACATTTATGACAAGTGTATGCAAGTAATAGAAAAAGAGATGTTGTTCTCCTTCCTTTAAAATTGTTTTTACTGTTTGAAGTCTTATACTGAAATGAGGCTAGACATTTTTCAGAACGGGATATTTTACAGGAAAAAAGAATAAAAACTTATTTATCTGAAATTAAGAAAATAATATTATATTAGTATAATAATAAGTCCTCAAATATTAGTAATAAAGGTAATTCTTTGTTATAGGGAACTCAGCATTTTTTTTTTTTTTTTTTTTTTTTTTTTTTTTTTTTTTTTTTTTTTAAGTGCCATTATTCGGGGTTCAGAAAGTGAGATTTGTCGCCAAATAAAATAAACAGCTATGAAAACGAACCTGACGAACTATTATGCTTATTTATGTATATATTTAAAAAGTTGATTACATTAATTACTTCTGACTACATGTAAAGGTGAGTGTGCAGCTCTCTCACAACCACTCTCAGAGCCTTACTAATGGAGGGGCATATGCAACAGGTGCCCCGAGGCTCCATGTGAGGTGGATGTAAGCAGGAATTTCGTTAAATGAGAGCCAAATGTTAAAAATTAACCAAAAAGGTCCAAAAATCCTAACTTTTCAAAGAGGGGGAGGGGCTGACCTCCCATGCTTCCATCTATTGAATTCCATATCTATTAAATTCATGGTACCGAGCACTTCTTCGGAGAATTTTTTGCTGAAATACACGATGAAAAATAATAAAAAACCCGCTCCCGTATCGAGTGGGTGGAATGGTAAGAAAGAAATATGCGTTGATCACTTTCCTGTAAAACTAGTTTTACTGCTTCATGACTAATGTTGCAGTGACGCTAGGCAAGTTTCAGTGCGGGATATTATCAAGAAAAAACTTGTTAAACCTGTACGTACGGAAGGAAACAATCGTAAAAATTTTAAGCAGGTTAATAAATAAATAATTTTTGAGCCAATTTCTAATTTTGTACAAATTCAATAGGTGGGTGTATGGGTGGTGGGATTCTTCAAATTGCTACAAAGTTGACAACTGATTGTTCAATTTCTTGCGAAATTGATCAACCACTTGTCAACTTCATTACCTCAAGATAAATATATTATTTTAAAAAAACTTGCACAATCAATAAACAATACTTAAATATGGATCAATAAAAATGCATGCTTATAAAAAGCAATAATATATTTACTTTGAAAGTAAGAAAATTTTGTCGAAATGTAGTAATTACAAATTAAAATAAATGATTGGAAAAGTTGTATAAAGAATGTAATATGTGTTACCATTAATAAATTATAATAAGATTTTCTTTTATCAAACTTTCCAATGACTGTCAATTTTTATATTGCTTATACAATTTTTTCGATTTTTGGATCAGCCTCTCAGATAAATAAGCTTATACATTTCTTGAGAATTTAATGACAAGCGTATGCAAGTGAGGTGTGTGTGTTGTTTACGTGTTGTTTATGACGGCCAATTATCTACACGAGGGATATAGCACCGAAGGGAGGGGGGTGCCCTCCGTGGGGGTCTTTCTAGGGGAAACGCAAAGAAATCCAAGGTTTGAAGAAAACCACGGAAAACTCCGAATGATTAGGCCGACCGGCGCGATTGGGGTCTAACCCAGCACCTCCCGTCTACCAGCTTTGAGAGCAAAACCTCTCAGCTACTGGTGGGTTGTATGCAAGTGAGAGAAAAACAGGTGTTCTACTTCTTTAAAACCATATTTATGTTTGAAGATTTATTCCGAAATGAGGCTAGACATTTTGCAGTACTTGATAATTTCCAAGAAAAAAGAAAGAAAACTTATTCATCTAAAATTAAGAAAATAATATTAAGAATTATAATTATTAACAGAGATATTAATCTACAATAATAAGAAAAGAAGTTTGTGTGTGAGTTTTTGTGTGTGTGAGTGTGCCGACGGTGTTCTGAAGAGACCGCTGCACGTAGAGCTACAAAATATGGGGAAAAGGTACGTCCATATATGAATTTTTGCACCTCGAAGCCCGATTTTCGATTTTTTGATTAGATTTTTTAAATTTAATTTCTTATGCGATTTTTAGCGCTTTAAGTTTCGTGGGGATTTTTCCATATTAGTGAAAAGAATACGGTTTCTTTCTTTTAACACAATATAGTAAATTTTGTTCCCTTTCAAAAAATTTATTTGGAATTCGTACAGCGATTTTTGAATTTTTAGCGAATTTTTTATGCGATTATTGAACAGCATTTAGTTCATCTCCATACCTATAAGGGGGCACAGTTCTGTCGCCAAATGCCACCAACTTTGTCGCTCATATGGCGATATATCGCAAATTTGGCCGCCAACTTGGCGATATCTCTAATATTTCACCAAATTCCAATAGACTTCCATTGTAAACCAATAGGTATTACTTGCTTAGAGAAAATCAACAAATTGAGGTATTTTAATGCAACAAAAACTAATATTAACTTAAGGGTTGGGTTGATTTTTGACGGCCGATTATCAACTCGAGGGATATAGGCCCTTGGGGGAGTACCCTCCGTGGGGTCTTTCTAAGGGAACCTAACCCGTATTTACGCATGGGTATCCACGGTTTCGAAGAAAACCACGAAAACTCCGAAACGGTTAGGCCGACGGGCGCGATTGGGTACGAACCCAGCACCTCCCGTCTACCAGCTTTGAGAGCAGAACCTCTCAGCCACTGGTGGGGATTAACTTAAGGGATTATATTAATTATATTTAAGGTAATACAAGTAAATTAAATTATGAATAAAAGTAACATGATACAATGCTTAGCATGCTTTCCCAAACATAAATTTTATGAGAGCCCGCAGGTCAAAGGAATTAGATTTGAATATCAAATTATAGTAAATTTTGACTTTCGTGATTTTTGAACTTTTTGTGATTTTTAATTCGATTTTTACTTTTCTTCGCGATCTGCTTTCCATTTTTGACCTATAATACTAAAGTAATTTCTGCCCTCATTTCAATAAAGTTTATTCGGATTTCGTATAGCAATTTTCGAATTTTTCGGGAATTTTGTATGTGATTTTTAGTGTATTTTAGCGATTTCCTACCATTTTTCCACATTAGTGAAAGGAATCAACTTTCAATCTTTGAACACAATATATATATATTTTTTTTCTCATTTCGAAATTTGTGCAGCGATTTAAAAAATTTTCTCGTTATCTTATTGTGATTTTCAGAGCTTTTTCGCAATTCGTGCTGTTTTTTGACGTACCCGGGCAACGCAGGGCAAGTTAGCTAGTTGATTAATAAATTAATAATTTTTCAATCAATTTCTAATATTCCGTGAGTGCTATAATAAAGGGTCGGGGAACTATTAAAACACCTCTAAAACAGTTAATTCACTTTTTTACTAATAGGGGAGAGTAGTACACAGTGAGACGAAAGTTATTATTACTTAACAAATAGCGACGATTTTTATTCTTTTGAAATTTTTTTGCTACATCTTTAAGCTACCCAAATACGCTACACATTAATGTGTAAATGGTTTTAAAAAAATATTTATAAAAGCACATAAGCAGCATAACGGAGTATCGAAAATTGTCTCACTGTGTACCACAAGTGGTACATAGTGAGACAATGTATATATTTTCATAAATCATACATTTTTACACTCTATCAATAATTTTCTGCAGTTTATGATTTCTAATTCATATTTCTAGATTTTCAAAATATTATTTAAAATATGAGCCTCGGGTGAACAATGGCAGACCTTGGGCTACCTTCATGCAAATTTTCAGCCTCTTACGTTTAGTAGATTTCCTTAGCCATCGCACGCCCACACACACACGCAGAAAGAGAGCGAGAGAGAAAAACCTTCTTTTATTAATAAATACCTTTTTTAACATCAGAACCACATAATAGGTACACAATAAAACACATCTCACTGTGTACAACAACTGTGTGTTTCACTGTGTAATGTACTTTCGTTACGTTGTAACAAAATGGATGCCACATCTGTTACATCAATTTCATCGCTTTAAAAAGTTTATGTCGTTTTGTCGAAATAGTCTATTATTAGATATAGCTAGGTTTGGTTAAGTAAATATATATCATATTGAAGGAAATAAACTCTAAAACAGACGTTTATGTAACTTTAACCACTATAAAATAAGGAATTATTTACTATTTTGTCGAGCGAATAACTGAAATCAAATGCCAAAACTACATCCACGTGTTGCATCAGATGAGGTCGTTATGCGTGTGTCTGCCTACTTGATGAAAAAGTTACAACTATATGTCAAAGTGGCTGCTGTCTCACTGTGTACCATGTCTCACTGTGTACTACTCTCCCCTACATAATTAACACATTCACACAACACGTTACCTCACTGCCACGTTAGTCATGAAACAGAAAAACTAGTTTTACAGGGAAGCATATGTTTTTTTTCTTACTATTTTTATTGTCTCATCAAAATTAAAATCCCTTCCAACAATTAATAAGTTAGTATTATATTTTACTTATGTATAAGATTAATTACTTATGCATTTTATTCAATCCGTATTTACACTGATTAAATTGTACAATTACATATTTTAAAATATTCCATCTAATAATAATGATATGCATATATCTATATTATAAAGGACAAACGTTTCCGTGCGTAACGCTAACGTCATTTTGGCAATGGCGACCGCAAATGATTAAATTTAACTTTTATTAATTTTTATTGCGATTTTTTAAACTTCTAAATACCGCAACTTTTCAATTTTTACACCGTCGAATAGAGAAAAAAAATGTACTTTCAAATGTAATTTGAAAATTCTATCGCTATTTACTCAATTTATATTGTTTTAAAAATAATATTAAAACCTGATTTTTTAAAAACCTATCTCTATTGCGTTCAGACGATTAGAAAAGACAAATACGTTTGCACTTAAATTAATATAAATAACTCAGTATTTGTTTCCAGCTTATATTCCATAATGAAATTAAAATATTCATCAATCAATAAATTAAACAATAAAATATAAATAAAATGGCGATTTGTTCTTCTGTTAATTCCTGGCACGAGGCCAATATTAATAAGTTTCAAAATTTTATTTGATAGCTTTATAGCTCTTTTTCATATAAACATGATTTTTAGTATTGTTAATGGGCATTCTAAAATATATATATATCATGTAAAAAAATCTATTAGAGTTATCATTAAAAAAAAAATAGAGAAAAAAAAGGAAAAAACTATAAAACCATGCGAAGCTTTCTCGCCGCAATCTTTGATATTTGCTGATACGTTTTCTCATAAATTTTTGATTCACTGAATTTTTTTAAATCAAACAACATGTTTTACTGCATGTAAGAACCTTTCGAAAAATACCGCATTTATCGCTGTGCCTTTAGTATACGCAGGAGAAAAAAAGGATGTTAACATCAGAAATAATATATATGATGATTTTCATCCATATTCTGTGACCCGGGAAGTCCGCATTTATTCCCTTGTATATATATGACGCATTCTCATGAAATTTTAACTTTCAAGACCAAAAATCTGGTGCAATAAGGGGGCTCAGGGCTTGATCGATACCGAAAAACATGTAAACAGAGCTCTCGCTTCGAATCCGTATAAAAACAGAAGTATTGAATGTAACTAATTTAAACTTCCTGATGTTTTTAAGGTACGTTTGTAGTCTTATAAAATTATAAAATTAAGTACTTCAATGTAATAAAAGAAAAAATACAGCAAAATCTATATAACACAATTTTCGAAAAAAAAATGTATCTGTCATATCACAAACCGCAAGATATCTTAACGTTGAATTGACATAAGAACCTAATTTTTGCTTTAAAAGGATCAGGAAACTTTACTCTATAGAATGAATTAAGGATATAACTATCACTCAAAAGAAACCTTATTAAAAAAAACTCTCAAATTTAAAAATTTTAAAAACCCTAAAAAATACAAGCTTTTATCCCTTATAAATACGCTAAATATTAAGCTATCTAAAATATGTTAATTCATTCTACAGATAATGATGTTATATGCATGCAAAAAAAATTTTAAGCCATTCCATCAAATAGTTTTTTTTTAATCTTACGGATAGTCGTCAAAAATCAAGTTTTGAGAAAACGCGACTTAAAGTTGTAATTAAATGGGTGCGGCTATGAAAGTGATTGTTACATAAATGCTTATAACTCCGTTAAAAATGCAAATATTTTTATGCGGTTTTTTGCACTGTGTTCAGAAGTAATTGAATAATCAAAATAGATATTAAAAAAATCAATTTTTTGAAAAGTTTTCAAACCCCGAACCTCCTTTTAAACTTAATAAAATAACATTTTTAACTAATGTACGAATGCCTTACTGACTCGAAATAAAGAAAAAATGGTCAGCAGCGAAAGTTTTTTTATTTAACTGGGGTTTAAGTTAAACTTGCGAGTTTAATTTTCCTTACCGTTTTACCCCTATAACTTTTTAATTTCTTCTAAATTTTTATTTATAATGAATTTGCATAGTACCCACAGAACATTCAAATAAGAAATAATACCAATGTAGTATTTTTAGTGTAAAATTTTGGTATAACATTGTCTTAAAGGGGTGTTAAGGAAGGGACGGTAAAAAATAAAAATAAAAAAAAAAGTTGGAAATTGCACGTTAAACATACCAAGGTGCGTTCATACTATAACTAGTTTTATAAATATTTTTTGCACCGTATATTGTACTGAATGTATATCTTAGTGCACTTCATAAGTGCAGATCAATTTCATTCTGTTCGAAAGGCAGTAACATTATTAAAATGCACTTGAAATATATTTTTTTCCATTGGCCGTAATGTAACGGAAAACTTTTGACTGTCCCTGTAATTAAACTATACATCTGATTTTCATAAAGTATGAAATGACTCGACAAAATTTTGCAACAATTTTATATTTAAAATTTCAGACCATTCGGTTGGGTAGTTTTTGTTCTTTTATATGCGGACGAACGGACAGACAGACGGACCGAACGACGACTATAGGTGCTACGTATTTATATAATTACGAACGCTCCTAAAAAGGGACGGTAAAACGGAAAAAGGGGATGGTAAGGAAAATTACCACATATTTTTAGGAAAATCATGCTAAGACTAAGTAATAGCCACAATGTTCATTGATTTTTAGCAATAGTTATTTATATTAAATTTAAAAAAAAATTACCTCGAAAAGAGCAGGAATAAATCTTGGGGACGCTAAGACTAGCAAAAAAGCCACAACGCTTGAAATTGATAATTAACTGCTGATTTACATTCTGCAGTAAATTTCCTGTCAAAGAATTTTAGCCATTCTATCTTTAGCATACTTCTGCATGGAAAAAAAGTTGAAAAAAATTCTGTGGCTTGATCTCAAGTGATTTTCTGTATAATTTTATGAAGAGGGACGGTAAGGAATCAAAAATCCAGGGACGGAGTTATAAAAATAATAGCAACCGTAAAAATGTGTGCAAATTAATTTTTTGTACATATTTATATAAAACAATAGTCCCAGTTTCGGAAAAAAATTACATCGTATTACTTTTATTGAAACACTTTTATACAGACAGCTCCAAACTTAAAAATCAGCATCAGGGACACGGGACGGTATAGGAATTTCGTGGTAAATCTGGACCCCCAACAACGTCCAAAACTTATTTATCTCGTTAATATTGTCATACACTCGTGAAGTGGAATGTTTTCCAATATAAGAAATTAAAAAAAACACAAGAATATACACTAAAATAAAAATTATTATTCAGGGACTTAAAAGTCAAAATTATGTGAGAATTCCTCATATAATAGAAGTAGATAAAATAGATGCATAGATAAGTGTGTTTCTTAAGGCTGTTCTGATACCCAAAAGGGCAACTTTCTGGCAAAAGTTTTAATTTATTTTTGTTCGGAAATGCATGAAACTAGCAAGTGTTGTTCTTCAGAAACTATGTCATCGAATTGTTTTTTCCGTTTTTTTTTTTTTTTTTTTTTTTTTTTTTTTTGCAAACGCAATAGATCTTTCAGAAAACAGTGTCAAAGTAAGTGTTTTGAACCGAATTTCCGAGTGAAGGGAGAATAGGCACTCAAGAAAAGTTGAAAAACGAGTTTGTCACGTGATCAAAATCACTTATAACTCAATAGGTAATTTATTGATCAGAAAAAGGAAAAAACAGTCCGATCCCAAATCGTCCCCCATGGTCAGGCTTTCCAATTTTATATCATTTCGTTAAAAAATAAATTTGTGAATGTGCCAAAACGTTTTGCGCTTATTAAGCAGAGCAGTTAAGAACAGCCTTAAGGGTGTATTCGAAAAAATATTTTTCCACCCTCAGCAGCTCAAAATTTTCTGAGACATTTTCAGACTCATTTTTAAAAGTAAAAACAAGAAATTTGCTGAGGTGATTTTTGAGGAAGAGATGTATAAGAGTTCGTGTGATTTCATTATTCGCTCAATTCATTAGAATTTGATTTTTAAACAATTATTTTCTCAGTATGACTCTTTTTTTCATTCCCAGATCTCCCGCTTCGGAAAATTCGGTTCAAAGCGCTAACTTTGACAGCATTTTTTGCAATATTTTTTGCATTTATCAAGAAATCGACAAGCACGGCATATTATGTAGTTTTTAAATAAAAGAATTTGCAGTTTGAATTTATTTTCCTGTAAAACTAGTTTTACCACTTGATGACTCGAGATGCAGTGATGCGAAAAACTTTCCAATGTGGAATATTAAAAATGGGAGAAAACTTATCGCGAAGACAGGGAAAACCGACGAAGAAGTAGAAAAATTAAAAGCCTTTTAAATATAATGAGCACGTTTTAATAAAATTACAATATATAATTATAAATATATTATATATATATATCATAAATAACTTGTTTTAAGTATTAAAAGTAATAACAATAACTAGAAAACAGGAATTCTGCTTTTTCAGAATTTAGGGTCTCCCCCGGTGAAGAAAAAATATATGTATGTATATATATATAGATAGTACAAAACATATTTTAGTTTTAAGACTTAAAACAGACGATTTTATATTATACAAAGTGACGTCATCCGCATCCGCTGAAGAATTCCTCATTTGCGATCTAGTATTTAAACAACATGTACAGCAAAGTACGCATATGACATCACTATCTCTGAATGTCAAGAAAGTTGACAAAAATGATCTAACTAACTATCTAAACTATCTAATGATTCATAAGCCATCATTGGTTTGTAACATTAATATAGATACTTAAAATTAAATTTAGTTTATAATTAGCTCCATGTTTTATCAGAAATCATTCATTTATATTTTTTTCAAAATAGCACGCATTTTAAGTACATTTTTTCAGTTTTTATGGGAAAATGGCAACAGAAAGCTATACTTGCAATTTTCCAACTATTTTTCGTTTACTTTCTACAGAAATGAAGTACTTGAGTTGCCAAAATTAAACAAATGTCGCTAAAATCTACACAAAAATTAATATCTCAAAAATAAATGGCGATCCAGTTTTCAAACAAATTTCATTTAAAAGTACCCTTTTTTTCCCAATACGACGGTATAAAGATTGAAAATGTGCGATGCTTAGAAGTTAAAAAAATTGCAGTAGAGTATTTAAGAGTACTGCTTTGTTTCACGGCTGTCTTCTGTAAGGTAACTTTTTTTGGGGGGGGAGACCTCACAAAATAAGCTGGGAGAAAAAAATAGCATACCGGGGACCGGGGGCTAATAAAACACGGCAAAACATAAAATATATTTCTATTTTAACGCGGAGAACGTGTAAAATCTCCGTGAAAATGATACTGTAAAAAAAATAAAGGAAAATTACGTATAGTAAAAACATGAATCTGATTTCAACTTTTTTACGAATTTTCTTAATTTTTGCTCCCTATTGCACAAAACGATATGCATAGCAATAGCATCTAAATTAATATTCAATTAACGTAAACAAAAACCACGGAAATATATTTTTATCGTATTTTTTATAGTATCCTAACATTACCATATGTGTTTATAGAAAAATAAGAAATTGTGTTAAAATTTAGCAGTATTGATGGTGTACAATGTAGAAAATGTGGAATTGGTAATGCATTTGGTGTGACTTTTTCTTTGTCTTTCTCTTTGGTTGTTTTTCATACAAGAATAACCTATTTAAGATACTGAAAAATAGGGAACAGGAATTCTGCTTTTTCAGAATTTAGTGTCGCCCCTGGCATTTCCATTACTTCATTTTCTTCTGGTGGACTGGTGGCTTCTATTATTATGAAATAGCCATTATAAATGAAGCGTTCGATGAAGATGAAAGAGCAGCCGTAAAAAGTTAGAACTCTGTTTTTCTGGTCAGAATGAAAAAAAAAAAAAAAATGGCCATTTTTTTCCCCCCATTCTGACCAGAAAATCAGAGTTCTAACTTTTTACGGCTGCTCTTTCATCTTCACCAAACGCTTCATTTATAATGGCTATTTCATAATAATAGAAGCCACCAGTCCATCAGAAGAAAATAACTTGGTTAAACGGGACTTGGATAATCGGGACTCTCCTGCAAAACATATTTCAATTTTAAGACTTAGGTATCTGACTACGTTAAAAATGCAATTTTCGACCAAAATTATCAAATTTATTTTATTTTATTTTCTTAAAGACCAACGTTTTACCTTTCCAAAACTGTATTTGTTTTTATTGTACGATAAATTGATCCGGAGTTATAGCGGTTTTAAAACCACTCAACAGCTGTCACTCAAACCGGAAGTGCTGTTTAAAAGGCTTTAAAATTTAATTTTTTTAAATTTTTAAATTGCTTTTAAAGGGTCGTATGTTTGGAGAAATTTGGCGATTTTGGATGCATTTGTTTAATAATAAGAAATGTAAATAATATGCTCCATGAAATTTAGATGTATATTACTGTAAATTCTTGTAAAAAACATAAATCTAAACTTTAAATGCATTTTTTGAAAATGTAATTTTCGGTGAAAATTCCATACGCAAAACATGATTTCTCAAAACGTTATTGGAATATCACTATGAAATTTAAAATATATGTTATTTACACTATTGTGAAGGCAATGAACTAAAGATATATATTTAGAATAAATATTTTTTGTTTTATGGATGTTTTTATGGAATGGCATCGATGAATTTTATGAAAATTAACGTGTAAACAGGTGCGATATGCTATAAGTTTTGAAATACTTAAAGAATCTCTTAGATTTTAGTTCATTGCCTTCACCAATGTCATAAATATGAAGTGTAAAAAGGAAATTAAGATACATACAGTAGAATTTCCTTTAGAGCATTTTGCATTTCAGGCCAAATTTCACTAAATTTTACTATAAATTCCTCCATTTACCAAAATTTTATCAATGAATGAAATATTTTTTACTTTTTTTCACATTTTCTAGTCCTAATCTTAGTAAAAATAAGTTTAAAAAATAATTAAATAGCTTTTTTGGAAAAAAATGCTCCGTACGTAGGCAGTCACCTTAAAGCACACTCTTTTATTTTACGTCAAATGACTTCATTTGCATTAAAAAAGATACTTAAAATTAAATATAGTTTATAATAGCTCCACGTTTTATCATAAATCCTTCATTTATACTTTTCTCAAAATAGCACGTATTTTAATAATTTTTTTTTTTCAATTTTTATGAGAAAATGGCAACAAAAAGATGTAATTGCTATTTTTCAACAATTTCTTCTTTACTTTCTACAGAAATGGGGTACTTGAGTTGCCAAAATGAAACAAATGTCACTAAAAACTACAAAAAAATTAATATTTCAAAAACAAATGAAGGTGCAGTTTTCAAACAAATTGCATTAAAAAGTACTTTTTTTTTTCAATACGACGGTATAAACATTGAAAATGTGCGATGCTTAGAAGTTTTAAAAAATGCTGTAGAGCATTTAATCACACAATGAAACACCGGCTTTTATTTTACGGCTGGCGTATACAAGGTAACGTTATTTATTGGAGACAAAATAAGCTGGAAGAAAGAAATAGCATTCCGGGGGCTAATAAACTAAATTGTGTAATTAAAAATGAAGGAACAACGTTTGCAACACTATACTTCTATACTTAATATTGTGAGAAGTATAGCTGTTATAAGGAGTATTAAATTATACCTTTTAAAGGAAGATAATATGTGACCTCATGTTTGAGCGTACAATATTTCTTAAATAATTGTGGGTTCAATTCTTCAAATGGAAATGAGATTCAGTTTCTGTACTTGATATTTTAATTTTATATCTTTAAAACAATTACTATATTTAAAACATAAAAAGAAAATGAAGTTATTTTTAATGGTGGGAATAGATTATAATAATAATAATAATAATAATAATAATAATAATAATAATAATTATTATTATTATTATTATTATTATTATTATTATTATTGGTATTGTTGTTGTTAATATTATCAAAGTTTTTATTATTATGACGTTTTCAAAACACTGCTAAGGTTTTGTTATTAATAATGCATATATTAATAAATTGGAAATGTTTTATTGTCAATATTTACTGATTTCCTTTATTCGAAGAAAATAAAAATATTTATTTCAGGAATATAATTAGTAAGGAAAATATTCTTTTAAGCTAAAAACTTCTGTCGGTCAAAGTTTTAAAAATAATCTTTTCGTCTGATTTTTATTGGTTGCTAGCTAAAATTCTGTTTAAATTATTTTGTGATAGCTATTTCAAGTGCTAAATTGAAAACAGCTTTAATTAAAAAAAATTAAATAATAATAATTATATTCTCTTAATTAACATTACCTTATTTTGTATTCTAATTTTAAAATATCAAGAACATTTTTCAGTGGTTTTCTAAATATTTAGGAATTACATTTAAAAGACAAACATCAAAAGATAGTCAAAGTTAAAAAAAAAAATTCTTTTTCTGATCTTTATACCATATAATTTAAAAGATTTGTAATCGATTAAACGTTTTTTATGCACATCTTACACTTAAAAAGTTCCTTTTAAAATATTTTACCTCTTGGAGATTAAATTGGGTGTATTTTTAATTAAAAAAGAACATAAATATTTATTGTTACCATTAACGCATTTCACTTTTCTAATTTAAAGGGATTACGCATAGTCATTTAATTTTTATCTATGCAAAATCTATATTTTAGGGATGAACTTAAGGAATAATCTAACTTTTTTTTTTGCTATTTTTTTCTATCTAACTTTTATTGTTTTAATACTTTAATAACTTTATTTAAAGTATTGTTCTATTGCTGATATATTAAATATGAAGTCGAAAATACTTTTAGTGAACTAAAATATTTGAAGAGTTCAAAATAATCACAACTTAACATATTTCGCTTGTAAAAGAAATTACATCATTGACATTCGAAATTGTAGAAATAATCTCTTTGTCTCACTTTTATAGTTTAGATATTTTTAAAACTTTATTTAAAATATTATGCAATTTTAATTGTAAATAAACCAGAATAATTACAGCTATCATTTAATTAATTCCCATTTATACATTTAAAAGAGCATCTAAACATGTTTCAGTATTGATATTTAAATTTAATCTGAATATTTCAGTCAAATGCTTAAAAATTATCTCTTTCTTCTAACTGTTATTTCCTCCTGCAGTCATAATCACAAATAAAACGAATGGATAAATCCGGCTTATTTAAATCTATGACTATCGAGTCTACAATTAAAATCTATGTTTCAATGATGAATAAAAAAAAAAAAAAAGTTTATCTAAATTTCATTGCTTTAAAATATTTTAGTTAGTCCATTTAGAATATTTATCATATTGATATTTCAGGCGAATATTGATAGTATTTTAAGCGTTTAGAAAAAGAGTACTTTTAATGAAATTTTGCTTTTCTAATTTAGAAATTCCGAAAGATTCTGACTTTTATTAAAATAATTGGTGTTGTACCAGTCATTTTTATTAAAAATTAGAATATAAATACTGAATATATCTGACAATCAAAGTTTTAGAAATGTCTCTTGTCTGATTGTTATTGTTTCGATATTTTTTAAACCCTAGTATACGTTAATTGCAAATAAACATGAATAGTCACAATTTTCACCAACCGCCTTTTTTTTTTTATTGAGGACGTGAGTTCCAAAACTCACATTATCAAAAAAATAAAACTATGGGAAATCGCGAAAAACCTCTGACCAAGATTTTACAATGCCAAAAATACAGAATAAAATTAGTTTTTTTTTTTTTTTTTTAACCATTTGGAAAAATGGTTATTGTCCTCGGTCAGGTTAGGAAATCAAAAACATATCTGAAGCGTTTTATTCGTTGAATCCCGCATTTTATTTTTTTTCAGATTGGTCTATACAGTAATCTGTATTTTTCCTTTACTTTCAACAGAGATGGATACTTCTGTTGCCACTATGACAAAAAAAGTAATAAAAACTACAAAAAAATGAATAACTCAGGAACAAATTGAGATACAGCTTTCAAACAAATTGCAATTAAAAATGCATTTTTTTCTCTATACGACGATATAAAAAGTAATATTGTGGGATGTTTAGAAGTTTAAAAATGAAATTTCATTTAAAATTGATCCAAGAATATTAATGTTTAATCCATGGCGTACGTAATGTATGACCAGCTCCGTAGAAGTTAAAAAATTTACAGTACCGAAAATTGTAAAACTGAAATTTCTTTTAAAATTTGTTCATGATGGGTCCAGGAATGTTTATGATTAATCCATGGCGTACGTAATGTAGGATCAACTCCGTGCGATTTTTTATGCCTTAAATTTTAGTCTTTAAAAAAATTCCAAATAGTTGTTGTAATTTGTTAAATTGCATTTTTTTTTTTTTTTTTTTTTTTTTTTTTTTTTTTTTTGTGACGGATAACCAATACGATAAACTAATAAAGAAAATCATTTTTTTCATTTTGATAAGGCAAGTTTTGAAACTCATGTCCTCAATTAAAAAATGAAATCTAAATAGATAGAAAATATTATTGATATTTACGTTGAAAGAGAGAATTTTCTGAGAAAGTTTTAACATAATCTCTTTCTCTGTCTTTTATCCCCACGCTCAGACAGGATCTTAAAGGAAACAAATCTATAAGCGTTATTTTTCTTATTCGAAATAAATACTAAATTATACTTTAATACAGATCTTGAATAACAATTTGCTTATTTGAATCTCTTTAAATTGAAAAGAGAAATCAGCTAACAGTATTTTAACACCATTAATAATACTATTTAGAATATATTTTATCACTAACATATCAAATGTTAAATAAAAATTATTTTTCGCGAACTAAAATGTTTGCAAGAAAATTTTAAAGAATCACAATAACCATTACCATTAACTTAGTGATCTTTTAATGGTTTGAAAATCCCAAATCCCTTCACCTATTTCTGACAAATTTTTAGTAGTAATCTATTCGTCTGACTTTTATTATTTGGTTATTTATAAACCTTATTTAAACTATTTTATCCCATACGTGAACATAAACTTGAATAATCACGGTTCTCACTAACTGAATTCTCTTTTCTACTTTAAAAAACCTTAATCCATATTCCAGCTGAATTCCCCTTTTAAAGAGTGAACATTTCCGGTGTAATTTTAGAGACAATCATTTCATCTGACTTTTATTGTTTTGGTATTTTAAAAACTCTTTATTGATATTTTGAATTTACTTTGAAAAAATTTCTGACGAAGTTAAAAAATGATCCCTTCCTCTGACTTTTACTTCCTTCTTGCAGTCAGGAATGATCTCACACGAAACAAATGGATAAAACCAACTTATTAAAGTCTATGTTTATCTAGACAGTAGTTTAAATAGTGAACTTTAAACAAGCCATTTATCAGAATTTTATTATTTTAATATTTTAGAAACTCTATTTAGAGAATTTTAACAGTGTTATTTCAAGTGTTAAATAAAGAATACTTTCTAATTTAAAATTTTAAAAATTCCAAATGCATTTATAAAAATATCAGTCATTTTAAAAATTAGAATTAGAATCATTTACACATATATGAGGGCGTGCGTTTCGAAACTCGCCTTATCCAAAATTTTAAAAATGATGTTTCCTTTATCAGTCTGTTCTATTGGTAAACCTGCAGTGAAAAAAAAAAAATAGAAAACAAAAACTCGACAAAAAAAAAAAGCAGCTATTTAATGATTCATATGTCTTCATTTGTTTGTAATATCGATAATTAAATTAAATATAGTTTATAATAGCTCAATGTTTCATCATAAATCATTTATTTATAAATTTTCAAAATAGCACGTATTTTAATTACATTTTTTTTCAATAGTTATGGGAAAACGGCAACAAAAAGACATAATTACTATTTTCCAACTATTTTTTCTTTACTTTCTACAGAAATAGATTACATGAGTTGCCAAAATTACCCAAATTGTGCTAAAAACTACAATAATAATAATAATAATAATAATAATAATGTTTCAAATATAAATGGAGATACAGTTTTCAAACAAAATGCATTAAAAAGTAGCTTTTTTCCCCAAATACTGCGGAATAAAAATAGAAAATGTGCGATGCTTAGAATTTAAAAAAATTGCAGTAGAGTATTTAACAGTACAGTAATAAATCTGCTTTGATTTACAGTTTCTTTATATACAACGGAACGTTATTTTTTGGAGACGACACTTTAATTGCTTGAAGAAAGAAACAGCATATCAAAGGCTTAAAAAGAAAAAAAAAACTAGTTTTATTCTGTGTTTCTGGCATTATAAAATCTTTATAATGAAAACCAATGGACGCAGTGAGAGGTTTTCTCGATTTCCCAAAATTTGATTTTCTGGATAAGGTGAGTTTTGAATCTCACGTCCTCATATATAAGGAGTAAATGGGACTGGCAATCAAAGCTTTAGGTTCTCTTCATGTGATTTCATTTTGATATTTAAAGTACAATGATACCTTGTACAATGGATTACCTTTTTAATTACAGTAGAGCGCCGATTATCCGAGCAAGTAGGCACCGACACTAGTTCGGATAAGTGGACAGATAATTTAAGGGATGTTCCTGACTGCACTAAAACCTTCACATTTTATCCAGGCTTAGGACTGGCAGAACCAGTTAGTGTTAGTGTGTTTTAAAACTGTTTTTATTTTGTTTACTTTTTTATAATTTTTTTTTCTCTTTTTATTATATTCTGAACTCCAGAGATTATAATTTAATCAAAAAGGCTTTCGATTGTTGCTTGCTTCAAAGAAGACGTTCTTTCCAACGATGCCATATGTTAAATTGTTCTTAAATTCGTTAGTTGAATAGGATCAGCGTTCTTCTGCCGTTCGAGCCATTTCACAGCTGTTTCCAAACATTCAAAGGCTTCGTTATGGGATGGACCTGGGTCATTTTCAGAGCATTCGTTTTCTTTTCTTCAATTTCTTTTTCATCTTAAATCTCATCCACAATCTCATCATCATTAAAAAAAAAAAAAAAAAAAAATTGAGAGAAATAGGGTGTTCGGATAAATAGAAGTTCGGTTAATTGGAAATTCGGTTAATTGGAGTTCTGATAATCGGCACTATTATGTATAAAGAAAATAAAAAAAATCACAGTTAATGGTACTTTTAACATATTTCGCTTTCCTAATTAAAAAATTCCAAACACATTTCACCAAAATACCAGTATTTAATTAAAAATTAGAATATTAATATGATGATTAAAAAATTTTTTTGAGAGAAATAGGGTGTTCGGATAAATAGAAGTACGGTTAATTGGAAATTCGGTTAATTGGAGTTCTGATAATCGGCACTATTATGTATAAAGAAAATAAAAGAATCACAGTTAGTGGTACTTTTAACATATTTCGCTTTCCTAATTAAAAAATTCCAAACACATTTCACCAAAATACCAGTATTTAATTAAAAATTAGAATATTAATATGATGATTATTAATATGATGATCCTTTGGCAGTAGAATAATGAAATAATCTCTTTGTATGGTTTTTCTTGTTTCGAGACCGAGAAAAATAATAATTAATAATTTAAACTTAATACATTAAATCGAATGGACTTCTCATGAAGAGACACTGCATTTAATACAACTAAATTTCTGCTTCGGATCTTGTAAAAATGAGAACACTTATGTGAAATTAAGAAGGATTAACCCTTTAGTGCGCAGCGTTGCATATATGCAAAGAACAGTGTTTTGAATTTCATAGATTTTTTTATTCGTATATAACTAATCCACACCAGTAAATTAAAATAGAAATATCTGTTTTAATTAATAACATACATTCCGTATTTAAATAAAGGGAAATTAACCATTGATACTTTCTAGTGTAAAGTCAGATTCTCTGAACTACGTAAATTTTAGAACGTATTCTATTATGGGAATTAAAGGGTTAAAGGTTAAGTTTTATAAAATAAATAATTACAGTCGGCGCTCGATTTTACGAACCTCTATTTTACGAATTCTTCGTTTTTACGAACTGATGTACTGGTCTCCCAACCAATATCCATTTGAACTAATGTTATTCCTATTTACGAACTTTCGATTTTACGAACACATTATATGAGTCCCCTCTAGTTCGTAAAGCCGAGTGTCTACTGTATATAAAATAAGGTATCTGGAGACACACTTATTAAAATATTTACTAATTTGCAATATTTTAATGTAAAACAGCCACACGACAGTACTTTTTACTTATATTGCAGATGTGCAACAGAAGAAAAGATTGACGTATCATATGAAAAATGTATCTCTGATTTTTTTCATTATTTTTCCTGTGTAATAAACCTTTCAGAGAATCATATATAATTTTTTCGAAGCAAAATAAAAAATCGCGCATTTAAGGGTTAAAGTATGTTATCACTTTTAATTGCAGAGAAACTAGAATAATCACAACTATTATTAACTGGTATGCCCTTTTCTATAATTAAAATAAGTCGAAAATTATACGTCAAACGGGGCAAGTGAGGTGCGTTCGTACTGCAACTAGTTTTATAAATATTCAGATCTTGATGCAATAGCTGTTGCACTCTTGTGCAAAAATGTATGAATACAAAATTTATTGCGATTCTATATATTAAATTCAGTAATATTGCAATAATAGGACTCCATTTAAAATATGACGTAATAACCATGGCTACCTAGAATCATTACCCATCACGGGACATCATTGAATTAATTACGTATGCGATAGGATTTAATAGAATGAAGAAATCTTTTATTAATATGTTTTTAAGTTTTGATTCGATTTTCATTGAAATGACTCTACAAAATTTTGCAACGATTCTATATAATAAATTTCAAACCATTCGCTTGGGTAGTTTTGGCGATGTTATATGCGGGCAGACGGGCAGATCGACAGACAGACAAGACGGCGACTATAGATGCTACGTATTTATATAATTACGAAAGCACCTAAAAATATTAAATATATCTTACAGTAGAATAATAAAATGATTTCTTTGTCTGTTTTTTCTTGTTTCGAGACCGAGAAAAATAATAGTTAATAATTTAAACTTAATAAATAAAGTCAAATGGATTTCTCATAAGAAGAAACTGAAGGTAGGTATAGGTAGGTATAGAAGAGGTAGGATACCTCTGAACACGCCGAAAAAGTGAAAAATATCATTATGTTCCAATCGTCAAAACTTGTGTAATAAGTCAAAAATAAAAATCAAATTTCATTTAAATATGAAGCTGATATTTAAATTTATATTTAAAATATATATATATACTTGTAAATTCATAAGTAAATATTAAAATGATAAGTTTAAAAATATATGATAATAACAGGGAAAAATCATGCGAGCATGATAAATTCTGAAAATATACATATAAAGAAGAAATTTTGGTAAAAAAATAAATACATAATAGCGTTACCTTTATACTAAAACCAGAATATTTGTAAAAATATTGACTAAATTAAAATGTTATTAAAAAATTAAAAATTTTCACATTAAAAAAAAATATTTTCATGGAAAAAAAATTGAAAAAAAAATAAAATCTTACCTTTTTCTGGTTTTAAAATGTAGATAATACATAAATGAATATGTTAGTGAAAATTTATTTTGATTGCCGTGCATAGTTTTTTAGTAACACTACGCGCAGTATCAAAATTCATCGTTTTGAATAAACGCAACGCAAAATTTAATTTCCCTATGTAGTCTTAATAAAATTGCTATATTTAGTAAACTAATGAGAATTTTTTCAATGCAGTTTTTTGTATATTGTTCAGAAATGATTACGGAAGAAAAATATGTATTAAAAAAATTCGAACATTTTGAAGTTTTAAAGGTATCCTGCCACCTTAATACAACTAAACTTCTGCTTCAAATCTTGTAGCCGCAGCAGTGGCTAAGAGGTTCTCCTCTCGAAGCGGGTAGACGGGAGGTGCTGGGTTCGAACCCAATCGCGCCTGTCGGCCTAATCGTTCGGAGTTTTCGTGGTTTTCTTCGAACCTTGGATTTCCAAGCGTAAATACGGGTTAGGTTCCCCTAGAAAGACCCCCTACGGAGGTCACCCCCCCCCCTTAGGGCCTATATCCCTCGTGTTGATAATTGGTCGACATAAACACAACCAACCAACCATCAATTCTTGTAAAACTAAGAACACTTATCAAAAATTAAGGAGGATTAAATTATGACTTTTAATTGAACAGAAACTACAATAATCAAAACTATCATTAACTGCTGTGTTCTTTTCTAAAATAACAAAAAATAATCTCCAAAAGGTTCATCATCTCTCAGTCATTTTATTGATATTTAGGATTTACTTTGAAAGAGTAAACAATTTTGAGAAGGTTTATAAATAATCCTTTTCTCTGGCTTTCACATTCTCCCTCAGTCAGGATTTTGAATGAAACGAATGAACAGGTTAAGTTTTAAGTTAACTTTTTTAAGTTTATGCTTATTTAGTTTATAATTAAAATCTAATTAATGATAATTAAAAAATAATACAACACAAAACTCTAATAATATCCAGACGATGATATTACTTTAATATACGTCTAATAAATCTGAACTTTGTTATATCTGATAAAATTCAGATAATTTTATTTTTTTAAGGGGACCAGGTAAGTGAAATTTGGGGGGGGAAATCGATTTTTACTTTTTTATATCATTAAATAGTTTAAACTTTTATCCCTCGAATGATGTGTCACACATGTTTATAGATTAAAAAAAGAAGTGTTGGAATTATTCATTCTTTCTAAGAGTACTTCACAGCTTAATAGCCAATCTTTAATTGACTTTTTCTCAAAACTTGGATTTCTCATGTTTGTGTTCCTTTATTTTTCAATATCTATTAGCATTTTTGGTAAGATTTCACAAACTTAAGAACTCAATTTTTTTAATACTTTTATTACGTTATATTGTATACTTTACCATAGGGATTTAATGATTTGTTGAGAATTATTTATTTTATGCAGTGAAATCTTACCAAAAATGCTAATTTAAAAATACCTTTCAATAAATAATTATTAATTTTCAGGTTCACTTAGAAAGAAAATGGTCTGTTAAAATACATAAAACATGTTATTCAAACTACTCTAAAAATTATAGACCTGTATACTTCACCATTTCTGAGAAAAAGGTACATAAAGTACTTTATACTTAACCAATGAACCCCCAAAATAAATCAGGGAAGCGCCTTATCAGAATAAACCTAGAAAAAAAACTTGAAGCAAATCGGATATTTCTATTAAGAGATATCGCGTTACGTATATGCATACGTACATATATACATACATACAGAACCTGCAGGCACAATAGCTCTCAGGCTTTGATAGCCTGTGAGATAAAAATTAGTTCAATAGGAAAGTGCATGCCAAAATTGAAAACTCACTTCCAGCAATTATTGCTCAAAGACACCGATTTATTTTGTGTGTCCGTTTAAATGAACGATAAATGCTATGAGCGCCCTATTCTATAGTAATAATCTTATAGTGAAATTCGATGATTTATATCAATTCCAATACATTTGAAATAGCGTAATGTCATTAAAATACACAGCAAACGATTTTTCCCTATTGACCCTAACGTAACGGAATTCTTTGAAATTCCCCTGTAAATGAACTATTAATGCTACACATTTCATATTCATTACCGAACATGCCATGGAACATGCCAAACATCATTAACATATTAAAAAATTGGTGAAACAAAGAGAGCTTTAAAATTTAGATCAGGCGAACATCAGAGGTATATTGCAAATCAGGAAATCTCTAAATCTTCGATTGCTTCTCCCTGTTTGACTTCCAGTCATTGTTTCAATTTCTCCATGGCCAAAATTATTTCTTCCCCTGCCCCTCCCTCTCACTTGGATTTTCATGAAGCATATTTTATTTCTAAAAATTCTGATAATCTAGACAATAATCTCTCATCATCTCCTTTCCTCTCCAGCGTGGAAAATACTTTTGTAATTCTTTTCCCCTTTCTCTTGTTTCTTTTCTTTTTATTTTGTTTAAAAATAAATAAAGAAAGAAAGAAAGAAAAAAGAAAAAAAAAGGTTCTTTTGATATTTTTTTTTGTTTTATTCTTTTATATTTCTTTATTTATCATTATTATTTATATTTATATATTTTTTAATTTACTTCTTTTATTTTATTTTAATTTTGTTTATTTCTTTTATTTCCATTTTCTCCCTATCAATTTCTCTTCTATCATTTTGGCAACACTTTCGTCTTCTGCATGTGCTCCCTTTTAGCTAGCGCCATCTGTCGCATTCTTTACTAGCTCTACTCTCTACCTTTCAGTTCATTTTTGAACTTGTCCCCTTACGGACACGTGTTTAGCTGATGACGATCTGTAAATAATTTTAGCTCGAAACGCGTCCTTTGTATTGTTTTTATTTTATGGCGATTTCTTACAAAGTTTTATTATTTTATTTGTTGTATATCGCCAGTTTTCGGTGCTGTTTCGCCATACTTAACATATATCAATTTCATGAAAATCCGAGTCTATTTATGCGAATTAGAGTGTGGACAGTCAGATGGACAGACAAGCTGAATTCATAAATACTATTCAACTATGTTGGAAAGTGTTAAAAATCCAAATACATTTTTCAATCATTGTATTGGCATTTAAACTGAAAGAGTGGGCATTGCTACCCAAGTGTTAGAAATAATTTTTACGTTTGACTTTTAATATTTTGATATTTAAAAAGGTTTTACCACTGTATGTGAAAAGAAACTTGAATAATCGCAGTTGTCGTTGTCACTAACTAATTTACGATTTATAATAATAATAATAATAATCCATATTCCAGTCATTTTTTTAATATTTAGATTTCACATTTCTTACATTTAAAAATAATCAACTAGGGTCGATTTATTTTATATTATTATTATTATTATTATTATTATTCGATTTGAGTAGGTTGAGAGGTAGTAAAATTTTTAATGGTAAATAAAGTAAAATTATATTACAGTTATCATTGCCTTTAACTTGTTCAATTTTTCTAATTTAAGATCTAAATCCGTTTTTCGAAAATATATTTAATTGTAAAGGGGAAACAAAACACTCAAATAATCAAAGTTATATTTACCTTTATTTCGCTTTTCTAATCTAAAAATTCCAAATACATTTTAGATAATCACCAGTACTTTTATTTTAAAAATTGCAATGTTTCTTTAAACATTCAATACCCATGACAATCAAAGTTAAAAATAATCCCTTTGTCTGGCTTTTATTGTTTGTTATTTAAAATATTTTATCGCCTTTAATTTTAAAGAAAGTAGAATAATCACAACTATCATTAACTGACTTCCTTTTCCGAACTTTAAAAAAAAGCTTAAATACGTGTTTTAATCAATTTATTGATATTTAGAATTTACATTGAAAAAATGAACATTTCTGACAAAATTTTAAAAATAATCCCTTCCTCTGACTTTTACCCCTTCTTGCAGTCAGATTCTCAAATGAAACGAATGGATGATGATACAAGAGCAGGTTTATCAAGTCGATAATTAAAATCTATAAAAGATGAATTTTAACGATAGCTATTTTAACAATAACCAATTTTACCATTTTTACATTTTAGAAACTTAAATTATCTATGATATTTCGCTTTTCTAATTTAAAAATTCAAAATACATTTTATTAAAATCATCAGCAATTTTATTAAAAATTAGAATGCTTATTTAAATATTCGGTATCCATGACAGTCAAAGTTAAATTGGGAGAACGAACATTTCTGATGAAGTTTTAAAAATAATTCCTTTACCCCCCCCCCCCCCTTTTTTCAGTCAGATTCTCAAATGAAATGAACTGATGACGATACAAGAGCCGGTTTATCAAGTCAATAATTAAAATCTATATTTTAAAGATGAATTTTAACAATAGCTATTTTAACAATAACCAGTTTTACCACTTTTACATTTTAGAAAATTAACTTATCTATGATATTTCGCTTTTTCTAATTTAAAATTTCAAAACACACTTTATTAAATTCATTTAAAAAGTAGATTGTTTATTTAAATATTCAACATAAATGAGAGTGAAAGTTTAAAATAATCCCTTTGTCTGACTTTAATTGTTTTATTTTTTAAAATATTTTATCGCCTTTAATTGTAAAGAAACTAGAATAATCACAGCTATCATTGCCTAAAAAAAGCGTAAATACATGTTTCAGCCAATTTATTGATATTTAGAATTTACATTGAAAGAATGAACATTTCTGTCAAAGTTTTAAAAATAATCCCTTCCTCTGACTTTTACCCCCTCTTGCAGTCAGATTCTCAAAATGAAACGAACGGATAGGGCCGGCTTATTTTTTCTTATTCGATTTGAGTAAGGTTGAGAGGTAAATAAGGTGTCGACACGAATGAAATAAGCATTTGAAGAAGGAGCGATGGCTGCGTGATAAATTTAGGATTTGTAAAATTCTCTTCTTTTCGAATGATGTTTTGGGCCTCTGAACGCACATTTGTTATCTACCGAGCGAGACGGCGTGTGTTTAATATCAGCCGGGAGATCTCGGAGGAAAATATTTCAGCGGTATTTAGGTTCTTGAAGGGGAGAAGGCTCCAAAAAGGATTGAAGAGTTTGGAGGATGTGGAGAACGTTGAAGAATTAGATGAGGAATTTTTGTAGATGGCTTTTACAAATCGTAAGGAGAAGGCTGTCTGTCAGTATTACTGCTGCAAATGGTTATGATAACTTTTATAAATTGTAGTTGTAGTGGATACTTCTTTGTTAGGAGAGATGAGAAAATAGTTTAAAGGGTCTATTTTTCAAGAGAATTCTATCTGTTATAGGGATAAAATGAGAGTAACTTAAATATTACTTTTTAAATTCATGGGAAAATCTTCACTTTTTTTTGCCATGAATATACATTTTTGAAATTCATATCATAAAGAGAATATAGTATGTTGAAGTCTGTTGGTATTACTACCGGTAAATGGCTATGTTAACTTTTATAATAATAGTTCTAGAGGATTCCTTTTTTTTTAGGAGCTGAAAGAATAGTTTAAATGGTTTATTTTTCAAGAAAATCTCTGAAATTATATTGACTTAAACTTCTTTCTTTAAAAAAATTAATTCCATGCGCAAAATTAAGTTTTCTGCCATGAATATGCTTTGTAACACTTTTGGCTAGTTATTCTTTTATGCTTTGATGCTTTACACATCAAATATAAGGACTGGAGAAAATCGGATACTGCATTCGCGGAAAATTTTATGAGATTATAATATGTAGGATAGATAAGTTAGAGTTTTATATCTTGGCATGAAAATAAAATTTAGAAATTCGTAAGTTATTCTTTTAATTTAGAGATTTTCTTTTTTATTTCAAGCGTATATTTGCTCAAAAATAATAATATGCTGCATTTTTATACCAATAACGAAAATAATTGTAGGATTTTATTTTGGAGATTATTACATAAACATTAGAGATGATTTTCAGATGATTGTTTTATTAACCCTCGATGCCATTTTAAAAGATAGAAGTTGTAGTTTGAAATACTATATTAATAGACGGACGGAACATAATACATTAGTTTCCTAAAAGTGTTCTGATTCAGGAGGGGGAAAACTTGGATAGACTTACGACTGTATCCAACAAAGATAGATAAATATAATTTTTAAATAAATGAAAGTAATTAAATCGAATAGTTGGATAAAATTAAATAAATAACTGCTCCAAAAAACTTGCAATAATAAGGCCCCATCATTGGAAGGGTCTTGTGCGAGTTGTATAGAACTCTTAAAATTTAAGGCTGTTCTTAACTGCTCTGCTCAACAAGCGCAAAACGTTTTGACTCATTTACAAATTCATTTTTCAACGGAAAGGTAAAAATTGGAAAGCATGTGGGCCATGGAAGCGATCTGGAATTGAACTGTGTTTTCCATTTCTTGATCAATCAATTACCTATTGAGTTATAAGTCATTTTGATCACGTGACAAACATGTTTTTGCCCGCTCTTCCTTCGCACAGAAATTCGGTTCAAAATGCCAACTTTGACATTGTTTTCTGAAAGATCTATTGCGTTTGCAAAAGAAGGGAAAAAACAGCTCAATTACATAGTTTCTGAACAGCAACACCAGCTAGTTTCATGAATTTTCGAACAAAAATAAATTAAAACTTATGTCAGAAAGTTGTCCTTTTCGATTTGTGAGCCGCCTTAAGGCTGTTCTCAAATCCCTTGCTCAAGAACGTGTAACATTCTGACACATTTTCTGACTAATTTTTTACATAAAGGCACAAAATTGGCAGACCTGACTATTCAAGCGATTTGCAATCGGAATGTTTTCTATTTTTTTTTTATAAATAAATTACTTATCGAATTATAAGCAATTGTGGTCACGTGCCGAGCGTTTTTTTTCCTTCCTCGCCGGTGTCGCGTTCGGAAATTCGGTTCAAAATGCCAATTTTTTCTGTGTTTTCTGTAAGATCTACTGCCTTTAAAAAAATGGATAACGTTTTTCGATCACATAATTTCTGACTAAGAACACCTGCCGATTTCATGCGTTTCCAAAGAAAAATGAATTAAACAAGTTGGAAATTGTATGTCAAACATGGCAAATGAGGTGCATTTGTACTATAACTAGTTTTATAAATATTTTTTTCACCGCATATTGTACTGAATGTATTTTTTAGTGCACTTCATAAGTGTATATCAATTTTATTCTGTTCAAAAGGCAGTAATATTATTAAAATGCACTTGAAATATATTTTTTTCCATTGGCCGTAATGTAACGGAAAACGTTTGACTCTCCCTGTAATTAAACTATACATCCGATTTTCATAAAACTTGAAAGGATTTGACAAAATTTTGCTACAATTATGTATTTAAAATTTCAAACCGTTCGGTTGGGTAGTTTTTGCTCTGTTATATGCGGACAGACAGATGGACTGAACGACGACTATAGGTGCTACGTATTTATATAATTACGAACGCACCTAAAAATATGTCAGAAAGTAGCCCCTTCGGATGTCCCAGAACAAGTGAAGAGGCCAGCATGGGCGCTATTTCAAAACTTCCTTGGGAGTGTGGACAAAGATTTCTTTCAGGAGGGCGAAAATTTCTTTGGATTTTGTTATGCAGAGCTGAGAAAAAAACTATACTGTTTTATTGTCACGTGATTTTAAAATAGTCAAAGTACTCATTAATGATTAATTTGTTTCATTTTGAGAATGCTGAAATAGAAAGATAATTATTAATTTATGTATTTAAAGCGTTTATTCAATGCTATTGTTTGTAGGGTAATCAAATCTGTCAAGTTATTTTATCTTTTGTGTAATTTCTGATTTTTATTTTATTTATTTATTTTATTTTATTTTATTTTTTTTTATTTTATTTTTTTATTTTTTTTGTGGGGGGGGGGGGTATGATTTGTGATACAGTCTGAAATATCTAAGTACTTGAAGGGTTACTACCCCCCTTTCATAGACTCCCTTAAATGGCCCGCCTGATCACCAGAGTTTTATACCCCTCATGTATTGCGTTAAAATACTTCAATTTATCGAGTTGCGAATAATATTTTAACATTTAAAATATAATAAAATACCTATTTTAGAAATAATTAGCCAAGCCAAAACCACAGAAGAGTCTTTTAAGAACAGTATATGCCGTAAAAATAAATGAATTTTTAATTTTCTAATGAAACATTTTACATATATAGATGCATTCCATACCCATAGGCTTACTATTAGAAGGGAAATTTTCAGATCTGACAACAGACATGCGAAGACACTCGTAAAGCTAATGTTAAACCAACGTATTTTTTTTTTTCAAATTTCTATACTTTTTTTATTTTAGTTGCAGTTTTTTTTTCTACATGAGATTACTCGTCATAAACGGTTTCGAAATAGAAGGAGATCCCATAACGCAAATCTGCAACCAAAATCGAAAATTTAAAAATGTACCCTGGTAGAGATTGACATTAGCTATTCTATGCAAAAATAAGTAAATAAACAAAACAAAATAAAATAAAGATAAAATCTCTTTAAAAAAATATTAGAATGCAATTAAAAAATTTGAAAAGAACGCCACTATAGGTTTGACATTAAATTGGGAGCGTTTTTGTGTGACTAGCGTAGAGTAAATTCCAAAATACAATAATAGTTTATTTCTGGTTCGGATTTATCCCAAATACACACAGAATACTTAAATTTGAGTTTTTATACATACTTAAAATTGAATTTTTAAAGATTAATTTAACATACTTAAATTTGATTTCACCCCCCCCCACCTCCTTCTTTTTTTACTGTACAAAGAGAACTCTTTTGGGGAGGGGGTGAGGGGGGATTGTAGAAATAGGCACGAAACACACAGTCAAAACCCTTTCTTCTATACTGATGACGTGAAAAGGGCAAGCTTGCTGGGATTTTCCCAAAATACACACACAAGTGAAGACAGAACAAGGAATGAGCAGAAAATTTTGCAGATCCTTATGTCTTGCAACAACTCGCATGGTAGCAGGCAGCTGCCCTTGAAAATCGCATTCAGCGCCTTGTCCGTCTTCAGTGCAAACGAGGCTGTAACTTCAAAACTACCTCTGCTCTCGTTTCTGTTTGAGTTGTTCTTTTGAACTGAACGGGTGATTTGCACTGACAACAGAGGGTGAAGTGTTTTCTTTTGTAGTGAACGCTGCGTTTCGGATGGATTAACAAGCGTGAGGCGAGACACAATGGTGCACACGAAAATAACCGTTTAGCAACTGTTATTTACTTTCTGTGTTTCCTAGTTAAGCAAAAAAAAAGAAAAAAAAAGCTCTATTTTAATGAAAATCTAAAAGAATCCCTGAAATGAGGAAATTAGGTTACGCTCAAAGGCGGATCCAGCCCTCCATTTAGAGGGAGTGTCATAGCTCCTTTTTTTCGGGGGGGGGGGGGGGGTAGTTAATTTCATTCGTAAATACAAACAAATTGCATTAATATTCGTAAAATTATAAAATATGCATATTTTATTCAGAAATTATCAAGAAATTGAAGAATTTTCCATTTCCTTATAAAGGTAAAGAACCATTCTAGAAAATGAGCATTTTATGCAAATTTTTAGGACTTGACAGTTACAAAAATGCTGTCGTGAGGGAGCACTTGGCTGTCGCGGCCTGAAATTCGGTTTAAAATCCCACAGTTTAAGGAGATTTCCCGAAAGATACTTTACCTTTATCGAAAAATGGAAAATGCTAATCAATCATACTTTTTCTGTATAAATGCACTTGCAAATGACTTGCATCTGAGATTAAAAATGACTTCATGGATGTGTCAGAAATTATCTGCTTTAGAATTAAGTACAGCTTTAAAAGAGTCAGAAAGAATCTCATTGTTGAGCAAGGGATAAATCTGAACGAATTTAATATATATTTTATTTTAAAAATTTCTTTTAGAATTTTTTTCGTTCAGGGGGGGGGAGGGGCACGACCCCCTTGACATCCTCCTTGGAACCGACATTGGTTATGCTGATTTTAGAAAATTCCGTTGATTTGCTGTACAATACTATAAAATTTGAAAAGATCCTCCCAAAAAAGTAGTAAATTAATAAATAATGACACTGAACTATTAAGGCACATACTTTACCTTAAGAGGCTACTTCAGTCAAACGAAAAGACGCGTTCGCTAATGCTAATCCTATGGAAGACATTTATAAAAATATCTCGTTCGAATTTAAATATTTTTAAACGATTTTTTTTTTTTTTTTTCACATCCTCCAACATTTTAATTTCACATCCTCCTTGGAACCGACATTGGTTATGCTGATTTTAGAAAATTCCATTGATTTGCTGTACAATACTGTAAAATTTGAAAAGATCCTCCCAAAAAAGTAGTAAATTAATAAATAATGACACTGAACTATTAAGGCACATACTTTACCTTAAGAGGCTACTTCAGTCAAACGAAAAGACGCGTTCGCTAATGCTAATCCTATGGAAGACATTTATAAAAATATCTCGTTCGAATTTAAATATTTTTAAACGATTTTTTTTTTTTTTTTTTTTTTTTTCACATCCTCCAACATTTTAATTTCACATCCTCCTTGGAACCGACATTGGTTATGCTGATTTTAGAAAATTCCGTTGATTTGCTGTACAATACTGTAAAATTTGAAAAGATCCTCCCAAAAAAGTAGTAAATTAATAAATAATGACACTGAACTATTAAGGCACATACTTTACCTTAAGAGGCTACTTCAGTCAAACGAAAAGACGCGTTCGCTAATGCTAATCCTATGGAAGACATTTATAAAAATATCTCGTTCGAATTTAAATATTTTTAAACGATTTTTTTTTTTTTTTTTTTTTTTTTTTTCACATCCTCCAACATTTTAATTTCCCATCCTCCTTGGAACCGACATTGGTTATGCTGATTTTAGAAAATTCCGTTGATTTGCTGTACAATACTGTGAAATTTGAAAAGATCCTCCCAAAAAAGTAGTAAATTAATAAATAATGACACTGAACTATTAAGGCACACACTTTACCTTAAGAGGCTACTTCAGTCAAACGAAAAGACGCGTTCGCTAATGCTAATCCTATGGAAGACATTTATAAAAATATCTCGTTCGAATTTAAATATTTTTTAACGATTTTTTTTTTTTTCACATTCTCCAACATTTTAATTTCACATCCTCCTTGGAACCGACATTGGTTATGCTGATTTTAGAAAATTCCGTTGATTTGCTATACAATGCTGTAAAATTTGAAAAGATCCTCCCAAAAAAGTAGTAAATTAATAAATAATGACACTGAACTATTAAGGCACATACTTTACCTTAAGAGTAAGAGGCTACTTCAGTCAAACGAAAAGACGCGTTCGCTAATGCTAATCCTATGGAAGACATTTATAAAAATATCTCGTTCGAATTTAAATATTTTTAAACGATTTTTTTTGCATTGAATAGTTGAGATTGATCTGTACTAAGACTGTTGTTTACTTTTTCGATTTTGTTTACAGGTATTTTTACTGAGGACACTTTCATTTTCGGAACCGGATTCGAAAGTAAAAGCATCCTCATAAAAAAAATCTGCAATCAAAATCGAAAAAGTAAAAAACGGCCTGCATACAGATCGATCTCAGTTATCCATGGCAAAAAAAAAAAAAAAAAAAAAAAAAAAAATCATTTAAAAATATTGAAATGCAAACGAGATATCTTTATAAATTTCTTCCATAGGATTAGCATTAGCGAACGCATCTTTTCGTTTGACTGAAGTAGCCTCTTAGGGGTGTTCTCAAATCCAAAAGAGCAACTTTCTGACATAAGTTTTAATTTATATTTTTTGTTCGAAAATGCACGAAACTTGCTGATGTTGTTGTTCAGAAACTATGTAATTGAGTTGTTTTTTCCATTTTTTTTTTTTTTTTTTTTTTTTTGCCAACGCAATAGATCTTTCAGAAAATAGTGTCAAAGTGGGCCTTTTGAACCGAATTTCCGTGCGAAGGAAGAAAGAGCACTCAAAGTGTTTGTCACGCGATCAAAATACCTTATAACTCAATAGGTAATGGATTGATCAAAAAATGGGAAAGCAATTCCAAATCGCTATACCATGGCCAGGTTTTCCAATTTTATACCTTTCCGTTAAAATATGAATTTGTAAGTGTGTCAAAACGTTTTGCGGAGCAGAGCAATTAAGAACAGCCTTAATGTACCTAATTTGAAACATCACTTGGAGCCTGATGTGTGAGGCTTTTCGTTTCTCTCGGTCTCTCCCTAAATTAAACTTTTAAAGAAGCATTTTAAAGTAAGGCAGAGTCCTCAATAACATATTTTATATTTGTGGTTTTCAATACCACAAAACGAATAACCTAGATACGAGTACATACAAGAATTTTTTTTTTAAAACTTTTCCCTGAATAAATGCGATTTATTATTATTATTATTACTATTAATTGTAGTAAATCTTCATACTTCCGTCGATAATTTTATATTTTACCATAAGGAAATTATGCTTAAAAATTTTATTTCAACTGGTGATTCTCTAGTTTATTTCGTTACGGTCTTTACATTTTCATACAATTCAAATATGCCATAAAAATGTAGATAATTTAAAAAAAAAATAACAAATAGCAATTTAATATACCATTCTTCACTTTATTTCCTTTTATTTTTCTCTCTCTCTTTTAAGGTTGTTCTAAAGTAAAAAATATGTATATGTGTGTTTATATATATGATACACATAGAAGAAAATTGTCCAAAATGGGCAAACTAACGTATTTTACATAGCTGCCAACTTGCACAGTTTTTTTTTTTTTTTTTTTATCACGGAAATTTTACCTAATTTAATCACCCAAATCTAACAGTAGTATAGAAAAGGGTGTTCCATTCCGGCGGTGGATTGTGGATTGTGGTGGAAGTGGAAATCGTATTATAGTACGAGAGGGTTTGACAAGAGTGTTAGGAAATGAGATAAGAAATGATAATCTGATAGTGAGATAAGAGTAAAGTATGGAAAGATCATGCTATAGTAGAATAGTATTAGTTTAGGAAGAAATTATAGAAAGTGTCTTCTGGCAGCTTTGCTTCTTTCTTCTCTGTCGAACATAGAGTTTAAGATAGTTTTCGAATAAGGAGTCGATCATCCTTGTAGATCATACTATAGTATGATAGGGTAGAAGGGGGCAAAATTTTTAGACGGAGTTTAATTTTTCGCATCATCTTAGAGTTTAAATGAAGGTCCATATAAGGTAATGTTATACTATAACATAAGAGTCTAGGTTTTTTTGAGAGAATGTATGAGGAAGCTTATTTATTTTTTTAATCGACTTAGAGTTTGAACATGAAACGGAACTGAAAATGCTAGGTGGCGCCCTCTATCGGCAAGAAATGGAAAGTATTGTAATTAGGTTTTTTTCGTTAAAATTTCACTTGGAATCGAACCTGGGACAAAATAGTCTCTTGACTTGATAATTTGAAGTAGGTTTAACTGATCAAGCCAAGAAACTATACCTGTGAGTCGAGATTTTAGATGTTAGTAGATAAGAAAGGCCGGTTCTGCGCACGCTGCACGCTCTCAAGGTCAATTGAAGGTCATTCGGTGCTCTGTGACGGTCATTCGTTATCATCCTAGTACGATAACGGAAGTGCAGTGCGATAAGCGAAGGGGGAGATAAGAGAATTTCGATAAGGATTTTTTGAGATAAAAGTTTTTTTTTTGCTTAGGATAGTATTTTTTTTTTTTTTTTAGTGAGAGAAAGGATAATTTTTAATGAAGCGTTTTTCCGGAATTTTTATATGTAGTACAAATGACGTTTAGTCAATAGTTTTTAGGAGGAAAAAAAAAGTTTTTTTTAATTGTGGACCCACCATGAACACCCATTTTGCTTAATTTGGATAACTAGAATTTTATCGGAACAGCATTTAATGTTAAAAGAATAATGCTACTTCGATAAATTTTACATATATTATATATTAGTTTTATATGTAATTAGGGGGAAGATATTTCAGCGGGGTTATTCTTATCGCCAGGAAATTGTAGGACGATAGTGCACCTTAGGTTCAGTGATAAAAGTCGATATAGATAAATCTTTAAATGAATTTATGCGTCAGAATCTCATGTACCAATATTTATAAACAAATGGAATTATTTTAGGGCATGTTTTCCAATTTTTTTAATGCACTTTTTTAAGAAACGAAATTTAACACACTTTTCTAAATTTTCGCATTGCTCATATATATTATAGAGAATATTTTTGCAAAGAACATTTTAGCATTAAATAAAAGAAATATTAATTGATAAATGTAATTTTAAAAATTGATTTTTTACGTTTTCTCCAAGTTTTTAAAATACGTTTTTAGATAATTAATACATTTTTATAACGCATACTAATTAAATTCTACTATAAAATATTTATAGCATTTAAATACTACTAATAATACTAATAATAACACAGAGTTTTCTGTAGGACAATTTTCTTTTTCACACATACTAATTAAATTCTACTATCAATATTAATAGCATTGAAATAAAAATAAAAGCATACATTATTGAAATAATACGAAGATTAAAATAGTAATAGCATATACTATTAGGATAATAATGTCATTACAATAATAATAATAATAATACGTTTAGCTAAAAAAGTACCTATAAGAATGTTACGCGTAGTTTTCTATAGGGCAATGTATTTTTTCACACATACTAATTAAATTCTACTGTCAATATTAATAGCATTTAAATACTACTAGAAATTCTAATAATAACATATAACATTGAAATAAGAAGAAGATTAAAATAATAATAGCATTAACTATTAGGATAATAATGCTATTACAATAATAATTTTAGGTAGCTTTCATTACAAAAAGCTACCTATTGCAGCCGTTCGGAGGAAAGCGATTAAAAAAAATTTTGGTATATTTTCATCGATCATGACCCCCAGACCCCGAAACTACACTCCGTTCAAAAGTTGATATATATATATATATATATATATATATATATCTTACCTTTGTTATACTGTAACTCTCGAATTTATGAACCGATTTGGATGTAATTCGGTATGTACATAGCCCATACCAATGTCTCGACCGAGTTCGTTGGCCTGCTTCATCCGCCATTTTGTTTCAAAATGGCGTCCATTTAAAAAAAATTTAAAAATTTTAAATTTGAAATGTGGTACCAAAGAATTAAAAATGGAAAAATATTTTTCTCTTATGTATTTGATCTTTATACAAAGATTCCGGAGCAGTTTTTGTTTCGTCTATATCTTAAAAAATGGCTGAGTTATAGCATTTTGAATTTCTAGCGTGGCTGACATTTTGAAACGCCCTGAACTTTGTCACGCGATAAAAGGCGTATTTATGAACCGATTTGGATGTAACTTCGTTTGTACATAGTACATGCCAATGTCTCGACCGAGTTCGTTGGCCAGCTTCATCCGTCATCTTGTTTAAAAATGGCAGCTATTTAAATTTTTAAGAAAAATTTTAAATTTGAAATGTGATACCAAAAAATTGAAAATTGAAAAAATATTTTTTTCCTATGTATTTGACCTTGATACAAAGATTCGGGAGCAGTTTTTGTTTCGTCTATATCTTAAAAAATCGCTGAATTATAGCATTTTGAATTTCTAGCGTGGCTGACATTTTGAAACGTCCTTTTATTTGTCACGTGATAACAGGCGTATTTATGAACCGATTTGGATGTACCTTGGTGTGTACATAGTACATACAAATATCTCGACCGAGTTCGTTGGCCAGATTCATCCGCCATCTTGTTTCAAAATGGCGGCAATTTAAAAAAATTTAAAAAAATTAAAACTTAAAATGAGATACCAAAAAATTAGAAAATGAAAAAGATTTTTTCCGTATGTGTTTGAACCTAATACAAAGATTCCGGAACAGTTTTTGTTTCGTCTATATCTAAAAAAATGGCTGAGTTATAGCATTTTGAATTTCTATTGTGGCTGACATTTTAAAACGACCTGATTTTTGTCACGCGATAACAAGCGTATTTATGAACCGATTTGGATGTTACTTGGTCTGTACATAGTACATACCAGTGTCTCGACCGAGTTCGTTGGCCAGCTTCATTCGCCATCTTGTTTCAAAAGGGTTGCCATTTAAAAAAAAAAATTTAATTTAAAATTTAAAATGAGGTATTAAAAATTGGAAAATGAAAAAGATTTTTTTATGTGTTTGGCCTTTATACAAAGATTCCGGAGCAGATTTTGTTTCTGAAAATTTGTTCTTTTGTTTATATCTTAAAAAAGGTTGAATTATAGCACTTTGAATTTCTAGTATGGCTAACATTTTGAAACGATCTTGTCACGCGATAACACACGTATTCGCCTATTTCCATGTAAGAAGGCATGTGGATAGTATACAGCAACATCTCAGCCAAATATAAGTTACTTTAAATAAAAGCAGCTTGGATAAAGCTGACTAATTTCGCAAAATTCTCATTCATAATGATTTAGTATTGATAAAAATTAGTGTTGAATCTCCTATATTCGGTTTCCACTAAATTGAGCTTCGTGTGTTTGAATAATATAAGTTGGCTTTTTTTAAATAAGGAATTTGAAAGCTACCTCTTCCTCCCGGCACTGGCCGGAAGGACTTTTTAAAAATGTTACGTTGAGTTCAAAAGTTACTATAATAAAGTAATGCATAGTTTTCTGTAGAATAAAATATTACGTATTGCATATAATGAATTTTTAAAACTTTTGCGTGTGGACCTGAATCTGTTAGACTTGAAATGAAGGGGAAAAAAGCATCACAATTTTTATAGCAAAAATCTTGACTTCGATTAACGAACTTGAATCGTTGTTTGATGACGCAGCGTAAATTGTAGATAAGAGAATTTACTATAAGGAATTTTAAGCATTTTCTAGAAAAATGAATTTAGGGAAATTTTACAAAATAAGTTAATTTTTAGTATAAATATTGAGAAAATAAAAATACTTTGTTTAAATTTATTACCTTTTGCATAGGAGAGAGTTTTATATTAGTAATATGTAAAATTTCAAACAGTTAGTTTAAGATTTCCAATATCTTTTTTCAATTTAGGGGAATAAAGCACGAAAGTTTGCATGATAATTTTGACTCACTCAGGTTTAGGGAGAGTTTGCTGACAAAGTGAGGATATGTGATAAAAGGATTTCCAATTGTTTAAGAAAAATTAAAAGCTTTTTCTCGTATCTTCGAGTTTTCATTAATTTTACAATGAAAACATTTTTTTTTTTCATAAACACATATTAGTTCATTTGACGCAAATTTGTTTGCTTAAACATTTTTTAATTTTATTCGCACACACTACTTCTTTTTCAACATATTAAAACACCACTCAAATTCAAAACTTGCTACTTATTGAAAGAAATATATTTAACCAGGAATTTGTTAAAATATCGAAAGAAAAAAATACTTTCATTTAACTATGCTATTATAAGTAAACAATATGTGCGTGTGAGTTACTAATAACATATAGAGATAGGGAAATTTATGAAATGAGAAATAAATAATAATAATAGTGCATACTAAAATTAGTGCATTCAAAACTTGCTACTTATTGAAAGAAATATATTTACCAAGGAATTTGTTTGAATATCGAAAGGAAAAAATGTATTCGTTTAACTGCTATTATAACTAAACAATATCTGCGTGTGAATTAATAATAATATATAGGGATAGGGAAATTTTTGAAATGGAAAATAAATAATAATAATAGTGCATACTAAAAGAAAATGTTATTAAAACTAAACAACATGCACTTACGATTAAATCTATAATTTTTGAAATAAGCTAACAGAAGTTTCAAATGACATGTGAAACATGTTAATTACATTTAACTCTTTATTCTATTTGCATATGGTTATAATAAATAAATCTTATATTTTTATGAAATTAAAAATAAAATAGAGATTTAATAACGCTTTATTTAGCAAAATCTGATATTAACAAAGGTTTTAATTTATTTTTAAAGTTTAGACAGCACACACATTCACCGTTCAACCAATTAAAGCGAAAAATAAATTTTATGTTAGTGAATGAGCTTAGAGATAGTTAATATATGAATTATTTAAAAATACAATCATGCATAAATAGCTTTTATCATTTCTTAGAAAACTTATTAAAATTTTTAATTTGTTAGATACCGTATAAAACGACTATACTTATGAATTTTTGAAATATATACATACATATATATATATATATATATATGTATATATACACACACACACACATATATATATATATATATATATATATATATATATATATATATATATATATATCACCTAAATTACTTTTAATACAATAACTTTACACTTATCATTTTTAACAAATTAGCATAACCTACATTTTAAATTTTTGATTAGGTTTGATAAACTAAAATGTATATGCTATAACAACTATGAACTAAACGCATAAGAAAAATATAACGCATAAGAAGACACAAACACTTTTTATATTATTAAATTATAAACATACAAATTATTCTTATGTTATACGGACACCGCTGCAAACCAGTTCATTTCCCCCAGATTCACGAAGAAGAATGCTTGATAAGTTCTTATCTAATGATACTTCAAATTACTAGCAAGTTCAGACATAAAATTATGACTCGTCGATGGGTTTCACCAACAGATGACGTCACCGAGAACTTAGTATATTTTGCACGAATTCTAATCTGTCATTAACTTCATACATTATCATTTAATAAATAATTTATTAATTTAATTTCAATCAATATATTGGCAAATTCAATATTATTTATAAGATTATGTTCTTCTTAGAAATTTTAGTTTTGATTTTTCAAATATTCAAATTCCTATTTCTATCTAAAACCCCTGCAAAGCATCTATGTGTGAACTTTTTAGAATTGAGCATTTTGAAATATAGATCTAGTTCAAATTATGTTACGTTAACACGTTACGTAATAGAGGTCACGTGATATCCTAACCAATCACACTTTCTGGTCAGGGTTTGCTATTTTGGAATTACCCAAATTAGTTACCAGACTTCTCATTTTATAATAACTACACAAACCATTAGTCTTGTTGTTTAATCACATAAATATAATTTCTATCGTTTTTTATTTTCAGTTACTTACTAACATAAAAACACCTTATACGTATACTATATCAATTTTGATAGTCTAATGCGTGTAAATTTTAACTAATATCATATAGTAGATTTAACTATATTCGCTAACTTCCATATATATATTTAACATCGATTTGATTGCGTAATAGAATTTCTTCCAATGTTTTTAAAAGTAGTAGGTATTTAATTTATGATTAATTACATGTGAACTTTAAATAGAAATTAAGTGAGCACTTTTGAGGAATAACCTATAAAACTACCACTTTATATATTAACTGTACGCTATTGAATCTTTTAGCTCAAGTTAACTTTGCTATTTGACAGAAAATTATTCAATCATCAAGCGATTAAACCTTCTCATTTTCAAAGTTATTTATATAAAATACTAACTATATATGTATATATCACAGATAAACATTATCATATTAAGAATACTAAAGAAAATTAAATATATACTGAATGAAAATTTCAAACATGATTTACTATAATTAAACAACAACAAACTTGAAATTAAGAGATTAATGAAATATATATTTATATATATTTCATAATAAAAATGAATTTTAATTATTACATAAAAACTTTACTATCAAACAAAAATATATAAATTGATAAAAGTATTATTCTAAAGTTTTCAAAAAGCTTTGAAATATTTTCAAGTTAGCAACGAAAAATTAACTATTAAATGAATGAATACCACCTAACAAACTTATACTATTCCCCTCACATGTTACAAAAACACTTTTTGGTACCAAAATTTTACGATATTTCGACATGAATCACCAAACTAGATGAGAATGTAAGACTATTTTAAGTACACAATTTTACCAATATATAAGCAATGGACTCAACATAACTTTATTATTTATCGTACAAATTGTTTAATCACCAACGATTTGAAGGTTATGTTTTAATTTGAATTATTCCATTACTTGTGTAAGTTAAGACTTGGAAATAACTTATATAAAGTTACTATGCTAACTTCTGTTATCAATATACTGACTTAATAATTTTTCATAGGTTTAATATGATAAAGAATGCGTCTTGTAGTCTAACAACTTAGTTTTATGAAATATATCCAGCTAATTTTAAATTGTACTATTAAAAATTACGCTTAGAATTAGAAAGAGCTTCACTTATGTTATTTAGATCATTCGAATCATAGAACGTAAAAAAAACCTTTCAAATCATTTACAAATTATACATAAATAAACTGTTCTCACCTAAAAAACCGAAAAAACCTAAAAAACGCGAAAAAAACCCAACATTCTACTACGCTTGCCACGAAGGGAATAAATGAAACCGCATCGTTTATCTGGTAAAACCCAAGACCACGTGATCACCCTTATCTATCCTTATCTATGACGTCACTGATAAGATGATTTATACTGATAAGGAATAGATATTTTTTTAATTACTATGTTAGATTTTGCTATTAAAAGCTCTAATTCCTAATTACAATTAACACATCTCATATAGTTAATTTTTATAATAATTCAAATATTAATTCAGTTAGTCTATTATAAATAATTATTTTTAGTTCTATTATTTAAAAACATTCATAACATATCATATAGCAATTTTAAGACATATTAATTTTTATCATTTTATACTCAAGTAAAACATTCTCACCTAAAAATCCGACACACCACTATACCTAACATAGGTGAAATAAAACACAACTTAACCCTATGCTTTCCGCAGAAGAAATAATTAATAATGAAAGCGCTTATCTACTATGCCAAGATCACGTGATACCTATTACTATCTAATCTATGATGCCATGGAAATCCCCAGTCATGCTCTTTTATGTTGCCAATTCTCGCAATAGAAATATTTTCTGATAATAGCGTTGCCACTTTTCCATAAAAATATCTTATCAACACGCTTACCTCAAAAACAGATCTTATTAATTAGTGTGTATCCGTGACGTCATCATAAAAAACTTTAATTAAATTATTAATATCTTTCATAAGTTTGTAATATAAGTAATTTGTATTATTTTTCTGCTAACTAGAGTTAGAAGTATTCAGACTTTAAAATCTCTTTTATAAATTAACTATGAAAATCAATTATCCTGACAAACCGTTTACTATTTTCAGTTGAACTTAGTGTCATGAAATATATCAGAAAAGCTTAAAATCATGCTTTTCAGATATCTTACTATTGTAAATTATTGCTTTTGAAGTCTATTAAAATTTGAAAAAGTATCAACTACTCTAACATTATAATTTCACAATCATTTCACAATATTAATGCACAAAATTATACTTATCTAATACGGCAACTTGTTTAAAACACGTCCTTCTTCTAAGCTTCCCTAGCGAGAACTGATTGATAACATGCTTGCTTGCTTATCACTTTGAAAATCGTGTGACGTCACATACCACGTGATAGATTGTTGATAAGATAAGATTAGCTGATAAGAACTTATACTATCATTCATTTACCTCTCAGACTTTTCTGGAAACGGTTGAGTTTGCCCTCTCAAAATATTTTTAATAACTAAACTAGATGAAAGTATAATTTTAAGCTTTGCTGATCTATTTCATGACACTAAGTTGAACTGAAAATAGTAAACGGTTTGTCAGGATAATTGACTTTCATAGTTAATCTATAAAAGAGATTTTTAAGTCTGAATACTTCTAACTATAGTTAGCAGAAAAATATTACAAATTACTTATATTACAAACTTATGAAAGATATTAATAATTTAATTAAAGTATTTTTATGATGACGTCACGGATACACACTAATTAATAAGGTCTGTTTTTGAGGTAAGCGAGTTGATAAGATATTTTTATGGAAAAGTGGCAACGCTATTATCAGAAAATATTTCTATTGCGAGAATTGGCAACATAAATGAGCATGACTGGGGATTTCCCATGACATCATAGATTAGATAGTAATAGGTATCACGTGATCTTGGCTTAGTAGATAAGCGCTTTCATTGTTAATCATTTCTTCTGCGGAAAGCATGGGGCTAAGTTGTGTTTTATTTCACGTATGTTATGTATAGTGTTGTGTTGGATTTTTAGGTGAGAATGTTTTACTTGAGTATAAAATGATATAAATTAATATGTCTTAAAATTGCTATATCATGTGATATGAATGATTTTAAATAATAGAACTAAAAATAATTGTTTAGAATAGACTAACTGAATTAATATTTTAATTATTATAAAAAATTAATTATATGAGATGTGTTAATTGTAATTAGGAATTAGAGCTTTTAATTGCAAAATCTAACATACTAATTAAAAAAAATTATCTATTCCTTATCAATATGAATCATCTTATCAGTGACGTCATAGATAAGGGTAGATAAGGGTGATCACGTGGTCTTGGGTTTTACCAGATAAAAGATGCGGTTTTATTTATTCCCTTCGTAGCAAGCATAGTAGAAGGTTGGGTTTTATTTCGCGTTTTTTAGGTTTTTTCGTTTTTTTAGGTGAGAACAGTTTATTTATGTATAATTTATAAATGATTTGAAAGTTTTTTTTTTTACGTTCTGTGATTTGAATGATTTAAATAACATAAGTGAATTCTAAGCGTAATTTTTAATAATACAATTTAAAATTAGCTGGATATATTTCATAAAACTAAGTTGTTAGACTACAAGACGCATTCTTTATCATATTAAACCTATGAAAAATTATTAAGTCAGTATATTGATAACACAAGTTAGCATAGTAACTTTATATAAGTTATTCCCAAGTCTTAACTTACACAAGTAATGGGATAATTCAAATTAAAACATAACCTATTTCATCTTCTGCTGTTTTTTTTTAATTCGATTTAAAATACCTTTCATAGTTTCTTAAAATATTTGCATATAAATGGTAAATTGTTGTTAGGTTAAACGAATGGTTACTATGAGCTGTTTGGTTGGTTTGTTGATAGGTTAAACAAACGGTCGCTAGGATAAATAATTGGATAGTGAAAAGTATTCATTTAAAAGTTAAAACAGAAATATTAAAATTTAGAAACATATATAAATAATTTACACATATATATATATATATATATATGTGTGTGTGTGAATGTATATGTATGCATATATGTGTAAGTACACGCACACACACACACACACACACATATATATATATATATATATGTAAGTATGTGTACGTACATATATTTTTTAAACTAATGATTTTTTTTAACTTTGTTTTAATTTCCAATTTTTTCGAAACTTTCTTAATGTAATTTTTTTTAAAAACAAAATATACATATATGTTTGTACATATATGTACATATGTATTAAAATGTCTCGACTTGTAAATATATATATATTAAATTTTTTGATAATTTGTAATTTTTTTTTTTGTAAATGGTTTTATCAAATTATAATTAAAAAAAAATTTTTTTATTAAATTGTAATATTTGGAATCTTTTTATTAACTTGTAATTATTTTTCAAAGCTTTTTTACAAAGCTTTATATATATATAGATATATATAATTTAAAAAAATGGGGCTTTTGTATTATTACTATATTTTTGATACGTATTTTATAAGGATGTTGATTTGATATTTTATATGTAATTGGTGACTTTCATTAATATTACATTTAGCTTAATTAAAGTTTTATCTTATTTACAATCATTTGTTATTAAATTTTAATTTACTAAGGACAATATCATATTAATTACTAATAGTATGCCATTTTTATAGTGATTAATATACATATAAGTTTATTTAATATAAATAAAGTTATACTGTATGTATTAAAATTGGGTAATTATTTTTATTATTATTCCTCTATTCTTTTTAATATTGATCTATTTTCACTTTGTGTTATAAAATTTATTATCGGTTTAATGCGTTTGAATGTCCCACATTCATACTTTTAGGATTTTCATGGCTGTATGAAAATAATCCACACACTATATTTGAGATTTTTAGGTAATGGGAATTTAAGTATCTGATAATCTTCTATATACTTCCATATGTTTTTTATTTCCTGTTCATTTTATAATTATCTTATACATAATAGTTATTATTAACGATTTTTATATTTTTAATATATATTTATATTAATTATTATTGAATTTATTTTATTTTATAGCATATAGCAATATGCTATATATTATCAATGTTATAGAATTATTTAAATTCTTAGTGTAGTTTAAATGAGTAAGATAATAGAATATTTTGAATGCTTTTTTTTTTAATTTTATTATCAATAGTTTTTTAATAAATATATAGTGTGGTTTATATTAGGTTTATAATTATCTATATATAAGGATTTGTTTGGTTTTCCTGTTAAAAATTTTTTTTACATTCTAAGGCTTTCAATTGTTCTTCTTGTGACATTTGAATAATATAAATACTACTAGATAGCAGCACCAAAATTTGTCTTTTGACGATAAGTTATAAATTTTGTCTTTTGCAGCTCCTTTTCAGTTATAATTTCCTACACCAGGTGGATTTTTTAGCTAAATTTTGACGATATTGTTAAATAGTAATTAAGTAATTTAATAGTGCATTTTAGTTATTTTAAATAATGTAATTACTTTCTATTTATTTTATATTATATTATATTAATTGTATTTATCATGGTATTTCAAAATGTATTAACTGCATCCTTTGGTATCAATTACTGTGATTTCTTAACTGTTTTATTCACCTTAATCTTTACGATATTATGGTAGCCATGTGCGAGTGGATATATTGAAAAATACTGAAATATTAATCGGTATGTTGTGTATTATTTCTATTTTATATCCTATAAATATTTAAACTGGTTTTATTGATTTTTCCATTTCATATTATTTGTTTCTATTCTGTTTTCATTTTTAATCTATTCACTTGATTATAATGGTTGTTCGGGCACAGAGAAAAATAATTTTTAGCTTTAGCTTATTTTTCTCACAGAAAACTACCATATTGCTTATATCATTGAATTCTGTGCCCTTAAAAACGTAATTCAATATATAAGCTTTCCCATTATTTGTCGGTGCTCACTTTCTTATTTTTTCTTCCATAGTAATTCTTATAATAAATTATTTGGCACTTTTTTTATACTTACAGCTTTAATTCATAATATTACGGTTTTTGATGGTGGTAGGTTATGTTTAATTAATGGTTATATATGTGTGAGTTGTGGTTTTAGATTCCCATAAAACCCTACTCCTAGCAACAGGATATGATCAGCACTTTCCATGAGAACTTGTAACCGCAGAACAGCAGATGTTATTGAATTTGCTGATATGCAGCTTTGCATTCTCTTCGCTTGGAAACAAGTAACAACCGAGAGCAGATTTCATTCTGACGCGGTCGATGGTAGGCGTATCTCGCTCTAGACGAGAGCAGAGGCCGATCTCCGACGATTCTGTGAGTGCGTATGCCGCAGAAAATCCCCCCTACCATCCCGTACTTGTAAATATAATTTCTATTTAATATGTAAAACTATAACCTATAATCATTAAACTCCTTTTTTCATTAACTATGATCTTATCTTTATATCATCCTTATATTATATGGGGACTCTAGGCCGATTTGAATCCCAAATGAATTAAAAAAATAAAATCCCCTAGGCTTTCTTACCGATCAGAATCGGAGAACTTCTTTTTCGTCCAGTTATCAACATTCGCATTTCAGCAGACGTGATTCATGTACTTAGCCATCTGTTTTGAAGCTCAATCTTTTGTTTATTTTTATTTTTACAAGATAGACGTGGTTTTGCAAGAAATGAATCTACGGCTGCAAGTATATTTTTTTTCTACGGATCATTAATTGGATTACTTCAATATATCGTGGCGAAGATTTTTTTTTTTCAATTGGATAACTCCTTTGAACTAAGTTTTTTTTCTCTCTTTCCTTTCTTGCCTTTTGATATGGAATTACAAGAAATAAAATTTATTAAAAGCCAATTGAAATCGGCTAAGACTGATAAAATCAACCTACTGCACGAATTTATATTTGGTTGCGATAAAAATCACCAGAATAGAGCGAATTTAAGGAAATTTAAAGGTTTTTCTTTTACCGACAAAAGCGACGAGTATGAGATTAAACTCAAAGAAATTTTGGATGATTACAATCAGATACAATTGATTACTATCGCTAATATCTTATCCATTGACATCCATGGATCAAAAGAAGATATAGGACAGCGTATTTTAAGCGCACTAGTTGATATTTCGGCTTTTAAAGACACGTTTACGGCAGTTTCCGAATCGGATACAGAATTTGATGATAGCCACAATAGTAGTGGAAGCACTGGTTTATCTTCCCCTTTGGAAGTACAGCCAGACCAGGCGCGTGTACACTGTACACACTCCGCGCCCAAACAGACAATTTCTTTCCATGACATTGATCATTTAATTACACCGTTTAGTGGTGATAAAACGGAAAACGTTCAAACATGGTTTCAGAGATTTGAATCTCTGGCCCAGTCATTTCAACTGTCCGACATACAGAAATTTGTGTTTGCTGAGCGGGCATTAAAAAGTTTAGCATTATTGTATGTACGTAGTGAAAATGACATTCCTTCATATACAACACTCAAAGAAGCATTGTTTCGCGAATTTGGACAATCAGCTTCGTCCGCCCAGATACATGAATTACTAGCCGCTAGAGGCTGCCACCCGAACGAAAAACTGTTGGAATATTTTTTGAAAATGAAAGAAATAGCACAAAGAGGAAACATCGATGATATATCTTTAATTCACTATATAATTCATGGGATTAACGATACACCACATAATAAAGCTATATTATTCGGGTGCGCCACGCTTGCCGAATTTAAAAACAAGCTCCAAATTTTCGAACGAATTTGTGAACAGAGTTCTAAATTTTATCAATCAAAGTCACCGACTACACCCAACACTCCTAAGATTAACCAGACGGAGAAAACTGCAAAATTAACCTGCTGGAATTGTTTAGCCCCAGGGCACCGATCTACCCATTGTGTGCATTTAAATAAAGGAAAAAAGTGTATGAAATGTGCACGTTTTGGTCATGTTTCCAACCAGTGTACAGAGCAAACTCCGGAGCGTAAGCGTTCGACTCAAGGCACCTCCCCTTCACGCAAGACGTCGCCAAGCCGAGACGAACAAATCCACGTAGTAGAAATGTGCCATTCTCATCCGCGCATCCAGAAACCTGTAAAAATTTTTAATTTACAAATCAATTCAATCTTGGGCACTGGAAGCCTACTGACGATACTGGGAGAAGACATTTATGAACAAATTGGGTCCCCAACCCTCACCGGAGCTCCTGTACAATTGTCGGGCATCGGTAACCGTGTTATTCAACCTATAGGATCGTTTTTTACCAATATACAAATAGACTGTAATACTTCTTCTACTTCTGTTTACGTAGTTAAGTCTTCTCAGATGCCCATGCCACTTATCATAGGTACAGATGTCATATTTCAGGGTACTCTCACATGCGACAAAAATGGCGCTACTTTAACTAAATCTCCACCCACAAGCATTTTTATAAGCTGCATTACTGTGTCTGATAATGCATCTGCAACGAAATCTCAAGATAAATCCGATGTACATCCATTTCCTGATGCAAGATGTACGACAAAAACATTTGTTTCAAACTCTTTCCTCTAAGATCTGAAAACACCGAAAGTAAATAAAGATTTTTCGAATGAAAATATTCCTACTGACATCAAAATTGACCTAGTGAATGACTCAGCATATCTGAATCATCTCGCAACATTATCGCCAGACTGTTTTTCCTTCGATTTAACTCTCTTCTCCTACAAGTTCATGACTGTATTCGTCTTATTGACCATCTGTTTATTACTGTTTACGTCTGCTAACGGACTCATTTATCAGAATTCGGCGTTCCATACATCCCAACCATCTCGAGATTCGAGTGACGTTACTATTGGACCGAAATTCTGCGTGTCCTTATCATTCTTTTTTTTTATTTTTTATACGCCGACATTCAGTGAAGTCAAAAAAGAGAAAGAGAAAAAATAGACTTAAATTTCCAAAAAGAAATATGCTTCACGTATATGGGTCACTAGTGCAACCTCCGAATTTATCATAAATGTGTTTTTCTTATTACTACTATTTTTTTAACTGCGATTTTATATATTCTGTGTTTGACATCCATATATCTGCTTATTCCTGAGAACATTTATATTGTACAGACTGTAGACTGCTACTATCTGTGACTTTTTTAATAACTTTATTTTAATATCTTCGTTTTTTTTACGATTACAGCAAGCATCCACGATTATTTTTTTTTCCGGACGAAACATTAAAATGAGATGTTCACTAGGGTGATTCACCATTTCAAGAGTCCAATTATTGGTGAAAATCTTCAACACAGAACTGTTTTTTTTCTTCGTGTTCTTGTGTGTTATGCCATTCTAGATTGCGATAAACTTCAAGTGCTTTTTTTTTAAAGAAGTTATCGCGTGTGCCAACAGTGTTTTCAACAGTTCATCAACAGTGTTTTTTTTTATTCGTTTGTGGAATATGCAACAGATTTATTATTTTCTTCAGCCTCTATTGACAGAATTTATGTGCCTTCTTTTTTTTCGAAGTTCTGTTCAACATTTTTTAAAACCTCTGAGCGATATATATCTGCTCAAAACTTTTTTATTGAACCCATGCGGTGATTTTTTTTTTCGCATGGCAAGTTATCTTTCTCTCGGACTGCAAATGGTGTATTATTTTTTTCATTTGCCTGTTGCACAACACGTGCTTTTTTATGTTGCGTAAACAACAACTTTATTTAAAATGACTATCTACACGGGACTTTATTTTTTTTTAACACTCACTTTTGACAAGAAGAAAAAGAATATTGTTGTATTTATACTTTTAAACTGCATTTATATTTTTAAAACTGTATTTTATGTGTAAACTTTTTATTGAATTGCTATATATGTATGTGTTTTACCCCCCCCCCCCCCAACCTCGCATTTTTTTTTTTTTTTTTTTATTACAGAAGTAAGAGCTGGCTGCCGAAAAAAAAAGCCTTTTGGTGGGAAATCCTTTTTTTTTTTTTTTTTGCTTAGACGAGGCAAACCTCTCTTTTTTTATTTTTTATTCCCGAATGACGTTGGGATAAAGATGTTTTTTTTACGAAATTCTACCTAAGATGAGGCAGATTTTAGTATGTTTTCTTTATGATAATACAGTAGACTCTCTTTTTTACGAACCTCTTTTTCACGAACACTTGCGATTTTACGAACTATATAGTGGTCCCGAATACGCTCCCATAGAATCAATGTAATTTTTCGCTCCCATTTACGAACTACAGATTATGAAAATCTCTTTTTTGCGAACTCAGTTTTCGTACTTCTGAATTTTTTTTTTTTTTTAAGTATCGGAATGCAGTGCCAACGTCAGTTAAACTCTATACAGGTACAATGAGACATCAGGTACATTCCAAGAATGTGTTGATTTTCCCCAATCTCTTTCGTAGGGAGGGGCATAGCAACAATTTCAAGTAGTGGTTGTCAGGACTAAGGCACGTTTTTTGAAGGAAACAATAACTGTGAAAGGTAAAGGTAGTAAAGGTTTCCATAGATAAAATGGAAACATGCATTTTTCAAAATGTGATTTAAAAAAAAAAAAGATAATGTTTTCATCTATGTATTTTCACCTACTAAGTACTAAGACAGTCTGCGTTTTCATATGTAATATTTTCAAAGCATGGTAACATATGTTTCTGTGTACTAAAATTATTTTTTGTGTATAAATTTGCATTTATTTCTTGTATATTTAAAAATACATGTATAACTTTATTAAATAATAAATAATCTTGAAATACTGCTTCAACCATGAAGAGGGGGCAGTTTGATAAAAACAGACATAAATAATGTACGTATTCATATCATTTTTGGTGTTTTTCTATTTTACGAACTTTCTATTTTACGAACTATTTGGGTGTTCCCTACGAGTTCGTAAAAACGAGCGTCGACTGTATAATGGGCAGACGGCCTTTCAGATTATATTTTTCATCTCTGATGATGGCTCATGAGAAAGACGGTCTCATGACGCAAATTGATGTTATCCTGAGATTTTTTTTTTATTCTTTTGCTTCTTTTTTTTTTGGAGATATCCCACGGCAGCTCAGCATTAATTTACATAAAATTTAGAATTGAATTTTTTTTTTATATTTAGCTCAATTTTCTTAATTATTTAATGACAGTTTTTTCCCTTTAGAATTTTAATTATTTTTAGATAGTCTTTTTTTTGTTTTTTGACATATCTTGTTGCTTATTTAACGCGCTGTCGAGGTCGACAAGCGGACAAGATGACCGAGTGTGAGTTGTGGTTTTAGATTCCCATAAAACCCTACTCCTAGCAACAGGATATGATCAGCACTTTTCCATGAGAACTTGTAACCGCAGAACAGCAGATGTTATTGAATTTGCTGACATGCAGCTTTGCATTCTCTTCGCTTGGAAACAAGTAACAACCGAGAGCAGATTTCATTCTGACGCGGCCGATGGTAGGCGTATCTCGCTCTAGACGAGAGCAGAGGCCGATCTGTGAGTGCGTATGCCGCAGAAAAAACCCCCTATCCTCCCGTACTTGTAAATATAATTTCTATTTAATATGTAAAACTATAACCTAGAATCATTCAACTCCTTTTTTCATTAACTACGATCTTATCTTTATATCATCCTTATATTATATATATATATATATATATATATATGCATGCATTACATATTACAAGCATGACCGGGAACTTAGGATAAGTGGGAAAAATTAGAAGTATAAATCGTTTGGTGAATGAATATTTTTTTCATTAACTTATAAATTTTAATTCAATAGTATAATTTTTATGTAGTAGATAAAATTTTTATATTATTGAAATTTTCATTCAGTATATATTTAATTTTCTTTAGTATTCTTAATATGATAATGTTTATCTGTGATATATACATATATTGTTAGTATGTTATATAAATAACTTTGAAAATGAGAACGTTTAATCGCTTGATGATTGAATAATTTTCTATCAAATAGCAAAGTTAACTTGAGCAAAAAGGTTCAGTAGCGTACAGTTAATATATAAAGTGGTAGTTTTGAAATTTGATATGTAAAATAACATAGGTTATTCCTCAAAAGTGCTCACTTAATTTCTATTTAAATTTCACATGTAATTAATCATAAATTAAATACCTACTACTTTTACAAACATTGGAAAAAATTCTATTACGCAATCAAATCCATGTTAAATATATATATGGAAGTTAGCGAATATAGTTAAATCTACTATAGGATATTAGTTAAAATTTACACGCATTAAACTATCAGAATTGATATAGTATACGTATAAGGTGTTTTTATGTTAGTAAGTAACTGAAAATAAAAAACGATAGAAATTATATTTATGTGTTTAAGGGTGTATTCCGATCCAAACTGCTTATTTTCTGATTTATTTTTAAATTCATTTTTGCTCTCAAACGCATCAAACTGACAAATTCTCTTATTTAGAAACTAAATGTGCCGTGCTTGTCGATTTTTTGATAAATGCAGGAAATATTGTAAAAAATGCTGCCAAAGTTGGCGTTTTGAACCGAATTTTCCGAAGCGAGAGATCTGGGAATGAAAAAAAATAATCATACTCAGAAAATAATTGTTTAAAAATCAAATTCTAATTAACTTAGCGAAAAATGAAATCACACGGCCTCTTATACATCTCTTCGAAAATCACCTCAGCAAGTTGCATGTTTTTACTTTTAAAAATGAGTCTGAAAATGTCTCAGAAAATTTCGAGCTGTTGAGGGTGGAAAAATATTTTTCGAATACACCCTTAAAAAACAAGACTAATGGTTTGTGTAGTTATTATAAAATGAGAAGTCTGGTAACTAATTTGGGTAATTCCAAAATAGCAAACCCTGACTAGAAAGTGTGATTGGTTAGGATATCACGTGACCTCTATTACGTAACGTGTTAACGTAACATAATTTGAACTAGATCTATATTTCAAAATGCTCAATTCTAAAAAGTTCACACATAGATGCTTTGCAGGGGTTTTAGATAGAAATAGGAATTTGCGCATTTGAAAAATCAAAACTAAAATTTCTAAGAAAAACATAATCTTATAAATAGTATTGAATTTGCCAATATATTGATTGAAATTGAATTAATAAATTATTTATTAAATGATAATGTATGAAGTAAATGACAGATTAGACTTCGTGCAAAATATACTAAGTTCTTGGTTACGTCATTTGTTAGTGAAACCCATCGACGAGTCATAATTTTAATTGTATGAACTTGCTAGATATTTGAAGTATGATTAGATAAGAACTTATCAAGCATTCTTCTTCGTGAAACTGGGGGAAATAAACTAGTTTGCAGAGGTGTCCGTATAACGTAAGAATAATTTGTATGTTTATAATTTAATAATATATAAAGTGTTTGTGTGTTCTAATTTTTCTTATGCGTTTAGTTCATAGTTGTTATAGCATATACATTTTAGTTTAGCAAACCTAATCAAAAATTTAAAATGTAGGTTATGCTAATTTGTTAAAAATGATAAGTGTAAAGGTATTGTATTAAAAGTAATTTAGGTGATATATATATATATATATATATATATATATTTCAAAAATTCATAAGTTTAGTCGTTTTATACGGTATCTAACAAATTAAAAATTTTAATAAGTTTTGTAACAAATGATAAAAGCTATTTATGCATGATTGTATTTTTAAATAATTCATATATTAACTAACTCTAAGCTCATTTCACTCACATAAAATTTATTTTTCGCTTTAATTGGTTGAACGGTGAATGTGTGTGCTGTCTAAACTTTAAAAATAAATTAAAACCTTTGTTATTATCAGATTCTGCTAAATAAAGCGTGATTAAATCTCTATTTTATTTTTAATTTCATAAAATATAAGATTTATTTATTATAACCATATGCGAATAGAATAAAGAGTTAAATGTAATTAACATGTTTCAGATATCATTTGAAACTTCTGTTAGCTTATTTCAAAAATTATAGATTTCATCCTAAGTGCATTTTGTTTAGTTTTAATAACATTTTCTTTTAGTATGCACTATTATTATTATTTATTTTCCATTTTAAAAATTTCCCTATCCCTATATATTATTATTAATTCACACGCAGATATTGTTTAGTTATAATAGCAGTTAAACGAATACATTTTTTCCTTTCGATATTTAAAGAAATTCCTTGTTAAATATATTTCTTTCAATAAGTAGCAAGTTTTGAATGCACTAATTTTAGTATGCACTATTATTATTATTTATTTCTCATTTCATAAATTTCCCTATCTCTATATGTTATTAGTAACTCACACGCACATATTGTTTACTTATAATAGCATAGTTAAATGAAACTATTTTTTTCTTTCGATATTTTAACAAATTCCTGGTTAAATATATTTCTTTCAATAAGTAGCAAGTTTTGAATTTGAGTGGTTGTTTAATATGTTGAAAAAGAAGTAGTGTGTGCGAATAAAATTAAAAAATGTTTAAGCACACTAATTTGCGTTAAATGAACTAATATGTGTTTATGAAAAAAAAATGTTTTCATTGTAAAATTAATGAAAACTCGAAGTTACGAGAAAAAGCATTTAATTATTTTTAAACAATTGGAAATCCTTTTATCACATATCCTCACTTTGTCAGCAAACAGTCCCTAAACCTGAGTGAGTCAAAATTATCATGCGAACTTTCGTGCTTTTTTTCCCTAAATTGAAAACAGATAGTGGAAATCTTAAACTAACTGTTTGAAAATTTACATATTACTAATATAAAACTCTCTGCTATGCAAAAGGTAATAAATTTAAGCAAAGTATTTTTATTTTCAAAATATTTATACTAAAAATTAACTTATTTTGTAAAATTTCCCTAAAATCAATTTTCTAGAAAATGCTTAAAATTACTTATAGTAAATTCCCTTATCTACAATGTACGCTGCGTCATCAAACAACGATTCAAGTTCGTTGACTCGAAGTCAAGATTTTTGCTATAAAAATTGTGATGCTTTTTTCCCCTTCATTTGAAGTCTAACAGATTCAGGTCCACATGCAAAAGTTTTAAAAATTCATTATATGCAATACGTAATATTTTATCCTACAAAAAGCTATGCATTACTTTTTATAGTTACTTTTGAACTCAACCTAACATTTTTAAAAATTATTATTGTAATAGCATTATTATTCTAACTAGGGGATTGTACCCGGGCTTTCCGGGTTAAAGAATATAGATGAAAACATTTTTTTAATTGAAAACTAATAACTTTTTTATACGCAATAAATTTTTTAGATTGACCACTTACATTAAAAAAGCCTTTTTACGTAACGAATTACACAATCAAATAATTTTTTTAAATTTATCAAAAGCGGTATTTTCTTATTAGCCGCATGCTAAGAGTTATTTGCCAAGATTTTATTACTTATGGCATCCTTTTATATTCTGATAATTTCAGAGCTTATACATGTCTCGTAAATTTGTGTTTTATTTATATTATTTTAATTATTTATTCATAGGGAAGTTTTTTTTAACGGAAATTAGCCGCAAGAAAATGATGAATTCTTTATTTTGTTTTAAGGGCAAAGGGATTAATTAATCTTTCGTAATCGAGCTCCGCGCGATATAGATAAATTAAAAATATTTCATGCTTTAAAATTGTTTTTAAAACCATAGCCAATCAGTAAACTGATGTGAACTTTGCAAACAAATTCTATTTTTAAAAAAAATCCTATTTGGTGATCTAAAAATTTAAATTGTACGATTACAAATATGTTAGATTTGTGTTTTTTCACTATTATTCTTCAATATTATTCTTTTATTTGTTTATAAAAGAAGAATTAATTTCGTTAATTTTTGTCTTTCACAAATATGTTAGATTGGTCGTTTATTTAATATTATTCTGTTATTTGTTTATAAAGGAAGTATTAACTTCGTTATGAAAAATAGTCAGAAACAAATGCTGAAAAACGTTTGTTGCTTTATGTGCAAAATGTTTATTATTATTATGTATTGAAACCGGTACGTGATAAGATAAACTTAAAAATCATCATGCTTAAAAATTGTTTTAGAAAATATAATCCATCAGCCAATGAATACAGTTTTTAAACAAATTGCATTTGAAAGAACATTTTTTTCCCTATGCGACGAAAATTGAAAATGTACGATGGTAAGAAGATTAAAAAATTGCAGTAGCGAAAATTTCAAGACCAAAATTTGATCGTGAAGTGTTGCCATTAGCAAAATGAAGTTAGCGTTACACACAGTTACATTTGTTCTTTATAATATAGATATATAATCAGTAAAATATAATAAAGATCAGTTATTAGGATGTGGTTATCAATTGAGGCTTTTATGCTTGGATTTCCGGAATGAAAACAACTATTTTCACCTTCTCAAAATTGGCATACGCACTTCCCATATCCATATTCATCATTTAAAAAAAAATTGTATTTTGTTTGATTATTTAAAAATCATTTTAACTCAAAACTTGAAGTCACGATTGTCAGCAACATCTTTAATGTGAACAGACGCACTCTTTATTTGAGATTCTAATCTCAATTTTGGAGAGTAAAAATTTCCGTAATTTATTTTTTTTTTAGACGCATTTGTGTTAAAAGGCTTAGTTTTATCTAAGAAAATGATCGTTTTCTTTTAAATATGACTTCATTTTCACTTAAATAAGCATTTCGCCTAGCGTCTGAAACTTAGTATCAGTACACGTGCAGAAGGAAAAACAATATAGAAAATTTATGAGAAAAAATGCGTGTTTTCAAAAGCAGTATGTCATTTTCCGTTATTATGCCCTAATATAATATTCTGCTCCTAATGGGATTTTGCGCCACTAAACCATATACAACAATTTTTATCAAAAATTTTGAATTTTTATTAGAAAATAGAATGAATAAAGTTAAAAATACTTCATTATTTCTCTCTTGTCTGCAACAATGAAAGCTATCAAATTTTCATCATTTTGAAGAAATTTCATAAAAAGTTTTTAAAATGAAAATATAAAAGTGGGGATAATTAAAAAAAAAAAAAACAAACAGATAGTGCGATCACATCTACAAAGGAAGAGCTTTCAGTTAAAAAAAATATATATATTTATATATTAGCAAAATTGGTTCAGCAGAAAGATCAGGGTAGATGACTAAAAAACACACTTGTGTTGTAAATATATAGATTAATTAAAATTAGGAAAAATTAAATTAAGCAAATTATGTTATTTTGATAAAATTATAGTAGAATGTCCTGAAGAATAGCATTAAAATTTTATTATTCGAGAGAATTTTCAACAAAAACTTCAGGAACATGATATTATTTTAAACCACGAATTATTTGTTTGCTTGCCTAACTCGGCGAAGCAAATCCATCCAGGCGAGAATCATCAATTTCTGTAATATAAATCACTATTATTTGCATGTCACCTCTCTTTTATAAAGACACTCTAAATTTTTGTAAAACATTACGTTTTATCAGAGTGTGCTTTCGATTACATTATTTTCAAAAGTGAAGCATTTTCACCTGTGAAGAATTCCAAAGCAGCTGGGCTGTGAAAATGACGCACTTCTACAAAACATAATTCAGGTTTAAGAATTAAAATGCACGCTTTTTTATAAAATGACGTCATTTGCATCCGCTAAAGCAATCTACTTTTACAACCCAATCTTAAACTTCGTCTAAAGAAAAGTGTGCATATGACGTCATTATCACGGAATAACAGACAATATTCTTGACATAGCTCATATTTTATTTTTAACTATTTTTTTCATGTTTTATGAGAAAATGGCAACAGAAAGATACATTATCTCCTATTTTCGACTATTTTCCGTTTACTTTCAATGACTCTCAGTAGAAATGAGGTACTTTTGTTGCCACGATAAGAAAAATGGCATTAAAAACTGCAAAAAATTAATATCTCAAAAATTAATTGAGATACAGCTTTCAAACAAATTGCATTTAAAAGACATTTTTTTTCCTTATATGACGGTGTAAAAATTTAAAATGTGCGATGTATAGAAGTTTAAAAATTTGCAGTAGAGAAAATTGCAAAAGCAAAATTTCATTTCAAATTTCAAAGTGTTGCCATTCGCAAAATGACGTATGCGTTACGCACAGATATGTTTGTCCTTTATAATATAGATAGTTAATGCTATTATTATTTTCATCTTCTTATTATTTCAATGTTATATGTTATTATTAGAATTTCTAGTAGTATTTAAATGCTATTAATATTGATAGTAGAATTTGATTAGCATGTGTGAAAAAAAAAAAAAAAAAAAAAAAAAATACATTACCCTATAGAAAACTATGCGTTACTTTATTATAGTTACTTTTGAACTCAACATAACATTTCTTTTATTATTATTTTCATGACATTATTATCCAAATAGTATATGCTGTTATTATTTTAGTCTTATTATTTCAATAATGTATGCTTTTACTTTTAATTCAATGCTATTAATATTGATAGAAGAATTTAATTAGTATGTGTGAAAAAATACATTGCCCTATAAAAAACTACGCGTAACTTTCTTATAGGTACTTTTTTAGCTAAACGTATTATTATTATTATTATTATTATTATTATTATTGTAATGACTTTATTATCCTAATAGTATATGCTATTACTATTTTAATCTTCTTATTATTTCATTAATGTATGCTTTTATTTTTATTTCAATGCTATTAATATTGATAGTAGAATTTAATTAGTATGTGTGAAAAAGAAAAATTGTCCTATAGAAAACTATGTGTTATCTATTAGTATTATTAGTAGTATTTAAATGCTATAAATATTCAATAGAAGAATTTAATTAGTATGTGTTATAAAAATGTATTAATTATCTAAAAACGTATTTAAAAAACTTGGAAAAAACGTAAAAAATCAATTTTTAAAATTACATTTATCAATTAATTTTTCTTTTATTTAATGCTAAAATGTTCTTTGCAAAAATATTCTCTATAACAATATGAGCAATGCGAAAATTTTGAAAAGTGTGTTAAACTTCGTTCCTTGAAAAAGTGCATTAAAAAATTGGAAAACATGCCCTAAAACAATTCCATTTGTTTATAAACATTGGTACATGAGATTGTCACGTATAAATAATTCATTTAAAGATTTATCTATATCGATTTTTATCACTGAACCTAAGGTCCACTATCGTCCTACAATTTCCTGGCGATAAGAATAACCCCGTTGAAATATTTTCCCCCTAAATACATATAAAACTGATATATAATACAAGTAAAATTCATTGAAGTAGCGTTATTCTTTTAACATTAAATGCTGTTCCGATAAAATTCCAATTATCTAAATTAAACAAGACGGGTGGTCATGGTGGGTCCACAATTAAAAAAAACTTTTTTTTCTCCTAAAAACTATTGACTAAACGTCATTTGTTCTACATATAAAAATTCCGGAAAAACGCTTCTTTAAAAATTATCCTTTCTCTCACTAAAACAAAAAAAAAAACTATCCTACGCTAAAAAAAACCTTTTTTCTCAAAAAATCCTTATCGAAATTCTCTTATCTCCCCCTTCGCTTATCGCACTGCACTTCCGTTATCGTACTATAGGATGATAACGAATTACCGTCACAGAGCACCGAATGACCTTCAATTGACTTTGAGAGCTTGCAGCCCTCGAAGAACCGGCCTTTCTTGTCTACTAACATCTAAAATCTCGACTCAGAGGTATAGTTTCTTGGCTTGATCAGTTAAACCTACTTCAAATTATCAAGTCAAGATACTATTTTGTCAAAGGTTCGATTCCAAGTGAAATTTTTACGAAAAAACTTAATTACAATACTTTCCATTTCTTGCCGATAGAGGGCGCCACCTAGTATCTGCAGTTCCGTTTCATGTTCAAACCCTAAGTCGATTAAAAAAATAAATAAGCTTCCTCATACATTCTCTCAAAAAGACCTAGACTTTTATGTTATAGTATAACATTACTTTATATGGACATTCATTTAAACTCTAAGATGATACGAAAAATTAAACCCTGTCTAAAAATTTAGCCCCCTTCTACCCTATCATACTATAGTATGATCTACAAGGATGATCGACTTCTTACATTCGAAAACTATCTTAACCTCTATGTTCGACAGAGAAGAAAGAAGCGAGTTGCCAGAAGACACTTTCTATAATTTCTTCCTAAACTAATACTATTCTACTATAGCATGATATTTCCATACTTTACTCTTATCTCACTATAAGATTATCTTATCAGATTATCATTTCTTATCTCATTTCCTAACACTCTTCTCAAACCCTCTCGTACTATAGTGCGATTTTCACTTCCACCACAATCCACAATCCGCCGCCGGAATCGAACACCCTTTTCTATACTTCTATTTTTAATGATTCAATAAGGCAAAATTTTCTGTTAAATTTTAGTGGTAAAAAAAAAAAAAAAAAAAAAAAAAAAAAAAACCGTAATAGTTGGCAGCTATGTATTTTAGTCTACTGAAAAAATGTATAATTGGAAAAATTCGCGCAAGCTTTTTTACTCTTCGAGTAAGTCCTAAACCATCCTAATTCAAGGCTGCTTGTCAGAAAAAATCATTAGGGTAGACATGAAAAATATTTTTGTGGGAAATGTCTGAAGTCTCCGTTTTGGACGACTGGTTGGGTAAAATGGGATACTCATATCAAGTACCATAAATTTGAAGCCTAATACGAAATTTTATTGCACAAGTTTATTTAGACGACAAAAAATGAAGTTATGGATACAGAAAAAGAATACAAACCAAATTATCATTATTATTATTGTTTCTAACTTCATCAGAAACTAATTTGCTACACCTCCAAAAAAATCAATCATACACATACGAGCTTATCATTCCCTTCTTCAGCACTTGAACCGGCTTCATGTGTCCAACCTTTCCTATTTTATTTATTATTTACGAAACAGTTATTTTGAGGGAAATTCTATAGAATTTCCCCTTCTATCTCTACAACTCCATGTCTTCTTTATTTAGATAACCAGGAACAAAATTCACTGTTTTACAAAAATGCACGGATTTTGATATACTCCAAACTATTTTAACCTTTTTATTTTATCTTTATTTTATTTTTTCGTATGAAATAGCTATATTGAGACGGGAGCAACTCTCGAATTGTTATTTTTATCACTAAAACTTCAACTTCCTACATATATTTATTCAGATAAATAAGAGCTGATTTCAATGTTCTACAAAAATGCACAGTTTTGAAATACTCCAAGCCACGTGCCTGTTTGCTTACCTTTTTTTTTTTTTTTTTTTTTTTTTTTTCAAGAGACTCACTGAACCGAGGTCCCACTATCTTCAAGTTTTCAGGTGACCACCAGAGTGGAAGAAAGACGATGCCACGCGCTTTCTGGATGACATTTTAGTGTCCACCTGGGGTCAAGTTGGCAGGTAACGTCCAAATTGATGGCTTGTTTAGGAAGATAAGGGGAACAGCCCTTGTGGAGTCTCCCTGCGATCTTCACTCCAAAGGTATGTAATTGCCGGAGCCAAGGAACACCTCCGACCCCCTCCTCCCAGACAACTGACAGAATACGTGCTGAAAGATTTGGGTAAACATGACGTATGATGAACGAGATACGGTTATGGATGTTATTGTATCTGATGGATGTATCTTCGTTCTGATTTTCTTGCTTGCTAGGTGGTGCAAGAGAGTATGAAGTTATTTCCTGTTTCATCCAGTTCATTTGCTGATAGTGAAACCCAAAAAAATATTTGCCTGTCAGAGATACTTGCATCAGTGTCTTCCCTCATGCAAAACTGAAAGTCTTTATTAATGCCCTTTAATTTTTGAGTTCCCGCTACTATTTTTTGAACCGTATTTCAACTTAAATGAATTAGTGGCATCTTGTTATTTTGTTTTATGTATGCTGAACTTTATCTTAACCTATGTATTACAGAGGATGGATCGCATTTCTTTATTTATTATTATTTATTTATTTATTTAGTTTTTTTTGCTTGCTAGATAGTGCTAGGGAATATAAAGTTATTTCTTATTTATACTTTTCATTTACAGATATTAACACTTTAGCTGTCGATCCCGCACCAGCGCGTGATGTTATCACGCGCCGCCGTGAGATCGGCAGCGAAAGAAAATTCAGATTGTTGAAATTGATCAGAAATTGATCAGAAATTTTAAATTGATACCGGAAATTTTGAAAGAAGATATTTTACTTTATGTTATCGCTAAATGTCTTTTATTAAATAAAGAGTAACATACTATTCTTTATTTCTGGTATGAACGCTAAATTTCTAGATAAAAATGGAGGCCAAACCGGCAGATCTGTATGGTGGCACTAAACGTGTTAATGCTGTTCTCAAATCCAAAAGGGCAACTTTCTGACATAAGTTTTAATTTATTTTTGTTCGGAAATGCATGTAACTAGCAAATGTTGTTCTCCAGAAACTATGTCATCGAGCTGTTTTTTTTTTTTCGGTTTTTTTTTTTTTTTTTTTTTTTTTGCAAACGCAATAGATTTTTCAGAAAATAATGTCGAAGTAAGCGTTTTGAACGGAATTTCCGCGTGAAGGAAGAATAGGCACTCAAGAAAGGTTGAAAAACGAGTTTATCACGTGATCAAAATCGCTTATAACTCAATAGGTAATTTATTGATCATAAAATGGAAAAAAACAGTTCGATCCCAAATCGTTTCCATGGTCAGGCTTTCCAATTTTATATCATTCCGTTAAAAAATAAATTTGTGAATGTATCAAAACGTTTTGCGCTTATTGAGCAGAGCAGTTAAGAACAGCCTTAAAGCCTAAAATATATTTTCCTGAAAAGGCACTTGCAGCAGTAATCCCGCGGCAAGACCTCATTATACCAAATATGCATATGAAGCACGTTCTACCTTTAGAAAATTTTGAAGGGGCCCGAAATTGAAACGACACAAATTTTATGTTGAATTAATTCCATTCCAATGAATAATGGCGTAGTATAATGTCCATTGACTAGTTAGCTTTTCCGACACTTTAGTTTCCTTCTGCTCCTGATGCCATATGAAAAACTCTTCACCAAAGCATTTTAATTTCTTTTTCTCATTTACTATTATTTGAATCATATATCAATATAAAGAAATTAGAGACAAATTTTTATTATTTTTATGATGTGCTTGACAAACCTTATCTCGTGTTACATTACGTATGCTATTTCTTAGTTTCAATATTTTTGCTTCAAGGCATAAGAAAGTATGATGTTACTTCGCATTTTCTCCAGTTTATTTACAGATAAATAGTCCAATAAATAATTGCCAGTCGAATGCACTTCCTTCAATATTCTGTTAATGCAAGTAATTTTTACGTTCTTCTATCTTTACAAGAAGAAAGTACTGGATTCGTGAAAATTTTCGATTTCCGGTTTTCGACGGATTTATACGTTTTAGAATGTCCTGAACACGATTTGTTGGTTTTTAGAAAATGTCTGTCTGTGAGCCTGCCTGTCACTCTGTGAGTCTGTATGTGACAAAAATTTTGTGGGCGTTTTATCTTAAGAAATAAAGCCCGGAACTTTACAAAACTTTAGATTCAGTTAGACCTTGATATAAACTGGTCCTGATTAGTTTTTGGTGAAAATCGCCCAACAGGTAGCGCTGCTATGCGGCATTTTTTTAATGGTTTTCAAAATGGGGGAAAAAACTCGATCTTTTAAAAAAGAATTTAAAGATTGGTACTCTGATATATTTAAAGGGAAAAGATGCAATAAAAATATTGCTTTTTCACGTATTGAAAATGGTCTATCTTTGCGTAACTTCGCCTGAATGTATTAGGGATGTCTAAATACATTTTATAGGCGAAAAAAAAAAAAAGGAAAAATGACACTTTCGTCATTTTTGTCAAAGTGAAGGTACCGAATGTATCATATGCACCCAGTGCCTGATTTACGGCAGGGCATTCGGGGTACAGACCCAGGACACCTGATTTTTACGGAACCCCAAATGCTGGTGAAGGTTTTTCAAGTATTCTCCTGATGTAGTTTTAACATGCAATGGAATTTTACATTTCATTCTAAATTCTATTGTGTTCGTATTATATTTTCATAATATCGTATATTTTGTCTGAAACATCTATATTTAATGTACTTTATTATAGTGAATATTTTCTTTTATCCTTATCTCTTTAAAAATAATATTGCATTTTCAATTATTATTTAATTCTATTCCTATTCTCGTCAGATTATTTTGTAGCTTGGTATTTCGTAAAATTTATCATTAGTTTTTGCATACTTTATCATTCCATCGATTTACATAAGAAAAGATTATCAGCACCACACAATTTATTATGAAACACGCATTTAAATTTTATAATTGTGAAATAATTATGTAAAAGTAAATTAATGATTATCACATTTAATTTTTAATGGATATTTTAAATTATTAAAGACAATAGTAGTTATTTTAGTAAGTGCCTTTTTCAATATATATATTTTACTCAATCCCCTGCAAGCATCGGAGAAAGGGGGCCCCCCCCGCAAGCATTAGTGCTCAGGGCCCCCAAATTTGTAAATCGGTCCCTGTATGCACCATCGGAGCATCCACTAAATGCTATAGCTAATAAACACATCATCCACTCTCAACGGTGCACAGTGGATCAATCCTTAAGAAAATGCGAACATAGAGCCAAAAAATAATCATTAAATAACTATTTTTTTGTAGTGAAATATTTTAAAAGAATATCTACAAAGTACGAATATAAGTTTATTTTTTAAATTATACAAAATTATATCGTATTTGTATAGCTCGGAATATACACTTTTCAGCAGAGGAATTTTTTTGGAAATTTTACTGACATTTTGCTGTGCTCAGAAATAAAACCTAAGTAATCTCTACTTATAACTCATTTAAAATATCATTATTAATTTTTTAAAACACATTTTAAACACTACTGACTAAATTTTGATTGAATTTTATGTCTCATTCTACATTATGAACAACACATATAGAATTAACGGATTCATAATCTTCAAAATTGCGCAACTTAAATTGTTTAAAGTTGTTTGAAATTTCAAACACATGCTGGTATTCCTGAAAGCCTATATTTTAATGTGGTATAGAGGATTTTTTGCGCAAACCTGCGCGTTTCCGAAATGAATGGCCTTAAAGCGGCTATTACGTAATTTTCCGTTTCCAGAAAACATGTTAAATTGGCTGTACACAAAAATATTTTTAAAAGAAGATTATACTGTAAGAAATTTCTAGGATGAAATAATGTAAAAAACTAATTTAACATTAAACTGCGAAATTAAGTTTAATAACTCATATCTCGGGTTATATAAACGTTTACATGAAAATGCTGAAAAGCGCAAAGGCTCGCAGAGGGTTAAATGTACTATAATAAATGGATGCGCTGCTATGTCAGTGATAAAGTGTTATATTTTAAAGTGAAAGTCCCAATGCTTCTAGAAATTTTCTGTTCCTTTGAATGTTTTTAATTTTGTGTCTAATACTGGAAATCAAACCGTCAGATGTTTTTAGCGAATAGTGCAATAAGTCTTCATTGCATGCTCTTCGACTTATTTTTCTCTTATGAGACTCCCGATACCTTCGAAACTCTTTATTTCGAGCTTCTTCCGATAATTATCCAATTGGAACAACAAAATTTGTCATCATATCCTTTTCATGAGTTAGTAATTATGTACAGAAGCTGGCATATAATACCAACCGTATTTTGAGGCACATTGTTTAGCTGTTCCCTGTACGAAATTACCAAATTTTTCGGCATTAATTACTTCGTCACAGGCGATCACATACATTATAATTGCTAAACGTTTAATAATTCCTTTATGCAATCCAGTGATCTCAGATGGCTTTTCAAACTCAACAAAAAAATGTCCTTGCAGTGTTTCCATCGTGTATCTAACCACTCCCCTGTTTAACAACATCTATTAGCAAACCTAATTCTTTTCTGAATTCGCATTTAATTTTACTCTGATTCTTCCTAATTTAGTTTTTCCAGAAGTATCCTCTCTGAAACTTTGAGTTTGTCTTCTTTCATAAGTTTTGGTTACGTCTGAAAAACATTTTCGTGATGTTGATTTCTGCAAAATTTTCAACTGCAAATGGTTTAAGCTCATTACCAACTTTAAAGAAACACTGAAGTGAAGAATAGTTTTTATTACTGAGATGATCTAATTTTTGTTCAGATTTCAGCCAGCTATCTTTTGCATTTACACAAAATATACGTAATCGCTCCTTTAAATTTTCTCCATCAATTTTTGAGGTAATTAGTCCACACTGCTCACTTACAAAACTAAGCACTGATTTTTCATAACTAAAACCATTATTTAAATTTTTCAGAAACAAAAACAAATCTCTGTTTGTTATCATATTTCAAAACATTATAAGAAAAAAGACAAAATGAAATAATCTTGTTTCAAATAAAAAAGAAACATGCTAAAATTAATATTACTACAAAATAATTTAAAAAAACTCAAACCCAATAACAACAAATATGCACTGAAATAAGTTCTAAAATGTTGCAATAGAATGGTGCAGTTTTGTAGTACAATTTTAAAGAGTATGTATATGTTGCCAATTAAAAATTAAACAAATGCTTTAAATATTCCACAAATGTCATTTGGAAATAAATAAAAACTGCATGATTTGTTTTTCCCGTTTATTTTAGTTATTCATCATCTCCCTAAACTTAATGTTTGTGAAAAAAAAAAAAGAACGAAAATGTTCGTAAAAACCATGCAGATACTTTCAGTATCATTTATTTACACTTATTTAAACCTAAATATAACAAAAACATCATGTATGTAGGCTTATCCTGATAATCCTATGTTCGACATCGCCTATACTTTGATCCACTGTGCGGTGTCCAATGGATAATTCCTAAATCGTTAGGCGTAGATGTATAGTTCAATTGCAAAAAAATTTCTTAAAAAATTACGAAATTTAAATTTTTATACGGTTTCCTAGTCTTAAAAGTTACATTTAGTGAAAATACCCTATTACGCTTATAGAGCGGGCGGCGGCGACACGAATGACTACGTCATCGAGTTACGGGATGAAATCATGATGCAGGACAAGATTTTTAGGAGTAGATAAAGGAATGACTGGTCTGCCTCGACATTTCTTGGTACGATAGGCGCAGCAGCGGGCGCCAACTCGTGTACAAATGAAAACCCTATAAACATAGTATTTTACATTACATTGCCATATATACTACTTCGTATCGACTTTCAAGATGAATTAAGGGTTTAGGAAAAGCTTATTGAGAGTACTTGAGGAAAAGACTGATTCGGCATAACTTGGTACAAAGCGCGAAGAACGGGGCGCATATTCGTTATTTTCACAGTGTTATTGTGTCATCGAGTTACGTCTTGAAATTTTGGCAAATGAAACATACCGATTATTACAATACGAATATTTCAGTCTGCCTCGTCATCTTGGTAGGAGATGAGCAGAGCGGGGCGCCAATTTTTAATTTTGGCGGTATAATCACATCATCGAGCTACGACTTTAAAATTTTGCACATTAAAGGAACATATCAGTACAATGAGAATATTTCAGTCTGCCTCGTCATATCTTGGTACGAGACGAGCAGAGCGTGGCGCCAATTTTTAATTTTTGCGGTATAATCACGTCATCGAGTTACGGGATGAAATCATGATGCAGGACAAGATTTTTAGGCGTACATTAAGGAATGACCGGTCTGCCTCGGCATTTCTTGGTACGATAGGCGCAGCAGCCGGCGTCAACTCGTCATTTTGGAGTCACTATCACGTCATCGAGTTACGGGATGAAACCGGTGCCAAATTAAAGGTGAAAAAAAGTCTTTTAAGAATATTTTGGTCTGCCTGCGCATATCCTGGTAGAAATCCCCAGCAGACTAAAATCTATAACAAAAAAATACGTCATAATGATATAATGTACAAATGAAAGCCCTATAAACATAGTATTTTACATTAAATATTAAACATTCCGATTAGTACGATACGAATATTTCAATCTGCCTCGTCATATCTTGGTAGGAGATGAGCAGAGCGGGGCGCCAATTTTTAATTTTGGTGGTATAATCACATCATCGAACTACGACTTTAAAATTTTGCACATTAAAGGAACATATCAGTACAATAAGAATATTTCAGTCTGCCTCGTCATATCTTGGTACGAGACGAGCAGAGCGTGGCGCCAATTTTTAATTTTTCCGGTATAATCACGTCATCCAGTTACGGGATGAAATCATGATGCAGGACAAGATTTTTAGGCGTACATTAAGGAATGACCGGTCTGCCTCGATATTTCTTGGTACGATAGGCACAGCAGCGGGCGCCAACTCGTCATTTTGGCGTCACTATCACGTCATCGAGTTACGGGATGAAACCGGTGCCAAATTAAAGGTGAAAAAAAGTCTTTTAAGAATATTTTGGTCTGCCTGCGCATATCCTGGTAGAAACCCCCGGCAGACTAAAATCTATAACAAAAAAATACGTCATAATGTACAAATGAAAACTCTATAAACATAGTATTTTACAACAAACATTAAACATTCCGATTAGTACGATACGAATATTTCAGTCTGCCTCGTCATATCTTGGTAGGAGATGAGCAGAGCGGGGCGCCAATTTTTAATTTTGGCGTACCAAGATATGACGAGGCAGACTGAAATATTCGTATCGTATTAATCTTAATGTTTAATGTAAAATACTATGTTTATAGGGTTTTCATTTGTACATTATGACGTATTTTTTCGTTATAGATTTTAGTCTGCCGGGGGTTTCTAGCAGGATATGCGCAGGCAGACCAAAATATTCTTAAAAGACTTTTTTTCACCTTTAATTTGGCACCGGTTTCATCCCGTAACTCGATGACGTGATAGTGACGCCAAAATGACGAGTTGGCACCGGCTGCTGCGCTTATCGTACCAAGAAATGTCGAGGCAGACCGGTCATTCCTTAATGTACGCCTAAAAATCTTGTCCTGCATCAGGATTTCACCCCGTAACTCGATGACGTGATTATACCGCAAAAATTAAAAATTGGCGCCCCGCTCTGCTCGTCTCGTACCAAGATATGACGAGGCAGACTGAAATATTCTTATTGTACTGATATGTTCCTTTAATGTGCAAAATTTTAAAGTCGTAGCTCGATGATGTGATTATACCGCCAAAATTAAAAATTGGCGCTCCGCTCTGCTCATCTCCTACCAAGATATGACGAGGCAGACTGAAATATTCGTATCGTACTAATCGGAATGTTTAATGTTTAATGTAAAATACTATGTTTATAGGGTTTTCATTTGTACATTATGACGTATTTTTTTGTTATAGATTTTAGTCTGCTGGGGGTTTCTACCAGGATATGCGCAGGCAGACGAAAATATTCTTAAAAAACTTTTTTTTACCTTTAATTTGGCACCGGTTTCATCCCGTAACTCGATGACGTGATAGTGACGCCAAAATGACGAGTTGGCGCCCGCTGCTGCACCTATCGTACGAAGAAATGTCGAGGCAGACCGGTCATTCCTTAATGTACGCCTAAAAATCTTGTCCTGCATCATGATTTCATCCCGTAACTCGATGACGTGATTATACCGCAAAAATTAAAAATTGGCGCCCCGCTCTGCTCGTCTCTTACCAAGATATGACGTGGCAGACTGAAATATTCTCATTGTACTGATATGTTCCTTTAATGTGCAAAATTTTAAAGTCGTAGCTCGATGATGTGATTATACCGCCAAAATTAACAATTGGCGCCCCGCTGTGGTCATCTCCTACCAAGATATGACGAGGCAGACTGAAATATTCGCATTGTAATAATCGGTATGTTTCATTTGCCAAAATTTCAAGCCGTAACTCGATGACGTAATAACACTGTGAAAATAACGAATTGGCACCCCGTTCTTCTCGCTTTGTACCAAGTTATGCCGAATCAGTCTTTTCCTCAAGTACTCTTAATAAGCTTTTCCTAAACCCTTAATTCATCTTGAAAGTCGATACGAAGTAGTATATATGGCAATGTAATGTAAAATACTATGTTTATAGGGTTTTCATTTGTACACGAGTTGGTGCCCGCTGCTGCGCCTATCGTACCAAGAAATGTCGAGGCAGACCAGTCATTCCTTTATCTGTTCCTAAAAATCTTGTCCTGCGGCATGATTTCATCCCGTAACTCGATGACGTAGTCATTCGTGTCGCCGCCGCCCGGTCTATTAAGAAGTAAGACAAAGAAAGTCCCATTCTTCTTCGATTAAAACTGATCGAGTAAATAGCTCTTTAAAGTTGAAGCCTCTTTTTTGCTGCAAAATAGGGGTCATTCACAAATTCACTAGATATATAAATAATAGTCACATAGGCGTAACTTAGGCTCTAAAACTAGGGGGGCAAAAATCTGAAGGCGCTTTTGAAAAAAGTTATGTGCCCCAAACCCCTTCTATAACCATGCACACACACATACACACAATTAAATTAAAATACGTCAAACTTTTAATACTTAAATAAATTTTTAATTTAGTAATATACGAAAAAAAAGGAGAAATCACAAACTAAGCATTTCACATTTTTAAAGAAACATTTAAAAATATTGACTGCACAACAGTTATATCTCTTATTACGTCTGATGAAAAGTTGAATTATAAAAGAGTTCAAACAAACTTATTAAAAGTGTGTCAAAGCTTTGGCTTTTTAAGAATTTTTAAAATGATGAGGATGGTGAGGGAGGTGATTGAGATAAATATGTTTTCTGTCAGAGGGCAACAAATAATGAAAGTTTGTTAAAACAAAACAACAGCAAAAGAAAATCTGCAGCTAGCGTTCTGATTGAAATGACTCAGAAATTTTACTGTGATGCTTTTTTTTAGGGTACACAGGAGAATTTTAACTGACGAATTTAAAAATTGATTTAAGACGTTTTGATTCTTCCGACGCAATAACCACCAGAGGGCACTAGCACTCCCAGTTGCGCATGCGTTTTAGATGTCTTCGTTCGAAGTGGTATACGTTGTAATTCAAACAAAGTTTGTTTTTATGTACGCGTGTATTTTAATTCGTTTTTTGCGAAATGTGAAGTACTGTGATTTTAATTCGTATTAACTTGGATTATTTATTTATTGAATACATACATCTGACGTGTGTGCTCGACATCAAATGTCTCTTAGAAGCTGTCGTCGATACAAGGGCGGGATAGACACAGAACAGAAGTAGACGACGGTTGAAGATTACACCCGGAAATTCTACAAAGCGTGTGCAATGGGCTTAGTGTTAACTCGTATCAATTTATATCAATAATATTGTGTTATTCATCTTCGTCCTGTCGAAGCTGGCAAAAAAAAAGAAACTTTTGTCTGGCGGGCCCTGTTTTTAGGATGAAACATCTCATTCTTTAAATATGGCTAGTCGGATGTATTATGGGATTACCTTTTAAACTGATGAAAGTCTTTCTCCCTCACTGTGGTTGTGGTAGTTTTTAAAATTTCAAATCGAGGAATATTTCTTACCTCTTGCAGCAACTCAAGTAAGTTTCTTTATAGTAGTAAAATTAGTGTATTTTATGATTTTATTTATTGTACTAAACAAAATCCTGCATGAAATTTAATTAGTTTTGAATCTGTTCGCAAAAAACCCCACTAATTCTAGAAGTATATATTTTTAAACTTATGACGTTCTTTTTTATTACGAATTATATATTCAATGTCAGTTCTTAGTTTCAATTGATAATTTTTATCTCGCAGTAAATGACGGCCACAAGGAAGTAAAGAAAAAAAAACTTTGAAAGATGACCTAATGCTTTCTTACTTCCTGGCATAAAACCGCAGATTAAAAAAAGATAAATAAAGTAAATGAGACTGGTCTATTATATGAAGCTGCCTGTAAAAATATACATATGTATTTGATTTGCAATCAACTCTAATACTGATTTTTTTATTATTTTTAATAAAAAAGTAATTTGAAATTTATAATGGGAAAAAGTAAAAACCTCTAACTAGATTTCGTATTTAAAATTGTGGTAACTTTATTTATATGCACTTATACGAAAAATACAAAAATGACAGATGTTACTGTATATATTTAAGACGAAAGAAGTTTGGAAATCATAAGTTATTTTTTCCTCATGTTTTTAATATAGAATATGTACTTATTTGTTTTTATTGATAGTTGAATAGCTTTTGTGAGTACCCTCTGATCTACATAAAAACTTGCCCATGTGGAAATATAAATTTTTTAAAAACATAATTTTTAAATAAGTATTTTCATTTTTTTTGGGGGGGGGGATTTTGCATGAATTTTTGTAAAGCTGATATCTTAAATCTTGCACTGATTATAATGAAAGTTTTGAACTTTTAGAGTAGGACAAGTTTAAAAACGCAAATATATTTAACAAAATACCAAAGTCATTTTTTCCCCAATGTTATTAAAGTAGAATATTTATTTATTTATTTTCATTATTCATAGTTAAATGGCTGTTGTGATTATCAAGTGATGTATATGTAAAATTGCCTATGTGGCAATATATTTTTTTATATTTTCATTTTTTTTGGGGGGGGGGGGGGGGGATTTTTGCAATTTTCGTACATCTGATATTTTAAATCTTTTTCCACATTCAACCGAGTATAATAAATATTTTGAACTTTTAGAGTAGGACAAGATTATAAAATATATATATATATATTTATCTATGTACCTTAAAAGCCCTTAATAGCGAACACTTCGGGACCGCGGAATTTGTCCGATAATTGGAGATGTCTACTTTTTTGAGGTAAAAATATACAAATATGTATGTCTGCTGATTAAAAAAGTATTCGTTAAATAGAGGTGTTCGCTATTCGAGAATGTCCATTAACCTCCACAACGGATACTCCCGAATACCGGACATCTCAATTTAGACAACTATAAGGCAGGGTTGCGTTTTTTGCAAAAGTACTTCTTGATTAAAGGAAGGGCAATCTGGGAAGTGCCCCGTCCCCCTACGACTGTAGTGCCCTCAAATTTGATGTGCAATATTTGTAAAGCTTATATTTTAAATCTGTTTCGAAATTGTACTGATTATAATCAATATTTTGAACTTTTAAAGTAAAATAAGGTTAAAAACAAAATAAATTTAAAAAAATCTAATATTTAGATAAATATTTTTTGTTTTTTAATCTTGTTCTACTCCTGAAGTTCAAGATATTGATTATAATCAGTACAATGTCGTAAAAGATTTAAATTATCAACGTAACGAAAATTGTATACCAAAACTGAGAGCACCAAAAAAATCAGGCTGTATTGGGGGGGGGGAGGGGCAGGACATAGCCAAATATTTTTCCAGGATTCAACGTGGTCAAACATGGCTACGTATGATGCTTACAAAAAAATGGATGCGATTCAGACGTTTGAAGTGTCTGAAATTCAGACGCAAAAAGTGTCTAAAAAAATTCAGACATTTTAAAATGTCTGAAAATTGAACACTCCATTTCAGACACTTAAGTGTCTGAATTTCAGACATTTTAATTTAGAGTGTATTTGTTCAGGTTTCAAATTAAAAGAGCAAGAACGAAAGTATGCATCGGTTATAGGATATGAAACATTTTTAAACATTATCAATATACTGTTAAGAAATTTTCTTCTTTCATTCGATGAAATGAGCCTAAATAAACAATTTAAAAAACTCAGAACGCAGTTAAAAATACATTTTGAAGAACTGCTTTCCATAGCAGATAATGTATGCAAATTCTTTTGTGCAACCTTGTATACAATCTATAGAACTTTACTCATTCCATAGCGAAACTAAATAGCTAGAAAATGCAGGAAACAACTAAAAATGTTTTCCTAGGGAATTATCATTTTTCAGTTGACGAGGTATAAAATATACTTTTGTTCAGCAGAAAAAAAATAAAAGGCATAAATGTTGAAAGTGCATTTTTTGTAAACCCTAGAAATTAGATTAATACGAATTTTTAGTAGTAAACCTGTATTTATTTGCATATCCCATAATGTACTAAAATTTACTTGAGCTGGAAAACGTGTAACATACAGTAATCACCACCCATAAGAGGCAATACATATGATTTCTTTAGCACAGCCGTATGAATTTATTCATATTCTAAAAGCATTTTTCTGTATAATAAGATATAGTTCAGCTAAAAAATTACAAACACACTATAGGAATTCACCCCTAAAAACTAGCATGCTTAATGATTTCTTTCGTATAGCTCTTTGATCTATAAAATTTTAGGATTTTCCCCCGAAGACCATAATGTTACGGAAATTTTTCGCGATTTTTTTCCGAGATCGTTTGCCGAAATTTGTGCGTTTATTCTGTGGTCGTGTGTCTAAAGTCGTGATTTTTTCCATGATCATTTGCCGAAATTTACGATTTTATTCCACGGTCGTTCGACGAAATTTGCGGTTTTATTTCACAATCATTTCACAAAATTCGTGATTTTTTACGCGAACTCTTCATGAAATCGCGATATTTTCCCGCTCTGATTCGACAAAATTCGCCATTTTATTCTGCGATTTTTTGACGATTTTTTCACCACTACCGATTGCCGAAATTTACGATTTTTTTCACTGCTAACTATGAAAATTGTGAATTTCTGCAGTCATGTGCCAAAATCCGCGATTTTTTCCGCGATCGTTTACTGAAATTCGCTCGATTATTTTTCCACGATTGTTTTCAAGAATTCGCGAATTTCTTCGGCGATCACCTGCCAAAATTCTCGATTTTTTTTCGCGATCATTTGTATAAATTCGCGATTTTTTCTGTGATCGTTTGCCGATATTCTCGTTTTTGTGAGAAATCGTTTGCCAAAATTCATGATTTTCTCCCGCGACCTTTCGACGAAATTCACCCTTTTATTCAGCGATTATTTGACGTTTTTTTCATCACTACAGATTGCAAAATTTACGATTTTTTTCACTGCCGACTATGAAAATTGTGAATTTCTGCAATCGTGTGCCGAAATTTGCGATTATTTCCGTGATCGTTTGCTGAAATTCGTGATTTTCTTCCGCGATCACTTACCAAAATTCTCGATTTTTTTCACGATCGTTTGCCGAAATTCGCGATTTTCTCCCGCGACCTTTCGACGAAATTCGCGATTTTATTCAGCGATTACTTGACGATTTTTTTCACCACTACCGATTGCCGAATTTTACGATTTTTTTCACTGCCGACTATGAAAATTGTGAATTTCTGAAATCGTGTGCCGAAATTCCCGATTTTTTCTGCGATCGTTTGCTGAAATTATCACGATTATTTTTCAACGATTGTTTTCCGTAATTCGCGGTTATCTTCCGCGATCACTTTCCGAAATTCTCGATTTTTTTCGCGATCATTTGTCTAAATTCGCGATTTTTTCTGGGATCGTTTGTCGATGTTCGCGATTTTGTCAGAGATCGTTTGCCGAAGTTCGCGATTTTCTCCTGCGACCTTTCATCGAAATTCGCGATTTTATTTTGCAATCATTTCACGAAATTCGTGATTTCCTTGTTCAACGAATTTCGTGATTTTTTTACGCGACCTGTTGACGAAATCGCGATATTTTACCGCAATCGTTCGACGAAATTCACGATTTTATTCCGCGATCGCTTATCGAAATACACGATTTGTCTCTGCAATCGTTTGCCAAAATTTCCGATTTTTTTTCGCGATCGTTTGCCGATATTCGCAATTTTTTCCGCGATCGTTTGCCGATATTCGCAATTTTTTTCCGCGATCGTTTTGCCGAAATTGGTGATTTTATTTCAAAATCGTTACACGAAATTCGCGATTAATTTCTTCCCTTGTTCGACAAAAGTTGCGATTTTTTACGCGATCTCTTGGCGAAATCGCGATATGCAATTTTAGGCAATGAGATTATTAAATTGTAAATACAGGTATATTTATAAAACAAAGAATGTGAAAATCAAATGCAGCCCGTCCCGGTATCGAGCCCGAGTACTCCGAACACTGAACAGACGCCGTACCGATCGTGCTATGACCACCACAGTAATTTTGTTTCTGAGTAAGTATTTAAGTTGTGTTATGACCAGATAAGACTCCCTCTGTTTCTCGAGAACTAAGGAGCGTTGTATAAAATCCGTTGAACCTGAAACTAAGGGGTTCTACCCTACAAGATATATAAAAATAATCAAAATCTGTGATTATCAGGGTTGGCCCTCTTTTTGTTAGAACTATGTAAAATTGTAATATTTAGTCGAAAATTTAATTGGATTTAAATCGCACTCATACTGGTTTAAGATGAATCCAGATAATTTATCAATACAAAATATTAAATCAAATACTGGTTTTAATTTTGTTCGTCTTAATTGAAATGCTTTTAATTTTACACATTTTCATAGTGGATTTCCCTTAAGACTCATGTAAAAATATTGAAAATTTTTATAGTGTTTTTCTTTATAAATTATTAAATGCGGATTTTTATATAATTTATAGTATTTGGAAGAACGATTGTGAAAGAAAGAAATGTCAATTTTCTGATACTTATTACAAAAAAAAAAAATATGTATAGCGCCAAACCGTACCCAAGCCTACCCGCGGTTCGTTTAGGGTCGGGTTGGCCTTATATTTTCCGGTTGCGTGCCTTTTTTTTTTTTTTTTTCTTTTTTTTTTTTTTTTTTTTTTTTTTTGCTGCGAATCGGATTTGGCTCTGGTTGACTGTCATTGTTTCGAATTCGAGTCGGTTTCGGGTTCAGTTTTGACTCTGTCGGGGTCGGATTTGAGTAGACCCATTTTTTTCAAAAGAACGTCCAAAATATTTTTTCTGGTAAAAAAATCTATATACTACAATATGATCACATATGACCAAAACAGACACCTCTATTTAGCGGACACCTTTTTCGTAACACACTTATATGCTTGCACTCTTTTATTTCAGAATAGCATCCTTCATCACAATCTACACACACGTATCATGTTTATTTACAATTAACTACGTATTACTAATACGACACATGTATGTCCATGTCTATCAAAAACGAAATGCTGGTAATATTTTTCATATTCCGAGAGAAGATAAATATGAGAAGAAATGGCAATGTTCAGAGTCAAGACACGGTAATCATAAAATATTTTCCCACACGTGCATTTAAACAAATATCCCTGAGAATGAAAAGGGAAAATAGTCTTTCTACTTTGTACAAAGAGAAAAAAAGGGAGACAGAAAACATTTTTACTTTAAGGCTGTTCTTAACTGCTCTGCTCAACAAGCGAAAAACGTTTTGACATACTTACAAATTCATTTTTTAACGGAAATACATAAAATTGGAAAGCTTGGCCATAGAAGCGATTTGGAATGGAACCGTTTTTTCCATTTTTCGATCAATCAATTACCTATTGAGTTATGAGCGAATTCGATCACGTGAGAAACTCGTTTTTCGCCAGTTCTTGAGTGCTCTTCCTCCCTTCGCGCGGAAATTCGTTTCAAAACGCCCACTTTGACACTCTTTTCTTAAAGATCAATTGCGTTTGCAAAAAGATGGAAAAAACAGCTCAATGACATAGTTTCTGAACAACAACTCCAGCTCGTTTCATGCATTTTCGAACAAAAATAAATTAAAACTTATGTCAGAAAGTTGCCCTTTTGGATTTGAGAACAGCCTTAACTGTTACTACGGCAGAAGGTTTTGTTAAAACGTAAAGCAGAAATTACTTATGTCAACATGTAAACTTTAATTCTGGTAGTTTTGAATGTGATTTATCCAATTCTAATTTACAGTCACGATAATATGTAAATTATTTGGGGTAAAAAAGGAGAAAAAATAAATACAAGAATGTGTTTTTACTAGAAAACAAGACAAAAAACTGGAGGGGCAAAAACATGACTTTGTCCTTGCTCTTAAAAAACTAGGGGGGCATATGCCCCTCCTTGCCCCCGCCAGATTACGCCCATGAATAGTCACATACAAAAAATAATAATTGTTGAGAGTAAAATTAACATTACATTATAAGTGTGAAATCTATTTTTTTTCTGGCATATTAGAGAAAAAAATACCAATTTGTACTAAAACTATAAATTAAAAAGTCCTTCCGGCCAGTGCCGGGAGGAAGAGGTAGCTTTCATAATCCTTATTTAAAAAAAGCCAACTTATATCATGCAAACACACGAAGCTCAATTTAGTGGAAACCGAATATAGGAGATTCAATACTAATTTTTATCAATATAATGAATGAGAATTTCGCGAAATTAGTCAGCTTTATCCAAGCTGCTTTTCTTTAAAGTAACTTATATTTGGCTGCCAAATTCGGCAATTTCTTAAAGTGCCTGTCATTTTAAGACAACATGGTGCATGAGGCTAAGCAGTGAACTTGGTCAAGACCTTAGTAATTGCTGTGCACATGCTCACTCACATCGGAATCGGTTAATATATAGGAGTGCTGTCGCATGCAAAAAATCAGATTTTTCAAAATGTCACCCAAAATAGAAATTGAAACTGCTATATCTGAGCCATTTTTTAAGGTAAAGACAAACAAAAAATGCTCCTGAATCCTTATATCAAGATCAAATACTTAAGAAAGAAACCTTTTTCAATTTCTAATTTTTTTGCACCTCACTTTAAATATATATATATTAGGTAGCTTTCATTACAAAAAGCTACCTATTGCAGCCGTTCGGAGGAAAGCGATTTCAAAAAATTTTGGTATATTTTCATCGATCATGACCCCCAGACCCCGAAACCACCCTCCGTTCAAAATTGATATATATATATATATATATATATCCATATATATAACAACACGTAATAAACGCGGAAAGGGTTCATCATCAATTGTAGTTTCCAAAAAATCTATCACAAAACAAATTAATGATCTTCAACGAAATTACTTAGAGAATTATAACTGGTTGTTAATTCGTAAAAACATCTTTGCTATTAAAAAGAAACAGCTGGTACAACATTTAAATGTCTTTCTAAGTAAATCTTTCTCTAAACATTTCTCTGATATTTACTTTGACCTTATTATGAGTAGGGTTAATCTTTTAAATATTAATATACAAAAAAAACACAAAATTCAGAACATGAATACTCAAATGATAATTACTTTTTCAAATCACATTTTTAATAAAATTAATATCAATTCTATAATTAATGATAAAAATTGTTTTTTTCCTATCAATAATCTTCATATATCAAAAACCTTTAAATATCCGAATACAATTGGGAGAAAAATTTTTAACTATAATACATTTTCAAAAAATACATCTGCTGCAAGTACTTTTCCGTGTAACTGCAAAGACCCCACTCTAAAAAAATACATAAACAATGATCATGGACATATAATCACTGGAAATCTTGATATTGTACATGATTTTAAATTGAAACAACTAATGGGTTATGGTACTAAATATAGACTTCCATCTAAATTTAATGTTAAATCTATTATCAAACAGTTTACATATGATATTGATATTTTTATTTATAAAATTTCTATCTCTTATAATAAGCCTATTGAATATTTTAATCAATGGAAGATATTAGTAATTGAAAAATTAACTATGGTTTTAAAAAATAATATTGCTGATTTGGTTTCTATTAATACACAGCATTATTTCCAACAAATTACTAAATTACAAAACAACTTCGTTATTACATATGTAGACAAATCTCCTAACAATTATGCTATTATATGTAAATCATATTATCACCAACTACTTACAAATTCTATTTCTTCTAATAAGTCTTTTCAAAAAACTAATGAAAATGTTATTGTAAATAATCGTAAAATTCGAAGTTATTATAAACTTTTAAATATTTTATCTACTAATTTTAATTATCCATATTTAGTTCTTATTCCCAAATTTCATAAAACACCTATTAAATTTAGGACTGTTACTATTGGTTGTAATACATATAATAATAAAGCCAATACACTTCTCTTAAAAATTCTTAATCAAATATATGAACTTACTACAAACAATGATAATACACATTGTATAAAAAATAGCTATCAACTTGTTAAGATTTTAAAAAATCTTCATTCTGTTTGTAATATAACGACATATGACTTCAAAGATCTTTTTAATAATATAGACCTATTAGATTTACATAAAATTATAAATGCATTATTTAAAAAGTATTATAAAAAACTGGAATTACCATCTTATATAGATATTGCATATTTTAAATCTTTAACTAACTTCATTATCTATAATAATTATATATTGCAAGATAATACTTTATATTTACAGCATGTCGGTATACCACAAGGCGGTTGTACTTCCAGTTTACTCTCAGACTTATACTTATCTCATTATGAACGCAATTTTACTAATAATAATCTACATTTATATCGTTATATTGATGACATCATTTTAATTGAAACTGATCAATCTGCAATTACTCGATTTCCAGTTGATTATCCCACTAATTTGGAATTAACGGAAAACCTTTTATCAAACAATACAATTAACTTCTTAGATCTTAAAATTACAATAAAAGACAATAAATCTATCACAGATTTGTATGACAAACGTAAAGAATTTAAATTCACAGTTAATACATTTACAAATTTTAAATCTTGTCTACATCATTCTGTATTTCGTAATATAATACTTAATCATTTATATAGAATAAAATGTTTATGTTCTTCTCCACTAATTAACAATAATATTAAAAAACTAATTTATGATGCATTAAATCATGGTTTTCCAAAAAAATTCATATATTCATTAATATACAATTAGTACTTTTCTTACATGATCTATAAACACAAATTAACACATGCGTAAACAAAATTACAAAAAAAATTATAAAATAAAAAAAAAAATATCTATAAAAAATTAAAAATTGTAAAATAATATAAAAAAAAATATTATAGGTTGGTTGGGTGGGTAGATGTTAGAGTACGGAGGAGGGTGGTGTTGTCTGGATAATACGCAATGGTTAATTATTTATTTAAAAAAAAAAAAAAAAAAAAAAAAAAAGATGGGCTCTTGTATTATTACTATTTTTTTGTTATGTATTTTATGTGGATGTTGATTTGATATTTTATATGTAAGTTGGAGATTTTCATTAATATTATAATTAGCTTAATTATTCATTAATCTAATTTACAATTATTTGTTATTAAATTCTAATTTACTAAGGACAATATCATATTAATTACTAATAGTATGCCACTCTTAGTTTAATGTTTTTGAATGTCCCATATTCATACTTTATGGATTTTTATGGATGTCTGAAAATAATCCACATTCTATATTTGTGCGTTTTAAGTAATGGGATTTTAAGTATTATTTAACCTTCTATATACTTCCACATGTTTGATATTTCCTGTTCATTTTATAAATATCTTATATATAATTCATTAAAAAATAATTTTTAGATAATTTTTAATAATTATTTATATTAATTATTACTGAATTTATTTTGTTTTATAGCATATAGATATATGCTATATATTATCAATGTTCTAACATTATTTAAACTCTTAGTTTAGTTTAAATAATTTAGCTAATAGAACATATTGTATGCTTTTAAATTTTATTAACAATAGTTTTAAATACTTTGTGTGATTTATATTAGGTTTATAGTTCTCTATATATAAGGATTTGTTTGGTTTTGCTGTTTAAACAGTTATTTACATTCAAAAGCTTGCAAATTTTTATCTTGCGATAGATGTTTAATATAATTATTAATAGATGGCAGCACTAAAATTGTATCTTTCATATTGCTCTTATTTTTAATTTTTTTAGCTCCATTTTAGTTATATTTTATACACCAGGGTGTATTTTTAGCTAAATTTTGACGATATTGTTAAACTGTTATCTATTAATTTAATAGTGCATTTTAAATAATGTAATTAATTTCTATATATTTTATATTAGATTAAATTTGTTTTACATGGTATTTCAAATATTATTTCAAAATGTATTAACTGCATCCTTTGGTATCATTTACTGTGATTTCTTAACTGTTTTATTCACCTTAATCTTTTTGATATACTGGAAGACATGTGCACATGGATTTTTGTAAAATACTGAAATATTAATCGGTATGGTGTTTATTATTTCTATTTTATATCCTATAAATATTTAAATACGTTTTATTGATTCTTCCATTTCATATTATTTGTTTCTATTCTGCTTTCATTTTTAATCAATTCACTTGATTTTAGTGGTTGTTCTATAATTCTCTATATATAAGGATTTGTTTGGTTTTGCTGTTTAAACAGTTATTTACATTCAAAAGCTTGCAAATTTTTATCTTGCGATAGATGTTTAATATAATTATTAATAGATGGCAGCACTAAAATTGTATCTTTCATATTGCTCTTATTTTTAATTTTTCTAGCTCCATTTTAGTTATATTTTATACACCAGGGTGTATTTTTAGCTAAATTTTGACGATATTGTTAAACTGTTATCTATTAATTTAATAGTGCATTTTAAATAATGTAATTAATTTCTATATATTTTATATTAGATTAAATTTGTTTTACAAGGTATTTCAAATATTATTTCAAAATGTATTAACTGCATCCTTTGGTATCATTTACTGTGATTTCTTAACTGTTTTATTCACCTTAATCTTTTTGATATACTGGAAGACATGTGCACATGGATTTTTGTAAAATACTGAAATATTAATCGGTATGGTGTTTATTATTTCTATTTTATATCCTTTAAATATTTAAATACGTTTTATTGATTCTTCCATTTCATATTATTTGTTTCTATTCTGCTTTCATTTTTAATCAATTCACTTGATTTTAGTGGTTGTTCGGGCACAGGGGAAAATTAATTTTAGCTTTAGCTTATTTCTCCCACAGAAAACAACCATTTTGCTTATATCATTGAATTCTGTGCCCTCGATAACGTAATTCAATGTATAAGCTTTTCAATTTTTGTCGGTGTCCACTTTTTTCTTTTTTCTTCCATAATAATTCTTATAATATTTTTTTTTTTTTTTAATACTTACAGCTTTAATTCATAATAATTGACGGTGGCAGGTTATGTTTAATTAATGGTAATATATATATATATATATATATATATATATCTGACCTATGTCACACTGTAACTCCCGTATTTATGAACCGATTTGGATCTAATTCGGTATGTACATAGTACATACCAATGTCTCGACCGAGTTCGTTGGCCAGCTTCATCCGCCATTTTGTTTCAAAATGGCGGCCATTTAAAAATTTTTTAAAAATTAAAAATTTGAAAAGTGGTACCAAAAAATTGAAAATGGAAAAATATTTTTTTCTTATGTATTTGACCTTTAAACAAAGATTTCGGAGCAGTTTTTGTTTCGTCTATATCTTAAAAAATGGCTCAGTTATAGCATTTTGAATTTCTAGCGTGGCTGACATTTTAAAACGTCCTGAAATTTGTCACGCGATAAAAGGCGTATTTATGAACCAATTTGGATGCAACTTCGTTTATACATAGTACATACCAATGTCTCGACCGAGTTCGTTGGCCAGCTTCATCCGCCATCTTGTTTAAAAATGGCGGCCATTTAAATTTTTAAGAAAAATTTAAATTTGAAATGTGGTACCAAAAAAATGAAAATTGAAAAAATATTTTTTTCTTATGTGTTTGACCTTGATAAAAAGATTCGGGAACAGTTTTTGTTTCGTCTATATCTTAAAAAGTGGCTGAGTTATAGCATTTTGAATTTCTAGCGTGGCTGACATTTTGAAACGTCCGGAATTTTGTCACTTGATAACAGGCGTATTTACGATCCGATTTGGATGTACCTTGGTGTGTACATAGTACATACAAATATCTCGACCGAGTTCGTTCGCCAGCTTCATCCGCCATCTTGTTTCAAAATGGCGGCCATTTAAAAAAATTAAAAAATTTTAAATTTAACATGAGATACCAAAAAATTGAAAAATGAAAAATATTTATTTTTGTATGTGTTTGACCTTAATACAAAGATTCCGGAACAGTTTTTGTTTCGTCTATATCTAAAAAAATGGCTGAGTTATATCATTTCGAATTTCTATTGTGGCTGACATTTTAAAACGACCTGATTTTTGTCACGCGATAACAGGCGAATTTATGAACCGATTTGGATGTAACTTGGTCTGTACATAGTACATACAAATGTCTCGACCGAGTTCGTTGGCCAGCTTCATTCGCCATCTTGTTTCAAAAGGGTTGCCAATAAAAAAAATTAAATTTAAAATTTAAAATTTGTTATTAAAAAACTGGAAAATGAAAAAGATTTTTTATGTGTTTGGCCTTGATACAAAGATTTCGGAGCAGGTTTTGTTTCTGAAAATTTGTTCTTTTGTTTATTTCTTAAAAATGATGGTTGAATTATAGCACTTTGAATTTCTTGCATGGCTAACATTTTGAAACAATCTTTTATTTGTCACGCGATAACACACGTATTCGCATATTTCGATGTAAGAAGGCATGTGGATAGTATATATCAATATCTCGACCAAGTTAGCTGGTCAGCTTCATCAGCCATCTTGTTTCAAAATGGCGGTCATTAAATTAAAAAAAATTATATTTAAAGTGAGGTGCAAAAAAAATTAGAAATTGAAAAAGGTTTCTTTCTTAAGTATTTGACCTTGATATAAGGATTCAGGAGCATTTTTTGTTTGTCTTTATCTTAAAAAATGGCTCAGATATAGCAGTTTCAATTTCTAATGTGGGTGACATTTTGAAAAAACTGATTTTTTGCCTGCGACAGCACTTGTATATATCAACCGATTCCGATGTAAATGAGCATGTGCACAGCAATTACTAAGGTCTCGACCAAGTTCACTGGTTAGCCTTATCCACCATGTTGTCTTAAAATGGCAGGCACTTTAAGAAATTGCCGAATTTGGCAGCGAAATTTAAGTTACTTTAAATAAAAGCAGCTTGGATAAAGCTGACAAATTTCGTGAAATTCTCATTCATAATGATTTAGTATTGATAAAAATTAGTATTGAATCTCCTATATTGGGTTTCCACTAAATTGAGCTTCGTGTGTTTGAATAATATAAGTTGGTTTTTTTTTAAATAAGAAATATGAAAGCTACCTCTTCCTCCCGGCACTGGCCGAAAGGACTTTTTTTTAATTTAATGGCCGCCATTTTGAAACAAGATGGCTGATGAATCTGGCCAGCGAACTTGGTCGAAGTGTTGATGTATACTATCCACATGCCTTCTTACATCGAAATAGGCGAATACGTGAGTTATCGCGTGACAAATACAAGATAGTTTCAAAATGTTAGCCATGCTAGAAATTCAAAGTGCTATAAATCAACCATTTTTTAAGATATCAACAAAAGAACAAATTTTCAGAAACAAAAACTGCTCCGGAATCTTTGTATCAAGGCCAAACACATAAAAAAAATCTTTTTCATTTTCCAATTTTTTAATACCTCATTTTGAATTTTAAATTTAATTTTTTTTTAATGGCAACCCTTTTGAAACAAGATGGCGAATGAAGCTGGCCAACGAACTCGGTCGAGACATTGGTATGTACTATGTACAGACCAAGTTACATCCAAATAGGTTCATAAATACGCCCGTTATCGCGTGACAAAAATCAGGTCGTTTTAAAATGTCAGCCACAAGAGAAATTCAAAATGCTATTACTCAGCCATTTTTTTTTAGATATAGACGAAAGAAAAACTGTTCCGGAATCTTTGTATTAAGGTAAAACACATACAAAAAAAATCTTTTTCATTTTCCAATTTTTTAGTATCTCATTTAATTTTTTTTATTTTTTAATTTTTTTAAATGGCCGCCATTTTGAAACAAGATGGCGGATGAAGCTGGCCAACGAACTCGGTCGAGATATTTGTATGTACTATGTACACACCAAAGTACATCCATGTCGGTTCATAAATACGCCTGTTATTACGTGAGAAAAATCAGGACGTTTCAAAATGTCAGCCACGCTAGAAATTCAAAATGCTATAACTCAGCCATTTCTTAAGATATAGACAAAACAAAAACTGCTCCCGAATCTTTTTATCAAGGTCAAACACATAAGAAGAAAATATTTTTTCAATTTTCAATTTTTGATACCACATTTCAAATTTAAATTTTTCTTAAAAATTTAAATGGCCGGCATTTTTAAACAAGATGGCGGGTGAAGCTGGCCAAAGAACCCGGTCGAGAAATTGGTATGTACTATGTATAAACGAAGTTACATCCAAATCGGTTCATAAATACGCCTTTTATCGCGTGACAAAATTCAGGACGTTTCAAAATGTCAGCCACGCTAGAAATTCAAAATGCGATAACTCAGCCATTTTTTAAGATATAGACGAAACAAAAACTTCTCCGAAATCTTTGTATAAAGGTCAAATACATAAGAAAAAAATATTTTTTCCATTTTCAATTTTTTGGTACCACATTTCAAATTTTAAATTAAAAAAGTCCTTCCGGCCAGTGCCGGGAGGAAGAGGTAGCTTTCATATTCTTTATTTTAAAAAAGCCAACTTATATTATTCAAACACACGAAGCTCAATTAAGTGGAAACCGAATGTAGGAGATTCAATACTAATTTTTATCACATTATGAATGAGAATTTCGCGAAATTAGTCAGCTTTATCCAAGCTGCTTTTAATTAAAGTAACTTATATTTCGCTGCCAAATTCGGCGATTTCTTAAAGTACCTGCCATTTTAAGACAACATGGTGGATGAGGCTAACCAGTGAGCTTGGTCGAGACCTTAGTAATTGCTGTGCACATGCTCACTCACATCGGAATCGGTTGATATATACGAGTGCTGTCGCAGGCAAAAAATTAGATTTTTCAAAATGTCACCCACGTTAGGAATTGAAACTACTATATCTGAGCCATTTTTTAAGATAAAGGCAAACAAAAAATGCTCCTGAATCCTTATATCAAGGTCAAATACTTAAGAAAGAAACCTTTTTCAATTTCTAATTTTTTTGCACCTCACTTTAAATATAATTTTTTTTAATTTAATGGCCGCCATTTTGAAACAAGATGGCTGATGAAGCTGGCCAGCGAACTTGGTCGAGATATTGATGTATACTATCCACATGCCTTCTTCCATCGAAATAGGCGAATACGTGTGGTATCGCGTGACAAATACAAGATCGTTTCAAAGTTTTAGCCATGATAGAAATTCAAAGTGCTATAATTCAACCACTTTTTAAGATATAAACAAAAGAACAAATTTTCAGAAACTAAAACTGCTCCGAATCTTTGTATCAAGGCCAAACACATAAAAAAAATCTTTTTCATTTTACAATTTTTTAATACCTCATTTTAAATTTTAAAATACATTTAAAAAAAAAATCGCAACCCTTTTGAAACAAGACGGCGAATGAAGCTGGCCAACGAACTCGGTCGAGACATTGGTATGCACTATGTACAGACCAAGTAATATACAAATCGGTTCATAAATACGCCTGTTATCGAAAGACAAAAATCAGGTCGTTTTAAAATGTCAGCCACAATAGAAATTCAAAATGTTATAACTCAGCCATTTTTTTAGATATAGACGAAACAAAACCTGTTCCGGAATCTTTGTATTAAGGTCAAACACATACGAAAAAATCTTTTTCATTTTCCAAATTTTTGGCATCTCATTTTAAATTTAAATTAAAAAATTTTTTTTAAATGGCCGCCATTTTGAAACAAAATGGCGGATGAAGCTGGCCAACGAACTCGGTTGAGTTATTTGTATGTACTATGTACACACCAAGGTACATCCAAATCGGTTCATAAATAGGTCTGTTATCACGTGGCAAAAATCAGGGCGTTTCAAAATGTCAGCCACGCTAGAAATTCAAAATGCTATAACTCAGCCATGTTTTAAAATATAAACGAAACAAAAACTGCTCCCGAATCTTTCTATCAAGGTCAAACACATAAGAAAAAAATATTCTTTCAATTTTCAATTTTTTGGTACCACATTTCCAATTTAAATTTTTCTTTAAATTTTAAATGGCCGCCATTTTTAAACAAAATGGCGGATGAAGCTGGCCAACGAACTCGGTCGAGACATTGATCTTTACTATGTATAAACGAAGTTACATCCAAATCGGTTCATAAATACGCCTTTTATCGCGTGACAAAATTCAGGACGTTTCAAAATATCAGCTTCGCTAGAAATTCAAAATGCTATAACTCAGCCATTTTTTAAGATATGGACGAAACAAAAACTGCTACGGAGTCTTTGTATAAAGGTCAAATACATAAGAAAAAAATATTTTTCCGTTTTCAATTTTTTGGTACCACATTTCAAATTTTAAATTTTTAAAAAAAATTTAAATGGCCGCCATTTTGAAACAAAATGGCGGATGAAGTTGGCCAACGAACTCGGTCGAGACATTGGTATGTACTATGTACACACCGAATTACATCCAAATCGGTTCATAAATACGAGAGTTACAGTATGACATAGGTCAGATATATATATATATATATATATATTGATGTATATATATATATATATATATATATATATATATATATTGGTGTATATATATATATATATATATATATCAATTTTGAACAGAGGGGGGTTTCGGGGTCTGGGGGTCATGATCGATGAAAATATACCAAAATTTTTTGAAATCGCTTTCCTCCGAACGGCTGCAATAGGTAGCTTTTTGTAAAGAAAGCTACCTAAAAAAATTTTTAAATGGCCGCCATTTTGAAACAAAATGGCGAATGAAGCTGGCCAACGAACTCGGTCGAGAGATTGGTATGTACTGCGTACACACCGAATTACATCCAAATCGGTTCATAAATACGCCTTTTATCGCGTGACAAAATTCAGGACGTTTCAAAATGTCAGCCACGCTAGAAATTCAAAATGCTATAACTCAGCCATTTTTTAAGATATAGACGAAACAAAAACTTCTCCGAAATCTTTGTATAAAGGTCAAATACATAAGAAAAAAATATTTTTTCCATTTTCAATTTTTTGGTACCACATTTGAAATTTTAAATTAAAAAATTTTTTTTAAATGGCCGCCATTTTGAAACAAAATGGCGAATGAAGCTGGCTAACGAACTCGGTCGAGAGATTGGTATGTACTACGTACACACCGAATTACATCCAAATCGGTTCATAAATACGCCTTTTATCGCGTGACAAAATTCAGGACGTTTCAAAATGTCAGCCACGCTAGAAATTCAAAATGCTATAACTCAGCCATTTTTTAAGATATAGACGAAACAAAAACTGCTCCGGCATCTTTGTATAAAGGTCAAATACATAAGAAAAAAATATTTTTCCATTTTTAATTTTTTGGTACCACATTTCAAGTTTTAAATTTTTTTTTAATTTTTAAATGGCCGCCATTTTGAAACAAAACGGCGGATGAAGCTGGCCAACGAACTCGGTCGAGACATTGGTATGTACTATGTGCACACCGAATTACATCGAAATCGGTTCATAATTACGGGAGTTACAGTGTGACATAGGTCAGATATATATATATATATATATATATATATATCAATTTTTAACGGAGGGTGGTTTCGGGGTCTGGGGGTCATGATCGATGAAAATATACCAAAATTTTTTGAAATCGCTTTCCTCCGAACGGCTGCAATAGGTAGCTTTTTTGTAAAGAAAGCTACCTAAAAAAAGTCCTTCCGGCCAGTGCCGGGAGGAAGAGGTAGCTTTCATAATCCTTACTTTAAAAAAGCCAACTTATATCATGCAAACACACGAAGCTCAATTTAGTGGAAACCGAATATAGGAGATTCGATACTAATTTTTATCAATATAATGAATGAGAATTTCGCGAAATTAGTCAGCTTTATCCAAGCTGCTTTTCTTTAAAGTAACTTATATTTGGCTGCCAAATTCGGCAATTTCTTAAAGTGCCTGTCATTTTAAGACAACATGGTGGATGAGGCTAAGCAGTGAACTTGGTCGAGACCTTTGTAATTGCTGTGCACATGCTCACTCACATCGGAATCGGTTAATATATAGGAGTGCTGTCGCATGCAAAAAATCAGATTTTTCAAAATGTCACCCAAAATAGAAATTGAAACTGCTATATCTGAGCCATTTTTTAAGGTAAAGACAAACAAAAAATGCTCCTGAATCCTTATATCAAGATCAAATACTTAAGAAAGAAACCTTTTTCAATTTCTAATTTTTTTGCACCTCACTTTAAATATATATATATTTTTTAATTTAATGGCCGCCATTTTGAAACAAGATGGCTGATGAATCTGGCCAGCGAACTTGGTCGAGGTGTTGATGCATACTATCCACATGCCTTCTTACATCGAAATAGGCTAATACGTGTGTTATCGCGTGACAAATACAAGATCGTTTCAAAATGTTAGCCCTGCTAGAAATTCAAAGTGCTATAAATCAACCATTTTTTAAGATATCAACAAAAGAACAAATTTTCAGAAACAAAAACTGCTCCGGAATCTTTGTATCAAGGCCAAACACATAAAAAAAATCTTTTTCATTTTCCAATTTTTTAATACTTCATTTTGAATTTTAAATTTAATTTTCTTTAAATGGCAACCCTTTTGAAACAAGATGGCGAATGAAGCTGGCCAACGAACTCGGTCGAGACATTGGTATGTACTATGTACAGACCAAGTTACATCCAAATAGGTTAATAAATACGCCTGTTATCTCGTGACAAAAATCAGGTCGTTTTAAAATGTCAGCCACAAGAGAAATTCAAAATGCTATTACTCAGTCATTTTTTTTTAGATATAGACGAAAGAAAAACTGTTCCGGAATCTTTGTATTAAGGTCAAACACATACAAAAAAAATCTTTTTCAGTTTCCAATTTTTTGGTATCTCATTTAAATTTTTTAATTTTTTAATTTTTTTAAATGGCTGCCATTTTGAAACAAGATGGCGGATGAAGCTGGCCAACGAACTCGGTCGAGATATTTGTATGTACTATGTACACACCAAGGTACATCCAAGTCGGTTCATAAATACGCCTGTTATTACGTGAGAAAAATCAGGACGTTTCAAAATGTCAGCCACGCTAGAAATTCAAAATGCTATAACTCAGCCATTTCTTAAGATATAAACGAAACAAAAACTGCTCCCGAATCTTTTCATCAAGGTCAAACACATAAGAACAAAATATTTTTTCAATTTTCAATTTTTGGTACCACATTTCAAATTTAAATTTTTCTTAAAAATTTAAATGGCCGCCATTTTTAAACAAGATGGCGGGTGAAGCTGGCCAACGAACCCGGTCGAGACATTGGTATGTACTATGTATAAAGGAAGTTACATCCAAATCGGTTCATAAATACGCCTTTTATCGTGTGACAAAATTCAGGACGTTTCAAAATGTCAGCCACGCTAGAAATTCAAAATGCTATAACTCAGCCATTTTTTAAGATATAGACGAAACAAAAACTGCTCCAAAATCTTTGTATAAAGGTCAAATACATAAGAAAAAAATATTTTTTCATTTTCAATTTTTTGGTGCCACATTTCAAATTTTAATTTTTTTAAAAAATTTTAAATGGCCGCCATTTTGAAACAAAATGGCGGATGAAGCTGGCCAACGAACTCGGTCGAGAGATTGGTATGTACTATGAACACACCGAATTACATCCAAATCGGTTCATAAATACGCCTTTTATCGCGTGACAAAATTCAGGACGTTTCAAAATGTCAGCCACGGTAGAAATTCAAAATGCTATAACTCAGCCATTTTTTAAGATATAGACGAAACAAAAACTGCTCCGGAATCTTTGTATAAAGGTCAAATACATAAGATAAAAATATTTTTCCATTTTGAATTTTTTGGTACCACATTTCAAGTTTTAAATTTTTTTAAAAATTTTAAATGGCCGCCATTTTGAAACAAAACGGCGGATGAAGCTGGCTAACGAACTCGATCGAGACATTGGTATGTACTATGTACACACCGAATTACATCGAAATCGGTTCATAATTACGGGAGTTACAGTGTGACATAGGTCAGATATATATATATATATATATATATATATATATATATATATATCAATTTTGAACGGAGGGTGGTTTCGCGGTCTGGGGGTCATGATCGATGAAAATATACCAAAATTTTTTGAAATCGCTTTCCTCCTTAGGTAGCTTTTTTGTAAAGAAAGCTACCTAATAACAGAATTTTTGTTAACTGAAATGCTGGAAAGCAACAGTCGCAATTCTTTACAAAATGATACATACTTTAACCCTTTATCTACTGACGGTACTTATAAGTACCATTAAAATAACTTGTTATAAAATTCATTTAATACATCGATTAGTAGTAATACAATTTAGAATGAGTTATAGATGCATTAACTTTATCTTGTTCCAAAAACATTATGTGTTACACAAAACAAAAATGTTTTTAAAAGGATGATTTATTTTGCCTTTGCATCTTTTCAGCTTTCTTAGCGTTGGGGGTGGGGGGGGGGGGGCAATTCGGAAATATTTCTATACTTCTATTGTAAGAACATTATTTTTACATTTTCTAATTCTTCAAAATACTAAGAAAAATATTTAAAATAAAAGATTTGAGTGGGTTTATAAATATTGCACAAAATCCCTATAAATTCAAATTTAATTAATCCTTTTAAATCCTTCAATCTTTCTAAAATTTATTAAATTATTGTGTAAATCTTCTAATGTAGTTTCAGAAATTCCCGAAAAATGCTTTAGAAGATAAAATTTTCATGAATTCATAATTCAATACATAAAGGGTTAAAATGATATTAGATTATCTAATCTGAAACAGTTATCTTAAAACTAGCTGGAAGTGACTTCTTTCGGCTGCAATGCAGAAATGTACACGCGAAATAAATCCTTCTTAATACTTTAAGTACTTTGAGTACGATCCCTCAAAGCATTGCCCAACTCATCTGTGTTCAGAAGCAGAAAACTGATATAAGTCATGAATTCAAAGTTTTATAACTCTGTTTTTTTTTTTTGTTGTTTTGTTTTTTTTTTGCTTTACTTGTTAGTGTAACGGATTTTTTTTTAAACTAAATATAGGACCGATGGACTGCGAAAAATTTAAATTTCGTAACTTTTTTTAAAAATGTTTTTATTGTTCAAAACGCCTTTTAAAATAATTTTTTACCTTATTTAAAACATTTTTATAATTGGAAATATATGTCTATGACTAAGTGGGCACCCTGTATATTAATGTCATAAATCTGCAATTCCCCCCCCCCCTCTCACATTTTAGTGTAATAGAATTTTTTTTCTAAATATCACTTATAGAGCCGATGGGCTGCGAAAAATTTAAATTTCGTAACTTTTTAAAAAATGTTCTTATTGTTCAAAACGAGTTTTAAAATAATTTTTTACCTGATTTAAAACATTTTTATAATTGGAAATAATGTCTATGACTAAGTGGACACCCTGTATATTAATAAATCTGCAATTTCTTTCTTTCTTTTCTTTCTTTCTTTCTTTTCTTTCTTTTTTTTTCTTTTGATGAGGATGATTATTCTGTTATGATACTGAATACTCCAGCAATGAAATCAGAAAATAGCAGAACACTGGGAAAAGTTATTCAGTGCCTGAAACACATGTTATTCTCACCAAAATCAAATGCACCTGGAGAAAAATCACCGCAACGTGGGAAACGAACCACACTTGTCGACCCAAAACGCAGAAGGAAAAAAAATCGAACCTTATTATATTCCAATTGCAAAGGTCGGCCGTGGCTTGGCATGAGGCAACGAATGTCCATTTCTCCTTCTGTGTTTGTTTTCCGAAAAAGAATCACAGTAACAGAGTTTTCAGTCTTACGCTTTTCTTTTTAATAAAAAAATATAGCGTAAACCAGAAAAATTATGCAATAAAATCAATGTCCCTTTCCATGTGATTGTATAGTAAATAAATAGCACAATAAAATTTGTAGCTTAATTTGATTAAAAAAAGGAAAATAATAAAAAGGGTTCGCAGTTATATTTACGGAAGTGTTTGAAATTGAATATACTTTTTCTTATGAATGGAATATATTTTCGATTTCAATGTGTCGCGTTTGCTATTGCTATTTTGCATGTAACTAAATAAAAATTACTAAGATATATATATATATATAATATTCTATGAAATTATTTCACAGAATACTTCTGTAAATGGAAATGTATTTGGTTCCATTCAGCTTGCCTTGATTGCGTGTATTCAGGGAATGACATAGACGATCGAATTTGGACCGTGTGTTAGTTGCCACGCTACCATGGCTACCGTACCACCCTCTTGCGGCCACACCTGTGCAATTTTGACCAATCTCCCCCCCCCCCTCTCCCCTCGCTTATTCTGTTTTTGTTGTTTCTGCATTTTGTTGGATTATTTTTCTTCTATGCGAGAACAGTTGTGAGAGTTCCCAGTCACCGTGCTAGGGAACTGACCATCTGGTGACGTCGTTTGGGATAACACTAACACCTGGCTCCAGTGCAGTTATCCAGCTCTGATCTCGGCCGCAGAATACATTTAGTACATTGTTTTAAATCATTAAACAGATAACACGTGAACTCCTATGATAAATATCTATGGTTTTTTTTTTTTTTTTTTCCAGGAAGAGTTGTCTTAAAGTTCTGTTTATGCATTTCCCACAGTCAGTTAAATTTCTTTAGTTTCACTTTTAACCCTTTAGTGCTCAGCTTTGCATATACGCAAACAACATTGTTTTGAATTTAATAGATTTTTTTTATTCGCATATGCCTAATTCACACCAGAAAATTAAAATAGCAATATTTGCTTTAATTATGAAACATACATCCCGTATGTAAATAAACCGAAATTAACCATTGAGATTTTCTGAACTACGTAATTTCTAGAACGTATTCTATTATGGGAATTAAAGGATTAAAGGTTAAGTTTTATGAAATAAATAATTATATAAAATAAGGTATTTGGAGACATACTTATTAAAGTATTTACTAATTTGCATTATTTTAGCGTAAAACAGCCACGCGATAGTAGTTTTTATTTGTATTGCAGATGTGCTACAGAAGAAAAGATTGACGTATTATATGAAAAATGTATCTCTGTTTTTTTTTTTGTTTTTTTTTTTTCATTATTTTTTTTGTGTAATAAACCTTTCAGAGGATCATATATAATTTTTTCGACACAAGATAAAAAATCGCGCATTTAAGGGTTAATTTCTAACCTTTCAGTGGCTACGTTTAACTTTTTTTTAACCATTTGGAAAAATGGTTATTGTCCTCGTCAGGGTAGGAAATCAAAAGCCTATCTGAAGCTTTTTATTGGTTTATTCCGCGTTTTATCCGTTTTCTGATTGGTCTATACAGTAACCTGTATTTTCCTTTACTTTCAACAGAGATGGATACTTATGTTGCCACTATGGAAAAAAAGTACAGTGAAACCCGCTTAAGAAGTTTCCCAAGGGAATGGAAGGGAAAAACTTCTTAAACGGGAAAATTAGCATTTTTTGAAAAAATATTTAATATAAAATATAAATAATATATTAAAAATATAAAATAGTTTAAATATTGATATTCAGAAGAGGTTTTATTTTATCTTAGTACAATAATACAAAGAGTATTTTCTATAAAATTGAGTTTTCTTAAGAAATTTAAATTAGTTTGCACACTTAAAAAATTAGCTAATAAAGTAAAAATACATAATTACCTTAGAAACTCTTTATTTAATCCAAGACAAGAAATTTCTCTTTAAGAGTTATTTGATATGTTTTTGCAAAAAGAATCGGTTATAGTTTTTTGTTTCTGTTTTTTTTATCGGCAACTTTTAATTGATAGCAATCTAATTGTCTTACGCTTTTGAAAACTTCTTCAGGCACATTTTCGACACTTTCGATAAAACGCCGAAAGGTTTCTAGTCCTTTTACTGCTTCCGAAAAACTAGGAATTTTCACATCCTCTTCCTCAGTTTCACTCATTTTTTCATCTACTGTCATTTCACATATATCATCCACTGTAAGCATTTCACATGGTATTACTTCAGCATCTACCGACAGGTACTCCTCAAACGATGCAGTGAAATCCATCTTTCTTTGAAGAGTCTTCCAATCATCCTCAATATCAAATTCATATTCTTCTGTTGATTCTCCATACAAGAATCCCGCTTTTTCAAAACAATTGGCACTGACAGATGGGGTTATTAACTCCCATGCAGATAAAATAAAGTGAATTGATTCCAAAACTTTCACTTTTTTTAACTCTCCAGTATTGTCAAGTTTTTCAATCATCCATTTCACTAGCCGTTTTCTATAATGCTGCTTAAACCCTTTAATTACTCCCTGATCCATAGGTTGTAAAACGGGAATTGAGTTCGGTGGTAGAAAATGGACTTTTATGTTGCTCAAGTTTTTCGTGTCTTTAGAATGGGCGAGTTGTCTACGAAAATGGTGATGTTCCTCTTAGCTTTCCTCATTTTGTCATTCAATCTTTTCAAGTAATCTTCATAAATTGTAATTGTCATCCACGCAGTCTTGTTGCTTTCATAATCACAATTCGATTTTCCTACAACTAAAATTGGCAACTTCTCAGAACCATCCATAATGGTACCCAATAAAATTGTAAGTCGTTCCTTATTTCTTTTACCTCCGTGACATTTTTCGCCTTTATATGCATACGTTTTATCTGGTAAAAGATTGTAGAAAAATCCACACTCATCCATATTGAAAATGTCTTTAGGGTGATAGCCGGTTATCAAATCTGGTAAGATTGTCTTCCACTCTTCGATTTCTTGTGGATCGACACTTTTACTCTCACCTTGTATAGAATTATAAGACAATCCAGCTCTTTTCTTCATCCTATCAGTCCATCCATTTGAAGGAGTAAATTCAATCTCCATTTTTTTGGCAATTTCCTCAGCCTTCTCTCTAAGAATAGGTCCGCTTATAGGAATATTGGCGGATCTGGCTTGTTTGAACCAAATCAATAACTTTTCTTCCATAACTTCATACTTTCCTCTTTTCACCTTTTTAATTTTACGAGATTTTTGAGACCAGTTTAAAATGAGATCTCGTTTTGCTACAATTCCATTCAGAGTAGTCACTGGTATGTTCAACTTCTTTGCAATTTCAACTCTTGTTGTTTTCGCGTTACTATTAACTTCTTTCAAAATTTTGATTTTGTCTTCAATTGACAAGGCTTTGCCGACATTTTTTGAGGAAAAAACAGAATTTTTTGTTCATGTATTTTCTAACGAGAAAGCTTTGATGTTATGCACTTTACACTGACTTAAAAACTGTGAAATGAATAAACCAAACGCAGCTTTGGTAAATTACACTTATGGAAGAGGGTGGTGGAAAAGAATTTGTTGTAACTATTGAACTGAAAGAACCACCCATTGGTAGGGCGGAGCAATTCCCTTTTCTCTTTATCAGTCACTATTGTTACAGTAACGAGAGACCCATCCTCTACCCACATTCCATTTCCATCAAACACGTTAAACAGATTTTAAGGTGAAATAGAGGTGACCACAACTTCTGTCAGTCCTAAACATTGACCTTTTTGAATAGCGAAGAATAATAAAGAAAGAGATTTCCAGCACAGAAAATAAAATAATAATCAAAAAGACAAAATAAACGCGTTTTGAAAGTAAAAATGGAAGGAAAAATAAAACTTTTTAAGCGGGAAAGAGTTTCGAACTAAACTTCTTAAACGAGTTATTTTAGTATTGTAAGAATAAGAGAAAAATTGGAATCGAAAATATAAACTTCTTAAACGGGAAAACTTCTTAAGCGGGAACTTCTTAAACGGGTTTTACTGTAATAAAAACTACAAAAAGAAAAAAAAATAACAACTCAGAAACAAATTAAGATACAGCTTTCAAACAAATTGCATTTAAAAGTACATATTATTCTCAGTACGACGGTGTAAAAAGTAATATTGTGAGATGTTTAGAAGTTTAAGAATGAAATTTCATTTAAAATGGGTCGTCAGATTTCTTGGAAATCTGACAATGGAAAAGCCTTTTCCCGAACAACCAATGAAATGCTTGAATAATACGTACGAGTCGCAGGCGTTTTTTGTCGCTTGCAATTTTTACGTATAATAACACTATTAATGTTTGATTCATGGCGTACGTAATGTATGACCAGCTCCGTAGAAGTTTAAAAATTTACAGTACCGAAAATTGTAAAACTGAAATTTCTTTTAAAATTTGTTCATGATGGGTCCAGGAATGTAAATGTTTAATTCATGGCGTCCGTAATGTAGGATCAACTCCGTGCGACATTTTATGTCCTAAATTTTAGATTTCGAAAAAATCATTTTCCAAATAGTCTTTGTAATTTGTTAAATTGCTTTTTTTTTTTTTTTTTTTTTTTAGACGGACGTTTGCGTGATGTATTTTTGGGGAGTGGTTACGCTATTTAAAAAAAAAAAGAATTTTCCTAACAATACTGTCGGAGTTTCCTCGTAGTCCGCACAACTTTGAAGAAAACCCTTTGCTATTTATATGCTGCCACCACCGATATGATTACGTGATATCGGTCACGCACTGAGAGGATTGTTTAAATGAAAACCAACGCTTTCAATTAACTAAATTAACAGTTTATTTACACACTATTTATACAACACAACACACTATTTACACTTAAAACTCGGATGTAGGTGATCCAGTTCAACATTAAATTAAATACAGTAAATGCTGGCTGTGTACTGTTAAAACTACGTTATATCACTCTCAATCTACACTCGTTAAATTAGCTTTACCGGAGACTACTCTCAATCTCCCAACACACGGGCTCTAAGCCTAAGCTCTGCGAGCTTTACTCAACCCTATGCTCTATCTAAGAGCTCTACACAGGAACTAACCTTGCGTCCTGCACTCCAGCCTTCAACTGACCATCTCCCAGCCAAAGCGACTGCTTCTAGCAACACCCTGCTTTTTTTAAACTCCTCCTCTTTCCCCAACATAAAACCGGGTTTTCCACTCTGACCTCAATGTCAGCTCTTTCCCTCTCTGGTGAAACCCTTGTCTCCTTATCTCAGGCAGGCACCTGAATAGCAGGGCAAACCCCTTTCTATTATAACTAATTCCCTTCACCCACTCTGTCTACCTCACCAACCCGGATTAAGTTTTAGATAAGAAAAGAATACTACTTTGCAATTCTCAGTACACAGACCAACAACATGAATACAATATACAAGTAAAAATAATAATATATTACCCCAGTTCCAATAGCAGATGTTTCTCAGAATCTGAAACCCCCCACCTTAGCGGAAAATATGCCATTTAGGGGCTAATTTTCCCCGAACATATAGTAACATCACAGAAGAATTCAATAGTCTCTTTGCAGGTTTCTTCATTATTATTATTACATATATACTTCAAGGTGTCTGAACATTATCTACTGACATCTCTAATGAACCGTGTACTAATATTCTTATTACAGAAAAACTACACATACTAATACACTATTATAAACACAAGATTCAAATACAATTATACATACACAAAAAAAATTTAAACGTGATGACACCCATTTAAGGTTTGTCCACTATTTAGTCACTGATGCCGATGGACTAGCAACTGGCTGTTCTTCCCAGCTCTTCCTATGTAGCCTAGAAATTGCATCAGCATTCAAATGTTGTACTCCTGGACGATGAGAAATGCTCAGGTTCCAGCGTTGCAAGGCCAGAGCCCATCTAGTGAGTTTGGGGGACCTTGGGGTTGTTTCAGTGAGAAAATTTAATGGATTATGATCCTTTATGATCTCAATTTGAGATGCATATGTCCATTTGTCAAACTTCCGCAACCCGAAGAGAACACTCCAAGCCTCTTTCTCTATACTCGACCAAGCACGCTGAGCCTCTGATAATTTCTGACTGGCAAAAGCTATCGGCTTAAACTGCCCCTTTTCATCTTTTTGAGTAAGACAACATCCTACTGCCAGGTCTGAAGCATCGGCGTGAAGCTGATATTCCCGGCCTACGGTAGGTGTTGCTAAACGCGTCACGTTACATAACTCATCTTTAAGGGTATTAAATGCTTCTCCTGCCCTTTCATCCCATGGTACAGTATTTTTAACCTTCCCTTTAGTTAATCTTTTTAGTTCTCGGTCTCTTTAAGTCCCTTATTGCTCCTATTTTTTCCTCATCAGGTGCATACGTTCCACCCTCAATTACATGACCTATAAACTTAGTCAATTTCTCTCCAAATTTACGTTTATCCCAAGGTTAGTAGACATATAAGGTTGGCTCGTAACTTTTCACCCAATCGGAGAGATCTCGCTCTGCTACGTCAGGCTACGTCACAAGAATCCACAATCAGAATTCATCCCGTGCTAATAGCGTTATGTACAGTTGAATTGTTATGTAATTTTAAGTGGAAAAAATTATTAATACTTTTTTTACACGTGTAAAGAAATAATAGACCTTAGTTTTAAAGAAAATTAATAAGTTTTAAAATCTGTACAGTGACAGGAGGCGGAAAAAAAAAGAGAAAATACAGTTATAGCTGAACTATAATTGTTATTCTCTCTCTCACTCTCTCTATTATTTTGTTATTAATGTATATATTTTTTACTTATCAGTTGTCTATTTCTTATTTATATATATATATATATTTATTAAATTAGTAAAATAGTGGGTTGCAACTTGAATTCATTTTATTAAAATGTACGTTTTAATATGGAATTTCTACAAATTTGAAAAACAAAATAATAGTTTCTCAGAATTACGTTTATAAAAACTAATAAGTTTAAAAATCCTTTTTAGTTGTAAAAAACATTAAAAATACTTACAACATATGCAATTATTATTCTTTTAAAGCAGATTAGTAAAGTACAAAGTCAAAAATTCGGAATCCTCCGGAACTTGTCGATTGGACTTTTCCGAATTTTGAATCATTTGCATAATTAAAAAAAAAAAAAAAATGAAAATTTTATCCATTTTTACCGGCGAATTATTTACGTATTACAAAGCATTTGAATACTAAAAAGAAAACAATTAATTAATAATTAAAAGAAAATAAATTAAAATAATGCTAAAGCAGATATTTTAATTGGGGAATATATCTTTTTTAAAAGGTAAAAAAACTTCATCAAATTATAGATTTTTTTTTTATGTAGTTTTTAATGTTTTTATGAATTTTGCCAAACATTTTTTACATTACTAATAGGAATCTGATTACAATATTCTAATTCAGTATAATAAATGTTGACCTCTTTTCAGTGAAGTTTATTTTGAAATCATACATCGACTTTTCAATGTTTTGCATTTTTTAAAGCGATTTTAAGAGGGTTTTTTTTTTTTTTTTTACGTTTCACGGCAACTTTTTGACTTTCGTAAAGCTAATTCGATTTCAAAGTTTTAGCCTAATTAATATATGGTAAACTTCTTACCCCATGATTAGTGATTTTTTAGGGATTTTCAATGCGATATTTTGCGATTCGGGAAAGAATTCTGGTTGCAATGTTTTAGACAATACATTTAGCTACAATAAATTTTGTTATTTGCGATTTTTAAATTTTTAGCCTTTTTTTCCCCCTCGTGCGGCACTTTTCCCACATCATTAAAAGGAATCCCGTTTTAGACTTTCAGCTTAATATGGTAAATGTTGTTCTCTTTTTAATAATGTTTATTCGGAATTCGTACAGCGTTTCTTGAAAGTTTCGCGAATTTTTTATGCAGATTTTAGATTTTTGCGCCAATTTTTTGACATTCGTAAAATGAATTCATTTTCAATCTTTTAGCCCAATATAATACATTTTGTCTTACACATTTTTTGAAATTTGGGAGATTTGCAATGCGATTTTTGGCGTTTCGAGGCAATTTTTGGGGCATTCGTGAAAGAATTCCAGTTACAATATTGTCCACTATAGTAAATTATTATGTTCTCTTCAAACTTTATCCGCTTAAAGTTTTTTCCTTCTTTCTTTCTTCACGTTTCGCGGCGATTTTTTCGCATTAGTAAAAGGAATTCGGTTTTAATCGTTTAGTTCCGTATTATAAATGGCCTCTTTTTAATAAAGTTTATTCAGAATTCATACAGCGATTTTTAATTTTTTAAGATTCTTTTTTTCGTGTTAGAGATTTTTTTGACATTCGTAAAAGAAATTCGGTTTCAAACTTTTAGCTTAATATAATAAATTTTAACCTCTGCGATTTTCGCAGTTTTAGCAGTTGTTTTATGCGATTATTTAGCGGTTTATTTTACGTTTCGCTAAAATAAAAACGCCAGTTACGGAAACGTCCAAATTTTGGAGAATTCGGGATTTCGGAAGTCCGGATTTGAGACTTTGTACTGTATATAAAACACATAGTACCTTCCTACAGGTTCCCCCCCCCCCCCCCAAATATTGGCTGTTTCCAGAGGCTGATACAAAGGAGAGGGGGGGGGGGGTGATAGAGGAGAAATTAGCCTCTCACAATAATTATTAACGCAATCAATTTCTTGTTAAACATTTAATATATCAATAATTAAAAAATAATAATATTTACGACATTTCAACTGTTCACATAGTATTTACAATTATTTAAAGCATTCGATTTTATATAATAAAGAAAATACTATTGAAAAAGGAAACAACTAGTTATTAAAAAGGAAAATAGTTTTTGACTCTTTTTTTTTTTTTTTTTTTTTTGCTACACAATCCTTATTGCCAAATTTTAATTTTCTTATTAAGTTAAAATAATGCTATAAAAAGTGATAGAATATCTTTATTAAGACTTACGATCGTTTCATCGCACAATCGGCGACATTTTCAAAATCGATCATAATAGAAAATATTTTTTACTATTGTTTGTTATTACTATTACTATTATTGTGACATTGTTTACTATATTATTGTTTTTAAGTAATGTGAAAATATTTTCTATTATGATTGATTTTGAAAATGTCGCCGATTGTGCGATGAAACGATCGTAAGTCTTAATAAAGATATTCTATCACTTTTTATAGCATTATTTTAACTTAATTTGTTTATAAGTGATTATTATACATGTTTTTAATTTTCTTTTTATTGATTTCATCTCTTTTGACTTAGCATTTAAATATTTTACGCGGATAAAAATTCGTAATTTAGAAAAAGAAGATAACTTATTGTCGATATTTAGATTGCATGTTTTTGATGATATATATTCAACAGGGTTTTTTTTTTTTTAAATATCTTTCTTTTCATTGAATGTATCTTCATGAAATGAAATAAAATAATTTTCCATAATAGAAATGTTTAGCTGATATTATTGAAGACCACATCATTCACGTTAAAAGAGAGCTTTAAATTCAAGTCTTTGTGTATTTGTCTTCAAATCTAAAAAAAAAAATGTTTCGTACGAACAAGCAAAAACAAAGCAAACATGGGTTACCGCAGGGGTTCCTGGATTCTTGTGACGTATTATCCTACATAGCAACGGCAGTGGGCGGGACGGCGTCCTTAGTGACGAGCCAACCTTATATGTCTAATAACCTTGCGTTTATCCAGCCTAATCGTAAAATTTCTATTTTTAAGTTCTTCTATGAAAGACCTAGCATGCTCACAATGCTCTTCCCAGGTGTCGGAGAAAATGATGACATCATCAATATATGCTTGTGCATACCTTCGATGACCTTGAAGAACGTCATTCATATCTTTTTGGAACGTAGCAGCCGGCCCTGATAAACCAAAAGGCATAGTACGGCACTGATAAGTCGCATTATGAGTTGTAAAAGCTGTCAAATGTTTACATTCCTCAGCCATTTTAATCTGACAATAACTCCTCAATAAATCAATCGAAGATAAATATTTAGCTGCCCCCGCAGTATACATGATTTCTTGCGAATCTTTCATAGGAAATGTTGGGACCTGCGTTACTGAATTTAAAGCTCTATAATCTATACACAGCCTAACAGTTGCGTCTTTTTTCGCCACGTAAACTATTGGATGACTAATTTCTGCATTTGACACTTCGATTAGATTTAATTCTAATAACTCCTGAATCTGTCTATCTATTTCCTCTTTATAAGCAACAGGTACACTATATAACTTTGGCTTTTTCCTTTCCACACTCGGTTTCAATTCAATACGGCGCTCCCCTACTTCCGCTGGTCGCAAAGAACCAATAAATACCTCATTATTATCCCTGAAAATGGACTTTATATCTTTGACTTGACTATTAGATAACCCTTTTATTTCGAACCTTTCTATGTCCCGTTCTACCTCTTGTTCCCGGTTTAAAATAGGAATTTCCCCAACTTCTCCAAATTCCTCATCACCTTCAAAAACAATGTTAACTATATTACACTTAGCAATAAATTCCCCTTTATTTTGATATACATACTTTTTGCTACCATCCGCCATACCAACTAAGACTCTCTCATTCACTTTCACTTTTCTAGATAATTGACATTCTAGACATGATTTACAAAACTTTTTTGCTTCTTTAGCCATACCTTCCCAATAAAAAGATTGCCTAATTCTCTCTAAGGTCTGCTTTGCCGCGTGATGTTCTCCCTCATTAGACACATGCGCTGACTTTAAGATTCCTTCTCTTTTGACTTTAGGCACTACTAATTGAGCTATAGCTTCTTCCTCCAATCTCTCTTTATCATACAATAACTCATTTTCAATATAATAACCTCCTTTATCAATTTTAGCTAATTCCCAAGCTCTCTCCAACTCTTTACATTCCAATTGGGATTTCTTAAACATAAATCAATTGCTAACGATAACTTTATTATTTCCCTCCACTTCCGTTTTTTCTGTATTCTGACTTTGTAAATTTTCCGATCTCGCTTCTATTGCGTAAACATTACAATAATCGCTACTCATATCTTTCTTTTCATTCGAGTTATCCATACTAATTTCCGAACTTTCTAATTCTGGGGACTCTAGCAATGGCTCCTCGCGATTGACCCTGACAACTCATTAATCACCTCGGGATGTAAAATCACCTGCTCATTAATATTATCGGTCACCGCGCAAAGTACTTCCGGATGAATTATATTAGTTTGTCCGAATTGCGGAATAGCTAATGGTAATTTAACCAACGGTGATTTAACTGCTTCACCAAATAATCCTTGTAAATTAATACTACCCGCTCCTTTTAATTTCTCTTCCGATACCAGATCTTTATGAATGACACTAATTTCACATCCAGAATCAACCAATCCTTTTGCTTTTTGCCCATTTACACTAAATTCAATTTTCTCAAATTTATTTAATTTCTCACCAATAACATTAGTTCTCTGTTCGACCTTTGCCGATATCCTCGCCACAATAGCTCCCTTAGGTAACTCTTTATTTCCTTTCCCGACAACCTTATTTACACCCGCTTTCTGTTCACGCCCTTTACTACCATTATTATTACCCTTATTACCCACTTTATTACAAAAACGTTGGTAATGACCTCTTAAACCACATTTAAAGCATCAGGAGCTGAATCATCACTAGGTTTTTTAAAATTAGTTTTCCTACCCGAAAAGGAATTAATCTCATTATTCTCGTTTTGCCTTCAATTACCACTAACTTTACTATCCTCCCTCGGTCTCACTTTTTCACTGTTTAGATACCTATCTTTACCCTTAAAACTTTTATACGTAACAGCATAAGACTTATGTTTAGCGTTATGAAGACGTTTTTTGCTAGAAAAGAGATGGCCGTTTTTGCGTTGACAAGGTAGTGAAATTTTTAACACCAGGTCCTATTAAAAAAACTCCAATTCGTAGAACGAACTTTTCCTTTATTTCATGATGAAAGTCGAAGGGAGAGGTACAGGGGGAAAGCAATAAGGAGCCTCTTTTAAGACGTTATCACGAGGCTAGAGACAGAGCAGTTGAATATACAGTTACAACTTTCTTGCTTGGCGGACTACAATATCGCCAATCTAAAAGTATTTTTGCGCCATGCACAAGAGGCTAATGGAAACATTGGCTGATATGTTCGCCAAAAACATACGGTAGGCTTCTACCATATTAATTGTGTAGGAGGGGCAGATTGTGGGCTGCAAACATTCTTGACTCATGATAGGCGCAGACTAATCTGTACATTGATACAGCTGCGGTTAAAAAAAATAAAAATTGTTATCTGGATAGGGCATAGTAACAGACCGAATTCATTAGGCGAAAGGCATGAGAATGTATTTTTCTAGGCCAGATGTTAGATCAAAGATAAACCGCTTTACCACAAAAATGCAGAATTGCCATACATCTGAACAAAAGGGTGTGAAGCTAAGATAATTCTAATGAATAGATTGCATGTAAAGGGATTTTAAATGATGAGTTATATTCATGCCCAAATAAGGAAATGACCGAAGTTAAAATGCTTTTGAAACTAACAGTCAGCCGTAACGAATTTTCTACAAGGTTAAATCGTAAGTGTGTGAGACTCACAAAGTGAAAATGGAGAGTGATTCACTGATTTTATTTTCTTAAAGAGATGAGTAACTAGAATAATTTAATTTAAATGTGCAGGGCCATTAATACAATCGCTTTAGTTTTTAAATGTTCAATTTAATTTAGGGGCTGCACTGTTTGACTATAGTGCACTAAAATAAATAAATTCTTAAACAGAATTTTAATTAAAACTGCTGGGGGGGGGAAATGGAATGTAAACATATATAACGAGATAATCGTTATATATATATCCTGCTCCGCTTGAAACAAGAGAGGGAAGCAGGATAGCAGGAGCAGGCAGGCACAGATATTTCATCGGCGACGAGCAGTCGTCCGGGGCGAAAAGTTCACTCCATGATGAAATCCACGCAGCCTGTAAGCGAAGATAAGCAGCGCGTACCTCTGGGAAGCGAAGAAAATCAGCGTGTCGTTGTTTCCTTTTAGGTGACGGGGCGAGATACTCGAAGCTCACAGCAACAGAGCGGTGCGACCGCTGGGAGGAATCCATCGCTCCAAGAAGTCCATGCAGAAAAATAAGATTGGAAGCACGTACCTCTCCCTTACATTTTTTTTTTTAAATGGAGAAGAAAAACTGGTCACGCGACCAATTTATATGAAGACGTTTTTTGCTAGAAAAGAGATGGCCGTTTTTGCGTTGACAAGGTAGTGAAATTTTTAACACCAGGTCCTATTAAAAAAACTCCAATTCGTAGAACGAACTTTTCCTTTATTTCATGATTAAAGTCGAAGGGAGAGGTACAGGGGGAAAGCAATAAGGAGCCTCTTTTAAGACGTTATCACGAGGCTAGAGACAGAGCAGTTGAATATACAGTTACAACTTTCTTGCTTGGCGGACTACAATATCGCCAATCTAAAAGTATTTTTGCGCCATGCACAAGAGGCTAATGGAAACATTGGCTGGTATGTTCGCCAAAAACATACGGTAGGCTTCTACCATATTAATTGTGTAGGGGGGGGCAGATTGTGGGCTGCAAACATTCTTGACTCATGATAGGCGCAGACTAATCTGTACATTGATACAGCTGCGGTTAAAAAAAAATAAAAATTGTTATCTGGATAGGGCATAGTAACAGACCGAATTCATTAGGCGAAAGGCATGAGAATGTATTTTTCTAGGCCAGATGTTAGATCAAAGATAAACCGCTTTACCACAAAAATGCAGAATTGCCATACATCTGAACAAAAGGGTGTGAAGCGAAGATAATTCTAATGAATAGATTGCATGTAAAGTGATTTTAAATGGTGAGTTATATTCATGCCCAAATAAGGAAATGACCGAAGTTAAAATGCTTTTGAAACTAACAGTCAGCCGTAACGAATTTTCTACAAGGTTAAATCGTAAGTGTGTGAGACTCACAAAGTGAAAATGGAGAGTGATTCACTGATTTTATTTTCTTAAAGAGATGAGTAACTAGAATAATTTAATTTAAATGTGCAGGGCCATTAATACAATCGCTTTAGTTTTTAAATGTTGAATTTAATTTAGGGGCTGCACTGTTTGACTATAGTGCACTAAAATAAATAAATTCTTAAACAGAATTTTAATTAAAACTGCTGGGGGGTGGGGGGGGGGGAATGGAATGTAAACATATATAACGAGATAATCGTTATAAGCGTCAAAATAATTTTTTCATTCTTTAGCAATTTTAGAAGCTTCTAACCATTTACTCTGCTGAGTTAACCCAATATATGATGCGGTTTCTTCATCTAACGTGTTTAATAACTTATCCGTAATTATTCACTGGTTGACCTTTTCATATGAGTCAGCACCCCTAATCTTACAATAATTTTCCCATGTTGTTGTTAAACGCGATACAAATAATATATGAGTTTCATTCTGGTTTCTCCTAGCCTTTTTAAAATTTTCTAAACACGCCTTCGGTGTCGGCTTGTGATCCCTTAGAACTAACTCCTTTAATTCCTCATAACTCCCAGTTTGTTCCTAGTGGTATAAATTAACAAATTATCCGCCTTATCTCCTAACATATTTACTAGAATTTCGGCCTGCTGGTTTTCCGGTACATTTTTAGTTTTGAATGCCCTTTCTAAACTGTTGAAAAATAAATTCCATCCCCCAGTCCCTTCTGGTACTTTGATAGACAGAGTTTTAACACTTTGGATCAATTTTTCTATGTTACTTTCATTATTATATTCCCTAGACCCATTAGAGTTATTTGCCGAACCTTGTATCTTTAGCCTCTCCATTTCTAATTCATGTTCCATCCTTAATTTTTCAGCCCTCTCTTCTCTTTCTAACTTTTTGCGCTCTAATTTTTCTTGTTTTTCTAACTTTTCGCGCTCTAATTTTTCCTGTTTTTCTAACTTTTCGCGCTGTAATCGTTCCGCAACAATAGTGTTATATAATTCCATAATAGCCCCCTCGTCATAGTCATCGCTGTCCATTATCTTTTCTTAAGCTGAAATCTGATGTCATCTTCCGTGAATTCAACCCCCAATTCTTCGGCTATCATCTGAAGATACCCCCTTTTTAGTTTCAATAAGAAAGCCATACCTTCACCGATTACTATTACCACTCTACAATAATATTTAAACTTACTAAAATAATATTTCATAAATTTCTACTTTAGTACAGTTACATCCACTTATTATACTAATTAATACCTTTCAGATAATCGATGTATTATATTTTAACTAATTTAACATACCTGATTTTCCTCAACCATTGATATCACACAATTTACTTCCAATAAAAAAAGGGTAAAACAATAATTTCGATTTGATTACTATGCAATACAGATTCCAATTTATACAATTAGGTAATAACATACAATTTACATAATAATACTGATACGTTGCAAACTGAATAAAAATATTGATGCCAACAGAAACATCCACATAAAGAAAAATTGTATAGCATACACATATAAATTTCTACAATATCCTCAATAAAATATATCCAAATCCAACCTGGTTCTCACACTTAAAACAAATAAGATCAAAACCTTCACTTTTTTTTTTCACTGTGAGCCTTTTCTTTTTTTTTTTCGAAATGTACTTCTAACCAATTAAAATTCTAAGCAAATGTTCATTGCTCGTTTGCTATCAACTCTTCAAACTTAAAACAGTATTGCTCCATTTAAATATTACTTTATAATAGTTTAAATTTAAGTAAATTCTATTATTCCTTCCAACTATTATTAACATCATGCATTAATTTTATTCACTACCATTATTAGTAAAAAAAATTGAAAATCAATTTTTGCACAATCTATTATTACCTTTTCTTAAAACAATAGTAAATATGGTTGTTAATATCTCCTACCTGTCTGAACACAATTATTTGATTGCACATAAATTATCAAGGTTTAGACAATTTATCTTAAATTACTATTAATTATACAACAACAAATACCTTTGGTTCGAAAATGTCAGCAGAAAGAAATGGTCAAAACACCTTACCTTATACTTTATCAGCTGGGGTACTCCGCTGCTCACACGTAGTTGCACGATGAATTCAATATTTCACACTTTAGAGTCACTTTGATGATATTCAACACTCGGGGTGTAACACACTGTAATTTGATTCACTGTAGCGATGATAGAGCACAAACACTAGTTCGGTTCGCTGTAACGACGATAGGGCACAACACTTTAGTTCGGTTCGCTGTAACGACGATAGGACACAACACTTTAGTTCGGTTCGCTGTAAAGATGATAGGGCACACACACTCTGTATTTCTACTCGACGCTTGATTTTTATCTCTTTAAAATTCCGCTCGACGATCCGGCATTACCACGCAAGAATTCCACTGGGCGCTTTGGCACTAACACACTGCAACACGGCTCGCTGGTCACTGGTCTCAGACGGTTCTATCCCGTCGCTGCCATCAATTTGTCGGAGTTTTCTCTTAATCCGCACAACTTTGAAGAAAACCCTTTGCTATTTATATGCTGCCACCACCGATATGATTACGTGATATCGGTCACGCACTGAGAGGATTGTTTAAATGAAAACCAACGCTTTCAATTAACTAAATTAACAGTTTATTTACACACTATTTACACAACACAACACACTATTTACATTTAAAACTCGGATGTAGGTGATCCGGTTCAACATTAAACTAAATACAGTAAATGCTGGCTGTGTACTGTTAAAACTACGTTATATCACTCTCAATCTACACTCGTTAAATTAGCTTTACCGGAGACTACTCTCAATCTCCCAACACATGGGCTCTAAGCTTAAGCTCTGCGAGCTTTACTCAACCCTATGCTCTATCTAAGAGCTCTACACAGGAACTAACCTTGCGTCCTGCACTCCAGCCTTCAACTGGCCATCTCCCAGCCAAAGCGACTGCTTCTAGCAACCCCTGCTTTTTTTTAAACTCCTCCTCTTTCCCCAACATAAAACCGGGTTTTCCACACTGACCCCAATGTCAGCTCTTTCCCTCTCTGGTGAAACCCTTGTCTCCTTATCTCAGGCAGGCACCTGAATAGCAGGGCAAACCCCTTTCTATTATAACTAATTCCCTTCACCCACTCTGTCTACCTCACCAGCCCGGATTAAGTTTTAGATAAGAAAAGAATGCTACTTTGCAATTCTCAGTACACAGACCAACGACATGAATACGATATACGAGTAAAAAGAATAATATATAACCCCAGTTCCAATAGCAGATGTTTCTCAGAACCTGACAAATACTAAGAGATTGGTTTGAAGAGATATTGAAGACTTGAGTGGAAGAAAATATATGTAGTATTTTATGGAAGAAACGCCGCGGCGTTTACGAGTTCAAAAGTCAATTTTTAAGTGAGGCATTTACGCCATGTGCGGCGTTTGCGATTTTTTTAAATACCAACTGTGTTTCCTTAATTTAAAAATTCATAAAAATATTTAAAATCGGATTTAAATATTTTAAATAAAACTTCAGACATCTTAAGATATGAAAAACGAGGCATCCTACACTGCTCACAAAACTTTGATTAAAGTTAGATCAATGTGATGCTGTCGACAAAAGTAGCGTTCCGATGGATGCGGCGATTACGATATTTTTATGCATATTCAGGCCAATTTGAGGAGTGCGGCGTTTATGACGGGTGCGGCGTTTCTTACATAAAATACTGTAACAAAAATTAGAATTCGAAAATATTGAAGAGAAAGTTTTTTGTTGTAATGTAATTATTTATTCAATTCCTTCTTAGTAGCATATACAGTGAAACCTCCCTGTGCGACACCTCCCGGAACGACCATTTTTTCATGGAACGAAATTTATTCCCATAGGCTCAATACTAATTATTCCTCCATTCAGAGACCATCCCAGTTGAACTCCCTCCATGAGCGACCCATTTCTTTGAAGAAAATGAAACAAATCCCGTTTTTTTCAGGTCGCTTGAAGAAGGATTTATTAGAAAAATAATTCCGGAGAGCGCATTATTCATGAAACTTCTAAACTAAGTTTAGATTTTTTTTTATTTTGGTAACTTTTAAGTGTTTAAACCCCTTTGTGCCTTTTTAGGCAATGAATTTAACTCGGATGACAAATTAAGAATGACAGCCAATAAACCCCCTTGCCCTATATTCTGTCAGGGAAATCTCAAAGAAATAGATAAATTAATGAAATCGTCATTATTTGTTTTCGACCAAAAAAATTTGCATTTATTTACTGAACTTCGAAAGGACTTGGAAATAAAAGTTATAAAAGATAAAACCGTAAAATCAAAGCAAACGTCAAGGTATTCATTTTTTAAACTCTGCAGTAATTAACTTATTAAATTAACTTTTGTTTTGATACTTAAATTTTTATATTTTTTTCCGATATGTGAAAAATAAACTTTAGTAACCTTAATTGTTACTTTTTTCAACAATTAAAATCTAGATTTAAACATGACCTCCATTAAGAGACCACCTCTCGGAGCGACCAATTTTTATTGGAACGGAACGTGGTCGCTTTAGGGAGGTTTTACTGTATTTGAATGTTAATAGGTGATACTAAACTCTCCTAGTGTGGCGTTTTATCTGAGAGGACTCAGAGACCAGATGCCCCGAACGAAATAAACATCGTTAATTGGAACCTCCAGAGGCCTGCTATAACTTCACATGTCACTGATTCACAAAAAACCAGATGGAACATGTAAACAGTTTTAATCATGTAAATATCTGGAGAAAAAGTGCTGCGTAGAAATGTTATAAACTGAACTTGTTGACTCAGGTGAGTCAAGACCTCACGTGGGGTATTTAGGAGATGAACTGATCTGAGAAAAACAAGGCCCCCGTGGAGGGACAGTATCTGCTGTGACACGACGCCAGACGATCAAGTTCTCGGTCCTGCCGAAAGGAGCGTCTCGCTCCGGAAAAGATTAACTTTTTGCCGTGTAAATATTACGTGTGCTTGTTATGTGTGTGTCCCGTGTCGTCTAATAAAACTCTGAAAAAAAAAACGAACGCCAAGTTCTTTTAATTTCTAATTAAGAATCTTTCTTAAGTGAGTTCTTATACGACGGTACAGTTGGTGTCAGAGTTGGGATTCGAGTTGTTCAAAAAGGTTGGGCACACACGCACACTGAAATTGTTACCCACGGAAGGAATGATAAGGTGAAAGCTCATTCTTTCGAGAAATAGAGAGCCGTCCTGGTTTCGGTTTGTAAAGAAAGAGATAGTTTTGGAGTTTCACCCGGTCACCTGAGGGTAGAGAAGGGTGTTGTTGTCACTCCCCTGTTGGAGGAAAGAAAAAAAGATGCTTGGTGTTATCTGGTTTCGGTTTAGGAAGACTTGGAGAAAGGAAGCTTGAGAAATCCTTACCCAGTGTCGGAAAAAGAGGAAGATTGTTTTTCCCCCCGTCTGTGATCAGCTGTTCGACTGCGGAAAAGAAACAGAGTTACGCTGTTTGGTGATGAAAGGATTGCGGAAGAGTGGAAAAAAAGAAGATAATTCTGTGATTTTTAGGGAGCCAAGGCCTGAAACAAAACTGTGATTGTAGAAGTGGATCGGCGGATAGAAGAAGATTGTAAATGTGAGTGGGCCCCGTTTTGGGTTGAAGATAGTGTTCAGTGTTCCGTGCCTCTGGATATATTATTTTTAGTGGACCTTATGGTCAGAAGTTGTGTTCAGTGAGCCATCCGGCTGAAGAAAAAGTGGATTACCGCTTAGTGTCTGAGCCTTCATTGGGGTAAGTCACAATTTTGAATTTGGAGTTAATGTTTAGTGATTTTTAATTAATTAAAATTGTTGATTTTGTTGGGAAAATTCAAAAACGGGAATGACAAAAATTGAACAGGTACTAGTCATGGAAGTGAGTCAGTATTTACATATTGCTGTGTTATTGAAAGAAATTTTATGACTGATTGTGATTATTGTTAATATAGTATATATATATTTTTGTTGTTGTTGTATTAGTGTAGAGAAGTACCTTTTTATAGAGAAATTTTGGTTGAAAAAAAGGGTTAGATATGGCTTTCCTGGGTAAAGGAAAAAAGGAACATATAAAAAAGTTAGTGGATGAACTGGAACTTGCCAGGACCGAAAACGAAACTCGGATTCAGTTAACGCACTTGGTGCTGGAATCTGAGGAGTATGAAGAAGAAATAGTACGGGCTCTGTATGAGACTATATTAGAGACAGCTAAGGAGGAATTAGAACGAGAAGAAAGTCAGCGCGCACGGTTACAAGCTATCGAGAGGGAGGACATGTTGCGTAAACAGACATGGGAGCTTGATCAAGCCATTAGGAAGGAAAAATTAGAGCAAGAGAAAGAATTAAAGGAATTAGAATTAAAAAATAAATTCGAGTTAGAAAAACTAAAAATCGAGAAAGGAATTGCCCCGTCTTCAGTAAATGCAAATAATATACATTCGCGTTCCCCTGAACAGAACTTAAAAAAATTAATCCCGGATTTTAATCCAGAAAAAACAGATATTAGCTTGTATTTGGTTCTGTTTGAACGCCAAGCTAAACGGGTTGGGATACCGAAGGAAAATTGGGTCTCTCATTTAATTGGGCTTCTGCCAGTAGACATTATTTCAATTATTGCCAGACAACCCGAGACAGAGTCAGAAGATTACGATAACGTAAAAGGTATATTGTTAAAAAAATTTAAATCAAACCCAGAGAGTTTTCGGCAGAAATTTGTTAGCCACCAGAAGTCGCAATCTTTAAATTGGCAGGATTTTGGTTTCGAAATCCGAAATTATTTAAATGAATGGTTAGCGGGTTTAGGAATAACTTCCTTAGACGAACTAAAAGACCTTTTGGTCACCGATCAGATTAAACGGCGTGCGACGTTGGAAATGCGTGAACACTTCATTGACAAATGGCCACAGCTTAAGACCGAAGCAGCAATAGTAGAATTATTGGATGGTTATGAGAGTGTCAGAGCGTCGTTTAAGAAAAATCGGTACGCAGAGGATGGAAATACGCGTCCGAAATCGGATGAAAAACAGGTAGAAACGAAGAATGAAATTCTCCTCCATAGTGCGTCAGCCCAACGCGGTACCATGAGTCGGGAGAAAGCATTCGAAAAAAGAGTGGAGCGTAGATGTTTCCATTGCAACTCGAGAAACCATTTGCGGAATTTTTGTCCAGAATTGAGTAAAAATTCAGGATCGCGGAATATGAGTGAAGATATTGAAACGGGAGCGAAAGCTAGAGTAAGCTATGTAGGAGTGGAGAAGTTAAATTCTAGATGTGTCTGGGATAAACAACAGAAGGCCGTAGGCAAAAGTAAATTACCACTCATTGATATCAATATTTTGGGCCGAAGGGTTAAGGGAATAAAGGATTCGAGTACGGAGTTATCGGTTTTTCGAGGCGAGTTGATTCCAGATCAATATAAAACGGGTGAACAGATCGAGTTAGTTCCGGCCATCGGAAAAATTCGCAAAGCAGATCTGGCGAAGGTTCCAGTTTCTTTGTGGAACGGGAACCAGGAAAATTCACCTAGGATTTATATAACGGCAGCACTGGTGTCGGAATTAAATTGTGAAGCTTTGCTGACGCCTTGTATTTGTAGGCGTTTATTTAAATTGAGAAAGTCGGATCGCAGGTACTCGAGTTTGAATAATTCAAATACCAGGGTGCCAGAAAAAAATAAAGTTGAGGATGCTGGGTTAGGTAAATTTAAAACTGGAGAGAGTTCTAAAGGCAGTGCGAAAATTGAACCCGAAGTGATAAATAAGGCATCAGAAAATCGCGAGCAGGTCAAAAAAATAAACGCTAATTCCGAAATTAAAGGTTTGGAAGAATTTGATTCAGAACAGGTTAGTGAAACTCCCATTGTACCGGCGAATAACTTAGAGGTTATTTCCGATGAAATTGGTGAAGGAAAACAAATTTTAAAATTTCCTGTACGTGATAAATCGAGTAGCAGATTACCCGAAAACACCCTTGAGATCTCTAATTTGGTCAGAGAGAAGGATTTTTCTGGCGGTGTTGTGGCGACAATCCCGGTTCGAGAGCGGGAAGTGCGAGCGACGAAAAGAGGGAAATCGAAGGAATGGATTCCGATCGCGGAATTGGGTCCATTCGTCTCGGACGAAAAAGAAGAACGAGAAGATAAATCCCGTATCTGTTTTCAATTTTTTGGAAAACAATTCTGTTTATCAGATATGTAAGAGAGTTTTAGATAGAGAGTAGAGATTAGGGATGTTTTGGTTTGTTTATTTTGTTTTGTTTTGCTAAGAGTGACTTATGTATTGTGTTATTTAGTTTATAGTGAGTGAATATGTGTTTATTTTGAAAAGAGATTTTTATACACCCCATTTAAAATAAAAAAAATTGTTCATTGTATGAAACTTATAAAGTAAACGTGAAAGGATTTCATATGTTAAAAAGAAGAGTTAAGTGTTTTTATGAAAGACTGTTGTTTCAGTATTTAGAAGTAAGAGGATTAGAAATATAACTATTCTTGGATATCTTAGATATTAGATTATAAATGCTTTTATTTTTTGGCTTGGGAAAAAGAAAAAAAAATTGTAATTTGAGAAAGTTAATAAGTTGAAATTTAGAAGTTGTAATTTGAATTGGAACTTGTATTTTGAGTTAGTAATTGTATTACGTACAAAATCGTTAGAATATACATTTTGGTTCTTAATGTTAAAATTGTTAATATTATTCTTTTAAACTCCTTTAAATTGAGAGGAAAAAAAAACCTATTGTTTTGAACAAGTAAAGGGTAAGAAGAACCTTATGATAGAAGTACTGAAATTTTAGTTTGCTGATTATGTTAAAAAGGTTTTTTAAATCAGTTAGTGAAGGATTGTATTGCTATATGTCTGTGTAGAATACAGAGATTATATATTATTAAGAATAGTTTGAGTGTTTGTTTTATTATTGTGTTAAAATTCTTTTAAGTAACTTATTGTATATAAAAGGTTTAAAAGTGTTTGGTTTTATTAGTGTATTAGAATTCTTTCTTAAGATTATCCATATATATAAGGAAAATATATATATTAGTATTGTTGGTTATCCATGTGAACATGAGAAAGCGATTTTTTATTGGAAGTACCTGTGATGTTTCAAACTTTTTATCTATTCTGATTGTGTTAAAAGAAAATTCATAATGAAGGCACTGGTTTGTTATAAAATTGTTGGAGTGCTTATCAGTAATCTTAGTATTATTATATAACGGTGTGCAATTGCAATGTGTGTATTGTTTACTGTATTTATTATGTTTGTTGTGTGTTATGCTGAATCCCTTCCATGGTAACGAAGTACTTCTGATAAATGTTTTGATTTTAAAATTTAAAATTTTATTAATTTTGGAGTATATAGCATTGTTGGGGATAGCATTAACTCCGAATTTCGCTATGATTGTGCACCCGAGTGTGGAAATTTTTCCCTTAAAGAAAAATTTATATGGGGCATGGAGGGACTGTGGCGTTTTATCTGAGAGGACTCAGAGACCAGATGCCCCTAACGAAATGAACATCGTTAATTGGAACCTCCAGATGCCTGCTATAACTTCACATGTCACTGATTCACAAAAAACCAGATGGAACATGTAAACAGTTTTAATCATGTAAATATCTGGAGAAAAAGTGCTGCGTAGAAATGTTATAAACTGAACTTGTTGACTCAGATGACTCAAGACCTCACGTGGGGTATCGAGGAGATGAACGGTCAGAAAAACAAGGCCCCGAGAGAGAAGAGACTTTGCTGTGACACGACCCTAGACGGTCAAGTTCTCGGTCCTGCCGAAAGGAGCGTCTCGCTCCGGAAAAGATTAACTTTTTGCCGTGTAAATATTACGTGTGCTTGTTATGTGTGTGTCCCGTGTCGTCTAATAAAACTCTGAAAAAAAAAACGAACGCCAAGTTGTTTTAATTTCTAATTAAGAATCTTTCTTAATTGAGTTCTTATACGACGGTGCACTAGAAAAGAATATTAGCAGTTAATTATTAAATATTAGAAATTATATTCAGCATTTAAAGTATTAAATATAAAAATATTAAATATTAAAAGATACTGTCTCATATCTTCAGCACTAAGTAGAATTTTAGTATTTTAGTTCTACTATGTGATATAATACCGCATAACGGTTTCATCGATAAGATTAAACAAGTTTTGAGAACAAGTATCATAACATGTTCTCCCACTAAGCTCTTCAATTATGTCTATGAATAGTCAGGGTGCGTTGCGCCAGCGGTATTACAATTTTTGTAACATAATTGTCGCCTTCTTTATCTGCAGAAAATAGAAGTTAGGGTAAGGTGAGGTAAAATGGGTAGAAAAAGTACTAATTTTCAATTCTGCACTCGTTTTAGCTTAAAAAAAAGATTATTAAACTTAGAATTACATTATATGCAAATTACTTAAAAGATGAAAAATATATAAAAAGGTGTTAAATTACTTTAATATCCTCAGTACTTTCAACTATACACATAGTCTTCGTCAGAGAACACAAAAATACAAGCGTCTTATTTTCAAATTTCACGTAGTTGGTGTCGAAAGGAGTGAAAGTGAAAGTCAATTTTTAGATCCGGAAAACATTGGGAAAATAAAAATATGGATATAGAGGGAAGTGAAATATTTCGTGTTTTATGATTCTTTAAGCAAACTGAGCCAAATTCTGGGTATGTTGTAGGATAAAACATCATTACAAACAGTATTTTCTTTAGTAATAATTTCTATTGATTCACGGATAATTAAATCATGGTAATTCTTTAAGGGGCATACAATTTTTGTATCTTCGAAATTAACTTGTATATTCTGCTTCTGTTTAGGACAAACAAAGGAAACATAAAGTAAACACATGTAAAGGATAAACATATCTGTGCGTAACGCATACGTCATTCTGCGAATGGCACTACTTTCAAATTTGAAATGAATTTTGGTTTTGCAATTTTCGCTACTGAAAAATTTTAAACTTCTACACATCGCACATTGTCAGTTTTTATACCGTCGTATAAGGAAAAAAATTTACTTTTAAATGCAATTTGTTTGAAAGCTGTATCTCAATTTATTTTTGTGATATTAATTTTTTTATAGTTTTTGGTACCAATTTTGTAATTGTGGCAAGAGAAGTACTCAATTTCTATTAAAAGTAAAGGTAAAATAGTAGATTGTTGAACTTTTTTGTTGCCATTTCCTCATAAAAATTAAAATAAAAATGCATGCTATGTCAAAAATACCGTCTGAGTCCGGTGAATTTTGGTTTTATTTCGTTTCTATTCATCAATTAATTGTTTTTTAGTGTATAGCAAAAATATTTTACAAACGATATAGCACTTTTTCTTTACGAAAACGTATTTTAAATAACTATGTGTGACTTTTCTTAACAATTACTTATTTCGTATCAGAAAGTAAAAAGAAAGCAATTTTATTTATCCGTGTGTAATAATATTTTCCGAATTTTGAAAAAGTGATTTCTGATAAAACATGGAGCTACACTGGCCTCCAAAAGTTAAGGTACACGGAGTAAATGCGTTCGATTGCTCACGTTTTGTCGAATATCTACAAAACTTATCGGCGAATTGTACTTGAACTTCTGGGATGAAAAGAACATGTTTCATTTCATATTTCTCGGTGAAGATTTAGTCGGGGGTACAATTAGGCGGCTAATAATAAATTTAATAATAAAATAAAATTTGCGATCACCTATGTAACAGGAAAGGCTGGAAATGGTTTGTCACTGTCGTAAATGACTATTTGGGTCCTGTTCAACGTTTGTATGCCTTTGTATAAGCATAGCATTCATATTCGTGAAGATGTTAACGTTTTTGTGAAAAACTCAAACGTATTTTTTTATAGCACACAGTTTTCAACCAAATTTAACATAACTTTCAAAAAACCTGACAAAGAACAGTAGAAACAGTATACTGCAATTAAAACCTGAATATATTGAAAATTTGATAAGATATGAGCATTTTTATGCGATAATTTTTAACTGCGCATGCGCGGAAGATTTCAAAATTTTTATTTCATAATTTGGTACTCTGTATTTTGGGGCAACTTCTATAAAAAGTCCAGTCAAATGTTGTGAAAACTTAGGAAGATGTAGTGAGTTGATTGAAAAGTTGTGTAAAATCCCTTATAATAAAGCTATTTTTAGGAAGCAACTCACTATATCGACCCCATCTTTGTGGATTTTCACGATATTTGACTAGACTTTTTAGTCCGTGTACCTTAACCTTTGGAGGCCAGTGTATTATAAACAAAAACAATTGGAAGCATATATAACATTAAATGCCCGATTTTTTTTGGCCGAGCTTCTTGAATGACGATATTGCTTTTTGTTGTGTTTGTGTATTATTCTGCGATAATGACATCATTTGAATACTTTTCTATACATGTATAGGACTCGCTACAAAACTTAAGAATTCTAGAAGCTCTAAAGCAGATGTTATCTAAGACTGGATCATTAAAGTGGAATGATTTACCGGATGCAAATGATGTTATTTTAGAAAAAGCGTGTTTTTTAATTCTTAAAACTGAAATATGTTTTGTAGAAGTACGTCACTTCACCCCAGCTGCTTTGAAATTCTTCACAGGGGAAAAAACTTCTTTTAAAAATAACGTAATCGAAATCACAGGCTGATAAAGCGCAATGTTTTACAAAAACTTACAATGTCTTTATAGAAGAGCAGTGACATACAATGTGCTGTGCATGCTCAGTTTGGAAGCCTTCGTTAAAAAAATAGTGACATACATTAAAGAACTTGATGATTATCGCCTGGATGAATTCCCTTCGTCGATTTATACAAGCAAACAATGAGGATCTTGGCAATAATTTGAGGTTTAAAATAATATCATCTTGCTATGTTTTTTGTTCAAAATTCTCTTGACTAATAAAATTTTACTGCTATTCTTTAAAACATTATACTACAATTTTATTAAAATAATAAAATTTGATTAATTTATTTTTTTATAATTTTATATAATCTATGTATTTAAAACACAAGGCTGTGTTTTAATCATCTGCCCTGAGCTTTGTACTGAACCAATTTTACTAATATAATATATATATATTTTTTTAATTGGAAGCTGTTCATTTGTATATGTGCCCGCGCTAGCAGTTTTTTTAATATCCCCACTTTAATATTTTAATTTTAAAAACATTTTGTAAAATTTCTTCAAAATGAAAGTAATTAGGTAGCTTACATTATTGCAAATTGAGAGAATAATGAGGTTTATTTATCTTCATTCATGCCATTTTTTGATTAAAAAAAAATCTTTTGTTCTAAGAAATAAATTTTGTTGTTGTTGGGTTAATTTCTTTGGGTTAAGGTGCGCGAAATCACATTATTGACATATTGCACCAAAATATTTTGAATGGAAAATGACGTACTGTTTTTGAAAACATGCATTTTTCCTTATAAAGTTTCCATATTTTTTTCTTCCGCATGAGTGCTGATATTACTAAATTTGAGACTATAGTCAAAAGGCTTAAGTACGTGAAAATGAGGTCATATTTAAAAGAAAACGATCAATCTCTTAGGTAATTCTAAAAATTTTAACACAAATGCGTCTAAAAAACATAAATTACGGCAATTTTTACTCTTCGATATTGAGATTGTTATCTGAAGTTAAGAGTGCGACTGTTCACATGCAAATATGTTGTTGACAATCGTGACTTCAAGTTTTAAGTTAAAATTAATTTAAAATGATCAAATTAAAATACCATTTTCTTAAACATGGTGAATACGAATATGAGAAGTACATAAGTAAATTATAAGAAGGTGAAAATGATGTCGGGTTTCGTATAAATAAAGATCCAAAAGCCTACTTGAAGCTTGAAGCCGTTCCACCTTGAGACATTCCTTTACACTGTTTATAAATGTAGAATTATTATAGATAATATGATTATCATGTAAGGTAAAGTTCAATAAGGTTTTAAAGAATTTAACAGAAACATGATCTTTCAAATTTAATTGAGGATGCTATTCTTTGAAAAGAAAACACGTAGTTTTATGTAAATCTTTGATGTCTATATTATTAAATAAATCATTAAAATCAAATCTTTTTATGTGCTTTGCAGTATTAATGTTTTATAATTTATTTATAAGCTGAAAACTGTTATTTAAGCAATGTTGATTTTACTTTTTAATTGTAAATCTGAGTAAGAATATTCAGCAATAAATTGCTAGTAGGATTATTATAAGCATTACAGGCAATATTTACAGTACGGAATTTTATCGGATATTTATGATATTTTGGAATGATAACAAAATATGGATAATTGAAATTTTTACGTTAAAGTTTTAATAATTTTCTGTTATTAATTAAATTTTTAATGATTCTTTTTAGGTGCGTTCGTAATTATATAAATACGTAGCACTTATAGTCGTCTTTCAGTCCGTCCGTCTGTCTGTCCGCCCGCATATAACAGAGCAAAAACTATCCAACCGAATGGTCTGAAATTTTATATATATAATTGTTGCAAAATTTTGTCGAGTCATTTCAAATTTTATGAAAATAGGATGCATAATTTAATTACAGGGACACTCAAAAGTTTTCCGTTACATTACGGCCAATGGAAAAAAATTATTGCAAGTGCATTTTAATGATGTTACAACCTTCCGAATGGTCTGACATTAATATGCACTTATTGAAGTGCACTAATATATACATTTAGTGCAATATGCTGCGTAAAAAATATTTATAAAACTAGTTATAATGCTAACGCACCTCATTTGCCACGTTTGACGAGCAATTTCCAACTTGTTTAATACTACTGGTGTTAATAGCATTGTGGAGTAATCGTTTATAAAATTCTTTACAAATAATTTCATAATTGTTTGGTAACTGATCTACATATGTGATAAAATTATTGAGCTCTATATGATGTTAACATCCCCAGTAATAATGTGTCCGAGTGTGGTATTTACACATTTTTTATACTGTGGGTCATTGCAGTAATAAGTAAAATTATTTGAAGAGTTTAACTGTTTTACAAAAGAATTGTAATAAAAATTTTAAAGTAAGATTATATTTATAACTTTTGTGAATAATAACATTTTTTTAATAGGAAATGTATTATTTTTGTTATTAATTACATGTTGCAAATTAATTTTATTCATAGGCTGAGTATTGTTAATTCTGTACTTAGATTTAGTTGAAAGATTTTTAGTATATGAGCTCTAAAATGAAAAATAACATAATAAATGTCACTAAAATGTAATGAATATTGATGCTTTTAAAATATTTTGAAATACTGATTGAGATATTTCTGTTTAATGATGAATATATCTTTTCTCATGCCAAAGCAATTATAATCAATATTAAATTTTTCTTCAAATTCGTTGATTTTTTTCTTTATAACACTATTATCAATATATATATATATATATATATATATATATATATATATTCTTTTTATTATGATTTCTTCTGTTGGACATTGTAGTTTTTTCTATATATACATTTATTTTATAAATTTAAATCTGAATAAATATTTTAATAATTCTCATAATTTTCATAATTTTTAAAATCTGATTAAACATCATGCGATTTAGTCCATATGGATAAGTAGTATTAAAATATCTTATGTAATTCGTTTTTTTTTTTAATAGTAAGTTTTTTTATAGTAAAATTATTACAATAATGTTTTTTATAATGAGAAAATTAAATATTATGAGTCGTCATTGATTTAGATTTGAAGAGCTCTTTTAAATCTAAGCACAGGAAAGGGACAAGAAAGTAGGTTTCCTGATGACGATTCAGGAATCAATCGTCCTGTACCGTACACTAGACCTGGAATTAACTGGGCCTAATTTGCTAGTAACTAATAATTTACTCAAAACAACCCTTTTATATTAAAAGCAAATATTTGCTTGAAATACACGAAATATGTATAAATAAAAAGCAATCGAATTAAAATTAAATAAATTGAATTTCTTTTTTAATACAAAGTCGTAGAAATTAATGTAAACAAAGTAAAAATAATATTAAAAATTATACACTGAAATTGATTAAATTATTATATATATTAATTATTGATTATTACTACATTATCCCTTTATTATCCTATCTCTGTATTTATTTCTATTTTTTACAATAATTACTTTATTATCACATTTCTTTCCTTCACTTATTTCTGTTATTGATAGGTGGCAGCACCAGTATTTTGTTTTCTCTTTTTAACGATAGATAATAGCGCTATTTTTTAATTATTCATTTTTATAATGTAATAACTGTAATAACTTTCGTATCTCTTGTCCAAATGGTTAAAAATCTTGTATTTTCTCCATAATCGGCACGTCTTATTTCCTGGTGAGCTATGTATTATTACTTTTTTAGGTTTATTTATCTCAGCTTTATTATAATTTATTTTCTGGATATCTTGTGTATAATATTTATATATATATATATCTTTATTTTTTTCAATTATTTGGAAATTTCCGATGCGTTATAAGTGCTAGATATTGTCTTTTTAGACCTAATGCCGAAAATATTCGACGAAATAACATATTTTTACTATGGATTAAGCTTGCGTAGCTCGTCTGGCGAATCCGTTAGCTATTCGAGATTTCTTAGTTTTTGCATTTTTGATTTCTCGGGTCAGAAACAACCAAAAAATTGCCAACATTAAAACTAAGGCCTTTCACAATATTGATGAGATTTGCCATTCCTTCATTAAGTGTTATAGTTGTCAAATTTTCAGCTATGCAGAACCTCGGCCAAACTCGATTTCCCTTATACGGCCGTAACAAACAGTCGAAATCTCTTTGTTTTCGAGGAATCATATTTTCGCTCAGGAGAAGTGTAGGGGCCGCTTTTACCCACTGTGTCTAATGGGAAATTTCCTTATCTTTGTCTTGCACTCTTGTGTTTTCTTAGGTATAACTTAAATTAAATTGCGATTTTTGATTTCTTTTTTAGTAGAAAATGGTTCATTACTGTGTTCCATACTGCACTTCCTATTCTATGAAAAAAAATCCAGGAATTTTTTTTCACGAATTTCCTTCAATTTTGGTCTTAAGGAATAAGCCCTTTATGCGAATATGACTTAAACGGCATCAAATAAATATATGCTCGTTAATATGTGTAAAATTTTTGTCCATTACTTTAAAAAAGATGCCAAGGAACTTTACAAATGAGGCCAATTCATCTTCATATAAGAATTCTTTATCAAGAAATTTTTCTTTAAATTTAATTTAATTTTATAATATTTATTGTATTTTCTATTATGAAAATTCTCAATAACCAAGAAATTGAACGTGCATATATCTACAGCTACACACTATGAGAGAGAAAACACTCACTTTTGACGATTCAGAAATCCTTGAACATTATTTCGTCGTTTTTAACGATAATTTCCTATCAACATCACGTGACATTTAACGAAACGTAAACTCTCAAATATTTGACGAAAGTTTTGCCTCAATCACGGTCAGACTCAATGTATTTTAAGGAAACTGTTGCTGTACCTCCTCAAATCCTGCGATTTTAGCAAGCAGATATTTGCTTGTTTATGTTAGTCCTGTAATAATTTATTTTAAAACAGCACTTTTTAGTGCTTTTCAGAAAATACTGAAATATAGGTAGTTATTGTTTCTTCATTACTTATTTTTTTCAGCTGTTAAAATTTTTAAGAATGCTTATTATTATTTTTATTTATTTATTTGTAAGTTGTTGTTCGTTATGTTTTAATACGAAAAGAATAAATTTCCTGTGTTTTTCAAAACCATTCAAAAAGAAAATTTGGCCAATAAAATTTCAAACTTCCAGGATATCTTTATTTATTTATTTATTTATTTAAGGGTGTATTCGAAAAAATATTTTTCCAATCTCAACAGCCCGAAATTTTCTGAGACATTTTCAGACTCATTTTTAAAAGTAAAAACATGAAACTTGCTGAGGTGATTTTTGAAGAGATGTATAAGAGGCCTTGTGATTTAATTTTTCACTCAATTAAATAGAATTTGAGTTTTAAACAATTATTTTTTCAGTATGACCATTTTTTACATTCTCAGATTTCCCGATTCGAAAAATTCGGTTCAAAACACCGACTTTGACAGCATTTTTTACAATATTTTCTGCATTTGTCAAAAAATCGAGAAGCGCGGCACATAATGTAGTTTCTAAATAAAAGAATTTCCTAGTTTGATGCGTTTGAGAACAAAAGTGAATTTAAAAATGAATCAGAAAATAAGCAGTTTGGATTGGAATACACCCTTTAGAAGTATATTCTGTTTTCAATCAAATTAAAAATAAACATAATTGATCCCTCACCCCTTTATAAACATTAAAGTGTTAAGGCTGTTCTCAAATCCAAAAGGGCAACTTTCTGACATAAGTCTTAATTCATTTTTGTTCGGAAATGCATGAAACTAGCAAGTGTTGTTCTTCAGGAACTATATCATCGAGCTGTTTTTCCCGTTTTTTTGCAAACGCAATAGATATTTCAGAAAATAGTGTCAAAGTAAGCGTTTTGAACCGAATTTCCGCGTGAAGGAAGAATAGGCACTCAAGAAAGGTTGAAAAACGTGTTTTTCACGTAATCAAAATCGCTTATAACTCAATAGGTAATTTATTGATCAGAAAATGGAAAAACAGTTCGATCCCAAATCGTTTATATGGTCAGACTTTCCAATTTTATATCATTCCGTTAAAAAATAAATTTGTGAATATGTCAAAACGTTTTGCGTTTATTGAGCAGAGCAGTTAAGAACAGCCTTAAAATCTTATCCACCTACTCAAAGTGATAAAATCTCACGTAATATGCACTTCACAATTCGTTATTTGTGAGCAAAATATTAAATAGACCATATTCTAACTATCCATTGAGCAAAGAAAATTTCACTAATAAATTATTTAACTAAGCCATATTATAATTATTCATTGACCATGAGAAAACCATAATAATAAATTAGTCTTACTTAAAACTTACAGAAATTGTAGCAGCACCAATAAAATTACAATCTACCTTATAAAAATATAAACACACAGCAGAATTCATTACATCAATCTAAAAGCACAACTATACAAGTCCCCAATAGCGAGGTCGGAAGAGCAACGGTCTCCCACGCCAAAAGTTGTGGGTTCAAATCACCCTGAGGAAAAAGAGAAGTGAATAATTTTTTCCCCCTGTCAATAAATACAGGAGCTTCCAAACAGTTGGATGGATGGCACCACCAGCCCTTTTTGACGAAATTTATATCGTCAAGCAAGTGAAGAAAGTAATTTCATCAATTTGACGAAACATTCGCTCGGAGCATTTCCCAGGAAACGGTTTCGTCAAAAGCAAAGAAAATTTCGTGAAATCTGTGTATTCATTAGTGTGTGTGCATTTATATGAGAACATGTGAGAAGAGACAGACTCAGTAGATAGCAAATATAAGAGTTTAATGCAGATCTAGACTAATGTTAAAGACTTCGATGCAATCTATATACAATTAATACACTGGTGTGCAAAACTTAAGCAACAAGCATAAAATGCTAATTTTTAAACATGTGAGTACTCAAAAGTAAATGATATAAACACCAGGTGTAGCAAATAGGTATTATATCTACAACACACCAAGTTGATGAAACATCTCCTTCATGTCAGGCATGGCCACAAGTGTCACAGTCACTACGGAGAAACAAAATTTGGGATCTTTCATTCGTCTCGTTACTGTAAAAGGATCGTCACGTGGTTACTCCATTGAGAAGTCACTGTGACTGTTGCTTTGTGATGAGTCCCTAGGTGACATTACATCTAGGTCAGCTTGTGATTCTCATGTGACTGTCATTTGAAGACTCAGTTTTGAAGTCATCGTGAGCATTGCATTGTTCTGAATCTCCAAATAATGTCACAATGAAGTCACATGGTGACTTTCAGGTGACCGAGACTCTACTGTGAAGTCACTATTGCACTCCTTTGTGAAAAGTCACCAGATGATTTCATTTTCCATCACTTGGGAACTCGTCACAAAACAGCTATCGTGATGATTTTACAACGGAGTCTCCAAATGACGTTCACATGGGGGTCACAAGGTGACTTCGTTGTAAAGTCATCTGGTGACTCGTCACAAACAGCAGTCATGGTGACTTCTCAGTGTAGTGATCAAATGAGATTAAGAATGAGACGAATGAAAGATATCACATTTGAGTTCATTGTAGTGACTGTGACACTTGTGACCCTTAGTGAGGCCATGGAGACTTCCTATAGGCTGGCTATGCTGTTAGGATAACACCTATTTTTTACACTTGCTGCTTATAGAATTTTCTTTTGAGTACTCACGTGTTTAGAAATTAACATTTGTGTTCGTTGCTTAAGTTTTGCACACTAGTGTATTTACAATTTTAGAAGGAAAAGGCTTTCGCTGACATTTACCGGCCGTCAATACTTCGGCGCGCTATCCGAGCCTGGCTGGGACGTCTTTCCACGCCAACTCGAGAAGGAACTCTGAAGTGAATTTTTAACCTTCGGTTCTCAGGCTGGAGATGCAAAATCCCCCAGTCATCAAGTTTATTGTCTTTTGAATCTGCAAGCTTTGTTAGTTATCATGAGAATTAGCTGCGCCCTCTCGTTGCGGTCAGGATGTTTTGGGAACGCAACCCACATCCACATTTATTTATATGAATATGGTGCATAGACTTACGAATAAATATTTTTAAATTCTGAAAAAAATATTCTGTAGTTTCTATAACCAGTATCTAAACTTTCTGCAAAAGTTATTCTAAGATGAATGGAATACATAATGTTGAAAGAAACAAGTAATATAAACAAAAATTAAGTCAATTCCTACTTAGGTCATCAAAGAAAAATTTAATATAATCCCTTAAGATAATATTAGTTTTTGTTGCATTTAAATATCTCAATTTGTTGATTTTCTATAAGCAAGTAAACCATATTGGTTGACAATGGAAGTTTATGGGAATTTGGCGAAATATTAGAGATATCGCCTAGTTGGCGTCACTTTTGGTGGCTTATTTTGGTCGCCAAATTTGGCGATAGAACAGGGTCCCCCCTATGGTAACCCCCCTTACAGGTTTGGCGATGCATTAAATGCTGTTCAATAACCAATGGCAGCCATTTTTTTCTCCGATATAAAACTAAAATTAATTAATTAAATTTAATTAACGAATTAATATTTTAAAAAACTGTATTAACATCAAGTGTCATCCACTACAAGTTTAAAAAAATGTATTTGAACTTGAGTAGAGGAATAATAAGTATTTTATTAACGATTGAAAATTTGAACAAGATACATAGGGAGCGTGTGAACTAATAGTAGGAATTAAAAAAAAAAAAAAACCGACTTGTTGATTCTCTAAAATAATGAAACCTGTAAAATTTATTATTATTTATTTATTTATTTATTTTATTTATTTATTTATTTATTTATTTATTTATTTTTTGTTTCAATTTCATGATCAGCACCCACAATGTTTAAATTTACTGAAAATCGTCGCAATGTACAGATATATATATATATATTCTAAATAATTAAGAATCGTGTAAATATCCATGTTTTGAAGAAAAAAAAATCAATATGATTTGATTGCCGGATATTGGCGAAAAGACTTACTTAATTTGTTGATATTATGAAACATGTAAAAACGTTTTTATTTTCATCATATACTTTATACCATGACTGTCCAGAATTGGAATATTTAATTTTATATGTATTTTTTTAATTTTTCTATATGCTTGCTATATTTAAGATCAGCACATATAATGGTTAAATTTATTGAAAATTGTTTGCAATGTACAGATATATATTCTTTCTAAATAATTAAGAATCGTGTAAATATCCACGTTTTGAAAAAAAATCGATATGATTTGATTGCCGGATATTGGCGAAAAGGCTTGCTTATTTTGTTGACATTATGATACATGTAAATATATTTTTATTTTCACCGAATACCATGACGGTCCAGAATTAGGATATTTAATTTTATATGTAATTTTTAATTTTTCTATATGCTTGTATATTTAAGATTAGCTCATATAATGGTTAAATTGATTGAAAATCGTTTGCAATGTACATATACTATCTACATTTTCTAAATAATTAAGAATCATGCAAATGTAATCAATGTACTGAGATAATCATTTCGATATGAGTTGATTGCCGGATATTGACGAACTTGCTTATTTTCTTAATGTAGATTTTTTTTTCTTTATACTATGATACAAACGGCGATATTTTCAAAACCATTTTTAATGGAAATATTTTTGCCAAAATTATTTAAAAACAAGAACTTGGTAAAATGTCACGAGACTTCATGCATAATGAAAATCAGTGCAAACATAAAATAAAATAAAATTGGATATTTGTGAATGTGAATTAATTTCTATTATTGTTACTAAACCTGCATAGGATCTCTTTCCAAATTTTAGATAACTCAAGGAACACTGAATCATTGCAAATACTCTCGCTGCGTAAAAATATTGATTCCCGGATAATGGATGGTAAATAAAATCTTGACTAATAAATTATTCTGTTATTTTTAAAATCAATCTGTAAAATCATCATGTTTTGTTCTCTCTGCATTAGGGGAGTGTATATGTGTTTTTGCAAGCTCCTGTTTGATTTGCATTTAAAGTGGTAATTATAGCTTTTCTGACCTAGTAATACATGCATAGTGTTTCTATTATTGGTTTTCTTTATTTCCATGTAATTATTTTGAATATTATTTGCTTATTTTTGCCTTCACCGGACTTTGAAAATTTTCATTGCTCCGACAGTTCAGTTTTCATTTATTAAGTCTTGGGAGTTATCTTACAGGCTTTTTAAGTACTAATTATTCATTTATTTTCTTATTTAATTACTTATATTACTTAATTATAGCTCTCACCTTGGTTTCAATGTTGTTTTTCAATGATTTAATGCATTTTTCTTGAGTTTATTTATCTTTTTCTTAAGTTTTTTGTAATGGGTGTTTTTGTGTTTCACTATCGTTTATGTCGCTATCTTACTTAACGTGTCAAAGTTGAAAGATTCTGTTACTTCTGTGGATTATTTGTATTTTTGTCTGTGGTGGAGTTTTGTTATTGTGGAGTCTTCTTAACTGTACATGTTATTTCCGGTGCTAGTGAGATTTTGTTTATTTTGTTGGTTTGCTAGGTTACGTTTTGCTTGTACTTTATGGGTATGTCACGTGTCCCGGGAGTTAAGAGGCTTTAAGCTATTTTGTTTTTATTCTGATCCTATTAAGCGGCATTTGTGTTTTGATCAGTGTAAGCGGCGTTTTTACTTTTACTTGTTTAATCGACTTTATTACTCACCTAGTTCTTCTGTTCTTTTGTTCGATCGTTTGTTTGTTTTCCTATCCAGTAGATAGTGTTCTTATATATGATGAAAGTATGTTCTGACTGTTACCAGCCGCTTAGATATCGACGCAAATTGTAAGTCTTTGCTTTTGCTTTTTCTTTTGCGATTGATATTTCATATTTTTGGGCTTGTTGTTTAAATATTGCTTTTGTTGGTGATTGGTTTTTACATCATTTGCATTTTTTGCATTAGTTATGGCTAAGCTGGAGAAAGCGACGAAAGAGGTGTTGGATGAGGCTGATGTTTTGGAATTTTCGGCTGCCGTTAGTAGGATAAATTCTTATATATACGAAACGCTTGAGTCTCAGAGGAATAAGAGTGGTAAAGTTACTGCTGAAATAATGGGCATTATGAAGAAATGTACGGATTTTATCGCTATTTGCCTTGTTAAAGCACATCGCGACTGTGTGTCAAGTGAGACTAAATTAAAAGCATTAATAACTCATAATTAGGCATATGAGGCACTTGCTGATAAATTTTCAAGATCAAGACCAACTGGTCAGCTGGATGTTTCGCAACATGCTACTGTTTCGACTCCAATGATGTCAAGAGTGTCTGATTTTTCAGTAATATTCATTTCTTTTGGGGAGGATTCTTTGGATACTATTAAAAGGGATATTAAAGATATTTGTCGCTCTAAATCTGATGTGTCGGTTCCTGGTAATGCCGTGCGTAAATGCTGGTCAGCTTATTCTAAAGGTACAAACAAGGGAAGATTCAGAGAGGTTAAAGAGGTTTTGGTTGACTCTGATAATGGAGGATATTCCAAATATGGGTTCGAGGCTTAAAAAAGTCACATGAACACAGTCTTTACGCTAGAAGTTTTTACCTTGACCACGTGATCAAATCGTAGATGGAATATCCTCCATTTACAGGACAGAAGGTTACTGTTCCAAGAGAAAAAACTCCAGAGAATTTTGATTACGAGTGTCGATCCGGAAGTTAATGAGGAATTGGCTCGGAAATCGGTGAGTAAATTGGTGAATGAGACTAGTAGAGGTGAGCCTGGCCATTTACAAAAAGATCTGGATATGAATATAATCAGACGTATTACAACAAAGGCTGCGAAATCTAACTGGCTGGTTTGGGGTTAGTAAGGAGGTCTCTCAATTCGTTATTAAAAGACGTCGTATATGTATAAATTTAGAAAGGTACCGTGTGGTTGGATTTGTTCCAATTATACGGTGTTACAATTTTCAGACTTTTGGTCATGTTGCTTCTAAGTGTAAGAGCCCAGTCAAATGCGTTAAATATTCCGGAGACCAAACAATTAAGGATTGTAATGTGCTTACTGAAATGTGTGTCAATTGTATGTGAGTTACTGACATTGATTTGGACGCTGATCGTAGAGCGAACAGTCCGGATTGTTCACAGTTTAAGGTATAACGTTCTGATCAACTTGTTAAACGGTTGTGATAGTTTTCTTGGGTTCTTCTCAATCTTTGTCTGAACTTAACTTTGTTCAGATCAACCTTCACCATTGTTCTGATGAAACCAATGCTCTTATTCCCTATATCGTTAACTTAAACATCCACTTTGCTCTCTGTCAAGAGCCATATATTTTTAATAGTTCTTTTGTTGGCTTGCCTCCTGAGTGGCTTTGTTTTTTGTCTTATTCTTGTTCTGCTGCTATTGTATGTCCTTTTAAGAGATATGCATGTGTGAAGCGTTTTAGTTTGGAAAACGATGTGTTTATAAATATTACAGGTGAGAATGGCTACTTCATTATTGGTTCGCTTATTCTGCACCTTCAGGTGATCTTGAAGTTGATCTTAGAACTTGGTGTCATCATTATTCTGATTGTAACAGAGTGCTTATCGGCGGTGATTTTAATGTGCCATTGCTTTCAATAGGTTATTCAAGAGAGTTCGACCACACGGAAGTCCTTCTGGAGTACCTGATGATTACTAATATGTCAGTTATGAACTCACCTGATTCAGAACATATTTATGTATAAGATAACGGGAAAGGTCGTCCGGATTTGATCCTGGCGGGTTTGGACGTTCTCTCGTTATTGATAATTGGACAGTTGATAATAAAAACTTTTCGTACAGTGATCATCGTTATATCCGATTCACTCTGACTTCTACTCCATTACAGATTAGTCATGGCAGATTTAAGACAAAAAAAATAAGAATATGAAGAAATTTAATAGCCTTTTTGCAGACAAATTGTCAATGCTTTCAGATTCTTTAGAAAGAATTTTAAATTCTTCTTCATTGGATGTTTGGATGGAAGATTTTAAAGATTTATTACAAGTACATATGATGAAGTGTTTCAAGCGTGGTGTGATACAACATACTCCTATTGTAAACTGGTATGAGAGTTCTCTTAGAAAAGAACGTAATAAGGTTAATGCCTTTTACAAACGGTATATGAAAAACATTGATAATTTACAGTACAAACAAAGTATATAGCTGCCAGAAGAATGTATAAACAAAATCTGAGAAAAGCTAAGCGTTCTTCCTGGATAGGTTTTTGTGAGAAGACAGACAATGTTTACGGAAGTCTATACAAATTTATTTAAAATTTTTTTTTATCTCAGAATGATTTAATTTTTACCACTCTTGAAAACTCTCAAGCCTTTGATTCATATGATGATATTGCGGAAAATCTTATGTCAGAACAGTTTGAAGTAAATAATCCTCCTCTGGATACATTTGAATAAATCGGTGATGTTAATTTTGAAGATTCTGATGATTTCATTCTAATTACTAAAAAAGAATTATTTTTTGCTATTAGCCGACAAGGAAATAATAAGGCTCCCAGTTACGATGAGATAGACGCGCTGATTATCAAAAACCTTTGTACAGCTTTTATGATTTCTTTATTCAATACCTGTTTGAAGTTTGGTCACTTCTCGAAATGCTGGAAGAAAGGCATTGTAATATTTTTCCGCAAACGTAACCGTGATCCTAAGTTACCGAAATCTTACAGACAAATAACACTTTTTCCTATCATTTCAAAGGTTTTTGAGGGAATAGTTGAAATCCGAACAGTTACAATGTTAGAATTTATGTCATATTTGGTTGACGGACAGCATGGTTTTAGAGACTCCCGCAGTACAATTTCAGCTCTTGCTAAAGAAACTAATTAAGGAAACACTTTCAGAATTCAAATATTGTTCGCTCATCTCTTTTAATATAGTTGGTGCCTTTGATGTGATGGATTGGTTTATCTTGGCTGAATTAATTGATGAACTTCCGATTTATGAGTATTTAAAAAAGACTTTAAAGAATTATATCAGTCATCGTCTCATAGAATTCAAGCTTGTTAGAGGCATAAGATGGTTTAGAATCTTTCGGGCTGCCCGCGGGGTTCCTGTTTAGAACCCCTGCTTAGGACCATTGTTGCTGTCAAGATTATCTAAAGTTATAAGCGACACAGTCAAAAAATAATTTCTTATGCTGATGACTCTGTTATTATTGAAGGCAATGATACAAGACCTGGGCTTGAGAATACCGTCAATGCCAGCATTTCCCACTTTACTGCAGCCTGTAGTGATTTACATCTGTCAGTTATGTGATGAAAAGTCTGCTTGAATGCTTTTTGTAAAATATACATCAAGTAAGCGTCGACTTATTCTTAAACTCCAAGGTATGAGCATATCTGTTAAGGATAATTTATTGGGATTTTATCTTGACAGTAGATTCTATTTGTTGGAGCATCTCGATATAAAATAAAAGATTTTAGTTGTAATATCCAAAACACAAGAATTCGAGGTAAAGGATTACCACTTGAGTTTCTAAAAATTTGGTACAATTCAGTGTTAAAGAAACAGATTACTTATGGTTACGAAGTTTGGTTTAAGTTGTTCTTAACTGCTCTGCTCAATAAGTGCAAAACGTTTTGACACATTCACAAATTTATTTTTTAACGGAATGATATAAAAGTGGAAAGCCTGACCATGGAAATCATTTGGGATCGAACTGTTTTTTCCATTTTCTGATCAATCAATTACTTGTTGAGTTATAAGCGATTTTGATCACGTGACAAACTCGTTTTACAACCTTTCTTGAGTGCCCATTCTTCCTTGACGCGGAAATTCGATTCAAAACGCTTAATTTGACACTATTTTCTGAAAGATCTATTGCGTTTGCAAAAACACGGAAAAAACAGCTCGGTGACATAGTTTCTGAAGAACAACACTTGCTAGTTTCATGCATTTCCGAACAAAAATAAATTAAAACTTATGTCAGAAATTGCCCTTTTGGTTTGAGAACAGCCTTAAGGATTTACGGAGCCATGGAATAAGGTCCTCATGCCAAAGGCTATGTTTTTTATCTATAATTCGTGCATATCGGTCAATATTAACACAGGCACTTTATGTACTTTCGGGGGTTCCTCCAATCGAAGTAGAATTAAAACAACTGGTTTTATGTTATTATGATCAGAAAAATGATGGTCCAGATAGGATAGAAGATCTTTATGCTTCAACACATTGATTAGTGAAAAAGGTTTATACTTTTAATTATCCCTACTTTTATTATTATCATCATGTCAATTTCGTACGTTCTATTACAGAAAAGGTCTCTTTGTGCAACCATCCAGTTTTATATACAGATGGCTCTAAGATGTTGGAGCGGTTTTTGTGGTATTTTTGAAAGAAGATATTATCTTTGAGAAGAGAATTAGACTTAAATTATTTAATACGGTATACCAGGCTGAACTTACTGCCTTAGATTCTACAATTGAGTGGTGTAGAGACACATATAGTGTATTCCACATTTCTACAGACAGTTTGTCCTCAGTTCAAGCTCTTCAAAATCTTTTTCCAACGGACGAAATTCTTTTTAATATTTATACGAATTTACAACTATTGAATAATAAAATTATTAATTTTGGCTGGATTAAATCCCATGTTGGTTTCGTCGGAAATGAGCGCGCAGACTACCTTGCCAAATCAGTCATTGAGACTGGTTTATTTGATGCTGAAATAGACATTACTATCCCTGTTTTGTTTGTGATGCAGATCTATAAAAGCACACTCTCAGAAATAAAACTCTCACTTTTAACGATTCAGCAGTCCTTGAGCTGTATTTCGCAGTTTTGACGATCATTTCGTATCAACATCACGTAACTTTTAACGAAATGTAAACTCTCAAATATTTGATGAAAGTTTTCCCTCAATCATGGTCACACTCAATGTATTTTAAGGAAACAGTTGCTGTACCTCCTCAAATCTTGCGATTTCAGCAAGCAGATATTTGCTTGTTTATGTTAGTCCTGTAATAATTTATTTTAAAACAACACTTTTTAGTGCTTTTCAGAAAATACTGAAATATAGGTAGTTATTGTTTCTTCATTAGTTATTTTTTAGTTGTTAACATTTTTAGGAATGCTTATTATTATTTTTATTTTTTTATTTATATGTTGTTGTTCGTTATGTTTTAATTCGAAAATAATAAATTTCGTGTGTTCTTCAAATCCATTCAAAAAGAAAATTTGGTCAATAAAATTTCAAACTTCCAGAATATCTTTTAAAAAAAATTATTTAAGAAGTATATTCTGTTTTCAATCAAATTAAAAATAAACATAATTAATCCCTCTACCCTTTATAAACAATAAAGTGTTAAAATCTTATCCACCTACTTAAAGTGATAAAATCTCACGCAATATGCACTTCACAATTCGTTATTTGTGAGCAACAAATTAACCAGACCATATTCTAATCATTCATTGAGCAAAGAAAATTTTACTAATAAATTATTTAATCAAGCCGTATTATAATTATTCATTGACCATGAGAAAACCATGATGATAAATTGACCTGACTTAAAACTTTCAGAAATTATAGCAGCACCTATAAATTTACAATCTAACTTATAAAAATATAAACACGCAGCAGAATTCCTTACATCAATCTAAAAGCACATCTATACAAGTCCCCAATAGCGAGGTTGGAAGAGCAACGGTCTCCCACGCCAAAGGCCGCGGGTTCAAATCACCCCGAGGAAAACAAGAAGTGGATTTTTCCCCCCTGTCAATAAATACAGGAGCTACCAAACTGTTCGATAGATGACACCACCAGCCCTCTTTTGACGAAATTTATATCGTCAAGCAAGTGAAGAAAGTAATTTCATCAATTTGGCGAAATATTCACTCGGAGCATATCCCAGGAAACGGTTTCGTCAAAAACAAAGAAAATTTCGTGAAATCTGAGTATTCATTTCTGAGTGTGCAACATTATTAAAAAAAAAAAGGCAGAACGAATGGTTCAGTGATAAACGAAGAGACACGCATAGTATTATTAAAACAGACTCATTTTTGTGTTTCTCGCAAGTCAATGCCTATTTTATTTCTGCACATGGGGCATTTCGTAGTTATCTTCATAAAAGGCAAAAACGCCAAAGTGATAAATGTCTATGTGTAAACAGGTGATGTCAAACATTATCTGTTTGGAAAGTGTCCGTTGATGCCTACTTCATTTAACTTTATTCGTAACCGGACACTTAGGTGGAACATACATAACATATTGTTCTCGAAATCAAGTTATAACAAACTCAGACTTATTTACAACTAACTAAATAAACATTTTTCGTTCATAAAATATAAATTTTAATTTTTGAGATATATGCGTCTGTGACTTTTACAGTAATATTACATTTGGTAATAAGACTTTCTACTGCGGCATTTGGTGTGGATACTTTATCTTTATTTTGTTTTATGCAAAGTAGCATTTTTTCCTGACTACTTGGGATTTTGACATTTTTCTTATGTACTAAGATGAATTACGTCTCTGGTAGTATAATAGGTATTTTCTGGCTTTACTGAACATTTTGTGTTATTCTTACACTGTATTTATGAACTAAAAACAACAACTTGACTTTACCATTGATTTATTAACATCTCATATAGTCATACAGTTAAAAATGTGACTTTTTACACTGTTTCTGCATGCTTTTGTTTTCATCTTATCATAGTCATGTGCAAAATTGTAAATGACTTCAATATTTGTAAACCTTTGCATGTTTTTATTGTCATTTTTCAGTCACCTTTCATTGGCGTAAATGATTTTAGACTTTGCTTTATTTTAACCATTTTTCTGGCGCCAGGGTGCTCTTTGTGAGTTTTACTTTTATTATCTGTCACTATATTTCTGGGGCTAATCCCCTGCTGTGGTTTTGCTGGTCGCAGAGGGTACTTTTCTGTCAGGGGTTCATGCCTATGCCATTTTTGGTTGGCTCCCTGGCAGAGTGATCCTGATCCTATAAAGTCATCATACGAATTGGATATTTCCAACTCAGCGAAAAAATGCCCAAACCGGGACTCGAACCCAGATCTTTGGCTCGCATTGCCAGTATATTTCGCTTAGATAACCTTATTGGTAAACAACATCTGGTTTGCCATGTAGACAGCTCAACAGAATAAACCGCAGATAAAGGAATTCCATATAAACGATGGGTACGTAGATATCTCGCCGATTGTCAGCCCAGGGAGCTTAAACGGTAGAGCATTGGCAATGTAAGCCAAGGATCCGGGTTCCAGTCCCGGTTTGAGCTTTTTTCGCTCAGTTGGAAATGTTCAATTCGTATGATGACCTTACCAATCAGTATGATCGTGTTAAAAATAGTAGTAGATCTGTAAAAGTTCTTTGCTGCATAATTTGACCAGAGCTGTGGTTCTCTTGTTGTATTTGATGTCTGATATATGTTCTTTGATTCTACTTTTAAGTTTTCTGCTTGTCATACCTATATAAAACTGCATTGTTCCATCTTCTTTGGTGAAAGGTATTTCATATACTCCTCATAAGACCTGATAAGAAAATGGAACAATGCAGTTTTATATAGGTATGGCAAGCAGAAAACTTAAAACTAGAATCACAGAACATATAGCAAACATCAAATACAACAAGAGAACAACAGCTTTGGCCAGATTACTCAACAAAGAACGTTTACAGATCGATTTAAAAAATAGCAGAATAATTTATCCGTCAAATTTTATTTATAATTCATTATCCAGGTATCAATAGAGGTATGTTTACGCAGCAAGAATATTTGCAATCATTCAGTGTTCCTTGAGTTACCTAAAATTTGGAAGGAGATGCTATGCAGGTTTACTAACAATAGTAGAAATTAATTCACGCTTACAATTATCCAATTTCATTTTATTTTATGTTTGCACTGATTTTCAATATGCATGAGGTCTCGTGACATTATTTACCAAGTTCTTGTTTTAAAATAATTCTGCGAAAATATTTCTATCAAGAATGATTTTGAAAATGTCACCGATTGTGCGAAGAAAAGTACGTTAATCTAAATAAAGGTATTTTATCACTTTTATAGCATTTGTTTTAGCTTAGTTTGTTTCATTATAAGTGATTATCATACATATTTTTATATGATATTCATTTTTTAAATAAAATAACGCAATGGAGATGCTGAACATGCCATGTATGGTGTTTCTAGTTAAAAGTTAAAATGTATAGATGGCAGCACCAAACCTTTTCTCCCGAATTCATGATAAATAAGTATCAGAGCAAATAGTATGTTCTGTTTTATGATGTCCTGTATACGGTGACGTGTGTTTGTTTTGCTAAGTGTTAATTAAATGTTTAATATGTATTTGTGCTGCATCTTCATTTATAGTTGTGATAATTATTAAGTAATTATAAAATCACTTTATTGAAAACGAGGAAAATAAAATGTGTATTTTTACCAGAAAAATTCTACCGAAAATAATAATTGGGCCGAGGAAAATGGCTCAACTTCTGTTTTCACTTTTCTACTGTTGTTTGTAATACTTGAATGTGCTGATAGTACGTCATCATCTTCTACAGCATTTTTGGGGGGTGGTAAGTGACAACTTACATTTACATTTTTATTTTCTGTTGCATTTCAAAAATAAAAATGTTTATAAGTTTCAAAGAAGTTGATGATATAATTGAATCGTTCACAACCTACGTAAAGATGCTGGAACAAAATTTCCTTTTACATGACATTAAAGAAGAGAAAAAAGTTCCGGCTATTATATCTTGTACGGGACCGAAATTGTATAATTTATTGTATGATCTATGCGTACCTAAAGATTTTGAATCTTTGAAATATGCTTAAGCACTTAAGTCCCGCCACCAACAAATTTATTGAGCGTATTAAACTTAGAAAATGTTTTCAAGATGAAAATGAGTCAATTCGAGATGCTACTGCTAGATTAAAAAAGATTACGACCTTTTGTTCATGTACAGGTGATGCTTTAAATGAAAATTTACTTGAGCAATTTCTGCGCTGTCTGAAAAATGAAAATATTCAGAATAAATTAATTACTCGATTACTCAAGTTGATGACTTAACTTTTGAAAAAGCTGTTGAGAAAGCTTTAGCTTTATACCACGTAGATATTGAAATTTCAAAAATTAAACATAAAAATTTCAATGTATATAAAATTTCAAGTACTAAAAATGTGCAACTAAAGAAATTATAAAATTGTTCTCAAAAACAGAGTATCAACAACCATGTAAATACTACACATTCTGACGTGAATAAAGGTAAACTAAAGTGTTATAGATGTGCAAATTCCTCACATTTAGCATATGTACCTAGATTTATAAATTTTAATTGCAACCTGTGTAAAAAGAAATGCCACTTAAGCAAAGTGTGTAGATTTTTCCTGCAGATGTTCAGTTAAAAACTGCAACTTTTGAAATATTTAAACCTGTAGGTTATATTGGAGTGAAGGTTACTTATGAAAATAAATCAAAAAATGTAAAGTTGTATCTGATAAAAGCAGGTAATTTCTCATTATTATTTGGCAGAGATTGGGTGTCTGAATGTGATATTTTCCCCATAATTTAAAAATCTACCTATGTAAATGGAATTGTACATTATTCTGATAAATTACAAGCTTTGTTACATGATTTTTCTTATTTGTTTATTGATTAGGCTGGGAAAATAAAAGGACTGAAAGCAGAATTTTCTCTTGAAAAAGATGCTACACCCATATTTTGCAAAGCTAGGACTGTCACTTATGCATTACGTGCAGCAGCCAATGAAGCATTACAGAGATTTCAAGACGAAGGTATTATTAAACCAGTTACTAATAGCAAGTGGGCAACTCCTATAGTTCCAGCGTTAAGCCTGATAGGGAAATTCGTTTATGTACTGACTTTAAAGTAACTTTAAATAAATTTCTAAAAGTTGAAAAGTATCCTTTACCTAAGATAGAAGGTAATGTTAGCTACATTAGGTGGTTTTTCACATTTTAAGAAAACTGATTTAAATCAAGCATATCTTCAGTTACTGTAGATTAAAAGTCCCGAGAATTATTGACCATTAATACACTAAAAGGATTATTCAAATTCCTTAAGTTACCCATGGGTCTTACTAGTTCCCCTGCTTTTTGGCAAAGAAAAATTGAGCTTATTTTAAGTGGAATTGATGGAGTTACAATTTTTATAGATGATATTGGAGTTACTGGTAAAACCGATGAAATTTATTTAAAACGATTAAAGCAAGTATTAGAAAGATTAAGGGAATATAATATTTGGATAAATAAATAAAAATCTTTCTTTATGGCAGATGAGATTAGTTATTGTGGGTATAAAGTTGATAAACATAGCATTCATAAAACACAAGATAAAATTGAGGCTATTTTAAATGCTCCAAGACCAGTAAATGTATCCAAGGTTAAAGCTTTTCTAGGCCTAGTTACATATTATGCTAAGTTTGTGCCAAACTTGTCCTCAATTGCACATCCTTTAACCCCTTAACCTACGATTTACTTTTAACAGCTCTACGGTTTGGCAAATCCACAGCTACCGCTAAAATTTAATAGAGATTTTCGCCTTGTTTAATCATGGAATTTCGACGATTAAATTAAACTATATTTACTGTGAAATTTTAGTGGTAAGAAGAATTAACATTTGGCTCGATCATCGTACGCGGGCTATGCCCGTCATTGTAAGTTAAGGGGTTAAATAATTTGCTTAAAAAAAAATGTGAAGTTTAGTTGGTCTTCTAAGTGTGAACAAGCATTTCAAAGTATAAAAAGAGAAATTACTTCTGACAGGGTTCTTACTCACTTTAATTCTAAATTACCTTTAGTTTTAGTTACTGATATTTCTCCTTAGGATATCTCTGCCTGCAGCTCTTTCGCATGTGATGCCAGATAACACTGAAAAGCCTATTGGGTTTGTGTCCAGAACGTTGATTAGTGCAGAAAAACTCTATAGTCAAATTGATAAAGACGCACTGGCTATAATTTTTGGTTTGAAAATTTTTTTTTAATATTTGTATGGTAACAGATTTAGTACATTATTTACTTTTACTCTGATGTCAAAATATCAAGATATAATTCTTATATGCGTAAAATACTTTTCTACTTGGTATGATGCAATGTTAATTTTCAATGCAGTTGAATTTAGATAAATATATCAACAGTTGGCGAAACAGTTGAATAGTATTTGAGGGTATTCGGGTTCAACAGTATTTGAGTCTCCAGTAATAAAATACTTAACCCCTTCGGGACGATCGTCTTTTACAGGATTTTTAATATTTTATCATCGGTTTTTGAAAGCAGAAATTTTGGCCTAATCGAATCCAGAAAATGCTCAGATTAAATAAGGCAAAATTTACATTAAAAATTTACTGGTGAGAATAATCACGGATTCTGAGCATCTTATGTGGCACGTATACCGGTCGCTCGTCCCCAAGAGGCTAATACCTAGTTTTAGGAGTGAGTGTCGAAGATGCATGAGTTCGTACGAAGGAAAAAGTCTATCTGCAGAGAAATCTCTGCTCTTAAGAGGAAAAGTAAAAGTGCAAAATGCAGGAAAAATTTGATTGGACGAGACCCGGAAGCCCCGCCCTCTCAAGATCTAGAGAAGTAAGAAAGAATGAAAGACAGACGATAATTAAGTTTTAACGAAAGAGAAGTCTAGGATTTGAATTTGGACTAAAATATAAAGAAAGTAAAGATAAGTTTCGCAAAAGTTCCAATGTCGAATAGCAAAGGAAGCCGCCCAAGACCCCAAGGCAAAACTGCATATGTACTAAGCGTACAATGTCAATACTGGAATCTGGAATACATTGACACAGCTGCGCCATCTGGTGGACGGGTGAATAATGCAAATAAGTGGGTTTTCAGTATGACATCATATGACAGAATTTCTACTATCTACGCATTTCTTGCGCATATTTCCTAATTTTTTGTGTAACTGTTTATTTACTAATTCTGTCAACATTTCATTGTAGTACATTGTTGTGTTATTTCAGAAATGTTGATACATGCTAAAAATGAATAAAATATGAACAGCTGTGACATGAAAGTTTTTTTTTTTACTTTTAATTAGAATTGCCATATTTTAATTCCATAGATATTAGTTCCTAACATTACGTTATTTATGTTATTTTAACAATATTGTATATTTTAACAATGCTGTATTCATATGTGCTGAAAGTTAACCGTTTATTGGAATGTTACCCGTCCTTGATAATTTTTTTCTTAGAGGGAATTTTTTTTTATTATTATTATCATATTCCGTGAAAGATTTCTTCCTTTTTTTTAGTTTGAATATTTAATGCAGTTCTTCCATGGATGTTTCAGAAGTCCGTTATTATCTATGTATGTTTTATAAAAATGCCTGTAGTCAAATTTTATTTTCATTTGTGGCCAGTTAAAAATTTTTACCCATATCCCAAAATATGAAATGCTGCTTCGCAATTTGGGTTATTAATATACAAATCTTGTTACATTTATTAAATCTTAGTAAAATACTTTCTTTTCAATGCATCTTTACTTCATAACAATAATCATTAAAGTACTTTCTATTTAATTTAATCTTTACTCACTTATGGAAGATGAATCTTGTTTACCAGATTTTTCAAAATATTTTTATTACAGTTTGTTTTGATAAAATTATGTACATTTAAAAAAAAAAAAAATAGTCTCAATATCATTTTAATTTCGGGAGAAAAGCACTAATGCTACGAAAGCATTACTACCTTTTGTCCTTAAACTAAAATGACATTGCGACTTTTTTTAAGTATACATATTTTTATCAAAACAAGCTGTAACAAAAATATTTTGCAATACATCTGGTAAAAGAGATTCATCTTCTGTGAGTAAGTAACAATCTGAAACTGGTAACTGAATTTTTAACAGGGATTCTCTAAATGGCTTTGTATGTTTAAAAAAAAAAAAAATGTAATCTGGCAATTTTAGGAAAATTATTGACGTTATTGCCTAGACTCGCAAAATATGTAAACAAATAAATGAACAACTCTTGCTCGTTTAATAGTACAACATTTAATGCATGCATTTTAAATTAAAGTGATTTCGAATATAAAATGAAATGAATTTTAAATTAAATGAATGAAATATTTGTAAGTTAAATTAGATGAGTGCAATGAAATTAAGAGAATATTAAAAATTTATCGTTTGCGCTTGATAAACTAACAAAAGGACTTAAAATTGAATATTTTATTTATAATTAAATTTTGTACATATTCTAAACATTCAAAAACTTTGTATTCTCATCGGGAATACAACCGTGTATATCATTTCTTATAACTTTAGCACATCAAGAATTGAGTAAAAAATGAGACTACAAAATTCTATCTTTACACATTAACTACTTATTAATTTTTATGCGTCATTTTTCATTTCATTAAAAGAAAATAATTGAAATCGAGCGTAATTAAATCAACAACATTTGATAATATATATTAAATAATATATCTTTTTTAATAAATTAAAGTTAAAATACGTAACTAACTTATTTAACTCTTTGGAAAATGACAGATATGAATTCTATAAGAAAAAGAATTTTCTTACAATTTTGAAAACTACAGTTATTCGATGGCCAACATTTTGCCATTTTAACAAATAATATTAGTTCTAAAAAGAACTATTTTTATTTAAATAATTAACTATAAAAAATAAGTCAAAAACACGAATAAAAATTAATAGAATATTCGGAGTATTTCAGAGAATACTGTCAGAATATAAATGCTACAAACAAATGAAAACACGACGTTTGCGTTTGCGCAGTTATTTCATAGATGCGCAATTAATAGATTATCCATAATGAAGAAAACAGTTAGGCATCTTTCTGTAGTTCATCCCGTCCGCAACGTGGCGTGCGACCTTGATTGATGTTACCTCTCCCATTTAAGATAGGACGCTTACTTATATCGTTTTACCCCAAGATCTTAAAAACAAAAGCCCTTTTCAGGAACCATACATTTAAAACTACAAGTTAATCAAATGTTACGCTTTTATATTAGGACGAAAATTTCTATTAAATTTTTGTGGTGATAAAAAGAATAAAAGTTGGCAGCTATGCCTTTATAGGTAGTCGCAATTATTCAGGATTACGGTAATGAGGTTTACGCGAGTCTCAGTATGCAATACTTTTTCTGAAATCCAAACTCGTAACTGTCATATGCTTAGCAGATCATTTTCATTTGAGAAACACTTTGGACAAAGTAAATGAAGAGGCAAGGGACTCTTCGTCTCTTCCCCATAAATTCTAAGATGCATAAATGCTAAGGTGCATAAAAATATTCTGTATGAGATTTTTATGCAAATATTACATCATTTAAGTTAAAGCTGTAAATCCTTTCTCAGGAAAATGAGTAAAAATTAATGATACTTTTTTTTTAAATTCGCGTACTTAAAGTGGAAAATCTCATCTGTATAACAATTTCATCTTCTCTGACCACATGAATTACGTGACTCATTTCCATCAAGATATAATTCCATGTTTTTATTATTATTATTATTATTATTATCATCACCTTTATCATCATTGGTGATCCAATGTTGTGTTATCAATTTCTGGAGTATGAAAGTTGTATCAACCCCCCAAATGTCATAGTCGGATTCTGTCTATTAGATGCGACAAAAGAAGGTGGTGAAAAGAATGGTGAATAGCACGAATTTTTTTGTTTTCCGTTTTGTTTCTTAATTTATTTATTCGTAGAGTTCGAAATGTATGCAGTCGCATATGTGTATATGTGTTAACAGAATTATTTTGAAAATTCATTAATTGGATATTTCTATTATATTTCCTAATATATAGTACTGGAGGAAACTTTCTGTTTAATAGAAGTTTCTCGTGTTGTTTTAAGAATGCCTGCGGGAAAACTGAGCAGTGAATGTTTCATCCAAATGTGGAATAAGAAATACCCTTAAGAATTTCTACCTATGGTAAAACATTCATTATGCACTTATACTAAAAGTAGGAGAATTGTATACATTATTTTTAAAAAATCCAGTTTTACCGAATGTGGGCAGTCACTGTAAAAATGTTTAAATATGGACTTAATCTTCTCAACCCTTTGCAATATCTTAAATACTGCAGATTAAACGAATTATTCTTGAGAGAGAAATGGATTTGACCATTCACGGATTTTATTAGGTGTCGGTTCCTTACGCCAGAAACTGAAAAATGTTAGAAAAAAATACACATACTTTGTTATTTTTGTGTATTTTAAAATATACTGAAAATATGTATTGGAAAAATCTCTCTATTCTAAAAAAAAGTAACTAACGCTGTCACCGCCGCCGGTTTTGAATTTTTTGTGACCGGAGGTCTTTCTTCGTTAATACTAAGCAAAATGTTGCATACAAAAATATAAAAATCCGTGGTATTATAGAGAAATGTTTGATAAACACGCTGATGCAGACAGTTTTCAAATCGAAGAATTATTTTAAGAGACATTTAATGCTAAAGTTGGACAAAATCGTTCCATTAAAAAAGTTATATAGGAGCAAAAACTGTACATGGAAATTTAATCATTTTTAGATCATTTTATGCGTCAGAATTTTCCAGTGTGCAGACTGCATTTAGTTTTTTAATTTGACTCATTTTTTGATGTTTTATTTCTATTTTAAATTCAAATTTTCAGCATTTCGAGAGATATTTTTTACATATTTTAGAAAATGGTATTAATTTAAACTGTTACCAACTGTATAAACAGCGCAAACAATAATGTTTGCTTCAAATTAAAAATTTATTTACACGTGACTATTATGAACAGAAAAAAACATTTGGAATTAGAATTAAATAATTATGTATAAAAAGCAGAAACTTATTAAAAATTACGTCATAAAAACTATACTTACACGTGAATTTTAAAAGAGAAAGAATGTTGTAAAATAATAAATTCATTAACATGCGTTAGAAGTCTTAAATAAGAGAAATTACGTCACATTTATGTCACATTACGCATTACGCAAAATGAACAAAAAATAATTTTGCAAAACAGTTTAAATTTAAAAATTGCGCGAGACATTTATTTGATGTTTTAGATGATATTTTCAACTATTTTTATTAGGACAGCGCAAATAATATTTCATTTCTAACAAAAGTATTTTCACGTGAATATTTAAAGGAGAAAGAAAAGTTTGGTGAAAATTACGTCAGATTTAAAACGATATTATTTAAAGTGTCTTATTAAAAAAAAAAAAAAAAAAAAAAAAAAAAAATTATTTTCGCTTTGCTAAAAAATACCGGGAGACAAAGACTGTTTAATTCATTTTACATTAGCTTATTTTGAAATGTTTAACTGATTTTATTTAATCAAAGACGGAAACAGCCATTGTATCTTTTAACAGCAGCTGATTTGGCTTTAAAATTCCCCAATCAAAGAGAAATGAATAAGAAACCCATTTATAGGGAGATCGCCACTGTTTTTTAACTTATAATTCAATCTTCCGAAATCTTTTTAAAGCCGATCAAATTAGCGTGCTTTTAGAGTCTGCGGTGTCTGAATGGGGGTTGGCGAGCGTAGCTCGTAGGGTCAGCGCCGCTTAGTGTAACAAAAAATACTAAATTTAAAGGAAAAATAATCGATAGCATATATACCTTTTTCTTTAATTTGCAATCGAGCTGCCTAACTGTGCTCTTCAGTCAGTTAGAGGGGGGAAATATTTCAATAACGTAATAATTCTTTCATGACATGAGCAGAGTTATTTTATTTTATTTTATTTTTAGACAACTGCATATACAAAAGAAAAAAAAAGTATTTTGTATTGTGATTTGAAAAGAACCTGTGTTTTGTGTATATGCACATAAAAGTACAAAATTAAAACTCATTAAGTATGGTCAGATATTTACACATATTTTATTCATGTAATTTAATATTAATACAAACTGGATTTTAAGTTTTTCATATAGACATTTTATACACACACGAACCTTGAATCTACAAAAGTTTTATATTTTTCCAGTTTCTGCTATTTTTGCAGCATTGTAAATTTTCTATCTTTGCCAGAAAATCTGCATTATATTCTTTCTCTGAATATCCATAAAATTATTCTCATAAAAACAAGTCAAAATCATTCTCACAGTTTTTGATTGATTTCTTGAAGTACTTGGAAAAATGATTCAAGTCCGGCAAGCTCCAGCTCGCTCTTCTTTTGGATTGAAGATCGTGAATTTTAATTACAAAATTTCTTTCTATGTACAAGGCGAAGTCATACAAAATTATTACTGTCTTTTTATGACTTCATAGTAGTTGGCATTTTGAAGATTTATATATCACCAGTGATTTGAAGGGGAAAGAGGTATCTGTTCTTGTGCATTTTAGAACAGAACTTCGTTTTGTCCCCTTCGTACATTTTTTCCTTTCTCTTATTTTACAAGTTTAAAAGAAAATCTTATTTCTCATAAATGAAATCTTAAATTTCCTTTTTCAGTTTTAAATGTTCAACTTTTTAGTAAAAGGGGTATTTCTTTTAGAATATTGTTCTTAAAACAATGTTGTGAACTATTCAACTCGAGAAGGAAGTGTAAAAACTGAAAGCAAATAGGTCTGATTTATATTGTCTGTAACCTACACTTAATGTAATCGAATTTCGACATCACCTAGTCCTTTAAATTAGTTTTCTTTTCCATATTTCATAAAAAAGTAAAGAAAAAAAAAGAAAAACAGAAACAAAAAGAATAGCGTCACTTTAAGAAATTAAAGGTGGTTTCGTGAAGAAATATTCCTAAAAATGTGTTTATTGTGGCTAGAATTCATTTCTTTATCAATTTTTTACGAAACATCATTTATGTTTAAGCAATTTAATTTTCCTGAATTTAAGCAAGTCAATAAAATTGCTTAATCAATTTTTTCCTGAAATATCATTTTTTAACCCCTATTCTCGAATAGTAATTTTTGCCTTATTTAATCACAGAATAAATAAGACGAAGAGTACTATCCAGAAATGGTAGTCTTACTATTCAAATTCTGGAATACAGTCACTTCTGCGTCATAACTCTTTTTCACATATAATATGGAGAACTTTAAAAATTGAATATTTCTCTGCATATGCATATCGTTCAACTTAAAATTTCATCAGATTACGTAAGGAAATCGTTTTAAAGTTCAAATATAAAATGCAAGAAATAAAAAATTTCATTTATGATAAGTATTATGTGCGTAAACATTTCTTGACACACTTATATTACTATATTTTGATCACTCTTAACTGTCACTTGTTTTGCAGCTCTTTGAAAAAGTCGCAACACAGGCAACAATCCTTTGAAGTCTACTCGACGTTCGGGCGGCCACAAACTGATGAAGATGAATTTTTGATGATGACTGGATGAAACATCCGAGAGTTTCATTGCATAATAAAAATTTATATTCAGTATATTTCAGCTTCTTCAACACTCAGAGACATTTAACATGCCACTATACTTGTTGTATTCTTCCACAATACCAGTGAGAAATATTTCCCATTGAGGTGGGTTTTGAGTTTTGAGGCAGTGGTGGCAGAACAGAGAATTAAAACATGCTAATGGTAAAAATGGTACAAACAGAGCAAGCGACAGATTGATTGCTACCTGTAGTGTTGACAAAAATACGGCTTCCCTTACGATTCCTACCCATGCATATATTGTATATGAAATCATATAAGGTGGTCCCTGAAAGGATCTCCTCCTGCTTAGGGCCCGGTACATCTGCTATACCATTTGTACCCCTTGTGAAGAATCCAATGGGATTCACAAAAAAGGTCCCATATATTTTCAAATGAGAACTCTAGATAGGAAAAGCAATGTATAAGCATAACAGCTCAAAATATTTCTAAGTCTCAAGGTTCTGCCGGAAATGATAAAAAGAATCAATCCATCTAAACCAATCTTAAAGGTTGACGGAAAAGTAGAACGGCATGAAAAAAATAGGAGTTATGGAATTCCTTTTAAGTAGCAACTTTGCCGATATTTTCCCAGGACAATTTAAAAATGAAACTAGATGCGAAATTTTCTCACGCTAGCAGAGAGGGTCTCTCTTGACCAATGATATCGAAGTTTGTTAGTGATATCATTCAACCTAGGCTCTGAGTGGGCCGACAGATAGCCTTTGTTTTAGGAAGGTGAATTTGAACGAACAGAGAAAGGAGGGAGATGCGTTTTTGAATCCCAAGGAGAGAGCTGCTCTCTGAGTTGGGAGTTGAGTTTTCGGATAGATCCGAAGGGCTAGAGGAACCTGCCGTTTCGGGCTGGGTAAGATTTCTCCAGTGTAAACCGCGAGATATTGTGTAGTTGACAAGGACTGATATACACCAGAAAACAGAGGTAGCTGTTTCTTACCAGACTATCGTGACAAGATTTTGGATTTGTATCGAGAAAGAAGCTAATAGAAATTGAATGTTAATCTTATACACTGAACATTAAGTCTTTAATGAACATTGTCATCAGCTGAAAGTACCCATAAATATAATGTAGTTGTAAATACAAGAAATTAATCAAGAAATATTCATTTATCTTATGCATTTAAATAAATTGTTTGATTTAATTATTACTTGGGCCTCCGCTTGACTGAAGTTCCACGCTACCACTTCCACATGTTAGTCGAAGGTTTTACACCCTTTTCTTGTCCACAAGCCTGAGTTAGTGATTTCGAAATTAAGGATAACTTTGTTAAAGAAATTTCGTATCAAATATAAAACGATAATTGAAAAAGAAAAGCCTTATTTAATACGACGTAAGCCCGCATATAACAAACACAAATCTTGTGAACCCGAAGATAAATTTGTAGTTTTGCTTTGATTTTCAAATAACATGTTTTATGACGTGCTGTTCCTGAACTACCGTTGATACTGAATGAAACATGTCGCATGGATGCGTTTTATTGTTGTCATTTGTTTTTATTGTTCAATTTGGTTACGTTAAACCTCGAAATAAAGGTTAATACGAACTTACAGTTTAGACATTCTGTCAGTTTAGCATCTTAAAATTACATTGAACGTTTATATCTAGTTATAGTCAATACGATTTAAAGTCATCTTTAGTTATTCCCTTATTTTCATTGTAGTTCCTCTTAAACTGAATTTGAGAACTATGTTTTAACATTTTGATGCACTCGCTTTTTATCTTTATTATATCAAGAAAAATGTCTTAGGACGATTACAAATATTGACATTTTATTAAATGGATGCAATACTGTATTTCAATGAGAAAAAAGTACATCCTTTTTCGTGTTACATGTATATTTTTATCTGTCTGCATGTCGATATTTTGTTTGCATTTTGGAATTATGACGTAACTTTTTTGTTTCATAGATTTTATTTATTTATTTATTTATTTTATTCAGTGTTTTTTGCATTACAGTTGAATGTTTTCATATTTGATACATATTGCCCTACCCCACTTTTTTTTCTTTTTTTCTTGTAAAATGACTTTAGGTAACTAGCCTTTTTATTATTATTATTATTATTATTATTATTAAAACATCTTAAAGATGAAATACAAAGTTTCTAAGCGTCTTTGACTTATTGTAGAAAAAATAAATAAAAAAAAACAGATGCATTTTAAGGATGACTCAAATTGAAATATGATCAAATCATATAATAAAGGATTAAAATAGTTGCTTATTAACTTAACATTTTCTAGACATGCGTCGAAAATGACGAAATATCGTTTTCGTAAATGAAAAAAAAAAAAAATGTTGACGCCTTTCCACATTACGTGAAATATTTTACAGTAAAAAATATAAAATATCTTACTCATCCCATAAATTTTATAAAGTTAATTTTTATTGCAATTCCTTCATAATGCGTTACATACATTATAAATAATGCATGAAAAGTCTGTTCTGTAACCACTGCTCAATAAATCGTTTTCTCCGTGGACTATTCCCAAGACCACGGAGGCAAGGAAAACATCATCTTCGACGGAATAATAGTCATTAGGACGCCTTCACACGCAGATGACATATTTGATGGATTTTCCGTTTAAAATCTACAAATTATTTTAGAAACGCGAAATTGGTCATCATTCACTCGTCGGACTCGAGAGTTCGGAGGGTGTGCCAGGGATGTGTGACGACGAGAGGTTACTGGGAGGCTGATGTAAGGAGTGATCGTCGGACAGGTACGCCAGGGGATGCGGTGCACCATGAACACCCGGAGGGAGAACGTGGTGGTCTGGACCAGGATCGCCGTACCCATGCATCTGAAAATGAAAAAAAGGAAACTATTTTAGTTACATTACTTTTAAAACATTATTATTATTATTATTATTACTAATCTTTCTTATCATAATTAGCATTAGTTCTATGTTACCGTGGCTAACAAAGATAATTCGTTCTAGAATCACACTCCTTAACCAAAACACAATTTCCCCGTCCAATGAAAATGCAATGGGGTTTCGTTACGATAGAGCCTGTATCCAATAAAGCATTCATTAGATTCATTAGCCGAATCAAACTTCGTTAGCCCAGTCAAAATAACAGGGAAAACTATCTTCGTTAGCTGAGGTACCGCTGTATTATTATCCTTATTAGTATTATTATTACTTCTATCTTTAATATCTTTTTATCATAAGACATAACTGTAATTCCCACTTTTATTATTATTGTTACTATCATTAGTTATAATCATCATTATTATTATCCTTTAAGGCACTTCCAGATTTTTTTAAAGGCAGTATAAGTAACGTAAATTAGAAGTGTCAAAGTTTTGACCAAATTCAAACGAGCTACATTGTGATGTAAACCATATAAATGTATGCACTGACATTAAATTAATACGTATTTACTTTATATTAACATTTGTATTTATTTTAGTTTAAGTTATTCTATTAACGATTTATTATGCTGTTAATGAAATATACCGTAGATGGTTCTTTTACCTTTTTATTACGCATTAAATATTACAGTTATGATTCCCCGTTTAATCAAATAACCCGCTTAATCGAATATTATTTCTGGAACCGCCAATATTCATTTAAACGGTGACGAGTGTATATTTTTTAGCGCTGATTCGAAAATGACCTTCATTTTTAACTATCAAGTCAGGATTTTTTGCAAATCGTAAATTTCAAAGTCAATAAATAGCAAAATTCTGATACTTATAAAATAGATGTGATGGTTGTGTTTTTTAAATTTTGATAATTGATTTTTATGTACTTTTTAGCACTAAATCTGAAAATAACCTTCATTTTTAACCATCGCTTCAAAAATTTTTGAAAATCGTAAATTTCAAAGTTAAAAAGTAAAAAAAAAAATTGCAAAAAATCCTGACGCGATAGCAAAAAATGAAGGCCATTTTCGGATTCAGTGTTACAAAATACGTAAGAATCAATTATCAAAAGCTAGATAATTTCACACAACACAAATTTTGCAGGCTTGTGTTGTCTAACACCACAACCACTTTAATGAAAATGCGATTTTAAAAAGATATACAGAATATAAAAAGGACGAGCAATTAAAAAAAAAAAAAAAAATCATTTCTTCTAATTTTCAAAGGAAGCAAGTAAAAAGACAAACTAGTCCATTATTTTCCACACATACTTATTTTAACAAAATATTTTTCGTCGCAATGTAAAAGTAGTTAAATAAATAAAAGTAGTTAAATAAATAAAAGAATCGAGAATTCAATATAATGGTGATGATAAGGTAACATCCTGTTTAAATTGAATAAATTCCATGAACTAAAAAGCTTTACAGTTTTTGCTCTTGGACGAAAACAGAAACCGGGAAGAAGCACATCTACCATAGAATGCGCAGGGCAGAAGTCGTGCTCGAAAAATTCAAAAACACAACTTTTGCACTGTTATTACAAGCGCATTTCTCTTTCTGGAAATGCTTGAGGTTTAGGGCTTAAACACCTTGTAAGCGGCTAACAAAAGCAGGGCTTGTCAATATGTCAAGAAAATTTTCTAAAAGCTTACTCTTCCAATCTGAAGCATGATGTTCCCTTCGCTTTAAACGGAGGTCGGTGAAAAATAAATAAATAAATAAATATAGTGTTTCGGTACTTTTTGAAGGAAGCGGGATGAAGAAACTAAATGTTCCAGCTGAACCTTCTATTTGTACTTTTGTTGTTTTTTTGACTTTGCCATAGTCAAATTTGGTCTCACTTTGCTGGATATTGCCTCAAGCGAGAAAGGAATTGTTTGACCACGCTGTTCTCGAAACTTGGTGGAGGAAAATTCCTCTCGACTGTTTTTGCCTAAAGGGAGGAGGAGGGGGAGAAACATTTTTTATGAAAATATTTTTCCTAGGGATATTTCTGCGAAATCCAGTCGAATGGGTATGAGTTGAGGATTGTTGATCTGACTTACAACCTATGCTTCTTTTGTTATCCTCCAAAGGGAGTTTAGCATAAGAAGATATTTATTTATTTTACAACAAGAATGTGTCATTTAGTACGATTTTGATGCCTCGGTGAAGCAAGCGTTTGACAATGAATTTGACTTCTGTAAACAAGAATATGTCAGAGATATCACTTTAAAATGATAGAAACATATAAGAATTTTACGTTTTATGGATATGTCTCGATATGTTCGTATTTCATTTGTTAAATCATTATAAAACAAAATGTACTGAGCTAAGTAATTATAAAATAAAGTATGGACTTCCATGTACAAAATAATTTTATTTATAAATTTTAGTTTATTTATCTTTAATTAATATGACTTTTAATTGACTTCGTTAACAGGAAATTTTATAATTCAGCAACACATATACGTTTTGCATACACACACACATGTATAAACACAAAAGGAAAGAGAGTTGACCCCCCTGCCCCACTCCCACACACACTTCTTCGTAATTACGCTATTTGTAAAAATTTAAACTCATAGGAGAAAATGAAGAAATATCAAAAATGAATTATGCTTCCGGTCATGCGTTTTTTTTATATAGTTACATAAACCGCTAATTAATAATTTAGTGTAGGCCTCGTTTTCATAATGGTTTTCTCAGGAACATTTTCGGCTATTTAAGACAAAAGCATAGGGTGAAAATAACGTTTATATCACTTATCTTCATTACACATATACTCACGCGCGTGTGTGTGTGTGTTTGATGAACAAAACTGACCACGTTGCTTTAGAATCCAAAATGAACGAGATACTGTATAATACGCACAAGCGAAAATGGCCAAACTAAGAAAATAATGCTCGAATGCAACAAAATCTGTACCGATGGAAATTTTCATTCTCAGTTTGAAGCGAAACTTAGAAGTAATTTTAAGGCTGTAAAATGTAGAAATTGAAATTTTATGTATAAATATATTCATTTTGGGTCCTCTATTATCTATAAAATTTTGCTAGGTATTTTGGAAACACTCTGTATATACATATATATTTAATCTTTAATGCCTTTTTAATTCCTTGTTTCTAATGATATGCTTATATATTTTTAAAATTTGTCATGGTTAAAACTTGATTTTTAATTTGCATAAAACTTCATTCATAATTTCTATATTCTCAATTGTAGATGGTCATTTGTAATGGTTCATAATGGTTATATATATATATTTATGTATGTGGGTGTGTGTACAATTTCCGGATTCCCATTCTATTATAACCAGATTATTTCTCTCCTACCTCCCAGCGAATAAAAAAAAAAAATTGAAACCATAACACAAAATAATTTTTTAAACCATTAAAAAAACCAAAAATTACTACTATAACGGATTGAAATTAAAGATTTCGGGAAGAAAAAAACCCTGAAATTTCCTTGAAAAGTAATTTTTCTGTTTTATTTGTTATACAGCCGTAAGGAATAAAAATGCACGGGTAAGAATAATTGGAATCCCTTTCTCTCTCTCTTCTTTTTAAAGATTTTTTTTTTTTTTTTTATCTCGGAAGAATAATAAATAAAAATATCTGATTGTGCCCGAACATGCATCCATAACCGATGACAAATATCAACAAACAAACGTAAAAAAGAAGTAAAAAGTAAAAAAAAAAACTACCCCCGGAAAGAAAAAGATAGGGAGATCATAGGCAAAAGCGATGCAATAAAGTTGTTTCGTTTTTTGCATTCATTGTAGACAACATGGCAACGTAGACGTCTGTTGGGGTAAAAAAGCGGAGATACGCAAAAAAGTAGAAGTAAAACAAAAAAGGAGGGAAAAGATATAGAGCCACATAGCTGCTGCTCTCTACTAAAAAGAGGGGAAAGACAGAAAAAGCCAGAGGGAAAAAAATAGAGGGAGGGGATAGAGCCTGGAATATGTCAGAATGCAATCGATGAAGGTAGAACGCCACGTTCTTTTCTCGATGCCAAAAAGCTTCCTTCAAACGAGTTCCAGTTTTTTTTTTCTTTCCTTCTCATTCCTGTTTTTTCCCCGTTTATTTTTTCCCGTTTTTCTTCGGGCGTGGTGCGCTAAGAAATTTTTCTTTCAAATCAAATGAAGAAAAAAAAAGAAAAACGCTTCTTTTCTCCGTATATATAGGCATCTTTTCTTATAGTTAATTTTTTTTTCTTTCCCTTCATCCGAACGAAGGTTTTTATTATTTTTTTTCTTTTGAAATAGGGAGAAGATTTTATTTTTTTGTTTTATTTTATTTTTATTTTTTTTAGTTCGTTGAAAAAGCAATGCGTTTATAAAATCTTCTATTCGAACTCTTCTCTCCACACTTCATCTTTCAAGTTCCGTTTCCATGCGATTATTTTCTTGACTAGCGATTGATTTATTATTCTCTTTAATTTTTTATTTATTTTTCCCTTGTTGACTCTAACGCTGGGTCTCATTATAATTTGACTGTTATGAAAAGCGATTTGTATTTCAAAATATTGTTCGAGAGCAAAAATGCTTAAGGAATTTAAGAGAGAAAAAGTGTTTTGTGTATGCGCATTATCTATTTTTATTTATCTATTTCTCTCTCTTTCTCTCTCTTTCTCTCTTTTCACCCAAAGCGCTTCCAAATTCTATTCAAGTGATCCATCAGTTTCCCAAAGTCGATGAATTATTCATTTCCAATATTTCTGTAGCCTTATCGTCCGTTTATTGAAATTTGGAATAAAATTTAGCCGGAATATGGTTGATGTTTTTCGATAATATTTTAAGGCACTCCGGTTTTATTAAATATTTCACTTAAGTACTTAAAGTGAATAAATTTTCACTTACTAGACAGAAGAATCAGTTTCAATATAACATTAATAATTGAAAATATTTTAGACTTCATACAAATTTATGGGAAAAAAAGTTAAAATTAAATGAAAGTTAAAATTCGAAACACGCCAAATTATGACATTTTCAGTCCAAGTCCAACTAAATGTAAAAAACCCTGTTGCACCAGGGTTACCAGTTTTCGCTCCATCTTTTATTTCGAAATTTCAAATTCATATCGGAAACTCGAAAGAAGAATTTTTATATTAAGGCTGTTCTCAAATCCAAAAGGGGAACTTTCTGACATATGTTTTAATTTATTTTTGTTCGGAAATGCATGAAACGAGCAAGTGTTGTTCTTCAGAAACTATGCACCCGAGCTGATTTTTCAGTTTTGTTTTGCAAACGCAATAGATCTTTCAGAAAATAGTGTCAAAGTAAACGTTTTGAACCGAATTTCCGTGTGATAGAAGAATAGGCACTCAAGAAAGGTTGAAAAACGAGTTTGTCACGTGATCAAAATCGCTTATAACTCAATAGGTAATTGATTGATCAGAAAATGGAAAAAACAGTCGATCCCAAATCGTTTCCATGGTCAGGCTTTCCAATTTTATATCATTCCGTTAAAAAATAAATTTGTGAATGTATCAAAACGTTTTGAGGAATGTTCGTCTTTAAATAAAACAAAAAATACTATGATTAATTTCTGGTGTAGATTCGTATTTTCTGAATAAAAATGGTAGGACAAACTAGCAACCCTGCGTTACACTATACTATATATTAGAAGAGTACGCTCTTCGGCTAACATTTTTTTTTTTCCCTTAAAAAAGTTAAATAATTTATTTACTTATTTACTTTTCTTCTGTAAAGTTTGTTAGACTTAAATTTATTATTTTTTATATAAATGCATGGGAATGAAAATTAGCCTTTAAAAAAAGAGGGGAGGGGGAGATAAGCAGTTTTACTTAACATCTAGTTTTTTTTGCTTCGTTTGGCTATGTCGTGCTTTTCAACAGTTTGAGACGGTGTAAACATTTAATCTTCTCTTAAACTTACTTATTTTAAAACTTTTTAGCCACTATCTATCAATTATACTTCATTTTTAAATTATATTCTGTCAATTTCTTACACTTTTCAAACCTCTCTTCGTCTTCTATCTCTCGAGATAAAGACACCTTTTTTCTATTCCTTTTTTAATTATATTATAGTACATCTATTGTACTATGGCAATTTTTCAGATGTGTTACGCAATTAGTCATGCACAGGAAGTGGAGTTGCAATGCAACTATATAGGTATCCCCTGAAATGTAGCACCTGTTGCCTCTTGTTACCTATACATGATATTCGTCACTTTAACCCTTTCAGAGACAATTAATTGTGTTTGTGTAATGTTGAATTCACGCCAGAATAATAATGAAAAAAAGAATTTTTAACAAGGAAAATGCAATTTTACAGCATTCTTTTCACCAAAGTTATAAAATAAAATTTAATTCAAAAAGTCTGGTATGAATCTTGTTTAGAATTAAGTGGGATGAAATATATCCCACCACCCTTGTAAGGATTAACTTAAAAAGGTGACTATTGTGATTTATTGCACTTAATATTTCACTTACATAAAGTTAATACGTTTTCACTTACTAGACAGAGAAATCAGTTTCAATATAATATTTATATCTGAAAATATTTTAGACGTCATACCAGAAAATTTATGATGAAAAAGCTAAAAATAAAAGAAAAGTTTAAATTATAGTACAATAAATGATATTCGTCACTTTAACGTAAAAAGTGACTAGTATCATTTATTGCACTTTACATGAATACAACAATTAATAGTACAATATTTATCACAGAAATCTGCAATTTAAGAAATCATACTTTTCTATAAAGAAAAAGTGGTGTTCGAAATCCTCAACTCTTGGCACTTCTAGTACAATATTGAAACTTAGTGATTAAAATCTGAAGCATATATAACTTTCGAAAGCTGATAATAAGGGGGAAATCTTTTCGATCAAGAAATTTTGGTTTTGTTCGAATTTTGCATGAACAATATTACAAATACAGAATATGAAACAAATAACGTAAGCATTACTTGCGATTTTTTTAAAAATATTAACTAAATTCTGATATAAAAGTAAAATTCAACTATTTAACCGCATCCAAATTTTATTCAAATTATCACCAGTTTCCCAAAGTCGATAATTATAATAAGTTGATTATGCATTAATTTTTATTCAGATTTGGAATAAAATTTAGCCGGGACATTTTCCTTACTAAACATGGGAGTCAGTTTCAGTAGATCAATATTTAAAATTATTTTAATACCAGAAAATTGATAGAATACAGTTAATAACTAATAAAAGTTAATAAAGCTTAATTGATGCTGTTCCACATTTTTGCATAAAACGCAACTAATATTAATATAATAATAAACAAATAGGAGTACAACGTGAATAATAATGCTTTGAAAGTCAGAACACAACATACAACTTTTGTAAACTGGTCGTAAGATGAAATCTTTGTTGATACAAAACATTTGGATTTAATTCAGATTACCTATGAGGATTTCTTATATATGTTAAAACAGAGATAAAATAAATCGCATGAACAGTGTTATTTGTAAGAGAAAATTTCGGAAAATATTAATTGTATGTGCATATATTTAAAGATAAAAACCTACTATATAAACTGAATGGGGAAAGCGGGAGGAAAGAAGATGTGTAAAACCGATATATATATATATATATATATATATATATATATATATATATATAAATTGAGTATGAATACAAAACATTTAATAATTCTAAAATAATAACAAATGTAAACGAACAATATAAGATTAAAGATAATGAAAATTTTTATGATGTGTAGATGTGGGTATGCATAGACTTGATTGCTCATGTCACATTTTATATTATATTTTATGTGTGTATAACGCACAGAATATGTAATATACGTATAATAATTCCTCATTCTTGTTATATGCAAGTTGTATATACTTAACCCTTAACGGGTGGTAGTTTTAAATACATGATTTTATTTTAATATTCTATTTGCGCCACTATATTTTAAAAGTAAATTTTTTAGTAAATTTCTCTTTCACATGTTGTCAAGGTGCAATTAAAAGTGCTTCTTAAAAGAAAAAAAAAAAAAATGGTACCAAGCGAATAAATTTGGTTAAGGGGGAAATGCCGCTTATATGACGGTATTGGTCCGTTAAGGGTTAATCAAGAAGTATAACGATATAGTTAAATGAAAGTTTTCATAAGATATGTTTATTAATAACTATTTCCCCTGAAACATATTAGTTTTCAATGGGAATATTTATTATATATTAGTTTTGAATTATTTTTTAAATCATAATTAAAAGGACCTTTTCTGTACAGATAAAAAATATATTTAAAGCCATTAAAACAATCTTTTTTATTTTATAATTTTACATAGGAAATCACAATTTGAGAAATGATTTTCCACCATATGTTTCTTAGATATTGTCCTTTGAAAAATGTGTAAACGGTGTAATCCGCTCAAATTTCGAAATATAAATGCTTCAATCTAAAATATTGCCTAAGAGAGAAGGACAGAAAGATTGTGAAAAATGTGCAGATGATAGTCCGCTCAATTTTCGAAATATAAACGCTTGAATTGAAGGTCGTAATTATCTAAAAATGGACCAATATTTGTTTTTTATTTTGTTATGAAGAAGAAAAAGAACATTGTTATGATGAGATATCTAAAATATTGCCTAAGAGAGAAGGAGAGAAAGATTGTGAAAAATGTGTAAACGGTAGTCCGCTCAATTTTCAAAATGTAAACGAATGTAGGTTCATATTATCTAAAAATGGGCCAATATTTGTTAGTTATTATGTTATGAAGAACAAGACGAAAAAAAGAGAACATTGTTATGATGAGAAATCTAAAATATTGCCTAAGAGAAAAGGAGAGAAAGATTATGAAAAATGTGTAAACGGTAGTCCGCTCAATTTAGGCTCGTAATTATCTAAAAATGGGCCAATATTTGTTTGTTATTGTGTTATAAAGAACAACAAGAAGAAAAAAACATTGTTATGATGAGAAACCTAAAATATTGCATAAGAGAGAAGGAGAGAAAAATTGTGGGAAAAAACTTATTCTATTGCAGCACGAAACAACGAAACCAAGTCCAGATTCGGTATCTCCACTTCCGACATTAGTCTAATCTCTCAGCATTTATGTGTCGCAGTAAAAAAAAAATATCCCGGGGCCGGGGGTAAAAAGCTGACATCTTCAGCTCCGGAATCGGCTCGGCAATAGAAGTCGCACTTTTATCTCATTCGGCAAGCGGCCCGCCCTAGAGCGCTAGAAGCCGGCCAAAAGAAGTCTCCAGAGAAGCCAGACAACTATAAATCAAGCCAATGGTCACCTGATATGTCGAGTGCCAAGGGCGCGATAACCAGCACCCCCCTTCAATCGGCTTGAAAAATTACTCCTTCTCCCTGAAGAGACTAGTTTCTTACGCGACTGCTTGCAAGTTACTGAATAACGACCGCCTCTACCACTTTTATTTTCTTGTATTTATTACTGATTTTTCTTTTTCCTCTTTTAGATATCGCAAATTTTGTTGCAGGTCACAAATTACTCGGGCCTGCCTTTTATTCGGACAAAGCCGGATCTTTAAAGATTTCGGGTGGCGTCAAAGCACGTTCGAGCTCTCAGCCGTTTGATATGCATATTCGATGTGATTCATATTTGGCGAAACAGCCTTCAGATAACATTGGTAGGGAACATGATGTTTGGAGTCGAATAAAAGCCACTAATCATGATGTCTAAGAATGGACGTTATCAATTAAATTTAATATCCGTCTGGCAGGCGATTTTTTCCCTTCTTTTGTGTTTATTTTATGTATTTCTTATTTTCGAAGCGGAATAGCTATCACTTTCCTTTGTTGCAGAACTATTGTCTATTTAAAAATCTGGTCCAAAGAAAGGGTCATATATACACCGGGTGTCCCAAAAATAACTGATGGATTTTAAAATTCAATAACTTGCAAACGGTGACAGATATTTAAAAAATTCTTGCAGGAGTGTTATGTATGATGTCAGGAGATTTTTTAGTGTGATTCTTGATTTTAGTTCGAATTTTAAACAACAGATGGCGCTGACAGCAATAGGTGCTCAGTCCAGACCCGATTTTTGGCACTTCGGGATCCATTTAATGCATTTTAATTTCCTTTTTTCGCATAGATGAAGACAGAGGCCGAAAAATTGAACCTGGATTTAGCGGTTATTGCTTGCAGCGCCATCTGTCGATGCTATTTGTAACTAAAACTGAGAATTGCAGCATAAAAACGCCTGACATTTTACTTAACACTCCTGCAAGGATTTTTTTTAAATATCTGTCACCGTTTGCAAGTTATTGAATTTTAAAATCTATCAGTCATTTTTGGGACACCCGGTATATATGTATATATATATTAGGGCGGTCCTTAACCCCTTGAGGGGCAAGCAAAAATGACTCTAAATATTCAATTTTCACCGGAATAATTGAAAAATTTTATTTTTAAATAAGGAAAAGCAATTTTTCAACGATTTCCCTCCAAAGTTAAAAATGTAAAATTTATTAAAAATTTTCTGGTGAGAATCTTCTTTAAATTAAGTGGGATATACTTTAACCCACCGCCCCTCAAGGGGTTAAAAAAATTAACTTTTACATTTTGTATGGGGCACCCTCATATTTTGTTCTATGTATAAAATAAAGGCTTCCACAAAAATTTCAAAATTTTAAAGCGTGTTTTAAGGGTCACTACCAAGGTTTGATTGTTTAAAAATAATTAAAAATTGACATATTTATTACTGACATATTTAATTATTAATATAAATCCATAGTCAGTGCCAAATTGAGTCATGGTATGATATTAGGCTGTAAAGACTGTCATTTGTTTCAACATATTAACACAGTCTATTGTCCTTGAAAAATAGTTATCCGTTAATTTTTAAACTTAAATAGCTAAAATGCGTAGAAATTTATAAGATAATGTTTATAAATTATAGAATATATTTTTTTTATATTCGTAAAATGTCGTACTAAGTGGCCATATTCGTATCAAAAGCCAAGCAAGCAAAGCCCAAAACTTAAAATAATAGTTTTCAGCAAGTGTTCTTTTGGCTGTTCACTGGGATGGCAAAATTTTAGAAGACATTTCAGGATTTGAAACTGTAGACAGATTACCCATTATTGTTTCAGGTAAAGGTATTGACCAGTTACTTGTTCCAAGGCTTCAACCAGGAACAGATCGTGGGGACTACAGAGCAAGTAAAATATGAGTTTTGATATAACCTTTGTTAATACCGGATTATCAAGCGAAGCTTGTGTTCTTCTGGAACAGAATATGAACAAAGAAATGATTTGGATTGCCATCATCACATCTTTGAAATACTGTTTTTGTTCTTTATCTTTTGTATGAAGTTTATTGTATTCCTCCAAGAGTGCTACCCCACTTTCGGCTACATCATTATATATATTAAACCTTTTATTAAAAATGTCATGTTAAAAATTAAAAAAAAAATCTGTTATTGGAAAAATATATCATTGTTACATGTGACAGAGTATATATATATATATGTTTTTTTTTTTTTTTTTTTTTTAAATTACAGAGTATCAACAAAAATCCTAAAAATGTCACCGTCTGAGCGATGAAATATGTCGATCTGAATAAAGGTATTATATACCTTTTAAGTGTATTTTTCCCCCTTTTAGCAAGTATTAACTTAATTTAACTGATATATTAATAAACTGTATTGTATTTTAAACTTTACACATGAAAAAATATGGCAATTCTTTTTTTTTCTACCCCCCCCCCCCCCTTCCATTTTCTGTAGCAACAGACGATTACAACATAATAGGAAGGTCCCATCTGTTTATAAAGTTTTTATGTCTAGTATAAATTAAAATATACGACCTTCATATCCCATAAAAAATGCAGACAAAGTACAGATGGCTTTTAAAGTAATAGTTGTTAATGAATCATAATTTGATGAGAAAGATAATATCAAGTATTTTTAAAAGTTTAATTAAAATTCTCGAAGCATTATTTTCATCAAAGAAATTGGGGGCAAAATTTTTGTTTCCTGAATTTGAAGCTAAAAATCTTGTAGAAGTCACAAGGTGAAAAAAAAATCCTTGAGAAAAGAATTCTGCCTGGAATTCAAATCAATTCGTTCCGTATGAGATACAACAGGAAAATGGCAATAAAAAAATTATGTTAGTCGTATCTTAATAGCTTTTAATACGAAAGAAGTGTACTAAGTGAGGTGTCGCAAATTAGGTTTGTACATATTTTATAACGCAGAGAAGTAATATTTATAGAAAATCCACGTCTAGTTTCTAAGAAACGAAAAGCACCACAATACGTGAAAAAATAATCGTAAGCAATGGTACGTGGCATGGAGTGATAATTTTAATTTTATGAGAGTTATAATTCAATCGAGAATTAAGATATCCTGTAAGCTGATACCTAAGTCATAACTTACAGTCTTTACATCTCTAATTGTTGCAAGCAAGGCAATAAATTTTATCCAAACGAGAAACGATATTAGATAAGGGGAATTAAAAGAGCTGTGATTTATATCGGTTTGCATTTTGATTTCTTATAAGGAATTTTTTTGTTACGGATCTCGTTAGTAATTTGCTGTCGCAGTATGAAAAAAAAAGGAAAAAAGAAAGAAAAAGAACTTATTTACAGTAAAAAAAAAAAAAAAAAAAAAAAAAAAAAAAAAAAAAAAATTAAAGTGTAAAAATATAAGTGCGCGAATTTAAAATAAAAAGTGGGAAAATATACCATTGTTACATGCAACAGAATGATTGAATCTATAAGGTCAGATACTTATATTTTGGTAAAATTAACTTTTGCATAACGAAAAAGAAAAATTAGGTTGGAAAAAAAGGAAGAAAGAAAGAAAAAAAGTTATTTTGGAAGATATAGTAAAAAAAGAAACTGTTAAAAGTGGAAAAATATAAGCGTGTGAATTTAAAATAAAAAATGATAAAATATATCATTGTTACATGTAATAGAATGGTTGAGTCTATAAGCAATCCCCTATTAAAACAAATCCCCTATGCTATTCAGGTTGAAAAAAAGGAAGAAAGAAAGAAAAAAGAAGTTATTTTGGAAGATATAGTGAAATAAAAAACTGTTAAAAGAGAAAAATATAAATGCGAGAATTTAAAATAAAAGGTGGAGAAAATATATCATTGTTATACGTAACAGAATGATTTAATCTATAAGGTCAGGCACTTATATTTTGATAAAATTAACTTTTGAGCAACGAAAAGCAAATTCCCTGTGTTATTCAGGTCGGAAAAAAAAGGAAGGAAAAAAAATTATTTTGAAAAATATAGCCCCCCCCCCCCCCCACTACCACCACAAAAAAAAAAAACTGTTAAAAGTGGAAAAATATAAGTGCGTGAATTTAAAATAAAAAGTGGAAAAATATATCACTGTTACATGTAACAGAATGACTGAATCCATAATATCAGGCACTTATATGTTGGTGAAATTAACTTTTGCGCAACGAAAAAGAAATCCCCTATGCTATTCAGGTTAAAAAAAAGGAAGAAAAAACAAGTTATTTTGGAAGATATAGTAAAAGAAGAAACTGTTAAAAGTGGGAAAAATATAAGCGCGTGAATTTAAAATAAAAAGTGGAAAAATATACAATTGTTACATGTACAGAATGATTGAATCTATAAGGTCAGACGCTTACATTTTGGTGAAATTAACTTTCGAGAGGCGAAAAACAAATCACTTTATGCTATTCAGGTTTTGAAAAAAAAAAAAAAAAAAAAAAAAAATTGTTGCACCTAACAGAATGATTAGGTGTGTTCTCAAATCCAAAAGGGCAACTTTCTGACATAAGTTTTAATTTATTTTTGTTTGAAAATGCATGAAACTAGCTGGTGTTGTTGTTCAGAAACTATATCATCGAGCTGTTTTTTCCATTTTTTTGCAAACGCAATAGATCTTTCAGAAAATAATGTCAAAGTGGGCGTTTTGAGCCGAATTTCCGCACGAAGGAAGAAAGAGCACTCAAGAGCGGGCGAAAAACGTGTTTGTCACGTGATCAAATTCGCTTATAACTCAATAGGTAATTGATTGATCAAAAAATGGAAAAACAGTTCAATTCCAAATCGCTTCCATGGCCAGGTTTTCCAATTTTATACCTTTCCGGTAAAAAATGAATTTGTAAATGTGCCAAAACGTTTTGCGCTTCTTGAGCAGAGCAGTTAAGAACAGACTTAAGTTAGTAAAATCAGAATGGCACATATCATTTTTGGTGAAATTTACCCGTGCTTTCTTCTAAGGCCTAAAATTTCTTCTATCATGAAGAGTAAGATGATAAACTGTGATTTTATTGTTTTTCTACAATTGTGAAATAGTGAACTTTATAGGAGGAACCCTGCTGACCGAACTATACAACTTCTGACTCTTACAGTTTGCAAATATCCAGCTGAGAACTATACGTATGTTTTTTGCGATTTCACGAAAATTAAAAAGGTTGAGCCAGAACCGTATCCAAATTTAGGCAACTTGACCTGGAATGACACAACTATAAAAAGACTTCGTGTACACCCTGTATATTAAAGATTACGATGCTACCAAATATTCCTCAACTTATTCAAATTTTAGCTGATGGCAAATATTAATAATTCCTCGCAGCTATTGTCTCTTTAATATTCAAACTATATTAATATCAATATTTTTCAAATTCAAAATTTAAGAATTCAAATGGACTAACATTACTTTATTCAAAGTTACAAACGTATTAAATTTTTTGAAAATTCACAAATTTATATAGGTTTACTACGATAACTGATAACGTAAAAGCTTAGTTGGTGAGCTTTATTTTCATATGAATGACTATCTTAGCATAATACCAGTGTTACAAGATTTTCTACAATTTGTTCGCATTTTAATGATTCTTAGAAGCATCATTAATATTCAAACCATAAGACAACAAATAGGAATTGAGACTGAAAACTTCCTTTCATAATGTATTACAATTCGCTTTAAGCACAACTTTTAAGTATTCTCTCACAAATTCTTGTAAAAGTGGATGTAAACAAAGAAACAACAGAGAAATGATAGCAACATATATTTTATAGCGTAAGAACAACCGAGCCGTAGCACTCTGGTGAGAAGTTGTTGAGACAGCTTCTAAAACAAAAGCGCGATTATTGTTGATCATTCCTCGGAGTTATATGACAACAATGACTTGCTTTTAATCAACATAAAAATAACTGCGCAAGAACCTAGAAGCCAATAAATTGCCACCCAGAAAGCGGCAGACGATGTTCAGCATTCTGCGGGGTTCGAATGCTTTCGTGGAGCTCTTTAGAACTTCCGTGGAGATGCCATAAATTCGTGTTCCTATGTTTTAAATCCCCCCCCCCCCTACTCAGCCTTTCGCAGAGAAACGCCATCACCATATCTGTCACCGCTACAGATCAGTATTTCATCAGCGGCGTTTGGCGCGGGTCCAAGTCTGCGCCCCGTTGCGCCCTATGCAAGGCCTCTCCCGTTTATTTTGACTACTCTTTTACTACTTCATATTTTCTCTTCTTTTTCTTTTTCACTGCAAGTTAGTTTGTTTGTATGTAATCCCGCCTTTTCAATAGCTCTCCTACGGAGCCTATCGGTGGAAGGTTTGATATGAAATTCACGTGTTATTTGTTTTATTTTCCGTTTTCACTTTTAACTTTATATATTTGCTGCTCGAGTTGTCGTTTGTTATTCGTTCAGTTTCTGTTCTATCGACCGTTTAAAGCCTGTTATACCAGAAAGATTTTCAACCACATGAAGCGGTGGATTTAATGATAATAATAATAATAAAACCTTCATTTAATCTTTTTCTTAAATTGTATAATGATTTGAGGAATTTGTCGGCTAATAAAATGCCGATAGATGAAATTTACACCGTAACTCCATTTTAATGAGTATAGTAGAAAAAAAAATTAATTTCTTTATTTCTTAAATTGTAATGATTTGAGGAATTTGTCGGCTAATAAAATGTCGATTTATAAAATTTACACCGTAACCTCGTTTTAATGACAATAGAAAAAAAAAAAAAAACTTCATTTAATCTCTTTATTTCTTAAATTGTATAATGATTTGAGGAATTTGTCGGCTAATAAAATGTCGATAGATAAAATTTACAGCATAACTCCGTTTAAATGACAATAGAAAAAAAAACTTCTTTTAATCTCTATTTCTTAAATTGTATAATGATTTGAGGAATTTGTCGGCTAATAAAATGTCGATAGGTAAAATTTACAGTATAACCCCGTTTTAAATGACAATAGAAAAATCTTCTTTCAATATCTCTATTTCTTAAATTGTATAATGATGTGAGGAATTTGTCGGCAAATAAAATGTCGATAGATAAAATTTACAGAATAGCCCCGATTTAACGATTTCCTCAATTGAGCGATACATTTTAATGGTCCAGATTCACTTATATTTAATTTAATGTTGAATGATCCTCGTTTGAACGATAGTTTTATTCTATTTAACGGTAAATTTTAATGATTTTCAAATATTCTAAACAATTTTTTTACCTTGATGTAGTATCAGATTTTTTCTTTTTTTGTTTAGCTATTGATCGATATGTGATGATAAAAAGTTTAATTTAGATAAATTTGAAACATTTAAAGTCACATCGCACACTGAGACGACTTATGACTGATCTAGCCAAAAATTTTCCTTTATAGATGATGTGAACTATAACCCCCGAGTTTCTGTTTGTGAAATGTAGATCATTCAAGAATAACACGCAAATTCAGTCTGATTTCGATTCTGATTTTGACGCAGAACATAATGAAATCTCGAAAGTTACTTCAAATAAAGCCAGTGGCGTACTCAAGGGATGGGCTTATGGGGCTCTAGCCCCCTCCGAAATTTGTAGAAAATATCAAATTTAATTACGAAAGTTCAGCAAAATGTAATGAAATAACCTGTTAAGAGGAAATTCAAAAGGAACCAGAAAAGTACAGTGGAACTTCTCTTTAACGAAGTCTCTATTTAACAAAGTATTCTACTTAACGAAATTTTCTGCTGAATCTTCACTTTGGACACCATTAACGTGCAAATTAATCTTCATATTACGAAAAATATATTCTACATAACGAAGTTTATTCCACTTTCGTACAGCATTCAAACGGATATTTTGCTGTTGTGATGGATGCATGAATTTTTTTCCGCGGATGGTATGAAAATGAAATTATTTATTCATTTAATCATTTACTTTCTTCTTGGTGCTAAACAAATATGTTTTTTTCGCACTAAGACAAACACTTACTATCGCCACTTTCCACACAGGCTGACAGCGGGGGGCGGGGGGGGGGACGCCTTCAATACAATAAGAAGGGGATTCCAGTTTCACGAAACTTTCACGATTACTGATGAACTGTTCGGATACGCGAAAATTTTAATGAACAGTACATTATTTTTTATAAGAAACCTGTACAAAGTAATATTACAAAGTTTTTTAAAAGTTAAGAATCCGCAATGCTGAGATAAAAAGAGAAAAGGTACGCTACGCTTCAGTGTTTGTTTACCGCTCTTTATTATGTGTTTTTTTAGACATTATTCTAATTAAATTTTCTCATGTAGCTACATTGCATTAAAAAAAATTACTGCTTGGATTAAAAAAAGTTTTTCCAACATGTGTATTTTATTATACAAATTTCATGAATTTAAGTTGGTTTCTATTTAACGAATTTTTTCACAACAAAGGGTTTAGGAGTAACGATGAGACTTCATTAAATGGAAATTTCACTGTATTCCGTTTTAGACACTTTTTCATCTTACAAGGAAGGTCTCCATACTGGGCATACTCAGAATATGTTGAAAAAAATGCTAGTGAAACTACTCGTGTATGTAATAAAGGATCAGTTAAAATTAGCGGCGGAATTACAGTAGAAAATCTGTAAAAAAATAAAATACTTTCGAATAATTGGCGTGAAAAGACGAAAGCGGCACGCAATTTGGCGAGCAGCATTTTTCCTCGCCAAAAGCAAACGATTTTAATGAATCTGAAAATTGTTTGTTAATTGATTTTGAGACTATGCGGCATTTAATGAATTTAAACGTAAACCATGAAAGAATTTATTATTATTATTATTATTATTACATTTTGTATTATACTTGTTGCTTGTAGCCGATTTGAACGAAATTTTGCCATTGTTTTATTCTCCGATCCACATTTTTTAAAATTTAAATGGCTTTATCGGTTATAAAAATAACTTTTAACGCCAGATGAATAATGCTGTCGTAATACATTTCCATACCGAAGAAGTTGTTTCCATAGCAACAAAGTTGAATCGACAGTGCTCGATGGAGCATATTTTTGAGTTTGGAACAATTTCAATCAATTTAAATTTTGTTTTAAATCGTAAAATATGATAGCCAAAATTCGTTATAAGTACATATAAATATATATGACAAAACTATAGTTAAAACAAACTAAAAATGACAAAGCTAAAGTTATTTAAATTAAACTTATTTAAACAAATTCAACATAAAAAGTTTTTTCCTTAAAGAGTATTCGACAAGCGTATTTTTTTTTTTTAACTTAATTTCTTCGCCAAACGGTGATAAGTCGCCAAATAAGCGAAATTTTCATTATTTTTTACGGACGTTTTACCGAGGTTCCGCCAAAATGTTTTTTAATAAACATACATACCCATGGGAGAAGAACATTCTGTATTTTTTTCAGATTTTCCTGAGTATGCCCGTATGGAGACCTTCCTTGTTAGAAAGTGTGTTATTTTGCAGAGACCACGAAATAGTCATTTCAGCGAAGTTTCCGTTATACACAGGCTCTCTTTACTCGCCTTTTATTACGCAAAGCGTGATATGTGGTGATTAAAAATACATTTCAATTAGTTTAAAAAAACATTAATAAAAGGCTTAGTCTTGCTATTTATCAGTTGAAAATCTGTGATTTACAGTAATGCATAAATTGAGGCATCTTCTCAGTATGAACTGCAAAGTCTTGAACCTGCACTGTTTATTTCGGTTTCATTTACTATTTATTGAGATACCTTTTAGTAGGTAATTTTCAGTATGATGTTTTTAAAAATGTGGTATAACAATGGAATTATACTTGTAAAGACGAAAACCTGACAAAAACGAAAATTTCACAGTCCCATGCCATTCCATCTTAGAAGGTTTGATTGTATAATAGATGCGTTAACTGCTATGATGAAAACCTGTTTAAAGCGGAATTTTTCCCGTTTCTTGCAATTCCATCTTAGAAACTTTTACTATATTTCAGTTCCGTCCGAAATTATAAGTCTTAGATACGTCACTGAATAAAGCAAATGCTATATTAAATGGAGCAAGGAAATACTTGAGGAGGTTTGATGTGAATGATATTTATGTAACTTTACCGAAAAAGTAAAAAATTCATGAGGTCATTAGCAACATTTAAGGAAAAAGTAAGACAATTAGCAAGAATTTTTAATTATTAGAAATATATATTTAATGCGCTGAAAGTAAAATATAATTAAATACTAGAGATAGATAATTTTTTTAAATATTAATAACCAACTTTTACCAAGTTTTAATTTTCTTTGTTCCCGAATCAATGATAACCCCTATTTAACGATTATTTTCCAGAACCCCTTTTGCAATTGTTAAATTGAGGTTTGACTATAATTAGCCTAACGATAAAAGCAAAATAAAAGTTTAATATAATCAATAGCTAGATTTAATATAATTAAAGTTAATTATAATTTTTCGATTATAATTAGATGATAATAATACCAAAGCAAACTAAAGAAAATGCGTGTATTCCAAATTCAAAAAAGTCCTTCCGGCCAGTGCCGGGAGGAAGAGGTAGCTTTCATATTTCTTATTTTAAAAAAGCCAACTTATATTATTCAAACACACGAAGCTCAATTACTGGAAACCGAATATAGGAGATTCAATACTAATTTTTATCAATAATAAATCATTATGAATGAGAATTTCGCGAAATTAGTCAGCTTTATCGAAGCTGCTTTTATTTAAAGTAACTTATATTTGGCTGAGATGTTGATGTATACTATCTACATACCTTCTTACATGGAAATAGGCGAATACGCGTGTTATCGCGTGACAAATACAAGATCGTTTCAAAATGTTAGCCATACCAGAAATTCAAAGTGCTATAATTCAACCATTTTTTAAGATACAAACAAAAGAACAAATTTTCAGAAACAAAATCTGCTCCGGAATCTTTGTATCAAGGACAAACACTTAAAAAAATCTTTTTCATTTTCCAATTTTTTAATACCTCATTTTAAATTTTAAATTTAATTTTTTTTAAATGGCAACCCTTTTGAAACAAGATAGCGAATGAAGTTGGCCAACGAACTCGGTCGAGACATTGGTATGTATTATGTACAGACCAAGTAACATCCAAATGGGTTCATAAATACGCTTGTTATCGCGTGACAAAAATCAGGTCGTTTTAAAATGTCAGCCACAATAGAAATTCAAAATGCTATAACTCAGCCATTTTTTTAGATATAGACGAAACAAAAACTGTTCCGGAATCTTTGTATTAAGGTCAAACACATACAAAAAAAATCTTTTTCATTTTCCAATTTTTTGGTATCTCATTTTAAATTTTAAATTTTTTTAATTTTTTTAAATGGCCGCCATTTTGAAACAAGATGGCGGATGAAGCTGGCTAACGAACTCGGTCGAGACATTGGTATGTACTATGCACACACCACGGTACATCCAAATCGGTTCATAAATACGCCTGTTATCACGTGACAAATATCAGGACGTTTCAAAATGTCAGCCACGCTAGAAATTCAAAATGCTATAACTCAGCCATTTTTTAAGATATAGACGAAACAAAAACTGCTCCCGAATCTTTGTATCAAGGTCAAATACATAAGAAAACAATATTTTTTCAATTTTCAATTTTTTGGTACTACATTTCAAATTTAAATTTTTCTTAAAAATTTAAATGGCTGCCATTTTTAAACAAGATGGCGGATGTAGCTGGCCAACGAACTCGGTCGAGACATTGGTATGCACTATGTACAAACGAAGTTACATCCAAATCGGTTCATAAATACGCCTTTTATCGCGTGACAAAATTCAGGACGTTTCAAAATGTCACCCACGCTAGAAATTCAAAATGCTATAACTCAGCCATTTTTTAAGATATAGACGAAACAAAAACTGCTCCGGAATCTTTGTATAAAGGTCAAATACATAAGAAAAAAATATTTTTCCATTTTCAATTCTTTGGTACCAAATTTCAAATTTAAAATTTTAAAGAAAATTTTAAATGACCGCCATTTTAAAACAAAATGGCGGATGAAGCTGGCCAACGAACTCGGTCGAGACATTGGTATGTACTATGTACATACCGAATTACATCCAAATCGGTTCATAAATTCGAGAGTTACAGTATGATAAAGTTCAGATATATATATATATATATATATGGATATATATATATATATATATATATATATATATATATATATATATATATCAACTTTTGAACGGAGGGTGGTTTCGGGGTCTGGGGGTCATGATCGATGAAAATATACCAAAATTTTTTGAAATCGCTTTCCTCCGAACGGCTGCAATAGGTAGCTTTTTGTAATGAAAGCTACCTAATAAAGGCATATACATACCCAAATCCATTTTAATTAAAACAATATAATATCACATTAAGATATATACTTTATTATCGTAGTGAATTTCATGTGATTGTCAATTTACAGGATTAAAATTACAATTCGAAAGGAAAAAAATTGACAAAATGCGTTTAATTCTATTTAAATTCTGTTAATATGGTTTTATACAATTTCACTTTTATAGTTTAACAATTATAATAATTACATTTTAACTGTTATATGTTAAGGCTGTTCTTAACTGCTCTGCTCAATAAGCACAAAACGATTTGACACATTCACAAATTTATTTTTTAACGGAATGATATAAAATCGGAAAGCCTGACCATGTAAACGATTTGGGATCGAACTGTTTTTTCCATTTTCTGATCAATCAATTACCCATTGAGTTATAAGTGATTTTGATCACGTGACAAACTTTTTTCAATCTTTCTTGAGTGCCTAATCTTCCTTCACGCGGAAATTCGGTTCAAAACGCTTACTTTGACACTATTTTCTGAAAGATCTATTGCGTTTGCAAAAAACCGGAAAAAATAGCTCGATGACATAGTTTCTGAAGAACAACATTTGCTTAGTTTCATGCATTTCCGAACAAAAATAAATTAAAACTTATGTCAGAAAGTTTCCCTTTTGGATTTGAGAACAGCCTTAATGATATTTTTAATAATGTATATTTTTATCTATGCACACACATATACCGTTAATTTTTACGCCTTTTTTTGTAAAAAAGAAATTTTTAATTGCAGATTTCGTTTATTAAATAAAACAAAATTTAATTTTAAATTTTAGTGGCGATAAAAAAAGTTTAATGGTATCAGCTAAGTAATGTATTATTTTTTTTATATTTCCTTATTTATAGCACATAGAAAAACATAAAAGTAACTTAATAGATTTTTTTTCGTATTATTATCCTTTGAAAATGTAAATATTCTTCGAATCACCAAGAAAAAATCTAGATAGCTCTATATTTAACTGCATTTAGTATAATTTTAGGGTTTTTTTTACATTTATTTGTTGGATGAAGAAGAGTAAATTGTTGCACTTGAAAAAACTACTTTCATAAATTTAACTTGCGATGCGATTTGAAAATTATGAACTTTTAGTAAGAATTCCAGAATTATTAATTTATTATTTAATTTAATAATCGCACGCAAAAACTAATATAACACGCATTCAATTATCTTTGCAATACAAATTATTAATTACTTACATTGTCTTTAAAATGAAATATTTTTGGGCTCACAAAGAAAAAAAATTAACGATTCCCGCTACTCGCGGAACAGACGATTCTGTGGTCCTTTTCTCCAAGACAGCCCGGAACGGTAGTAACCACGTTCACGGAAGATTCCACCGGAAAAATTTAAAACCTAAATTTAATTAGTTTAAGGCATCGACTATAAAGTTATATTAAAATACTCTTAAATGATAACTTTTTGCAAGAATAACAAATAAGAGCAAATTGTTCTACTTAGAAAAAAGCGCATTCGTAAATCTAAACCACGTCGTTGAGTTTAGTGAGAAAGTTATAAAATATCAATTTTACACTTAATTTAATAGTTAAAAATAAATTATATTTAATATGTTATAAATAAGTTATATTTTTATTGTTAATTTTTTTACATTTTAATTACAGAGTATTAATAGTTAATTATTTACAGATAATTTTGAATTTGTTATAGAAATATGTTCTTTTTCACTAATTTATACCATTACATGGTCGTACGCTTCAAGTACATTCAAGGACCTTTCAGCAGAATTTTTGTAAAGTAATATTTGCCTTATTTAATGGGGAAAAAATCTATTTTCAGATATAGGGACCAATACTTCACGAAATTTTTGATACCGAAACGCCTAAAATCCCCTGAATCCCTTGATGCGTACGAACCCTGCATTAATTATCTATTTATTTGGTAAGCAGACAACTCAGCACTAATAAATTTCTTACACTGCCTTGAAAATGTAAGTATTTTTAGTGCCAAAAATTTAGATATTTTTTAAGGTAAAATTCCAGATGTTACAAAAAATTATAGTTCTATCATAGTAATTTGTTGCAAAAATAATAAATAAGAGCAAATTGTAGCACTTAGATAAACTTTCTCATAAATTTAAACCACCGTCGCAGTGTTTGGTGAGAAAATGATAAAATATCGATTTTACACTTAATTTAAAGCTATAAATTTAATTTAATGTAATAAGTTATAAATAAATTATATTTAATAAGTTATAAAAAATATTTTTTTATTGTTAATTTTAACCTTTATATTTTAAGTACAGAGTATTAATAGTTAATTATTTATAGATAATTTTGAATTTTGTTTCTATAAAAGTATGTTCTTTTCCACTAATTTATACGATTAATTATCCCTTTATTTGGGAAGCTGAAAATTACAGCACTAATAAATTTCTTACACTGCCTTGAAAATGCAAATATTTTTAGTGCCAAAAAGTTAGAATATTTTTTAAGGTAAAATTCCAGATGTTACAAAAAATTATAGTTCTATCATAGTAATTTGTTGCAAGAATAATAAATAACAGCAAATTGTAGCACTTAGAAAAACTTTCTCATAAATCTAAACCACCGTCGCAGTGTTTGGTGAGAAAATAGCCCGAGACAATTTACCCTCGAAACTCATATCAAACTTTTCCCCTTCCTCTTTATCCTCAGTACCCTTCGATAATACCCTTAAGAACACTTGAACTGTTTTTTTTTTTTTTTTTCATTCTTTTTTTTAATCTCTAGATTTTTTTTCTCTGGGTCTTGAAGTAATGTTTATGCAACTGGTTTTTGACGCGGAAAAGGGTATAGCAGACGAAACGATAAGCTCTATCAGGGGTCCTCCACATGGTAAGTAGGGAGGGGCAAGGAACAAACATGACTTGTTAACTTTTTTGGCTGAAAAGGAAAGTATATTTATCTTTCGATATAGCGGCAGTTTTCTCACAATCTGGTGAGTTATTAAATAAAGTATGGCAATATATTATGGTAAACTGCTTACTTTATCCATATTTTTAAAAATGATTTACTCGATTCTTTTATTTAATCGTCAATGAGTGTGGTAAATTTTTATGTATTTTATAAATTTATGTACAGTCGGGGGAAAAAATGTAAACACCCCCTATTATCTCTTCAACTAATTATAATATAAACAATTTACAAGTACCAAGCGATTGGGAATAATGTTTACTTTTAAATGATGTATATAAAATTTGTTTAGGAGTGGTCATCTACAAATCAAAACCAGACCGAACTTTATTTTTTCTCAATGATAACACCCAATTTTGACACAATATTTTACATCTTAGGCTCAAACTAAGCCTTTTCATTTGTATGATAAGTTTTTGAATTATAAACATTCAAAATTTAGAGCTTCTAATGTTAAATCACATTTTTATATTTTCATTAATATCTCCTGAAATTATAATCCTAATGTGATTTTTTTTTTGTTTAATTATAATACTAAAAACCGAAGCATAAATACATTGAATTTGTAATTTTAAAAATTTTATAACACGACTTATGAAATTAATATTCGAAAAAAATATGAATTGCAACCTACAATTTTTTTTTGATAGATTTATATTTATTGTGTCCTGCTTTAAACAAATTCTTAGTTACAAATTTTCTTCCAAGTAGTTTTCGAATTATGAGCAAAAAACGTAAAAATGACGGTTTAAGGGGCTGTCTATGATGTCCAGAAAGGCATAATTTGAAGAAAAAAAATATATATATATATAGCCATAATATAATTACAAATCATCATCTAATCCTATTACAATAATTAATTTAATAAATTTAGCAGCAAATTATAACTGTAACATATACTGAATACAGATGGAATCCTATACATGTAATATTAATTAAGCAAAATCCACAAATTAGCCAGCACATTGCATACGATTAATCCATATTTACATATGAAAAACCACCAAAATATTTTTGAAAAAAAAATATTAAAGACATATGAAACAAGAAACCAGCCAAAAATTATTGAACGCTTAAAAGACATATTGTAAACAGAGAATAGATCAAGTGGAAGGAAAGATGGAGCCGGAAGCTTATATAGCATTTCACTTCATCAGGGGTACATGAAACACAAATATAAGCAAAAGCATAGTCGATTTCTGTACAAGAATCCAGCATAAGCTAAAAATTAATTCTTGATGCACCCAATCGACCACACACCATAAAAAAGGCTTAAAAATCCCATGACATGTAAATTAAATAATATAATAATTTAATATAACAAGATCCTTAATAATAAACAATTTTAAATTAAAGAAACAATAAATACGAAGACATACCAAGATATTGAATTTCAAAGACCACTTTAAACCATGGACAAGTAGCAAATTAATCTCAGCAATTGTCCCGCCGATTTATTTTTACTGTTAAAAACGAATTCTTATGGTTGCTAAACTTCATATTGTTCCGAAAAATTACACAACGACAAATAAAAATAAAATGACATATCGTCATTATTGTATAAAAATTATTAGATGCATAAAAAAATTCTATAATAAATTATTACTAAAAATATATAGATTAAAATTATTTAAATTTAAGCGTATAATTACAGAAAGAAACATTAAAATATAATAAATGAAATGGCAACAAAACTTATTTAAACCTAAATAAATAATTATTCAGTGCTGCCATCTGGCGTAACAATTTAAAGAACACATACAACTTGAAATTTTTTTTTATAATGCTGCTATCTGTTGTGAAATTGTAAATTCCTAATGTAATAGTATAAATATTTCATCTAATCTTAAAACGCAAAAAGAACAATTTAATAAAACATATTTAAATATCGTTAATAATCACTTAACATCAATAAGAATGTTTATAATTATTTTTAATTATTTATTAAATATTAAATAGTAAGTAAATTAAGATTATTATCATTCAAGCCACAATATTATAAAAAAGTATGTTTATTATGCAAATACTAAATTTAATGTTTTAAATTCCAAATGTGCACAACAGAAAAGGAACATATTACAACATTCCATCATAGTGTTAATTACAATTAACAAACTATAATAACGTACACTATAATAAATTTATTCTGAAGTAAATCACTAAAAGTAACTTAATTCCATATCAATATAATATAAAAATCACAATACAGTGTCAAGGTCAACAAAGCTCACGATGACCACCATAAACACACAAACCAACAAATTAACGAACCATTCCCATTATTGTTTTTTTTAAATATATATTAAATCAACATTTGCGTATAAATTATCCAGACAACACCTCCCTCCTCCATAGTCTAACATCTACCCACCCAGCCATCCTATTTCATTTTTTTTTATTTTGTATTTTTAATTTTTTTGTGTATTTTTTTATAGATTTTTTTTATAAATATTTTTTGATACGCATAATGTTAATATTAACATACAAGAAACCACCCCACTAAACATTGTTTAGATCATTAATTAATTGTAGATTATTGAATATATGAATTTCTTAGGAAAACCATGATTTAATGTATCATAAATTAATTGTTTAATGTTTTTATTTATAAGTTGTGATGAACATAAACTTTTGATGCTATATAAATGATTTATCAAAATATTACGGTAAACTGAAAGATGTAGACAGGATTTAAAATGAGTAAATGTGTTAACTTTGAATTGAAAGTCTTTACGTTTGTCATAAAGATCAGTAATAGTTTTGCTTTGTGCGATTATTATTTTTAGATCTAAAAAGTTAATTGTATTATTTGTTAATAGGTTTTCTGTAAATTCTAAATTCGTTGGATAATCAACTGGAAATTGAGTAATATTTGATTGTTTAGTGTCAATCAGAATTATGTCATCAGTATATCGATATAGTAGTACATTATCATCACTGAAATTACGTTCATATTGATATAAATATAAATCAGACATTAAACTGGATGTTGATCCGCCTTGTGGTATTCCTTCTACTTGTAGATAAATAATATTATCTTGTAAGATATAGTTATTATAAATTATAAAATTAGTAAGAGTACAAAAATATTTTAAATCCATATATGAAGGAAGAGTTAATTTATTTTTATATGTTTTAAATAGTGCTGTATTAATTATATTATGCAAGTCTTTAAGATTTATATTATTAAAAAGATCTTTGAAATCATATGTACGAATATTGTTAACATATTTAATGTCTTTAAGTACATTTACTAATTGATAACTGTTTTTTATACAATGTTTATGTATATATTAGGTACTCATTTTAATGAAACATTTGGGATAGCAATAGTCGAAACATATTAAGTGAGTGGAATGGTCATATTGTCAAGAAATAATATATTAACTGAAGTGACATAGTCATTCTGTAGCATTTCAACAATCGAGTGCCAAACTTCAATATGCATACAGCCCCTAAAATAGGCTCATTTTAAAATAATTTCTCGGAAACTAATCATACGAATTTCATGAAAATTTGCATTTAGGCTAATTCAGGGTGTGCAATCTATTTATGATGTCAAACTTTTGTATTGCTATTGAAAAAAATAAAGTTTTGTTTCGTTTCGATATGCAGATGGCCCCTAAGCAAATTTTATATACATCATTTAAAAGAATTTATTTCCAGTCGTTTGGTACCAGTAACTTTCTTGTACAATAATTTGTTGCACAGTTAGTAGGGGGTGTTTACCTTTTCACCCACGACTGTACATTTATGTATTTAATAAATCTATATGCATATTTAGATATTTAACAAATTTACATGTATATTTATATATTTAATAAATTTGCATGTATATTTATTTTTTAAATAAATTTATATATTTAATAAATTTATGCATTTTTATATTTTATATTTGATAAATTTATATGGATATTTGTATACTTAACAAATTCATATATTTATATGTATATTTAATAAATATATATTTTAAAATAAATAATGTATTAAAATAAATGGAACGGCAGTTAAATATTTTACTCTACATAAGTTCAAACCAAGGCACTGCTATTTCTACTTCCAGCTACCCTAATATTTATAGACTCTGCTATTTCAAACGAAGTGGCGTATTTGAATGAATGGAATAGCAAATAATAAAAAAAATCCCTGATGATGGCCGCGGGATTGCAGTTCGAAAGTACTAAACAAGTTAAATTAAATTTATATTTTTAACTTATACACTGCAAATAAGGGCGTCTTAAATTCAGACACATATGTGACTGAAAAAGTAATTCAAACACTTAAGTGTCTGAATATGGAATTTCAGACATCATAGGTGTCTGAAATTTAGACACTTAAGTGTCTTACTATATGATCATGGCATAAACACTGTAATTTGAAATGTCTGAAATTCAGACACATAAGTGTCTGAAACTGGAGTGTTCAATTTTCAGACATTTTAAAGTGTCTTATTTTTTAAGACACGTGTATGCGTCTGAATTTAAGACAGTTCAAACATCTGAATCGCATCCATTTTTGACCAATCTGGAAGTTCGGTAATAGGCAGTCAATTTTTCACTTTTTTTTGTAAGCTTTATACAATATAAAAAAAATCCGTTAAAATATGGAAATTATACTGGCAATTTACGTATTTTAATTCAAATTTTCTTTCTTAAATTCCAGAAAATTTTCCATTTTTTGCATATTTCTGTATTTAAAATTTTCCATTTAAAAGGTAAAATATACTCTTTCAAGGACAAATCCATATATTTCACAATCAGCATTTTCTAAAAACATGTATATTAGACATGATTTATTTATTTATATTCAAACCAGTGCATTGGGGGGGGGAAGCTAAGAAGGCTGAATCCCCTCCCAGACTAGACTAGATATTGTTATTTTTTTAATTATGAAAGATTATTATTAATTTTTTTAATAGGTTTAAAAATAGGAATTTTTGAAAAGATATTAATTTTGTCACACAATTTTTTTCTCTTTTATAAATTTTATAATGAAATTCGAAATTATAGCATGTTTGAAATTTACTTAATTATAAATTTAAGACACGGTGTAACCTCTTGTTCACTTTAACCTTCATAATATTTTGCTAATTTAATAATAAAACTTTAAATTATTTGATTGCAAACACACTTTAAAATTATCCAAATACAGAAACACACCAAAAAAATCGCAAAAATTAAGATATATTTTAGCACAGTATTTCATTATTTAACATCTTAAAAGCATTCAGAATTACACCCACTAAAACTTTCCAGAGCTTCCTCTGGCTGGTTACGACTTATCAGTGTTGAATTCAGGGGGTGGCCCGGGGGAGAGAAATTTCCCCTCGGAGCAAAGAGATGTCCCTCCGGAAAATTTGAGATTTTGTGTTTTCAATGGTCAAAAAGTGCAATCCCCCCCCCCACCGGAGTCTCAGAAATCCCTCCCGAAGAAATGTGTCTGAATTCAACACTGACGACTTTGCTCCAGTCTGCAGAAAAATAAAAGTCAGGACCTGATCTGGCATGTCGCATCAAATCAAATGAGAGAAAGACCCGGCCAGATCTGAGCACATATACTCCTCTAAAATATGCCTCTCCAAATCGCAATCCTGGATAGAAAATGTCAAGTTTAATTACGAAAATTTCCCAAGAGAAAAATGACTTGAATACACCAAATTCAGTAGCGCCATCTAGTTTGAGTCGAACGTATTATTATTAGTCGAACATATTCTTATTAGAACGTGTTTTTGAAAAGTCAAACGTATTTTTTTTTTTTTTTTTTAAATGGAATATTTCTGAAAATTCTTACTATGTAACTTTTTAGCTAATGATTCAGTATCGATCTACTCCAGGTATGATTTCACCGTGATTTCAGGATTTCACCGTGGGAAAATTAGTTTCATCAAAAAATTTTACGCTGTATTTTGATCGAGGGAAAAAAGGAAGACAAAAAATTTTTGCATAAACCAATGATTTTTATTATTTTTGCAGAAAAATTATACATAATATTTATAACTGAGAAATTTTGTTCAGAATATTTAGCATATAGGAGGAAGTAATGAGTCCAATTTCAAAAATGTTGCCATATCATTCACTGATCAAACGAAAAAAAAAAAGAAGAAATAATCAAAGAAAACAGAACACTATATTCCTACACACACTTTCATATATACATACCTTCGCATTAAAATTAAACACAGGCTTTTGGCAATAAGAAATGCATTTATTTTTGAATGAAAAATTGATTTTATTTTTAAAGGTTGCCCTCCCCCCCACACACACAACTGAAACGGAACAAGCCCGAATTAAATATATATATATATATATATATAATATATATATATACATACGCACTGTTAAAACATTTTAAATATTTTAATATTTCAAAAATAACGTGTCTTCTGATAACCAATAATATTTGTGTTCTGAAAATTTCTTCGATAGAAGTAAAAAAATTTTCTACTGGTTCTACATCGCATGAAATTAAAAAGCAAAATATTCAAAATTCTAGAGAGAAGATGTGTGAAATCTTTCAGAATTATAAGCAGATTGACAAAATATTTACAGTTTCCGTAAAATAAATTGTGAGTCACAAATGACTAACAATATTTGAACTTCCTAGCTGTGGAGGCGTGGCCGAGACGGATTATCGCATAGTCTACGGACCATAAGATCATGAGTTCGTATCCCGCGATGGGTAAGTGTAATATTGCTAATGTTGTAAAATGAATTAGATGAGTGAATCATGTAAAATCTCTGAGACCTATTGAAATGTGGGTGAAATGTCCCTTCCTTGAGAGCATAATTTTTATTTTTTAAATATAGAAATTTCAAAAAAAAAATTTAAATATTTCTGGTAATTGAAGAAAATTTCCACTAAAATACGTAAATTGTACTGGCGTTTTGATTGGCGGTACAGTTTTTATATTTTAAAGGATTTTTTTTTTCTGTGTATTAAGGCTTACCGAAAAAAAGGTGGAAAATGCTTTTGCAGAGAAATTAAAGGTGGTCAAACATGGATGCAATTCAGACGTTTGAAGTGTCTTAAATTTAGACACATACAAGCGTCTTAAAAATTTAGACACTTTAAAATGTCTGAAAATTGAACACTCCGTTTCAGACACTTATGTGTCTGAATTTCAGACATTTCAGTTTACAGTGTAACATCTATATTATTATTATTTTTTTTTCACTTTTTAAGTAAAATAGTGAGCTTTTTAAAGTTCATACTGTGTATATATTTTTTTATTTTTAAATTTTTTTCAAGCTGAATACTCTATTCTTAGTACATTATTTCTCCATTTACCTACATTTTTTCATTATTTATATGCATACATTTCCATGCATTGCGTTCATCTTATGTACTGAAATGCTTCTTTTGAACACTTTCCAACAAAGTTGAAAAGTGTTTATGCATTCGGTTTGTCTGTCCGTCTGTTCACGCTCTAACTCCCGTAAATAGACTCGGATCGTTCTGAATTTTTTGGATGTTTGTGACCTCTACCACAGCACGATCCCTATTTCAAATGAAGTTTGTAGCATGTTTAGTTCATGTACAGGGACAGTAAAAAGTTTTCCGTTACATTACGGCCAATGGGAAAAATCGTTTCAAATGATTTTTAATAGTGTTACTCTCTTTCAAACATAGTAAAATTGATATTCATTTATGAAGTCCACTAAATATGCATTATGTTGAATATGCGGTGCAAAGAATTGCTATTGTTCATTTACAGGGCCACACAAAAGAATTCCGTTCATAATGGTATAGGGGGGATTTTTTGCGGTGTATTTGAAAAGATTTCAGATACTTACTTTGTATCCGAATTACTGTATATTAGTAATGATTGCCCGAAATGCATTTTTAATTATGATATGCGCTTTTTCACTATATTTATGCACACTATAAAGTGCGTATAAATGCTATAGTTCATATACAGTTCTACAGAAATGAATTCGTAAAGGTTACTGAGTATGAGCATAAATTGCTTAAAGGTGGGTTTTAAAGGAGTTATGCATTTTTACGCTGAACTGAATTTAGTTTACCACACTCTAAAATTGGGAGGAGTGAAAAGCCTACTCTTTGAAAGAGTGACAGGCATTTTCACTCTTTTTGGAGTGAATTTTGTAAAAATACACTCCTTAAAGAGTGGAATTTTCCACTCTCTAGAAAGAAGTGCAATATCTCACTCCGTTATCGAGAGTGAAACAGTCACTCCCGAAAGAGTGGCTTACGTATGCATTGCTTATTAACCAATCAGGAATAGCAAGGCGACAGCGCCCTCGTCAGATAAGAAAAATGATCACTTTTTCGTCCGCCATTTTAGGATTAACAGATTAGGATATCATTAAAATTATTCTTAATGGAATACATAAAATAAAGGTAAGTCTTATTTAATTTTAACCATTTATTCGTGTAGACATGTTAGATGAGCCAAATAGTTGTATGTTGTACAGAAAAAGATTGATCGAGGATTCTATTCCTAGAAAAGAGATTGTCTATTATGTTTCTTCATGTAGCGGTTTGAAATATAATTGTTTTAGCAATTGAAAAGCATACAAATGCTTAGCAAAAGATAATGAAAACTTCATTAATTCGGCCAATGTGAATTAAAAAAAAAAAAAAAAAATGGGTGTAAATATTTATTCTTCAATTTTCCCAATCCCATTCGAACGTTTTCCAACGATCGAAAAAAGAAAAAATAATAATAATAAATTTTATCTTGTTCGTTTGCAAAGCTGAGTGACTGAGAGGATATCTGGATTTCTTCCAATTCAAGCAGATGCGAAGTAATCAAAATTAATTTGCCGTTCTGTAAGATTTTGTTTTTTCTTTTTTGGTTTATACTGATATCAGATTTTACACACTTAGATATTATCATCATTATTATTGTCTCGGAGTTAAATATGATATTTCATGATTATGATATTACGAAAAGGTTGGTATTAGAGGTCTGAACGGACCGAAATTTCCAGGCCCGGGCCCGGCCCGAATCATAGAAAAAAAATTCGGCCCGGCGCGGCCCGATACGAAAATTGAAAGTTTGGCGCGAGCCCAGACCGACCCGTAGAAAAAATATTGGCCCGGTCTGGTAAAAAACTTAAAAGTTCGGCCCGAGTGAATTTCTACAAAACATTGATTTTTACGTCGATTTTGTTAAAAATTTGTCTCGTACGAGGAGTTCTGACCCAAAATATTTATCTTAACATTTTTTTTTTCATGTTTATAATCTTCATTTTTATAGAAATGCCGCAGGCAGGGATATTTATTTTTTTAATGAATCTCTATTTCTTGTATGTAAATGCTTCAGTTATCATTAATATTGTTAATCCATATTCTATGTATTGAAGTGTTAAAAATCTGAAAAATGCTATACAGTAAAAGACGGATCTTCTAAGACGGAATTGTATAGGAAAACAAAAAGAAATGCGTTATAAACAAGTTCCCTTCTTAGCAAGTGTAAATGTATTATATAATATTTTCTTACGTATTAGTATAATAATTTTGCATGGATCAAGACGTTTTACAGTTTAAAACAGGGCTCCGTCATAAGCAGGTTCCTTTGCACACGTTTTACTATATTTTAATTTAGTTATATTTTAATAAGCGTAGAAAACTACCATTCTTTAATTTTTTTTTTTTTTTTTATGCTTAAGAGTAGAGTAATGGCGATTTAAAAATGTATGTATTTTTCGCAAAAAATTTTGGGCCAGGCCTAAATTAACTGACCTTTGAACACTGCAAATAGAGGCGTCTTAAAATTAGACACATATGTGACTGAAAAAGAATTTTAGACACTTAAGTGTCTTAATCTGAAAATTAAGACATTATAGATGTCTTAATTTAAGATAAATAAGTGTCTTACTATGATCATGGTGTAAACGAACTGAGAATAGTATCTAAAATATCCGCAAACCTCTTATTTTAAGACACTTCGTTGCGTCAAACGTGTCTTAACTTAAGATATTTTGATTCTTCCAACGAAATAACCACCAGGGGCACTCTCAGTAACGCATGCGTTTTAGATGTCTTTCGTTTGAATTAGTATACGTTGTAATTCAAACGGAAAGTTTGTTTTTATGTACGCGTGTGTATTTTAATTCGTTTTTTGCGGAATGTGAAGTACTGTGATTTTAATTCGTATTCACTTAGTTTATTTATAAATTGAATACATACATCTAACGTGTGTGCTTGACACCAAATGTCTCTTATAAGCGGTCGTCAATATAAGGGCGTGATAGAGTAAACAACAACTTGAAGATTACACCCGGGAACTCTACAAAGCGTGTGCAATGGACTTAGTGCTAATTTGTATTGTTTCAATAATATTGTGTTATTCGTCTTCATCCTGTCAAAGCTGCCAAGAAAAAAAAAAAAAACTTTTGTCTGGCGGGTCCTATTTTGAGGATGAAACAATTCATTCTTTAAATATGGCTAGTCGGATACATTATGTAATTTTCTTCTAAAATGATGCAAGTCTTTCTTCCGCACGGTGGTAGTTTTAAAATTCCAAATCGAGGAATTTTTCTTACCTCTTGCAAACAACAGCGTTTGAAGTAAGTGCCATAATTTCTTTATAGTACTAAAATTAGTGTCTTTTATGATTTTATTTATTGTACAAAATCTTGCATGAAATTCAATTAGTTTTGAATCTGTTCGCAAACCCCCCCCCCCCCCCCCACTAATTCTAGAAGTATATATTTTTAAACTTATGATGCTGTCTTTTATAGCAAATCATATATTCAATGGCAGTTTTAAGTTTCAATAGCTAATTGTTATCTCACAGTAAATGACGACCACAAGGCAATAAAGAAAAATAAAAGCTTTGAAAGATCACCAAATGCTTTCTTACTTCCTGGCATAAAACTGCAGATTAAAAAATGATAAATAAAGTACATGAGACTCGTCTATTATGTGAAGCTGCCAGTGAAAATATACATATGTATTTGATTTGCAATACACTCTAATATTGATTTTTTGATTGCTTTTAATAAATAAAGTAATTTGAAATTTATAATGGAAAAAGTAAAAGGCTATAACTAAATTTTGCACTTAAAATAACTTTATTTATATGCACTTATATGAAAAATACAAAAATGACAGTTAGATGTTACTATATATATTTAAAACGAAAGAAGTTTGGAAACTATAAGTTATTTTTTCTTCATGTTATTAATATAGAATATGTATTTATTTATTTTTATTGATAGTTGAATAGCTTTTGTGATTACCCTCTGATCTACATAAAAAGTTGCCCATGTGGCAATATATAAATTTTTTAAAAATCTAATTTTAAATGATAAGGATTTTTATTTTTTTCGGGGAGGGGGGGGGGGGGTGGATTTTGTATGAAATTTTCGTAAAGCTGATATTTTAAATCTTACACTGATTATAATGAAAGTTTTGAACTTTTAGAGTAAGACAAAATTAAAAATGCAAATATATTTAACAAAATACCGAAGATTTTTTTTTTTTCAATGTTATTAAAGTAGAATATATATATATATTTTAATTCATAGTTAAATAGCTGTTGTATAAATAGCTGTATCACCTGATATAGTATATATGTAAAATTGCCTATGTGGCAATATAATTTTTTTTTTAATCTAATTTTTAAATTATATGAATTTTCATTTTTTTGGACGGGGGGGATTTTTGCAAATTCTGTACATGTGATATTGTAAATCTTTTTCGACATTCAACCGAGTATAATAAATATTTTGAACTTTTAGGGTAGGACAAGATTATCAAAAAAATCCATGTACCTTAAAAGCCCTTAATAGGCACTTCGGGACCGCGGAATTTGTCTGACAAACGGAGGTATCTGCTTTTGTGAGGTAAAAATATACAAATATGTATGTCTTGCGGATTAAAAAAGTATTCGTTAAATATCCGGACGAATTTGTAATTCGTCCGCTATTCGGGAATGTCCATTAACTTCCACAACGGATACTCCCAAATACCGGACATCTCAATTTAGATAACCATAATGCAGTGTTGCATTTTTTACAAAAACTTCTTTATTAAAGCATGGGTATACTGGGCAGTGCCCCGTCCCCCCTACGATTGTAGAGCCCCAAAATTTGATGTGCAATATTTGTAAAGCTTATATTTTAAATCTGTTTCAAAACTGTACTGATTATAATCAATATTTTGAACTTTTAAAGTGAAATAAGATTACAAAAAAATGAATTTAAAAATATCTAATATTTAGATAAATATCTTTTGTCATTAATATTGTTCTACTCCTAAAGTTCAAGATATTGATTAAAATCAGCACAATGTCGTAAAAGATTTAAATTATCAGTTTAATGAAAATTGCATACCAAAATTGGGAGCACAAAAAAAAAAATCAGTCTGTATGGGAGTGGATGGGGCAGGACCACAGTCAAATATTTTCCAGGATTCAACGTGGTCAAACATGGCTACGTATTATGCTTACAAAAAAAAAAAAAAAAAAAAAAAAAAAAAATGGATGCGATTCAGACGTTTGAAGTGTCTGAAAAAAATTAAGACATTTTAAAATGTCTGAAAATTGAACACTCCGTTTCAGACACTTAACTGTTTGAATTTCAGACATTTTTATTTACAATGAATGGACCAGGCCACGCTGGGAGAATAATTTTCATACGAGCTGTGTCAAAACTACGACTGAAAATTTTGGGCCGTGAAGACTAGCAATGAAACCAGTCCCGGCTCTGTACAGAAAAAATAAGTTGGCCCGGCCCGAGTGCCATGAATGAAAATCGGCCGTCTCTAGATGGTACATTAATTTTTTTAAACTGTATGTAAGCTTTTTTCTGCGGTTTATGATTTTAAAATTTCGAGACTGAGTAGTATAAAATAAATTAATTATAGACATTCTGCATAAATTATTAAATTTCCTTCAATTTAAACGTATTTTCTACGTTTTTGATGCACGTAATTTTTGGCAGTAAGAAATAACATGATATTTAAGCATTAAAATAAAATGTTTTTTATGCCTGTTTTGAAGTTTATCGATAAGACAGCTTTAGTATATTTTTTAAAAATTTCATATTTTCTTACATAATCTGAATATTTTTTTAAAGAGATTAATAACTACTTTTTACATTAAAATGTTTTTCAAACAATAAGAACTATGCATTCATTCATATGCAGTCATTTACTTTATTTTTATTAAAATTCATACAGATACAGATAAATGTAATGTGTTTATTTTTATATTTATTTTTTTCTATTACCTGGGTCAATCTTTTCCTATAAAACAAATCAAATCTATTTTGCTCATATTCCCAAAATATAATATCTACGGGAATAAAAAATTTAAATTAAATATGGCTTACCGTGTCGTTTCCTTAATAAGTATTCTTTTCAGCAATAATGGGTGAAAATTAGAAATCATGATTAAGTTAAGGAATATGTTTAAAAGAAAAATATATACATATTCTAGAGAACTTAAAAATTAGACTCCATGCTCATATTAAATAAAACAAAAGCAAATCACAGCGGATAAAAAAATACACATACATTCTTAATGTTTAAATCATGATTAGAACTCATTTTAAAAAAAGATGTAAGTTTATAAGCATTGTTTTTATATGAAAAAATGAAAAATATTTTAGAACAATAGGACTTTGCAAAAACAGCAACAATTCACGGAAAAAATACGGTAAAAAGAAATTTATATTTAAAACAAAAATTAAAATGAAATCAAACATTGTTAAACGTATAACATCCACCTATTAAAAAGTTATTTATAAAACTTTAAAAGTAATATTTTTATAAGGCATGCAATAAAAGCAAACACAAAGGATAAGATTGGAATAAAATATATTAGTTTATTTCTGTCAGTAATTTAATTTAAATTCATATGTAAATTTAACTGATTTTTTCCTTAAAAGTTCAACTATTGTTACGAACTATGAATAAATATTGCTAATAAAGTATTTTATTTCAATCTTTACCACGGTTGTATCTATTTTCAGTGCATGCTGTAAAAGATGTGATTCTTTTAAAATGCCGATAAAAGTAAAATAAAAAAAGAAATGACTACATAAAAATTGAACATTAACTACTATGAAAGAGTGACTATTCACTCCTACCAGGGGTGATAAACCGCACTCCTTTAGCAAGAGTGAATAGTCACTCCTCCGAAAGAGTGATTATCCACCCCTGTTTACAGTGAATATTCATTTTCCAGGAGTGACTATTCACTATTTCAGACAGTCAAATATTTCACTTTTGCTCAGAGTGAATAGTCACTCTAAAGAGGTTGGGCATATTTTGAGTCTGCGATAGAGTGACTATTCACTTCTCCGGAGTGAATAGTCACTCTTTTTTATTTAGAGTGTAAGAAATAATTGCAGAATATGGATAAAATAATATGCAGGGCCACGCAAAGAGTTGGATACATGGCCGTCTATGGGTGATAATTTCTGGAAATGTAATTTCAGTAGTTTTAAGAGTGTTTTAGTTTGAATTAAATTTTAGCTAAATAGTGGCATGTAATAAAGTTACTAGGTAAACTACAGGGCTGTACAAAAGTATTAAAGTATGTTTCCATTTATTAGATTAAATTGCTGAAAGATGAATTTCAACCTGTTATGCATTTTCTTGCTAAACTAAATTTTCCCATTATATAGTATATATGTCAATCTACATATCAAATACAGGATTCAAAAGAATTGGAATACATATTTGGCGATGGACGGTAACTGCTGAAATCAGTTTTTCAAATGTTTTATGCGTTTTATAAAATGTTTACTTAGTTATTTTATTTACCTTATTTCCCTAAATAACGAAGTTTTGTTAAAGCATTCAGGAAGTGTTGGAAAGTGTTTTATAATCTATGCTTAACGCATGATTTTTCTTTCTTGTTTAATATCTACTTACGGATTTCATTACGCACAATAGACATTACAAACTTTTTTTCCCAGAAATAAAAGTAATAATAACCAATGAAAATCTTTCATAATCTTGATCAATCTGCAAGACTGCTACAGGCGACTATTTTTTAATTTTATCTCACACCACATTTTCGAAACAAAAATTTTTCACATTCACTTTGCCAACATGTTCAAGAGAAATATATTAAGAAAATTTGTATTTTAAAAATAGTGGTGCGAGTAGAATACAAAAATATTCGCCTGTGGCAGCCTGTATCTAAAACTCAATAAATTTATTAAGTCAGTAGTGTTCCTATTTTATTTGAGATAAACGGCATACAGAGATAAATTAGTATGATTCACCACCATGTCTTACATTATGGCTAAGAATTGATCTTTTGCATTAACCCGGCAGAACGCGCGCATACCCAGGGTATAAATGGTTTTTACTTTGTCAGCAATAAATACAAATTATAATCGTCACCTTATTTAGTCGGAGAAAACTGTTACAAAATCTGCGATAGAATAAGTTGAAGATTATTTTTAAAAAAATAGTGGTGACAGTTGTAAAAAATAATACGCACTCTCGGTCTATCAGGCTCGGCACGCGTTCTCCAGGGTTAAAAGAAATTGATTAAAATTTCCTGAAAGTAAAATTGCCATTATTTAAAGCTGTTCTTAACTGCTCTGCTCAATAAGCGCAAAACGTTTTGACACATTCACAAATTTATTTTTTAACGAAATGATATAAAATTAGAAAGCCTGACCATGGAAACGATTTGGGATCGAACTGTGTTTTCCATTTTCTGATCCATCAATTACCTATTGAGTTATAAGCGATTTTGATCACGTGACAAACTCGTTTTGCAACCTTTTTTGAGTGCCTATGCTTCATTCACGCGGAAATTCGGTTCAAAACGCTTAATTTGACACCATTTTCTGAAAGATCTATTGCGTTTGCAAAAAAACGGAAAAAACAGCTCGATGACATAGTTTCTGAAGAACAACACTTGCTAGTTTCATGCATTTTCGAACAAAAATAAATTGAAACTTATGTCATAAAGTTGCCCTTTTGGATTTGAGAACAGCCTTAAGTATATAAAGTAGAATTAACTGTCAGTCAAAAATCTTTCCAAGATTGAAATCAGTCCTGAGACTGGAAGTCTTGCATCCATGAAAAAGAAGCAGCAAATTTGAGCTAAGATATCAATTTATGAAAAAAAATTATTGAATGATTTACCACTATTCAGACTAAATGGAATCTGCTTTTACTTAACATTTTCACGCCCTTGGCCACATATGTGGACGTTTAGTTTTTTTATATTACTGGTCAATAACAAAAAGAATACAAATTTGATAATAACTTATTCTCTACAGAATCCCTCATCAACAGAAGTAAAAATTTAATGGTTTGGCTGCACGGATAATGTTATTTCCGATGGACCAGATATAAAAAAAAAGCGTGGAGTATTTTTTTGGCAGTCGGTATTGTTACATTAGTTGAACAAATCGTTAATATTTGATAAAAAAATAATATAAGATATATTAAATATACAGTAAAACCTCCCTAAAGCGACCATGTTCCGTTCCAATGAAAATTGTTCCTCCGAGAGGTGGTCTGTTAATGTAGGTCATGTTTAAAACAAGATTTTAATTGTTGAAAAAAGGTAACAATTAATGTTACTAAAATTTATGTTTCACATTAGAAAAAAATATAAAAATGTAAGTATCAATTACATAAGGTAATTACTGCAAAGTTTAAAAAATGAATACATACATTGACATTTGCTTCGATTTTACGGTTTTATCTTTAATAACTTTTATTTCCAAGTCCTTTCGAAGTTCAGTAAATAATTACTGTTTTTTTTTTTTTTTTTTTTTTTTTTTTTTTTTTTTGGACTGGAACAAATAATGTCGATTTCATTAATTTATCTAGTCGTCGTTCAGTCCGTCTGTTTGTCTATCCGTCTGCATATAACAGCGCAAAAACTACCCGACCAAATCGTTTGAAATTTAAAATATATTATTGTTGAATAATTTTGTCGAGTCATTTCAATTTTTATGAAAATCAGATGTATAGTTTAATTACAGGGACAGTCAAATGTTTTCCGTTACATTACGGCTAATGGGAAAAAATTATTGCAAGTGCATTTTAATGATGTTACAGCCCTTTGAACAGAATGAAATTGATATGCACTTATGAAGTGCACTAAAATATACATTCAGTACAATATGCGGTGCAAAAAATATTTGTAAAACTAGTTATGTAGTACGAACACACCTCATTTGTCACATTTGACGTGCAATTTCCAACTTGTTTATTTTATAAGAAATCATTTCACTCATAAATTACCGTTAACACTCAGCGGCCACAAATGTGGATGGTTTTTTTTTTTTTTCTTTTTAAAATCTTATTAATATAAAATGAATAAATCGTGAAAAAAGTCATTTTTTTCTTTTAAAAATTCGTGCCCGAAGAGGTTAATAAATGAAATAATAAAACAGCCCATAGAAACAAAATAAATTTAATTAATTTTCTGGTTAAAAATATGTTTATTCAATTTGAAAAAGAACAAAGAAAACAGGAAGTTCAGCAATTATATTAATCTCTGATGAACGACAATAATTCACAACAAAGTGAGAAAACAACCATAAACCCGTCTGTTAAAAATCTCTTATGACAAAACAGATGGAATGAGAATTATAGAAACACGTTTCCATGCATGCATTTTTTTCCCTCTTTTATTTTCAGGCCTGGTGCAGAAGACACATAGCCGATGGTTATCTCGATCGGCCTTGCGTGAACGGTCCGAACACAATGCCCGCAGGAGTGCGCAAGGGAGGCGCAGAGCGAGGCAGGAAAGATGAGAAAAAGGATGAAATCATGTGTTTTGATCAAAGCCAGGAGGTGGGGGCGATTTCTGTCACGTGTCAAATCCATAGACTTCGAGTGTACTTTTATTCCTACAACAGTATCTCAGTGTCCTGCTTTTTTTGTAATTTTGTTTGCAAACTCTGACGCAATTTTGGTAAGGTATGGATCAACGTACACCCCCGGGGGGTTGCTGATTCTGCGGCGTGCTGTGCAGTGTCCTTTATACCGGTATCATTTTAAATGACTTTTTAATAGTGTGCGGTTAGAGGGATCAATATAGATTGTATTTTGATGGGATTGGTTTTGGTGTATTATTCTACTAACCTTTGTTGTAACTGAGAAAGTTTTAAATGAATATGCGTTTCTCTTTTTCGAGTATTATTTTTAAAATTTTAACTTCTCCAAATCATTGACATTCCACGATAAATTTTTTTAAGGCAGAAGTCGATTTAGACGAAAAAGTGTAGCTAACATTTATCTCCACTAGTCTATAAAAGTTCAGCATATTTATATTATACAATTCCGACAAATTTGTTCAGAAAAGTGGGACACTGAGAGGAAATGGAGATGAAAATATATTCCTAAACTAATGGATTTGAAACTTGACAAAAAATCACCCCCATCTGCTAAACACATATATATACATATATATTAATTTACCCAGAATAAACAATTAGCAATTATTAATTCGGAAGTTTAAATGTAAAAACAAGAAGGTATAAACATAAGACAATAACCTGATGCAGTGTATAGTTAAAAATATATTGAAATTACTACTGAGTTTGTTCTCGTCTAATTAGTTTACTAAATTTAACTCGCTATCAGCAAAATAGAAAATTAAATTTAAAAAAAAATATATATATATATATATATATATATGGACTAATTAAAAAATATATATAATTTTTTATCCAAGGAGGTGGGACTAATATTTGTCGCGTGTCAAATCTACGGACTTAGAGGTGTACCTATCATTTCTACATCAGTATCTCACTGTCCAGCTTTTTTGAAAATTTTGCTTCCAAACTGACGCAATTTGTGTAAGGTACGGGTCGGTGGTACACTCCTGCGGCGTGTTGCATAATGTCTTTATCCGGATGACTTGTTAATGGAGTGTGGTGCTTAGAGAAATCAATATACATTGTGTTTTGATAAAATTGTTGTAACCCCTATTATTAGAAATAATTTTGAATAAATATAGGTTTCTCTCTGGTATACCATTATGTTGTTAAAAAAAAAAAAAAAAAGCATTCATATAACATTATAAATATTTTAAAGACAGAGCTAATGAACAGGAATTTGGTATAACATATATCCAACATCCAGTTCTACTAGTTTATACGAGTTTAATTATAAATATCATTAGCTATAAGATTTAAATGAAGAAAAGAGATAAATGCAACTACAAATAGCAGATAATAGTTTGCCTCAGTATAAAAATGACGTGAAAAGCTTAATCACATACATATTAAAATTGGGGGGGGGGGGGGATACTGAAGCATTAGTAGAGGGGCTTTTTCTAGGCTATCAATTGATTTGCTATCAGCATAATAAAAAATAATAACAACAGAAAAAAAGGGACCAATTGAAAATAAACATGAATTAGGGGTAAACTTAAACTTTAAACTTAAGTTTTTGGATTTTAATTTATTCTGAATCTTTAAACATTTCTAAACAATATGGAAAAAACCGCATTCAAAAATCTGCATTATTTCTTGAGATAATCATTTATAGACAGCTAATATAATGGAAGTTATTTGGATATTCAAATATTAAGATGTGTTTTCTCAGTTTGGTAAATTTTGAGTTTGCACGTACTGTTATTAAAGTTTAACTGCATATATGTTTCTTCATTTTTTATATGCTAAAACCAAAACAATTAACACACTTTTTAACCATTTGGAAAAATGGTTATTGTTCTCGTCAGGGTAGGAAATCAAAACCATATCTGAAGGTTTTTATTGGTTTAATCCGCATTTTATTCGTTTCCTGATTGGTCTATACAGTAATCTGTATATCCCTTTACATTTAACAGAGATGGATACCTTCTGTTGCCACTATGACAAAAAAGTAATAAAAACTACAAAAAAAACATTAAAAATTAATAACTCAGAAGCAAATTAAGATACAGCTTTCAAACAAATTGCATTTAAAAGTACATTTTTTTCCCTATCCAACGGTGTAAAAAGTAATATTGTCGGATGTTTAGAAGTTTAAGAATGAAATTTCATTTAAAATTGGAAGTCAGATTTCTTGGCAATCTGACGATGAAAATGCCTTTTCCCGAACTGCCAATGAAATGCTTGGATAATACGTAAGTTTCAGGTGGATAATAAGTAATGAAAATGAAAGAAAATGAATAACAATTTCTGCCAAAGAGTTAATTTTAATTTGTAAGATTTTCACGTGCAAAAGAAAAATGGAATAAGCCAATTAAAAATAAAAATAAAAGATAAATGGGACAGGAATGAATGCATATAAATATTTCACATCAAATACGAGTCGCAGGCGCTTTTTGTCGCTTGGAATTTTTACGTGTAATAACGCTATTAATGTTTAGTTCATGGCGTGCGTAATGTATGATCAACTCCGTGCGATTTTTTCTCTCTTAAATTTTAGTCTTTGAAAAAATCATTTTCCAAATGGTTGTTGTAATTTGTTAAATTGCTTTATTTTTTTTTTTTTTTTTTTTTTGTGCGTTTGTGCGTTTGTGAAACACTACTTTTTTTTTTTCGAAATTTTTTAAATTGTCTATTAAAAATCAGTTTTAAACTATACTTTGTGTGTATATTTTGGTTTTAAGTTAGAGATAAGTGTGTTATGATTCTATTTTGGACAGAAATAGCTTTCTATATGTATATTTTCCCAATTTTATCAAGTGCGCAGCACTAAATTTTTATTCACGTTATAGTGATATGAATTTTTAAAAATTAAAATTAAATATTACTTATACAACATTTATTTTTCTGTGTAATATACTTAAGAATATATATACTTTCGGCAGAAAGGAAAAAGAAAAATCTTAACTGTATATTATTTGAGTTGTTGTAATTTGAAAATGGCGATGTTTTATATCGTTTTCTACAGTCTCAAAGGTCCTGTGCCCCCTTGATTATGTTTCCAATAGGTAGAGGTAATTTTAGTTACGTGTCAAATCCATCGGCTTAGACTGTACTTTAGTTTTTACAACAGTATCTTAGAGTCCTGATTTTTCGAAAATTTTGTTCGGAAACTATGACGTAATTTAGGTAAGGTGCAGACTGACGTATACTTCTGGGGGTCGCTGACCCCGAGGCATGCTACATAGGGTCTTTATGCAGAATCATAGTACTAGTAGATGGCTTTTTAATGAAATGTGGATGGTTAGAGAAAACAATGTAAATTGTACTTTGATGGAATTGATTTTTGTACATGTAATCCGTTTTGTTGATGAGAATAATTTTGAATGAGTATACGTTCACCTTTTCCTGTAAAATATTTAATATTAACTTTTTCAAAACATTAATATTCCATCATAATATTTTTAAAGTAAGACGAATAAACAGAAAAATGATGTACATTAATTTTGCATGGAATTTTTTTTAGTTTAGAATCGTTCAGTTTATTTCTTATCTTGATTATGCATAAATCTTCTACTCTAAGCTTAAAATGTAAAAAGAAAAAACCTATTAATATGAGTTAATAGATTGCTTCAAGAAAAACCGTTTTTAAAAGCTTAATAAATATAGCTAAGCAAAAAAGTATAGAAACATACTGCATTTACATTTAAGTGTTCTTGGATTAAAAATCTAGATTTAGACCATTTATCAGCATAAAAGATTTTTTTTTTTTAATTGCAAATCAATAAAAAGAAAAATAAATATTTATCCAAGAAGTGGAAAAGATTTTTCTGACACAACAGATTCTTAGATTTAGAATATACTTTCGTTTCTTTGTACGTCTCAATTTGAAGTTGATGACATCATAAATGTGTTGAAAATGCACTGTGCATAATGTGAATTTCAACAGTTTATTGGCTAATTCCTTAACCCCTTCTCGAAGGGAGCCCTTTGCTTAATTTTTAATCTTTTACCACCGGTTTTTCAAAACAGAAAATGTTCTGTAATTGAATTGCGAAGATGCTCTGATTAAATAAGATAAACTTTACAATAAAAAATAACTGGTGGGAATAATGAAGGATTCTGAGCACCTTAAGGATGTATTCGAAAAAATATTTTCCCACCCTCGACAGCTCGAAATTTTCTGAGATATTTTCAGACTCATTTTTAAAAGTTAAAACATGAAACTTGCTGAGGTGATTTTTGAAGAGATGTAAAGAGGCCGTGTCATTTCATTTTTCGCTCAATTCATTAGAATTTGATTTTTAAACAATTATTTTCTCAGTATGACCATTTCTTTCGGTCCCAGATCTCCCGCTTCGGAAAATTCGGTTCAAAACGTCCACTTTGACAGCATTTTTTACAACATTTTCTGCATTTATAAAAAAAAAAAAAAAAAAAAAAAAAAAAAAAAAAAAAAATCGAGAAGCACAGCACATTATGTAGTTTCTAAATATAAGAGAAGTTTCATTATGTAGTTTCTAAAGCACATTATGTAGTTTCTAAATAATTCCCAGTTTGATGCGTTTGAGAGTAAAAATGAATCAGAAAATAAGCAGTTTGGATTGGAATACACCCTTAAGTGGCACTTATACCGGCCACTCGTCCCCAAGGGGTTAATGTTTACGTCTATTTTTGAATTAACTTTTATTTATAGACAGCAGATTTAAGGAAAAATAAATTACATATTTTCGATTAGATAAAACAGCGTGTTTCTGCAATTCTATTTGCTCATCTTGATGGGATGCCGACAACAACTCAAGAGGTACGGATAGCATGAAAGAAAAAAAGACGAAATAAAAGAAACAAAAATAACAAAGGGACTATTGCTAATCCATCGAAATATCATTAAGTTTCGGAAGCAATTCGGACCACTAACGCCTTTACAATGATTTAATCCTTGAAAGCATCAGTCAATGATATAAGCATTGAATGCTATATGCTAAATTTCAACAATTTTCGGAATATGACAATTATTTTATTTTTTTAGGGTTTCGTTCATCTGACAAAACGCTATTCGTCTCCCTTTTCTGTCTGTCTGTCACAGAGTTCGTTCTCAGAAACTATGTAAGTAAAAGACTTGAAATTTTGCATATTTATAGCTGAATGCCACCGATCACATAGAAAATCATACAATTTTGAAATCGTCTTATATTATTTTATTTAAATAAATTAATTTAATGAAATCTGACCATTTCTGCGATTTAGATTTTAAAACAGAACCTTAATTGCAGTCTTTTTCGCGCAGGCTAGATGGCTCCGTAGTAACGCATTTGTCTGCTATTCGAAAGGTTTCTGGATTAAAGATCGGCGTCGGTGTTTGAAATTTTTTCAAGGAAATAGATTTTATCTAATACAATTTTACCGAATTTTTTTCTCTTTTTTTCTTTTCTTTTTAAATTTTATCGGTTGGGGACAGTTGTGGCCTTTAATCCCTTAATTCTCGCTCTCGTGATATTCATGGGCTGTAACTTTTATTCAAATTGTTTGATTCCCAGCAGTTTTATAAAATAGTGTACTTGGCTTTATAATTGTATTATTTTACCTGTCATTAAATAAAGCGAATCTTTCTTTTTCAAAAAAGTGGTGCCAATAAGCAATTTGAATTTTTAACCCGTAATTTAATGCGACCCTTAAGAGGCTACTTAAGTCAAGCGAAAAATCCGTTCGCTAATGCTAATCCTATGAAAGAAATTTATAACGATATCTCGATTGCATTTCAATATTTGTAAATGATTTTTTTTTTTGCATTGGCTAGCTGAGATTGATCTGTACAAAGGCCAATTTTCACTTTTTCGATTTTGTTTACAGATATTTTTAATGGGGACACTTTCATTTTCGGAACCGGTTTCGAAAGTGAAAGCCTCCTCATAATAAAAAAAATCTGCAATCAAATTCGAAAAAGTGAAAAACGACCTTTGTACAGATCGATCTCAGCTATCGGATGCAAAAAAATCATTTAAAAATATTGAAATGCAACCGAGATATCGTTATAAATTTCTTCCATAGGATTAGCATTAACGAGCGGATCTTTTCACGTGACTGAAGTAGCCCCTTAAGGGGTTAATACGCCGGGTCAATAGTTTGTTTCATATATGGTGTATGAAAAACGACGGGCCAAATTTTAAGAAGTGATTTATAGGAAACTAGAACCGCAAGTACAGGGTGTCTCATTTCAATCTGATCCCGGATTTTTGTTTATAACATTTACAGTATTGAGGATGAAATTGCTGAGAGAATTACCTTGCCTTATGTGAAATGCGATGACAACAAGAAAAGTTTTGTAAGTGCATAGTAATTAGGTCAATGACACTCTATGTAACTGTCAGAGCTACATTTCGAAATATGGAATGTCGAGTTCAGCGCTATTCGGATCCCAGATGTTGACCACTTTTATTATTTTTCATGTTACTGTTACATTTTACTCAGACCAAGATAAATCTGCAGAACATTTCGAAAATATCTTCATTATTGTTATGTATAAAAATATGGTTTTGGATTGGTGTTAAAGATACCTTGTATTTTTGAGCTATTTGCGCGTCTATGGATTACGACTCTCTCCCTGTAGGAAAAATTGGCTTTTCAAGGACAAACGTTCTCTTTTCATTATCCCTTTGGTGGTCACTCCTCGGCCTTTATCTTAGGTTAGTAACTATGGTAACGAAGGGAAAATAAAAAGAAGACTTTTGTCCTGGAAAAGCCGATTTTTCCTACAGGGAGTATACAGAAAGAAAAGGTTTACTGTTTCAACTTTTTTAAAACACTCTGTATAAGCATAAGCAATTACGCTCTCATATACGTAAATATATTCCCGATTGCGACAGTTTTAGGAATATTTCTTTTTGTTTTCGTTCGTTCCAGACTTACTTCCAACTCATATACACTAGATTAAAATAAAATAAAAATACATATTTCCGATTAGATAAAACAATGTGTTTATGTATTTCTATTTCCTCATCTTGACTGAATGCTGACAACAAATATTCTGACTCAAAAAAAAGGCCCAAATGAAGAAACAGAAATGAGAAAGAAAAAAAAAACTATTGCTAATCTATCGAAACATTACTAACTATCGGGGCCAGTTCGGATCCCTGACGCCGGCGATAATCTTGAGAAGTTCCATGTGCGGAGTGAGAAGCGAGATAGGAAGCGAATCTCTACGACTGCTGTGGCGCCAGGGCTATCTACCTCGCACCCGAAAGCTCTGGTGGTCCAAGCCACCTTCGAGCGAAAAGGGGCTTTTATTGTGTAATTATTGCAACCCTGGCGCCTACGCCAGTGGATAACCTGCGCACAGGTGAAGAATTTTTACTTTATCTCGCCTATTTCCGGTTAAAATTGGATTTCGAATTAACAGGAAATGTCTTAAACCTAAACTCAAGTTTTTTTTTAACTTTCACTGCTATTTTTCAGGCGCATTTACAAATTTATTTCTGTTTGTGTCTGCCTGAAAATTTCCGATATTCAGATTCAAGCGCTTAATAATCGAATAACGTTTTCATTTTTTTATAATATAAATTTGATATGCAGTAGAACCTCTTTTATCTGAAACTCTTTTAACCGAAACTCTCGGTTAACCGAAATCCATTTTTAAAGCTTTTTTTCACAATCACATTCCTTGTGTGCAAAATCCATTTTGAAAGCTTTCTTTTTTTAACTGTCACATTCCTTGTGGTGTGCAAAATCCATATTGAAAGCTTTTTTTTAACTATCATATTCCTTTTGTGAAAGAGGTCCTTTCCGAACTACGAGTACAAATAAATATTTTCGATCCCCTTTCTTAGAGTTCCTGCGAATTTAACTTGAGCTCCCATAAGCTTCGGAGTAACGAAGAAAACGAACAAATTAACAATTCTGATGCTTTTGAATGTTTTGCAAAAGGTTTGGCAAGGCTGGAGCAGCAGAAAGACTGTGATACTGGTGAACTAATAATATTAAAAAAACTCCGTGATAGAGCTTCAAAGCAAAGGCAATCGAAAGTACGACAAACAAAACATTTTTCTAAACCCTTGTGATATATGTAAAAGGTACTTAGTTTCAAAATTAAAATTCAGGTAATTTATTCTTGTTTCTTTTTTGCTATTGCTTTATTTTTATTAAGCACTTGTTATCATAATAAGAAATATTGCATATATTTGTTCTTAATCTTAAAATTGAAGCATTCTCGATTATCCGAAAATTTCGATTTTCCGAAAGAGGGTCGGTCCCAATTACTTCGGATAATCGAGGTTCTACTGTATTTTGAGTTATACTTGAGTTAAACTAGCTACTGGGATGACCAACCATTCAAACAACCGAAAATCGATTAAAAATGCCAAACTTGACCACAAAATTAGTTATTTTTATAGAGAAGTGGAAATCGCTGTTTGATGCACTGGAATCTGAATAACTAAGTTTAAATTTAAGAATCATTAAACAATAATTTTAAATTCATCGACCGGAAACAAGGGATAACAATTTTCATAAACACGTAACTGATCGGAATCCAACACATTGCAATCTGAAGCTCGAAATGAAAGAAAATTAGATCCATATTTTAATTCAATTATGGAAAAACAGTTTATAATCATATTTGTAATATTACTTTTATCTTACAGGCAGAAAAATGAACATATATATTAATTCTTTTTAAAGGAATTGTTATTTCATCTGAAAAATATATTCTGGTCTTTCGTCTGAAAAAAATCAGATATATATGAACCCAATCCGAAAGAATCAAAACCCAACCTGAAAATATCAACCTGACCTCAGCTAAAAAAATAATAATAACCAAGATGGCTTACAAGTCTAATCGGGTAAAACTAGGTAACTCGACCGATGCAGAATTTTATTTGAAATGCAATGCACAGCATCCGATACTTCAAATCACTTTGCTATGTATAGGCAGCACCATTCTTTTGAAGTTTTAAAATGTTAAAAAATAATAAACTATTTTATTGTATATAACAACATGTAAAATAATCACTTATAAACAGATTAAGCTAAATAATGCTATAAAAAGTGATAAAATATCTTTATTTAGATTGACGAACGTTTCATCGCACAAACGGCGACATTTTAAAAAGCATTCATAACAGAAATATTTTCACAAAATTTAAAAACAATAACTTGGTAAACAATGTCACGCGACATCGTGCATAATGAAAATTAGTGCAGCCATAAAATAAAATTAAATTGGATATTTGTGAGACTGGATTAATTATTACTATTGTTACTAAAATTGCATAGCATCTCTTTCGAAATTTTAGGTAAATCAAGGGACACTGAATGATTGCAAATATTCTCGTTGCGTAAAAATATCTCTATTGATTCCCGGATAATGGATCGTAAATAAAATTTTGATGGATAAATTTTCATTTCTTGATTTTCATTCTGCATGATGTGTCTGGATGATGTGTGTGGTTCAATGTCTGGTGACATTGTTTACCAAGTACATTGTTTTTTAAAGTTTTATGAAAATATTTCTATCATGAATGATTTTGAAAATGGCGTCGTTTGTGCGATTAAACGTTCGCCAATCTAAATAATTTTATCACTTTTTATAGCATTATTTAGCTTAATCTATTTTATTGTAGTTTGTGAGATTTTTGTGATATACAGCGATTTATTTGAGCAGTTTGCAGTCAAATAAGCAGGTCACACATCGAGGCAATAAGCGACACAGCGCACGACTTAGAGGAAGAAACAGGTTGAAACAAAGAAGTAAAATGAATTTCAGAATATGTCTCTCAAGTCGCGTGTTGTCTCGCTTGCCGCCTCGGTGTGCAAGCTGCCAGAGTTCGCATGCTTTGAAGTATCTCATCTGATTTACTATCTGCTGGAAATAAGGGTTTTGTGGGATTTACACACTGGATGGAAAAACGCATTTACATCTAAGATTCAAACCTAATGCACAATAAATGACCATATAAATACCAACACTAGGTAGGCTCTAATCTTTCTGCGTTCCTAATGTAAAAAAAAAAAAAAAAAAAAAAAAAAAAAAAATGAGAACGTCTTTTCTAATATTTTGTGAACTATAGCAAGATCCAGAAGTGATTTAGCCAGACAGTTTTTCAGTCCAAATTCGCATGCAGTGAAGTGTCTGAACTGATTTACTATTAGGTTGAGCAAAAAGTTCTGGGAAATTTTTAATCTAATAGTTACCAGAATTTGTATCGTATATATGAGTACTAGTACTATATCTATAATAGGAGTTCAGGAATTCGATTATGGCCTCTTTCGATCACTGCAACACTATTTAAAGGGCCGTTGATTTGAATCCTTTAATGAAGTTGAAGAAGCATGTCAAGGGTTTTTTGATTCGAAGGAGTCGCCATGGTACTTCTAGCAAACCCGGAATTCAGCACAGAACGATGGCGTAAAGTCGTGGACTATGATGGTCTCTACTTTGAGAGTAGTCCTTGTTGCTTTTATTGTTAATTTGCGCATAACAACGCAACTTTCACAAATTTTCCAGAACTTTCTGCTCATAGTATTTGCTAAATAAGGGCTCTATGAGGTATTTGCAATTCATTCTAGATGGACAAACCCATTTACAACTGAAATTCAAACCTAATGTACAATGACTGACCACGTAACTTCCAATTCTTGGTAGTCCCTAACCTTTCCCGTTCTTAAAGCTCAAAGAAATGAGAAACTTTTTCCTAATATATATTTTTTTAAATATATCACATTTAGCGAGATCCATAAGTGATTTAACCGGACAGTTTTGCAGTCCAAATTCGCATGCAGTGAAGTGTCTCACCTGACTTACTATCTGCTGGAAGTGTGGCTCTGTGGGGTCTATCTCCGGCTGTAGGGCGTATTCGGTGAGGGCTTTCCAGGGCGGCTGATACGTCTGTACTTCGATGGGGTTGATTTGTATGGGACTTTCGTGCCGGACAGGACTAGTGGCGACCATCGGGACTCCTCGCATTGAACCTAGACTCAGTTGCCTTCCGTCCTGGAAGAAAGGAAACTGTTACTGATTATGACAATTCAAATAGAAAACATTGGCTAAATAAATTAAGTCACATAAAATATTTCATCAAGATTACTTAAAAAGTCATTTTTAAATGATTTATCACAACCCTAATACAGTATACCCTAATACAAGATTCAGTTCAATAAATTTAGTAAACAGAAAAATAAATACATTACAGATTTTGATGTTACCTATTGATTACAGGCGCATTTTATGTCATTTAATCTTACTTTGCACTTTTACAAGACTGTTTAGTACTGAATTCGACATGAATATTTAACACCTTTTGTTCTTTTGTTCAATCTTTTGTTCTTTTAAGTTGTTTCATTTATTTATTTATTTCAATTTTCACCAATGCACTGATCCACACTTGATATGCTTCCTATTTTATCTATTTCTTAATATTAGCAATATGGTTTTCCTTAATTTTGTTGCGATTAAATAATCTAATACTTATTCAAATATTACACTCTCAGAAATAAAACTCTCACTTTTGACGATTCAGAAATCCTTGAGCTGTATTTCGTCGTTTTTGACGATCATTTCCTATCAACACCACGTGACTTAACGAAAGGTAAACTCTGAAATATTTGACGAAAGTTTTGCCTCAATCACGGTCAAACTCAATGCATTTTAATCCCTTGGGGACGAGCGACACGTATACGTGCCGCATGAAGCGCTCAGAATCCTTGTTTTTTCTCACCAGTAAAATTTTACTGTAAAATTTGCCTTATTTAATCAGCGCATTTTCTCGATTCAAGAAGACACAAATTTCTGTTTTTAAAAAACGGTGACAAAAGATTAAAAATTTTGTAAAAGGCTCCCGTCCCGAAGGGGTTAAGGAAACAGTTGCTGTACCTCCTCAAATCCTGCGATTTTAGCAAGCAGATTTTTGCTTGTTTATATTTATTATATGTATTATATTTATTAGTCCTGTAATAATTTATTTTAAAACAGCACTTTTTAGTGCCTTTCAGAAAATACTGAAATGTAGGTAGTTATTGTTTCTTCATTAATTATTTTTTTAGCTGTTAAAATTTTTAGGAATGCTTATTATTATTATTTATTTATTTATATGTTTTTCGTTATGTTTTAATTCGAAAAGAATAAATTTCCTGTGTTCTTCAAAACCATTCAAAAAGAAAATTTGGTCAATAGAATTTCAAACTTCTAGGATATCTTTTTTAAAAATTTATTTAAGAAGTATATTCTGTTTTCAATCAAATTAAAAATAAACATAATTGATCCCTCTCCCCTTTATAAACAGTAAAGTGTTAAAATCTTATCCCTCTACTCAAAGTGATAAAATCTCACGCAATATGCACTTCACAATTCGTTATTTGTGAGCACCAAATTAACCGGACCCTATTCTAACCATTCATTGAGCAAAGAAAATTTCACTAATAAATTATTTAATCAAGCCATATTATAATTATTCATTGACCATGAGAAAACCATAATAATAAATTAACCTTACTTAAAACTTTCAGAAATTATAGCAGCACCGATAAAATTACAATCTACTTTATAAAAACATAAACACGCAGAAGGATTCATTACATCAATCTAAAAGCAAATCCATACAAGTCTCCAATAGTCAGGTTGGAAGAGCAACTGTCTCCCACACCAAAGGTCGCGGGTTCGAATCACCCCGATTGAAACGAGAAGTGAATTTTTTCTTCCCCCTGTCAATAAAGAGCTTCCAAACTGTTCAACAGATTTCAACAGAGGCGCCACCAGCCAACTTTTTACAAAATTTATATCGTCAAGCAAGTGAAGAAACTAATTTCATCAATTTGACGAAATATTCGCTCGGAGCATTTCCCAGAAAACTGTTTCGTCAAAAACAAAGAAAATTTCGTGAAATCGGAGTATTCATTTCTGAGTGTGTAGCAACATGGTTTTCCTTAATTTTGTCGCAGATAAATAATTTAACCTAATTAATAATTATAACTTAGAAATAAGTTATTAATAACTTAATAATTTAGAGTGGCGACATACGTACAAAGCCCATGCTCAGATAGGACGTTTTTTTCCCCAAAACTTCAGCAATCCATACACCAAAATTTGGGATTACTTGCTTGGACATTTAACGATAGAGGACATCCGTATTTCTGATCCATTAGGAAAAATATAGTATTTGTGCTATTTCAACCTGCTTATACTCTCCATTTTTGTTCCTTGGTTATAATAATTGTTCTTTACTTAAATATTTTTGGCAACATGTGCAAATAATTTTTTATAACTTTACTGTTGTATCATTTACGCAATGGGTGGTTCTTCACTTGGTAATATGCTTCTTTTTTTAATCCATTTTATTTTTTATCTAATGTTTATTTATGTCTTTTTTTATTTATTGTGTGCGGTAGCCCTTTTTTTGCATTTTTTAGCTTGTTATGGCTAATGCAATGATGAAACCGTACATGTTATTTGTGGAAATAAAGGTAATTTGGGCCTGATGATTCTGCCTTGATTCCACAAATATTTTCATTTTTCCAATGTTTACTATATTTTCAACTCCTTGTCGCATGTGTTATAAGGATCTGTTTCAAAGAATTTTATAATGGTTTATACATCATTTTTAATTTGAATAAATTCATTAATAATTTGTATATTCACATTTGTTGATGATAAATTGTATTGGTTTATAATGGTATGTGTATATATATATATACACGATACGATGACTATTTTTAGCTTAACCCTTTCAAGGGCGGTGGTATGTTTATGAAACCACTTAATTTTAATCTCCAAATGCCACATTGACACCAGAATTTTTGTAGAATTTTTTTCGTTTTGTATTTATGAGAAATACAACTTTTTCTTCCTTCCAAATAAATTTGTACCTAAATACCGGTGTCATTCATTCACTTCAACATTTTATCAATGGAATTGCGTTGCCCCTGAAACTGTTAAAAGGTTCCTTAAGGGTGTTCTCAAATCCAAAAGGGCAACTTTCTGACATAAGTTTTAATTTATTTTTCTTCGGAAATGCATGAAACTAGCAGGTGTCGTTGTTCAGAAACTATGTCATCCAGCTATTTTTTTCGTTTTTTTGCAAACGCAATAGATCTTTCAGAAAATAGTGTCAAAGTTGACGTTTTGAACCGAAGTTCCCGAAGAAAGCAGAAAAACCAGTCCGTGAAGGGCGAAACTCGTGTTTGTCACGTGATTGAAATCGCTTATAACTCAATAGGTAATTTATTGATTAAAAAATGGAAAAAATTGTTCGATTCCAAATCGCTTCCATGGCCAGGCTTTCCAGTTTATACCTTTCCGCTAAAAAATGAATTTGTAAATGTGTCAAAACGTTTTGTGCTTGTTGAGCATAGCAGTTAAGAACAGCCTTAATGAATTAAAATTATAGCGTAAAAAGTTTCATTCTAATGCGTTCAGTGGTTTTTCAGAACCTAGACATACGTATAGTCGTGGAAAAAAAAAAGTAAACACCCCCTAGTAACTCCTCAACAAATTATCGTAGAGAAAAGTTACTGGTACCGAACGGTTGGAAATAAAGTCTACTTTTAAATGACATATAGAATGATTGCTTAGGGGGGCATCTATATATTAAAACAAATCCAAACTTCATTTTTTTTTCAATAGCAATACCCAATTTTAACGAGATATTTCAAATCTTTGGTTCAAACTATGCCTAGACACCAAATTTCAAGTCATTTGAATGATAAATTTTTGAATTATAAACATTCAAAATTTAGTTCATCTAATGTTAAATTATATTTTCATATTTTTATTTATAACTTCTGAAATTATGATCCTAACGTTTTAATTTTTTGTGTAGCAATAATACTAATCTACCCAAATATAAATACGTTGAATTTGCATTTTTTATAATTTTCTGATATGAATTATGAAAATAATATTTAAAAAAATTATGAATTGCAACCTACAATTTTTTTGATGGATTCAGATTTATTAAGTACTGCTTTATGAAAATTCAAAATTTCGCGTTTTTCTTCCAAGTAGTTTTCAAATTATGCTAAAAAAACTGCAAAATGATGGTTTAAGGGGCCGTCTATGATAGAAGTGACTAAATATTTTGAAATTTCTTATGCTATCCTGTAATCTAAGAAGCTTAATTGACTGCTTAAGGTGCCTTGATCAAGAAGGGAGCTCTCTCGGATAACAATCGAGTACCGAACTTCAATTTGGATACAGCCCTTAAAATACTCTCATTTTAAAATAATTAATTTCTCGGAAACTTATGGTACGAATTGCATAAAAATTTGTTTCTAGACTAATTGATGGGTATAGAGTTCATTTATGCTGTCAGAATTGTGTACTGCTATTGAAAAAACAAAGTTATGGTTCATTTTAATATGTAGACGGTCCCCTAAGTAAATTTTATATACATCATTTAAAAGTAGACTTTATTTCCAATTGTTCGGTACCAGTAACTTTCTTCTACGATAATTTGTTGAGGAGTTAGTAGGGGGTGTTTACTTTTTTTTCCACGACTGTACGTACGTACATACATACATGCATACAAAGACGCACATAACAGCAGATGAGCAGCCAGAAATTTCTTTCTTAGGAATCTCTTAAGGGTGTATTCCGATCCAAACTGCTCATTTTCTGATTCATTTTAAAATTCATTTTTGCTCTCAAACGCATCAAACTCGGAAATTCTGTTATTTAGAAACTATATAATGTGCCGTGCTTCTTAATTTTTTGATAAATGCAGAAAATACTGTAAAAAAACGCTGTCAAAGTTGGCGTTTTGAACCGAATTTTCCGAAACGGGCGATCTCGGAATGAAAAAAATGGTCATACTGAGAAAATAATTGTTTAAAAATCAAATTCTATTTAATTGAGCTGAAAATGAAATCACACGGCATGTTAAACATGTCTTCAGAAATCACCCCAGCAAGTTTCATGTTTTTACTTTTAAAAAATGAGTCTGAAAATGTCTCAGAAAATTTCGAGCTGTTGAGGGTGAAAAAACATTTTTTCGAATACACCCTTAAAAACTCTACCCCATCTGAAGTAAATAAAACTCCCTATGCACAAACTCTCCACAAAATTACGTTTGGAATTCTATCGGTTTTCCTCTACAGCATCCCAACCCTGATGCATTAGATGTCTGGGGATTATGGAAAGGAGAGTATATTTCCACTCCCTCTTCACGTCAAACTGCCTGCTCTGCATCTCGACAAAATTAATCATGCTAATATGTTTTAGATGTGCAGATCTCACTGCGCCCCTCTAATTGCGTAATTCTGGACAGTGGAGCGGCCCTAATAGTTATACCTGGTTTCCTTTAATTAACTGGAAAAGGAATTTTGATTGTAGGCGAATGTTTGGGATAAGATTTCCCGTTTCATGCAAGCGAGGTCATTGAAATTGCGGTAATATATATATGGCGATGAATTTCATATAAGAGATTAAGAGGAAATTTCATAAAAAGTGCAGGAAAATGTAATTTAACCTCAAGCGGTAAAATGACGAATATAGCTCGTCACAAGTTTTCCGTACAAAACGATGAGCTACACACAGGGCCATCTCTAAGACTTTTTATTCGGGGGGGTTGGAGGGGGGGGGGAGTGGACCTTAAATTGCTAAGTCAAATTTCAGAGTTTGCCAACTCATTCAGAAGCAAAAATAAATAATTCTCGACGTTTGCCAACTAGTTTTATAATTTTGCAAAGCTACCACAATTAGAAAATGTAATATAGATTTTATTTTTAAACAACTTAATAATATTCCCAATTATATTTGTAATTTTTGCCAAGTCTATCAGAAACAGAAAGTGTATTATAGAGTTTTAAACAAATTTGTCAAGTGTGACAGAAATTCGCAAATATTTGGGGGGGGGGGGGGGGGCAGGAGGGAGTTCTCCCCCTGTCCCCCTACCCCTTAGCGAGGACCCTGGAGCTACACTCGTCGCGCGTCTAAAATACTTAAAATGTTTCTACTAGTACAACATTTGTACAATTTTTTTTTTTTTTTGTTGTTGTTGTTAAAATTAATTTATCCTAATTTTGTTTTATTCAATAACATATTTTTGTTTGACAAAATGTGTGAATCATAAAATAAAACATGTTTCCCCCCCCCTACCCCTAAAAAAAAGAAAATAAATCCACGCACAATTTTTTAATTTTATCGGAACAGATTAAAATGACATAAAATGAAGTTATTTTTAAAGAATTTAAAATGACGTTATAAAATGAAGAAACAATGGGCAAAATTTTAGTGCAGTCTATCACTTTTTTTTAACCAATTCAGAAAAATAGAGTACGAAATATATGTGTTTTGTATATGAGATATGTTATAGCCCAGATAGCATGAACATTAGCAGCAAGTTTGATTTTTTCTGACATTATCTTGCCGTGACAAATTTGAATTGAGAAATTCGCAGCAAATTTCCCACAAGGTATATCATCCCCTACTTGCATGAGTATAGTTTGTTGTGAAACTAATGGCAAGACTATCTTTAATTCATGAAAGTGACGAAAGCAAAAAAACCCTCTGTTGAGAGAATAGACAGTCAGCACATACGCAGAAATTGCAGAAATTTTATTCGGATGGCACCGCTTTTTCTAAACGCTATAATTATCAAATGCCAAAAAAAGGCTCGGTTTCAAAAGTATACAGATATTATCTTAACCTGTTTATGGTGATGAAACCGATGCATGCATCTTCTGACGCTGTGTTCGCATCAATAGACCTAATCAGGTCTGGACCCCTCCGAAGGGGTTAAACTTATAGTGTAACAGTTGTAAAAAGATAGACAGGCGTGGAAAAATTACTACTTTGCAGTAAGTTTGCTGCATTTTTTATTACTTTTTTGCAGTTAATTTGCAATAAATTTGATACAGCATGAATTTAACTTGCACGACAAATTAGCTGCAAGTTCAAAGTGTGGTGACTTCGGCGTTTGCATTATCTTACTGCAGTCTTGTTATGAACTTTTCAGTCTTGTCATGCTCAGCTTGCTGCAACTTTGCAGAGTAAGACTGCCGTAAATTTTCTAAAAATTAAAAATGCTATCTGGGAGGCATATTCAGTAACTCAAGATTCAGAAAAATAGAGTACGAGATATATGTGTTTTGTATATTAGATATGATATAGATATATTCAGTAACTCAAAGTTTACAATGTAGCCAAAGGCAGCAACTCCATAAATTATATAAACATGTTATGATTCTTTGAGAGGGGGTGGGGAGCAATACGTCATAAAGCCATGTTTCACATCGTACTTCATCAGTCGTGTACGAAAAACTTGGAAAGCAGCGTCCTGGACAAACTGCGATAAAAAAGCACTGTATCTATTACTTGAACTTAACATACCTTCATCCACTGACGATTATTAATAATTAAATTATCGAACGCGGTACAGTAAAATAAACACGCGAGTTACTCAGACCATGTTTTAAAAAGAGGAAATGTTGTACCTTGCTTAAACAAATTTCCTATTTCGCAATGACTTAAACATTTTTACGAAAGTGAGGACAAACTAACAATCAGAGAAGACACCGACGAATTCTAATGAAATTTAAGGCTGTTCTTAACTGCTCTGCTCAATAAGCGCAAAAAGCTTTGACACATTCACAAATTATTTTTTAACGAAATGAAAATTGGAAAGCCTGACGATGGAAATGATTTGGGATCGAACTATTTTTTTTCCTTTTCTGATCAATAAATTACCTATTGAATTATAAGTGATTTTGATCACGTGACAAACTCGTTTTTCAACCTTTTTTGAGTGCCTATTCTTCCTTCGCGCGGAAATTCGGTTCAAAACGCTTACTTTGACACTATTTTCTGAAAGATCTATTGCGTTTGCAAAAAAACGGAAAAAACAGCTCGATGACATAGTTTCTGAAGAACAACACTTGCTATACATTTCCGGACAAACATAAATTAAAACTTATGTCAGAAAGTTGCCCTTTTGGATTTGAGAACAGCCTTAAGCAACAATGTAAGTATTCACTTTCCGGGTAAAATAATTCAACAGAATCCAGCTTTAACCCCTTGGGGACGAGCGACACGTATACGTGCCGGAAATAGGCCTAAGGATCCTCGTTTTTCCTCACCAGTAAAATTTCACTGTAAAATTTGCCTTATTTAATCCGAGCATTTTCCCGATTTGAATAGGCACAAACTTCTGTTTTTTAAAACCGGTAGCAAAGTAATAAACATTTCGTAAAAGGCTCCCGTCGCGAAGGGGTTAAAGGTGTTCTCAAATTCAAAGTGGCTACTTTTTGACACATTTTTCTGAACTCATTTTCGTTCGAAAACGCATGAAATCGGCATGTGTTCTCATTCATAAATTATGTAATCGAACGGTTTTTTTTTTTTTCATCTTCAGTAAAGACAGACCTTTAAAAAAATGCCGTAAAAGTGGGCATTTTGTACGGAGACAGTACGAGAAAGCAGAAAACTGCCATCACGAGATAGCAATCTCTCTTATATCTCAAACTGCAATTCATTTATCGAAAAATGAAAACAAAATGTTCGATTACAAATTATTTCAATAATCATGCCTGCAAGTATCTTTTTTTTTTTTTTTACATTTAAAAAATGTCTGTAAATGTGGCTAAAAGTTGTTGAGTGGAGGAAAATACTTTCTTGAGAAGCGATTTAAAGAAACGTGTTAAGGCTGTTCTCAAATCCAAAAGGACAATTTTCTGACATAAGTTTTAATTTATTTTTGTTCGGAAATGCATGAAACTAGCAAGTGTTGTTCTTCAGAAACTATGTCATCGAGTCATTTTTTCCGTTTTTTTTTGCAAACGCAATAGATCTTTCAGAAAATAGTGTCAAAGTAAGCGTTTTGAGAAGAATTTCCGCGTGAAGGAAGAATAGGCCCCCAAGAAAAGTTGAAAAAACGTGTTTGTCACGTGATCATAATCGCTTCTAACTCAATAGGTAATTGGTTGATCAGAAAATGAAAAAAAAACAGTTCCATCTGAAATTGTTTCCATGGTCAGGCTTTCCAATTTTATATCATTCCGTTAAAAAATAAATTTGTGAATGTGTCAAAACGTTTTGCGCTTTGACGCAGAGCAGTTAAGAACAGCATTAAAACACACGTACAGTCGTGGGAAAAAAAAAGTAAACACCCCGTACTAACTCCTCAACAAATCATTGTAGAAGAAAGTTACTGGTACCGAACGATTGGAAATAAAGTCTACTTTTAAATGATGTATATAAAATTTGCTTAGGGGGCCATCTACATATTAAAACGAACCATAACTTTGTTTTTTTCAATAGCAGTACCCAATTCTGACAGCATAAATGAACTCTACACCCTTCAATTAGCCTAAAAACGAATTTTTATGCAATTCGTACCATAAGTTTCCGAGAAATTAATTATTTTAAAACGAGCGTATTTTAAGGGCTGTATCCAAATTGAAGTTCCGTACTGGATTGTTAACCGAGAGAGCCCCTTACTTGATCAAGGCATCTTAAGCGCCACTCAAGGAGTCAATGAAGCGTGTTAAATTACAGTACAGCAGAATAAATTTCAAAATGTCTACTCACTTCCATCATAGACGGCCCCTTAAACCATCATTTTGCCGTTTTTTAAGCATAATTTGAAAACTACTTGGAAGAAAAATGTGAAATTTTTGAATTTCCATAAAGCAGGACTTAATAAATCCAAATCCATCAAAAAAATTGTAGGTTGCAATTCATAATTTTTTCGAATATTAATTTCATAATTCATAATTCATATCATAAAATTATAAAAATTGCAAATTCAGCTTATTTATGTTTGGGTATATTAGTATTATTACTACAAAAAAAAATTACTACATTAGGAGCATAATTTCGGGAGATATAAATAAAAATATGAAAATGTAATTTAACATTAGAAGCACTAAATTTTGAATGTTTATAATTCAAAAACTTATCATTCAAATGACTTGAAATTTGGTGTCTAGGCATAGTTTGAACCGAAGATTTGAAATATTTCGTTAAAATTGGGTATTGCTATTGAAAAAAATGAAGTTTGGATTCGTTTTAATATGTAGATGACCCCTAAGAAAATTTTATATACATCATTTAAAAGTAGACTTTATTTCCAATCGTTCGGTACCAGTAACTTTCTTCTACAATGATTTGTTGAGGAGTTAGTAGGGGGTGTTTACTTTTTTTTTTCCACGACTGTACATTATTATAACAGACACAGCATGTGGAGTTGAGGAACGTTTTCGTTCTTGGAGTTAGGAAGTACACATAGAAAAAAACGACGCGAGGAATTAGGAAGTTGCAATTGTTATGGTATTGGTACTGCAACTATTTAATGTATACTATAATAGTCCGTGCTCGGAAGATCTTGTAGTTTGGAAAAAGAAAATGCTTTGCCATTTCAAATAGCATTAAACATATGCAAAATGATTTCCAAGCTTTTAAGAATGAACAACGAAATTGCAAACTAAAAACAGGATAATTTGCTCCGAAAAACCATATTTTATCTTAATATTTGAAGATCGTGATGCATTTACTTATAAAAATAGCTATTCCTTGGAAATATTTGCATTTCGATGGACAAAAATAGTTTTTTCTTTTAAAACAAAATCGAATTCCTTTCTTTAGCAAGGAATTCGAAACAAAGTTTTAGAGTTCCTTTCTGGAACGTCCTACACAACTTCTGTCCCACCCTGTCTGTTTTCCATTTAAAGTTTCTGGAACAAATGATGTGAATGAATAAAGTGAATAAAATCACCAATTACCTTCCTCGTCGTACACCCTGTTATTTGCAGAATTTCGAAACAACGTCATTTCCGGCTATTTTCCAATTCTATTGTCTAAAAGTTTGTCTCAAACTCAAGAATGCATAAATGTTCATTAACGCAATTTCCTTCATATACTCGGTTCTTCCTTCTGTCTATTTCCTAGCATTTCCCCTTCCTCCTTCAGATTTCTCTACCTCTCCCCCACGTCTGAAAAGTCCGTATATTTGTGAAAATTGTGCATTATTCCGTCCAAACATTTCTAATTCCTAGCCTTTTATTAAAGATTCATGAGAAAACACTTATTCGTTAACATTTTGAAATATCTCTCCGTTAGCAAAGCATATGGAGGACCGTGAGCTTTGATATCGGACTTACTCCGAGTCCATTTTCCAAGGTAAAAGTTACGTACTTAAAAATTTTTATCGCATCAAAGGCCCCGAATGCATCTAATTGCAATCTGCGTGCCAGCTAGCAGTACCTGCTTTCCTATCTCCCCCACCCAACCTTTCTCGATTCGGACATTCATAGCGGGCGAGCTTTTATCGGGGATCCATTATATATCTCCTTTGACTTAGCACGTCACGACAAGACAATGAGACAGATATGCGTACAACACAACAAATGAAATGTTTACTATTTCGCCGGGGCGCAGGGAAGTGGCGCAAAACGGGGGCTTTGATGTTTTTGCAGCCGTGATTATGATTTGATGAGCGATGCATTATTGAAAAGCGGGCAGCGTAATGCAGAAAATGGGACATTAAAGAAGTCGCTGGCGTTTTCTCATTTGCCGTTTTCGCGATGCAAAATTCAATTTTTGTTTTATTTTTCACTATTACGTTTCGCACGCTATCATTCTCTTGACGTTTTGTTTTGTTTGGATGAAAATTAATAATGCAAAAGACAGTACATTAGTTGAAAATTTTGTTCAATTTTTTAATGTTTCTTGCTATAGTGAAATAAATCGTATAGATAAAATTGTCATTTACCAATTGAAAATACAGTAGAACTTCTTTTATCCGAAACTCTTTTAACCGAAATTCTCGGTTAACCAAAATCCATTTTTAAAACTTTTTTTTTTTTTTTACGAGTGCATATAAATATTTTCGATCCCCTTTTCCTATCCTTTCTTTGATCTTTTCTTTTCATTTGAATTTAACACGTTGAGTGCCAAGATGACTGACACTGAAGCGCTGAAAATTTACAATGTTTAAAGTAATTTTTAAGAAAGTATAATCCTGCAATAAATAAAAGGTAGGTAAATTTTAAATATTTGTTCAGTAATTATTTAAAACAATGTATATTTTTTCAGTTTTGTATCATATTTTAGACGTCAGCCATCGGTGAATGACGCGTTTTAAACGGAAAGTTCGCTGTCAGCCACCGGTGGCTGACGTGGCGCTTAACGTGTTAACTTGAACTCTCGTAAGCTGCGGAGTGGAACAAAGAAAACGAACGAACTAGCAATTCTGAAGCTTTTAAATGTTTTGAAAGGTTTGGCATGGCTGGAGCAGCAGAAAGACTTTGATACTGATGAACTAATAATATTTAAAAACTCCGTGATAGAGTTTCAAAGCAAAGACAATCTAAACTACGACAAACAAAACACTTTTTCAAACCCTTTTGATATATGTAAAATATACTTATTTTCTAAAGTAAAATTCAGGTAGTTTATTCTTGTTTCTATTTCGCTATTGCTTTGTTTTTATTAAGCACTTGTCACCATAATAAGAAATTTTGCACATATTTCTCCTTAATCTTAAAATTGAAGCATTCTCGATTATCCGAAAATTTTGATTTTCCGAAAGAGGATCTATCCCAATTACTTCGGATAATCAAGGTTCTATTGTATTTGAATTCAAGACCGAATTTTTTGCATAAAAAAATAAAATAAATGGATTAAATAAATATTAAAAATTTCTAAATAAAAATTCTGGTGTGAAATATTTTTTTTATAAAACTTTAGTAAAATTCCCGCCATGTTTAGTTTTTAAGCAACAGAATTGCTTGTTTGTTTCAGTTGCTGAAAAAACGCCGTTTCCACGATGCAAATTTCAATTTTTCCTTTGTTTTATTTTATTTATACTGTTACGTTTGGATGCTATCGTTCTCTTGACGTTTTGTTTTGTTTGGATGAACATTAATAATGCAAAAGACAGTGCATTAGTTGAGAATTTTGTTCCATTTTAGAAAAAATTCTTTGCTATAGTGAAATAAATCGTATAGATAAAATTTATTGACAGTGAGGTATTGTATTTGCCGTATGAACAGAAGACAATTTAGGCTTAATCCAAATAATGATGGCTAGCAGATTTTACTTGAATAATAGTTATGAAATGGGGGAAATTTTCTAACACTAAATACTATAATGAAGGAAATTATTTTGATCCAAACGAAAAAAGTTTTATAAAACAAGTAAATATACATCACTTAGAATTAATTAAATAGACGATTTTGGTGATTTTAAATAAAAATTCTGGTGTGAAATATTTTTTAGAAAACTCCCGTTATGTTTAGTACTAAAGCAACAGAATTGATTTTTGGTTTCAATTGCTGGGAAAAAGTCTTGCATGCATTTATGATAAAAGCTTCCCGTTTTCACGATGCAAAATTCAATTTTTCCTTTGTTTTATTTTATACTATTATGTTTTGCATTCTATTTTTCTTTTAATATTTTGTTTTGTTAGGATGAGAATTAATAATGCAGAAGACAGTGCATTAGTTCCGAGATTTATTTTATTTTCTTTACTATAATGACATAAATCATTCAGGTAAAATTAACTGGCAGTAAGGTATGTATTTGCCTTTTAAACAAAAGAAATGCCAGACTAAATCCAACTAATGCTGACTTGAATATTTTACTATAATAATATCTATGAAAATTGTGAAAAATTTTAAAGCAACAGAATTGTTTGTTGGTGTAAAATCGTCGTGCATTTATAAGTGTTCACCCGTTTTCTCATTTTTCACTTTCAAGGATGCAAAATGCATGTTTTTGTTTTGCTTTATTTTATTTATATTATACTATTGAATTTTACAGGCTATTAACACTTAAATGCGCGATTTTTTAGTTTGTTTCGAAAAAATTATACATGATTCTCTGAAAGATTTATTACACAGGAGAAATAATGAAAAAGAATCAGAGATACATTTTTCATATAATACGTCAATCTTTTCTTCTGTTGCACTGCAATACAAGTAAAAAAACTGTCGTGTGGCTGTTTTACGCTAAAATATTGCAAATTAGTGAATATTTTAAGAAGTGTGTCTCCAAATACCTTATTTTATACCATTATTTATTTTATAAAGCTTAACCTTTAACCCTTTAATTATCATGATTGAATACGTTCTAGATATTACGTAGTCCGAAGAATCAGACTTTGCACCAGAAAGTTTCAATGGTTAATTTCGCTTCATTTAAATACGAAAAGTCTGTTATTTTTTAAACCAAATATTGTTATTTTAATTTTCGGGCGTGAATTAGGCATATACGAATAAAAAAAATCTAATCAATTCAAAACACTTGTTTGCATATATGCAAAGCTGCGCACTAAAGGGTTAATCGTGATGTTTTATTTAGTTAAGATGGAAATTAATGGCATTTCATTAGTTGAAAATTTTATTCAGTTTCTCAGTTTCTTTGCTTAGTGGAACAAATCTCTTTTTGCAGATGAAATTAACTGACAGTGAGGAATTTACCAAATGAACAGAACCAATCTAGCCTAAATCCAATTAATGCTTATTATTAACCCCTTCGCGACGAACATCGCGTAAATAGTACACTCAATTTTCAGTTTTTCTTATCAGTATTTTTTAATAGTAAATTTCGCATTATTTAATCCCTAAATTTCAACAATTAAATTACTCAAAGATTTATATTTGAAATTACTACATCGTGAAGGAGTTAACTTAAAGAATTTACTAAAACATTATCTGTATTTTTTTTTTTTAATAATGTTCCTAAAAGAATAATATTTTAGAATATATTTGATTGATAAGGGCTAAATTATCACTGTTCTTAAAGTCTGATCAACTATATAAATGAATTTCACAGTACACTCGTTGAAATTTTCAAGGAGCCTGAAAAAACTATTTGAGATTAAGAAAATTTCTATTTATTACTTCAATCACAGAATTCGTAATCAGCCATGTTAAAAATTTGTGGTAAAAGTGTATGCACCTTGAGTGATATTGAGGACATACCTAAGAACAGATTCCATCGGATGGAATTATTTTCATTGCAAATTCTTGCTGTGTATCAAGAACAATTTTCATTCAACTGAAATTAATGGGTCATGGGATATTACGCCGCAAACAGAAATCAATGAAGCCAAAATTCAACTATGCTAATTTTTGTAATTTTGTTGTAGCATTCACAAAATTTGTAAGCACCCATGTTAAGAATTTGTGATAAAAGTGTATGCACCTTGAGTTATACTATAAATATATCTAAGGACAGATTACTTCGGACATAATTATTATCATGTGCAAATTCTTGCTGTTTATCAAGAACAATTTTCATTCAAATGAAATTAATAGGTCATGAGATAATATGTCGCAAACAGAAATCAATGAAGCCAAAATTCAACCATGTTAATTTTGGGAATTTTGTTAAAAAATATTTTCAAAATTGAAGTTTTTGTTTTCCTTTTGATTAGATACCCAAAAAGATTTTGGATTAAGCTTTTAATGAGTAAAAATCTTGATGCATCTCAATTACAAACTTTTTGCTCCGCCTTCGTTTTATTAAATGCTAGTGAATAGTGGGATGCTGCTGCATGCATGGCAAGACTCACCCGCTTTAATTTTCAGCAAGAAGTAGAATTTCAACTAACTTGTTGTTAACTGTTAATCATTTTAAAGTGAAATCTCAGGATTATCTTGAAAAAATATTCGTAAAATATTCCGGTATTAACACTAAATGAAATATATTTAAAACCACTTACAATACATTTAAAAATTAATCTGTAAAAATTTGACACAAAATATTAAACATTCTTACTTTGATCAAAATAAGTTATTTGCAGCTATAATCACAAAAAGATTTTCACCTATATATAAATGTTTTAACTATTAATAATTTAGCTAACAATTCACAAAAGGTGTTGCAGGCTGGTCGGGGAATAAAAAATAAAGTAAACTAAATAAATTCGAAATTTGAATGAGAATATTTGAAACTTTTATGAATGTATGGAAGGATAAAACTCATTCTGCGATTGTGACATTTTTCTTTAAATTATGCTTTTATGGGAAAATAGGAAAAATAATTTATTAACTGTCCTCAATTTCTCAAGTAAGAAAAGAAAAGAAAAAAAAAAACTGAAGAAAGTTTGTTTTTCCTTCTACGTATATATATTTCAGGGGTCGATCAAGACAAAATTTGGGGACTATTTAGGGCCCCTTCACAAAAATCCATTTAATAAAACATTCCCTTTCACAAAATTCCTTTCAATAAAACAGGACCCTTCACGAAGTTCCATTCGATAAAAGCATACTTTTTTTTTTATTATTTCTATTAAAATGTATAACATTTAAACAAAATAAACTCACAATAAAGGAAAACTTTAGCAGAAGGATTTAAGAAGTTATTATTGATAAACATTTGGTTTGAATTTGAGAAACTGTATTTCATTTTTCGTGACAAAATGTTATTTTTCACAAAAAATAACTTTTACTTTTCACAAAATGGGGCCCAAGAAAGAAAAAAAAAACTTGTATCGACCCCTGTAGTTTTATATAAAAGAATAAAGTTTCAAACTGCACTCGTCGTGCATAAAAACTTTAACCTTACATAAAAGTATAAACAAACTATTAACGAGAGTTTGTAAAGCGTTTAGTAAAAAGACTAAACTTTAGTAAAAGACCATCACCAAAACCCAGAAAACAAAAGCGAAACCCAATCTCATTACAAATTTATCGCCAGCATACAGGCAGAGATACCTCCAGAACTTTTCTCCTCAAATTATCCTTTCGAATTAGATAAAACTTTGTTTACAAATAGTGTGGAAAAACTTATTATTTTACATTCGTGCTAAAAGCGGCTTAAAACTAGGAAAGGAGGAGGAGTTACACATTTTGTAAGCAGATGAAGATTAAAAAGAAAAAAAAAGTTGTGGCCACAACCTCAGAGACCATTTTGTTAATTATTGCCAAAACGCCCCAAGAAAAATAATACTCAAAACGGCGGATTAAATCAGTGATATGCAATACTTGTTTAATTGAACAGCGGAGATTTTCGCGAAGTCAAAGGCTGTAATCAGTCTTTGGCACTTTTTTTTTTCATACTACATAGTTCTTACTTGTAACCATAAACTTACTCTAGTTCCCGAAGAGTTTTTAACACGAAGCGCGCCCTGGTTCTTAAGAGTACATTACTCCAGGGACCTCTAAGTGCATTTCCCTTACTTAGCTTGTTAATTAATTTTTCCCAAACTGGATCCAACAATGAGATTTTTAAGCATTTTTATTTAAAGCAAATTAAAAACATCTTGTTAAGCCGCATGCGTTGGCTAAGATTTTTCTTTGCCTAGAGAGTGAAGAAAAAGGATAGAGAGTAATTTTTGATTAACCACACATTTTTGTGACTTTTATTTTATTACTTTTTTAACCATAAAAGATTACTTTTTAATGTGATTTGCTTTGTGTGGCCATAGTTCATGAATTTTCTGAAAGCTGATTATTATTTTTTTTTTTTATCTCACGAGCCAGTTTTGTAATTAATTTAACATGTACTTTAATTAACAAAGCAAAGGGATTAACTCTCTATTCTAATCGAATGTAAAAAGACATTGAGAGACTTTGCTGCAATCTCGAACTCATTATTAATTGAAGTATTTTTACTTTGCACTTAAATTTTCGGCATTCTAGCCTTTATTTTTTTTACTTTAAAGGTAAAACGTATAATTGAAAGATTTTTTAAGAGTACAGCTGCATCATGATAAAAATTGAAAATATATCGTTGTATTCATATGTAAATCCCGGGTAAAAAAATTAAATTTCCAACGTTACAAACAATATAAATACACATTCAATTTTTGTTTGAAAATAATGACCGAACTAGTTGATGCAGACTGTTTTAAAATAAACTAGAATGTTAGTGTTTTGTTTGTTTTAATGTACAGGTTGAAGTAAAGTTATAATTTTGTTTTTTAAATTACATGAACTATAACAAAAACGTTTCTGTTTTTTTTTTTTTTAGTATGAAAACTTGAGTTTCCAAAGATTCAGATCGTGAGACAGCGTAGAGATTTAAAATCGTGATGTGGAAACTTGAGCATTGTTAAAGCATTGTAGAACATTGAAACAAACATTAAACCAAAAACATTGTAAAACATTGAACCAAAATATAGATAGAAATTTCTGCAACCTTAATTTGGTAAATGTTTAAGCCACTAAAAAGTTTTTTCATTAAAAAAAAGTAACAATAAAAATAAATCAACTGTCTGTAGTTCAACAAATTACCAAATCAAGTATTCAACAACTTCCACTCATTTTTTTTTTCTAATGTAGAACTACAATACTTTAGCAATGATCATGGGTAAGTAAGTAATAAGAATTTAATAGTATAATAACTATGTATGAAATATAAATATGAAAACTTCATGCTTAAGCCAAAACCGCTTTATAAATTTTACAACTTTATTACAAAATTGGTTGTAACGACTTGAATCATTTGCAAAACGTCTAAAGAGAATTTGATGAATGTATTCACTTTTGAAAGAAAAAGGGCAGAGTTCTAATTACCAATAAGTTGATTTCTACTGAAACAGAAAAAGGGCACTAAATCAATAGAAAAGAGCATTATTTCAAGTGAATAACGGTTCAGTGTTTAGTGACAATATATATATATATAACCATTATAAACCAAAATGTATAAATAATAAACAAATTTATTCAAATTAAAAATAATGTATGCATATGGGGCATTCTCACAATCTTTTGACTTTTGGGGAAAAAAATCTGACGAAATTAAACTTTCTAAAATAACATTTTAATCTGATAGACAAATGCCTTAATGATTCAAAATAAAGAAAAAATGGTCATCAGCGAAATTTTTTTTTTTTATTTAACTGAGGTTTAAGTTAAACTTGCAAGTTTAATTTTCCTTACCGTTTTACCTCTGTAACTTTTTATTTTCTTCTAAATTTTTACTTATAATGAATTTGCATAGTACCCACAGGACATTCAAATAAGAAATAATAACTATGTAGTACTTTTAATACAGAATTGTTGCATTATATTGTCTTAAAGGGGTGTTAAAGAAGGGGCGGTAAGGTAAAACAAGGACGAAATGGTAAAAAAAGCAACGGTAAGGATGGAACGGTAAGGAAAATTACCACCTATTTTTAGGAAAATCATGTTAAAACTAAGTGATAGCCACAATGTTCATTGATTTTTAGAAACAGTTGTTAACATTGGATTAAAATATTTTTTTTTTTTTTTAATTTTCCTCGAAAAGTGCAGGAATAAACCTTGGGGACGGTGAGACTAAATAAAGCCACGATGCTTGAAATTGATATTTAAATACTGATTTAAATTCTACAGTAAATTTCCTGCCAAAGAATCTTAGACATTATTTCTCTAGCATACTTCTGCATGAGAAAAAAACTTGAAAAAAATTCTGTGACTGCATCTGAAATGATTTTCTGTATAATTTTAGAAGAGGGATGGTAAGGAATCTAAAAGACAGAGTTTAAAAAATAATAACAACCCTAAAAATGTGTGCAGGTTAATTTTTAGCTACATATTTACATAAAACAATAGTTCCAGTTTCAGAAAAAAAAAATGACATCGAATTATTTTTATTGAAACAATTTTATACACACAGCTCCAAACTTAACAATCAGCATCAAGGACACGGGGCGGTAGACGAGTTTTCCTAGCATTTGGACACCCAACATCGTCCAAAACTTATTTATCTCGTTAATATTGTTATGCAATTATGCAATGGGATGTTCCCCAGTATATGAAATTAAAAAAAAAAAAGTGTATTAAGTAAAAAATTGTTATTCAGGGACATGAAAGTCAAAAGATTATGAGAATGCCCCATATACCGCGTAGCCAAAATTATAACACACCTATTCTGATTTCTCTACATATCGAACTACTCGGTGGAAAAGCTTAAAATTTTGTGCACATACGAGGGAAAGTCAGTAAGAAGGTCACAAACTGATATGAGAGGTCAGAAATTAGTAGTAAATTGTTCCCAAATATGCCAATAGGTGGCAGCATAATCCAACTATAAGATGTTAATTTCGAATTTATGAGATAGCAGTCGTACAAGATGAACAGGGTCGTTCAAAAGTTGTTGACGAAGAGCGAAGTGGTCATTCAGTTGAAAATGCAAGAGATGAATCAGTGCGGAAGGTTGAGGAAATGGTTGCTTTGCTGTCTATTGTTGTTCGCATGTCAGCGCTAACCATTTCCCCAACCTTCCGCACTGATTCTTTTGTCGCATTCTCAACTGGATGACCACTTCGCTCTTCGTCAACAACTTTTGAACGATCCTGTTCTTCTTGTACAACTGCTGTCTCATAAATTCGAAATAGCATCTTATAGTTGGATTATGCTGCCACCTATTGGCATATTTGGGAACAATTTACTACTAATTTCTGACCTCTCATATCAATTTGTGACCTTCTTACTCACTTTCCATCGTACTATTCAAGACATGGGGAAACGAATTAAGCTAAAAAAATAAATAGGAATCTTTTCAGCATATAAAACAGGAAATTAAGGACGATTTACGAATTTGAACTTTTCGAGGACAATCACAAGGCAAAAACTATCTAAGAAAAAGTTATCGGTGTGACTCTCTTTACATCATTTTCATATACATATTTTCCATGCCATTATTTCCATAACATATTGACTGACGAAAATCATAGATTTGAGGATTAAGGATTATCTAATTTTAATTACCTTTTTTTTTTTTCATTTATAATTGACAGCGTTTAATTCATATTGCGTAATTTACCTATTTTTCATGATTTTTGAAGCTATTTTCAAATATAAACAATAAGAAAAGAGAATTAACAAAATTAAGCGATAGGAAAATTTTGAATGATTGGGAAAATTTTTACAGATATTGATTAGACAAACAATAATAATACTAAATTATTGCTAAGAAATAAATTAAATAAAATTGTCTGTAATAAATTTTTACAGACATTTATTAGACAAATAATAATAATACTAAATTATTGTATTTCATAATAAATAAAAAAATAATTAAATTGAATTTAAATACAAGTATCATGTATGGCGAAACAAAAGAAAAGTAAATACACAAAAATATTGATTGATATTTCAATATCATATGTATTTTAGGAGAAAGTTCTATATTGATCTTTTTCAATAATAACTTTCTCAACGAAAGTGCTTTATTAAAACCTCTTCATAGGGGTAATTTGATATTATGTAGAGTAAAAGCTTTATTCGCCCAACTAACTAAAGAAAGGGAAGACTTCTTCACTGAAACATACATAAGTCACGCTATCATATTAGAAGCTGCACTTTTCCAATTTCAGTCTTTTATACTTCGTTCTCAAAGACGACAAAAAGTTGCGGTGAGGTAAAAAGAATCTATTAAAAAATATCGGTGGAAGTCCACGCGCTTAGTGCCTATCCCCCTACCTTCTTGTCAGTACAGAAGCGTCCGTTGATCCAATATTAAAGCCTCACGCCCTCCAAAGCCACCGTTAAATAAGCTTATAGGCCTATTAACGATCAATATATGGTGGAGTCTAATGCCTCCATAGCAACGTTTTCGCTCTAGCTTTCTAAATGGAAGGCAGCGTACGCAAGTCATCGGAGGGGTTATGGGGGGCTGACGCGTGCACACACACACACATGACATTGATTTCTACTAAGTAACCACGCGGGGCATTTGCCCCTTTCAGTCATTGATGTTCTATTGTAATTGTAATGAAGATGAAATGCATAGGAAGTGGACAGTGTATATAGAATGTAACAAAGAGAAACTTGTATAAATTAAAATAGAAAACATGCATTCAAACTGCAATTAAATTAATTGTTAATATTATCCCTAATAATGATCTATAATATCTCAGATAATAATTAATATATAATAGTGCAGAAAGTGTATAGGAAATGGTTAGTTTATTTTTCTATGATTTTTTGATAATTCAGTAATTATTTAGTACTTATGCTTCAAAAATTATTATTTTAATTCATGGCTTTTTTTCTGAGAAAAATGAAAAATGTTTATTATTATTATTACTAAAGGATATATTTTTAATGTCCAAGCATGATTTTAGGAAGATATCCAAGATACTATTTTAGAATATTGTATCTAAAGGATCTATAATTATAGACACTCAGACAAAGGTAAGTAAAAATGAGTCACACTGAATAAAATTATGCACATAGCAACCATTTAAAAGTATTAATTTCCAGGAGAGATATTTAAGAAATAGGTCAGCCTCACTTCGAGATCTCAATGACCAACAGCGTTAAAACATGGTTACAGAAAATCCAAACTGGATTATTATTATCTTTTTAATTTAAAGAAAAGTACAGTTGTAAAGAAATTTCTTAATCTATAGTTGGAGTGGGAAAAAAGTTCACTTGGAAACTATTTCTTATCTTAGCTAAGTTTGGAAGTCCAATTGGAGTTAATGCCAAATACAACTTAGTTTCCTCTTAAATTGTGCAATATCAAAGTGTTGTTGTAACGATGAAAACAAGCAAAAATACAGTCGAACCTCTATTTAACGAAGTCGCTAAATCCCCAAAAAAAGTTCGTTATATGGAAAATTCGTTAAACAGAGATTCACCGTTTAAAATATTTTAAACTACATAAAACAGATTTTAAATTCATAAACACTAAATATTTTTAATAAAAGTAATTAATCACACTTTTTTTTTTTTATAAATTATATCTATTTCTTTTATTTATTTTAACCATCAATACAATCAATTTTTTCTATGTGTTTTCTATCTTTGAAATCTGAGAGGAAAGCAAAACATTGGTCGGAATACATTGTATTTTCATTTTAATATAAATAGTTTTTACATTATAATTAATGAATTTTAATGATATTATCATATTTATTATTATTATAACAAATAATTTTAACCATAATTACCACATGCGTCCTTAAATTTAATTTCTGAAAAACTCTGTTAATTTTACCTGAGTTTTTCCTTTTAAAAAGTGATTTCTCTCATAATACGTTTCGCATCTTTGCAATGCACCAAAAACCCCTTCATGCATATTTTCTTTAAACTGTAATCCGCGTCGGATTATTTCAAAAGATTTTAGCATTTCATCATACGAAGTTTTGTTAATTCCTGCATCATGATCATTTCCATCTTCATCATATTTGTCTTCATCGCAATTCATTGCTGTATTGTTTTTATTTTTCACACTGTCGAAAATATCCAATTGGGTTAGAGTTTCTCTGTCGAGAGTTTCTCGGGTATTCAAGGTCTCAATTTCAGAATTAAATGAAATACAATCATCAATCAGCACATTATAGTTAATTTCTTCTTTTTTTCTCAGCTGTATCCGCATTTTTTTAAGTTACTCTAAGGGACTATCGTCTTCGTCCTCTGTACTTATCGAGTTCTCACTGCTGACAAAGAAGGCGCCTGGTAAAACCAGTTCAAGGCCATTGAACATCATAAAATGTGTTAAAAGAAAGAATAAGTTTGAAATGTCCAGAAATGTTTTGAGAAATAGGGAGAAAAAAAATTTAGATCACAAGAAAAAGTTCGTTAAATAGAGAATGCACTTCGCTGTTCGGAGGTTACTTTACGAAGAAATTCGCAAAATGTTCTTGGTTCCAAGGAAAAGTTCGCAAAATGGAGAAATTCGCAAAATGAAGAAATTCGCAAAATAGAGGTTCGTTAAATAGAGGTCTGACTGTACTATCCGTCAGAGTACAATCAAATATAAATTAAAAACAAACAAATAGCAGTACAAGTTGAAATCTCCAGGGGATGAAAAATAGGTAATTTTATTCGCCACAGGCGAGTGGATATTCTGACAAGGCGAGTGAATTTTTAGACAGTCCTTGATAACTGAAGGCTAAAGAAGATATGCTAAAATCCTTCAAGAATTGATAATGATAATAATTGATTAAATAATAAGAAAAATAATCATAAGCAAAGGAAGGGATACAATATTCATAAATTTTGAAAGTATTCTAATAACAGTCGACAAACATTAAAAGTGTTTAAAGGTTGTAGGTCCTCCATTAATTTGGAAAAAATCCGCCGGTTGGGGGGCGCTGTAATATCGATTTTTGTGGCATTTTGAATATTGTACCATCGAAAAGTGTATGAAGTTATGCATAGAATTGAACCTTTTTTTTATTATTATTATTATTATTATTATTATTTTTTTTTGCGTATGTTTTCGGCCATAGCAAGAAAGTCCTCCCTGAATTTGGAAATATTCCGCCGAGAGGGGGCACTATAATAGCAATTTTTGTGTAATTTTCTTTCGAAGTTGATAGAGTATTGAACTAATAAAAATGAAATATTGACATTTGTAACAACATTTAGAAATATTAAAATATATGAGATAGAAGAAAGTTTTGGGATTGGCACATCCAACTAGTTAAACATATTATGAAATAAAGAAAAAGTTTGGCTTTTTCCAGTGAAACTAGAAGCAGCATCTACTACTAAAATTATTTTAAATTACAAATATTTTAAATTTCATGTTTTTCATGAGATTTTTGTAAGTCGTTTTTGTGATTATTAATGTTTTATTTCGAGAAAAAAGAAATTTTGAGGAAGATAATGTAGAAGATGATAAAAATATTGTGATTCAACGTGCTTAAAACCTTACGCGATTTTCATTTTTTTAATTTTCTTTCCTAACGTAATTTTTTTATGGATTACGTCAAGTGACAATTTAGAAAAATAATTAACAGACAAGAAAATTAATGAAGGACGACATTTTAAGCAACGAAATAATGCGTAGTAAAACTTCATCAAATAGGAGAAGTAGTTAAAAGAAGATAGTTAAAAACATAATTAATGAAAAATAATTAAAGAAATAAATAAAAAGATGACAACACAAATGTCTTGCATTGTTGTTATGCTAGAGTTAGGAACGACAAATTGAGATTTATATCATGAAAAGATAATTTCATTTGAAAATTTATAATAATTTTATTTATCAATTTTATAGAAAGAAATTGTTCTTAATCTACGAAAACATAATATAATATAATCACTAACGAAAATACACAATAACCTCTTCCAAGTTATCCACAATTCCGAAATGCTTTCTTTATCTTTAGAAACTCTAGAAACCAATATAACAGGGTCTCCCAAATTTTTTCATACAACTTTAATGCTGGATTTTTTTTTTTTTTTTTTTTTTTTAACTTAATCAAAACACCAATTCTTTATTTTCCTGTATTTAAATAAGAAATCTTAGTAAAAAATTATCAAATTCTTCAGAAAAAAATGAAATTTTTTGGCACACATTCAAAAGTTATTTACTTCTTACACAGTTAAGAAGAGCTAAAATGAATGTGTTCTATTCTTTAAAAAACATCTTCAAGATTTATTAATAATCGGTTAAATAATCATAAGCAAAGGAAGTAATATAATATTAGTAAATTTTGAAGGCATTCTAATACTAGTCAACAAACATTAAAAGTGTTTAATAAGAAAAAAAAATCTGTAACGCACAGAAGTTTGTAACTGGTAAACTGTATCAATAACAACGAAAATTTATAAACTTCACTAAAGAATTTATCTGTATTTTCTTCTGACATATAAACAATTTTGCTGCAGGACAAAATTTTTAAAAACATTTTTTCTACGATTTTTGATGCTCTGTTTCATTCTTTTGTATTTTTAAACATATAAAATAAAGAAAAAGTCTGGCCTTTTCCAGTGAAACTAGAAGCAGCATCTACTACTAACATTATTTTAATTACAAATATTTTTAATTTCATGTCGTTTTTTGTGATTATTAATGTTTTATTTCAAGAAAAAGGAAATTTTGATGAAGATAATATAGAAGAAGATAAAAATATTATGATTCAACGTGCTTAAAACCTTACGCGCTTTTCATTTCCCCCCCTTAACGTAATTTTTTACGGATTACGTCAAGTGACAATTTAGAAAAATAATTAACAGACAAGAAAATTAATGAAGGACGACATTTTAAGCAACGAAATAATGCGTGGTAAAACTTCATCATAAAATAGGAGAAGTAGTTAAAAGAAGGCAGTAGTTAAAAAATATAATAATGAAAAAAAATTTAAAGATATAAATAAAAAGATGACAACACAACTATCTTGCATTATTGTTATGCTAGAGTTAGAGCGACAAATTGAAATTTATATCACGAAAACATAATTTCATTTGAAAAAGTGTTAATAATTTTATCAATTTTCTAAAAATACTACACATTTTAGAAATATATGTAATACATAACATATAAAATACCCTTAAAAAAAAAAAAATGTTTCTTAATGTGCGAAAATATAATACAACCACTTACGAAAACATACAATATCTTCTTCCGAGTTACCCACGATTCTGAAATGCGTACTTTATCTTTAGAAGCCTCAGAAACCAATATAGATTCGAGAGTGAAAGAAGCATTTATCAGGCTGTTCTCAAATCCAAAGAGTCAACTTTATGACACAAGTTTCAATTCATTTTTGTTTGGAAACGCATGAACTTAGCAGGTGTTGTTATTCAGAAACTATGTGATGGAAAGACATTTTTAATTTTTTTGGTAAATGCAAAAGATTTTTCAGAAAATACTGTCAAAATTGGCGTTTTGAACTAATTTCTGGACGAAAGGGGGAAAACATAGTAAAAGGAGAAAAACCAGTTGTCACGTAACCTAAAATCGCTTATAACTCTATAAATAATTTATTTATCAAAAAATGGAAAACATCTTTCGATTCCAAATCACTTCCACAATCAGCAGTGATGGAACTGTGGCGCAGCAATTGAGCGATTGTCACCACTAATTTTTTATAGTATTCTTCGCCTTCAAAAATCTCAGCAATTCTGTCTTGAAGTTAAATGAAGAATATTAATAAAATTTTGCAGTGTCAGTTGATTCTCTGCTGCTACACTGTTCCATCACCAGAGATATGTTTAGGAAAATTTTAGGTCCTTTAAAGGACCCTTCACAAAATAATTTATCTTAAAACAGGACCCTTCACAAAATTATTTATCCCAAAACAGGACCCTTCACAAAATTATTTATCTTAAAACAGGACCCTTCACAAAATTATTTATCTTAAAACAGGACCCTTCACAAAATTATTTATCCCAAAAAAGGACCCTTCACAAAATTATTTGTCTCTTAAATAGACCTTTTACAGAATTTTTTCACAAATTTAGTCATTTAAAAATAAAATCTGGCCTGTAAGTAAGCAGTTAAACTCACCAAAGAGCATATTATTTAGCTTTTTATACATGAAGGATAGGACAGGAAGACATCGATAATTTAAAATTCACAAAATTATGACTAAAATTTTCACAAAAATAAGAAAAACTTCACATTTTCACAAAAACAGGACCCTGTGAGAAAAGTCTGGATAGACCCCTGATCACTGAATCAGCTTTGCCAATTTTGTGCCTTTGCGTTTAAAGATGAGTCAATAAATGTGTCAAAGTTCCGCGCCATTGTTCAGGAGTCACTGAAATTCGGAAACTTTTCCAAGTAGATAAATAAATAGAGATGCTTAATTTATCTTTAAAAAGTTAACTTAAACTGACACTATGTGCAAAACTACTTAAAAGATGAGACAATATTTAAAAAAGATGCTAAATTACTTTAATACCTTAGTATATAAAAACATAGTCTTCGTCAGAGAAATATAAGAAATACTACTTGTTATTAACGTCTACTTTTCAAAATTCACTTAGAATGTGACGAAAGGAGCGAAAGTGGAAGTCAATTTTTAGATCCGGAAAACATTGGGAAAATAAAACAGGGATATAAGGAAGTGGAATACTACTCATTTTATGATTCTTTAAGCAAACTGACGTTTTATCCTACAACATACCCAGAATTTGGCTCAGTTTGCTTAAAGAATCATAAAACGAGTAGTATTCCACTTCCCTATATCCATGTTTTATTTTCCCAATGTCTTCCGGATCTAAAAATTGACTTCCACTTTCACTCCTTTCGTCACATTCTACGTGAATTTTGAAAAGTAGACGTTAATAACAAGTAGTATTTCTTATATTTCTCTGACGAAGACTATGTTTTTTATAGTTGAAAGTCACTGTAAAAAAAACGGACTAAAAAACGGAAATACTACTGGCAATCTAGACACCACTACCATTTCCGTTTTTTTACGGGAATTTTTACCCATAAATTACAGAAAAATTTCCGTTTTTCTTTTAGTCCGTTTTTTTTTTTTTTTTTTTTTTTTTTTTTTTTTTACAGTGTATTAAGGTATTAAAGTAATTTAACATCTTTTAAAATATTGTCTCATCTTTTAAGTAGTTTTGCACATAGTGTAAGTTTCAGTTTTCCAAGTAGTTTTTCATGGTGTATTAATAGTTTTATCAAAACTGAATATCGGTTCATCGGTTCCTATCCATTCTCAATTAAACATTTCCATCTGCGTAACTGATTTTATGCATACAAGAGTAACAAAATAATAATTTTAATGTTAATGCCAATGCTGTTATATTATTATGTTTGTCTGTAAAGCACGTTTGCTGAACATGAAAATGTTTACTTGAAAACGGATATCAACTAAAGAACAGATATTCGGATTTGAGAAAACCGAACACTACAAAAACTACTCGGAAACGTTGCTGATAACCAGCGGTCGCAAAATAATTTTCATTTATTTATTTAAAGGCTGTTCTCAACTACTTTGCTCAACAAGCGCAAAACGTTTTGACACATTTACAAATTCATTTTTTAACGGAAATATATAAAATTGGAATGCCTGACCCATGGAAACGATTTGGAATCGAACTGTTTTTTTCAGTTTTTGATCAATAAAATTTCTATTGAGTTATAAGCGATTTTGATCACGTGACGCGGCATTTCCACACCCCCCCCCCCCTTATTGACTGGATTTTCTTCTTTCGTTCGGAAATTCAGTTCAAAATGCCAACTTTTACAGTATTTTCTGAAAGATCTATTGCGTTTACAGGAAAACGGAAAAAACAGTTCGATGATATAGTTTCTGAATAGTAACACCTTCTCGTTTCCTGTGTTTCCGAACAAAAATGAATTAAAACTTATGTCAGAAAGTTGACCCTTTGGATTTGAGAACAGCCTTAAAAATGCTTCTTTAATCCCGAAAATATATTCTTTTCTGATATTCCTAAATATAAAGAACACTTTTCGCATATGGGCAGAGTAGAAAACACTTACATATATATTTATTTTCGCTTACATTATATTTTTCAAGATTATAGCCCTTTTTCACAGAGTAGGTGTTAAGACGCAGTATAGTTGGGTTCGAGCATGATAGATGATATAAAAAATGAGGTAAGAATTTTTTTCTAATTATATTTTTTCTAAAAATTCTTCAAAAATAAGTAGACAATAAATATATTGAAAAAAAATTCTAAATGATATTTTTCTTCCAGAGATATAAAAGCTTTTTCATTTTAATCAAAAATACATTTTAAATATTTTTTACTATCCACATTTTTCTTAAATTCAGCGCCAACATTTTTCAGTGAGGTGCAAGCAGGTGTTCTGACAAAAATGTCACATGCTTTATCAATATTGGTCTTTATAAAGACACCGTTTGTGCGTACAAAACATGCAGGTCAGATTAAAAAGTATTTATAGGCCTTTAAATGTACATTTTTTTCCATTCTTAGCATGTTATAACTTTAGTTTAATGATAATAGAGGTTTTCTTACATACTTTAATTGTTTTCTTTTGTTGATTTTTGTTGTTATATATCTATTTAACAAATAACAATAAAAATAATAACAATAATGAAACGAAATAACTTCAAATTAATATAAAAATAATCTTCTTTTAAATAATTAAAACTACAAATGAAAATAATAAAAAATGAAATCCCTACCAAAGATGCCTGGGACGATGAATCAGATTCTGACATTGGAAGAAGTATATGCTATGGTGGAAAAGAAATTAAACACAAATCAGAAATTGGGTCTAAAATAAACAAAAAAAAAAATATACCTAATCATCTTTATAAGAAATGCATTTACGATTCTAATCAATGTAACGCTCAAACAAATAAATCATAAACAGCGAAATAAAAGCAATAAAATGAAATTGCGAAACGACAAAAGTAACTACAAGTAATTACTATAAATAAAAAAGGATGTATAATTGATGATGGAGAAAATATTATTTATTAAATGTTAATCTGTGTCGAAATTGAAAAAAATAAATAAATAAAAGGATCGGAAAATAACTTAAGGGGGAAAATAATATAAAAAAATTATTTAAAAGAAGACACAAACAGCAAATAAACGAATAATAAAATTCTTTAATTAACAATATTCTATATATTTATTTCTCTGTTTGTGCATATGCACACGTTTCTCCTAAACTAATTACTCTAAGTAATATCTATCTCATTACTATCTCATAACTCTACCTCTCTATCTAAAGAACAATTATTTCAGATATGGAAGATTTATCTTATTTTATTTTATTTCATTTTTCTATTTTAATCATTGATATATTTGTTATATGTAAATAATAAGTACATAAGAATACTACTAATCCGCACAGCTTATTGGTAATTTGCAGATTTGGTGATTTTTGTCGATTATAGGCAATGTCTATTTAATCCGTGGTTAATTTTTTGCTTTATTCATTGTTTGGACAAATTTTGATGGTTTATGGCATTAAGATAAACAATGTACACATGTAAATAAAATAAGAATTATATATATATATAAAATTATGGATTAATATATTTTTAAATACATCATCAGTAGTAGTTGTTTTTTATTAAAACTTTTGGATTATGTTTTTGTGTTGTATCTTGCAACTTAAAAATATCAATAATTGTGTGTTGAATTGCAAATTTTGTTGCGAGAGATTTCAGTATATTTGTCCAAATATTTTAAATACACGTGTAAGGGTTAAATAAGCATTTGTTGATTTTATTTATTTTTCTATATTGATATTTTTCTCTTTATATCAATAAGTACTTTATTTCGATGCATTTTTTTAAGTGAAGTGCGCGCTCACACTGAAAGAAAAATATATGTATATATACCGCCTTCATCTAGAATGAATAGTTATCATTTTCTAAATCCCTAAACTAGAAATATAGATTTCCGATTTATGCGAATAAGGTAAACAAATAAACCGAATAGGCGAAATGATCAAGAATTTCTAGTCTATAGTCCTAGTCTATAAAGGTGATGAAATGATACATTTATTATGAATTGTTTGAATTGCAAGAAATTATCGCTTGATTTCTAGAATTAATTTATAAACTGGAATTATAGCTACTAAAACTTATTTCTCGTGTTTGCATTTATTTGAAGAGATTTTAAATTTGACCACGATATCATAGGAAAACGCCCTGGACGTTTAATAGGGATAACTAGAACTCTCTATCAAAGGGAACTAGAATTTATAAGGATAACTTTGAACTATTTCTTCTGGCACAAAATGTTTTCTAGATGCCAGTGGCAGCATTTTTTTTCAATGGATGCTTCTCTTACATCAATGATCTAAATAATTTACTCTTCAGTAATGTAAGATAAACTTTCTATTATCTATCTTACTTAATTTTATTTAATTTTCCTTGTTATCTATCGATATATTTCTCATTATGTCAATACCAAGTAATTTTATTTAGATTCAGACATTTAAGTAAAAGGAGCGCGCATGTTTCTTTTATAGTACTGAATATAAATAATATACTCATGATATACTCATAAAATGAACTACTCTTAGACCAAAATTATTTCATTAACAATATATATAAAAAAATTTTTATTTTTATTGAATAAAAATAGTCATAACTAAAAATATTACCATTGTAAATACTTAAAAGTAGTTCATTTTAAACACACATATTTGTTTAGTCTCTTTACCAAATTTCATGACAATCCATACGTACTTTATCAAGATATCATGCGCGCAATGACTTATGGAGTAAAAAAAAAAAGCTATTTTGATTTGAACAATACACAAATTCTGTAAACGGCTAATAAATTTCTAATGATAGCATAGTACAAAGAACAATCTATTTAATCAATATCTAAAATTTCATGTTTATACATAAAAAGCGTTTGAAGAGAGACTAATTCAAACTTTGAATTTTTTCGTTTATTTTCGACGCGTTTAAAAAGGTACAAGATCCCCTTAAGAAAATTTTGGTATTATGTAGGAAAGGTTAAAGCTATCGACTGAAAGTAACAAACTAATCCTTCTAAAAAATATGAGGTGTTGATTTTACACAGGAATAGATTTTAAAGGCTGATTTTAAAGATTGATTTAAAAGATAACCTTTCATTTGAGAAATGCTTTTGGTGAATTGTCACTGCTAAGAAGATTAATTTGATTTAAATATTAAAAATAATTATTTTGAGAAACAGAAAAACTCAACCATAAACTACAATAATCTATTTAACATATCATTGGCAGAAAATTAAAACCGTATTTAATATTTTTTCAAAAGACGAACTCTTAAATAAGACTAAAATATTTTTAAATTTGTAATTCAAACAGCAGTCTATTTATTAATTTAATCAAAAGTTTTAAGTTTTTACTTAAAAGTGCTTATTTCAATTTAATAAAAAATGAACAATCAGCGCTCGATTGAACAGATGACCGCAATTTTAATGTAAAATTTCTTTTTCTCTGGATGCGGCCTGAAATAGATTAAATTTTAGTAAACTTTCATTGATTATAATATGCACTTCCTGAATTATATACAACTTTTGTCAACATAATTTTTTTTTTTGTCAACTTTTATTTATTAAGATGAGCGAAGCAAATCCTCTACTAGGCTACACAAATTACATTTTGTCGTACACTTTACAAAAAAACTATTCAGTATTTTGACTTGAAATTAAACATAAAAATAAATTATGATCTGTAGATTTGCACAATATTATTTTTTTTACAGAATAACCTTAAATAATTTATTATTTTAATTAATTTATTCAAATGTTTTTCCATTACGGACGCATTTTTGCAAATAAAAAATGGAACACGTCTATTTTCAGAAGAAAAAAGAAATCATGGAGTTACGATTTCTTTTATGAAATTTTTAAAATCCCTTTTTTAATGAAAATTATAGCATATTTTTAATGAATTAAAATTTGTGAAAATTCAATTATTTACATTCAATTATAAAAGTATTTTTCAGTCTTAAGAATTCAAATACAGAATTTATTCTTATTATGTGAAATTATTTACGCGATACTTACGCATTTTAAAGGAATTATATTATGATTTTTTTTGTAAAGTGGCAACGACAGAATTGTAAAAAAATAAAATTAATTGTTAAATTCGTTATACAGTCAAACCTCGTTAACATGAACACGCTTAACGTGAATTACTTTTAACATGACTTGTTTTCACAGGCCCCTATTAAAACTAATACAAAGATTTGATACTGATAACATGAATTACTGTTAACATGAACAAAATTTTGATTCCCCTTGAGGTTCATGTTAACGAGGTTCGACTGTATAAGCCTACATACATGATGTTTTTGTAAAAATTTTGTAAAAAATTTTGTAAAATTTTGTAAATATTTTGTAAAAATTTGCTTCGAAAATATTTTTATTTATACCAGTTTTATATCATAATAAAAATTTCCGAGGAAATTCTTAGTTATTTGGCTGAATTTACATTTCTAAAATTAAAATGCTCCAAAACATAAAATAACGTTTTTCCTTAATAAAGATGTAAAAATAATATAAAAAAATATTGTTACTTGCAAATATTTATCTTATTAAATAATGCTTCGCGAATCCAAACAAAGCATGGCTTTTGCTAGTTTATTTTTTACCCGCGAATACATAATCAGCATTAAACACTATTTAGGGTTCTCGTTCCACTGGCAAACGGAGAATGACTGTAGAACTACTTTCCCTGCAGTAGGAGTAACGTGGCCGTAAAAGAGCACCGTCGTCGTGTCTCCGATCCTAATGCGAGTCATGAATGTTGCTAAGAGAAAAACGAAGATGTAGGTGTAAAAGCGCATTTTTCAAAAAAAATATTACACTCTTTATCTTTTATATTTTGGCGTTTTATCGCCAGCGACTGCCTAATGTAAAAATGCCTTAAAAATACTTTACAATTAAATTCTAAAATTATCAAAGTGTTACATTGTTACCGTAAACTTCTACCTTAATACTTATTTTTAGTATAGAGTTAAAAATAATTTTGCAGCATATACCTTGAAAATAGCTTTAAGTGTTGAAAATATCACATTTGTACATGGTTTAAATTGATGTTAGTATTGTGAATCCTGAAAATAACATAAAAGTGTTGTAAATATGTAGGTAATTGTGATCAAAAAGTTTAATATCAAATTCTAAAAACTATGCGCATTTATATGTTATAATAATGAATATTTCTCTCAAATGTAATTATAGGGGTCATCTGTAAATATTTATTGCACACACTGTCAATAATTGTCATATATCTAACATTGTTATTTCTCCTAAAACGTAAAAAAAAAATCATTGAAGGAGTTCCGCAGGTAGTAAAACTTTTCCCTGCCCTGGGCTTGGGGGTTACACCTAACCATAAGCGCCAAAAGCGAGTTCCCAGGGTGGGTGCTTACTTACTTACCGTAAACACAGCTGTGTAGATAATTTTTATATTTCTAGCTTTTCAGGGAGCGAGTTAAAAGTCTATTACGGAACAATTCCATCTTTGCGTACGTGATCAATGTTAACCCTCGAATGCCCATGGTAGCCAAATTTAGTGGACTTTTTTAATTCGGATATTCCAAATGCACACCATAAATTTAAAATAGAAATATTTGCTGTTTTTAATAACCGACATTCCGTATTTAAGTAAAGCGAAATTTATTAATGAAATTTTCTGGTGTAAATTCAGATTCTCTTAATTACGGAAACTCTAGGACGTATCCTATCATGGGAATTAGAGGGTTAAGTTAAATAAAAGAATGTAATTAAAATAGGACACCATTATCATTCTTTAAGAGAACACTTTATCTTTTTACACTTTTTAATATATTAAAATACAGAACTAAACAATATAATGTTATAACTTTCGTATAACTATAAAATTTCGTATAACTTATGCTTCTTAAAAAATGCAAATTTGTTACTTATATATTCTTTATGTGCACAAAATTATGTATAGGTTTTGGATACTAAGATGTATTAGGAAAGATTTTAAGCACCCTAGATAAAAAAATCCGTAAAACATTGAATGGTTTTTATTTGAAATATTTTAACAAATAATATTTATTTTAATAAATATTATTAAATTATTAGCTATCCAGCAAAAATATTTATTGGATTATATTTAGAAAATTTAGTTAAAGCAAATTCATTTTTGTTGGATAAACAATGATCGAACAAAAATACTTTTTTATAATAAAACACTCTTACTACAATATATATTAAAACACACATACACACATAAATAACGCCTGCATTCAACAGTTAAAGGTATAAATAAATATTATACAGACATACAAACAATAAATACAATAAACCCAACTGGAGTGAAAAATTAGCCAGAGCCAGGAATCGAACCCGGGACCACAGTATACAAAATGTATACTTCTGCATGAGAAAAAAAATTAAAAAAATTCTGTGGCTGTATCTGAAGTGATTTTCTCTATAAGTTTAGCAAGAGGGACGTTAAGGTATCTAAAACCCAGGGACAGAGTTCAAAAAATAATAGCAACCCTAAACATGTGTGCAGGTTAATTCTTTGCTACATATTTATATAAAACAATTTTCCCAGTTTCGGAAAAAAATGACATCGAATTAGTTTAATTGAAACAATTTTATACAGACAGCTATTATTAAGAGCACAACTGTGGTCCCGGGTTCGATTCCTGTCTCTGGCTAATTTTTCACTCCAGTTTGGTTTATTGTATTTATTGTTTGTATAACTGTATAATATTTATATATACCTTTAAAAATACTTTTTATTCTCCAAAAGACAACTCAACAATACTTTCCGTTTCAATACAGCCAAATAGGAATTTTTTGGAGTAAAAAATATTGTTTTCTGTTTACAAATACATGTAAATTTTTTTAAACCCATAGTGTAAAAAAGGCGAATGTTTCCTACGCTAGGGAAATGAGGCATTCTTACAATCTTTTGACTTTTCTATATTTTTCTGTCCCTGAATGATAATTTTTATTTTAGTTTTATTCTGTGCATATTTTTGGGCGTTTTTTTATTTCTTATACTGGAAAACATTCCATTGTATGATTGCACAACAATATTAACGAGATAAATTAGTTTTGGACGATGTTGGGGGTCCAGATATACTACGAAATTCCTATACTGTCCCGTGTCTTTGATACAGATTTTTACGTTTGGAGCTGTCTGTATAAAATTGTTTCAATAAAAGTAATTCGATGTCATTTTTTTCCGAAACTGGGAAAATTGTTTTATATAAATATGTAGCAAAAAATTAACCTGCACACATTTTTACGATTGTTATTATTTTTTTAACTCTGTCCCTGGGTTTTAGATTCCTTATTGTCCCTCTTGCTAAATTTATACAGAAAATCACTTCAGATGCAGCCACAGAATATTTTCAATTTTTTTTCTCATGCAGAAGTACGATAGAGAAAGAATGGGTAAAACTTTTTGACAGGAAATTTACTTCAGAATTTAAATCAGCATTTAAATATCAATTTCAAGCATCGTGGCTTTATTGGTAGTCTTACTGTCCCCAAGGTTTATTCCTGCACTTTTCGAGGTAAATTAATTTTTTTTATTTAATACAATGTAAATAACTGTTTCTAAAAATCAATGAACATTGTGGCTATTCACTTAGTCCTAACATGATTTTCCTAAAAATCGGTGGTAATTTTCCTTACGGTCCCATCCTTACCATCTTTTTTTACCATTTCGTCCCTGTTTTACCTTACCGCCCCTTCTTTAACACCCCTTTAAGACAATATTATACAACAATTCTATATTAAAAGTACTACATTGTTATTATTTCTTATTTGAATGTCCTGTGGGTACTATGCAAATTCATTATAAGTAAAAATTTAGAAGAAAATAAAAAGTTACAGGGGTAAAACGGTAAGGAAAATTAAACTCGCAAGTTTAACTTAAACCTCGGTTAAATAAAAAAATTTTCGCTTCCACCCCTAGTAAATTAAAAGCCAGACTTCACAATAGCATCGATTCTATCCTTATGGAAGATTCAGCATGTATATACATAAGGCCAGCTACTATAATTGTTAAAAGGAGGGCGGATTATATTGGTATGATAACATGTAAATTAAAAGAGCGTTTAACAGAACATTTCAGTGATATTAAGCTTAACCGATGTCGAAAAGCCATTTCTAAAATAAATCAGGAGCAAGAAGTTATGATTGATTTTAAAGAAGCTAAATTAATGAAGACGTTATCAAGTTACGATAAATTAATAATTATGGAACCAATAGAAATTCTACGGCGTGCGAATTGCACTTGTAACAATTCGTTATCCTACAGTATTCCGAAAATTTGGTATAGCATGTTTGAAATAACCTGAATACCCCAGGTTATGTTCTATAAAACTTTGGAACAATATGACTTATTTACCTTAACCCCCTTTTCATTTTTGAGGTTTTGGATCAGCCCAACTGCATAAAGGACCCAGCCTCTGACTTATGACTTTTGTTTTTAACCCTGATGAAGAGCATGGTACGCTTGAAAGTACTAGATATTTTAAATGTGTCATATTGTAAAAAAACACCTTTAAGTAATTTGAATATGGTTTGTGTTACAAATTTTAAACTTGTTAATTGTGTAAAGTGAATTTAAGGATTTCAAGAAATTGACATGTTATATCATTTTTAACTTAATATGTAGCTGAAAATGTTTACCTGAGAATAATAGCATCCTAAAAACACTTACTCTATTTTGAGAATGTTCATTAATATATTATAAAAACTGTACAAAAACGATTCCAAAAACCAGTGGCAGCAAAAGAAACTTTGTTTTTATAAATGATTGTTTAAATCTAGAAAGTACATTGGTTTATGAGGTTTCTAAAGACAAATGGTTCGAATCATGAGTAATTCGGAAGAGTTTGTTGCATACCGGTGAGCCAAAAGTTCGTTAAAACTTTAAAAACTCATAAAAAAGGAAGAAGTTATGATGAAGGAGTACGGTTTGCAAGAAAGGGCTCACAAGGCAGCCAGATTTTTTAGCAGCAAAAAAATTTTTAGTTAAAAAATCACATGTAGAGGGCGCTGACGACCCGAAACACAATGAATAGGAGCGTTCTGGAGGTCTTGTTGAACATTTGTTACTGGAAGAACAAATAAATGGAGCGTATTGTTGCCCTGTTCATTGTGTTTCGGGTCGTCAGTGCCCTCTACATGTGACTTTTTAACTAAATTTTTTTTTTCTGCTGCTAAAAAAAAATCCGACTACCTTGTGAGCCCTTTCCTGCAAACCGCACTCCTTTATCACAATGTCTTCCTTTTTATGGGTTTTTAAAGTTTTAACGAACTTTTGACTCATCCGGTACTTTTGCTCGCGGTTATATTTTTGTAGATCAAGAAACATTTGTCTTTTTTCAGAGTGTAGTAAGCGAAAACACTTGCCATTTACTAAATATACATTTCTCACCACTGAGAAAATCTCTTCATCATTTTTTCTCACTGAAACCTATCGTCAGCCTCGACTAATCTTCTCTTATTTCTTATAAAATGTGGGGAGGGTGGATTCTAAACGAGGAGGCCGGCTCTTAATTTTGTGTTTGGGGATCCCGGTAGTTCTTCAAACAACTATAAATCTTCGTAATTACATCTGCGGGCCATTAAGCGTGGTGCGGAGGCATTAGGAAGTCAGCAGGGATGGCGGAGAGGCATTATCAAAGTGACCGACAAATCGCCACATTGCGTGACCCAGGTCCATCACGCGATGTGTCTGATGCTTCAACCACCCCCTCTTCGTATCGCCGGTTTGTGCTAGATCCTTCTATCAAGAGCATCTTTTCACTTCTAAAAACTTCTATTTAGCAAGATAGCAAACTTTTTTTTTTTTCATTTTTCATACTAGTACTGCTGAGTTTTTTTTATTTCATTTGAATTAGAATTTGTCGTTTGGTTCGGGACTACAGCAGTAAAGAGCATTTTCACAGATATTGGTAAGTCATTTTCCTTGACTTCATTTGAACTTGAATCCGTTTGGCTCGGAGAAATTTTCTCATTTTGCTAAGTTATTTCCCTCTAATTCATTGGTTGGTTGGAGGATGCTATGTTAATACAGAGCAAATTATCTCATAAAAGTGATTTCCCTTGAATTCATTTGAATAACATTTTTGCACAAAAAAAAAAAAAAAAAAAAAAAAAAAAAAATGCTTGAAGAAGTTTAATTTTTATCAAAATTTTACAGTTTATTTTGTATGTTTAACTATACAGCCAGGAACATGTGAATAATCTTTTTTACAATTATTTATGTCTATAATAAATAACAAGCATATTTCGATTAATCTTGTTTATCCATGTAAAATTTTATTTACCTTCAATTTTGCTTTTTATTTTTTGTAGTACATGTTAGAAACAAACACAGTACAGAGCAACAAGAACAGCGATAGTTTAAAGATGTAAAGTTATTAATGGTGCAATGATGCTTCTAAAATCCTGTGGATATTGAAGTAACTCTTTTGTTATCTCCTGAAGCGATCTCTCTATATAGACATCAGTGGCGTGGCGTCCGGTCATCGCTGGATGCGGCGATGACCAAGCAATATTTTAAAACTCTTAATAAGCTTTTAAAACTCTACGATCCAGTTTTAGCAGAACATTAAGATTTAAAGTTTCTTTTTTGAACATTCAACCATTGAATTTTAGAGTTAATAATTTTTCACCACAAACTTAAATAATTGCGATGACCACCGAAAATTTTCACGCCACGCCACTGATAGACATATATAGTTTTGACAATCTCTCTATATAGACATATATAGTTTTGACAATAGTAACTATATTTAATCATTCCGCAATAAATAAAGATTTAAAAAAAAATCCAATACACATCTATAATTGCTACAGTGTTTTTTCTTTTTAATTGTTACTGAAAAAGAATTGTTTTTTCAAAAAAAAAAAAAAAAAAAAAAAAAAGATCGAATTGTGGTTAATTTTAATACCAAAGTAAATAAATAAATAAAATTGAAAACTGCAGTCGCTTCAGTAGTTCAACAGAAAAAAGTACATCAATATCAGCTGTTTTCTATGGGATTTCGCAACTCTTTTTACACTCTTATGCGTTGCTTGTTCGTGGCTTCACTAGAGCTTTTAAATAACTTAGTCCACATTGGTCGCTATTAACAACAAAAAGCTTTTAATAACAATATTACTTATATTGCATACATATATATATATTTAGATGACATTTTTTTAAAACTATCTTTAATATTATATATTGTGATTTATTTAAAGACTGCAGTAGATATATCATTTTGTATTTTAAATATTTAAGCCTATGAATATTATGAATGATTATTTACCTCTATTTATATTGATAATCATCAACAAGTATTACTTTATCTTACTTACTCATATAAATTTTCATTTGTCTTCAATTTTATGTTTTAATTTTTCCGGAACAAACAACTAAGAAAGGATAAAGGATAAAAAATACAGTAACATAACCATCCAGTTATAGATTAATAACACAAAACAATAAAAAATCTCACGCATGTGTAATGTGTTTGCTGGTGCATTCAGAATTAAAATCATTACATTTGTCGCCATTTACTACGTTTTGTGTTTGTGGAATTTGATTTTTTGGATTACCAAAATATTTAAACATCTTTAATATTAAATTTTATTAAAATTACTGTAGAAAGATTAATTCATGTTTCTAAATTTAAAATCGGCGATCTGATAAATAACCCTGTTAAATCTCTTTACATCAATAACCAAGAACAAGTATATTTAATTCATGGTACTTTGCTATAAAGCGTGCAATTTCTAGGAGCCTGAAAAAAAATTCTGTCATAGAAGGTACAATTATATGGTATTCCTTTCGTCGAGATGATTTTTTTCCCCCGTTTGACGCAGAATTCCAGGATAGACAGGTAAATTTTTCACATATTTTACTATGTAATGTTTCATTTGTCTTCAATTTAGGTTTTCCGTTGACAAATATATTCTAGAAACAAAGTACAGAGAAACATAATCATTCAGTCATAAGTTTAAAAAACAACTAAGGTCTCGTATCCGTATTATGTGTTTATTGGCAGACATATAATTTTCCCTTTACACTTTGTTACCATTAATACCCTTTGTGTTTGCGGAGTACCGTTTTTTAAATGAAAAATAAAATAAAGGGTGTTCTCAAACCTAAAAGGGCAACTTTATTACATAAGTTCTAAATTATTTTTGTTCGAAAATTCATGAAACTAGCAGTTGTTGTTGTTCAGAAACTATGTAATCGAGCTGTTCCGTTTTTTGCAAACGCAATAGATCTTTCAGAAATGAGTGTCAAAGTGGTCTTTTGAATCGAATTTCCGAGCGAAAGAAGAATAACCACTCAAAAACGTGTTTGTCACGTGATAAAAATCGCTTATAATTCAATAGTAATTTATTGATCAAAAAATGGAAAACACAGTTCAATTCCAAATCGCTTCCATGGCCGGGCTTTCCAATTTTATATCTTTCCATAAAAAAATGAATTTGTAAATGTGTCAAAACGTTTTGCGCTTGTTGAGCACAGCAGTTAAGAACAGCTTTAAGGGGCCCGGGACACAAAAAATCTTAACTTTTTTTATTACATTAAAAGTTTCTCTGTTTTTTTTTTTTTTTTTTTTTTTTTTTTCTGCTTAAAATGAAGTTTAAATCGTGGTTCTATGTTAATTGGAACAGGAAATATTCATTTTTAAGTTTTGGTTTGTTTTCAAAATCTAGCTTTCAAGCAATAGTTGTCAAGAAAACGACTTTTTGCGAAAATGCGTTTTTCTTCATGATGGGTTGTTTCACCATTTCTCGCATTTAAATTGTTATAAGTCAAGAACCGTTAAAGATGAATGGTTCAAACTTGGAACATGTCTTTTCCAATTGTTTTACTTTAATTTTGATTCAGCAAATTTGAAAAAAAATATTTCCCTTTGAAAATATGATTTTTTTAAAAAAAAGTTACGTCATTTTTTTTTCAAATTTTTACTTTAAATATTTTTAATTTTCATTTAAATTAATATTTTTTAAATGCTGAATCTAAATTAAAACTTATATATTTCTGTTTATTTAAATGAAAGAAAAAAAAAAAAAAAAAAAAAAAAAAAAAAAGAAATTCTACAAATAATATTTCGAGTTATAACGATTTTAAACTACCCTATTTTTTAAATAAAATTTAAATTTAAAAAAAAAAATTTTTAATTATGAGAAGTTTTATCATGTGATTTTATTTACAAACATAACCATCCAAGCATCACAAAAATTTTTGAATTTGTAACTCAATAAATAAAAATTATTTGAAAATGTGTACCGGACCCCCTTAAGGCTTGTTATCAGTCAGGCTGGAAATTCCCCTCTCTAATGATAAACATACTGACTTAGAATGCATTCGTATTTTTCAAATTTCTCCTTGGAAAATTAAGTTTTTTTCTTCTGTTTTCTGTATGCTCTTCTTGAAGAATGCTTCTTTCTTTTTTATTGGATAAAATATTTTTAAATACATTGTTAGCTTTATTTAAAGTGTTAAAATCTTACTTACAACTCGCCCGCTTCACTTAGACTTTAACACTTTAAAACATTAAAATTAAATATATATTTTAAAAACATTTTAGCAAATAAACATTCTTCAAGAAAAAACACACAGAAAACAGAAGGTAAAAATTTTAATTTTCCGAGGCTAAATTTGAAGAATGCGGATGCATTCCAAGCCCATATGTTTATCATTAGAAAGGGGAATTTCCAGCTTTACTGATAACGAGTCTTAATTCTGATTTTGATTACCATGATTATGCAATTTCTGTTTTCAACGTTAGAGCTTAGGAACTGATCCGTTTCAGTCTATACATATATATTAGTAATCAAAAGTTATTTCGTTTCACGTTATTTATTCGCGTGTAGCTTCATTAGCCTCCAGCTTATGTATAATTCAGGCCCGTCCTTAACATCCAATTCCCTCTTTCTCAATTCCTTCAACTGGCCGAGAAAATTGTTTTAGCCTGTTCCCCGAGCTCTTTCACTTTCCGGATGTTTAATTGCGGTTTACTTCCGTTCCAACGGATCGAGTGTTCTTAATCTGGGACAGATCGACCGAGATCAGCGTCATGGCAAAGAAAAAGAAGTGAACACATACACACAAAATCTCCACACAGAATTCAGAAACAACATCTAATTCCCAGCCGAGAAACTGCAACACGCTTTTAACGAATGATCATGAGACAGAGCCCCTCGGTGAATCATTGGCAAAGGCTTTTCAACTCCTAACTTTCGAAGAAATGATTTATGTGGAGACTGTGGAACTTGTCCCCACCTCTTGCCATCTTTCTTCCTCCCGATGCGGTTGCCATGGAGACGAGGTTCTCCCTCCTACATCGCCATTCAAGGAGAGTAGGATTTTAAGAGTAAGGAACAGGGTGGTGGGGGTGGAGCAGGTTCTTTGATGCTGCCTGTTCCAAGGGTGGAACTACTTCAAAGACGCCTTCGAATATGGAGAACGTTGTCGTTGCCACACGAGTTTCGAAAAATCAGTGCTAGGTCCTCACGTTATGTTACTTTAACGCTAAATTAGAACCGTTAAATCTGGATTACCTTTGAACTCTTATAAGCATCAGGGCCTTGTAAACGATTCCCGTTAGTTTGGTTGCTTCAGTACAGGGAGGGAATGATTTGAAAAGAGGAGTGATGAAAAAAAAATAGAGGAAATTCCAGCACATTAACTCCCTCCTTGATGGATTTTATATCTGCAGTCAAACCTTTAACTGGCGTCATAAATGTGAACTTGTGTTTCTCAAAAAGAAAGAACATCGAGACACTTTTCTCCTCTTCGTTTCTATTTCGACATCTAAATATTTCCGAGAATCAAACATCTAAAATATTCATAACAAAGCTTCAAAGGAAATCATTTCAATCAGAGCCTGTTCACGCACAGTCATCTTTTGTACGAATTTGCGAAACAAGAATGATTAGGCAAACTAATTTGTTTAATTTAAATCAGTAACTTCAGAGAAGAAGTCCTACTGGTCAATCTATTATTGCATTAGAATCAGTCAAAATTTCAAACAAGAATGATTGGACGAACTAAATTTGTTTGATTTAAATTAGTAACTTTAAAAATAAAGCTATACTTATCAGTCGTTTGTGTAAATCTCCGTTTACTTTAAACCAATATTTCTATGAAACAGACATTATAGGACAACTATAAACTCGCAAGTTAAATCATTAACCCTTTCAGGGGCGAGGTACTTGTATTCGTAAAATGTTGAAATAATTGAATGACAGCAGTATTTACAAGAAAATTTATTTGTAAACATGTAAAGGTATATTTTCGCGTTCTTAATAAAAGTGAAATTTTCATTAAAAATTCGGGTGCCAATGTTGCAAATAGGGATTAAAATTATGTGATGCCATAACAGCATCACCGACCTTCAAGAGGTTAACTTAAGACATTCAGATTTGTCGTGCAAAACTATTTCAATCAGCGATTGTTAACGCATAGGTAATTTTTTTAACGAACTGCCAAAACAATAATAATTAAGACAAACTAAACTTGAGAGAAAGCGGAATACTGGTCAATCATTTGTTTCAGATTGTGATCACACAGCACAGTCAAAATTTCCATGAAATTGTAAAAGAAACAAGAATGATTTACCATGAGACAAGTTTAATCTATTTAATTTAAAACAATAACTTAAAAGAAAAATATTTACAGTTTAATACTTTTTGCCAAAGGCTGTTTATATACAGGCACTATATGTAATGTGCATGCGAAACAAACAAGACAATGATGAGTTATTTTTAAATTGCATAATTAAAGTCAGTAACATGACAGAACAAGATCTACTGGCGGATCTTAATTATAAATAATTTCAATGATAGATTTTAACACACAGGCAACTTTTTTCATGAAATTTTAAAGCAAATAAAAGTTATTTAAGAGTCGGTTTAATATTGTTTAATTCAAATAATTAACTTTAGAGAACGAGATTTATCTGTCATTCTTAGTAATAAATCATTTCAATATGAGAATGTCCAGAGACTGTTCAATCAGAGGTTTTAATAAGTCGGACAGTTTTTCACGAACTTTTTAAACAAGAATATTTAGGCAAACTTAAATTGCTTAGTTAAAATCAATAATTTCAGAAAACAGGCTTAGTGTAAATAAATTTTTTCAGTAGCTGTTTACATACATACATATATTCATGAATTTTTGAAACAAACCAAAATGATTTATTAGTTATCGTTTGTGTGAATCCGAATACGTGATTTCTTAATCATTGACTGAATAAGGTAATAAATTTAATGCAATTTTGACGTTTAGCAGATATAATTAATTTATATCACATGAACTGTTCTGTAGGTAATGTACTGAATTATGAGAAACTAAAAAAGTTTAATTTTAAATTGACAACTTGAGAGAATTAGACTTATAGGTCCTTCTGGTTACTGTGGTTCTGATGATAGTACACTCTTGGTAAATGTAAGAAATTGTAATAGGAAGATACAGTGGCTGTGTTTTTCTATAGAAGACACTTATAGAAATCAAGGATTGGTCAAAAAAGAATTTTTTCTTATGAAATAAAGTTTCCTATCTATATAATAGCCACAAATTTTTATAATTTAGACACATTTTAACAGATATTTATACAATAAAATGAAATACAGGCATCCCCCGACTTACGTAACTAATGCGTTATTCTGCAAACTTTTACGTAATTTGAATTTTACGTAAGTCGAATTTCTAAATTGATTAGGTAAAATTTCGTAAGAAACTGCAATATTTATTACATATGTATATACATATGAATATTAACGATAAGAATGACGATAATTTTTAACGATTTAGAATTTAGTACAGTATCTTATTTATGAATAGAATGAATATATATATATATATATATATTTTTTTTTTTTTTTTAAGATTGCTAAAGCATTTAGCTACCTAGGTATATATAAATATATATAAAATACCAATATTAAGGAAAAAATAATTCAAAATTAATTGTTGCATTCAAAATGAAAAGATATCATAATAAAAACATCATAAAAAGCTTACATTTCATTCACAATATTGCAGTTTTTGATGATGGTCGGTAATGTTTAATTAATGGTTATATATATATATATATATATTATTTACACAGTATTATTATATGAATAAAGTATCATGCAACACCATTTACTCGAATATAAACTAGAAAAGTATGAAAAAAAAATTATAAACAAACTGAAAGAATACTTTTCAAATAAAAAACCTGTTATGGAATACGGGATTTATAAATTTAACATTGAGGAATTGATTTAAACAATTTCCAATCTACATCAAATGAACAAATGAAGCTAGAAGGAAAAAAAAAAAAAGCACTTGTTCTTCTTCATCGAAACATTAAATTTAGCTTTCGTTCTGGTTTGTATTACTCTAACATATGTGTTGCGGTTGAACACCAGATTTTTTGTCTCATTTTAATTAGATTTGAGTTTGTTTTGTTAAAGATTTAATTGCAGGGTGACTGAGCTAGTAGTTGATCAAATAAGGTCGGTGCTACGGGGTTTTTATTATATTTCCTTCCTTTTACGTTTTAGAAGAAAATTAACATGACTGCTTCAATCCTTAATGAATGTCTTATAATATGGCAAAAATGAAATCTGCTAAAATTATATAGCAACAAAATTATAAGTAAATAGTTTCTTTAATTGCCATTTACTCAGTAGTTGATCAATCGAAGAAATCAGTCGAAAATACAAAAATCAACCTTTAAAATATCATGCTTAAGCTGTGATTAACAATAATTCACATAAAACTATTATTTGAAATAAGCAAGATGAAAGTGGATTATTTTAACTTACAGTAATCGTCTCCAACTAATCAAAAACTAAATTTTTAAATGTTCTATTTAAAAAAATCATAAAATTGCTCCTCTGCATTAGGCAGCTGACAACAATGTGGCAACATGTGCTCCAACATTCAAACAAAAATATTATGTCTAGTGCCACGTGTAAAATTCATTTCCGCCTGAAATGGAGCAATATTTCAAACATTTTATCAACTACTAGAAGGGTATCAACTACTGGCGCAGTCACCCTATATCCAAATAAAAATATAACTCTCACTAATATATAAAACTATATTATTGTGGTTATACTATATATGGTATAAATACTATATACGGTTGTTGTTTTAATCTGCATATTTTATTAATAAAATAATAATCAAAAGTATGCAAAATGCGTATCAATCACGCTAGTGTGTTCACAAATGTAATTTTCGAGATTTATTACGTAACTGCGAATTTGCGTAAGTCGCGTAATACGTAAATCGAGGGATGCCTGTATAGTTGTATGAAATCATTGTTATAACATTTACCTATAAAAACTGCCTGTCAAATATTGTAAATTCATATTATCGATGAAAAGGAAGAATCCTTTGTAAAAATATTATGCATAATATACAAAGAAATAATTTAGAATAAATATTTAAAAAATGCATACATTATACGTACATTAACAGATTAATAACACACAAATTACATTAATAATACATACATAACCATTTGCCCATACATACATTACCATTTGTACACACATTTACCATTAAATATGTGCTTTTCAATGCAACATTTGTACTCAAAAAAAAAAAAAAAAAATATCTTCATTGTTGTATTTTTTACCCGTCTGCCAAGAAGAGTTATGTGTTTCACACGTATCTGGGTATCTGGATTTCTTTATAATCACAGCGGCTGGATGGATTTTAAAGAATGAGTTCTCTATCAATTCGTCTGAACCGTCTGATGGTTATGGGCTAGGTTTTGTTTTTATAAATTCAAAATGACGGCCGTGAAATACAAAATGGCGGTAGAGACGAAAAAAATTTTTTACGCAAGTAGGGGAAAAAGGACAGTTCAGCGTCAGCAGGCGGTGGCGGTGGGTGGATGTGGGTGGAATCCACCTTGTGGGTGGAATCCACCTTGTGGATGGAGGAGGAGGGTGGAATCCACCTGTTGGGAGACTTATCCTATAGTAGGAGGGGTTAAATGTTGGAGGGGGCTTAATTTTTGAGGGGGCTTAATTTTTGAGAGGGGCTTATTTTTTATTTTTTTTTTTATTTTTTATTTTTTTCGAATCGACTTAGAGTAGAGATGGAAATATCATACTATAACATAGGTCTTTTCGAGAGGAAGTATGAAGACACTAAATTTTTCGATGGGCTTAATTTTTGAGGGGGCTTAATATTTTTTTTTTTTCGAATTGATTTAGTATTAGAATGGAAATATCATACTATAACATAGTGAGTTAGGTGTTTTCGAAAGGGAGTTTGAGGGGTCTAAATATTTTAGTGGGGCTTATTTTTAGGGGGGCTTAATTTTTTTTTTCTTCGAATCGACATAGAGTAGAAATGGAAATATCATACTATAACATAGAGATGTAGGTATTTTCGAAAGGGAGTTTGGGGTGTCTAAATTTTTTAGAGGGGCTTATTTTTTTAGGGGGGCTTAATTTTTAAGGGTGATTTTTTTTTTTTTTTTTTTTTTTTTTCTGAATTGTCTTAGAATTTGAATGAAGATAAAAATGTCATATGTTTTTTGAAAAAAATTTTTGATGCTGCCATCTGTATGCGGTAGTGCGAATTTATTATTGAAAATAGTATTTTATTTTTGAAAAGGTTTGAGGAAGGTTTGAACCTGCAAAATAGTCTCTTGGCTCGATGATATGTTGAAGACTTAACTAATCGAGCCAAGAAACTATGTCTATATGTTTAGATTTTAGATGTTTCAAAACAAAAAATTGTATTCCCCCTTCTGTATGCGCAAAGAGAGGTTGGTTTCTTAAGATAACTCATCAATACCTATTTTAACTGCTCACTCTGCGAATTTTTTTTAATGTGTATGATTTTTAGTTTAACTGATTTTATCGATTTTGTGAATGAGAGTTTGATTATTTTACGCACAAATGTATGATCATTTTAGAAAGCCGTGGTTTCGAACCTGCGAACTCCCATTCAAATTTCATTTTTTGTAACTGATAAGCTATCCACTATTCAAACCGCGCCCCGACAATTACTGAATTACTTTTGAACACTATATATTTTAAAAAAATACCTACCTATTCTCTTTCTTATACTAGGGAAGTTAATATAATTTATGTTTAAATTGAAGAAATGATTAATTTTTTATATTTCTTTAATAAGCAACTCATTTTTTAGATCGATTAGAAGGCTACCAAACGTTTTGAATTAAACATTGTTTTCACCAGTATTAATCCACCTAAGTTTAGAATTAAGACTTCCTAAACCCCATTATCAACGTTTCTCACTATCTTGCAGATTTTCTATTTATCAATTATTATAAATTGAATCAACTCATAGTTTGTTATTGCAATAGATAATTATTTGATGATTCTACACTAGTTCTAATGAATTTTAAAACTACTACTTCAATTCAACTCATTCTTTTATACAGTTTAATAAATTTAGTATGAATTGGTTTGTCATATATTTCACTGAAATAATAAAATTAATGTGTAAAACCTTAGAATGACGAATTCAAAAACGTAACAATTATACTTTTTTGTGAACCATATGTTTCATCTGCTATTTCAAATCGACTTTATACATCACCCTTCCAGCAGATGCTTACTGACTTATACAAACATTCAACAAGTAATCAGCTTTTCAACACAAAATAACTAATATGTAAATAAGGATAACTATTGGTTTTAGGAGAGATTATTACACTTAGACACAAATTTCAACTATTCAAAAAAGTTTGGTAAATCTTTACTTCCGTTTATAAACATGATTAATCTTATCAGCAGATATCAACTGTCTTTGTTATACATTTGATAAGCGAATACTATCTTAGGAAAATGTTATCTAATTCGTTTTAATTGTCTTTTTCGTGGGAAATGTAACTGCTTACTTCATTCTACAATTATTTACTCGGATTTTTCGAAGAGATTTCAAACATAAACTTATCAACTGTCTTTCTTAATCATGTAATAGGTGAATGGAATCTTTTTATCAGGAAATAGTAATTATTTCAAAAGTGAAAATGATTTTTGGAGATATTTTAATAGTTTTTAACAAATTCTACTTTCAGAAAAGATAGCATTTTTTTGGATTGTAACACAACCTTTTAATATACTACGTGAATTGAAATATTTTATTTTCTGCATTTAAGTGACCAAAACTTTCAATTTTAATACATATATTTTAGTTTTATAATTTGTTTTTATTTAGAAGGGATTTTCGTGAATTCTTATCTTTTAACCAGAAATGACGAAATCGATAATTTATCATTATTTTCACATTCATCATAGTAAAACTATTTTAATTTTTAGCATTTTAATAAACAGAAAAAAAAAATGATTGTTTATTACCAAAGCACTACTTATTAGAATTTTTTCCTATAAATTACTTTTTGAAGGTTTTTTAAAAACCCATTAATCGATTACACTAAAGGCGATTTTTTTGAAGAAACATTGTTTGATTTGCTAAAAGTTAGGAATAATTTAAAATCAATTAGAATAATTTCATGTAAGTTAAAGAATAATAACTTATGTTTTTTACACAAATAAGTTTTTTTTAATCGAAAATTACTTTTCTGAAATACAGCACTCCTTATTTTTACCATACTTGATACTTTTAAAAGAAATATATTTATTTAGAAATTTGTTTAACTGTTCTTAGAATCGACCAACTTTTGCTTCTGAAACACAAATAACATTTAGAGAGAGAGAAAAATTTGTGAATAAGCATAAACTGAAATTCGGAAAAATCCTAGTCAGGTTTAAAACTTCCATGTTGAATATCATGAAACACAATATTAAAATATTTTATCATAAAAAATGTTAATTTTTTAACTCTACTTTCATAATTCGTTACACTTTTTAAAATTGTTCAATTTTATTTTATTTTATTTTATTTTATTTTTTGGATTTGAATAATTTCTCAATAATAACATTTCAGAAGAAAGAATTTTTTGAAATAGGGCATACTCAAGTTTTTTAAACAATAATTCATAAACATTAAAATTTTATCACATAATATTTTAGATTATTTTAAAACTGTACTTACATAGTTCACGAACTTGCTGAAACTCTAACCCTTTGATCCAACTTCTTAATTTAAAATGAAAATTTTCTAAGTTCTTATCAGCTAGTTTCCCCTTAATCACGTGATATCCCGAGTGACCACGCGTTTTCCTATATAGTTTCGTTATAAGTGATTTCACTTGCGTTATCGCACCAGTGATTAGTGATTTCACAGTGATCTTTTCACGGAGGTTTCTCTTTCCGATTAGGAAAGTTTTATCTTGATAATGTGATAAGGGTTAGTATAAATGTACGTCAACTCGACCAAGTGAATGTATCATTCTTTTCGCTTAGTTACTTCGCCTTGTCTTCTCGATTCACCCCTCGTTTTACTACCTTTAAAAAATGTCTTTTTTTAACAACAGTGAAAATGAAAAGGATGTTTATTGTTTAGGGGAAAGACCAGAATGTACATCTTTAGAAGAGGAATGGTTCACCCGAACGTTTCACGAATTGGATGCATATATCCCTTTTTGTGAGTGTATTGGTGAGGAAACACTCGTTGAAGTGATCATGGTGCCGAAGAACAGCGAATTAAAAGTTTATATTCGAAAATATAAAGAGGATGTGTATACCGGTGAATTTTTTCCTACTTTAGAAGGTGTCAGTTTTTCCTCTGCAGCATTTGACTTTCTTCAAAAGAATATGAAAAACTTTCATTTTTCATCAGAGAAAGACACTTTTGTAGTCAATAATGAAGTTTTAATAGTTTTTGTAGATGACCGATCATGCCTACTTCAACAATTAATTAAGACGGATGAGATTGAATATTCACTTAAACCGAACTCTCTTCAGCTAACCAAAGAACAATTCAAAAATCTTGAAAAAATATGTACTGAGGTTAATGATGTCTTGATTACAACCATCCTTACAAAGGTTATCCCCATTGAAGTGATGACTCATCTTAATGACTGTCGACATTCTCACTTAAGTTTGATTAAAGCCAAAGAATTTTTCATTTCGTGTTTTACACGGGTATTACAACAATCTGTGGTTCGTGAATTTCATTGCACTTCCTGTGTTCAAGGAGTTTCAACTGTTAGTCCTCACATATGTTTGCAATTGAACCTACGTCAGAAATTCGATTTTTGTAGTGACAGTGCATTGCTAAAATTTAATATACAAAAATTTATTTTATACTTGTCAGAAAAGTGTTCATGTGAGTATACTCATTCTTTCTTTGCATCAATGAATTTAGATATGTATTTAGATTTTTTGGTTAATGTTTTCGTCGTGTAATACAATGCATTTCTTATAAAATTCCATTCAAAGCTTTGAATCGTTTTATGTGTTATTTTAATTCAAGCTTTTTTAATGAATTCAAATTCATTTTCAAAATATTTTATCGTTGTTTGAAGATTTTGTTTATTAAGAAAAATTGTAATTTTTGAATAAATACTTTGTTTATTTATTTTTAACTTTTCTCTGTTTTATTTAATCACATACTCTTTTTGCAGCTTTTTCAATTTTTAGTGGGGAGAAAGTAATTGTTTCATTTTGAGGGAGGAACTTAGAAATGATTTGAGTGTTTTTAAAAACATGATCTTTTACAGATTTTCAAATTAATCAAGAATGAGTTTATTCTTTTATCATGTTGAATCATATAATTTGTTTAATTGCTTTCACTTTGCTTGGTTTTTAAGTCATTTTAAAAAAATAACATTTTTTGTTTTAGATATGAAATTTAAATTAAGTTTATTTTTGTGAAATCATAATTTTTACTGTTAAGTCTTATTATTCAAAAATCATAAAGGAAAAAAAAAAATCACAAGTTTTATTTTTTGAAGTATATTATCCTCGCACCAGTATTATACATTTTTAAACTTTGATAATTATGTAAAAGCAGTGGTATAATGTTGTTTTTTTGTTTGTTTGTTTGTTTTCAACAAAGTCTGATTTATAATAACATAAAAAAGCTTATCTCATGGAATATTTTTGAAAACAATGTAGCACTAGATTTTTTTTTTCTTGATAATAAGTTTTAAAATTTGTTTTTATCAAATGAGTCATAAGATGTATGCTTACAACTAGCATGAATTTTCTGAAAAAATATTTTAATTTAATTTGAGATATAAAACTTCCTGATTTGTTTCTTTTAACACGATATTAGTGTTAAATTTTAATAATTTCATCATGCTAACTAAAAAATTTTAGAATTATTCTCACTTCAACTTAAACGAGTATCAATTAGAGAAATTTCAAGAAAAAGTACATTACTTGAATAAGAAACCTCTTAAGCATGTATGTAACACATATACTCAATCGTTTAACAATTTGATCAACTAAAAGAAATGTTATTGACACTTATACATTTCGATTTTGTTATTTGATCGTTTTTTAACGAAGGTTATTGTGATAGTGAAGTAGATAGTGAAGAGATTGTTTTTAATAATAATTACCTTTTAAACTTTTAATATAGAGTTCGAATTTAATTTGTTCATGTATAACTTAAGAAATCCTCAATTCTTTATCAATTCAAAATATATAACATAAGTATAAAAATAATAATAATAAAAAAAGTTATAAAAATTAAAATCATAACGATAAAAACAATTTATTTTAAAAGTTTTCAAAATTAGAAAAAAAAAATGTTTGTAAATAAAAAAAGTTTTCAAAATAAAAAAAAAAGTTTGTAAATAAAAAAAAAGTTTTCAAATTAAAAAAAAAAAAGTTTGTAAATAAAAAAAGTTTTCAAAATTAAAAAAAAAAAGTTTGTAAATAAAAATAGTTTTCAAAATTATAAAAAAAAAGTTTGTAAATAAAAAAAAGGTTTCAAAATTAAAAAAAAAAGTTTATAAATAAAAAAAAATTTCAAAATTTAAAAAAAAAAAATTCAAAATTAAAAGTTTTCAAAATTAAAAAAAAAGTTTGAAAATAAAAAAAAGTTTTCAAAATTAAAAAAAAAAAAAAAAGTTTATAAATAAAAAAAATTTCAAAATTAAAAAAAAAAAGTTTGTAAATTAAAAAAAAAAAAGTTTTCAAAATAGTTTCTAAATAATAAAAGTTCTCAAAATTAAAAAAAAAAGTTTTCAAAATTAAAAAGTTTATAAATAAAAAAAATTTATAAAAAAATTACAAAATTAAAACTTTGAAAAAAAGTTTTCAAAATTAATAATAAAAAATAAAAAACTTAATAAATTATGTTATCAAAACTCAGTTTACTTATCTGTATATCTGTGTATGTGACTTTCAAAATTAAAAAAGTTATCAAAAAGTTGAATTAGATTGCAAATTCAAGTATACAATCAATAATATATCAGTCAGTCATAGCAATTAATCGTTCAATCAATTAACCAATCAATGATATCAATTAATCAATAAATCAAACCAATCAATCAATCATATTAATCAACCAAACAATAATATCAATTAGTCATATCGATCAATAAATCAAACCAATCAATCATATTAATCAACCAAACAATAATATCAATTAATCATATCGACCCAGGTAAAAAAATCAGAGAAAAACCTTTAAAAATTTTGAGATTTTGCAGCCATTTTGAAGGTTTCAACGGGTATCTTTAAGGCAAATGAAAACTAAAGGTTATCTTAAGAGAAATATACCTCTTTTTAAAAGATTTCATACAGGTTTATTTCTGTAAGTTATAACCTCCAAATTACCTTCAATGACGTAGAAGATTTTCGTGAAATCACATGAGGTATGTTGAAGGAAAATGAAAATTGTTTCTTTACCAGGTAACATGAAGGTTTTACTTAAAGGTTTTATTATTGCACATTATGGTATCGAAGATTTTGATATGCCCGCATTTCCTCATTAATATTTTTAATTTATTTCGAAATTAATATATTAGATAATTCCCGGAAATCTAACGTCTTCCTCCGGTTCAGTCAAAAATTCTTAACTCCCCCTCGTTAAAATTTCTAATTAATATTTAAAATTACCATTTTAAATAGCGATATAAAAATCCCATTCTAGAAATATAAAAGTCCCCCTCGTTGAGATTTTTAATTACCATTTAAAACAGTATTTTTTAATTCCCTACAAATCCCTTCAAAAAGAAAGAAAAATCTCGAAATTATTTTGAAGAGTCTACTAGTTAAAATTTTTAATTACCCCATTTATGAAGTTATTACGAGCAACAATTTCACCTCTAACACGCTCAAAAATTTCAATCTCCGAAAATTCCCCTAAAAAGAAAAACAAATCACGAAATTTTTTCGAAGCCCTTTTTGACCTTAAATTTGCCACAATTTTTTCTAATATTATAACCAGTAACAATTTCACCTCTAACTCTAACAAGCTCAAAAATTTCAATCTCAAAATATTCCACCTAAAACGAAAAAAAATAATCACGAAAGTATTTCAAAGTCCCCTTTTTATCCTAAAATTTGTCATAAATTTCTCTTAAATTACCACCAGTAAAAATATAACCCTTCGAAGTCTAACACGTACAAAAAATGCACCCTAAAAAAAAAAAAAAAAAAAAAAAAAAAAAAAAAAAAATCTCCAAATTATTTCAAAGTCCCTTTCATTAATATTTAAAATCGTATTCAAACACGCACAAAAAATATTTTAGTTAAATTTCAAAATCTAACGAGGGCCCTCAGTTTCCCTTCTCCCTTTTCTAAAAATATCTTATTTAGTTTTTCATTTTAAGTTTTTCGAAAAGAATATATTTTACTGTGCTCTTCTAAATCAGACAAAAAAAAGAAAGAAATTTTAGTTAATTAAATTTCAAAATGCAGGAAGGGATACAATGCACTCCGCTCCCCCCCCCCCCCCCACTTCCACCATGCCACTCCTGTCGTCCTAGCTCAAAATCCTTAGTTCCTCTTCAAAACCACCCCACCAGTGGCCGAGAGGTTCTGCTCTCAAAGCTGGTAGACGGGAGATGCTGGGTTCGAACCCAATCGCGCCCGTCGGCCTAGTCGTTCGGAGTTTTTTTCGTGGTTTTCTTCGAACCTTGGATTTCTTTGCTTAAATACGGATTAGCTTCCCTTTGAAAGACCCCAGGCAACCCCCCTTCGGCCCAATATCCCAAGTGTAGACAATTGGCCATCATAAAACAACACAAACAGCACCTCTTTAAAAAAGAAACTAAGAATTTTGCACAACTGACATTAAAGAAAAGAGGCTCTTTTAATTTAGTTACTCGAAAATAATACATTTTATATTGTTTTTGAAAACATAACAAAAAGAAATATCTAGTTACTTAAATTTTAAAATCTAGGGAGGGGCAGGGTCCCTCCCCCCCCCCCCTTTCCTCATTTTGGTAGCTTCCACGATTAAAGCTGAAAAATATAGGTGGAGTTATTACATGCATAATTTGCCCTTATCCTCTATCAGGCGTGAATTCCAGTCTTTAGAAAAGTTACTTCTTCAAAAACAAAGTTTTCGTTGCAACATTTGATTTTTGATCATGTAGCTGTAATTTAACATTTGAAGTCCACCGAGGTGGAGAATGCTTTGGGGCCTATAGCTACAATGGCTGTCGCCTCGAATGATCCTTATTATACATAGAAACAACAACAAGTCACAACAATTTTTATTTTTCATTACATATATTATATAACTACAATGGGACATACACAATTACATCCATGTCTTACCCAGGGACTCGAACCCGGGCCCTCGAGATGACAGCAGCCCTCATGTAGCTGTATTTCTGACTCCATGTCATGGGAGAATGAGAAGGAAGTTATCAACTCAACACACAGAAAGCATGTTTACTTTTCCGCCACTTGGAAAATAAGCGGGAGCAGTCGTTACGCTGTCGTTTTGTTATTCTATTTTTCCTTTTTGCAGGGCTCTTTTTATCTGTATATTAGTCACATTTTAATTAATTTTTAAATGGATATATATATAGCCGTAAGAGGGGTATAAGTGAGCCTTGTATTATACTTATTTTAATATTATAGCTTGGTACTTTGTATTCAGCCATTCATGCGATACTAACCACTTTCCATAAACCAGATCGCCACGTATAGAAATACTGTGGTATGGAAATAATGTTTTACAAGAAATCTTCGTGTATGACTAAAGATGAATTTTTACTATTTTTTAAAATAATAGCGATACAAATCTCTCACTTTTAAAAACGGCGTGACACTTCACTTTTCAAATACATCCTAGAGAGAACTATTTTATTTTTTGATATTTTCATTAATACGTCTTTTTATTTTTGGGAAAAATCTAGTCATAATTTTCTGAATTTAAAAGAATCGTTATGTGCAGTTTCTTGTTTATACTTTTAAGAAGATATATGCATATATTTCCATTATGCATAAAAGTGATAGAAGGATTAAATTACTTCTTGATAATTAAACTCGTAAAAAGCTCAGTTTGGAGGTGGAAACGTTTTGTGAAGGGCCCTTGTTTTGAGGGGAAAAAGTTTGTGAAGGGTCCTTTAAAGGACCTAAGTTCTTTCTAAGCAGATCACTGTATTGGAATATCATTTTATGAGTAAGTAATTTGGTTTCTTTAAAAATCAAGCAGCTATAATCTTTTTAGGAACATAGATGCTTGATTAATACTCAGTGGAGGTGTAATATCTCTGGCAAATCTTTTAGCGGGGTTTAATGTCACTAGCTGCAATATTCGACTCATAAAATTAATTTAAAAAAAATTATATATTGTAGAATAATTTATAATACAGAATATGAAATATGGGAAAAATAATTTTAAAATTCTTTACATGTGTATAATTATTTTAAATAAAGTAATTTTTTCACAAAAAAACATTTAAAGACAAATTTAGAGCAATAATATTGTTCTATAGTGCATAACATCATTAAAAATTATATATAGATTCTTGGGGCCTTTAACAAACAGGGGTCGATGCAGGTTTTTATTCTTGGGTTCCATTATGTGAAAATTAAAAGTTATTTTTGTGAAAAGTAATATTTTGTAACTATAGTTGAAATCCAGTAACTCAAATTCGGATCAAGAATTTATTAACAGAAACATCTTTAAATTTCAGTTAAGGTTTTTGTTTCGCATTACCTGGTTTTATTTACTAATTACATATTTAAAATAGTTTATATGCAAAAGATGTTATGAAGTGGGCCTATTTTATTAAAAGGAATTTTGAGGATGGGCCCATTTTATTAAATTTATTTTTGTGAAGCGGCCCATTTTATTAAATTTATTTTTGTGAAGGAGCCCATTTTATTAAATTTATTTTTGTGAAGGGGCTCATTTTATAATATTTATTTTTGTGATGGGGCCTATTTTATTAAATAGGCTTTTGTGAAAGGGCCCTAAAAAACCCCTCAAATTTTGCCTGGATCGATCCCTGCGTTTACCTCCTGTGTGTACAAAACAATTATTAAAAAGGACTGTTCTGTAATCAGGGCTGGCTATTTGCCGGCAAAAAAGGGTTTCTGCCTTGCCAGTGGCAGAAACTGGTTTTAACCGGCAGAAACTGGCAACAACTGGCATAAACACATTTCATGACATAATTTGAGACTCTTTTACTGGTATTAAATTCCTTAAGTACATTTTATTCCGTATAAATAACAAATGAAATATTGTGGGTAGTTTTAATTAAAAGATAAATAGATTTGTATTAGAAAAAATGAGTAATGTAACAGATAAAATTTTTGTTATAGTATGATTATATAATTTTATATGTAAACAATTATTAGAGTATTTTAAAATTTCAGTTTAAAAATCAAATACAAAACTATATCCAATACTTATTTTAAATTAAACAATGAAAAGAAAAGAAAAATATTCAATACTTGCTCAAAATAATTTTCTGTAATTTAACGTAATAATTTAATAACACTATAAATTATCTCTCATAGAAATGTTATAGTTATATGCGGATCTTGTAATTCCATGAATTTAAAAAACATTTCATTTAAATACAGTATTCAAAGAACAAATCTAACTTTTTTTTTTTCAATTTAAGACTGTTATAAGCATAGATCAAACTTTGTGCGAATTTTAGTAAAAAAGCTAATATCTTTAACAATGATTTTACGCACAAATAACGTACAGACATGACAAAAAACGATTATATGGGATATTTTTGTCGTGTCTGTATGTTATTTGTGCATAAAATCGTTGTTAAAGATTTTAGCTTTTTTATTAAGACTGTTAGTTGAAAATGTTCCAACCACATTTTGCACTTACAAAACAAGCAACTACAAAGGTTCAAAGCAGATTTGATACAGTAATAACAGACTACCATATGCTAACTTATTTACTTCATCCTAAGTATATGGGATCAAAATTGACATATGAGCATAAAGAAAAGGCAAGGAAATTGCTTTCTGATATTAATCCCAATTTTGTGCCACATATAATATCCTTTGAAGCAAAATCGACTCCTGCCTCAGAAACATATTTCTCCAAGGAAGCCCTAGAAAATATCTTGCCTTTACCTTCTATGTGGTGGTCATCTTTAAAAACAAATAGTACTGGTGAAAATGAGGATTTGTCAAATTTGCATCCTCAATAATGACATTGCCAGCAAGTAATGATAGTCTTGAAAGAATATGTTCAAACTTTTCTTTCATTCAAAACAAAGAAACAGTGTGTTCAGAAAGATTAACAAAATTTTGTCCTATGCTATGGAATGTTCTGTGGAAAAAGTAATAATAGTATATTTGAGTGGCAATTTTGTTCTTTCAATATTGTAAAATAATTGTGCAAGTGCAAGATATTTCATTAAATTTTTTTTCTGTTATTTATTGTGCTTCAATTATTTACTTATATATTTTCACAAGAATCCTAATCTTTAAGTTATTGCATTGTATTATTTATTTAAAAATACTCTGAAAAATACATTTGTTAAAATATCACAGATTTTTTTGTAAATTTCTTTTTTTACTTTTAAATAAAAATTCAACTCTAAACAATAATATAAAATAGTTAAACTTGTACAGCATCAGACTACCATTGAAAATTTCAGATTTTCAAGTGAAAAAAAATTAGTACCTATTATCATATAAACAAAGTATATTTATATGATAATTTTGAAACTTTTTTACAACTTTGAATAACATTCATAATCTTTATTTTTAATTTTTAACTTAATTGTTTACACATCAAATACATGTATGAATTAAGAATCATTGCACATTAAAGTTCTTATTAATATTACTTCTGAGTTTCTGCCAGTTTTTGCCACTTACTGGCAGAAACTAGTTTCTGCCATGCCGGTTTTAACCAGTTATAACCGCTGGTTTTAACCACTCTGGCAGAAACTTGCCAACCCTGTCTGTAATGGGTGAGAATCTTCCATGTTTTGAGCAGATTTGCATGTTTTATTGTGTATGTAAATTTTATTTGTGTAATTTTTTCTTGTTTGCATTGTTACTTTTATCATTTACAGGCTTAAAAGAAATAACTGATTTCATTCTGTGCTTGTTCAGTTCATATTGCTTAATATGTTTTTGAGTAGTAAATATTTAAAAAGTCATATTATTCACTGTCAGTTCAGCATTCGATTTCCTTGGGGGTCCGCTGGGACTGTTCTGTACCACCAGAAATTCAATTGGACCACTAATTTGAAAAATTTTATAATCTGCAGGACCAGTAACTCCACCCCCCCCCCCCCCCTCTCTGACAGGTAAACATCAACTTTCCTCTCCCTGCCAAAACTGCAACTAAGCACATATCGCATAACTTTTTTTTATTTAAAAAAACAAAGAAAATTCGATTAAATCTTAGTCAGATGAAGTAATTAATTGTCACTCAAAGGGTTAAAGGGATGAAATAGAATTTTATGTAGCAGACCAGTGATGAATGTGGACAAATAAATTCTCATGCTTACTGTTCCTTGGGACCAGTGGCTTTTTTATGTCAATTCTACTACTGGTCAGTTGGTGTTTTTTATATTTGTTTTTAGATCTTTTTGTCAACTTGATTTAATCGTGTAAAAAGTGTTCATTTTTATTACGTGCCTCCTTCATTTTTTTAACATTAATATTATATTACATACGCAGTGTTGACTAGAAAAAAGGACTGCCGGGCGGGAATTTTTCAAAAAAGAAACACTAGGGGAGAGTTGGGAGGAATGGGACAGTGGGAGGAGTGGGACAGCAGCATTTATGTCCAAAATAACTGTTAGAATTAAGTTCTAGTTTGTCCACTAGATAAAGCATCTATAGCTTCATGTTTGATTCTAATTGTTACACCAGCTGTATTATTGTTTGTATTTAAAAGGGAAAATTTTATTTTCATACCTCAGAAGTAAGTACAAATTCTTATTCTTTCAATGATTTTTTTCAATTATATTATATTTAAAATAAAAATATTATAATTGTATAATAAACTTAAAGATATAGTGTTTGTAAACTAGCAGCCAAATAAAGCATAAATGTAGCATGATATATATAATAAGCCTTTTAAAAAAATATTCAGCAGAGGGAGGAATGGGACATGTTCTCAAACACATTTGAGTCCTTCCGATATGCACCCTTATCCCAAAGCATTTCCACAAAAACTATAAAGAAAGACAGAAAAAAGGAAAGATAAAAAAAATCATCACTGACACACCAGAAAAAGAAGAAATTGAAAAAATAGCCGCTGATAAAAAGCAGAAGAGATTGTGTAAAAAGAAAACTCTTAAGGTGAAAAGGAAGAAACAGAAAAAAGCAAATGAATTATCTGATGATTCCATTGATGGGAAATTTTTGTTGCATGACTCTACAGATGAAGACTTTTGATTTGATTACTCACAATGATAATGAAATTGCTGAAGAATTTGATTGGTTAACTGATGATCCAAACTTAGGATAAATGACTTTGTAATTGTTAAAATTTTGACGAAGAAGACAGTTGTTTATTATATTGGCAGAGTTGAGGATATAGACAGTGATAAGGAGTTTATCACATTTGGTGTGGGACAAAAATGTTAACATTTTAAAACGTGCAAATAAAAGCCAGTTGTTTGTATTTCACAGCGTTTGTATTTTTTAAACATAGCTTAAGTAACATACTATTAGATTTTTATAAGCTATACTCTTGGTAAAACATAAGTAGTGAATTAAAAAATAAATTGTAAAATCTGTCCCACTCCTCCCAACTCTCCCCTATTCTAAAAAAGGGCACACTTGTACATTATTCACAAAAATATTTTGAACTGGTTTGTTTAGAGTACCTAGAGTTTGCGATATTTTACCACGATCAGTTGAATTGCCACAGGGAGCATAGGAAGTGTTAAAAAGAGCAGAAGGGTTTAAAAGAGCTTTGCCATGCACAAAAAAAAAAAAAAAAAAAGGCTGCCGGCGCTGCGCCCTGCTAAAGCGGCTTAGACTCAATGCTAATATACATGGATTCATATCATAAAAGGGTGAAAAACAAGATTTCTTTCTTTCTTTTTTTTTTTTTTTCCTATTTAAGAGGCAGATAATAAAAATGCACACCTGCATTCTTTTTTATATTGAAATCTTCTTTAAAAGAAATATCCATAAGCAAATGTAAATAAATAAAAAAAAAAAATACAAATTCACAATGATAACACTGTCTTAACAAATTAATTATTCAGAAACATATTAAGCAGTATGAATAACAATAGAGTAGTAATCACTTATTTCATTTTATTCTACAATTATATTAAAAATGCCTTCAACAGTGTGGATCTCTAGAAAAAAATTACTGCCAGCTGGACACTTAAAAAAAAAAAAAACACTCAAGAACCTTGTTCACTGAAAATATTTTGCATTTAGTCCTTTTTTATTTTGACCTTTTTAATTTTGTGATATTTTCCTGCAACTGATGAAATTTCTTGATTTTCTTCCCTGTTGACTGACGAATTATGTTTTTCTCCTGTAACTGTTTGACGAATTTCACATTTTTTTCTGCAGCCAACTGTAAAATTTCACGATTGTTTCTCATGATTGCCTGCTGAATTTCATGTTGTTTTCCTGTGACCAATTGACGAATTTCACAATATTTTAAAGCAATCGACTGAAGGGTTTCTAGATTTTTTTTTTCCCATTAATCGACGGTTGAATTTCTCAGTTTTTTTTCAGGTGATTCAATGAGAATTTTTGCAATTTTTTCCCCGCAACCAACTGATAAATTTTGTGATATTTTATTTCAGAACAAATGTTTTGTAATCCCACATCTGCCATCTTGGATTATTTTCTTGGCGTGAATTAAAAATGTTTTTTAATTAATAGTTATAATGATTATATTTCAGTTTTTTCAATGTTATATTAATCTATCAACAATATTTAACCATTGGCGACATTTACTACTTGGCGAAAAAGGAGTTTTCATGCAAGAAAAAAATCAAAGATGGCAAATGCGGGATTATAATACATCTAAACCATACCGATTGGCGTATATTGCATTTTTCCTTGCGGCTGATTGGCAAAACTCGTGTGATTTTTTTCACATATCCGGTTTATGAATTTTGCCGATTTTCTTCTTAGCTAATCAACAAACTTCATTTTTTCCCATAAACAGTTGTTGAATTTTTTTTTTTCATATGGTCGCTGACTGAATTTCACAGATTTTCTCTGCGGCTGATCAAAGAATTTCATTCCCAAAGCTGAATACTTTGCAATGTTCTGCAATGTACTTCAGCTAATCAAATATTCTGTGTGAATTTAAAAAAAAAAAGTCACAGGAAAATTTTCTTTATATATGAAGAAGTGCAATTGCATCTTTTATAGAAATGCAAAAGACATTTCATAAAACCCTGACATACTCACGCGAATGAAATTATTGGTGAATTTTGTGATTTCTTCCCCCCCCCCCCCCCCCCTAATCGAATGGTAATTTAGCGGGGTTTTTTTCCAACAATCGATTGATGATTTTCGAATTATTTCAGATTTTTCCCTCTGTCAACTGGCGAATTTGGCCTTTTTTCTCTGACCAAATCGATGAATTTCACAATTTTTCTCCTGCGATTGGGTGAAGAATTTTGATATATTTTCCACAATTCATTGACGAATTTTGCATTTTTTAACGATATTTTTCATTAACTTTTTGGCGAAAATCGTAGTTATTTTTCACATGACCAATCCATGAATTTCATGTTTTTTTACCGAAGACTGATTGGCAAATGTTCCAATTTTTTCTTGCGACAGATGGAAACAATCGTTGGTTTTTTCCACGACTGATCGAAGAATTTCGTGAATTTTCTGACAACTTCAGAGTTTTTTTTACATGCGACTGATAAGCGAATTTCATTATATTTTCTTTTTACTGATTAGCAAATTTTTTCTCTTTTTCGTGTAAACGGTTGGTAAAAAATCCTTTTTTTCTGCAACCGATCGACGAATTTCGCATTCTACTGCGACAGATCGGTGAATATCGTGATTATTTTCTCACGGTCTACTGGTGAACTTTGTCGCTTTTCTGCGACTGATTGGCCAAATCTTCATGGGTTTTTTTTTGCACGACTGATCGACTAATTCTATTTTTTTTCGATAATACACCGACGAATTTCACTTTTTTTTTTTCCTGTAACCGATTTTAAAATTTTGCGATATTTCCCTTGAACCAGTAAGCAAGTCTTGACACAGATTGGAGAAAGTCGTGAGTTTTTTTCTGCTACTGATCTACGAATTTCGCAGATTCTTCTGACAATCTTCACGATTTTTTTTTTAACCGCAACCGATTGACAATTTTCACGAATTTTTCCTTTTAACATAGCAAATTTTGAGGCTTTTTCTTGCGAACGATTAGAGAAGATCGTAGTTTTTTTTTCGCTGTTTCTTCTAGAGGTGCACTGACAAATTTTGCGTTTTTTTACCTGCAACCGATTGGCGAAAATCGTGGATTTTTTTCTCGCAACTGTTCGTCGAATTTTGTATGTTTTTCCACAGCAAGCTAAAGGATTTCATTAATTGTTCTCCATGACTGACGAATTGAACGAGTTTTCTTGCGACCGATTGATGAATTTTGCAATCTTTTTAAATAAACGATTAAAAAGTTTGCCATTTTTTTTTTTTTTTTTCTTTGCCATTGAGTGACAAATTTCGCAATTTTTCCTACAATTGAATGGTGGATTTTCGTGAAAATGAAAATTTGAAATGTTCTGCAGTGAAGTCAATGTATGGCACATTTATAATCATATTCTGCTTTGGGGAATTTTATTATGTCTTACTTTTCAGATTTTTTTTTTTATTGCAGTATTTTCATCATTTTAGATTGAATTTTTTTTACGGAGCCTTTCGATAAATATTATTTGTAATATATAAAAATTTCAAGGGGGGGGGGGGCACAATACTAGTCCCAAAGAGGGGCACTTTTCTAACTTTTACCGACACCTGTCATATAACATACTGTTGGAAAGACGTGTGACCTCTTATTCATGTTATGTGCATCTGATGCCCCTCTGCCTACTTTGCTCCCTCTGAGGGGGCAGTTTTCTAAATTTTGCCGAAACCCCTCATGTGACATATTGTCGAAACGGCCTGTGACTACTTATTCATGTTATACACATCCGATGTCCCTGCCCCCACTTTGCTCCTCCTAAGGGGGCACTTTTCTAAATTTTGCTAACACCCCTCATGTAACATATTGTAGGAAAGGCCTGTGACCACTTATTCATGTTTAGTGATGGGCGATTCTCGAAAATTCGACAATCGAGAAAAATCGTCATCGTAAAAAATCACAATCGATACAGCCATCGATTAATTCCTAGAATCTACAATCGAGATGTTTTACAATCGATTATAACGAGAGAAGCTAAAAACAATTGTTGGAAAATTTAGCTATTATTCTGGCCGAAAATTTCATAGTAGTGATAGGGTTTGCCCGATAATTCTGCTATCGCAATTATTTGCTCCTGATTTATGCTGAAGGGGTTACTTCAGTCAAGTAAAAAGACCTGCTCGCTAATGCTAATCTTATGGAAGAAATTTATAAAGCTATCTCATTTGAATTTCAGTATTTTAAAATGATTTTGTTTGCATTGGAATAAATTCCCCTTTCTTCTTTATGAAACTGCAATGTCCAAATCGCGTAACTATGGTGCCTTTGAATCAAATAACCCTTCTACTTTTTAGATAACTCCAAAAAGTTTGATACAGTTTAAAGTTCCCCTAAATGTCAAATGCTGTGGAATTTCCCCATTGATCGAAAACAAAAGTTTCTTTCGAAAAACGTAAGGATAGTAAGATAAAGATACCTGCCAAGAGGGAACCTGTCTAACACGGAAACTGTTTTCCAGTACCTAGCGATTCCAACATGACTCTTTAAGTCTGTATCGAAATCCAAAGTAGCTACTTTATGACACATTTAAAAACTCATTTTTTATTTTAAACGCATTAGCTAGAATCGATTAGCATTTCCCTCTTTTCGATAAAGGCAAAAGGTTTGATACAAATTAAAGTTCCCTAAATGTCTAAAGTGTGTCTAATGCTGTGGAATTTCTCCGTTTATCAAGAAACATAAGAATAACCAGACAAATATAACTGTTAAGAGGAAACCTGTCTAACACGGAAATTGTTTTCCAGTGCCTAACGATTCCAATATGACTCTTCAAGTCTGTATCGAAATCCAAAGTAGCTAGTTTCTGACACATTTGCTAGCTTCTTTTTTTATTTTAGGCGCATTAGCTAGAATCGATTAGCATTTTCTTCTTTTCGATAAAGGCACAAGGTTTGGTACAAGTTAAAGTTCCCTAAATATCTAAAGTGTGTCTAATGCTGTTGAATTTCTCCGTTTATCGAAAACAAAGGAGTATTATCAAAAAATAGAAAGATAAACAGACAAATATATCCGCTAATAGGGAATTCTATAACTAAAATAAAACTTCAGTGGACTTCATTTTTGGTATTTTGGATAATTTTAATCTTCCAATCCTTACCAACGTGGTATTAGATGATAGGTCTGGAAAAAGTAGAAGGAACGCCCCCCCCCCCCCACCGCAGGGGCATTAAGCCCCAAATTGACAGTAGGGCAGACCAAGGATGAAACCAACAACTTCATGTAAGAGAGGACTAGGAGAAGTTGAGAATGGTAAAAAAACCAAACCATTGAATAAGAAAAAAAAAAAAGAACAAGTGAAGCGTGTGATTAGAGCCAGACAAATGAAGAGGGGCCCGATGGGCCACAGCTGGTCCAGAATGAGTGCCCAAGTAGTCAGAATGGATCAAGAACTTGGAGAATAGTATCTACAATGAAGAAAAACAATGAGACAAAATATTATGAAAAACAGATGAAAAATACCAATAGCCTGAGGCTAAAAGTAAAATGTCTCACTGGGCGGTGTCCCCTGGTGGTAGTAAAAATAAAATTGATACGAGAAGATAGGGAAGAATGAAAAGACTTTATTTTGTGAATTTTATAATTTTTGGACAAACAGTATACTAAAGGTTTGAAGAAACAAAATGTTAAAGCTCCCTCTTGAGGCGAAGAAAGGAGTTAAAATTAAGAAACATATGTCCATATTTTTTATTCGATTTTAGACACAATTTGATGTTAGTCTTATAATTTCCCTATGAGTGGAAGATACCGTACCAGAGTACGGAAAAAACCGCCCCTAAGTATATTCCTTTAGAGCATTTTAAGCGCAGGGGTCTAAAATTCGGTGGATTGACAAAAGAAAGGTAGATTTAGAAAGGTTATGAGATTACCCTTATTTTAATATGTTACATGAGTGGGGTAAAATAATTTTAAAAAATCCTCTTTCCTGAGGCGACACTTAAAATCTTGAAAACACATAATTTGCAGTGCAGTTTTGTTTTAACAATAGCATTTTAACATTAAGAGATATGGGACAGCTTAGGAGGGCTAAAATAAGAGAAACATTGAAAATCAAAAACAAACTGGCGCCAAATTCATTAGAAAACTTCTATATCAACAACTGAAACCCGAACTGATAACATAAACCACTATGCCTCCTAACCCATATTGCTTAATAACAATAGCGAATGGAAAAGAACGTGTACTCCTTTGGGAAATCATGACTTACACCAGAAGCGCGGTAAGTTTGACTCTTCTGAAAGCTTCCTTTCTCTCGAAGTGCGACGTTGCGAGAGCTCTCTCTCGCACTTCGAGATCTAATTTCTGGACGCAAACCGCTCGTTTATCTCGAGGAGACATTTTGCTCGAGGGCAAACCTTTCGCTTACTTCGAGGTATCTCACCGATTGTAACTCATTGCTTCCTTCGTCACTTCTCGTTTCTCGCTCTCGGTCTCTGTTCAACATTTCATATGACATTGTCGAGAATGAGAAATCAGTTTTCGTCCTTTCTCGAAATGTTACTCTCGATGGTTGTCATTTCACTCTTGGCCAAGAAGGGCCGAGAAGAGATATCGAGGGGCAAGCTGGAGAAAGAAATGGGCATGACAATGAGCTGTGAAATGAAGCTTTAATTTTCAATGCTTTTCTTATTTTAGCCCTACCAAGCTGTCACATACCTGGAGCCCTCCGATAAATATTATATATTAAATATAAAAATTTCAAAGAGAAAGGTGGGTCGGGTGAATTCCGAGGACGTGAGAGTGGGCGGGGCGCAATTTAAAACATTTTACCGAACACTTCCTGTGACATATTATCGAAAAGCCCTTTCACAACTCTTTCATATTATGAACCTTTCTTCTCCCGAAGGTGAAATTCGGGAGGTAGTGAGGGGGCGAACAAATTTTTAAAACCGTAGCCGATTTCTATGATAAATTTAAATAACATTTTAGATGTGAGTTTTTTATGAAGTCTTCCAATAAATATTATTTACTGAAGATAAAAATTTTAAAGTGGGGGCTGCGTGAATTCCGTTGCGAAAGAGTGGGCCCAAGGGGGGAGGGGGAGCAATTTTCAAAGTTTTTTTGGACCGGTCATGTGATGTTATCGGAAAGCTCTCGTATGACTCTTTCATATTATGAGACTTTCTTCCTCCCCTCCCCAATTTGGCCCCCACTGCGGGGGGTAGTTTTTTTGTTTTATCATTTTAGATCGGATTTTTTTTTATGGAGCCCTCCGATAAATATTACTTAAAATATATGACATTTCACGACACTTTTCTAAATTTAGCCAAGACCCCTCATGTGGCATATCGTTCGAAAGGTTTGTGACTACTTATTGATGTTATGCACTTCCGGTGGCCGTCCCCCACTTTGCCCCCCGGGGGACACTTTTCCAAATTTAGCCAAGACCCCTCATGTAAGATATCGTTGGAAAGGTTTGTGACTGCTTATTGATGTTATGCACCTATGATGTTCGTCCCCCCACTTCCCCCCCCCCCGGGAGACACTTTTTGAAATTTAGCCAAGACCCCTCATGTGAGATATCGTTGGAAAGGTCTGTGACTACTTATTGATGTTATGCTCCTCCGGTGACACCCCCCCCCTCCCGGAGGACACTTTTTCAAATTTAGCCAAGACCCCACATGTGAGATATCGTTGGAAAGGTCTATGACTACTTATTGATGTTATGCTCCTCCGGTGTCTGTACCCCCCACTTCCCCCCCGGGAGACACTTTTACAAATTTAGCCAAGACCCCACATGTGATATATCGTTGGAATGGTCTGTGACCACTTACTCATGTTATCCACCTCCCGCAACCCTCCCCACACTTTGCCCCCACGGAAAGGGCATTTTTATAAATTCAGATCCAGACCCCTCGTGTGATGGTTCGAAAGGCCTGAAGACTTGTGACGACTTATTCGTATCATGCAGCTACTTTGCCCCTCCGCTCACTTTGACCCCTCCCCCCGAGATTTGTTTGTTTCAATAATATATATTTTTTACAAGATTTTGTAGAGCGTGCACACCACGCCTGCTATACGATGTCGTATATAGCGGGTGACCTGTTCGTGATTTCATATTACAAGATTACGTATAACTTAGGGGCCCCGATTAAAGGAGGGGCCCACTAGCGGGTGAAGTCACCTTGTCTTTTTTAACACCGACTCATTCCAGTTTACTCGCAGACGATTCTTGATAAAATGTATGACGTATATAATATATGATGTATAAAAACTGGAGTCATCGAGTAAAAATTTACACAATCGAAAAATATCGAGATGTCCATACAATCGAGAAAAACATCTCGTTATCGCCCATCACTATTCATGTTATGCACATCTGATGCCCCCCGCCCACTTTGCTCCCCCCTCAGGGGGCAGTTTTCTAAATTTTGCCGAAACCCCTCATGTGACATATTGTCGGAAAGGCCTGGGGCTACTTATTCATGTTATGCACATCTGTTGCCCCTACGCCTACTTTGCTCCCCCCTGAGGGGGCAGTTTTCTAAATTTTGCCGAAACCCCTCTTGTGACACATTGTCGGAACGGCCTGTGACTACTTATTCATGTTATACACATCCAATGTCCCTGCCCCCACTTTGCTCCCCCTGAGGGGGCACTTTTCTAAATTTTGCTAACACCCCTCATGTGACATATTGTAGGAAAGGCCTCTGACCACTTATTCATGTTATGCCCATCTGATGCCCCCCGCCCACTTTGCTCCCCCCTCAGGGGGCAATTTTCTAAATTTTGCCGAAACCCCTCACGTGACATATTGTCGGAAAGGCCTGGGGCTACTTATTCATCTTATGCACATCTGTTGCCCCTCCGCCTACTTTGCTCCCCCCTGAGGGGGCAGTTTTCTAAATTTTGCTGAAACCCCTCATGTGACACATTGTCGGAACGGCCTGTGACTACTTATTCATGCTATACACATCTGATGTCCCTGCCCCCACTTTGCTCCCCCTGAGGGGGCACTTTTCTAAATTTTGCTAACACCCCTCATGTGACATATTGTCGGAACGGCCTGTGAATACTTATTCATGTTATACACATCCGATGTCCCTGCCCCCACTTTGCTCCCCCTGAGGGGGCACTTTTCTAAATTTTGCTAACACCCCTCATGTGACATATTGTAGGAAAGGCCTGTGACCACTTATTCATGTTATGCACATCTGATGCCCCCCCGCCCACTTTGCTCCCCCCTCAGGGGGCAGTTTTCTAAGTTTTGCCGAAACCCCTCATGTGACATATTGTCGGAAAGGCCTGGGACTACTTATTCATGTTATGCACATCTGTTGCCCCTCCGCCTACTTTGCTCCCCCTGAGGGGGCAGTTTTCTAAATTTTGCCGAAACACCTCATGTGACATATTGTCGGAACGGCCTGTGACTACTTATTCATGTTATACACATCCGATGTGCCTGCCCCCACTTTGCTCCCCCCGAGGGGGCTCTTTTCTAAATTTTGCTGACACCCCTCATGTGACATATTGTAGGAAAGGCCTGTGAGCACTTATTCATGTTATGCACATCTGATGTCCCTCCGCCCACTTTGCTCCCCCCTGAGGGGGCTGTTTTCTAAATTTTGTCGAAACGCCTCATATGACATAGTGTTGGAATGGCCTATAACTAATTGTTCATGTTATACACATCTGATGTCCCTGACCCCTCTTTGCATCCCCCCCTGAGGAGGCACTTTTATCAATTTTGCCAGCACACCTTGTGACATTGTTGGAACGGCCTGTGATCACTTATTTATTTTATGCACCTCCAGTGTTCCTTCTACCACTTCACTGGCTTATCTTTCAGGAAAACCACTGTTATTTAAGACAAAAGCAGGCTGTACAGTGATACTACATGATTTTATGTAAAGAGAAGACACGGGTTTTTTACTTAAAGGGAAACTTCAGGTATTTCGGACAACATGGTAAGGGAATGTGCAGGTTTGTTTACCTAAAGGAAAGCTGAAGGTATTTCGGACAAAAAAAGTGGGGGGTTAATTCAGGTTTTTTGCCTAAAGGAAACCCGCAGATTTTTTTGTCCGAAATACCTTCAGTTTTCCTGAATGTTTTTTTTAAAGGTTTTTTGCTGACTTTTTTACCTGGGGATCAATAAATCATATTAATCATATCAAGCAATCATATCAAGCTGTCATATCAATCAATCATATCAATCAATCAACCAATCATTCATATCAGTCAATCATATCAATCAACCAATCATTCATATCAATCAATGATTCATATTAATCATATCAATCGATCAATCAAGATACCGAATACAAGTATTCATACAAATAAATCACATCAATTGCAGTTCAAGTATTACAAGTTTGTATAATAACATTATAAGAAAGTTTTGAATTAATACAATGATTAACTACCAACATTTTGTAACAGCACTTTTACAAAAGCAATGTATGAATAGATATTTTAGTTATAAAAAATATTTAAAATGCTTTTGAAAGTTAACAAAATTATTTTCCAAAAATGTTAAAAACATTACAAGCTGCTAAAACCTACAATTTAACAAGAATGAGTTGTCCTATATTTCCTTTGTATTTGCATGTCCTATATTTCCTTTCTATTTGTATTTGAGCATATGTATACGGATTCCTCCTTTTAATTATGTTCTGTAGTATACACTTAAAAAATATATAGTATATATAAAACATTAAATTAAAATATTCTTCAGTTATTAAAAAGTTTCAAAAATTAGCAATTTTTTTAATATTATAAGATAACAAAAATTATTTTGTAATTTATTAAAAGTGAATTTACCTATCGCTATATATGCGTTTCATAAGATAAATCTTCTTTATGTCAACATCCTACCCACATTTTATTTTATAGTTATACACATCAAAACAAAAAAAAAATAAATAAACAATCTATTATTAAATTCTTCAATTTAAAATTTTAATACATACATACTTAAACATTTATATAAAAATAATGAACTCACCATGTTTGAACTCAGAAAAGAGATGATGAGTTTATCACGTGGTAGATTATGACGTAATCAATTAGGTATCACGTGCCTTCCTCGTGTCTTTTGATTGTCTCATCTACAATCAGATTGTATTATCAATCACGTGATCTAACTGATATGAGTCTATACCAAGACACTAGCCATTTTCACTTCAGTCATCGAATATGTAGGTCGTATATTTTTTTGAAAGTCTTTTATTTTATGGAATCTTCAGCAACATGACATCAGATATTTGCAAATAAAATCCTATTAAAATCTTTCTCGCAATTGTGAACAAAGATTAATTTTCATATTGTTTAAGTATAATCATTGATTATTTAACTGGATAATAATATTTTTTAGAAGTAACTTAAATTTCTTATAAAAACGGAAGTATTTATTGCATCATTCATAGAATTCAAGTTTGAATATTAACCAAGTTTTTTAAACTTTTATAATTTATACTAGTATTTAGTATATACTAGTACTTAGTAAAAACTAGTATATATTCTAGTATATATTCTTGGAAAATAATTTTGTTAACTTTCAAAAGCATTTTAAATATTTTTTATAACTAAAATATCTATTCATACATTGCTTTTGTAAAAGTGCTGTTACAAAATGTTGGTAGTTAATCATTGTATTAATTCAAAACTTTCTTATAATGTTATTATACAAACTTGTAATACTTGAACTGCAATTGATGTGATTTATTTGTATGAATACTTGTATTCGGTATCTTGATTGATCGATTGATATGATTAATATGAATCATTGATTGATATGAATGATTGGTTGATTGATATGATTGACTGATATGAATGATTGGTTGATTGATTGATATGATTGATTGATATGACAGCTTGATATGATTGCTTGATATGATTAATATGATTTATTGATCGATATGATTAATTGATATTATTGTTTGGTTGATTAATATGATTGATTGGTTTGATTTATTGATCGATATGACTAATTGATATTATTGTTTGGTTGATTAATATGATTGATTGATTGGTTTGATTTATTGATTAATTGATATCATTGATTGGTTAATTGATTGAACGATTAATTGCTATGACTGACTGATATATTATTGATTGTATACTTGAATTTGCAATCTAATTCAACTTTTTGATAACTTTTTTAATTTTGAAAGTCACATACACAGATATACAGATAAGTAAACTGAGTTTTGATAACATAATTTATTAAGTTTTTTATTTTTTATTATTAATTTTGATAACTTAATTTTGAAAACTTTTTTTCAAAGTTTTAATTTTGTAATTTTTTTATAAATTTTTTTTATTTATAAACTTTTTAATTTTGAAAACTTTTTTTTTTAATTTTGAGAACTTTTATTATTTAGAAACTATTTTGAAAACTTTTTTTTTTTTAATTTACAAACTTTTTTTTTTTAATTTTGAAATTTTTTTTATTTATAAACTTTTTTTTTTTTTTTAATTTTGAAAACTTTTTTTTATTTTCAAACTTTTTTTTTTAATTTTGAAAACTTTTAATTTTGAATTTTTTTTTTTTAAATTTTTAAATTTTTTTTTATTTATAAACTTTTTTTTTTTTTAATTTTTAAACCTTTTTTTTATTTACAAACTTTTTTTTTATAATTTTGAAAACTATTTTTATTTACAAACTTTTTTTTTTTAATTTTGAAAACTTTTTTTATTTACAAACTTTTTTTTTTTAATTTGAAAACTTTTTTTTTATTTACAAACTTTTTTTTTTATTTTGAAAACTTTTTTTATTTACAAACATTTTTTTTTTCTAATTTTGAAAACTTTTAAAATAAATTGTTTTTATCGTTATGATTTTAATTTTTATAACTTTTTTTATTATTATTATTTTTATACTTATGTTATATATTTTGAATTGATAAAGAATTGAGGATTTCTTAAGTTATACATGAACAAATTAAATTCGAACTCTATATTAAAAGTTTAAAAGGTAATTATTATTAAAAACAATCTCTTCACTATCTACTTCACTATCCCAATAACCTTCGTTAAAAAACGATCAAATAACAAAATCGAAATGTATAAGTGTCAATAACATTTCTTTTAGTTGATCAAATTGTTAAACGATTGAGTATATGTGTTACATACATGCTTAAGAGGTTTCTTATTCAAGTAATGTACTTTTTCTTGAAATTTCTCTAATTGATACTCGTTTAAGTTGAAGTGAGAATAATTCTAAAATTTTTTAGTTAGCATGATGAAATTATTAAAATTTAACACTAATATCGTGTTAAAAGAAACAAATCAGGAAGTTTTATATCTCAAATTAAATTAAAATATTTTTTCAGAAAATTCATGCTAGTTGTAAGCATACATCTTATGACTCATTTGATAAAAACAAATTTTAAAACTTATTATCAAGAAAAAAAAAATCTAGTGCTACATTGTTTTCAAAAATATTCCATGAGATAAGCTTTTTTATGTTATTATAAATCAGACTTTGTTGAAAACAAACAAACAAACAAAAAAACAACATTATACCACTGCTTTTACATAATTATCAAAGTTTAAAAATGTATAATACTGGTGCGAGGATAATATACTTCAAAAAATAAAACTTGTGATTTTTTTTTTCCTTTATGATTTTTGAATAATAAGACTTAACAGTAAAAATTATGATTTCACAAAAATAAACTTAATTTAAATTTCATATCTAAAACAAAAAATGTTATTTTTTTAAAATGACTTAAAAACCAAGCAAAGTGAAAGCAATTAAACAAATTATATGATTCAACATGATAAAAGAATAAACTCATTCTTGATTAATTTGAAAATCTGTAAAAGATCATGTTTTTAAAAACACTCAAATCATTTCTAAGTTCCTCCCTCAAAATGAAACAATTACTTTCTCCCCACTAAAAATTGAAAAAGCTGCAAAAAGAGTATGTGATTAAATAAAACAGAGAAAAGTTAAAAATAAATAAACAAAGTATTTATTCAAAAATTACAATTTTTCTTAATAAACAAAATCTTCAAACAACGATAAAATATTTTGAAAATGAATTTGAATTCATTAAAAAAGCTTGAATTAAAATAACACATAAAACGATTCAAAGCTTTGAATGGAATTTTATAAGAATTGCATTGTATTACACGACGAAAACATTAACCAAAAAATCTAAATACATATCTAAATTCATTGATGCAAAGAAAGAATGAGTATACTCACATGAACACTTTTCTGACAAGTATAAAATAAATTTTTGTATATTAAATTTTAGCAATGCACTGTCACTACAAAAATCGAATTTCTGACGTAGGTTCAATTGCAAACATATGTGAGGACTAACAGTTGAAACTCCTTGAACACAGGAAGTGCAATGAAATTCACGAACCACAGATTGTTGTAATACCCGTGTAAAACACGAAATGAAAAATTCTTTGGCTTTAATCAAACTTAAGTGAGAATGTCGACAGTCATTAAGATGAGTCATCACTTCAATGGGGATAACCTTTGTAAGGATGGTTGTAATCAAGACATCATTAACCTCAGTACATATTTTTTCAAGATTTTTGAATTGTTCTTTGGTTAGCTGAAGAGAGTTCGGTTTAAGTGAATATTCAATCTCATCCGTCTTAATTAATTGTTGAAGTAGGCATGATCGGTCATCTACAAAAACTATTAAAACTTCATTATTGACTACAAAAGTGTCTTTCTCTGATGAAAAATGAAAGTTTTTCATATTCTTTTGAAGAAAGTCAAATGCTGCAGAGGAAAAACTGACACCTTCTAAAGTAGGAAAAAATTCACCGGTATCCACATCCTCTTTATATTTTCGAATATAAACTTTTAATTCGCTGTTCTTCGGCACCATGATCACTTCAACGAGTGTTTCCTCACCAATACACTCACAAAAAGGGATATATGCATCCAATTCGTGAAACGTTCGGGTGAACCATTCCTCTTCTAAAGATGTACATTCTGGTCTTTCCCCTAAACAATAAACATCCTTTTCATTTTCACTGTTGTTAAAAAAAGACATTTTTTAAAGGTAGTAAAACGAGGGGTGAATCGAGAAGACAAGGCGAAGTAACTAAGCGAAAAGAATGATACATTCACTTGGTCGAGTTGACGTACATTTATACTAACCCTTATCACATTATCAAGATAAAACTTTCCTAATCGGAAAGAGAAACCTCCGTGAAAAGATCACTGTGAAATCACTAATCACTGGTGCGATAAGGCAAGTGAAATCACTTATAACGAAACTATATAGGAAAACGCGTGGTCACTCGGGATATCACGTGATTAAGGGGAAACTAGCTGATAAGAACTTAGAAAATTTTCATTTTAAATTAAGAAGTTGGATCAAAGGGTTAGAGTTTCAGCAAGTTCGTGAACTATGTAAGTACAGTTTTAAAATAATCTAAAATATTATGTGATAAAATTTTAATGTTTATGAATTATTGTTTAAAAAACTTGAGTATGCCCTATTTCAAAAAATTCTTTCTTCTGAAATGTTATTATTGAGAAATTATTCAAATCCAAAAAATAAAATAAAATAAAATAAAATAAAATTGAACAATTTTAAAAAGTGTAACGAATTATGAAAGTAGAGTTAAAAAATTAACATTTTTTATGATAAAATATTTTAATATTGTGTTTCATGATATTCAACATGGAAGTTTTAAACCTGACTAGGATTTTTCCGAATTTCAGTTTATGCTTATTCACAAATTTTTCTCTCTCTCTAAATGTTATTTGTGTTTCAGAAGCAAAAGTTGGTCGATTCTAAGAACAGTTAAACAAATTTCTAAATAAATATATTTCTTTTAAAAGTATCAAGTATGGTAAAAATAAGGAGTGCTGTATTTCAGAAAAGTAATTTTCGATTATAAAAAACTTATTTGTGTAAAAAACATAAGTTATTATTCTTTAACTTACATGAAATTATTCTAATTGATTTTAAATTATTCCTAACTTTTAGCAAATCAAACAATGTTTCTTCAAAAAAATCGCCTTTAGTGTAATCGATTAATGGGTTTTTAAAAAACCTTCAAAAAGTAATTTATAGGAAAAAATTCTAATAAGTAGTGCTTTGGTAATAAACAATCATTTTTTTTTTCTGTTTATTAAAATGCTAAAAATTAAAATAGTTTTACTATGATGAATGTGAAAATAATGATAAATTATCGATTTCGTCATTTCTGGTTAAAAGATAAGAATTCACGAAAATCCCTTCTAAATAAAAACAAATTATAAAACTAAAATATATGTATTAAAATTGAAAGTTTTGGTCACTTAAATGCAGAAAATAAAATATTTCAATTCACGTAGTATATTAAAAGGTTGTGTTACAATCCAAAAAAATGCTATCTTTTCTGAAAGTAGAATTTGTTAAAAACTATTAAAATATCTCCAAAAATCATTTTCACTTTTGAAATAATTACTATTTCCTGATAAAAAGATTCCATTCACCTATTACATGATTAAGAAAGACAGTTGATAAGTTTATGTTTGAAATCTCTTCGAAAAATCCGAGTAAATAATTGTAGAATGAAGTAAGCAGTTACATTTCCCACGAAAAAGACAATTAAAACGAATTAGATAACATTTTCCTAAGATAGTATTCGCTTATCAAATGTATAACAAAGACAGTTGATATCTGCTGATAAGATTAATCATGTTTATAAACGGAAGTAAAGATTTACCAAACTTTTTTGAATAGTTGAAATTTGTGTCTAAGTGTAATAATCTCTCCTAAAACCAATAGTTATCCTTATTTACATATTAGTTATTTTGTGTTGAAAAGCTGATTACTTGTTGAATGTTTGTATAAGTCAGTAAGCATCTGCTGGAAGGGTGATGTATAAAGTCGATTTGAAATAGCAGATGAAACATATGGTTCACAAAAAAGTATAATTGTTACGTTTTTGAATTCGTCATTCTAAGGTTTTACACATTAATTTTATTATTTCAGTGAAATATATGACAAACCAATTCATACTAAATTTATTAAACTGTATAAAAGAATGAGTTGAATTGAAGTAGTAGTTTTAAAATTCATTAGAACTAGTGTAGAATCATCAAATAATTATCTATTGCAATAACAAACTATGAGTTGATTCAATTTATAATAATTGATAAATAGAAAATCTGCAAGATAGTGAGAAACGTTGATAATGGGGTTTAGGAAGTCTTAATTCTAAACTTAGGTGGATTAATACTGGTGAAAACAATGTTTAATTCAAAACGTTTGGTAGCCTTCTAATCGATCTAAAAAATGAGTTGCTTATTAAAGAAATATAAAAAATTAATCATTTCTTCAATTTAAACATAAATTATATTAACTTCCCTAGTATAAGAAAGAGAATAGGTAGGTATTTTTTTAAAATATATAGTGTTCAAAAGTAATTCAGTAATTGTCGGGGCGCGGTTTGAATAGTGGATAGCTTATCAGTTACAAAAAATGAAATTTGAATGGGAGTTCGCAGGTTCGAAACCACGGCTTTCTAAAATGATCATACATTTGTGCGTAAAATAATCAAACTCTCATTCACAAAATCGATAAAATCAGTTAAACTAAAAATCATACACATTAAAAAAAATTCGCAGAGTGAGCAGTTAAAATAGGTATTGATGAGTTATCTTAAGAAACCAACCTCTCTTTGCGCATACAGAAGGGGGAATACAATTTTTTGTTTTGAAACATCTAAAATCTAAACATATAGACATAGTTTCTTGGCTCGATTAGTTAAGTCTTCAACATATCATCGAGCCAAGAGACTATTTTGCAGGTTCAAACCTTCCTCAAACCTTTTCAAAAATAAAATGCTATTTTCAATAATAAATTCGCACTACCGCATACAGATGGCAGCATCAAAAATTTTTTTCAAAAAACATATGACATTTTTATCTTCATTCAAATTCTAAGACAATTCAGAAAAAAAAAAAAAAAAAAAAAAAAAAAAAAATCACCCTTAAAAATTAAGCCCCCCTAAAAAAATAAGCCCCTCTAAAAAATTTAGACACCCCAAACTCCCTTTCGAAAATACCTACATCTCTATGTTATAGTATGATATTTCCATTTCTACTCTATGTCGATTCGAAGAAAAAAAAAATTAAGCCCCCCTAAAAATAAGCCCCACTAAAATATTTAGACCCCTCAAACTCCCTTTCGAAAACACCTAACTCACTATGTTATAGTATGATATTTCCATTCTAATACTAAATCAATTCGAAAAAAAAAAAATATTAAGCCCCCTCAAAAATTAAGCCCATCGAAAAATTTAGTGTCTTCATACTTCCTCTCGAAAAGACCTATGTTATAGTATGATATTTCCATCTCTACTCTAAGTCGATTCGAAAAAAAAAAAAATAAATAAATAAAAATAAAAAATAAGCCCCTCTCAAAAATTAAGCCCCCTCAAAAATTAAGCCCCCTCCAACATTTAACCCCTCCTACTATAGGATAAGTGTCCCAACAGGTGGATTCCACCCTCCTCCTCCATCCACAAGGTGGATTCCACCCACAAGGTGGATTCCACCCACATCCACCCACCGCCACCGCCTTATGACGCTGAACTGTCCTTTTTCCCCTACTTACGCACCATACTGAGTGGCATATCATTGGACAGGTCTTTCAAAATGAAGACGATGTTTTATTGGCTATTTTACAGTCAGAAGCTCCGTTTAAATATTACGCAAGTTGGAATTTGTGTAAGTAGGATCTCTAGCTTTACAGAAACTCTAACCTTCACAGACCAAACATAGGCCTCACCAAACAGTGTTTATAGATAGGAACTAAGAATTAAACACAATTTAAAAGTCATCAGTACAAGTAAATAAAAAAAAATAGGTAAGTAATATAAAAAATAATTTCACATTGATGAGAATAATTAATTATTGCTTTTTACGCAGTCGAGTTTTTTGATTTCTTAAATTTAATTTTTACTTCTTTAACAATGTGCATAGTATGCACAGAGCTTTCTAAAGCTGGAATACTGGCTGTCAAGTCAATGTTACATTATTGTTTTTAATATTACTATTCTTATTTTATGATATAGTTTTGCCGGTTGATTCTACTATGCGTTTGCCTTCCACTAAATAAAACAGCATTATCTTATTAAACAGTATAAACAGGTTATTCTTTATTCTTATATAATAAATACAACATGATTGAGTGACAATTTACATATAATCAGTTGACCGAAAGAAAACTTGCCTGCCACTAATTATTGCACGATTATGTTAACTCGAATAATAAAAGAATTCGGTAATTTAATTCAATAATTACGTTGTTTTTATTAATATATATTTTTATAAATGTTTTGTGGTATTAATTATTATAATATAATTTTGTCAGTTGATTATAAGTTGTAGCATTTGTTTTCCTTACCTAAAATAAAAATATTACCTACTAAACAAGGTAAAATACTCTTTTTACATAATCAATACAATATAATCACCTAACAGTTTATGTAATCAGTCAGCCGAAAGAAAACCTGCCTGTCATCGTAGACAGCAAACAAAATCGTAAATCAAATTTTCATTTTCCACCTGAAATCGCTTTTTTTGGCTGTTGCGTACAACGGAACAATAGGACATTTATCGTATTCCATATAAACAGAAAAATTCGTACGAATCTCATTTAGTTGAATGGAGTCCGTTAGAGAGAAAAGAGGAGAATTACAGGAGAGCGGACATTTTCCCACGCACCGCTGAGGTCACGAGGCTTGTCCATTGTGCGGAGGCTTTTACCTGGGATCTATCGATTTTTCCAAAAGGCAATGGGAAAAATTAGAGGACAGTGGAGTCAAAAGGGGAATTGTTTTGGCGTCGAACGCAGCCGCACATTCATACGTGAAATCGAGATGGAGATATCCAGAAAAGCAGTTTTTGGGTTTAATGAATCAAAAAAGGTGAAGCATATTGCGAAGAGAGATAAAAACTCGAGTTTGAAGTGGAGTTCCTATTTTTTTTTTTTTTTTTTGGAATGGTGGATTTAGAAAATGACTCCCCCTCCCCCCTCCCTGTTAAACAATACTCCGGAAATGAAAATTTTGCTTCACTTGCAATATGTAACACACTGTGTTGCATAAGAAAGGAGTCCCTTCATAAATAAAAATGTGTATGAGATAGAAGTACTAGGAAAATAAGATTCCGTTGAAACTAATTGTCTTAGTTTTTCTTCGATTAATTAACACTTTTAGACTGAAAATTATACTTTTAGAGGACAATGGAACGAAAAAATATTCTTGGCGTCGAACGCAGCTGCACACTCATATGGGAAATCGAGATGGAGATACCCAGAAAAGCAGTTTTTGTGTTTAATAAATCAAAAAAGGTGAAGCATACAGCGAAGATAGATAAAATCCCGAGTTTGAAGTATAGTTCCTATTATTTTGGAATGGTGGATTTAGAAAATGATTTCTGCCCTCCTGTTAAACAATATTCCAGAAATGAAAATTATGCTTCACTTACATTATGTAACACATTATGTGGCATAAGAAAGGGGTCCATTCATAAATAAAAATGTGTATGAGATAGCGGTGCTAGGAAAATAAGGTTATGGACTTAATGAATCAAAGAAAACAAAAACAAACACTCAAGGTATGTCATAAAAATAGAGCCCTTTACTTTTATGAAGAAACCGATACGTAAAACTAATTCGTCTTAGTTTTTCTTCGATTAATTAACACTTTTAGACTGAAAATTATGCATTTAGAGGACAATAGAGCCAAAAAATATTCTTGGCGTCGAACGCAGCTACACACTCATGTAGGAAATCGAGATGGAGATACCCAGGAAATCAGTTTTTTGATTTAATGAATAAAAAAAAAGTGAAGCATATAGCGAAGAGATATAAAAATCCGAGTTTGAAGTCGAGTTCGTATTAGTGGTGGATTTATAAAATTAATTTTTTATTTATTTATTTATTTATTTTTTTTTTTTTTCTGTTGGACAAGATTCGGGAAATGACAATTATGCAGCACACTATGTTGCATAAGAAAGGCGTCCATTCATAAATAAAAATGTGTATGAGATAGAGGCTCTAGGAAAATAAGATTATGGACTTAATGAATCAAAGAAAACAAAAACAAACACTCAAGCTATGCCATAAAATAGGGTCCGTACTTTTATGAAGGAGCCGATAAATAAAACTGTCTTAGTCTTGCTTCGATATACCAACACTCTTCAACTTAAAATTATGCTTTTAGAACACAATGGAGTCAAAAAATATTCTTGACTTAGATAGCAACTACACACTCATATAGGAAATCGAGATGGAGATACCCAGAAAAGCAGTTTTTTGGTCTAACACAATTTTACTATTATATTAATGTTTGGTCTATCACAAATTACTGATTTTTATTGTTTTACAAATAATTTTCAGGCAATATATCTCAATCTATCTGTATCGCGTGGAGATGATGACGAAAATTTAACTCGTTTGCACTTAAAACACTATAAGTAGTTCAACAGTTGTTCCCGGCAAGTATTCCATAACGAAATTGAAACGTCATAAATAAATAAATAAAATAGTATAAATAAAACACAAATTTAATAGGAATGTAATCGAATAAAGTGCTTAAACACAACTGAAATTATCATTAAAAAAAAGCTGCTGTAGCTAAAGGGATTTGCAAGAGACAAATGTTATTTAAAAATTATAAGTCAAGGGTCGATCCAGGTTTTTTTTCTTGGGACCCATTTTGTGAAAAGTTGTTTTTCTGAAATTTATTACATTTTTGTACAAAATAACATTTTGTAGTGAAAGATGAAATTCTGTTATTTAAATTCAAACAAAGCATTTATTATTGGGTCGTTCGGAAAGTCGTGTCCGTTTGAGAAAATCAATTCGTACCGGTAAATTTTGCACGTTAATTATTAGACATTAGATATCGAAATCAATATTTAATAATTAAATGATAGAATTTTCCGGTACGAACTGATTTTCCCAAATGGAAACGACTTTCCGAACGACCCAATAATAACAACTTCTTTAAGTCCTCGGGCGATTCTGAAAAGGTGGGCACTGGACACAAGTCATAACTTTAAGCCTTTCAAACATAACTTTCATTATCATTGACTTTATTTTTTTTTACACCGAGTTTTTATTTCTATTCAGAGACAGAAAATGACATAATTTATTGTAAAAGCTTTGTATAAATATCTTAAAATTTTATTATTTTATGCTAAAGAGGCCAATTTCGGACATTCATAACGTTAACTGCTCCAATGTACCACCAAGTAAAAGAGTTTTAACTTTTTTCCAGGTGGTTCTAATGGTAAACAACGAATGCATAAAGGAAACGGATGATTTTTTGATAATTTCGTTAAGAGATGGCAGGCTGATTTATTGCTTTTTTGAAGATAGAAGGACTTTTCTATAAAGAATTTTTCTGTATTTTGTTATGTCCGAAAGTAACGTACGTAACAAAGCATTTGATTTTATTATTATTATTACTGGATAACAAAAAGTTAATTATACATATATATATATGTATACAGACACATTTACTACATTCTTAGTCTTAAGAATTTTTTAAATACTAAGAGCAACGTCCAAAATCTGTAACGTACGTGCGAAAAAATGTCCAAAATTTGTAACGTACACAACTGCTAATTAAATGCTTTAATCATTAATTTTCCAGAATAGTTGCAGTATTTTAATGTTTGTGTATAATTTTGTAGACATACTATTAAAAATATTTATATGTTATATTTATAGACAAAATACTATACATTAAAAAAAATTGGCCTTAAATTTGAAAATTTTAAAAATTACATATAGTTAACGTTTAATGATCCCACCTTTTTAGAATCTCCCCATTCCTGCTAAAGTTTTTCTTTTTAGTGAACTTTTTTTGTTTGCAAATTACACATTTAAAAACCTAACAAAATAAAAATAATTAATAAAGAGTGTCAGGTTCTGAGGAACATATACTATAGAACTATGGTTATATATTATTTTCTTGTTTGTATATTGTCTGTGTACTAGGAATTTTAAAGTAACACTCTTTTCTTATCTGAAATTTAATCCGAGCTAGTGAGTTATACAGAGTAGGTGAAGGAATGTAGTTTATGAATAGAGTAGGGTCTCTGTTATTCAAATACATACCTGAGATAAGGCAGACAAAAGGATTTCACCAGATAACGAAATAATGGGCGTCACGGAAGGTGACAGGGGAGATTCGATGGATCAGAGGACGGGAGGGGGACCTTGATTGCAGCAGGGAAACCCCGTTTATGTTTTTGGGAGAGGAGTGATATAGCTGAGGGAAATCAGTTAAGCCGTATAGCTGAAAGTGGTGGTCACTTTCTCGCAGAGCACAGTTGATGCCTGGAACTCAAGGTGTGAGTTGTTCGAGAGTAGCTCTTGGATAGAGCGTGATTAGGCGGTGAAGCTAATGTGTTGGGAGATTAATAGTGATCTCCGATAAATCTAATTTAACTAGCGTAGGGAAGAGGAATATAAAGTAGTTTAACAGTACACAGCAAGTATTTACTGTATTTAATTTAATGTTGGACCGAATCTCCTATATCCGAGTTCTAATTGTAAATAGTGTCTTGTTATCTGTAAATAATGTGTAAATAAACTGTTAGTTCAGTTTAATTGAAAGAGTTGGTTTTCTTTTCAACAATCCTCTCATAGCGTGACCGATATCACATAATCATATCGGTGGTGGCAGCATATAAATAGTAAAGGATTTCTTCAAAGTTGTGTGGACTGACAAAGAGTATGCTTTTATTGAATGAAATTTTGTGAAGTGGAATGTTTTATGAAAAGGAATTTTGTAAAGGGGCCTGTTTTACATGGTTCGTACATATACCGTTATTTCTCCATGAAAACTACCAGTATTTTTTTATAGAAAAAAAAAATCTAGGTGAATCGCGCTAAATTTAGCCTTCTTTTAAAAAGAGATTTTCTATAAGATAATACTGGTACAGCAAAGTTTTCTGGTCTGCAAAATTGAAGGAGGCGTATGAACCATTCTTTATGAAATTGAATTTTGTGAATGGGCCTGTTTTATGAAAATGAATTTTGTGAAGGGGCCTGTTTTATGAAAAAGTATTTTTGTGAAGAGGAATGTTTTATTAAACGGGTTTTTGTGAAGGTTCCCTAGATAGGCCACAAATTTTGCTTGGATCGACCCTGTAAGTAGATCACATTTTGAGTGATAAATAATTCTGTTGTCAAATAACTATTTTTAATAAGGTTTTTATTTATGTTTTGTTACTTTATTGTTCTCTTATGCCTATATTTTGATATTTGCATGAATATTAATTACTTCGTTTTACAAAACATGAGATTTTTTTTTTTTTTTAAACTGTTCTTCTCAATTTCTAAAGATATACAATAGGACAAATTATGAAGGATTTTTATTTAATGTTAGGGGTGGGGGAGAGCGAATTAAGCAACTTAATGACTAGGCTGAAAATTAAAAAAAAAAAAGTAAAAAACAGCTTCTTTATTTTTTGCGAGCTAACTAAAATCCATCTATAACAGCAAATACATTTTTCCATACATTAGCTACACGATGAGAAAGAAAAAAGATGTAAAATTGTTCGCATTTGTAGCGAAAGGAGAGAAAAAACAACGAGTGCATTAATGGTTTTTCAAATTCGACAGCACAAACTTTTTTGGAAGATAGTTTTCCTTTTTAATTGTTGTGGGAAGTATTAAGGTTTAGTAATCTATATCATCTAGAAGATGGGACTTATAATTTAAAAGCTATATTTAATGCATAAAGAAATTTGCAGAAAAGTACCGGAACGAAAATTGAAATTTAATATAATTTTAATTAAAAAAATGGATATGAACATTTTTTTTGAAAAATGTAAAATTTTAGTTCACTTAGTACTGACGTTTTTAATAGTTTTTAATTTATTTATTTTTTCGTTACACAAATGATTTTTTCTTTTTACAATTTTTAGAACGGGGAAAATCTATACTTTTTATTAGTTTCATTTTTAATAAAACCAGCATTTTAATTAAACACTTCCTTAAAATTAGCTCATGAAATATATGCCAAAACAACAACACTCTAATATTCACTAAAGTGCAGATTTTCCGGATCCCTTCCCAGTCCAAATGATTTTTCGTTTCAATAAGGTACAAATTTTATTTTGGTTTAACCCTTTAGTGCGCAGCTTTGCATATATGCACACAACAGTGTTTTGAATTTAATATTTTTTTTATTCGTATATACCTAATTCACACCAGAAAATTAAAATAGCAATATTTGCTTTAATTAATAACAGACATTCTGTATTTAAACAGAGCGAAATTAACCATTAAAACTTTCTGGTGTAAAGTCAGATTCTCTGAACTACGTAATTTCTAGAACGTATTCTATCATGGGAATTAAAGTGTTAAAGTTTAAGTTTTATAAAATAAATAATTACGAAAAATAAGGTATTTGGAGACATAGCTATTAAAATGTTTACTAATTTGCAATATTTTAGCGTAAAACAGCCACTCGACAGTAGTTTTTACTTGTATTGCAGATGTGCAACGGAAAGAAAGATTGACGTATTACATGAAAAATGTATCTCTGATTTTTTTCATTATTTTTCCTGTGTAATAAACCTTTCGGAGAATCATATATAATTTTTTAAAAACAAAATATAAAATCGTGCATTTAAGGGTTAACCCTTTGTATCATCACGTTGCATATCCGCAACATACCCAAAAATCAATGTTACTCGGTCTCTTCACGCCCTTAGACACATATGTGGACGTTTAGTTTTTATAATTACTGGTCAATAATAAAAAGAACAAAAAATGATAATAACGTATTCACTACAGAATCCCTCCACAAGAGAAATAAAAATTTTAGGGTTTGGCTCCACCGATGTACAGTTAGAGGTATAAAAATCAAAAAGAAAAGTGCCCAGTTAAACTGATGGCATTGAGCTCACAGGCTTTCACACTAATTGTATATTATGCTCTTATTTCAAAAAATAATGCTCCTCGAAAAATAAATTAACCCTTTATGTACTGAATTATGAATTCATGAAAATTTTATGTTCTAAAGCTTTTTTCGTCAATTGTTTAAACTACATTAGAAGATTTACATAATCATTTAATAAATTTTAGAAGGATTTAGAACAGTGGTTCCCAACGTGGGGCCTACGCCCCACAGGGGGGCAATTTCAGATTTCTTACTAAGAAATTTTCTATCATTTTTTTTTCTAATGACAGTAGTGTCGTAGTCTAAAAATCGAAATAATAGATAAAAAAAAAATTAAAAATAACTGAATAAAATCTAATTTTTGAAACCGTCCCATTTAAAAGTTCAAAATACACTGACACCGGAATAATTATGTGACTTTTGTTTTAGCTATTTTGACGCTTTTTATATATTAAAAAATCATTCTTAGTTTTCTGGATTTAATATTATTTTTAGTAAAACACACCTTTTACCTTTTTTTTTTTTTTACTATTTATTTATTTATTTTTTAATTGTACATCTACTTATAGTGCAATATGTCCCATGAAGGAACTTTTACATATAAAATTTTGTAGAGTATATCTAAAATTGACTATTTGGACATGTTTAATCTAAAAAATGTTTTGAATTATTTAAACGAGGTACTACTTTTATTAAATTAAAATAAATCCCCGTGCGTATATCACGGTAGGAAATGGGTAGAAAGCAAACTTCTTACTGTTCTTCTGCAGACCACATACACAATATATAAAAATACTTCATGACATATGCATTTTAAAATTTAAAATCAGAGAAAACATGGTGACCAAATAATAATAATGCGAATAAGATGCTCGCTATCAAAGAAGTTATGTTATGAGGGGAAAGAAAAATGGTTACTTAAAATGGATAAAAGCGCGAATCCGGAAATGTTACTTGTGAATTATATTATCCATACAGTCTCGGTGATAAACAAATATCACTCGTTCTTAATGAAGTACTAAAATCCATTATAAAATGTAATCATATGTAATACATATGTAATACAAAATGTGAGGGAGATTTCAAGAAATTTTACGAAGGTAAAAATGTAGACTATTTATCACTTTAAAATTTGAGGTAAGGTGAACAACAAATATGCCTAAAAACAAAACAATAACAATGCGAACATCCATGGCCTTATTGCATTCATAGAGTTATGTTAAAAACATACTTGTAAAAAAATATATGATTTTGATAAATTAAAGAATATGAAATCACTTATCAGAGTTGATACTGTTTTCGGATCCTTCCTGGAAAATAGAAGTTTTTTTTTTTTTTTTTTTTTTAATGTAATAAGATTTATATGATGTAGAAGGGAGGGGGGACATCATGATTTTAGAGATGCTTAGGTGGGACGCGACTAAAAAAAGGTTGGGAACCACTGATTTAGAAGGATTAATTAAATTTGAATTTATAGGGATTGTGTGCAACATTTATAACCCCACTCAAATCTTTTATTTTAAATAATTTTCTTAGTATTTTGTAGAATTAGGAAATGCATAAGTAAAATGTTCTTACAATAGAAATATAGAAATATTTCCGAATTAAAATATTCCTCCCCCCCCCCCCCCCCCCCGCCGCCAAGAAAGCTGAAAAGATGCAAAGGCCAAAGAAATCTTCCTTTTAAAAATATTTTTGTTTTGTGTAACCAATAATGCTTTTGGAACAAGATAAAGTAACGCATCTATAATTCAAACCTTATTACAGCTAATCGATGTATTAAATGAATTTTATAACAAGTTATTTTAATGGTACTTATAAGTACCGTCAGTAGATAAAGGGTTCAGGGGGTGTCCCCCTCCCGTTTCCCCTCTTAATACTTAAATAATGAGCCTCCAAATGTCATAGGGAAGCACCTTATCAAAATAAACCGGTAGACCAAATTTGAGGCAAATCGAATAGTAAAACCCATTTATCTAAATTAAGAGGGGTATTAGCCCCCCGTTCCCACCTTTAGAATTAAACAATGAACCTTCCAATCTAATCAGGGAAGTGCCTTATCAGAATTATCCGTTATACATACCACATTTGAAGAAAATATGATAATTCTGCATGAAAAACCCGTTTATCAAAGTTAAGATAGAATTAACCCCTGTTACCCTCTCTATACTTAACCAATGAACCCCTAAAATTAATCAGGGAAGCACCTTATCAGAATGATCCTAGAAATCTTTTTTTGAAGCAAATCGGATATTTCTATCAATTGTTGTCGCGTTACGTACATACATACATGCAAAGATACAGAACCGGCGGGCACATTAGTTCTCAGGCTTTGATAGCCTGTGAGCCAAAAAGCGTAAGTAATTTTTCGGCAGTCAGTGTTGTTGGATTATTGAAACAAATCGTTAATATTTGATAAAAATAATATCAGATATGTTAAATATATTGAGTTTTAATAATTTGTAGAAATGTGAGAAAGAAATTTAAAGTTAGTTTTTTTATTTTATAAGAAATTAACGTGCACATACGTGCACAATTATCGTTCGAGGTGGTGTTTTCAGTTATATACAATCGTACATATAATTTATCATTTTGTGTAAGCGTATGACAAAATGTACAAACTATGTGCCCAAGTTGCAACGAAAATGGAAGAGCAAAATTTAACTGTGAGAAATTTGCAAAAAAAATATATATATATATATCTTTTTTTTTTTTTTTTTTTTTTTTTAAGAAAAGTTATGGCCATCCCCCCCCCCCCTTCTAACCAGAAAATCAGAGTTCTAACTTTTTACGGCTGCTCTTTCATCTTCATCTAAACACTTCATTTATCATGGCTGTTTCATAATAATAGGCCATCAGTCCATCAGAAGAGAATGAAGTAATCGAAATGTACATCAAAGAAATGTTACTAGTGCCATAAAAATTAATGAATTAAGTGGAAATTTATATTTCATCTCCTTAGTTGGCGCCGATTTATGTAAATCGGTTTATCCGAGTTTATTGATTATTCGAGGTGAGCTTGATCCATATTAACCCGGATAATCGGAATTCTACTGTACCTATATTTATATATACACACACACACATATATATATATATATATATTATTTATTATATATAATAGCGCTAAGTGTATAACGCTTCCGGAGTGAACTCATCCGGATCCCATTTCGCTTTATCGTGTTCCAGTCGGCCATTTTTATTCAAAATTATTTTTTAAAATAAAATTTCATAAAAGTTACATTTTTAGAAAGATTATTCAAAATAAATTAATATTTGAGAGATGACTTACATTGAATTATGTATATATTCTGAGATAACTTCAGTTGAAATTAGTTTGGCAGCTCAATCTCTCCCTCCATAAGTAAACATTTGTTTGTATCGCATTCATTGTGAACTTTTGTGCTTTGTTGGCGCCATCTATCGGTTGTTAAAATAAAAAGAAGTTTCTTTTGAAATTCTTTGAACTCTGAAGATATTTTTTTTTGGGGGGGGGGGGGGGGCGTGAATAGTATTTCTTATAAAATATAATTAGACTATCATGAATATTTAATGCCGTGTAGCGCGCGCACACGCACACACACACACATATATATATATATATATATATATATATATATATATATATATATCAATGCAAATAAAATTTTTCATTTTTGTATTTTATAGGGAAATAAATTTAATTTAATAAAAGAATGAGAAAAATAAATCCCTTAATGCAATTAATAGTTGCAATTTACTCGAGTGATAAAGGATCATTTTTAATGATCAAAATTTATTACAGGTTTCTTTATACACGTTTTTAAAAAATCAGGATTTAATCGGAGTTGAACTTTTTTAAATTTAAGTTATGTAATTATTATTATTATTATTATTTTGGCGTCAGCTATCGGCAATTAATCCGTGAAGGACTCTTTTTTTTCTTCTGATTTATAATAAATTGATTTTTTTAAAGCAATGAAGCAAGACAAAAGTTAATTGACAATATATTTTAAAATAGCATTATTAGTTCTAATTTGCATTTTTTTTTTTTTGGGGGGGGGGGGGGTAGTTCTTCAAATTTTGTGAGTGAAGTTCTTTCTTGCAAATTAAGTTTCAATGATAAATGGGCTGCTTTTATAACTATTTAACCCCCACCTGATCCTATTTGTCAGATGAGATAAAATTTGTTACTTCATAATTCTTTTTATAATGCAATGCTATATCATTCTTTTGAAAATGCAAACACGTCATGAAGTGTGTGCATTTTCAAAAGTTTGCATTTCTCGTCAGAATGCATTCTGACGGGCTATCTTCTAGTATATATATATATTTCATCGGGGGCGACACTAAATTCTGAAAAAGCAGAATTCCTGTTCTCTAGTTTAATTTTCATTTCAGAAAGCAGTGATAACAGTAAATATAAGACATATTAATAGTAAATGTAAACTAATAGTGCATAATAATAGTACATGTGTTATACCAATACTACAAAAGACACGAAAGAGTAAACTCTCAGTTGCGTGCTCAACTTTGCAAAACTCTGCAAATATTAGAAGAATTTACCATTAACACCCACTTTTTCGTTTTTTAAAACATTTATCGTAAAAATCGATTTTCACGATTAGTACATTATGGTAAAAAAGGAAGATATCTCTCCCTCTCTCTTAGAAAAAGAAGAGTAAAAATGAAAGTGGGTTATTGCTATTGATTTTTCCAAATATTAAGTGAGTATAGTAAAATTACTGCTTGAAAGTGTTTTCACATTATTGCGATTTCTAAAACGAAAAAAAAAAAATTTTTTTTTAATGTGAATATGTGTGTATGTGCATAGCTGCCGACCTTCCTGGTATTTAAGGATATAACTAGGAATTTAACTAGGAATTTAAATAAAATCATTTAATTAATATAAAAGCAAAAGACTTTTCATTAAATATTTTTTTCTTGTTCCAGTTATCTTTTTTTAATTCGAAGGAAATAAACAAGTCAGAAATTGTACGTCAAACGTGGCAAATGAAGTGCGTTCGTACTATATAACTAGATTTAAAAATATTCAGATCTCGGTGCAATAGCTGTTGCACTATTATGCAAAAATGAATGAATTCAAAATTTATTACCATTCTATAGATAAAATGCAATACGGAAATAATAGGGCTCCATCACTATGGCAACCTAGAATCATTACCTATCAGGCGATATCATTGAATTAATGACGTATGACAGTATTTAATAGAATGAAGAAAACTTTTATTAATATCTTAAGTTTTGATTCGATTTTCATCAAATTTGAAGTGGTTCGACAAAGTTCTGCAGCGATTATACATACATACATATATATATATATATATAAAATTTCAAACCATTAGGTTGGGTAGTTTTTGCGCTGTTACATGAGAACAGACGGACCAGACGTTTCAGATTTTTCTCATAAATGCGTACTTTCTGATAGATGCAGATGGCCATTAAATTTCGAAAACAAAATTGATAATTTAAAAAGTTTCATGTGATAAAATATTTATTATTCAAATTCTTTTAAGTGAAAATAGTATTAAGGGCTTCCTTGCCTGTAAATAAATATTTAGTTTATTACCTTATACAATTGAATTTTTTTTAGTTGTATTTTTAAATTTATAATTAAATTAAATTTTATTAAATTTTGAAACGAAAACCGTAACTTTTAATTAAAAATTAGAGTTTTTAAATCTTAGCATTTAAATCATTTCTGGGTGTGTGTGTTATTATAAATTAATTTTTTTCGTTGTTGTTAAATTATAATTTTTTTTTTTTTTTTTGTTAAATTAAAAAATTATTATTATTATTATTATTATTATTTTATGTTTCGTAAATGATACACCACAGGTCTGAAAATAAAGCTGAAAGATTTAATCATTGTTAGACACAACAGTACTTAAATTTCGCCGTTTTTCCGCTTGATTCTAAAGTTTTTTTGAGTGCTCAGATATATATTACAATGATCACGTTTGCCACAAGGCCTGCAACAGGTCTTATGAATTCTAAAGTATGAATTTAAAAACTCTCAAATGCCTCCCACACTTCAGAAGTACTTCACATTGGCTCATAAGTACACCCCCAACCGTGAGAACGGGTCCCAGAAGTGGTCCCCTGCTTCCCAAAAAGCTCTCCAATTATTGCAATCCCCTAGCGTTGTTAAATAGACGCGGCAGCGAGCACTTCAGCGTTAAGCAATTTCAAGGGACGCATGTAGTCATGCCGCGATATCCTCGATAGGGAGCGGGAAAACAACCTGCGGGATGGGTTCGTGTCAGTTACGGCGACACGCGGCCGAGAAGCTCCGGACGTCGGTTGTTCAGGAAAACATTTGGACGGCAGACAGCGGCACGACAGTGCGGAGGTAGGATTACGCCTTCCCCGTGAGATGGGGCGGGACTTGCTTCGGCCACCTGTGCCGTATATTCACGCGTGAGGCAATCCTTCATAGATCATTCAGGCTTTCGTATTTAATTATGCATATTGTTCTTTTTTTTTTTCTTCTTCCTCTTTCTTTTCTTTTCTTTTTTTTTTTTTTCTGCCGTCGATATCCGGATGGATCTAACGCGACTCCTTATTAAATAGTCTGTCCGTGTTTCTATGGTATTAAGGGATCTTCAAAGCATGTCACATGTAACAAATTAAACTTACATATTTGGGAGAAATGAGCTGATATCAAGATACATGTTTTTAAAAATACAAAATAATTTAATACCGCTGGCTACTTTGGGGGGGGGGGGTAGCATTGTAATGTTATTATATGCTGGAAAAGATACACATGGGGCAGTAAGATAATTCAATGCTTTTGTACAAAGTAGTGCAAAAATAGAAAATTTTAGACAATAAAACTTCATTAAAATACAGGAATAAATGATATCTGTAATCAGTGAATATCATCTTTTTATAGGTATTTCAATTTACACGCAATTTATTCGAATGTTGAAGTTTCTAAAGGAAATGGGATTTGTTTTTATTAGGAAATATTTTATTTAATGTAATAGAAAGTCTTCAAGAACACTATACAAATACAGGGGAAAACTGGTAGCCTTGATGATAGGATTTTTCCTTTACATCTGCAGGATTTTTTTTTTTTTTAGAGTTTTGCAGGAGGACGTTTAAAATCGTTCCCAAGCTTAATATAGACATAGCCTCAAGATTTCAGGTGATGGAACTTTCCTTACCTATGTTCAAAAATTTTTGGAAATTTTAAACAAAAGACCGACTACGTTTTTGGTTACATGGAATTAATTTCAAATTTTGTCTTGATATAATCGATAGAAATCATGTTTAAAACAAAATGAACATGTTCAAAATTTTATGTTTTGTAAAGAAAGAAACATATTTACACTCTAAATTGAAATGTCTGAAATTCAGACACTTAAGTGTCTGAAACGGTGTGTTCAATTTTCAGACATTTTAAAATGTCTTAATTTTTTCAGACACTTTTTGCGTCTGAATTTCAGACACTTCAAACGTCTTAATCGCAACCAATTTTTGTCAGCATTATACGTAGCCATATTTGACCACGGTGAATCCTAGAAAAATATTTAGCTGTGGTCTTGTCCCCCCCCCCCCCCCCCCACCCCACACAGCCTGATTTTGGGGCTTCCAAATTTGCTATGCAATTTTTGTAAAGCTCGTAATTTAAATCTTTTACGACATTGTACTGATTATATTAAAAATTTTGAATTTCAGGAGTAGAACAAGATTAAAAACAAAAATATATTCATCTGAATATTAGATTTCTTTTATTTGTTTAGTTTTTAATGTTATTTTACTTTAAAAATTCAAAATATTGATTATAATCAGTACAATTTCGAAATGGATTTAAAATATAAGCTTTACAAAAATTGCACATCAAATTTTTGAGTCCTAAAATCGTAGGGGGACGGGACACTGTCCAGCATGCCCATGTTTTAATCAGGTCCTTTTGCAAAAAAATGCAACTCTGCATTATCTTTTACTAAATAGGGGTGTCCGGTATTTGGAAGTGTCCGTTGTGAAGGTTAACGAACATTTCCGAAAAGTGGACGTTTAATACCCTTTTTAATACACAATGTATGCATATTTGTATATTTTTACCTCACAAAAGGAAACATCTCCGATTATCTGACAAATTCCCCAGCCCCAAAGTGTTCCCTATTGACGGTTTTTACGGTACATGGATAAATATATATATATATATATATTTGTAATCCTATCTTACTCTAAAAGTTCAAATATTCATTATACTCAGTGGATAAAAATAAAGATATTTATAATATCAGTTGTTCGAAAATTGCAAAGAAAATCCCCCCCCCCCCCTCAAAAAAAAAAGAAAATTCATGCAATTTAAAAACTAGATCTTTTAAAAATTTATATTGGCAAATAGGCATTGTTTTACACAGATCAGATAATCACAAGATCTATTTAACTATAAATACAAAATAATAAATAAATACTCTAATTTAGTAACATTCAGAAAATAATTACTGCTAGTTTCAAAACTTGCCTTAAATATACATTTCAAGTAGTACATATAAATAAACAAATTTAGTCACTATAAGTAGTGAACATGTGTAATATATATTTTTTGAATATGCGGTTCTTTTTCATTGTTTAATTAAAAATGAACTTTGGTGTCTAATTTTATACATTCTGTGGAATATGTAAAAGTTTTTCTTTTAAACATATTCCTTAGCTGTTATGGAACAACAGGATATAAGTCATATTTATTTTTTTATTCCTGTAAACTTTGTATCTTATGAATATGAGTTACATAAATTTTACAGATTTGATAAGAAAAAATTAACCTAGAAAACAGAAGAAAAGGAAAAGAAATTGACAGAATATGTACCGTTTTTAGTTGTTTGAAAATACTTTGAATATAAAAAAAGTAGTTATTAATCGCTTAAAAATATATAATATATAAGTAAATATGAACTTTTAAAAATATATACTATTTCAGTTTTATCTATAAACTTTATATCAAGCATAAACAACTTTTTATTTATGCCTAAATTATCATGTTTAATTTTTTTCGTACTAATAATTGTTTGTATCAGAAACGTTGCATATGCGATTGCAATAAAGGGAAATTTCATAATTGTTTCTGATATTTCTCAGGTTTGAAAATTTAAAATCATGAACAAAACATAGCAGAAAAAGGCTTACATATAAATAAAAAAAATAATATAGGTACCAATTTAAAAAAACTAAAAAAATATTAATGAATACTTTATAAATATACCGTTAAACAAGAACAGAAATTGCAGTTAATGAATAAAATGTTTCTGCATTTGTTCTATGTTTAAAAAATCTTACGGAATGATAGTATAAGAAATACCTATTATGTTTTAAGAAATTTGGTAAATGTTAAATATGAAACTTTGACTATCAAAATTTCCGATTTTCAATAATAAATTAAAGCATCAATAATAAGAATAAATCTTTAAAAAGTTTCAGTACTGTGATTAAAAACGGTGACATGTAAAGAAAATTTTTACAGTATTAATGCTTTTTTTGAATCTGCGAACTTTTCCGAATATCATAATCATAAATGAATATCATATTTAGCTCCAAAATAATAATCACAAAAATACAATAAGTACTGATACATAAACTGCAAGAGTTTATAATCAATAAACAGTAAAAATCAGAAGAAACAGAACATAGAATAAATACAGTTTCAAACGGCTTCAATTTAATGTTTTTATCTCCCTTTAATGGAACTATGAATCATTCAGCTTTTCAAATCTGTTTATGTTGCACGTTTTGCTTTTGGGAAACGACGAATTAGGATATTTCCGATCACAGGATCGAAAAGGAAGGTTAAACAAGTTATCACTCATTCGTTTATTCACATGAGACAAGCGCGCTGAATTAAAGCATTGCAATTTAATTATCAAAACAATTATATTCGATACCGGTACATTAAGAAGGTATAACAGACGACAGCTTGTGAAATCAAAAAACTAACATTAAACTACAAAAAAAGAGATCAATCTTTAAAAACTATTTAATTTATATTCATAAGATACAAACCTACTGAAATAAAAAGTTAAAATTAAATATGACTTACGCTTTCATTCGATAAATACTCCATAATTACGCATTTCTTTTAATCCAAGTAATGGCGACGCTTAAAATGTGATTCTTTCTATATCATGAAGGAGCCATAGATGACATGCGCGGAAATCAATGCTCTGATTGGCTGTTCAGAAAAGTACAAAAAAGAAATGTTCAACTACTGTTTTAAATAAGACACTTCGTAGGTAATTCCAACATATTTCTCGGTTCGTATATACCATGATCATACTAAGACACTTATGTATCTTAAATTAAGACATCTATTGTGTCTGAATTTTCAGATTAAGACACTTAAGTGACTGAAATTCTTTTTCAGTCACATACGTGTCTAAATTTAAGACGCCTCTATTTGCAGTGTAATTAAAGCGCTCTATATTACACAAGTAGACACCCCCCCCCCCCCCTTTAAGAATAATACACTATTAAAACTTTTTCTGTGAAATTACAGAGAATCTGCTGGTAATCTATTATCGTATGTCTTATGTAAAATTACAGAGATTAGAAAGACAGAGATTATGTTAAATAACCGAGAAATTATTTGGTAAATTTACAGAAGACTCTGTAAATTTACATCCATAAAAATACACAAGACTGTGTTAATTTATTAAGTTTATTTTTGATGATAATAATTTAATTAATTTTTTCTTTTCGAAATTAGTGAATTTTCGAACTTCGAAGAATTAGAATTTATTTGCTGTACCACACTGAAAAAAAATTATGTAACGTTACCTAAAAAAATTGGTGGCAGCATGCTCCTACCAATTTTATGTTATTATGGTGAATATTTAATATTAATATTCACCACTGTAATTTTTTTCACTTATATAGTGGTGTAATTTAAACCGATATAACTGGTGTAATATTACACATTAGTGTAAAACCGGTTACATTGGTTAAAATATTTCATAAAATTGGACGCAGCAAGGCTGCCACCAATTTTATAGAATAACGTTACACAAATGTTTTACAGTGCATTTAATTTTTATAGGGTTTATTTCCAGACGACCCGGGATTTGACCCTGATGCCTCTGCATTGGAGTCGAACACCGCACTGAGTGCGCTATGGGAGCTGGTACTACAATACGCAAAGGATGTCTTTTATGATTCGACGTAGGAAATACTTTTACTTTACTTTTAAGGGTGTATTCGAAAAAATATTTTTCCACCCTCAACAGCTCGAAATTTTCTGAGACATTTTCAGACTCATTTTTAAAAGTATAAACATGAAACTTGCTGAGGTGATTTTTGAAGAGATGTATAAGAGGCCGTGTGATTTCATTTTTCGCTCAATTAATTAGAATTTGATTTTTAAACAATTATTTTCTCAGTATGACCATTTTTTTCATTCCCAGATCTCCCGCTTCGGAAAATTCGGTTCAAAACGCCAACTTTGACAGCATTTTTTGCAATATTTTGTGCATTTATCAAAAAATCGACAAGCATGGCACATTATGTAGTTTCTAAGGGAATTTGCCAGTTTGATGCGTTTGAAAGCAAAGATGAATTTGAAAATAAATCAGAAAATAAGCAGTTTGGATTGGAATACACCTTTAATACCACCAAGCTTCATGCAAAACTGCAAACTGATTGTTGATAATAATACCTGCTTACTTTGCAGAAACGCATTTTCACTTTCTGAAATATTCTAATTTTTAATAAAACAATTTTTAAACCAAATTTTCTTCTTTAATATTTCTAATACAGTAATACCTCGACTTACGACAGCAATTCGTTCCAAGGCTAGCGACCTAAGTCGAGGTGCAAAAAAGGTCGAGGTAAGTCGAGGTTTAGATAGGCAAAAAAGAATAAATAATAAAATTTCTCCAAAATCTAACGAATATATTCTATTGTATTTAGGAATTATATTACATACACTTAACATTAGCCACCCCCCCCCCCCCCTGAACACTAGGCTTGAGAGCTGACACAAAAATGGCTGCTGCCTAATGGGGATTTTTTTTTAACGTATGTGTGGTTAAGTAAACTTGGACACCAGTATTTTATAAAAGATTTCTTTGTCTTCCTTAATCTCCGAAAATTAAAGCTAGAAAAACTTTTAAAAATTTTTGGTACCGTAATTCAAGGGGCCGTACACACGTTGAAAAAAATCCGCCTTCGCCCGCCGCCATTTTTGTGTCGCGCTGAGGCGTTGCCACTGAAACACTCAAGGCCTGAGGACACGAGTTGTGACGTCATCACTAATCGACCGACTTCTCCCTAGTGTTGGAATTCGCATCGGAACATTTTGAATAGCAATTTTATTTTATTTTATTTGTGGAATAGCTATCATCTTATAAAACAATAATAACTATTTAAACTTACTGGTGAGAATTCGGAATCCCTAAATAAAAATTCAGCCAGATGCGGAATGCCTCAGTGTTGCCGCATCTGGTTGATTTTTTATTGGGGGACTCTAAATTCTCACCAGTAAGTTTAAATAGTTATTATTGTTTTATCAGATGATAGTTATTCCACAAATAAAAGAAAAGAAAATTGCTATTCAAAATTTTCCGGTGTGAATTCCAACGCTTGTGAGAAGTCGGTCGATTAGTGATGACGTCACAACTCGTGTCCTCAGGCCTTGAGTGTTTCGGTGGCAACGGCTCAGGCCTAAGTATTCAGGGGGCGGTGCATTAGCAAAAAAATGCGTTTGCAATACAAGAATTTAGAATAAATCAATAAATTGTTAACTTAACAATTTACCTGTTTTTCTAGCTGCCCTTTTCGACTCTTTGAAGATGTAAAAAAAAAAAAAAAAAATCTTGCAATGAAACTTAAACCGATAAAACTTTCTAATTTTTTTCTGTTGAAATTCTTTGTAACAGCAAAGTGAGTTTTCTATGCTTTTTTTTAACGACTTTTCTTATTTCTTTGTTACTATCAAGTGACTGTCGCGGTAAACTTTCCCTTCATAGGACAAAAATCTTAAAAATTTCAAAGCCCGTCTTAATTAAGGGAAAAAAAATTTCCAGCTCAGACGACGTAAATAGGGGGACGCAAGTCGGCGTACTACTGTACAATTGTAAAAGAATTTTAAAAGTGTGTATTTTGAATGACAGGTTATGACAACGATAAAAATATAGTTAAATAAAGACATAGAAATTCCTATAGGGAATTTGATATACCGTATTTTATGGAAGAAACGCCGCGGAGTTTACGAGCTTAAAAGTTAATTTTTTTCCAAGTGCGGCGTTTACGCCATGTGCGGCGTTTACGATTTTTTTTAAATACCAACTGAGTTTCCTTAATTTAAAAATTCGTAAAAATATTTAAAATCGGATTAAAATTTATTAAATAAAACTTCAGACATCTGAAAATATTAAAAACGAGGCATCCTACACTGCTAAGAAAACTTTGATAAAGGTTAGGTCAATGTGACGCTGCCGACAAAAGAAGCGTTCTGACGGATGCGGCGTTTACAACGGGTGCGGCGATTACGATATTTTTAAGTTTATACAGGCCAATTTAAGGAGTGCGGCGTTTACGACGGGTGCAGCATTTCTTCTGTAAAATACGGTAAAAAAAGGGAAATGTCTGTAAAATGATGACCAAAAAACACAATCGAATGCGTTTAACCGAGAACTAGTGTAAATTTACGGAGAGTCTCGATTTTTTTTCCCGTGTTTTTTACAAAAATTTTTAACAGTGTACCTGTTATTGTTACTATGCAGGTAAAAAGGTTTTAAAATTAAATCATACTAAGCTTAAATATTTTTAAAAACTAACACCTATGTTTCACAATTCCTTATTAAAATTAATAATTTGAAAAAAGGACAGATATCATATTATAGACATAGAGTTCCAATTACAAAAATGTTTTAAATGAGGTAAAGAATATTTTAAACGCGGTTTGGGTTAATAAATACATTTAAAAAAAAAATACGAAGTTTAAATTTTTATACTGTCCCCCGGTCCTAGAAGTTACATTTAGTAAAATTTTCCTATTACACTGACAAGTAAGACAAAAGAAAAAAAAAAGTCCGTTCATATAGCACTAAAATTGATCGAGTTATGAAACTTTAAAAATGCATGACTTATACCACTTTTCTGCATCTGAACGCAAATGAGTTCGGCCATGCTTTGAGGGGTCATATACCAAGTGATCTGCGCTTTGAAAAAAATCATACAAGTATCACGATTGAGTTAGCTTTTATTAAGTTTCAGATATATTAAAATACAAATATTTTAGCCAATGTTTTATTTTGTAAGGATTTGAGACTGATCTGGTAAGAGATCTTTTCATGATTTTGTTTAACAAAAATTATGTTATTTTTATAAGTTTTTATTTAACTTCAACGATCGTATGTATATTTTTCCAGTTCAAAATTTGTACTCTAACTTTAACTCACTTTCAAATATCCGATCGAAATTAAATTTTACACACTGACTTAAACACTGCAAATAGAAGCGCCTTAAATTTAGACACATATGTGACTGAAAAAGAATTTTAGACACTTAAGTGTCTTAATCTGAAAATTCAGACATTATAGATGTCTTAATTTAAGATACATAAGTGTCTTACTATGACCATTGTGTAAACGAACTGAGAATAATGTCTAAAATATCCGCAAACGTCTTATTTTAAGACACTTCATTGCTTTAAACGTGTCTTAATTTAAGACGTTTTGATTCTTCCTATGCAATAACCACCAGGGGGTATTCGCACTCCCAGTTGCGCATGCGTTTTAGATGGCTTCGTTCGAAGTGGTATACGTTGTAATTCAAACAAAGTTTGTTTTTATGTACGCGTGTATTTTAATTCGTTTTTTGCGAAATGTGAAGTACTGTGATTTTAATTCGTATTAACTTGGATTATTTATTTATTGAATACATACATCTGACGTGTGTGCTCGACATCAAATGTCTCTTAGAAGCTGTCGTCGGTATAAGGGCGGGATAGACACAGAACAGAAGTGGACACAGAACAGAAGTAGACGACGGTTGAAGATTACACCCGGAAATTCTACAAAGCGTGTGCAATGGGCTTAGTGTTAACTCGTATTAATTTATATCAATAATATTGTGTTATTCATCTTCGTCCTGTCGAAGCTGGCAAAAAAAAAAAAAAAAAAAAAAAAAAGAAAAAAAAAAGAAAAGAAACTTTTGTCTGGCGGGTCCTGTTTTGAGGATGAAACATCTCATTCTTTAAACATGGCTAGTCGGATGTATTATGGGATTACCTCTTAAACTTATGCAAGACTTTCTCCCTCACTGTGGTTGTGGTAGTTTTTAAAATTTCAAATCGAGGAATTTTTCTTACCTCTTGCAAACAGCGATTGAAGTAAGTGTTATAATTTCTTTATAGTACTAAAATTAGTGTCTTATATGATTTTACTTATTGTACCAAACAAAATCTTACATGAAATTTAATTAGTTTTGAATCTTTTTGCAAAAAACACACTAATTCTAGAAGTATATATTTTTAAATTTATGACGTTGTCTTTTATTACAAATTATGCATTATTTATTCTCATCTTTTTTCTCAAATTTAAAGTAATAACATCAATAAAAAACAGACATATTTAAAAGTTAAGTTCATTCTCTTGTTTTGTTTTGTTTTCAATATGGCAGTTCTTAGTTTCAATGGCTTAATCAATGCTTTCAATGCTTATCTCATACTAAACGACCACAAGGAAATAGAAAAAAATAAAATAAAAAAAAAACTTTGAAAGATCTCCTAAAGCTTTCTTACTTCCTAACTAGGGATTACAATCCCGGATTGAGATCCCGGGATCCCGCTTTAATTTTAATCCCGAAAATCCCGGGATTTTCGGGATTGCCTCTTTTTTTTTTTCAATTGAACAATATTCAGCTGAAATTAAAAAATATATTTATAAACTTTCGCTTTTGGAAAAAAAATAAATAAATTGATTTTTATGATATTTATATATAGTTGAAAATGAATATTCTCAAGTATTTCTTAGATATATTTCTAAAGCTATTAAATCTTTTAATGTGGAAAACTTTTCACTTGGAAACATAGAAGTAACTCAGTCAGGAAAAAGGAAATCATTTGTTTATTTCGATTCCGCTGCGTGTGTGGATTCGAAGGTCATTTTCCAATTAGACTTTACTGATAAGCATCGCAAGTGTGTATCATAGTGATATCATATGCTAACTTTTTTGCTTTAAAGATGTCTTGTTTAGTAGCTCATAGGAATGATAACATTAAGCCCATGTGGCAATATAAATTTTTAAAAAATCTAATTTTTAAATGATAAGGATTTTCATTTTTTTCAGGGAGGGGGATTTTGTATGAAATTTTCGTAAAGCTGATACCTTAAATCTTGCACTGATTATAATGAAAGTTTTGAACTTTTAGAGTAGGATAAGATTAAAAAACACAAAATATAAATAAACAAAATACCGAAGTAATTTTTTTTCTCAATATTAACCCTTTGCACTCGAGGGCTCCGGAGCGGAGCCATTTAAAATTTGTCTTCAAACTCGGGGTCTCCGCTATGGAGACAATGCAAATAATTTTGTGATACCATGTAATCTTGGCTTTTCTAGACAGGTATCACAAAATTATTTGCATTGTCTCCGTAGCTGAGCCCTCGAGTTTGAAGACAAATTTTAAATGGCTCCGCTCCGGAGCCCTCGAGGCAAAGGGATAAAGTAGAATATTTATTTATTTATTCATAGTTAAATAGCTGTTGTGATTATCATCTGATATATATGTAAAATTGCCTATGTGGCAATATAATTTTAAAAAAAAATCTATTTTTAAATTATATGAAGTAGAGTAGGACAAGATTATAAGAATTATATATATTTTTATCCATGTACTTTAAAAGCCCTCAATAGCCCTTGCCGTTGAATTTGTCCGATAATCGGAGATGTCTGCTTTTATGAGGTAAAAATATACAAATATGTATGCCATGCGGATTAAAAAAGTATTCGCTATATAGATGTTTCAGAATAGCTATTCGGGAATGTCCATTAACCTCCACAACGGATACTCCCGAATACCGGACATCTCAATTTAGATAACAATAATGCAGGGTTGCATTTTTTGCAAAAGAAGGTTTTGATTAAAGAATGGGCATACTGGGCCGTGCCCCGCCCCCCTACGATTTTAGTGCCCACAAATTTGATGTGCAATATTTGTAAAGCTTATATTTTAAATTTGTTTCGAAATTGTATTGATTATAATCAATATTTTGAACTTTTAAAATAAAATAAGATTAAAAATAAAACAAATTTTAAAAATCTAATATTTAGATAAATATTTTTTGTTTTAATCTTGTTCTACTCCTGAAGTTCAAAATATTGATTATAATCAGTAAAATGTCGTAAAAGATTTAAATTATCAGCTTAACAAAAATTGCATAACAAAATTGGAAGCACCAAAAAAAATCAGGTTGTAGGGGGGGGGGGGGACCCCAGCCAAATATTTTTCCAGGATTCAACGTGGTCAAACATGGCTACGTATGATGCTTAAAAAAAAAAAAAAAAAATGGATGCTATTAAGACGTTTGAAGTGTCTGAAATTCAGACACAAAAAGGGTCTGAAAAAATTCAGACATTTTAAAATGTCTGAAAACTGAACACTCCGTTTCAGACACTTAAGTGTCTGAATTTCAGACATTTTAATTTACAGTGAATCCGATGACAATCTAATATTATATACTTATTTTACAGGATAACACAAAACACTGCGGATAGATTACCGCCAAGAAGTTTAGGAAAGAGTTTTGAATTAGATAACACAAGACTGCGATGGTTGTGTTTTTTAACTGTTATTTATTAGCACTGAATCTGAAAATTACCTTAATTTTTAACATCATGTCAGGATTTTTCACAAATTATAAATTGCCAAAGTTAAAAAATAACAAAAATCGGACACTATAAAATAGAGGAGATGGATGTGTTTTTTAACTTTTGATAATTGATTTGTATGTACTTTAGCACTGAATCTGAAATTGGCCTTCATTTTTAACTCTCACGTTAGAATTTTTTTGCAAGTCGTAAATGTCAAAGTTAAAATATAGCGAAAATCTATCTGATACTATAAAACAGATGTAAAACTTTTTTAATTTAATTTAATTCAATAATTTATCAATTTTTTGGCTTATACTGGGATTCTTGCAGCTAAACAGCCAAGGGGTCCAATAAGGTGGGGGAGGAGGTTTAATTTTAACTTTTTAACTTTGAAACTTACAATTTGCGAAAAATTGCGAAGTGATGTTAAAAATGAAGGTTATTTTCGGATTCAGCGGTAAAAAATACATAAAAATCAATTATCGAAAGTTAAAAACACAACAATCACATCTATTTTATAGTATCAAATGTTTGATATTTTTTCTTTTATTAACTTTAAAGTTTAGGATTTGCAAAAAATCTTTACGTGATGGTAAAAAATGAGGGTCAATTTCAGATTCAGAACTACAGAATATATAAGAATCAATTATCAAAAGCTAAAAAACCATGACATAACCCAACTTTCGCTAGTATAATCTAATAACATTTAAAAATATGTATCATTTTGTAAAGAATTAAAGCTGTTAATTTTCATCATTTTATTTAACAAAATTCTGTTTTTTTTTTCTGTTTATTACAAGTTGTATATTTTGCATTAATAATGTCAGAATAATTAAAGATTTCAAATTTATATTGCAATGTTAATTTTACTCAACCATTTTTTAAATTATTTCTGACGAAATCATATTTGTACTAAATTTGTGAATGACCCCTAATTTGCAGCAAAAAGTATGCTCTAACTTTAAACAGCTATTACTCGGTCAATTTTAATCGTAGAATAACGGGACTTTTTTTGTCTTACTTGTCAGTGTAACAGGAAAATTTTACTAAATATAACTTATAGGATCGGGGGCCGTATAAAAATTTAAATTTCATATTTTTTTAAGAAATGTTTTTATTGACAGAAATTGCTTTTAACATATTTCTTTACCTCATTTAAAGCATTTTTACTTTCTTCTATCTTTACAAGAAGAAAGTATTGGATTTATGAAAATTTTCGAATTCCGGTTTTCGACGGATTTACACGTTTTAGGGGTCAGAGATTCCAAAAAACATTTTTTTACAAAATGTCTGTCTGTGACTCTGTGAGTCTGTCTGTCTGTGTGTATGTGACACAAATTTTGTGGGCGCTCTATCTCAAGAACTAATGCACGGAATTTAATAAAAATTGATATTCAGTTAGTGCCTAATACAAATTGATGCTGATTAGTTTTTGGTGTAAATCGCTCAACAGGTGGCGCTGCAATGCTGCATTTTTCACGATTTTCGCAATAGCTCTATCTCAAGAACTAATGCACGGATTTTGATCAAACTTCAGATTTAGTTAGTCCTTGATATGAATTGATGATGATTACGTTTTGGTGTAAATCGCCCAATAGGTGGCGCTGTTATGATGAATTTTGCAGGATTTACACGATTTCCCCAATAGCTCTATCTTAAGAACTAACGCACGGATTTTCATCAAACTTCAGATTAAGTTAGTCCTTGATATGACTTGCTACTGATTAGGTGTTGGTGTAAATCGCCCAACAGGTGGCGCTTCTCTGCTGCCTTTTCCACGATTGCCTCAATAGCTCTATCAATAGAACTAATGGACCAATTTTCATCTAACTTCAGATTTAGTTGTATGTTGACACAAGTTGTTGTTAATTATGTTTTAGTGTTAATCACCCAATACGTGGCGCTGCAATGCAGAAATTTTCACGATTTTCGCTATTGCTCTATCTCAAAAACTAATGTACGGATTTTCTCCAAACTTCAGATTCAGTCAGACGTTGACATAAATTGTTGCTGATTAGGATTTGGTATAAATCACCCAATAGGTGGCGCTGCTAGGCAGCATTTTGCTGAATTTAGACGATTTCAGCGATAGTCATATCTCAAGAACTAATGCACGGAATTTCATATCGTTAGAATCCTCATGAGATGCATAGATTGCCATTTAATTTTGGCAGAGTGGTAGCAAATTTTGAAGTATTAACATGTATGCGATAGAAGAAAGTTTTGGGATTGGTACATCCGACTAGTTGTAATTGGAACTATATGTCTATGACTAACGGTTTAGGAATTAGCCATTGGACACCGTTGAGAGTGGACACCCTGTATATGTATATTTAACAAATAATTTAAATTATTATTATCTTTTTAAATAAAGAATAAAAAGCTAATACATGTTTTTCAAGAGAAAAATCATTTTGCATAAATTAAATAAAGAGTGGAATAACATATGCGTTTAAACCCTTTGAGCACATTTGACGTTTCAGAACATCATGCGTTTATTTGAATGTATTTGTTTTAATTATTTTCTAAAGCTAATTACCTAAACTTATTTCAATATTATATAGAAGTATATACAATGAATAACATGAAATAAATGAATTATGGCTTAAAATCTACTGCTTTTATATGCCCAAAAAATTAAATGTGCACCAAATGCATTTTTTTTTTTAAATTTTAAACAAATGTGCACCCAATAAAGAATACCTGAAAATTTAGAAATACGAATCTGACTAAAATGCGTAAAATAATAACTTTTACACATATTATTCTAGGTATCAGCAACAGCAAAACATTTATTGACAATAAAGTATGTTCGACATGGAGTATAATCTAAAAGGACATTTATTTAATAAACCCTAAGTAAAAATAAAATTATTTCTTACTCTTTATATACTGATAATATTTACAAGATCTGAAATTTCTATGGCGTCTTGGCTCAATCAATATTTATTAAGATAAGAAATATATAATATATAAACGAAATAAAAATTAATTTGAATAAAAAATAATTTGAAATTCTAAAATTATTTGAATGATTACTGTAAAATATGTACTTCAAAATAGGTCTTATTCCGATATATTTCCAGGCAAGTTGTTAATAATTAAAACGTTTATTTTGATTGACAGCCTTGGACAAAGTACTTTAGTTTGCTTAACATCCCAATGTTATTCGCTTATTGTTTTACTATTTTGATTAGTACATCTGTTAAAGTTACAAGCTTTATAAAAAAGAATGTCACAGAAGATAAAAATGGTTTATAACATTTTTAACGGCATCAAAATATCATTTAAATCATTGTATACTACTTCAATACTTTGAATGATTAAAAAAATGTGTATAATTAACATTTATTTTCACAATACACTTGGCCTTTATGCTTGAAAAATGCAGTGCGACTGAAATACATGAAAAATTAAATTGTAAAAATAGCAGAATTAAATTAAGACTTAATTTCACAAGGATATTGTTCAAAACATTTTATGAATAATTTGAACATTTAAAATTTTTCTTTGTAAATAATTAAAATTTATTCCAAAATGTATTTAGAATATGCGATTTAAGAGTGTTAAAAATTTAAACGTGTGAATCGAAGTGTTAAAATTTTAATTGTAAAAGTAATTTAACAAATTAATTTTTTTCTTAAATTCTCGTTGGAATGTACAAGCTTGTTGTTATTAAATCACACGTTTTAGATGCAAGAGATGGAAAAAAAAATTGACATCTCATAGTTAAATTTAATAATATGTTGAAATTTTATTTATCTAACAAGACTTAAATATTTACTTGAAACGCTGAAATAAAATCCGTTAGAATATTTAAACAGAATATAAATAAATAAACATATAAACGACAGTAAAAGAAAATTAAATATTAATTGAAATACAGATATATTAGCATTGAAACTGTTGTATACATTTTTTTTTTCACTTCGGCGAAATTTAATCGAATTATTTCTAACGTAAAATTCTTAAACAAATATTTATTTTTTTTTTCATCCACCAGGTTTTAAATTTTAAATTTCAATAACATGTGAATGAGATAAATAAATTTAAAATTTACACGATTTCAAGTTAAGCTAATTTATTCTCGTAGCTCAACACAAACTTTAATTATTTTCGTAATAATTATCGTTTTAATGAGAAAGACAGTCAGTAAATTTAAACATTAATTGGAATGGAAATTATACTATGTTTTCCTCCTTATATTTAAAATAATAATCTACTAAATGTTATGCATTTATAGTTTCAATTTCTTCAAATAATTTTACGACTGACTAATACTATTTCATGCATGATAATCTGATACTTTGTCATTTTAATAATATACATTGTCAGAGATGGAACTGAATATCTTTCTTGAATTTATATTAAAGTGTATTAAATAAAATATAACGGTGTTTGTCTCGAATTCAAATTGTTGGATTTAAAGTATTGTATGACTTCTGAATTCCTTCAATTTTCTCCATAATTGGATTCTCTCTCTATTTTTCATAAGCTCTCCATACTCCTTCTATTGGTTCATCTGGTATTATTTGTAATCTTCGAGAAATTCGAGTTTCTCAGAATTTAAAATATTTCTTCTTTTCTCATCGCTATAGTTTCTCCTCAATCCCATAATCCCTTTTGAAATTCTGATTACAGTTTTGATTAAAACGATATATTACCGATTCGGTACAATTTTATGAACTTTAAGAATTGATACGGGTTATAGACAGTATTGTTGTATCTAGTGTTTTTTTTTTTTTTTTTTTTTTTTTTTTTTTTAACATTGAATTTACACCAGAAAATTTTGAATAGCAATCTTTTTATTTATTTATTTATGAAAAAAAAAATCCGATGTTTCTTAGAGCAAAAATAACTATTACAACTTACTGGTGAGAATTCGGCATGCCTAAACAAAAAATCAGCCAGATATGGCAGCACTGGACAGACCTGCTTTCTAAAATCTCATAACTGTATATGAATTATAAGTAAAATTAATACGTTCAGGGGCAAGGAATTGTGTTTCTGTAATGTTGAATTCACAGCGAAATTTTCGATTTTTTAAAATAAGGAAAAGTAGTTTTTCAACCATTTTTTCCAAATAACAATACAGGAATTTATTCAAATTTAAAATCAATATATAAACCACCATATAAGCCTATAAAACAGATCCCCTTAACATTTGCAACATGGATTTTAAAACATAAGTAATAATAGTAAAAACGTAAAAATAGAAATTTGTGGAATCAAGGAAGATTCATCAGGTCCTAATTACTTTGATAACCACAAATGAAGTGCGTGGTTTCATCTTCGCATTAGCCATAAAAAGCTAAACAGTACGTTGTTAGGACTACCACTCACAATAAATCCAGAAATTATGCTATTAAAAAACAGATAAGTTTAAAATAAATTTCGATTGAAATGGATTAAAAAACAAAAACATATTTATATATATGTTAGAATATTAGATCTATCTCCGCAATTTCCCTGTACTATTCTAAATTATTTATCTATATTCACTAAATTATTATTCTTAAATAATCTCTATCATTAATTCTGTTAAATTCCCTTTAATTTAATGTCTCACTTGTCCAATTCACTTAATTATTACGCTTTTGGTATTCTTAAATTAAATGTTCCATTTCAGATCTTTCGCATTTTAGAATGTTCTTTGATAGCCATTTTTATTTTTATTCCAGCCGAGTTACCTTCCCGCGCTTTATTTGGAGTTCCTTTTTGCTTTATTATCCCTCCACCCACTCTGTCAGTACTCTTTTCATGGCGTGGTTTCTTTGCATCTTAACTGGTTTAGAACGCGTACTACGTCAAAATTGTATTCCTACGCTTGGAGAGTAAAAAGCAGTTACGCACGATTCTCCAGCAGATTTGCTGAATTTTTTTAACTGTAAACTGCTCCCTGGCTGTGTGTCTGAGAAAATGAAGTTTGTTCTAAAGATTTTACCCTTAAAGGTTTTACCCTTTTGATTTTACCTTTTTGATGTAATCAAATGATTACTATTGTCGATAGATGTTTCTACATCGAAGTTATTAATGGAACTGCATCGTGAGTTGTGAGAACTGCTGCCCGATCTTATTGAATAAAATCCTGTGAACAGTATTGCTTCCGTTACTTGTCTCCTGGAGAAATCCTAATTTTCATTTCCATTGTCTTTTATCATAAGCCACTGGACTACCAATCATCTTTAATGAGGAATGATCATCGTATATAAAGAGTAAGCTGTTCAATTAAATAGTTACTTCACGTTCGTACATCTATGCGCTAACTCTATGCTACATGCATCTTCTTCATATACTTCGCTATGAGTTCGACGATATTGTGCTCCAGTCAACCGCGATTATCGTATTAGATAGATAGATTCTCGATAATATAAGATATATATATACATATATTAATCATCCTAATCATATTATATATATATATATATATATATATATATATATACATTAACCACCCTGTAATTTCAGAACATCACTTTTCCCTTTGAAACTATTTGAAATGTGCCACTTCAAAGCAAAAAGATCTTGGTTGTTATAATTCATAATCTTGAGCAAACAATTAGTAACAAAGATTGTGATGTGTTTAGGTCTAATATATTCAATGTCACGAAAGCACAAACGCGCTTGCAAATCCTCTTCCACATTCCCCTTCCTACTTCAACAACGCGTGAAGGGTTGGTTCTATACTCTGAAACTCAAACCTAAATCCATCAGATTGCTCTGCTGCTTCGTAGGGAACTGCTACTGAAAATGATTAATTCTTACTTTCTACGATTAAAAGAAAGCAAATAAACATAAGAAAAACAGAAAATAAGGAAGCATAAAAAAGGAGACAAGAAACGAAATACTTTTTTGTGGACTGGCCTTGTCGTCTTGACTTAGCGAAAAAAGAAACTTACAACATTAAATAGGAAGTTAAAAATTGATGCAACTTTTGTTCTTTATTTTTTTAGAAACAAAAAACAAAAGTTGCAATAATTTTGAACTCCCTATTTAATACTGTAAGAATAATGTTTTCTTCTTTAAATTTGTAATTTTTTTATAATCTTAGGGGTAGAAATAGTATTACTCTATAGTACAGTAAACACTTTTATTATTTATTTAGTATCGTATTTAAAGAAAATTCATCCCGCACACAGTTCACTTAAAGCATTTGGAATGTGCCACCTAAAAGAAAAAGATCCCGAATGTTATACTTTATAATTTTAAACAAACAATTACTGACAAAGGTAGTGTTGACTGTCACAAAAGCAAAAATTCACTGTAAATTCTTTTGCATATTCTCTTTCCTACTTCAAGAAGGGTAGAGAAACGCAAACTTAAATCCACCAGATCTCTCCGCTATGCTGCGCAGGGAATACCAACTCAAGATGACTAATTCTTACTTTCTACGATTCAAAAAATGTAAATAAATAGTAGAAAACTAAAAAATAATTAAGAAACATAAAAAATACAGAGACAAGAAGAAACGAAAGACGCTCGCTGTGGAACCTTGTTGAAGAATTTGTGAACACAACAAAAATTAAGACAATTTTTAATCCCTAATTAACGATAATAGTTTCATTTTTAATTTTGTTTGCAATTGTTTTATAATATTTTTGGTACGAATAGTAGGATATATTTAAAGAAAATGTATCCTGTAACTTCAGAGCAACACATAGATCACTTAAATCATTTGAAATGTGCCACTTCAAATAAAATGATCCCGCATGTTATACTTCAGAATCTTAAACAAACAATTAGCAACAAAGATAGTATTGCATTAGGTCTAATATATTCACTCTCACGAAAGGACAAATTCATCGTAAATTCTCTTGCTTATTCTCTTTCCTACTTCAAGAAGGATAGAGAAACGCAAACCTAAATGCATCAGATCTCTCCGCTATGCTACACAGTCAACTCTTATTCAAGATGATAAACTTTTGCTTTCTACTAATCAAAAGATGTAAATAAACGGTAGAAAAACTGAAAAATAATTAAGAAATATAAAATATACAGAGACAAGAAGAAAAGAAAGACACTCGCTGTGGACCCTTGCTAAAGAATTCATAAACACAAGCAAAAGCTGGGATAATTTTAAATCTCTATTTAATGGACTTAATATGGACTTCTGACGTTTTACGAGAAGCCTGGGACATTTGTCTCAAATTCCGTCTCATAGTAGAATCGAGTGAATAACAGGATATTTGACGAAATCACAGTTTCATTTTTATTTTTACTTGCAATTGTTCTATAACCTTTGTGGTACGAATAGTATGACATATTTAAAGAAGATTCATCCCGTAACTTCAAAGGAACACGCAGTTCTCTTAACCCCTTCGGGACGGGAGCCTTTTACGAAATTTTTAATCTTTTGTCACCGTTTTTTAAAAACAGAAATTTGTGTCTTCTTTAATCGAGAAAATGCGCTGATTCAGGGCAAATTTTACAGTAACATTTTACTGGTGAGGAAAAACAAGGATTCTGAGCGCTTCATGCGGCACGTATACATGCCGCTCGTCCCCAAGGGGTTAAACCCTTTGAAAAGTATCACTTCAAATAAGATCCTGGATGTAAAACTTTACAATCTTAAATAAACATGTAGTAACAAAAATAAGTCTAATATTTTCACTGTCACCAAAGCATAATGCGCTGTAAATTCTCTTGCATGTTCCCCTTTCTACTTCAAGAAGGGTTGCTAAACACAAACCTAAATCCATACGCAGTGAACTCCTACTCAAAATGATTCATTCTTTCTTTCTACGATTAAAATAAATAAACAGTAGAAAACAGGAAAATAATTAAGAAACAAAAAAGAAAAAGACAAGAAGAAACGAAAGACACTCGCTATGGAACCTTGTCAGAGAATTCATGAACACAAGTAAAAGTTGGGGTAATTTTAAATCTCTATTTAACGATATTAGTTTCCTTTTCATTTTTATTTGCAGTTGTTCTATAATCTTTGTGGTATGAATAGTATGATATATTTAAAGAAAATTCATCCTGTAATTTTAGAGTTCACTTACACCATTTGAAAGGTGTCACTTCAAACAAAAAGATCCTGGATGTACAATTTCATAATCTTAAATAAACAATTAGTAACAAAGATAGGTCTAATATATTCACTGTCACGAAAGCACAAATGCACTGTAAATTCTCCTGCATATTCCTCTTCCTACTTCAAAAAGGGTTGGGAAACTCAAACCTAAATCCATCAGATCTCTCCGCTATGCTATGCAGTGAACTCCTACTCAAGATAATTTATTCTTGCTTTCTACTATTAAAAGAAAGTAAATAAATAGTACAACAAGTGAAAAATAATTAAGAAACATAAGAAAGAAGAAGACAAGAAGCAACGAAAGACTCTCGTTGTGGACCTTTGTTAAAAAATGTATTAACGACAACAGTTTCATTTTTTATTTTTAATTGCAATTGTAATATAATCTTTGTGGTATAAATAGTATGGTATATTTAAAGAAAATTCATCTTGTAAACTTCAGAGGAACACACAATTCACCGTTTGAAATGTATCACTTCAAACAAAAAGATCCTGCATGTAAAATTACATAATCTTAAACAAACAATTAGTAACAAAGATAGGTCTAATATATTCACTGTCACGAAAGCACAAATGCACTGTAAATTCTCTTGCATATTCCCCTTCCTACTTCAAGAAGGGTTGGGAAACACAAGCCTAAATCCATCAGATCGCTCCGCTGCTACGCAGTGAACTCCTACTCAAGATGATTAATTCTTGCTTTCTACGATTAAAATAAAGTAAATAAACAGAAGAGAAACTGAAAAATAATAAGGAAGCATAAAAAAGAAAGAGACAAGAAGAAACGAAAGACTCTTGTTTTGGACTCGCCCTGTTAAAGAAATAAGAACAAAAGATGCGGGGGATGAATGCATGCAAAAAAAGCTGAACTATGTGCGCCTTTCTGTCTCTCCATTGGAATACAAGTGTAAAAAGAAAAACAAGATAATAAAAAATCTTTCGGCATTTCTAAAACACAATATGTGGTTTCCTATGCGATGAGGATAAAGAAAAGCCTTCTAACATGCCTAGTTTATCAAGAAATCATAAATTTTCAAGAACAAGAGAGAAGTTGAAGGAGACTGATGCTGATGGTACGATTTTGTTGTTCATTATAACGTCCGGTGACGAGACGGTATATGTGGTTTACCGAATCAAATGTTTGGTTTCCGGCTGTATCCGGGAATAAATTTAAAATCGACATTAAAAAAAGAAAAAAAAAAGATGAAGACGATAAAGAAAAAAAGAGCACAGCATTGTTTTCACCTTCTCTTTGTGGCATGTTTAATAACTAACGGTTTCAATTTAAAAAGTCTAAAAGACAGGTAACATAATTCAATTTTAATGAACAGTTGTTATAGTGCAATTAAAAGTTAGAGCTAATTGAATTTCATTGTAATAACAAATGTGATTGTCAAGGGGATAAAAAAAAAGATGATTGCCGAGGAGAAATAAAGGGTGAACATTAAAAATATTTACTACAGTACACGAGTACTAATGAGTTTTTGGGTTTGAGGTGTTATGTTTGGTTTAATTTAACATCTACTGGTTTCTGGGAAAATTCCTATGTATATTTAACGATCTGAAGTTAAATAATGTTGTGAATACATTTGCTACAAAAAATGGTTTTACGTTCACTTTGATAATTTATCTTTTCATATAAACAGCTAGTCTATTTAGCAATATAACTTAGTAAGAAAAGAAATAATGATAAAAGTTATTTTTCTTTATTTAGATTTCGCTGTATTTAGAGGAGCTTTTTCTAATTATTTCAGCGGTTAAGTTCGTAGTTCAATAACATAACTGTTAAACTTGTGATTTATTTTTATAATTATAGTCACATATTTATTTATTGATGGAGTTTTAATTTAATTACGGTCTATTAGCCAGAAATGAATGTTGAACTATTTATATTATTTTAAGTGCAAGTGGGTTAATCGTCCGTAATGGAGCTGCACGTGATAGACAGACTAAAAAAAACATCCTTGAAAATTATTAAATCATGTAAAATCAGTAAATTGAGATACAGTTTTCAAACAAATAGCATTTGAAAGTACATTTTCTGCTATTCGCCGGTATAAAATTTAAAATTATGTGATATCTAGAAGTAATTAAATTTGCTAAAAAAAAAGGGGGGGGGGGGAATGGATTTCTAAACAGTCGCCATAATCGATATGATATCAGCATTACTCACGGACATGCTTTTGATTTATAACATAGATTATTTTATTTTATTTATTTATTTACGAAGTTTTAATTAGACAGAAACAAAAGGGTGCACTATTTATAGTGTTTTAAGTGCAAACGTATTAATATTACTTAATTGGGCGGCATGCGATAATGATAGGTCTTTAAAATATTTACACATGAAAATTATTTTTAAAACCATAAAATAAAAACAAATAATTGAGATACAGCATTTGAAAGTAATTTCCCCCCTTGTTCGACTGTGATTTAAAAATTGAAATTGCGCGGTGTTAGGAAGTAAAAATATTACAGTAAAACGAGATTTATTGGTAGATTCATTTTCATTGTCACTGTCAGTATGACATGAGCATTACTCACGCATATATGTTTTTAATTTAAGTATAATGTAGATTTTTAACGAAAGATTATCGGCAATAATGATTCAGACACATTTAACGACCCATGTTCTAAATCTTTCAGCATTTTGTTACTTCAATAAAAGTAATCCAAAACAATTTAATTCGCGATTTTATTATAATCTCTTATATTTTAAAATCAAATAAACGTTCTCTCTTCGTGTTCGCGAAACTATAAGAATTTCACAAGAACGTGAATAAAATACATAATTACAAATAATAAAAAGAGAAAAATAATAAATTAGGCAAAAAAGAAATTGAAATTGATGAATAAATGAAAATAACAAAACTAAAATTTAATATCTAAACTAACTGATAAAATATTATAAATATTTTTTTTTAGTACAAAAACTGTAGTTTTTAACATTATAAATAATATGTGCTTTTAGTTTACATTATTTAAAAAAGAAATTTTTATGAAATCTATCGAGAAAAAAAAATCAAATCAAAATTCTAGCTATTTACAAAACTAAGACTAAAGTTTTAACCTTGTTAATTTAAAAATGGGTAATATCTATGTTCCACAAATATAAGGAGAAATGAAAAATTTATGAATAACCTTTCATACACATCATTATCGCAGAAAATTTTAATTTCAATAAACTTCATAGTTTCAATACAAATTTATATTTGACATCGAAGACATTTAAATTTCTCACAAGAAAAGATGATTAAACATGAATGAGAAAATTCTCTTCTTTAAAGTCGGATGACGATACAAAAAGCAAGAATATTTTATGAGAAGCGATTCAAATTGTTTTTGAAAACAGACAAATTAACTTGCATCAAAAGTTATTTAAAAATCGCTTTCAAAACCAAAGAATTCAGTTGAATTTCTGTCGCATACTCAAAAGGGAATTCAATTTGGGGGAAAAGTCAATGAATTCGATAAACTGTTTCTTAAAAATATTTAAATAAAGCGTGATTGCAGGCGAAATCTCAAAAATACCGTAATATCATCTAGTCCATTTTCTTTACATTATTGCTTTTTGGTTTTTTTCTTTTCTTTTGTATTTCTGAGAAAGTTAATACCACATTGGCGGTTGTGCCTTGTTATTTCTAAAATTTGCACAATGAAATTTGCCAAGCGTCACCAGGGATATTAAAACACAACTCGTTATGCTGCGGCATTAAATATTGATTAATAATGCATAAAGTTAAATACTCGCTGACACATGCTGTCATGCGAAAGGCGATGCCATCGTCTCAAGGTGCTTAAATTACTCCGTTCTTTTTTCTTTTACTGGGCATTTGTTGCAGCAAGTCTTGGATCTTTTGTTTTGTGAAATTTCAAAACAACAGACAGCACAGTGTTTTTGGTGGGGAGGGGAAAAAAAGTCATGACGTTTGACATACTGAGACATTCTCCTTTCGTGGCGTTGTAAAAGGTGTTTTAACATAAATTTAATTAGTTAAATCATATCATAAACAGTATTTTTTTTTTTTTTTTTAAGTATGGTTTAAAAATTCGAGGGATTAACAAGGGATTTAGGTGGAATAGAGCTGATAACGTGACTTTTAAATCTTTTTTTTTTTTTTTTTTTAATAAATGTGTGAATGAATTCGTTAGATTTGCAGATTTTAAATTAAATTGTTCTCTTTTTCTGTTAACAAGCACTTGCATAGGGGCTAATTCTGACTTTTTTTGTATGCCACGTCTTTTTAATGGAAAAAAGTTGCCTTATTGAATAACAAAAACTCCGCGATTAAATAAGATCAAGAATTCTTTTCGGAGATAGCGGCATTCTAAAAACATGAGGATTGATCTGCGAATTTGTTTCAGAAAGTCTTGGACCTTTCGTTTTGTGAAATTTCAAAACAACAGACAGCATAGTTTTTTTTTTTTTGGTGGAGAGGGGGGGGGGGGGGGAGTCATGACGTTTGACATACTGAGGCATTCTCCTTTTGTGGCGTTGTAAAACGTGTTTTAACATAAATTTAATTAGTTAAATCATATCATAAAAAGTAGATTTTTTTTTTTTTCACGGGGTCTAGAAACTCATGGGATTAACAAGGGATTTAGATGGAACAGAAATTATAATGTGACTCTATTTTTTTTTTTTTTTTTTTCCAAATAAATGCGTGTAAGGGATTAAAAATATATGAAATTTACAAATGTTTCAATAAATGAATTTGTTAGCTTTGCAGATTTTAAACGAAATCATTCTCTTTTTCTATTACTGGATATTTGAAAATAGGTGCTAACTCTTACATTTTTTGTATATCACTTCTTTTAAGGCTGTTCTCAAATCCAAAAGGGCGACTTTCTGACATAAATTCAGAAATGCATGAAAATAGCAAGTGTTCTTCTTCAGAATCTGTGTCATCAAGCTGTTTTTTTTTCCGTTTTTTGGCAAACGCAATAGATCTTTCAGAAAATAGTGTCAAAGTAAGCGTTTTGAACTGAATTTCCGTGTGAAGGAAGAATAGGCACTCAAGAAAGGTTGAAAAAAGAGTTTGTCACGTGATCAAAATCGCTTATAACTCAATAGGTAATTTATTGATCAGAAAATGGAAAAAATAGTTCGATCCCAAATCGTTTCCTTTGTCAGGCTTTTCAATTTTATATCATTCCGTTAAAAAATAAATTTGTGAATGTGTCGAAACGTTTTGCGCTTATTGAGCAAGAGCATTTAAGAACAGCCTTAAAAGCAAAACGGAAACGTTACTGTCAAAAGTCTTTTACCTTACGGAATTAGTTTTCTGCATCAAAACAAAATTTCAAGGAAAATAAAACGAAACAAACTGTTGTTACTTCGGCATAAAAATAGGTGCTTATTTTGTCATTTTTAGCTTTAAAAAATTACCATAGTAGCCTCAGATAGAAAATAATTGCTTTTATTCGCCTTTTAGTTGGCTGTGGCAACCCTGTATATAAATAGAAAATAATTATTCTGAATTAATATTTCAAACTGCCCAAGAGCCTAACAAAAAAGCAATGTATGAAAAAATTAGGATTGCTAACCTAATTCATGTTACTTTGCTGGGAAATTAGTCCTGAGTTAAAACAAACATCGTTTTATCTTGTTATTAAAAGAAAAGCTCCGAGCAATATTGCCTCTGATTACAGACAAAATTCAATTTGGCTTTATGATAATAGTGAAATCATAACCATCGTTCGAAAAGCAAACAATCAAACAAAGAAAAAAAGAAGATAATGATAACGAGTTAGGCTTCCCTTAAAACTAAACTAAAACATTCTTAACTCAATCGCAGCATTTCACTGCATGTCTTGGAAAAAGTAAAAAAAATGCTCAATTCGCAAAGCTTGCGCTGGAGAGAAATACGCCAGTGTCGTCCAAACGTCTCTTCTTCAGAACAAAAATTGAATTTTTACCTGTCATCAGAGTTATCTATGTTTGAGTGGCAACTGCAATTTTGCATAATGAGATTCGCTTTCGGGCAATGGCGGCCCTGAAGATGCTGGGGGAAGTAGTTAAGTTCCGATGACATTTCCCCTGCCAGCGTTTAATAAATATTATAGTTTATCTGAAATTCCTCTTCACTGAAATTCATTTATAGAACAGGCAACAGCGTGTATGGAATATTGAGAGGGAGAAAGAAAATGGCGTTCAAATAAGTTTGCGGTGGTGTACAGGTTTTTAATGAACGGATATCACATCGATATTTTGGAGGGGAAAACTTGATTTTTAAGAAAACGAAATTAAAATGCTCTTATAAATTTGTTCTGAAGGTTATTAATCTTAAAATTTCCTTGTATATTATGCTCTCTTTAAAAGAGGCGCTACATAATTTATTTGTATTAAAAAGTAGAAATAAAAATATAGTTAGAAATACAGGAATTAAAGGCGCGTCTTGTTTAGGTGGTGTTAGCTCTCATAAATCTTCTTACACGTGATATTCTGGTGTAAGAAATTGATGATTAATACATTTTTTTTTATTTATTTAACAAAATTTTGTTTATATTTATTTTATATTTATTTATTTTTATTAAAATTTGTCATATAAGTTTCATATGTACATCTAACTTAAACAAAACTGGTGTAATGGGTACACTAATTAAAATTTAGATATTTTTATTTAAATATTATGATGAAGTATAATTCAAAGAATAATTAATATTCAGTACCAATAGTACAATTTTCCCACCAATATTCTTCTTCTTCTTTTAAGTATTAAATTTAGTTAAAAGTTTAGTTTATTACTAAAGGACTATTAAATAAATTGGCGGTAATGTAATGCTGTTAATAATTCCTAACCAAACTCCTATAATTACAATTTAATTAATTTTCCAATTACTTTTCAGCAGTGAAATTACTGAATATTAAAGACGCGAGTTATCACTAAGCTATCTAAGCGTAAGCCAACAGAGTGAAAAATGTCCAAGCCTGGAATCGAACCGGGCGCTTTTTCAGGAAAGCTCACGTTTTCAGCACCAGCCTTGGCGAGTTGGCGAAAGCGAGAACGTTCAGCCAGCTCTAACGCCAAACGTCGTCTTGTGTTTCGTTTTGAACCGAAATGGCGAAAGACAAACTAGCGTATTTTAGAATAAGTCCTACCTAAATTAAAGAAATATTTTCAATTATGTGTTCTAAATGAAAAGAAATCTTTTCAAAAGAAATTGTATTACAAACTCTTATAGTGTGTTTTATCAAAGGTCTTTATCACGTTTGATGATATAGACTAAAATTTTGATTATTTAATTCCCTCAAACATCTACATTTTCATTCAATTGAGTATTATTAATTACATACCTGTTAAACAAAAACTCGTTACCTTCATAAATCTAGATATTTGATTATATATAAAGATGAATTTATGGGGATGATGAATTAATGCAGTTTCAGTGCATTTTGAAGTATATAAACACAGATTTTAAAAAATACCTGTGGCAGAAAATTACTATATTTTCTGCCATGAACTTATGTAATTAATTTAATACCAAATCATTCTGCAGAAACAGCCCCCAAAGTCGAGTGAAAATAGGCCAAACCAGAGGGGGAAACAACCCCCCTATTACACCCCCAACCAGGATGTTTAGAAATTGCCTTTTTAATGCGAGATGAAATTCTTAAGAGCAGGTGGGGGAGAAGGAATATTGAATGACTATCTTTTGTTACTTCAAAGTAACAAATAAAATCACTAGAGAAATTTTCAAACTGTGTATGATAGTGAGGGCTGTAGATTTAAATAGTTAAATTTATCGATTAACAAATAGAAAAAAAAAAAAAAACCAAAAAATTAAACTTTTGTGGGAATGAAACAAAAATAAGCTTTTCTTTTTTTTTCGGGGGGGGGGGGGGGTAGAATTTGAATATTTGGTCCTTTACTTATAGTTACTTCAAAGTAATAAATAGAACAGAATTTTTTTTTTATGTAAAGAATTGCGTGTGCACAACAGGTTAATCTTGATTTTTTTTTTCTTACCTTTCATTCTATTTCTTTCCTTTTCTTTTTTTATGGTAAATTATTTATTTGTCATTTGAAAATCAACAGATAGAGCAAAACAATAAACTTTATGCGCTGTTATGGATAAGCGAGGGGATAGTTAAAATTTCAGACACAGTTTTAACTGATCTTTTCTGCAAGGCAACAATGAATTTTAAATGGTCAAAAAATAGCATACTTTATTCTCTGCTTTATAGTGTTTTACATTTGCGGAAAAACAAATAAAAAAAAAAAAAAAAAAGAAAGAAACTCTTTGCTCTCAGCAAAAAATGGGGGCTGCTGTTCGCTACGCGTATGACGTCACGAACAAGAAAGGGTGCGTAGTGTTGAATTAATCTCCGCGCCACTGTTACTCTGGCGATAAGGTGCTCAAAACGTGAGCCTTCTTGAAAAAGCAACCCGGGGTCCTGGAATAGCGCTCCAGTGCTCTACCACTAAGCCATGAGGACGATGCCCAGCTTGGCATCTCTCACTCACAAAAGTTGGTAAGACTGCTACCGCGGTTATTAGATGTAAAAGTCTTCATGAGCACACAACGTCTTTAATATACTCCTATAATTAATAAGCCAGTATTATTTAAAGCAACGAGTAAGTATTAAAATTAGTGTAAATCTAACTTAAACAAAATTGGTGTAATGAGTATATTGATTAAAATTTACATAAATAATACCATGAAGTGTAATTTAAAGAATAATTAATATTTAGTACCAGCAATACAACTTTTCCAACAGTATTATTCTTTTTTTTTTTTTTAAGTATTATATTTAGTTAAAAGTTCCGTTTTAGCGCTGTTAAATAAACAAGGGTAATGTAATGCTGTTAATGATTCCAAACCAAAATCCTGTATAACTAAGCCAGTATTCTTTAAAGCAGCAAGTAAGCATTGAAATTAGTTAAAATCTGTATTGCTAACATTCTATTAAACAGCCATGAAAAAATACTAAAACTATATTATTGTAGCTCGAATTTTCACATTAAGATCACAATGAGGTAGAATTAATAAGTACTTCTTAGTAAATTCTCAATTATTAAATACTTCCTTAGTAAATGTACAATTAACAAGTACCACTAAGCTAGTACTTATTAAAGTGCTACTAAATTAGTACGTGGTACTTACCAAGAATAGGGGCCTTGGTGGAAAGAGAGAAGGCATTGGCGAGAGAAGAAAATTTGGCAGCAGATTTTCTAGCAACCTATTCGCTGTTTCGTATACACAAGCTATTTTTTTTTTATCAAAATTTATACAATTTATTTAATATAAAGAAGCCATTTATCTATTTTTATATACAAATCACTGTAATTTGTATTTAAACAACAATGATAATACATATGTAAATAAAACGTTTATATTTTAATAAATGCTTATGTAAACAAACAAAAAAGTTTATCAGGTTTGTGTTTATACAATTTGGCAACAAATCTGAATTTCTAAAACCTGAATTGCGGCAAGCTTTTTAAAAAAACGCCAAGGCCCCTATACTGGAAAATGACCCTTATTAATTTTAAATAAGTGCTACATTTTTAGGCGTTTTACTTTATCAATTTTACAAGCAAGTAAAGCACACGCCGAATATAAAGAAAAATGAACTATTTAGTAAATTTTAAGTAATGATAATGTAACTAATGCAATATTACATTTCTACCGGAATCAAAGAGAAAGTTATTGCTGAAGATTAATTTACTGCTGCCAGTTATATAAAAATAATGTATAATGAAGCATTAAAACAGAAGCTATCGCGACAACTATCCGTCTTTACAGGTTTTGCTTGGGTGCATTTCAATATTCTGCACACCGTATTCGAGAGGAAGGGAACTTAGAAATATATTTAAATGTGAGTAATACAATGTTAAATGTCTACCGTTTCACAGTCATGTGTTCCGTTAGAATCGAAACCTATGCAGCACAATGAGTCGTCTGGTCTATCAATGTATGTTTACTCACCCCACCATTGAGTCGCCCACCTAATCACAAGTTAGGCGCAAAAGCTATCTGTCCAGGGTTATCCGGATCGGGGAAGATGCTGAGCCGATAAATTCTGATAAGATCTTGCGGTGCGGGGAGCCATCTGTTAGGATATGGCAAGCTGCGGACTCTTCCTAATTTTTCCGGTAACACCTGAATAAAAGTTACGCTGTAAGATCAGATCTATTTTAATTTATTTTATTATTTTTAAAAGTGTGATCTCTTCCTAATTGTTTGTTATTGTTTTCTTAGATGTTCTCGTCTAAGCTATTCTCTCTTTGAATCGCATTTAAAATGCATAGAAGAAGTTCAACAAGTTGCAAGTTTAAATTTAGAAAGAATGATGTGGATGATAGATGATGATTTTTCTATCATTCACATTTAATATTGTCTAATATCTTATTTGTCTTAATATCTACTCTAGTTAGTAACAGGTTACATTTGGAATTTTGTTCTACTCATTTTTCAGGTACGATTGCTACGCCGAAATATTTTCAGATTTTCTGCCGTATCCCTTCCAAAAACCAACTACAGTAGAAAATCACGGAACAATTTTTGAATTACTTTTTCCAAATATAGAAACAGATCAACAAGTCCACGAATATAACTTTAAATTAGAAAAGTGCGACGTGAATGATAGATTTGATGATTTTTTTTTTTTTTTTTTTAATCATTCACATTTAATTCTTAAGGCTCCTGTCCCTGCCGGCGAAGACACTCACGAGCTAATGCTAATTCTATGGGGAGGGATTTTTCTAATATCTCGTTTGCATTTCGACATTTTAATTTTTTTTTTTTTTTTTTTTGTATTGGATAACCGAGGTCCATCTCTACACCGTACTTTTTTTACTTTTTCGATTTTGGTCGCAGATATTTTTTATAAAGTTACTTTCACTTTCAGAACCTAAAAAAAATATCTGCGACCAAAATCGAAAAAGTAAAAAAGGTGCGATGTAGAGAAGGACCTCGGCTATCCAATGCAAAAAAAATTGTTTAAAAATGTCGAAATGCAAACGAGATATTAGAGAAATCCCTCCCATAGGATTAGCATTAGCTAGTGAGTGTCTTCGCCGGCAGGGACAGGAGCTTTAACGGACGGTAGTTCTAAATACACGATTTTATTTTAATATTCTATTTGCACCGCTATATTTTAAAAGTAATTTTTTTAGTAAATTTCTCTTGCACATCTTGTCTACATACAAGTAAAAGTGTTTCTTAAAAAAAAAGGGGTGCCAATGCTGTTCATATGGCGGTATTGGTCCGTTAAGGGTTAATATCTCTAGTATATTATCTGCTTCAGTAAATCACGCTGAATAGTAATATGTCACGTTTGGAAATTCGTTCTACTCTTTTTTCAGTTACAATTGCTGTGTCGAAATATTCTGATTTTCTGTTTTTTCCTTTCCAGCAATCGACAATAGTAGAAAATTCCGAAACAATATTTGAATTACATTTTCTAAACATAGAAAAGGATCAACAAATCCATTGATGTCACTTTAAATTTGAAAAGTGAGACGTGAATGACAGATTTGATGATTTTTCTATCATACACATTTAACTTCTCTAATACCTTATCTGTATCTGTATACTATACTGGCTAGAAACATATCCAATTGGGAGTTTTGCTTTGTTCCTTTCTTTTTTCCAGGTACGATTGTTGCACCGAGATATGTTCAAAATTTCATGTATTCTTGGCAACAACCAACTACAGCGCAAATTTCCAAAACAATCATTAAATTACTTTTATCAAAACAGCAGCCCGACAAGTTCACTGATGCAACTTTAAATTTGGAAGACAAGAGAGGGGATGATAGATTCAATGTTTTTCTGTCATTCAGATTTAATATTTCTTGTGTGTCTCTGCAAACCATGCTGGTTAACAATGTGTCCTCATTTAAAATTTTGTACTTTTTATTTCATGTATAGATGTTTTACTGAAACATCCACTGTCAGGTTTCTGACGCTAGTGAGCAGGTAACTAAATAAGATTACTGTTATCTGATATTATCTTTTACTTGTCTATTGTATTTCACATGCATCACTTACTGCGTACGCTGGTTTAACCCTTTGAGCTCTGATGGGGGAATTTCTTCCCACTTAATTTTAATCTCCAAATGTCCCAATGGCACCGGAATATTCAACCAAATTTATTTGAAAATAGATCAATGCATTTTTTCGTGTATATTATAAACTGAATCTTTTGTTTACAAAATACTGGTGCCAATGTGACATTTGGTCATTTTGAAGAAATTCACTCCCAGAGCTCAAAGGGTTAAGATAATATTTTTCCTTATCTGGAAGCTGATCTTAGATATTATAGTTAGATCCCATTATATGAATAATCCCCGTTGTATTAATGAATTGTAGTTTCTATTGCTATTAAAGAACGTAAGGTCCAAATAAGAGAAGCAAAGAAACTCCCTATCTGGTAGATAGTGAATGCCATGGGAAGGGAGAAGTTTTAGATAAGAGATGGGGGTCTCAGTTGGAAGAGAAACATCATAGGCTGTTTTTTGGAGAGGAGTCGCTGAGAAAGAAGGAGTAGTTCTGGAGTAGACCTCAACGTAGTAGGTTGGTGTTTCCTGGGTAGAATTTCCGGGAAAGACTTTGAGTCTCTGGCGGAGATAATCGGCACAACTTGGAGGTCAAGGGTGATCATCCGATAAAAATTCATGAGATACCTTTAGGCTGAGTGGGAAATAGAGTATTTTAATAAGTTAACCCAGTGCGCAGAAAGCACTTACTATGTGTAACTTAGTATCGGGCCGGATCATCTATATCCGAACAACATGAAATTTGCTGAGGTGATTTTTGAAGAGATGTATAAGAGGCCGTGTGATTTCATTTTTCACTCAATTAGAATTTGATTTTTAAACAATTATTTTCCCAGTATGACCATTTTTTTCATTTCCAGATCTCCCGCTTCGGAAAATTCGGTTCAAAACGCCCACTTCGACAGAATTTTTTGCAATATTTTCTGCATTTATCAAAAAATCGACAAGCACGGCACATTATGTAGTTTCTAAATAAGAGAATTTGCCATGTTTGATGCGTTTGAGAGCAAAAATGAATTTAAAAATAAATCAGAAAACAAGCAGTTTGGATTGGAATGCACCCTTAAATGTAAACAATGTTTTATTTATATGTAAATAATTTGTTCGTTAATTTTAATTGAATAAGTTTAGCATTCTTTTTTATAATCCTTCTCACATCGTGCCCGATACCACTTACATATATCGGGGGTGGCAGCATATCAAAGAACATTTTTTCGAAGTTTGTGCGAGTGGTGATCGTAGGTCTAGAGAAATTCATCAGAGTGTGGACTAAGAAGGAGTGCAACATCCACTATTCAAAATTTCTGCTGTATTCAGGCCAAAAAACAACAGATAACGGTCAGAAACAATCTCTTATTACATTCACCAAGTATCGAAGCAGTTCAAAAAGCCCACTGATGTAATTTTGAGTGTAGAAGATATTAAGTAAATACTAGATTCGATACCTTTTCTATTATTCACATTTAATATTTCTTGTTTTTCTCAACAAATCAAGTTGACTGGAAACGCATCCCATTTTGAATTTAGTTCTATCTTTGTCCAGGCACAATTATCTTATAGAAATATTCTTTATTGAGGATTTCTGGTTGAACTTATGCCAACAGTCAAGTAACAGAAAATTAAGGAGGCTGGTCACTCAGCTTTGGAATGTTAAGTCAATGGACTTTTGGTGCGTTCTAATATTTTAAATATCTTTCTCGGGAAATTCCTATTTTTAACATCTTTTCTGTACGTACTCTTCTTAAAGGATGTCTCTTTTTTTTCTTAGTTTTCAAAATATTTCTAAAATCTTTGCTGAATTTAATATTTTATGTGTTAAAAGCGGGCGAACTGTAAGTAAGATTTGAACACTTCATATAGAATTAAGTCTGTACTTTAGCCTATACTTTATACACTGATGGACAAAACTTAAGGACCAAGAAGAAATGCACACGTGAATGAGAACTAGGTGAGATTCTGGGTCAAGAAGAAAACAATAGTATTAACAGAATGTTACACAGGATTTAATATAAGAAAAAATTGTTGAAAGGATGCATACAGTATATTGCCAGAGGTTGTTTTTCTGAAACGTGAATATTGTCCGAAAACATGACTGCACAAAGAAAGCAACACTCACAATTAACAATCGTCAGTGCCATATCAATAAGGGATGTGGCCACCGTGTAATGCGAGACAACTTTCAACAACACGGCATGGCCTACTCAGACCAACATGATACAGTAGCTGTTGAGGCAAGTTGCCCCATTCCTCTTTCACCGCACCAATGAGGATTTCCTTGTTTGTGGGAGAAATTTGTCGAGCAACAATACGTCTCCACAAGGTATCCCATACATTTTCAATGGGATTCGATTCAGGTTAGGGGAACGTGCTGACCAGTCTATGCGATGGATATCTTCGGCTTCGATTCAATCTTGTACAGACTGTGTGCGATGACAAGGTGTGTTATCGTCCATAAACGAAACTTTTCGCCGACAGCACCTCGATAAAGTCGATGTGGAAGCAGTTTCAATGTACAGTGTATCGGTCATGGACCCTTGGTCAAGCACATAGAGATCCATGCGGCCACTGAACACGATGCGTGCCCATACCATGATACCTGAAGTCGCATACCGATCTCTTTCTAGAATATTTTCGCGACATTAAGCACTACCAACTTCGCGCCATATCACTTTATGTCTACAATCAGACGATAGAATGAATCTACTCTCATCTAAGAAGAGCACGGTAGACCAGTCGTCATCAGTCCAATTGCGATGCATACGCACCACTGTAAACGGGCGCTACGCTGGCGTCTCGAGAGTGAGACACACACAACAGGTCTTCGGGCGTATAGTCCACCCTTTTGCAAACGTCTTGCATCAGCTTTCCGCGATGTTTTAGTTCCTGTGGCAGCACAAAGTTGATTTGCTAATTGACCTGCTGTGCTGCGTCGGTTCCTTTTTGCCAAAATAACAATGTAGAGATCTTCTTGCGACGTTGTACTGCTAGGACGACCTCCTCCCGTGCGCCTAGTACATATTTCACTCTTTTGGAATGCCGCCCATAGCCTAGAAACAATACTGTGCGCGATGTTAAATTCACGGGCAATATCTGTCATTTTGCGTCCTTCTTCCAACTTCCCGATTATTCTACCACGAGTAATAGCATCTAAATGATGCCTCGAAGACATGTTCAAGCTTCACTCCATCTCTCTTGACTTTTACATCTAATGATAACTCATAGCACCCGCCGATTGCTTAAAATATCTTCTCTGCTGTCACGTGATCGGCAAAAGCGGAAATACAAAATCTGCATAAGTTTCGCAAAACAGAATACATCCCGCATTCATGCAAATTTACACGTGCTGCTGCGGACCTATTTTTAACTGCAATCGTTGAATATAACAGTGGTCCTTAAGTTTTGTCCATCAGTGTATTTTGAGAACTAAGAAGAAAAAAACATCTTTTAAGAAGTGTACACAAAAAATAGAAGTTAAAAATATTAATTTTCACGAGGAGATATTTTTGATATACGAATGCATCAAATGCCCACAGAGATTACATTAGTGAGGGGAAATCGGAAGCTGAGTGACCAGCCACCTTAAGAAACAATCTTTCAGTTACATTCACCAAGTACCGAAGCAGTTCTCCAAAGCCACTGATGCAATTGATAGAAGATATAAGTGAATGATAGATTCACTTTATCTCATCATTTTTGTTAACAAACCATGCTGGATAGAAACATGTCCCATATAGAATTTATTCTAACTTTTTCAAGATTAATTTTACTGAAATATTGATCATTCAGAATTTGCTATATTCATACCAACAACTCACTCATAGAAAGTTCGGAAGCAATTTCTGAATTACATTTAAAAATATCGAAGCAGTTTAATAAGTTTACTTGTGTAACTTTGGAAAATACCATGTGAACAATAGATTCAATTTCTTTGTCTATAAATACTAACCAGGTTTTATTGTCTGTCCTAGCAAAAGATGTTAGAAACGTGTACCTATAATTTAAAATTTTGTTTTACATTTTTGCATGCGTACAATAGTTTTACTGAAAATCTACAGGGTGCGGAGAAAGTATTGATAGTAAAATCAATCTCTACTACAACGCCATAGATACAATTATTTCAATAATTTTTATTGAGTAAGATTAACAACTAAGTATCAATTGATACTCTATCATTCATTTTCGATTTGGTCTTCTTTTGCCTTGATACACTCGCGGAGAATGTGCGGGAAGGCATCTACGGTGCGCCGCAAGTAGTCCGCATCGAGACCGTTCCATTTACGCGTCAGAGCAGCTTTTAATGAAGTGATATCTTTGTGAGGATTAGCACAGACTCTTGCTTTCAACACTCCCATACTGAGTAATCAAGTGGATTAAAATCCAGAGTATTCGGAGACTAGTCTTGAGATGAAATGAAATCACGAAGATTTGCTTGGCACCACCGTTGCGTTTGACAAGACTTATAGGCTGGTACTGAATCTTGTTGGAACACATGTGGATTGTTTCCAAAATGAGAATTTAGCAAATGGAAGGACATCCTTTAGAACATCGTTGAGATAATTGATCTGATTAATCTTGACACCAGCATCATCAAAGACCAAAGGGGATTTCCCATTGCTTGTGATGCAGCCAAAAACCATCAAGCTGGCTAGATGAGCTTTTCTGGCTACTATGCCACCACTTGAATTAGCAGTTTTACTGTTTTTGGCTAATATGCAGTCATTCTGATGGTTAACAGCTTATTCAATAGTGAACAGTTTTTCGGCACAGAAGACGAAATGCAAACAATAACCCCAAAATACTTACTTATAATGCAATATTTAGATTATAGAGAGCAAATATACACCAAAAGAAAAATAATTCTACAACATTTAAAAGACACACACAAACACTAAGAAAAAATTATGAATACTTTTTCCGCACCCTGTATAGAAAGTCCAGAAACTATCTTTGAAATACTCACAAAATATGGTAGAGGTTCAACAAGTTCACTGATCAAGGTTACCACAGGCATCAATGAATTTTTTATTATTATTTTGTGTACCACGATCAGCGTTGCCAAAACTGCCGAATTTTTTTTATCCAGAAATTCTAGATTCAGACTAGGAATTTTGAAAAGTAATTCTTTTATTTCTGGTGCGAATTCGAAATTTCTGAAAAAGAAACCATTAGATTTAGAATACTGACCACGACTGTCATGTTGAAATTTTCGTGGTAAATTTTTAGTGGAAATCCACCACGAAGATTATTCTTTACAAATAGTGTTAGATAATAGTAAAATATAATATTCTGTGGTAACCATGACTAGTGTAACTTTGAATTTAAAACATAGCAAATGAATGACAGATTCAGACCTCCCCATCATTTTTACTTAATAGTTCTTGTCTATCTTAACAAACCATGTTAGTTTGAAACGTGTCACATTTAGAATTTTGTTCTTCTTTTTTCAGGTACATTGTTTTATATAAATATCTTCCACTGAGAATTTTTCTTGTATTTTCTCCTTAGATTAATTTAGAGGTTTTCTTTGAGATTATTATTTTTGAATTAGTTAAAAAATATCAAAGCAAAATATAAGTTTACTTGTGTAACTTTGGAAAATTCCATATGAACAATAGATTCGATTTCTTCCATTATAAATTTTATCCAAATTTTATTGCTTATCCCAAAAAATATTAGTTGGAAACGTGTACCAGTACCTATAGTTTACTGGTGTAAATTTGAATTTAACAGATACCAAATGAATGACAGATTCAAACCTCCCTATAATTCTTGTCTATCTTCGCAAACCATGTTAGTTTGAAACGTGTCTCATTTAGAATTTTGTTCTTCTTTTCAGGTACAATTGTTTTATAAAAATATCTTCCACTGAGAATTTTTCTTGTATTTTCTCTGGAGATTAAGTTAGAGGTTTTCTTTGAGATTATTATTTTTGAATTAATTAAAAAATATCGAAGCAGTTCAATAAGTTTACTTGTGTAACTTTGGAAAATACGATATGAACAATAGATTCGATTTCTTCGATTATAAATTTTATCCAAATTTTATTGTCTATCCCAAAAAATGTTAGTTGAAAACGTATACCAGTACCTATAGTTTGCTGGTGTAAATAGATTCAGACCTCCTTATAATTCTTACTTAATAATTCTTGTCTATCTTCGCAAACCATGTTAATTTGAAAAGTGTTTCATTTAGAACTTTGTTCTTCTTTCTTTTCAGGTACAATTGTTTTATAAGAGTATCTTCCACTGAGAATTTTTCTTGTATTTTCTATGGAGATTAAGTTAGAGGTTTTCTTTGAGATTATTATTTTTGAATTAATTAAAAAATATCGAAGCAGTTCAATAAGTTTACTTGTGCAACTTTGGAAAATACCATATGAACAATAGATTCGATTTCTTCGATTATAAATTTTATTGCCTGTCCCAAAAAATGTTAGTTGGAAACGTGTACACTGTAAAAAAAACCATTGTAGATTTGCCAGCACAAACTGCTGGCGTTCGAATTGCCAGCACATTGTGCTGTTCATTTTACGCAACTACTGTATTTTTCATGTTTATATAGTCAAGAAACCAAAGAAAGCTACAGCACATTTGACTGTGATCGAGTTTGAGCGCGAGATGAACAATACTTTGTACTGTAAAAATGTCTTTTTTCTTTTTTTTTTTTTTTTTTTTTCTCTTCAGTGTACCAGTACCTATAGTTTACTGGTGTAAATTTGGATTTAAAAGATACAAAATGAATGACAGATTCAGACCTCGCTATAATTCTTGTCTATCTTCACAAACCATGTTAGTTTGAAACGTGTCCCATTTAGAATTTTGTTCTTTTTTTTTTTTTTTCAGGTACAATTGTTTTATAAAAGTATCTTCCACTGAGAAAATTTCTTGTATTTTCTCTGGAGATTAATTTAGAGGTTTTCTTTATCTGAAAACTAAATAAGTGTTTTTGAAGATTATAAAAAAAAAAAAAAAAAAAAAGGACTAACTCCCCCCTTCATCCATCTGCACCGCCGCAATCGACTCATCCATAAAAGTTTCGAACGATTTAAGAAGGCGAAAAGGGGGAACTGCGAATTATCGATCAACCCTCTTCCCCCCCTGGCACACCGACAGAAAAATCCGAATCTAACTCTTCTGAAAAACGTCTTTCGCATTTTGCCGCTGTATAAGGTGAAAGGCATAGAAACAATAAAGTAAAAAAACTAAAACCCAACTACGACAAAAAACTACGCTGAAAAAGTATAAAAGTACCCCATGAATACAGGTAAAGTCACAAGCAAATGCTAGTAATATATAGATATATTCAAAATGTACAAGTAAAGCGCTTTTGAATGATACCAAACACGGCATATTTATCTTAACTTTATTTTTTGACGTATGACGCTTCCAGTATTTGGTAGTAGTGACGCACATATCCGTCGATGGCAGCAAATGGGTAATGGACCGATTAGTGGATGAGGTCGTTAGTGTAATGTGTAAATGTGTAATGTAGATTGAAGGTTTCATGTATTAAGATGACCTAGGAAGATTTCTTAATCTATCTAATTCTGCTAACGATTGACTGTCATGTGGATTTTTAAGCAACTTATTATGATCCAAGGCACTTATAAACAAACCCTCTATGGTTTTGAAGTGAAGCGCTTTAAAATGATACCAAACACGGCATATCTAGCTTAACTTTATTTTTTTACTCTGTATATTTTGTCCGCTAGAAGGCGCCACATTGAATTTGGTGAAAATCTATATAGCCTATAACCAGCGGACAATTAAGACGCTTCTAATGATATGTCATTTGTCGAATTCTGATTAGTGGTTTAGAAGTTACGAGGGAACAGATGAACATACATACATACATACATACATACATACATACATACATACATACATAGCCTGTCAAAATCATAACCCTCCTTTGGCTTTGCCGTAGTCGGGTAAAAAGCGCATACGTGCGCCTATAAATCGGAAAAGAGGGTGGTGAGAGAGCGGTGGTGGTGGTGGTGGTGAAATAAAAATCGGCCAAGATCGTCGCGTTCCCAACAAAACACTAAATCAATAATTCGATTTCGTTTCGGCGTCATTAAATCAGTGGAAGAAAGAAATTGGGCTTTCTGTCCTCTCTGACTGAATTTTTCGCGGCAATATACTTTTCGGGTTGTTTATTCTCATAGAGTACCTCCCCATTGCTTTGGCGAAGTCTCATATAGAATTACAAGCAGCTTTAACTTCTTTCGCTTTATTATTATTTTTTTACAAACGGTTTTGAGAATTGGGCCGGTTAAAAAGGCATAAAAGGATTTCGGAATTTGTTCCTCAGTTATCCTTTACTGCGTGCCAATTTCAAAGAAGTATAAGAAGGAAGGACTTCTTTTTATTTGGATTTGGCAAGCATGAAGTGGAAGGGGGTGGGGGGAGGAATGGCTAAATGAATTCGATTCGCACATCTTTTGAGGTTTTTGTTTATTTCATAAGTGGTTATCGCTGTAAAGTTTAAAATCAAATATTGAAATAAAAAGCAAATAAACGAAGAAAGTAATGCAGCCTGTTTGCGGTTTATAAAATGCAATTTGTTTTAGATTCGGAAAATCATTATTACTTATTACGAATTTTTCATCCACTTTGTATATCAAAATAAAGTGAAAATAAAGTGCCGCATTTCGGGATAAAATGGCATCCTTACTTACCGTTTATTATTGGTTGATCCAAATTAGAAAAAATTATCTAACTGAATTCCCTTTAAAAATATGTAAAAGTTAGTTTGATTTAGAAGCTGTTTTGCCTTCTATTTATATTATAAATTTACTTTTAATAAAACACCGCTTTGTAACCATTAGACTATAATAATATAGGAAATTTTAAACAGAGGATTTGCTGTTTATAAATTTTATCTCTGAGAAAAGAACAACACAAATTGTAAATTCTAAACACTGTTTCAAATTTTAAAAATGTATGCCTTTCAGTTCAAATTATGTAAGAGAAAATATTTATTAAATATGAATACATATTTAATAAATATATTGCATACATAATAACAGTAAAGTAAAATCTGTGGGGTTTTTTTTTTTTTTTTTTTTTTTGCTTAAAATTGCGCATTTTAAAAAGGTAATGTGACCCTTTCAAATTAACAAGAAACCGAAAGTGTTATTTAAACAATATCAAGGGACTTTTCTTAAATTCTACATAATGCTAAAGATGAAGCATAAGCATTATCGCCTAATGTTTTTCAAAATTATAGTACAGGGAAATAGTTCATTTTTGCAGCATTTAAGAACACTGAATTATTATGAAAAAAGGCCTCTGCATAAAATTTTTACAAATGTAACAATTCGATTTTATATACTTCATAAATCTTTCTTGGAGTATATTTTAGAAAATAAAATAATTTAATATTATAAGGAAACACAGGTTTATATCAAAGCAAAAAAGAATTTCAATATAAAAATTTAGTGCTATAAAAATTGAGTTTTGATAACGTAAATGTGTATACTTATAAAAATTTAAATCAAAGAAACATGATTTTAAAATATTGTAGTAATATTAAAAAATGCAAGAAATGTCTTTTCACAGCGGAAAATTTTTTAAATGTTCTGCATTTATTCTCAGAATTAGAAAATTCGTATTTAAAAAAAGTTTTTGCACAAAAGTGATACAAAGTACACTGGCCTCCAAAAGTTAAGGTACAGGTACTGGATCCTTTTGATTGCACACGTTTTGTCGAATATCTACAAAAATTATTGGTGAATTGTTCTTGAACTTCTGGGATGAAAAGAACATGTTTGATTTCATATTTCTTGGTGAAGATTTAGTCGGGCTGACAATTAGGGGGCTAATAATAAATTTAATAATAAAATAATATTTGCGATCACCTATGTAACAGAAAAGGCTGGAAATGGTTTGTTACTGTGGTAAATGACTATTTAGGTCCTGTTCAACGTTTGTATGCATTTGTGTAAGCATAGCACCCATATTCGTGAAGATGTTACTGTGCCTGAAAAATTCAAAAGTTTTTTGATTACAGCATACAGAGCTTTCAACCAAATTTAACACAACTTTCTGAAAACTTGCCAAAGAATAGTAGAAACAGTATACTGCAATTAAAAAATGAATATATATTGAATATTTGATGAGATATGGGCATTTTTATGAGATAATTTTTAACTGCGCATGCGCGGAAGATTTCAAAATTTTTATTTCATAATTTGGAAGTCAGTATTTTGGGGCAACTTAACAAATTACAACGACCATTTGGAAAATGATTTTTTCAAAGACTAAAATTTAAGACATAAAAAATCGCACGGAGTTGATCATACATTACGTACGCCATGGATTAAACATTAACATTCCTGGACCCATCATGAACAAATTTTAAAAGAAATTTCAGTTTTGCAATTTTCGGTACTGTAAATTTTTAAACTTCTACGGAGTTGATCATACATTACGTACGCCATGGATTAAACATTAATATTCCTGGACCCATCATGAACAAATTTTAAAAGAAATTTCAGTTTTACAATTTTCAGTACTGTAAATTTTTAAACTTCTACGGAGTTGATCAATGATCATACATTACGTACGCCATGGATTAAACATTAACATTCCTGGACCCATCATGAACAAATTTTAAAAGAAATTTCAGTTTTGCAATTTTCGGTACTGTAAATTTTTAAACTTCTACGGAGTTGATCATACATTACGTACGCCATGGATTAAACATTAACATTCCTGGACCCATCATGACCAAATTTTAAAAGAAATTTCAATTTTGCAATTTTCGGTACTGTAAATTTTTAAACTTCTACGGAGTTGATCATACATTACGTACGCCATGGATTAAACATTAATATTCCTGGACCCACCATGAACAAATTTTAAAAGAAATTTCAGTTTTGCAATTTTCGGTACTGTAAATTTTTAAACTTCTACGGAGTTGGTCATACATTACGTAAGCCATGGATTAAACATTAATATTCCTGGACCAATTTTAAATGAAATTTCATTTTTAAACTTCTAAACATCCCACAATATTACTTTTTATATCGTCGTATAGGAGAAAAAAAAAATGCATTTTCAATTGCAGTTTGTTTGAAAGCTGTATCTCAATATGTTTCTGAGTTATTAATTTTTTTTGTAGTTTTTATTACTTTTTTGCCATAGTTGCAACAGAAGTATCCATCTCTGTTGAAAGTAAAGGGAAAATACAGATTACTGTATAGACCAATCAGAAAACGAATAAGATGTGGAATTCAACTAATAAGACGCTTCAGATATGTTTTTGATTTCCTACCCTGACCGAGGACAATAACCATTTTTCCAAATGGTTAAAAAGTCCAGTCAAATATCGCGAAAATTCACAAAGATAGGGTCGATATAGTGAGTTGTTTCCTAAAAGTAGCTTTATTATAAGGGATTTTCCACAATTTTTCAATCAGCTCACTATATCTTTCTAAGTTATCACAACATTTGACTGGACTTTTTATAAAAGTTGCCCCAAAATACTGACTACCAAATTATGAAATAAAAATTTTGAAATTTTCCGCGCATGCGCAGTCAAAAATTATCTCATAAAAATGCCCATATCTCATCAAATATTCAATATATTCATTTTTTAATTGCAGTATACTGTTTGCTACCATTCTTTGGCAAGTTTTCGGAAAGTTGTGTTAAATTTGGTTGAAAACTCTGTATGCTATAAGCAAAAAACTTTTGAATTTTTCACAGACACAATAACATCTTCACGAATATGAGTGCTATGCTTACACAAATGCACATAAACGTTGAACAGGACATAAATAGTCATTTAACGTAGTGACAAACTATTTCCAGCATTTTCTGTTGCATTAGCTGATCGCAAATATTATTTTATTATTAAATTTTTATTAGCCCCATAATTGTCGGCCCGACTAAATCTTCACCAAGAAATATGAAATCAAACATGGTTCTTTTTATCCCAGAAGTTCAAGAACAATTCGCCAATAATTTTTGTAGGTATTCGACAAAACGTGTGCAATCGAAAGCATCCAGTCCCTGTACCTTAACTTTTGGAGGCCAGTGTATATAAAAAGATTATTGTATTATCTTTTATAGAAATACTCGTTATTATACTTATTTGTATAGTTAACAAATCATGATCCATAATGGTTTAATTATTAGGATTTAAATTCAATTTACAGTTTTATACGACATGACTAATTGAACCGCTTGCGGGGAAAAATAATAATATTGACATACAGGATTTTAGAAATTAGGTTATTATCAAGCAATCTCTTGTGTATCGCCTTAACCCTTTCGGATCCGATTTTTTTTTTCAATTTTGAGAAAAAATTACTCTTACGATAATAATGTTAATATCAGCTAATCAAATAGATTTACTGAAGTTTAACTCCTTGAGAGGTGGTGGGATATATTTTATCCCGCCTAAGTTTAATCAAGATTCACACCGGAAACTTTTAAATAAATTTTATTCTTATAATTTTGGTGGAAAAAATGTAAAGAATTGCTTTTCCTTATTTTGAAATGAAAATTTTCAAACATTCTGGTGTGATTTCAACATTACGGGAACACAATCACTTGCATCTCGAAGGGTTAATGAATATGTCATTAAAAATAGCAAATAAAACCTTTGTGCAATGATATTAAAAAGCAGAAAACGAATGCTTAAAAATGCACAAACAGTACACAAAAAAGCAGCAGAACTTTTTTGCTGCTTTTTTGTGTATTATTTGTGCATTTGTGCTGTTTTTCTGTCTTTTAAGAATAAGTCATTGTCTAAAATCTAACGAATGTAACTATTTTGTGTACGTACATTTCAATACATACCCATATGACAATAGAGTAAGGAAGAATTTCTGGAGACGTTTAGAAAATATCGTATTACAACAGGATTTGAAAGATATTACAACTTTCTAATACTTTTTTCGTTTTATTTCACATGATTCATTCAAAAAAGTAACCCACATTTTAAATTTGAAGATTGAAATATATGTTTAACCTTCTAATGTCCATGGTAAAATACGTTCCAGAAATTAGGCAATTCAGAGAATCGGGTTTCATACTAGAAAATCTAAATAGTAAATTTTGGTTTATTTAACAGCAAAATCTCTGTTGATAAGTAAAGAAAAAATTATATTCAAAATTTCTGGTGTGAATACGGTATATGTTAATAAAAAAAATTCACTAAATAGGGAACACTGGTGATGCTGCGAATTCGTGAAACACTTTTGCAACACTAACTGAACATAATAATTAACACTTCTAACTAAAATCACTTTCGATTGTGTTGTGAATATGGTGTGCCAAATAAAAAGATTGTGCGAAAAGTGTTGTTAAAAATAACAAGAGGGGAAATGTGTTTTCAAAACATTCATTTTTAAAATTGTGTTATAAATGTTTAATATGTTTTAAGTGTGTGTGCGTGTGTTATTTTAAAGGCACCATGTAGAAAGTGTTTTGAAAGTGTTTTATATGTGTTGTTTTATAGTGTTCTAAATTGTGTGGTGTTTACAATGTGTTGTTGATTTGGTGACAAAGCGTTGTGCAGTACAACACTATCGTAAGAAAATATTTTCATCAACACTATTTACAACACGATTTCAACACAATTAACAACACTATTTTTAGAACACATTTTTAGATAGCAATACTTTTGCAACATATTAAAAACACATTTCTAGATAGCAACACTTTTGCAACCTATTACGAACACAATCACGACACAAAAAATATTTTGTATATGAAGTTTTTTAATCCACAACTCATTAATGTGTTGTTAATTTGGTGACCAAAAAGCGTTGTAAAATGTGTTTATTTTTGCGTTTGAGAATTTGCAGTGTAAATGCTATCATGGGTCTTAGAGGGTTAAAGTAAAAGAATCGCCAACGGTGCAAACAGAATTAACTTTTATTATTAATATTATTATTAATATTATCACTAAATGCCAAAATCTAAATGAAGTCATAATAAGAAATGAATACACCTATACTATTATTACTACTTGTAGATAGTAACAAAAATAATTGTTAAGACAAAATAATTCTCAATGAAAAGACATGTGCTATTAATAGTACGCCAGACCCCAACGGGTTAATGTAAGATTGAGGCATTTTTACATTGTTATCTAAGATAAATAAAGAATAAAAAATTTCTGTGTACATTCGCCATTACCTACTGTAGTTTTGGCACTTCCTCATCACAAACCTTAAATGTTTCAAATTATATCCATTACCCAACCCCATTATATTTTTCAAATGATTCTTTAGCTTCTGCTGTTGAAGTGAAAATTGAAGTAATTATAATGCTGTCAACACCAACAAAGCTTTTTCGAGATTTTATTTATTTATTATCAACTTAGTGAACTCGAAGTTTATATACTTTTCTACAGTATACTTTTTTTATCTATTTACTTTGCACCTTTTCAATGCCCACAATTCGTTGTCACTCCAAGTTCGTCACATTATTGTCCTTAAAAAGAAATCTAAGTGAGGGTACAATTAGCTCAAATGGCAGCAAAATTGGTTTGACGTCCAGTTTTACAATAGCTAACAATTATTTTACTCGAACATTTAGTTTTAAAATTAATTTTTTTAAAAGGTTAATATTTTTAATGATATCGTAGGTTAATAGTTTTAGGTGAATGATTATGCTGTTTATGATTAAATGTGGTGTCCATTAAAACTATACTATACATAATAATCATTATTTAAAAAAGTTTTTTACCCTTGATCTTTTAAAAGATCAAAACAAGGAAATAATGATGATAAAATCCTCATATATAGTACAGTCATTATATATAAAGTAAATAGATGTTAAAGCCAAAGAAAACAAATGTTAGTCTCTTAAACTATCTTCTTTAATTTCATAGAAACTTATATAAAGATCTTATACTTACTGTTCTAATTAACTTTTTTGCCCAAAATCATTTTCTCATCTTTAAAACAAATTCAATCTTTTATAACCGTCACAGTTTGCAAAATATAAATATTTACATCCAAAATAACAAAGAGTACGATAAAAATGTCTGTTTTGGACGTTTTTACAAAGAGAAGATTATATACTCTTATTTATAATTTTTTCTTCAATCATTTTGACTTCCTTACTTTCGAAGTTTTATGTTTTATTTTATTTTTGGTCAGATTTTGCATGTTGCACATAGTAAATTTACATGTGTTCCAGCTAATGGAAAATGTATTTTTTTTTCATGAAAATTATAAAGGAAAATGATATCTTTGTTACTATTATTATTTAATATTTACGAGTCATTTTGCTTTACATTTAAAAAAAGAAAAAAAAAATCCGACACGTTAAAAAATCCTTTTGTACTAAGATTAAGACAAAATAAATATTTACGTCAAAACTGACGAAATAAATACTTTTGCAATGTAAAATTTCATTTCTATAGAAATTTATACAGAGGAAACATTATTCATTGTTTATTTTTCATTCATTATAGTTACGGTTCTCCCAACATAAATATTTATGTCAAAACTAATTTTTTAACACGTTCACTGTCAAAACTATAAAGTAAGAATTTTCAAATTTCTTGTTGAAAATCGTTTGTCACAACAGATTCAGAAAGGTAAATTTCGCTTTTCGTATTTTGATTTGATTTTTAATGTATTTTAAAGGTATTTTAATGTATTTTAAATAATTTAATATTACATATATGCAACTAAAAGCAAATTTAGTACATTTGTGTTTTATACGATTTTTGATTATTTTTATGTTTACTTTTGAAGTCTTGCTATACGTTCAAGGAAAATGAAATTCAGTTCAGTGGCATGGCTACATAAAGTAAACATTTATACAAAACTAATGATAAAAGCATTTTTATAATTTAAGAGCTCCCTCCTTACTTTCCCTTGATAGCTTTCAATGGAAAACTATTAAGGAAAAGAATTACTTATCATAACTAAAATTAAAATACCATGAGTTCTATGTTTTAAAATTAGAATTACTTATCGTTCTTATTTTAATTTTTTATTTGTCAGATCATTGTGACTGATATTTATTTTATTTTTAAAATTTTACAATCAGTTCAAAAAAGTTATGGTTATGACAAAGTAAAGATTTGTTCTAAAATTAACGAAAATTGCATTGTTATAAACTGAAAAATCCCTCGTTACTTTGCCTTGATAATTTGAAATGGAAATTTGTTATAGGAAAGGATTTCTCGCAAATCTTATTAATTTCTTCTCTTTTTTTTATCATTTTGATTTATTTGACATATTTATTTATTTTTAAATTTTCACTCGTTCAAAGAAAAACATTCTTTCATCGTTACAGTTAACAAACAATGTTACAGCTGACAAAATAAATATTTACGTTAAAACTAACAAAACGTTTTGTTATAATCTAAAAAAATCCCTTTCTGACTCCATGAATGTTTATCAAAAGAAAGAATTATACTTGTCATGGAGCGTGGTTTGGCGCATCATTAAATCCATTGTTGGGGGTAGAATCCTGCATCGGATCGGGTTACCCGCTTTTACCCGAACCCGACCCGACGGTTGGCTTTTTGACTTTGCGGGTCGGTTTTGGGTTGACCCGATTTTTAAAAAGAATGTCCAAATTTTTATTTCACGTTAAAAGTCTATTAAACCGCAGATCAAAGTTTCATGAAAGAAAAAATGCGTTTAATCTTAGAATTAGATTTCTGGAAGTTAATATAAACATAGTTTTTCAACTAATGGTATGATAAGAAATGCCATCTGCATTGCTAAAGCATTTTTGCTGAATAGTTACCATTCTAATGTTCTAGTCTTGATACTTCTAACGTTGTTATAACAAAAATCTACTGTGTGATAGACAGGAAGAATCATTATAAAATAGTTATCGAATAGCGTTTTGCTGCGTATTGTATTTTTAAAGGTACGATAAGGCATATCACACACAGAACAGACAAGCGATAAAAAAGCGTAGTCAAGAGACATTTCGCCCTGATAACAATGAAGAAACCGGTTTGAACGCTACAATTTGTCTCCTGTCTCACGCTTTTGTCTGCTTGTCTGTTCAGTGTGTGATCTGCCTTTGGCAGAATGTTAATTGTGTAATACAAGGGTACCGCTATAAGTGGAACACTAGAAACCGCAATAAATTTTAAAGCATATTTAAAGATTAGATTTTTAATTTTATACTGCTGCGTATAGATTGAAACATTATTTTTCTACTTTCTTTGTTTTCATAGCATAAAAGTTCTGGTATAATTTTCAGTACCTGTAATATTCACTTCATTGAGTCGTATACGGGCCGCGGCTCGGGTACAACCCAACCCGTGCAGGACTCTAATTCAAATACGTATTCCTTTTCATCTTAAACAAATTTGTGCTCAAACTTTTTGTGAAAATCCCAACAATCTCAGTGGCAAAAACTTTATATATGACACGCAAGAATTTTTCTAGTGTGAACCCGACCAGCAGAAAGAAAATTAGATTCATTCTAAGCCGAAAAAAACAAAATACGGGATAACCCGTCCCGATGTTTGACTCTATTCAACGATTCTGAGTTGTCCACTATTCAGACGTTTTGCTATATTTGAATGTTAAAGAATATAGATTTGTTAATTCTTCTATGAAAAATATAAAAATGGTATTAGAGCTAGAATTGTAGAATTTTTTTCTTAATGGCATTAAAACGTGATTTACTTTTCTTTTATTGTGGGTTCGGGTCGGGTTGCGGGTTGAAATACTTCGGGATTGGGTCGGGTTGCGGGTTGGCAAAAATTATTTTTGTGTGTTCGGATCGGGTTGCGGAATTTTTTTTTCGGGTTCGAGTCCGGTTGCGGCTTGACTTAAAATGGAATTTGCGGGTTCGGGTCGGGTACAACACGATCCGTGCAGGACTCTTGTTGGGGGTATCTATCACGTATAAAATTGTAACCACAAAGAATATTTGGTGGTTTATCACCTGTAGCGGACTAACGGAAAAATTCCTTATAAAATTAGCGTATCAATTTAAAATTAAGTTATAAAAATATTAAATTGTCTCATTTTCATCGGAAACACACCTTTGTACATATATATAGGTATATATACGTATATATTTAATAATTCTAGCATACAAAGAAGTGAGTTAAAAATTTATTACAAAAATTCTGTCCTTACATATAGACAGGGCGGCACGCGCACAAACCATGTACTCAATGTGTTCACGCCTGAAATCTTAGGATTAGTTAAAATTCGATTAACATATTAAAAGGCAACTAACTGTTCTGCCTCGTCGTCTCTGGAAACCACCTGCAGATCCAGATTTAGTGGTTGACTGGAGGTTTACCATATTATACGAATTTGAATATTTCCAACTGAGCGAAAAAATGCCCAGGCTGGGAATCGAACCCAGATCCTTGGCTTACAAGGCCAATGCTTTTCCGTTTAAGCTAACTGGGCCGACAACCAGCCAGCATATTTCGCTCAGAAAACCTTATTGGTAGAACATCTGGTCTGTCATGTAGACAGCTCAACAGAATAAACCGCAGGTAAAGGAACTCCATATAAACGATGGATACGTAGATGAACTATTATTTTAACACAATCAAACTGATTGGTAAATTTATCATACAGTTAGAAATATTCAAATTCGTATGATAACTTTACCAATCAGTTTGATTGTGTTAAAATAATAGTTCATCTACGTATCCCTCGTTTATATGGAGTTCCTTTACCTGCGGTTTATTCTGTTGAGCTGTCTACATGACAGACCAGATGTTACTACCAATAAGGTTTTCTGAGCGAAATATGCTGGCTGGTTGTCGGCCCAGTTAGCTTAAACGGAAAAGCATTGGCCTTGTAAGCCAAGGATCTGGGTTCGATTCCCAGCCTGGGCATTTTTTCGCTCAGTTGGAAATATTCAAATTCGTATGATAACTTTAGCAATCAGTTTGATTGTGTTAAAATAATAGTTTACCATATTGTGTGTTCCTGAACCCAAAGGTATGAAAACATGAGGATTGTGTGCAGGAAAACACAATGGCAAACCTACCAATCAACCATTAAAATTGGGTCTGCAGATGGTTTCCACCAACATTTAACTTGGAAGACCAGTTGCATTTTAATATGATAATCGAGTTTTAATTAATTCTAACATTTCAGCCGTGAACTCGACGAAGTGAGAGTTTGTACAACCGCTGCGCCGCCGCCCAGTCTAATATAAAAATCAAGTGAACAGCGAACAGCATACAGTTCCAGGGGCTACCCATTTGTAGAACAAGTCTAGGCCCTGTCGATGAGTTTTTGTTTAGCACATCATAAGAAAAAAACAAAAGTCAAAATTGAGTTGAATGAAAAACTGTAAGAAATTAAAAATATAAATTTTCTGGTGTGAATTTTGAAAAATACGAATGCATTTAATGCTGATTGGAGATACACAATGGAGAGGGAAATATAAGATATGACTGACCAGAAGACTCAAGTTTGTTCTCAAATCCAAAGAAGCTATACTTTCTGAATTCTTTTTTTTTTTTTTTTTTGGAAACGCATGAAATTGGAAGGTATTGTCAATCAAAAACTATGTAATCGAAAGACGTTTGATTGCCTAAGAGGGACTGCTCAGACGAGAAATATAAGTCTGTAGAGCATAGTGTCCCTCCCGGTCGCCTTTATTAAGGTCTGAAAAAGAATTTACATAAAAAAACTCTATGCCCGCTGGGGCACAGACTGCCCCATTCGCGACAGAGAGCGGGAGAGAAAACGATTACTTAGGCAATCGAAAAACCAGAAGATCTTTTATAAAATACTATATCAAATCTGATGTTTTGAACCGAATTTCCGTACGCAACGTCGCAAGAAAGGAGAAAAAGAGCCGTCACGTGACCATAATTGCTTATAACTAGAAAAGTAATTTAATTATCCAAAAATGGAAAACTTTTTTCGATTCCAAATCTATCCAATAGTCAGGCTCTGCCAATTTTATCCTTTTACGTTTAAAAATAAGTCAGGAAAAATGTCAAAATGATTCGCGCTTGTTGACCTGGGAACTTGAGAACCACTTTAAGGCAGTTCTCAAATACAAAGCAGCGACTTTCCGACGCATTTTTTAATATTTTTATTTGCATGAAATTTTTTTAATTCAAAAACTATGAAATCGAAAGAAGTTTTCCATTTGGTTTCTCCATTTGGTAAAAGCAGAAGATCTTTCAGAAAATACTGTCAAATTTGGTGTTTTGAACCGAATTTTCGGGCGGGACATCTCGGTAAAGGAGAAAAACCTGTCGTCACATGATAGCAATAGCTTATAATTTAATAAGTAATTGATTTATTATTTTAAAAAAAAATGGAAAACTGACTTTGATTGCAAATCGCTTCAATAGTCAGACTTGCCAATTTTACGCTTTTATACGTTTAAAAATGAGTCAGAAAATGTGTCAGGAAGTTTCGCGTTGTTGAGCAGGGTATTTGAAAACAGCTTTAAGACAAAGTAACTATTTACGCCCGAAATAATACGCAATATATGACTATAATCTAAATAAACCCTACTCTCCTTCCACGGAAATTATCAAGAGAGAAGATCCCTTTCCGTCGCCGTCAATAAATTTTTTTGCAAATCATTTGGACTAACAGGTGAATCGAAGCATTGCGTGTCTGGTCTTCGCAGGTGTCAATCCTCCGTTATCCCTGGCTACGCCCCTCCCCAGCGGATGCTCAAAAATTAATAAAGTAATAATCCCGAAGCTATGCTGATGAGTAACTTGCTGTAATGCCTCCCTGGGGTAGACCAGGACTTGGACAGCTGGTAACGCTTACGCAACCCCGACGTCACGCCCTTGCCTTGATGGACAGCAACTCCGGTGGTTCACCGCCGGTGAAGATGAGTCGTGCTGGTGTTTTTCTTTCTGTACATGAGTTGGGGGTGTGCCAAAGGGAAAGAAGAATATTTTTCTAATATAAGGTATGACCAAAGGGCTTTCATAAAAAAAAGATGTAAATAGATATTCATATCAAAATGTTTGAATACCGTTTTATCTGAAAACCTTTTCACTTAGGTTTTGCACGAAATTTGTTTATTTTCTCTATTGCTTATTTACTTATTTTTTTAAATTTCATAGAAGCAAGTACCGTAGCAGAAAACTTCCATTTTTTGTATCAAGTCAAACAAGTTTAACCAAACGTCATCAAAACGCAACTTAGAAACCAAACACATTTTTTATTAACTATATTTTCTGGCTATAAACGTATTTATTTGACTGTGTATTATGTACAAAGAAAAAAAAACTTGTTAGATCATTTAATATATGACTTTATTAATTTTCAAACTTGTTCCTATAATAACTTCAAATAACATCGTCATTTTTTTTAGTTTAAATATTTTTAATTTTTTTTAATTAATATTTTAAACAAGTAAGAAAAATCATGCGTTTAGCATAGATTATGATACACTTTCCAACACTTCCTGAATGCTTTAATAAAACTTCATTATTTAGAGAAATAAGGTATGTAAGAGAACTAAGCAAACATTTTAGAAAACGCATGAAACATTTGAAAACTGATTTCTGCAGTTACCGTATATAGCCAAATATGTATTCCAATTATTTTGAACAGCCCTGTATTTGATCTGTAGTTTGATATATATACTACATAATGGGAAAATTTAGTTTAGCAAGAAAACTCATAACAGGTTGAAATTTCTCTTTCAGCAATTTATACTAATAGATGGAAACATACTCGTATACTTTTGCACAGCCGTGTATTTAACCTAGTACCTTTATTACACGCCACTATTTAGCTAAAGTTTAATTCAAAGTAAAACACTCTTAAAATGACTGAAATCACATTTCCAGAAATTATCATTCATAGACGGCCATGTATCCAATTCTTTGCATGATCCTGTATATCCTTTTATCTATGTTCTACAAACATTTCTTAGTAAACCAAATGCAGTTCCGCGTAAAAATGTATAACTCATTTAAAAACCTCCTTTAAGCAATTTGCAATCATACCCAGCAACCATTACGAATTATATTGTGTAGCCCTGCATATGAATTACAACATTTATGCACACCATATACTATGCATAAATATAGTGAAACATAAAAGCACATAACATATATAAAAATTCATTTCCAGCAATCATCGCTACTGTACAGTACTTCGGACACAATATAGTATCTAATATTTTTTGTGTGTCCCTGTAAATGCTATGCACATCGTATTATGCATGAAATAAGTTATAGTAAACCTCAGCGACGTATATTAATTTCATTATACATGAAATAATTTAACATAATTAAAATACGCCACAAACAATTCCCTCCACCCCTATATCGTTCTGTAACGGAATTATTTTGTGTGGCCTTGTAAATGAATAATAACTATTCTTTGCATCGTATATTCTACAGAATGCATATTTTAGTGCACTTGATAAATGCATATGAATTTTATTATGTTTGAAAGCATGTAACATCAATAAAAACCATTTTAAACGATTTTTTCCAGGCCGTAATGCAACGGAAAACTTTTGACTGTCCCTGTAAATGAACTAAACATCCTAGAAACTTTATTTGAAATAGGATCTCGTGCTATGGTAGAGGTCACTAAGATCCAAAATTTTCAGAACGATCCGACTATATTTGCAAGAGTTAGAGCGCGGACAGACGGACAGACAAACCGAAGTCATAAACACTTTTCAACTTTGTTGGAAAGTGTTAAAAAGGCCAAAACAAAATTTAAACTTATATTTTTCTTTTAAATTAAACAAATCAGGAATTCAACAAATTACATTTCGCGTTATAATTGTTTTAAATTACCCCATTTAAAAAACAAAAAAAAAAAAAAATTTAATTTTTAAAAAGCTTTATGAAAAATATCAGGATGTGATTTTGTTTACAAATTATATGGTTAACCATCACAAAAATTTCCAAATTGTAACTGTGTAACCACCTGTAACTGCCACCTTAACCTTCTAATGCCCATGATAGAATGCGTACCAAAAATTGCGTAATTCAGATAATCGGAATTCATACCAGAAAATCTAAATAGTAAATTTCGGTTTATTTAATAAATAAATGTCTGTTATTAAATAAACATAAAATTTCTATTTAAAATTTCTGGTGTGAATACTAAATATATGAATAAAAAAATTCGCTAAACCGGAAACACTAATGGTAGCATTTATACTACCATGGACATTAGAGGGTTGGGGATTCTTTCTTGTTCAAATCACTGCTATAAAGTTTTAAATCTGTTTTAAACTTATCTTTGTTTTTAAAAGTAAAGTAGAGATACATTAAAAAATTATATTGACAAACTTTAGAAAAATTATACTTTTTACTATAAAATTAATTTTTTTTTCCATAAGTATGCTTAATAACTCCAGTAACTGACAACATCAATATTTTGAAAAACGAATAACAAATGCATAATTTATAACAGTTAATGGTAATTTAATCTGGGGACTTATCTGAATAACGACTGTGATTCTTAATTAATTAATTAATAATTAATTAATAATTATTAATTAACAACTGTCGCGGCGTGCGGCCCCTCTTCGTCCGCAGCCCTTTATTCTTCCACTTTTTCCGACTCTTTTGCGGAAGCAAGGTTCATAGGTCCCCAGCCACGTCCCGAGTAAAAGACACTCTAGCAAAAGCCAAGTTTGGAAAAAAAAAAAAAAAAAAAAAAAAAAAAAAAAAAAAAAATCAAAAAATGAAACTAAAGACACCGAAAAACGGGAAGGTTGGGCTCGGGGCGATGAAGCTACCGAACGACTCCTGCTACTTCGAGCCTATTATTAGTAAGACTGGTTAGATAATAAAGTAAGTAAAGTTAAGATTATTTAAGATCTGATAATAATACTGATAATAATTATTTAAGATCCGTATACAGACTTATACTTAATTCATACAGTTAATGATCACCATTTTGCAGAATTTTACAAGAAAATGCTTATTTGAGTTACATTGTTGCTAAAGTGTCAGTTAAGGTATGTATGCCTTAACCCCTTGGGGACGAGCGACACGTATACGTGCCGCACGAAGCGCTCAGAATCCTTGTTTTTCCTCACCAGTAAAATTTTAAAAAACGGTGACAAAAGATTAAAAATTTCGTAAAAGGCTCCCGTCCCGAAGGGGTTAATCTCGGTTAAGTTCGTTAAGGCTGTTCTCAAATCCAAAAGGGCAACTTTCTGACATAAGTTTTAATTTATTTTTGTTAGGAAATGCATGAAACCAGCAGGTGTTGCTGTTCAGAAATTATGTCATCGAGTTGTTTTTTCCTTTTTTTTTTTCCAAACACAATAGATTTTTCAGAAAATAATGTCAAAGTTGGCGTTTGCTAATTTCCGCGCAAAGAGGAATAAGCGCTGAAGAATGGGTGAAAAACGTGTTTGTCGCATGATCAAAATCGCTTATAACTCAACAGGTAATGTATGGATAAAAAAATGGAAAACACAGTTCGATTCCAAATCACTCTAATGGTCAGAATTATCAATTTTATATCTTTCCGTTAAAAAATGAATTTGTAAATGTGTCAAAACATTTTGCGCTTTGTTGAGCAGAGCAGTTGAGAACAGCCTTAAACAATCATTTATAAAAAACAAAGTTTCTTTTGCTACCACTGGTCGAATTTTTCTGACACATTTTGAGACTCATTTTTAAAACTAAAAAATGAAACTTGCTGACTTGATGTATAAGCGGCGTGTGTTTTCATTTTTCGCTCAATTAATTAGAATTTGATTTTTAAACAATTATTTTCACAGAATGACCATTTTTTTCATTCTCAGATCTCCTGCTTCGAAAAATTCGATTAAAAACACCAACTTTGACAGCATTTTTTGCAATATTTTCTGCATTAATAAAAAAATCGACAAGCACGGCACATTTTGTTGTTTCTAAATAAGAGAATTTGCCAGTTTGATGCGTTTGAAAGCAAAAATGAATTTAAAAATGAATCAGAAAATAAGCAGTTTGGATTTGAGTACACCCCGTCAACCTTTATTTTTGTTGATTTTTTTCTGTAAGAGGTGATCCTATCAAAAACTTGTCAATATGAAAGTTGTAGATAATATTGATAAGATGTATAATAAATTTAAGCGGATTTGATATCTTGTGAATTGACGAAGTTATGAATTTTTTTCTTCTTCATCCCCACCCCCCCCCCATTTCGTTTAATTTCTTTTTATGGTAAGAGTTGGTTTTATCAAAAACTTGTCCACATAAAATTTGTAGGTAGTACTAAGAAGATTTATAATAAGTTTAAATGAATTTGATATCTTAAGAATTGACGAAGTTATGAATTTTTTTTTCTCTAAAACACTATTTTTTTTCGCCCCTTGATCCCATTTTTAATTTGATCAAATATCTGTGATACGTAAATTTTTAGCCCTTTTCCTAGAAGTAATAATAACTTTAAACTGATTTGATATGTAATAAAAATTAAGAAGTTATCGGTTTTTTTTCGGTTTTCACAAACCCCTTCCTTATTTCCACCCTCTTGGTTCAGTTTTGCCCATTAAGGCTGTTCTTAACTGCTCTGCTCAACAAGTGCAAAAAGTTTTGACACTTTTACAAATTCATTTTTTAACGGAAAGGTATAAAACTGGAAAGCCTGGCCATGGAAGCGATTTGGAATTTTACTGTTTTTTCCATTTTTTGATCAATCAAATACCTATTGAGTTATAAGAGATTTTGATCACGTGACAAACACGTTTTTCACCCGCTCTTGAGTGCTCTTTCTTCTTTCGCGCGGAAATTCGGTCAAAATGCCCAGTTTGACACGATTTTCTGAAAGATCTATTGCGTTTGCAAAAAAATGGAAAAACAGCTCAATTACATAGTTTCTGAACAACACCAGCTAGTTTCATCATTTTCGAAGAAAAATAAATTAAAACTTATGTCAGAAAGTTGCCCTTTTGGATTTGAGAACACCCTTAAGCAACTTCTTTGCTGTGATCGTGTTATTCCAAAGAGGATTACTAACAGAATTTCCTCAGAGATTTAGAAAGGGAAATAGCGCACGGTGGGTGATTTACGGATTCTAGCTGGCCAAAATTATTTTTGGCGGCAATATAGTCGCATCGCCATAATATTGAAAAATTTTATTGATATTCACTGTTGAATGTTAGGTATTGCAAAATGTAGCGTGTAGCAGTCATAATTTCGTTACAGGGACATTCGAAAGTATTTCCTTACATTACGGCCTATGGGGGAAAATCGTTTGCGGTGGTTTTTAATGATGTTTCATAATTTCAAACACTTTGAAGTTTATATACATATCTATAAAGTGCAAGATTGAGTCAAGATGATTGTTATAGAATATGGTATGGATAGCATTTATCGATCATTTACAGGGACACTAAAATAATTATGTTACATTACGGTCTATGGAGAAAAAATTTTGTGGTGTATTTTGTTCATTTTACACTATTTCAAAAGTATTTAAGTTGATATCTATTTCCGAGATGCTCTATATGATGCTTGCAATTGAATATGATGTGCCATTCATCTTTCATATACAGGGGCACACAAAATAAATCGGTTATATTTTTCTCTGTATGAACAATAATTGATGGAAGCGCGTTTTCTGTTGTGGAACACTTTTTTAAATTATAAAAATTGCATAGTATTTAGTTTGTATAAATGCTATAAATCATATACAGGGCTGCACAAAACAACTGAAGTACATTTCCGTTTATTTGACAGAAATTGCTAACGAGGAATTTTCAACTGTGCTATGCGTTCACTAACTGTTCTAAATTTTAGCATATTGTAAATTACATGATAAATCTATAGTTCATATACAGGGATGTACAAATTTTCAGCTATTTTTTCGACTTTGGTTGAAATTGTGTTTTCAAACGTGTTATATGTTTTACAAATTATTTCTTAGACATGGTTTTTCACGTTATTAAGCTATGAAGTTTTATTATAGTAGTCCGAGTGCGTTGAAAAATGTTTCATAATCTGATTGACGATTTTACTTTCTTCTTGATAATTTTAATGATACTTTCTTAACGGTTTGGAAGCTAAAGTGATAAAACTATTTTTGTATTATTATAACAAATCCTAAAATTTCTTTTTCTAAAATTTAAGATACAGGGCAAACATTTGACTGCTTTAATGAAAATTACTGTGTTGTATATTTATGTTTATCTCTGCACAGAAGAACCTTATGCACAGAATGGGAATCATAAGATATCATGTGAAAATGCCTACATTATGTTTTGCATTGTATCAAATCTGAATTTGGAGAATTTGTCTGTGTTTTGTAACCACTCGAAATTTTCAGCCAAGTAATAAATTTTAAATCATTTTGTCCTGAGATATATACATACAACTTTTAATTTTTTGTCCAAATTTGGTCATAAATTTAAACATTTCTCTCTTGTTAAACTTCATGTGCTCTTCATTGTAATTTTCCTCTATAAACAAAATATTTTCAGCAAAATTAACATTTTCGGTAAACGGCCTTGTTACCGTTGCATAATGGTGCAAAAGTTTATTTATGTGACTAACTTAAATTCTGCTGTCTTTGATAAAAATAAAATGGTACTTGGACTAAAATTAAAAAAAATATATATATTTAGACTTACTAAGCTAAAAACAATTCTAAAATCTGAGAGGGCACTTACAAGCAAGCAAATTAAATTGGAATGAAAAGTTAATAATCTAGGGTCAGGTGGGGGAAAGTGGTCATAAAAACAGGCTTTTCAAACTTTCAGAGGATATAAACATCAGAATTTCTGTGATGTTTTCTAAAATTTTGGGTGTTATTTTACATTACATTACTCTAGAGTACATCCATATCCATTTCAGAAATATTTTTGGGGACACACCTTTTTATAACATTTTTTCAGGCATGTTTTTATGACCACTTTACCCCAGGTGGTGGGGTAAAGTGAGTAGTGCATGGGGTAAAGTGGTCACATTGAAAAAGTGTAATAAAAAAATAAACTAATGAATAAAAAGTGACATTTTATTATTTACAAACATTTTAAACAACCTTTATAATAAGTTATCTGCCATTTTATTTTATTAAAGTGTAAATTTGTAATGTTAAAACTGTTTGTTGTTAAAATTTGGTTCTTCATTGATTTTGATCACACCTGATTCTGGAAAAGTATAATGATTGTCAAATTTGGATTTTTTTTAACATACTTTAAGAAATATAATCAGGTTTTTTCCCAATAAATTGCTTTATTGATGTCTTCATTTCATATATTAGCAACACTCTAGGTCCTATAGATATGGTTTGAGATGTCATCTTTAGCGATTATAAATGAATTCAAAAGAGAATGTTGATTAGGGATATTTTTTTGTTGTATTTTTCCTCTTGGAAATTTATGCAACTTTTAAGTACCTCATTCCTCTTGTTATTTTTGCAGATATAATGCAAGTGTTTTTTCTCTCAATACTACCCCGATCTTGGACTGGACACATTTCCTTTTCCTTAAACTATATCTAACAATTCTATTCACATCTGAAATGAGTGTAGATAATGTTGCCAATGTAGCTTATTTTAATTTTTTTACATATTTTGCAGTCGGCTTTCTTGATACTGTTTCTTTAAAATTCCTTTCCAGGCTTTTTTTAATGGTGGAAAATACACCTAGATCTAATGGTTGTAGACTATGACTAGTATGAGGTAGCAGGCAGAGTATTATAATGTGATTGTCGATAGCTTTTTTTCACGGCATCATAATTCATTTATGTCCATCACAATCATAAATAAAAGGGCAGACTTTTGTAAGCTTTCAGTATACTATCTACTTAATAAAATGATCCATCCTAGATTCAAGTACAGAATCCTGCATGCCAGATTCCATGATTCATACAATGCTCCTGCACAACCACCCTTTAACCATAATCCATATATACTCACTCATAAACTGCGAATGGAAGAATGTAATAACCACTAGCTGATATACCAAAAGGAGCACTAAACATTATCTTTCCTTTGGTTTCTGAATTTTATATAATGCATTGCATTGCGTAAAATTCTTTAAACTGGACTATTTTGGCTATCCATATCCATTCCAGCCTCATCAACATTAAAAAAAATTTCAGGACTTTCTTGTGGACCATTTTCTTATATAATACAAGTATAGGTATTAGAAAAAGTAGTTAATGTGTTGGTTGTTAAATTAGTTGATGTAACCTTTGCAAGCAATTCGAGTTTACACTTAGTTAATTCATTCACTATTCAGAACCTATTAAAAATTAAACCTAACCTTTTTTAACCCCCATATTATAAACTATTATTAAATAATAACTATTTGCAGATAGTTTTTAATAATTATTAGTATTTAATAAACCGGCATTGTATATAATGAATAATTTAACTCAGATAAAATATCTATAAGTTAAACCTAACCCTATGACCACTTTACCCCATGTAACTAAAACTACTATGAAATAAAATCTGTGATAAATATAACTTAGCTATAAATGAAAATATGTTCTTGAGATATGTGTAAAGCTTTCTTAACTGCCAATTTAACAAAATTTGGAATAAACAAAATGTAGCAGAAAAGTTAATTAAAGAGTTAAAAGAACAAGGTGTAACAAAGACAGACAAAATGAGTGCTCAGTGGCTCAAACATGTTACTAAAAATGTTTTTTTGAGTGAGAAACTTTGATCAATACTTAATAAATCTGAAATTAAAAGAAAATTATTCAAATTTCTATATTAGTCAGGATTTTAGCCCTTTTTATGAATTATGACCACTTTACCCCACCTGACCCTAAACTATTTAATCATATCAAAAATTGAGCTTAATCGTGCTTTATCATATAACTTTTTCTATATTAAAACAGAACTAGTATGTTGTGGTCATCACAAAACTTTCTTCGATATAAATCACACCAATTAAATCATTTAAATTGTACAAGAAATTAGACCAATTTATCACCAATTCATATCAAAGTATATCTGAATTCCAAATTTGATGAAAATTCGTGCATTACTTCCTGAGATAGAGCTATAGCGGAAATTCGGGAAAATGTAGCATAGCAGCGCCACCTGTTGAGCGATTTACACCAAAACATAAACAGCACTAATTCATATCCAGGTATACCTGAATCTGAAAGTTTGTTGAAAATCCAAGCATTAGTTCTTGAGACAGAGCTATTACGGAAATCGCAAATAATGCAGCACAGCAGCGCCACCTGTTGAGCGATTTACATTAAAATGTATAAAACGTCAATTCATGTCAAGAACTAACTGAATCTGAAGTTTGATGAAAATCCGTGCATTAGTTCTGGAGATTGAGCTATTCTGGAAATCGTGCAAAATGCTGCATAGCAGCGCCACCTGTTGAGCAATTTACACCAAAACATAAACAGCACTAATTCATATCTAGGTATATCTGAATCTGAAGTTTGTTAAAAACCCAAGCATTCGTTCTTGAGATAGATTGCGTAAATCGCAAAAAATGCAGCGCCACCTGTTGAGCGATTTACACCAAAATATAAAAAATCAATTCATGTCAAGGACTAACTGAATATGAAGTTTGATGATAATCCATGCATTATTTCTTGAGATAGAGCGGAAATCGTGTAAATCCTCCAAAATGCAGCATAGCAGCTCCATCTGTTGGCCGATTTACACCAAAACGTTACCAACACCAATTCACATCAAGGAATAACTGAATCTGAAGATTGAAGAAAATCCATGCATTAGTTCTTGAGATAGAGCTATTGTGGAAATCGCAAAAAATGCAGCACAGCAGCACCACCTGTTGGGCGATTTACACCAAAAACTAATCAGCACCAATTTATATTAGGGACTACTGGAATATAAATTTTTATTAAATTCCGTTCATTAGTTCTTGAGATAGAGCGCCCACAAAATTTGTGTCACACACACACAGACTCACAGAACCACAGACTCACAGGTTTTGTAAAAACGTGTTTTTCGAAATCAAAATTTTATAAGCCATTTAATTTTTCTCCCCTTAAAGATAGAATATCATTTCGTTAAATTAATAAATTATAAGCTTAATACCAGCGATATGTGATTAAACTTCAGTATCAAGAGTTCTGATTAAAAAAGAGTTGAAATGAGTGGAAATTATAATGGGTGTTTTCATGCATTGTTAAGTGACATCTTCAAAGGTTACTGAATAAGCTGTACCAGATTGTCACAATTTTGCTCAGCTGCTGCGTAAGTTCAATTATTTTCAATACATGATACTTGATGACTATTGATTCTGAAGTACTATTGAACTGTACTATTGTCTGACTATTTGACTCTGAAGTACTTTGAACTAACACTTCAGCATGTGATTTTCAACGGAATGTCTTCAGCTTTAAGTGTAATAGAAACATGTGATTAATTCGAAAAGTTAATAATATTCTGATGACGGATTACATTAAAATTTATATAACTAGCAAAAGCCATGCTTTGTTTGGATTCGCGAAGCATTATTTAATAAGACAAATATTTGAAAGTAACAATATTTTTTTAAATATTATTTTGAATCTTTATTAAGCAAAAACGTTATTTTATATTTTAGCGCATTTTAATTTTTAAAATATAAATTCAGCCAAATAACTAAGAATTTCCTCGGAATTTTTTTATTTATGATATAACGAATTTAACAATTAATTTTATTTGTTTACAATCCTTTTGTTGCCTCTTTGCAAAAATCATAATATAATTCTTTTAAAATGCGTAAGTATCGTCTGCGTAAATAATTTCTCATAATACGAATAAATTGTGTATTAAAATTCTTAATACTGGAAAATACTTTTATAATTGAATGTAAATAATTGAATTTTCAAAAATTTTAATTCATTAAAAATATGCTATAATTTTCTTAAAAAAGGTATTTTAAAAATTTCATAAAAGAAATCATGAAACTATTTAATTAATCATGATTCTATCTATAATGACTAACTCCATGATTTATTTTTTCTTCTGAAAATATGCGTGTTTCATTTTTTATTTGCAAAAATGCGTCCGTAATGGAAAAACATGCAAAATAAATTAATTAAAATAATAAAAATTTTAAGGTTATTCTATAAAAAATAATAATATTGTGCCAATCTACAAATCATAATTTATTTTTATGTTTAATTTCAAGTCAAAATACTGAATAGTTTTTTTTTTGTAAAGTGTACGACAAAATGTAATTTGTGTAGCCTAGTAGAGGATTCGCTTCGCTCATCCTAATTAAAACATCTAATTATATACATTCTCGATTGAGGAATATCTGATTAAATATTAGATTAAATCAGAGACATAAATCATTAATACGATTAACTTGGGAAATTTGTGAATTCTCGATTGACATAAGAACTTAAAATGAACTGTTATTAGACCGTGCTGTGGATTATTTTGATAAGTGGCACTATTATTTTAATGATCATTTCATGTAATAATACATATTTACTTCTCTTTTAAACGGCATTCTCAAATGATCTGCTTTTCGATTACCAGTATTTTCTAAGAGAAATTTTCATCGTAGGCTTCTACAACATTTTAATAGAAATAACCTTCTGGGTAGATTTCTACGAAATTTGCAGGAAAAATCTATAAAGAAGATTTTCCTTTAAGGGGATCCGGGACACATTTAAAAATAATTTTCATTTATTGAGTTAAAATTTTGAATTTTTTTGTGATGGTTAACCATATCATTTGCAAACAAAATCACATAATAAAACTTCTCATAATTTAAAATAAATAAAAAAATAAATAAATTTAAAATTCGTTAAAAAAGTGGGTTAATTTAAAATCGTTATAAATTGAAATATTATTTGTAGAATTTTCAATTTTTTATCATTTAAATAAACATAAATATAGTATAAGTTTTAATTTAGATTCAGCATTTAAAAAAAAATAATATATTTAAAGTAAAAATTAAAGAAAAAATTATGTAACTTAAAAAAACATTTTCAAAAGTAAATATTTTTTTTTAAATTTTCTGAATCAAAATTAAAGCAAATAAATTGAAAAAGATATGTTCCAAGTTTGAACCATATATCCTTAACGGTTCTTGAGTTATAACAATTTAAGCAGGAGAAATGGTGAAAAAACCCATCATGAAGAAAAACGCATTTTCACAAGAAGTCGTTTGCATGACAGCCATTGCTTGAAAGCTAGATTTTGAAAACAAACCAAAACGAAAAAATTAATATGTTCTGTTTTAATAAGGACAGAAACATGGATTAAGCATCATTTTAAGCAGAGAAAAGCGGAGAATTTTTCACTGCAATAAATTTTTTTAGAAAATTTGAAGTTTTTTGTGTCCCGGACCCCCTTAAAAAATTAAATAAATATTTAAAACAGACCATTTGAGAGACCTGCAAAAGTAAAACATACTTTACCATTAAATTGGGCATTTTATTGTTTAATTTCGTTTGCCATTTTATTATACGGAAATCATTATTAATCGTACGCACACATATAATTGCAATTTTTACCCGACTGCCAAGAAGGGTTGTGTGTTTCAGGCGTATCTGGGTATGTGGATTTCTTTATACCCTCGAAACATCCCAACGGCTGAGATGGATTTTAATGAATGAGGTCTCTATCGATTCGTCTTAACAGTCCGATGGTTATAGGCAAGGTTTTGTTTTTATAAATTCAAAATGGCGGTAGAGACAAAAAAAAAAAAAAAAAAAAAAAAAAAAAAAAAAAATACGCACCCTATTAAGTGGCATATCACTGGATAGGTCTTTCAAAGTGAAGACGATGTTTCATTGACTATTTTACAGTCAGAAGCTCCGTTTACATATTACACAACCTGGAAGTTGTGTAAGTAGGATCTCTAGCTTTACTAACCTGCATACTTACTCTAACCTCCATAGACATCTATAGACCTCATCAAAACAGTGTTTATAGATAGGAACTAACAATTAAACACAATTTAAAAGTCATCAATACAAGTAAATAAAAAAATAGGTAAGTAATATAAAAAATAGTTTCACATTGATGAGAAATAATTAATTAGTTCGCTTTTTACGCTGTCGGATGTTTTGATTTTTAAAATTTATTTAAAAAAGTTTTTCCTTTTTCGCAACTGATAAATTGTCTCGCGATTGTTTTTTCAGATAACTTCACTTCTGCTACATGAATTTGTAACTAATCCAAAATGCTGGAAAGCAAATTCTAAACCTTATTAAAACTGAATTAAGAAATTTATTTCATTCACTTAAAGCACATATTTATTTAAAAATCGGTTTTTAATTATTACCAGAGATATAAATCAGAAGTTTTTTTAAATATAGCTTTTAAGCTTGAGTACGTGAATTCGTTTATCTTAGGTAGTTCTAATCGTGAAAAACTCTTGACAACGACAGCTTCGAAAAATTATTATTATAATAGAGTGCCAATTATCCGAACAAGTTGGGACCGACCCTAGTTCGGATTAGCAAAAGTTCGGATAAGTGGACAGACAATTAAAGGGATGTCCCTGACTATAACTATACTGAAACCTTCACACTTTATCCAGGCTTAGAGGACTGGTAGCACCAATTAGTGCTAGCGTGTTTAAAAACTGAAAACTGAGAGAGGATATTCGAATAAATGGAAGTTCTGTTTAAAAATGTTTTTTGAGAGAAATTGGCTGTTCGGATAATTTGAAGTTCGGTACATTGGAATTCCGATAATCGGCGCTCTACTGTAACTCTGGCGCTCTACTGTTTTTTTTAACACGCCTCTTTTCGCACTGAGCTGCAATATCGTATTCATATTCAGACATAGTCCATAATTGATGAAGCCCAAACTGTAAGACTCTACAAATCAAAATAAATTTATTTGATTTTATAACTTCCGTTATTGCACAATAACTTGCATCGCAAATCTGAAACTTAATTTTTTATCAGATTGGGTCGGAAGCAAAAGAACTCGAAAAAATAGCAATTTATAGAGAAATAAAATGTTTAACTAAGCTCTTCTTCAAACAAATTTGAGTAGAAGTTATTTATGTTTATAAAGTGTATTGAGAGGCAAAATGTTGTGAAATCTTAAAGAATAAGTGATTATTTATTTATTTATTTTGATGAGGAACAGTTACATAAACAAGCGATATTTTCTGAGCATTTTAAGGTATGTGCCTACCAACAATTCGCTGTTTTTTCGACAAATTTAGATTTATTATTATTATTTTAAATTAAAGTTCAAACGTTTAGGATTCCAAAAATGCCTTACTTTTGGTTCAGAAATAATTAGAAGCAAAGTTATAGCTCAAAATACAAACCAGAAAGAACTTTTTGTGCTATATTAAAATTTTAATTTACGTTTTCTGAAAAACTGCTTTTTTCATTGTTTACGTTTATGACAAGCCTCATTTCTTAAAAAGTTTTTTAGATGTTGAGATAAAATTTTGTCACAAGGTTTCTGCACATCTATTCGTATGTTATGAAACAAAATATAGCTTGTAAGTTTGTATATATTAATTTGAGATCTATTTTTATTGAAATATACACTTAAAAAAATCATGTTTTGTATACAGTAGAACTTCTTTTATCCGAAACTCTTTTAACCGAAACTCTCGGTTAACCGAAATCCACTTTTAACGCTTTTCTTTTTCTACTATCACATTCCTTGTGTGCAAAATCCATTTTGAAACCTTTTTTTTAAATCATCAAATTCCTTGTGCGCAAGCGGTCTTTTCCGAACTACGAGTATATAAATATTTTCGATTCCACAGTTCCTATGAATTTTACTTGAGCTCACGTAAGCTGCTGAGTGGAACAAAAAAACGAACCAATTAGCAAGTCTAAAGCTTTTGAATGTTTTGCAAAAGATTTGACATGACTTAAGCAGAAAGACTGTGGTACTGGCGTACTAATAATATTAAAAAACTCCGTGATAAAGCTTCAAAGCAAAGGCAATCAAAACTGCGACAAACAAAACATTTTTTTCAAATCCTTGTGATATATGTAAAAGGTACTTAATTTCAAAATTAAAATTCAGGTACTTTATTCTTGTTTCTATTTTGGTATTGTTTTATTTTTATTAAGCACTTGTTACCATAATAAGAAATATTGCATATATTTCTCCTTAATCTTAAATTTGAAGCATTCTCGATTATCCGAAAATTTCGATTTTCCGAAAGAGGGTCGGTCCCAAGTACTTCGGATAATCGAGGTTCTACTGTACTACAAAATTTCGTAATGTTAGTAAATGCAAGGAGTATTGCAAATCTTTTGCTTCATAACACAGGTAAGTGGTTTGCTATATTGTTGAAAAAAAAAAGTGAAATATATTGAATAGATTTCATTAAAGAAGGTTTCGCATAAACGCAATTCTTTTTTAAAATTTGACTAAATATTGCCTAAATTTGAAAAATTAATTAAAATTCCATAAAAAATTCATAGTTTTATTCCCCGTTTTAATTTAAAACACATGTGTTTGATAAAAATTTCATATTTTTCAAAAAAAGGTGGCAAGAAGGTAAGGCACAGGCACATACCTTAAGGCCCTACTTCAGTCACGCGAAAAGACCCGTTCGCTAATGCTATTCCTATGGATGAAATTTATAAAGATATCTCGGTCGCATTTCAGTACTTTTAGATGATTTTTTGCAGTGGCTAGCTGAGGTCGATTTGTATGCTGGACGTTTTCTACTTTTCCAATTTCGTTTACAGGTATTTTTAATCAGGACACTTTCATTTTCAGAACCGGTTCCTAAAATGAAAGCATCTTCCACCCCCCACCCCCACCAAAAAAAATTTAAATGTTTCTCGGATCCCTTTAATTAGCATTGTTTCTTGAATTGCATGCATTTCAATTTATGTCTAATCCCCTAAAACCTGACGAATTATTTAAACGGGCATACCTCAGTTAGTTTTGAAGATATCAAGATGGAATTTTCTGTGTTTAATTCAGGAATAGATAAGGAAAATTTTCCTAATTGGATATTTTACTCTACGTGGGGCCGTATACAAATTTAGTTTTTGTATTTTCTCAAATAAACCCACCATGCCGTTGCAACATATGCCATCAAATTTTGCACATTTTTTTTTAATGAAACTTTGCAATTAGAAGTATGTGTCTAAGGGACAATATTTAAGGAAATAGGCTAACCACACTGTGTATGATGTATGTATATCTTGATTTTAGTGGTTGTTCGGGCACAGGGGAAAATTAACTTTAGCTTTAGCTTATTTTTCCCACAGAAAACAACCATTTTGCTTATATCATTGAATTCTGTGCCCTCGATAACGTAATTCAATGTATAAGCTTTTCAATTTTTGTCGGTGTCCACTTTTTTCTTTTTTCTTCCATAATAATTCTTATAATATATATATTTTTTTAATACTTACAGCTTTAATTCATAATAATTGACGGTGGCAGGTTATGTTTAATTAATGGTTATATATATATATATATATATATATATATATATATATATATATATATATATATATATGTGTGTGTGTATATATACACACGAGAGTATATAAATACGAGAGTTATCGCATGACAAAAATCAGCTAATGTATAATTTTTAATATCTGTGTGAGGTGTATCTTTCTTTAGATCTCTTGATTTTTAGGTAGATTTCGTATGAAATACTACCTATTGGCGTCGTTCCTATGTTGGAATTTCTGAAAAATTTTTGCAGATCTACACCGATCATGACCCCTAGAACCCAAAACCACCCTCACTAAAAAACTTTATTATATCTATCTATCTATAGATAGATAGATAGATAGATATCACTTTCTTCTGGACACGATAACTTCCACAATTCTGCACAAATCTCTTCCAAACTGATACATAAAATCAAGGGGCATAAAATCTCGGCCAAGTTCGTGAATGGGCAAAATCGGACCAAGGGGATGGAAATAGGGAGGGGTTTTGTGAAAACCGAAAAAAACCCATAACTTCTTAATTTTTGTACATATCAAATCAGTTTAGAGTTTTTATTACTTCTAAAAATAGGGCCAAAAATTTATGTATCACAGATTTTTGATAAAATTAAAAATGGGCTCAAGGGGCGCAAAAAATAGGGTTTTTGGGAGAAAAAAATTCATAACTTCGTCAATTCTCAAGCTATAAAATCCAATTAATTTTATTATACATCTCTTTAATATTATCTACAACTTTTATACTCGCAAGTTTTTGATAGGATCAATTCGTGCCGCAAAAAAAAATAAATAAAAACAAAAACAAAAAAGGGGGGGTGAAGAAGAAAAATTTCCATAACTCCGTCAATTCACAAGATACAAAATTCCCATGAATTTATCATATATCTTCTTAATATTGTCTTTCACATTTATATAGACACGTTTTTGATAGGACCAATTCTTACAGCAAAAACAAATTAAAGATACGAAGATACGGTTGAAGACAAAAATCATCTTATTAAGAATGTATTCAAATCCAAACTGCTTATTTTTTTACTCATTTTTAAATTAATTTTTGCTCTCAAACGCGTCCAATTGATAGATTCTCTTCTTCAGAAACCATATAATGTACCGTAATGATCGAATTTTTGATAGAGGCAGAATATATTTCAAAAAATGATGTCAAAGTGGGTATTTTCAACAGAATTTCCCGAAGCGATTGTGTTAGAAACGAAAAATATTGTCCTACTGAGAAAATAATTGTTTATTAATCAAGTTTGAATTAATTGAAAGAAAAATAAAAACACACGTCGCTTATAAACCTTTTCAAAAATCACGTCAGCAAGTTTCGTATTTTTCTATTAAAAATTAATCTGAAAATGTGCCAGAAAATTTCGAGTTGTTGAGCACGGAAAAGCATTTTTTTTAATACCGCCTTAACATGATTCTGATAAAACCAACTATTATATAAAAATGAAATAAAAACTCGTCAAAAGCGGTCAGATAAAACTGTTAAAGTGGATTTATCATGATTTAGTTTTTGTTGGTGCAATTAATATACTTAGCTTCGAAATCTACCTACGCCTGTAGGCCGGGCCGGCAGGGATTTTTTTTTTTTTATCATTTATTTCTTTTACAATGCGCTATTAAGAGCTACATTTAGGCTTAATGCCGACAAAATTGGATGAAATAACGCAAATTTCGCTATGAATTAACCTACAAGCTCCTCTGATGATTCTGTGGGTTATTCATAGTTTCTTATTTTACATACTGGTTTCCTATGTTCATATCTTGTTCATCTTTAGAATTTTACTAATTTGTTCATATATTTATGATTTCATTTTTATTATATATATATATATATATATATGCATATATAATGTCAGTGTAATGAAGCTAAATTTATTAATTTTATTTTAATAAATGGAAATAGATGACGAATTGTAATGTATATATCGTTCGAAAGTAAATAAATTTGTTTTAACTTTCAGTAAGTTACAAGGGATTGTTTCTTTAAATTTTAGGGAAATAAAGGCAATTCCTACTTTTGAGATTGTTGAGATGAGAGTTTTTAAAAAGCAATTAAAAAATACATAAACTTTAAGATAAGCAAGCATTCGGATTAAAATATGTAAAATTGTGTTTTCAAGACGTTATTATTATTATTATTTATGTGCGATATTAAATAAATTAGCACACGGAAGTGGCTCTACTAGCAGAGTAGTAGGGGTAAAATAGATCAAAAATTGTGTAAAATAAGACAACTGATGGCCATTCTCGAAATTGAAAGAGCTTCGTTTTGGCACTAATGAATATCCGATGAGCCACCGCCCCCTCCCAAAAAAAGTTGTTTTACTTTTTTGGGGGAGGGGAAATCAGTTTGTTTTAAGTAGGTCAGGTGGAGTATCGTTGATTATGTATTTTATAATTCTAAATCGAATGACACCATCCGCAAGTCGATGCGATTATTTGTTACAAAACTACGGCAGGTTTTACGAATGCAAAGTTGAAAGTTGGACATTAAGTGCATGTAAAATGGTTTTTCCAGCAATGGTCATTCACGAAAATTCGGGAAGAACTTCATTTTAGCACTAGAAATGAACATTCGATCAATCCCCAAAAATTAAAGTTGTTCTACCGTGTTTTTTTTTTTTTTTTTTTTTTTGGGGGGGGGGGGGGGAGATAAGGAAGTCATTTTAACTCAGGAGGTGAACAACTATTTTTTTTTTTTTTAAACAAGTAAAGTAGGGTGCTGTTTATTATGTATTTTATAATTCTAAATCAAATGACACCATCCGCAAGTCGATACGATCATTTTTTACAAAGTTACGGCAGGTTTTATTAATACCAAGTCGAAAGTTACACTTTAGTATTGAGTACAGCTTTGTCACATTTATTTTACATTCAGTACATGTTCTTTATATCATATTAAATAATTTAAAATTTATTAAATGTTCTTAAAATAGAAATAATCAAAATGAAGATCGTCTGAGCCTTCTAAAGTCATCTAAGTTGTCAAAATCCATGTAGTCCGGGTGCTACGGTTGAGAAAACTGCAAATCGTGATAAGAATATACCGATTGGTAAGTATCTACGTTATATTAATACAATCCATATAAGAGAGGGAGACACCACGCAAAGTCGTAGGAATTCAAGATTGCGGCTGTTATTCAAAATGGCACCATTTTCTGAATTTTCTTACTGTCCATCATATAAATGTGTGTTTCAGGTCGATTTCGATGTTTTTAACGCCAAAAATTTCGTTTCTAATACTTTCCATTATAGTTGAATGAGTTTATGAATTCAGTTTATCTGTTTATTTCTCTGTCTGTCAGCTTGCCATTCCATACTCTAACTCGCTTAAATTCACTCAGATTGTCATGTAATATATATATATATATGTTATTGAAGTTTACAATAACATGTTCCGAATAAAAATTGAAGTGTATATCTTTTATAGTCCGTTTACAGGGCCCTCAAAAGAATTCCATTACGTCTATGGGGGGGGGGGGGAATCGTTTGCAATGTGTTTTAATCATATTATACTCTCTGAAACATATTCAAATTGACATACATCAGTGAGGCGCCCTACACTTCCAGTGCCAAAACGAAGTTCTTCCTAAATGTTCGTGAATGGCCATCAGTTGTTGTTGTAGAAACCTATTTTACCTGCACTGAAATATAACTTCAATTTTGTATTCATAAAACCTGTCGTAACTTTGTAACAAATGATCGTATCAACTTGCAGATGGTGTCATTCGGTTGAGAATAAAAAAAAAAATGCATAATAAACTTTATACCACTTGGCGTACTTAAAAAAATTTGATTTCCCCTTCTTCCCGAGTTAAAATTTCCCCCCTTTGCCGCCCCTCCTCAAAAAAAAAAAAAAAAAAAAAAAATGGTAAAACAACTTTATTTTTTGGGGACTCATTCTATTTTCATTTCTAGCGAGAAAACGAAGTTCTTCCTAAATTTTCGTGAATGGCCATCAGTAGTTGCTGTAAAAACCCATTTTATCTGCACTGTCGATTTTGTATTCATAAAATCTGTCGTAACTTGGTAACAAATGATCGTATCGACTTGCAGATGGTGTCATTCGGTGAAGAATTAAAAAATGTATAATAAACTTTATACCACTTATAAAAACTTTTCAAAATAACAGACATTACATTACATTACATTACATTACATTAAAGGATAAAAACACTAAAAACAATTTAAAAGGACGTTTCGGATTCATTCTGAATCCCTCATCAGCTAATTCTTAACGTAAAAGTCATACTAGGTTTTAAAGTTCAACAAGTAGAAAATCATTACATGAAGTTGCCAAAAAATTATAGTTAAAACAAAACTGAATACCACTTGACGTACTTAAAAAAATTTGATTTCCCCTTCTTCCCGAGTTAAAATTCCCCCCTTTACCCCCCCCCCCCCCACAAAAAATGACAAAATATTTTTTATTTATTTATTTATTTTATTTATTGGGTGGGGGGGGGGGTCATTTTATTTTCATTTCTAGTGCCAAAACGATGTTCTTCCGAAATTTTGGTGAATGGCCATCAGTTATCTCTGAAAAGGTTTTTTTTTTTTTTTTACCCGTATACTAGATTGAAAGTGGAAAGTACTGATTAAAATAAGACTGAGTCTATGTCTAAGATTAAGTGTTATTTTGAGAATGTTTTTTCTTTTCTTTTAAATTTTAAATTCAAGGAATTTTTCCTTTTTTTTCTTTCTTTTTTGGGGGGGGGGAGGGTTTGATTTGGAAAATGGCGATTTTCCTAATTTTTTTTTTGTTAATAACATAATTCAAAATTCAATTAATTTGTCCTGCCGAAAAAATGTAATTAAATTTAAACATGAGATTAAGAAAGTTCATTTTAACATTTTTTTTTTTTTATAATAATCATTAGTGCAAAATTTAGTGAATTTATTCTGCTGAAAAATCCAATTTGAGATTAGTAAGTTTCATTTGACAAATTTTATAAACTACCTGGCTTCAGGATTCAATGAATTTCTCCTAATACAAAACCTATGTTTTATTTTGATTTATTTGGAAGGTTTCTTTGGATACGGTTTTTTATGAACAATTTACCATTCATTTTTTATTCTTTTTTTAAAATAAATAATTTTAAAGGAAGGTCTCCATACGGGCATACTCCGAAAAATCTGAAAAAATTATAGAATACTCTTCTCATGGGGATAGATATGGGGCATTCTCACAATCTTTTGACTTTTGGGGGAAAAAATCTGGCGAAATTAAACTTGCTAAAATAACATTTTAATCTGATAGAGGAATGCCTTAATGATTCAAAATAAAGAAAAAAGGGTCAACAGCGAAAATATTTTTATTTAACTGAGGTTTAAGTTAAATTTACGAGTTTAATTTTCCTTACCGTCTTACTTCTATAACTGTTTATTTTCTTCTAAATTTTTACCAATAATGAATTTGCATAGTACCCACAGGACATTCAAATAAGAAATAATAAAAATGTAGTATTTTTAGTGCAAAATTTTGGTATAACATTGTCTTAAAGGGGTGTTAAAGAAGGGACGGTAATGTAAAAAAGGGGGGATGGTATAGGAAAAAAGGGACAAAATGGGTGAAAAGGGAACAAAATGGGGAAAAAAGGGACAAAATGGGAGAAAAAGGGAAGGTAAGGATAGAACAGCAAGGAAACTTACCACCTATTTTAGGCAGATCATGTTAAGACTAAGTGGTAGCCAAAATGTTCATCGATTTTTAGAAACAGTTATTTACATTGGATTAAATTTAAAAAAATAATTTACCTCGAAAATTGCAGGATTAAACCTTGCGGACGGTAAGACTACCAATAAAGCCACTGTGCTTGAAATTGATATTTAAATGCTTATTTATATTCTGCAGTAAATTTCCTGTCAAAGAATTTTAGATATTCTTTCTCTAGCATACTTCTGCATGAGCAAAAACTTTAAAAAAATTCCGTCGCTGCATCTGAAGTGATTTTCTGTATCATTTTAGAAGAGGGATGGTAAAAAATCTAAAACCCAGGGACAGAGTTCAAAAAATAATATCAACCCTAAAAATGTGTGCAGGTTAATTTTTAGCTACATATTTATATAAAACAATAGTTCTAGTTTCAGAAAAAAATCACATCGAATTATTTTTATTGAAACAATTTTATCCAGACAGCTCCAAACTTCAAAATCAGCATCAGGGACACAGGACGGTAGATGAGTTTTCCATGTGGTTGGACCCCCAACATCGTCCAAAACTTATTTATCTCGTTAATATTGTTGTGCAATCATGCATTGGGATGTTCCCAAGTATATGAAATAAAAAAAAACACAAAAAAGTGTATTAAATAAAAAATTATTATTCAGGGACATGAAAGTTAAAAGATTGTGAGAACGCCCATATATTTATTTTTTAAAAAATCGGCGGAAACTCGATAGAGTGTCATTAAAAAGAAAAAAAAAAAAAAAAAAAAAAAAAAAAAAAAAAAACCGAAAATTTTGTCAGTTGGCGATTTGTAACCCCGCTGGCGATGAAATAAAATTAAAAAAATAATACTTTATGTCGAATACTCTTTAAGGGAAAAAATGTTTCATGTTGAACTTGGTTAAATAAATTTAATTAAAATAACTTTAATTCTGTCAGTTTTAGTTTGTTATAACTCTAATTCTGTCATATATATATTTATAATGAAGGTTAACTATGAAATTTTATGAATTGAAAAAAAAAAATTAAATTAATTAAAATTATTTCAATCTCAAAACCAAGTCCAATTAAGCACTATCGATTCAATTATGTTGCTATGGAAACAAAAAATTCCGCGATATCGAAATGGAAAACTGGAGCATTTCTTCATCTGGCCTTTATTTTGGAATACGCTTAAATATATGAAAATATATTTTTTAATATGAAAATATTTTTTATACATGAAATTATTTTTACAGTGATAAACTTAAATAACTGCAGCAACAAGCAACATAAATATGTAATACAAAAAAAATATATATATGTATTAAACACTCTCATTGTTTAAGTTTAAATTCATTAAATATTATTTACACGCATTCTCACAAGCAAGTTTTAGCTGCATTAAAATCGTTTGCTTTTGGCGAGGAAAACTGCTGCTCGTCAAATCGTGTGACGCTTTCGTCTTTTCGCGCTAAATACTCTAAAGTATTTTTTGTTATTATATATATAGTCTTTCTACTGAAATTCCGCCGCTAAATTTGACTGATCCTTTATTACATACATAAGTAGTTTCTTTTTTAGCATGCCCTGTAAGGAGACCTTCCTTGTTAGTTCAATATTTAGGGTATAAATGATGTTTCCAAGAAAATTTTAAATTACTAATGAAGCTAAGGAAGATAAATAATGAAGTCTGTGATTAATCATGAGAATGTCAGACATTTGTGCCAATCAGATAACATCTGATTCAATGTAATTTATTAATAACTTTTTAAATGCCGCAAATTTATTAAAAAACAAAACACTATTTTATAGTCAAAATATTTATTTGATGACTATCAAGAACCTCATTATTTATTTAAACATAAGCTGTGTGCCATTAAATTTTTTCAAAAATTTTAAATTTACTAATATGAACATTAAAGCACTTTTAAATGCATTTTTCATTAGAAGCTTTATTTATTTGAAAGTTGTTTACGGGTTATTTCTTAAGGAAAAATATCTGCTACAAAACAATTTTAAAGTACAAAATTTAGTATAATATGCTTACTTATTTATATTTTCATGTAACCTTACTTTCAAACTGTTTTACTAATAATACAATTTGCTAATATCTCGTACCAGATATTTTATTTCTTTGAGTTCTATCTCGAAGAGAAGTTCTTTTCATCGCATGCAATTTTTTTTTTTACGAAAAATTAATGAAAATAAAAGAGGAAAAAAGTGGAAAGCTTCCTATTTTTTTTTCTCAAGCAATAAACTTTGAACTTGTGCAGGAATAATTAAATATCCACTTAGAGACTGATTAATACATTGTCCTGCGGTTCTATAACCTGAGCACCAAAATTTCAAGAATCCACCCTCCACCCCCATTAATATTGCTCCATAATTTGACCGTATTTAAAAATATTTTCAGTTTCAAGGCTTTAAACATTTTATAATTTCATAAATATTTAAATTCTACTTCTTTTAAACTTCATTATTTTCACATTTTTAAAACTCCTTGTTATATTTCCTTTTTTTTTTTTTAAATTGAGTTTTTAAGACTCAGCCGGTGTTTTAAAGCAAAAAGAAGCCCTCTAAATGTGAGCTCTGACCCGAAAAATTGGGAACACAAGTTCACTTTAGAGAGGTAAAGGTGGTCTTGCTCTTGAGACAGCAATTCATTATAATTCAAGATATAATACATTAAAAAAAAAAAATGCTAATCAGTCCCAAATCACTTCAACAGCCATCCATGCCTGTAAAAGTTCATTCATGAATTTATGTATAAAAATGGCTCTGTAAATCTGTCAGAAAGTTTCGCACTGATAAGTGGAATTTTCTTTTCTTTCTTCTCTTTTTTCTTTTTCTACTTAAGGCCTTAACATCCTTACCTTAAACATCTTAAAATTTAAAATAATTTTTTTTTAAAAATTCGAAAGAAAAAAGTGGAAGAAATCTTCATTGAGTGAAATCTCTCCTCTATGAACAAAATATTTTTAATACCTCACTAATTATTATGCTAAGTTTGAGACCATTTTCTGAAAGATCCTTTGCTTTTAATATGAAATTAAAAAAATGCTATTCGATTTCTTAATATGTGATAGAAAATACCTACAAATTTAAGGTTTAGGAATAAAAATAAATTCACTAATGCATCTAAAAGTTGCCAGTTTGTTTTGGGGCATTTGTTATTTGTAACTGATTAAGGACTCCAACTCAAATCCAAAAGAACTACTTTCTGACACATTTCTTAATTTATTTTTGTTCAGAAACGCATGAGATTGGGAGGTGTTTTTATTCAGAAACTAAGTAATTGCAAGACGATTTCCATTTTTTTAGTAAAGGTAGAAGATTTTTAGAAAATACTGTCAAAGTTGGCGTTTTGAACAGAATTTTCGGACGCGATACCGATAGAATAAAGAAAAAACTGCACTCTTAATTCAAAAGAACGGATTATTAATTCAACAAAAGAACGAAAAGTTTTACGCGTGTTTTTGTTCTTTCTGAGTATCTGTTTCATCAAAAAGAGATATTTTCCACAAAAAACTGGTTTACCAAATCATCCTTTTAGGAGTAGCACCCCCAGGACCGCTCATTTCAGACCGGAACAGAAAAATATCTCTAAAAGAGCGGTTTAAGAAGCTTCCCTATTGGTTGAAATCGTGTAACGCGATATATAGTTTTGCAGAGGGAGAACCGTCTTCAAAAGGGAGTCGCTTGTTTGTTTCAAGCGTCAAAGCTTAGCGTTACCTACATGATAAAAACAATATTACAATTATAATTTGATTCATTTAAAAATGACATAGAATAAGATAGATGGATTATGCCCATGAAAGCAGGGGGGTGGGGCAATCATCACAAAGAATTGGATAGATTTCGTTTTTGTTTCCCAGCTAAAACCAAGATGGCTACCGGCGAGTCTAGGATTTTACTAATACTGAAAATTCTAAGGTAAAGTACGACTTCATCTTTCTTGTAATTCCTTCACCATTCCTTGTTGTATTTTCACATTGTATATATGATTTTTTGCGTTATTTAACGTTAATACTTTTAAACCGGAAACATGAACTTCTTAAATTGCTTTTTTTTTAATGCATCTGTTCCATAATTTTTATAATCAATAAAATGCACTTAGATATGTAATTTTCTCGTATTCAAATTGTGTAAAATTACGCTAATTGGTATTTACATTATTAAACATATATCATTTTGTGCTTATATGATTGATTATTAATATACTAATTTGCTCATGACACTCAGAAATATTTGCGGAACACAACCCATGATTATAAAAATTATTAAATTATTATTAGCTTATAATATATGTTCTATTTATTTTTAATGTTTCAGTAAGTAGAAATATTTAATAAATTGTGTTCATTTAGATAGTTGTACACATCTACACTTTAAATATTGTTTTTAATTGCCACAGTATTATGTAAATAGTACGAAATGTGAAAGATAATTAAAAAAAGTATTAGAAAATAATAGATTAGTAAAAAATATTATCAATTTATTTTATGACACAACTAGCTTGACCTTTTTTTAAAATTATGATTTTGTGAATTTTTATTTTTGTGTTATACTTCGCTCTGTTCATATTCAAAAGTTTAACTAAACAAAAGTCTGCAGTTATGTAACACATGAATTCTATATTCCATAATTATTTATCTGTGTCATAAGCAAACTATATTAATAAGATATAATAATATCAGAAATAATTAAAGAAATCGACATTTCCGGATTAAAACTAAAAACGTTGAAATTATATATACAATGTGAAAATATTAAAAAGAAAAAAATCATAATGAGAAAGATAAAGTAAAAAAAGCGCATTTCAGGATATTGACAAGGTAGAAAATCTTGTCTTGTTATGGCGCGAACATATCTTTTATTATTATTATTATTTAATTTATCTTTCGGAAATGAAAAACAAAATTTCTTCTGCATCTAGATTAAAATAAAACAAAATGGAATTTTAAAAGTAATACATTTTGCAAACTGGGGAGTTATATATGTTAAAAAACAAACAAACAACAAAAAAAACTGAAAATAAGAGGAAAATAATTTATTTTGCCTATTAAATTTGACAAAAAAGGGGTTTAAAAATGACTTGTCAATAATGAGTGCAGTCACTCGTTTTGCCTATTAATTTAGTCGAAAAAAAGAGCGAAAACAGCTTATCAAAAAGGAATGAAAAAACACCACTCCGCAAGATGGATGAAATTCACTCCTATAGGATAAGTGCATTTTCAATACTGAAAAGGAGTGAAAATACACTGAGTCGGAGTTAAAATCGCTGAATTTTTTTAAGAGAGTGTCGTCGCGTGACGACAATTGTGGCATGGCAATTCTCGCCACAATTTCGTGTTTTATCAAGTTATTGTTTATAACTCGATAATTAATTTATTTATCAAAAATTGATAAACGTAATTTAATCCCAAATCGCTTCAATAACCAGGCCTGTAATTTCATGCCTTTACGTTTGAAAATGAATCAGAAAAAGTGTCAGAAAGTTTCGCGTTGTTAAGCAGGGGATTTGAGAACTGCCTTAACCCCTTCGGGACGAGCGTCTTTTACAGAATTTTTAATCTTTTAACACCGGTTTTTCGAAACAGAAATTTTTGCCTAATTGAATCGGGAAAATGCTCTGATTAAATAAGGCAAAATTTACAATAAAAATTTACCAAATAATCACGGATTCTGATCACCTTACGCGGCAAGTATACTGGTCGCTCGTCCCCAAGGGGTTAAGAATAGCGAATGTAGACGTATTCATATCGTCCGTTCGGAATCAAATTTTATGAAGTCCACCGTTGCGTTCAATCGAGTTAGAGATGAAATCTTGTTTTATAGCAATAATTTGTTCGATGCTGTCATAAACCAGGTCGAAAATGTGAGCAACAAATGGAGCTAGTAAACTATGATTCTCAATGAAATGCACCAGAACCTCCATCTCTCAATAGTACTATTTTATGCACTTTATCCGTTTTGATTCGGAGCTCCTCACATATTGGAAGAAAGTCCGATAAAAATTATTAAACATTTTTAAGTTTAAGATATTTTCTTAAAGAAATTCGGAAGAAAAGAGCGTAAAAAATCTTCATTAACTGAAATCCCTCTTTGTACAAAATCTCTTTAACGTCTCACTGATTATTGCGCATCCAATCCGCAGTCCATGCAGAACAGCAGTGCATCCCGAACCTACGTGGACTGAGAAGATACCTCGCCTAGATCTCGCGCCACATGCCGATGATTAACGCGCGCAAATCTCGCGGGGATATAGGCTTATGGACCGAGCCATAAGTAGATTAGGGAACGATGAAAATTTGTCTGCCCCGCTACCGGCTTGCTTCACCGACGTTACGCGCTGCGGCGATATCCAAGCACACACCTTTAGCAATGGTTATCCATAAAGGAATGAGAGCAGAGGATTGGGAAGGAGAGTAGAAAAAAAAAAAAAAGAGAGAACCAAAAAAGCCCATCTCTCCCTTGAGGATGCCAGGGTAAACTGAATTTTGTGTTCCCAACAGACAATTTTGTGGCCGCTCGAAAAACTCGTTTACGGGAGGGGTAGCCGAGAAATGCACGTGCCTTGGTTTACCAAACATCTGGGTCACATGATATATTATTGCCAGAAAAGCAATTTTTTTCTCCTGATATCCCGTATTTTACTTGTTTCTCCAGTAGGTGGTTGTAAGCAACCCCTTTTGCATCAACCATGCTGCTTCCGGGGAGTATAAAAAAGTGATAGCATGTTAATAAGGTTGGTGGGTGATTTCTAATGCCGGAAGATGGGGATCAAGTTTTGTGGGTGGAAATGTTATACGTCTGGAGGAGGTGTAAGCTATTCCTAGCCCTTAAAAAATGTTCCGTGCCCCAGATATTTTTTGTGCACCTGCTAGTGTAAATGCTATGAATGATGCCTAAAAATGCACTTTGTCTAGCGAAGCATTACTTTGTGATATCCTCATTAAAATTCTTATAATCTGACACCCTTCTGTAAATCAAAATCAGTTCATGGATTCTTACTTAAAATTGATATGTAAAAGCCAAGACAAAAAGAACAGAAGGGAAAGAGAAGAAAAGTTATATTAATCATTATATTATATGCCTCCTCTCTTTTTATCCCCCATTTCTTCTTTCCATAGCTGCCAATCTTCCGTTTTTTTTTTTTTTTTTGTTTGTTTTTTTGTGTCAAATAAATATTGCATGTTCCCGGAAAATTTATCTAATATAATTTATTTTGTCTTTATGTGGTAGTAGTTTTCTTTGTCTTGATCATTATACCGTTACTTACAAGGAAGGTCTCCTTACAGGGTATACTCAGAATATGTTGAAAAAAATGCTAGTGAAACTACTCATGTATGTAATAAGGGATCAGTCAAATTTAACGGCTGAATTTCAGTAGAAAGTCTGTAAAAAAATAAAATACTTTCGAATATTTGGCGCTAAAATACGAAAGTGACACGCGATTTGGCGAGCAGGATTTTCCCTCGCAGAAAGCAAACGATTTTAATGCATCTGAAAATTTATTAATTGTTTTTTAGAATTCACGGTTTTTAATGAATTCAAACTTAATCAATTAAAGAGGTTATTATATATTTTTCATATTACATATATATGTTGCTTGTTGCTGTAGTTATTTAATTTCATCACTGTAAAAATATTTTCTATGCTTTGCAAGTTGCAAATATCTATTTTAAGTTATAGTCAGCTGACATTTGATTTAACATTTCCATATCGAAGACGAAGTTGTTTCCATAGCAACAAAATCAAATTAACAGTGTTCTATCTGCCTTATTTTTGAGCTTGAATTTAAATTTTGTTTTAAAACGTAAAATATGATATTTAAATTTTATTATAAATACATATAAATATATATCACAAACAACAGTTAAAACAAACTAAAAATGACAAAACTGTTGTTAAAATAAATTAAAAATGACAAAACTGAAGTTATTTAAATTAAACTTGTTTAAACAAATTCAACATAAAAAAAAAAAAAATTCCTACATAAAACCGTATTTTTTTTTTCATCGCCAACCGGTGATAAATCGCCAAATAAACGAAAATTTCATTATTTTTTTATGGACGCTGTATCGGGGTTCCGCCAAAATTTTTTTTATAAACATATATATCCATATGAGAAGAACATTCTGTAATTTTTTCAGAATTTTCTGAGTATGCCCGTATGGAGACCTTCCTTGTTAGTAACAAAGGGGGAAAAAATGTATGGACCCTAAAAAATGCCTTTTTTCTTTTTCTGTGACATAACATCTGTCACACTCTTTGCCGACCTACCCTAACCAGCTTTGTTCGACAGCTTGTTCTCTTATCTTTCTTAACTGTATTCTTAAACTTAACTTATTTACTTTTATTTTACTAATTGATCTCTCTCTTAATTCTAAACCTGCAAGGTTTCTTACAATTTTAACTTTATAATACCACTTTTCTTTAAAAGTAATTTTTCATTTTTATATTTTAATTTTTAATAAAATTTTATTGTAGTATTTTACTACAGTTAGACTTTATATCTCAATGGCTCATTCATTTTAAGACAATCATCAATAGACTGGTCGTAAAGTTGTAGACAACTTGGAAGCCCCTCAAAGTGCAAACACTGTTAAGTCACTTTTGTTTGTCTTTTGTCTTGTATATCATTAAAAAAAATGTTAATATGTTACTTTAGAAACATTTTTCTTAAATTTAAAACTTAATGTAAGTGTTAGTCTTGGGCTACTTTTGCCTTGGTAGATTTTTCGTCCTTCTTGGAACTAATGGAATATTTTCTTTCTTTCTTTCTTTTTTCTTTATTTTTATTTCTCATTACATTTTTTAAATTTTACATTTTATCTTTCCTATTTTCAGTCTTTAACCTTAAATTTATTTTTTCTTTCAATTTAAGTAGTTTAAAAAAAGAACTACAATTAAACTTAATTTTTTCATGTCTAATGTCTCAGTCACTTAGCTATAGACTAGATGTGAAGTTGCCCTGCCACTAGGCAATCCATTGAGGAGTAGCCTTACATTGTTCCATTGTTCTTGTTTTATTACCCGACTGAAAAGAAGGGTTATGTGTTTCACGCGTATCTGTGTATGTGGATTTCTTTATACCCTCGAAACATCCCAACGGCTGGATGGATTTTAATGAATGAGGTTTCTATCAATTCGTCTTAACGGCCCGATGGTTATAGGCTAGGTTTTGTTTTTATAAATTAAAAATGGCGGTAGAGACGAAAAAAAAAAATTACGCACCCTATTGAGTGACATATCATTGGATAGGTCTTTCAAAATGAAGACGATGTTTCATTGACTATTTTACAGTCAGAAGCTCCTTTTAAATATTACACAACCTGGAAGTTGTGTAGGTAGGATCTCCAGCTTTACTGCAACTCTAACCTTCATAGACATCTATAGGCCTCATCAAAACAATGTTTATAGATAGGAACTAACAATTGAACACAACTTAAAAGTCATCAATACAAGTTAATAAAAAAAATGGGTAAGTAATATAAAAAATAGTTTCATATTGATAAGAAATAATTAATTAGTTCGCTTTTTATGCATCCGGGTTTTTTGATTTCTTAATTCATCGTGTATTTCAGGAAAATTTCTTCGAAGAAGTGCTTGGTACCATGAATTCAATAGATATGGATTCAATAGATATGGAATTCAATAGATGGAAGCATGGGTGGTCAGCCCCGCCCCCTCTTTGAAAAGTTAGGATTTTTGGTTCTTTTTGGCTAATAACCGGAAAAATATTCTGTTTTAGTCGGTAGATTTGTATGCTAATCCTTTCGGCGAAATGAAAAATATTCCTTTATAGACAGGTTTTGTTTTCACAGATTTTACTGTATTAAGTTTGATATAACGAATAGCATGGTACTAAAAGGAATTTAGAAGAATTTAAGCAGCATGAATAAATCATTAATATCATTTCGAAACGCTGCAACAAACAGAACTTTAATTTTTTAGATTTCAGATTGAGCAGTTATAATTGCATGATATTGATTATGCAGGGACTATTAATTTTTTACATTTCAGGTAGGATTTCGTTACACACAGGTACCGTTTTCACAAGTTTTGTTATTCAAAATGCATAGGTTTTACAACTATAAAAACAAAATATCTAGGAACTGGAAAAATATTCTGTTTTAGCCGGTATATTTGTATGCTATTCCTTTCGGCGAAAGGAAAAAATATTCCTTTATAGACAGGTTTTTTTTTCACAGGTTTTACTATATTAAGTTTCACTGGATATAGATTAACGAATAGCATGCTACTAAAAGGAATTTAGAAGAATTTATGCAGCATGAAAAATCGGGATATTTGGCGCCCCGCCCAGGAGTTCCGCGGGACGGGTATTGGGGCATCTAAAAATCGGGACATCCCGCGTAAATCGAGACGTCTGGCAACACTACCAGTAGGGTCAGGAGGGGTAATTATGGCTAGGGGGTAATTGTGACCGCCTGCATATTGGAGAAAGCTGTGTATGGTAAAATTTTGTTTCAAGCTTAGACATTAACCTCATAATGTATATTTCATCTTCGATATTTTTTATCACTAGTCTGAAGCTTTTTTGAGATCCGAATAGCAGTTTGAAACAAAGTCTATCAAAATTTTTGATAATCGGATTTGTCACTTTGGAGTTCAAAGTGGTCTCAATTACCCCAAACAAATGTGTATAGGCAAGTATAAAGAGAAAATATAGTGGTCATAATTTCCCCACTAGTGATCTTAATTACCCCAAACTTTTGTGTTTGTGAGTTTTTGATGAAGTAATTATAATCATACTTTTAACTTAAAAAAAACAGCTATGACAATTGAAACTTTAATAAGGTTTACTTAAAGGATCAATGTTACTTCCTTTCTACTAAAAACACTACTTTTCTAAATAGAAAAAAGTAAAAAGAAAATAATAATGTTGAATATATACAAAGTGGTCATAATTACCCCTCCTGACCCCATGTCTCATCATTATGTACAGATAAAAAATAGCTGGTTGCCGGTATCAACCTTACACACATTTCACTCATTTAAACATCTTCAAAGTTAATTTACAGGCTAAACTATTAAATAAATTATTAGGAAATTGGATATGGTACGCTAAAAGGTAAATCCATAAAAATATATATATTGCTTTCATTTAGCTTAATACCGATTTCACAGTTAATTATTATTTTATATCTTTTATTTATTTATTTTTAGTAAAAACAGACTTCAGTTCAATTTGATTATGACAATATATAAGCATACAATTTTTTAGACATTGATACATTATTATAAAAAAATGGATATAATTTATGTGTGTGATGTGATATCCTAAACTAATTTTTTTTTCTTCAGAAAATAGAACAGTTGATAGCACACATTTTATGTTTTTTTTCCCCTTCCTTTTGTGGGAGAATGGATAACTTAGATTAAATTTTGTTACAAATCGTTTTTTATTTCTGTGGTAACAGAAATGTGTAAACAAAACAAAACAAAGAAGAAACAAAAGAAGAATTTAAAAAGATAAAAAGGACTTTTAATTACACCTTTCCAATATTATTGCATCCGATATTATTTATAGTAAACCAATCTGTTGTGACTTCAGTATATGTAGTCAGATAAAAATAACTGATCAATAATATAGCAATATTTTGAGCTTATTGGGCATTTCTCACGATCAAATGAAAGCTATAAGGTACCTTGAAAAAGACCCACTTTGACTGTATTAAAAGCTCTTTATTTTTATAGTTATCTTATGAAAACAAAAGTAAACAAAAATAAAAACAAACTTTAAAAGGGAGTAGGACAAACTTTATTTACATCTTTCAGTATCATTGCATTTTGGACAAAGGAATAAATTACTTCGCGACTAGCCACAGTGACTAGCAAAAAATCTTAACGATTCTCATTGTCACAATCTAGTCATATGTCTAGTGATAGACAATCCAGTCATAGTCTGTGACAGGCAATCTAGTTATAATTCAGAGATTGACACAGCCTAGTTATGTCATTGACAATTCACATAATCTAGTCATATTTTGACATTCGCGAGATGTATCACAGTGAGGGAATTTGCTGTGGCACCAATATAATTTCATCTTGTTAAAACTTGTTCTTTCTCTTTGATTGTATTAAGAGCCTTTTATTTTTATAATTATGTCATGAAAATAAAATAAAACAAAACAAAGCAAAAATAAAAACAAACTTTAAAAGGGTGTAGGACAAACTTTATTTACATCTTTCAATAGCATTGTATTTTGGACAAAGGAATAAATTACTTCGAATTAACTCGCTCGCGACTAACCACAGTGACTAGCAAAAATCTTAACGATTTTGTCACAATCTAGTCATAGTCTAGGGTGGATAATCTAGTCATAGTTCAGTGATTGACACAATCTAGTCATTGACAATTCACATAATCTAGTCATATTTTGACGTTCGCGTGATGCATCACAGTGAGAAAATCTGCTCTGACACCTCGTCAAAAATGTCCTCATCATAATATGACCTCGTCATGCCTAGCTAAAAGTAACGAGTAACTGACCGTATATTTTCTCGTGATGATCGGTAAGATATAGAAGCTTGAAAGGCACTTACTTTCTCTTGCTGTTGTAACTGCTTCATCATAATGCTTTTTTTCTTGTCTTTGCACCTCTTGTTCTGAAACCACACCCTGATCACACGCGGACTGAGTCCCGTCATTTCCACCAACTGTTCCTTCATAAGGGCGTCTGGTCGGGGGTTGGCCGCATAGCAAGTGCGCAACGTATGCAGCTGCTTCTCGTTCAGGACGGTCCGAACCCTTGTCGGCTTGTGGTCTGAGCCCTGCTTGTGCACTTGCGGCCGAACCGAGTCCCGATTCCGCCCCGTCTGCATGGATTCTGCATTGGCTGCAAAGGAAACAGAAAAAAAAGAGCAGGTCAAGAAACTTCCTTAACTAATCGCCGAAAGAGAAAAAAAACAGTGCTGAGTAAACACACATCGCCAAGTACCCAGAGCCAAGACAAACACCCAGAAAAGTCCTTATTAACCGGACCCCCTGGTGAAAATTTTGTTTAAAAAAATTCTTCACGGGGTGCCACGATAGAAACGCTTCTTTTGTTGTCAGAACCTGCAAATACATCGGGAAAAATAAGTCTTTTTTCTGGATTGAAGCGTCCCGACGATGGCTAAACTAGTCCGATATGCACGACTAGCCGATTTAATCTCAGAGCAAACATGGAGGGAAAAACAAGGGAAGTCTCTTAGCAGCGTTTTTCCTACCGAAGCGGTATAACAGCGAAAAAAGAAAAAGATGTGATGAGGCCGCTCTCTGTTGCAGAATTCTGTACAGGTAAAGGAAGAAGCCTTTTACCGAAAAGTGACTCATGCGGCTTTTACGGAAATTAATGATTCTCTCTCTATCAAGTCGTTCTCTTTTTTCTCCTCGCCCGTTGAGAATTATCATTATAAATATAACATTTTGTTAACGGCGCTAGGAACGGTTAATATCGTTTAATATTTCTGCTGCATAAAATGTCAGCCCTCATGTTTTGTTATTATTTTTTTTTTCAAGTCAATTAAATGAACATATTTTTGACCACGATTTTTACTCAAATGAATACAGTCAAACAACAGCCTCATAGAAGCAACATATATTTTATTAAATAAATTTTCTGGTTCAAAATGTTTATTTGACCGGGGGGGGGGGGGGGAGTACAAACCAAAGGAGGTTGGCAGCTATGCTGTTGATTAAAAAAAAAGATTCTTACTTTGATTGTTAGGAAAGTCAGATATGAAATATAATAAAAAAAAAAAATTAAAAAGTTAATAGCATATATTTTTATTTAGAATGCTATTAAAGTTAAATTCTAAACAATTCATCATAACAAATATATAAAATCAGTGATATTTAACTAAATTTAAGAAATTTAAAGAAACAAATTATATACAAAAGAAATGCATCATAATTCCTTAATCTGTTCTTATAAAATAAAACAAGATAGAAAACAAATAATCCTATAAAATAAAACAAATTAAGCCACGTTTTGCAATAACATGTATAAGTTAAAAACCCATCTTTACGTTTTTAGAGTCATAAAATGCCAAAAATATTTTTTTTTTTTTTTTTTAATTAGGTAAGTTTTGCTCGTAGAAGAATGAAACAGTACAGTTCTTACAGTATTATTACTTGTTAGAACACGGAGAAATGTTTCTAATAAAACTTACAAGATCCAGGCACCTTATTGGATTATTGACGAATTACTTTTTAATATGATGAAGAACAGCGTTTGAATATTTTTTGTAACGGGAATTATTTTTCTAAAGCTATGTTTTAAATTAATCTTTAATAATAATAATGATTATTTTATAAAATGTTATTATTTAATCATTTGAAAGCGCAATTTTTAATTAATCTTTCAATTAATTTTCAGCAGTGAAATTACGCCCGAAATTATTGTTGAATATTAAATACGTGAATTTTCACATTGTTAACTAAGCGTATAACCATCAGAGATTCCCTGGACATTTTTCACTCTCTTGGTTATACGCTTAGTAACGTGAAAATTCACGTATTTAATATTCATTTGAAAGTTTTAACGCCAGCCTTCTTTTTTATTTCTGTCTCTTTTCTTTTTCTTTTCTTTTTTGTTGTGGAAATTGCGATATTTGTTTTATTTCTTACATATTTCAGAAAAATTTCAAATATTCTCATTCAGGTTAAAAATAACAAAACAGCTTGCTTATGTATCTACTATAGAATTGGCATTAATACTGTCAAATATTTTATTTACCTGTTACATATCTCTTTAGCTCCCCTAACTTACGAAAATAGCCGGGGCATTCACACAATCTTTTGACTTTCAGGAATAAAAATCTGGTGAAATTAAACTTACTAAAATAGCATTTTAAACTTATAGACGAATGTCTTAATGATTCAAAATAAAGAAAAAATGGTCAGCAGCAATTTTTTTTTTTTTATTTAACTAAGGTTTAAGTTAAAGTTTGCGAGTTTAATTTTCCTTACCATTTTACCATTATAACTTTTTATTTTCTTCTACATTTTTACTTATAATGAATTTGCATGGTACCCACAGGACATTCAAATAAGAAATAATAACAATGTAGTATTTTAAGTACAAAATTTTAGTATAACATTGTCTTAAAGGGGTGTTAGAGAAGGGACGGTAAGGAAAAAAAAAAAGGGATGGTATAGCAAAAAAGGGACGGTAAGGAAAAAAATAGGGATGGTAAGGATGGGACGGTAAGGAAAATTGCCACCTATTTTTAGGCAAATCATGTTAAGACTAAGCGATAGCCACAATATTCCTTGATTTTTAGAAACAGTTATTTACATTGGATTAAAGCTTTTAAAAAATTTAATTTACCTCGAAAAGTGCAGGAATAAACCTTGGGGGCGGTAAGACTACCAATAAAGCCACGATGCTTGAAATTGATATTTAAATGCTGATTTAAATTCTGCAGTAAATTTCCTGTCAAAGAATTTTAGCCATTCTTTCTCTGCATGAGAAAGAAGTGGAAAAAAATTCTGTGGCTGCATCTAAAGTGATCTTCTGTATAATTTAGCAAGAGGGACGGTAAAGAAGCTAAAACCCAGGGACAGAGTTAAAAAAAATAATAACAACCGTAAAAATGTGTGCAGGTTAATTTTTTGCTACCTATTTATATAAAACAATAGTCCTAGTTTCGGAAAAAAAATTACATCGAATTACTTTTATTGAAACAATTTTATACCGACAGCTTCAAACTTAAAAATCAGCATCAGGGGCACGGGACGGGATAGGAATTTTCTGGTATATTTGGACCCCCCAACATCGTCCAAACTTATTTATCTCATTAATATTGTTACACAGTCATGCAATGAGATGTTTCTCAGTATATGAAAAAACAAGAATATGTATTAAAATAAAAATTATTATTCAGGGACATAAAAGTCAAACGATTGTGAGAATGCCCCAGCTTTTGATTTTTTGTTAAGGCTGTTCATAACTGCTCTGCTCAATAAGAGCAAAACGTTTTGACACATTCACAAATTTATTTTTTAACGGAATGATAAAATTGTAAAGCCTGACCATGGAAACGATTTGGGATCGAACTGTTTTTTCCATTTTCTGATCCATAAATTACCTATTGAGTTATAAGTGATTTTGATCACGTGACAAACTCGTTTTTCAACCTTTCTTGAGTACCTATTCTTCCTTCACGCGGAAATTCGGTTCAAAACGCTTACTTTGACACTATTTTCTGAAAGATCCATTGTGTTTGCAAAAACCCAGAAAAAACAGCTCGATAACATAGTTTCTGAAGAACAACACCAGCTAGTTCCATGCATTTCCGAACAAAAATAAATTAAAACTCATGTCAGAAAATTGTTCTTTTGGATTTAAGAACAGCCTTAAAAAGAGAGAGGGGGGGGGGGGGATAATAATCAAAATTGAAAAGGCTAGGAATTATGATGACTGATTCACAAATGACAAAAGATATAGCGTACAAACTACTGTAAAAATGTGGCGCGATAATGGGACGGGGAAATCGTGGGTCAACTCCGAGATCAAGTACGTGCTATTGTTACCTAAAGTGTCCCTTTTTAATTAACCCACCAACGGAGAGCTGCTCCGAAATCCTGGAATCAGATTCACTCACAAAAACGGGAGATTCGTGAGAACTTATCGTGTGTGCAAATAATGTTTCCCCAATGGGACTTTTTTTATGTTCAAGTGGCTAACGTGCGAAGATAAGACTCGGCGTTTTTAAAGAGGAAAAATTGACATGCGCTGTTCAGCAGTTGAGAAACCAATACAGGGGGAACCTTTCTCTAATTTAAGGCTGTTCTTCACTGCTCTGCTCAACGAGCGCAAAACGTTTTGACACATTTAAAAATTCATTTTTTAACGGAAAGATATAAAATTGGAAAGCCTGGCCAAGGAAGCGATTTGGAATTGAGCTGTGTTTTCTATTTTTTGATCAATAAATCACCTATTGAGTTATAAGCGATTTTGATCACGTGTCAAACGGTTTTTTCGCCCGATCTTGAGTGGTTATTCTACTTTCGCGCGAAATTTTGGTTCAAAACGCCCACTTTGACGCTATTTTCTGAAAGATCTATTGCGCTTGCAAAAAAAAAAACAGCTCGATTACATAGTTTCTGAACAACAACACCAGCTAGTTTCATGCATTTTCGAACAAAAATAAATTAAAACTTATGTCAGAAAGTTGCCCTTTTAGATTTGAGAACACCCTTGGCATTAAGTTTATAATTTGTTTAATACATTACCAGAGCTGTGTCCAGATTTTTCTCACAGTATCCTGTTTTTGTAAAATGTTTTTTTTTTTTTTTTTTTTTTTTTTTTTTTTGTGAAAATTTGAGTTACAATTTTGTGAGTGTGAAATTATCACTGTATCGTTAGTGTATCGTACCCGTGTATCTATGCTTTACGATTAAAAAAGTTAAGTAGTCTTGTGGTCCATATGTGAAAAGGGTTTTTTATTGCAGAACTCAGTATCAGCATTAAAATCTTAAAATTTATTTTTCTCAGTTCGAGTATTTATTTATTCATTTATTTGCATTTTCCTATTTAATGCTTAAACTTAAGAAATTGACATATAATTAGTTTAATTCATTTTCAATGTACTCTCATTTGGATGAATTTAGCAACAGAATGAATATTTTTTTTATATAAATATGAAGAAAAACGATTTTTTTAAATCAAATTTTAGCATAGATAAAAACTTTTCATTTTTTTTTTAAAAATCTCATAAACTAAAGGCTATATAGAAAAAACAATCCTTAAAGTCATGGCGGATTCTCCTGTGATTATAAGTGAAACTAGTTGGATGTGCCAATCCCAAAACTTTCTTCTATCTTATACATCTTAATATTTCAAAACTAGTTACACATGTTAATACTTCAATAATATTAGTTCATTACTATACCAACTTTGATTTTCATCTTAAATTCCTGCTGCAGTCCATTAAATGAACTAAAAACGAGTTAATCTATATCATGATATTTGTTAAAATTAATAGTTTTTCCTTATTCTGCTGTTATCAGTTGTTTGCGAATAGCCGGCTTAGCAGGAAGTAAGTTCCGCCTTTGCACGAGCCGCCGATGGACAATAAAACTACGAAAAATCAAGAAAAGTATACAAAAATCGCTATCACAGAGCTCGTTTACCGCACGATATTTCCAAATTCAAGGAGGACCTGTTAGCCAAAGCCAAAAACATGCACAAAAAATTTGGTTCAATTGTATGCATAATTTTATACACTTTTCGATTGTACAATAAAGAAAATGGTACAGACATCGTAATTATAGCGCCCCCTTTCAGCGGAACTTTCCAAATTAAGGAAGGACCTGCTTGCCATAGCCAAGAACTTAAAATAAAAATTTCGTTCAATTCTATGCATAACTTCATACACTTTTCGATGGTACAATATGCAAAATCGCTATTACAGCGCCCTCTACCGGCGAATTTTTTCCAAATTCAGGGAGGACCTGCCTGCCATATCCAAAAACTTAAAATAAAAATTTGGTTCAATTCTATGCATACTTCATATACTTTTGGATGGTACAATATTCAAAATCGCACAAAAATCGCTATTACAGCGCCCCCTACCGGCGAATTTTTTCCAAATTCAGGGAGGACCTACCTGCCATATCCAAAAACTTAAAATAAAAGTTTGGTTCAATTCTATGCATAACTTCATATACTTTTGGATCGTACAATATTCAATATTGCACAAAAATAGCTATTACAGCGCCCCCTACCGGCGATTTTTTTCCAAATTCAGGGAGGACCTGCTTGCCATAGCCAAGAACTTAAAATAAAAATTTGGTTCAATTCTATGCATAACTTCATACACTTTTTGATGGTACAATGGCGACAGACAGACGGACACACGGACAGACAGACATTTTCTATAAACATGTTTTTTGGGATCTCTGACACCTAAAACATGTAAATCCGTCGAAAACCGGAAATCGAAAAAAATTTCCATTACAATACTTTCTTCTATTAAAGATAGAAGAAAGTAAAAAAAAAATGAGTAAAAATATTTAAAATTTAAAAAGTTTAAACGTTTTAAATTTTCTTAATTTTTTTTTATATAAATCTTTCAAAATCTAGCTATGATATCCTACTTTTTGTCGTGAAAATTAGTTTGTTTAACAATGTCAATTTAAAATACATATAGGAGGTACAAAAAAGTATAAAATATTTTCCAAAAGGTACAGAGACCAATTAACGTGCAACAACAATAGCCTCACTTATAGGAATCAAATCTATATTATAAAGCAAAAAACAATTGTCCGTAAGTAACACTGACGTCATATTGACAATGGCAACATCTCACCAATAAACTTTGCTTCTCTGAAACTTCTAAATGTAGTAAAATTTTAATTTTATACCATCGAATAGGGAAAAAATATTATTTTCAAATGCAATTTGGTTGAAAACTGTATATGAATTTACTGATTTTTTGTGGTTTTAAAAGTAATTTTAAAAAATGATTTTCTTTTAAAATCTATATTTACTACGGGCAGTCCGATTACAAACAATTAATCCGTTTTCACTTAAAACTATATAAATAGTTCAGCATTTGTTTCCGGTTAATATTCCATAACGAAGTTAAAACTTCATCAATAAATAAATAAAATAATATAAATAAAACACAAATTTAACAGACATTAAATCAAACTACGCGTTTAAACTACTAAAATTACCAGTATAAAAAATTCTGCTATGAAATGAAATTTTGGTGATTTTTTTTTTCTTTTTTGACTATTAGCGGATTTCACGTGGCCGCTATCAAAGTATCGATTTTAATAAATAAATTTCAAAACTTTATTTGAATGCATTATTGATGTTTTTCGAATAAAAATGCTTTTTGGTGTTGCTAAAGGGCAATCTAAAAATATACTAAATCAATGAAAAAAACCGGTACTACTTAGTTATCTCGTCGACCAAAAATCTATCACCAAACTAAAAATCTATCACTAAACTCACTATTGGTATAAATGCCAATAATGGTTGATCGTAAATGTCACATTCACTCGACTTTAAGCAAGTTACACGTGTTTACGTCATCAAGGGATTTTTAGTATTCTTAGAGGATATATATTAAATGCAAAAAATCTGTTAGAGTTATCAAATAAATAAAAAAAATAATAATAATAATAATAAAATTAGACCTTTGCAAGGTTTTCTCACTGCAATCTTTGAGATTATTTGCTGATATAATTTTTCATTAATTTTTGATTAACTGCAATTATTTTTATCAAACAACGTGTTTTAACGATATATAAGTATACTATGTCAAAAAGCTTCTTGCAAAACCTTTCGAAAAATACTCATTCATCAAGAAGAAAAAATATGTTAACATCAGAAATCCTTCTTTATATAAAAAAAAGTAACGGTTTGGAAATGGACCAATGAAAATCTGCGTAGATCTTACCGGTGCACTCCTAGATCGGCATCCATATTTCTTGTGACCGTGGGTCTTTCTTCGTTAATATTAAGAAAACTGTTACACACAAAAATATGAAAATTGGTGCTGTTATATAGAAATGTTTGATAAAAACGCTGATGCAGGCAGTTTTTAAATAGAATAATTATTTTAAGAGATATTTAATGTTAAAGTTGGTAAAAATCGTTTCATTAAAAAAATTTATATGAGCAAAAACTATACATAGGAATGTAAACATTTTTACACCATTTAAAACGTTAGAAGTTCCCGGTGTGCTCACTGCATTTATTTTTTTTTTAATTTGACTCATTTTTTGAGGATTTATCTCTATTTTAAATTTAAATTTGCAGCATTTCCAGACATATTTTTTACATATTTTAGAAAAGGGTATTACTTTAAACTGTTGCTAACTTTTAAAACATCGCAAAGAATAATATTTCCTTCAAATTAAAAATTTATTTACACGTGGCTATTATAATCAGAAAAAAAAACTTTCAAATGAGAATTAAGTTATTGCGCGTTAAAAATCGGGAAAATATTCAAAATTACGTCATAAAAACTATAGTTACACATGAATTTTAAAAGAGAAAGAAAATTAAAAAAAAAAATAAATTCATTATTAAGCGTTAAAAGTCGCAAACGTAGGAAATTTAAATCATATTTTAAAATGTCAAATAATTGACAGTTGGCAAAACAGTTTAAATTAAAAAATATATTTGCGCGAGACATTTATTTCATATTTTGAGATAATCATTTCAACTATTATCGTGAATTCTAAGACAGCGCAAATAATATTTCCTTTATAACAACAAAAGTATTTTTATGTGAATATTAAAAAGAGAAAGAAAACTTTGGTGAAAATTACGTCAGATATAAAACGATACATTTCAAATCAAGGGCAGATCCAGCTCACCATTTAGAGAGGGGTCATGGAATTCCTTTCTTTTGGGTGGGAGAGGATCACATCTCTGAGAATTTTTTATAGTGAAAGCTATTCCCAAATACAAACTAACTACTTTTCTGATACTTTCGCGAAGTCATTCTCATTCGTAAATACAAAAAAGTGCATTAATATTCGTAAAAATATAAAATTTACCGATTTTGCACAGATACCAAGAAATTAAAGAGTTTCCCCCTTTTCTTATAAAGGCAAAGATTCATTCAGAAAATGTTGTCAAAGTTAGCATTTTTAGCCAAGTTTTACGAGTTGACAGCCACAGAAATGTCGTCGCAAGGAAACAATTGGCTGTCGCTTCCGGAAATTCAGTTTAAAAAACTCGTTAAATATGGCAAAAATTTTAATTAAATTTTTGAGGTAACAAAATCGTATAAATTGGAAGCTATGTTATTCTATTAGTGTCATGAAAATTGCAGGTGTAGCCTCTGCTCAAAGTAATAAAAAGTTTTTTCATTCGAACTTATATCTTCTGAATGGATCATTTTCGTCTGATGGCTTCCATTATTATGAAACAGCCATTATAAATGAAGTGTTAGGTGAAGATGAAAGAACAGTCGTAAAAAGTTAGAATTCTGATTTTCTGGTCAGAATAGGGGAAAAAAATGGGCATAATTTTTCATTTTTTCCCCATTCTGACCAGAAAATCAGAGTTCTAACTTTTTACGACTTTTCTTTCATCTTCACCTAACACTTTATTTATAATGACTGTTTCATAATAATGGAAGCCATCAGACCATCAGAAGAAAATAACTCAGTTAAAACGGAAACTCGGTTTATGCGGGACTCGGAGAATCGGGATTCTACTGTATATTTCATTTTTTAAATGATCTTTAGAATACTGTTGTTGGTGTTCAGAGGGGGATCATGACCCCCGTGACCTCCCTCTTGGATCCGCCATTGTTTCAAATGTGTTATTTTAAAGAACTTTCTTCTAGAGCTGTTAAAAAACTGAGAGACCAAGACTCTTTTTACTTAATTCATTTTATATTAGTTTAATTTCTAATTTTTAACTAAATTTTTTTAATCAAAGACGAAAACAGCAATTGTATCCTTTAACAAACGCTGATTTCGCCTTAAAAATCTCCAATCAAAGGAATATGAATGAAAACCCGTTTACAGGGAGATCGCCACTGTTTTTTAAAATTGTAATTCAATCTTTTTAAAGCCGATGAAATTATCCTTTTAGAACCTGGGTGTCGTAACGGGGGTTGGCGAGCGTAGCTCGTAGGGGGGCAGAGCCCCCTAGTAATATATATGATGCTTTTCACCTATATTATGTAACCCGAGAAGCTCGAGTTTATCCCTTATAAAGCAGTCAGTTTTAAGAATTAAATCACTGAGCAAATAATAATAATCAAATAAATAATAAAAAGAAAAGTGCTCAGTTAAACTGGTGGCATTGAGCTCACAGGCTGTTCACACTAATTGCATGTTATACTCTTATTTCAAAGAATAATGCCCCTCGAAAAAGAAAGAAATCGACAAAAGAAACAATTTAGCTATATTGGGGGGAGGGGGGGGGGGGTAGCTCCCCCATTTCCACTCTTTATGATTAACCAATGGACCACCAAATTTAAGCATGGAAGCACCTTATCAGAATATACCAAATTTGTATCAAATAGGATAATTCTGCATCAAAAACTCATTTATCTAAATTAGTGTGGGGGGTTATAGCCCCCCCCCCTTTATACTTAACCAATGAACCTCCAAATCTAATCAGGGAAGCGCCTTATCAGAATATAATCTGGTATACCAAAAGTGAAGCAAATTGGATAATTCTGCATGAGAAACTACCATTTATCTAAATTAAGGAGGGGGGGCTTTATACTTAATCAATGAACCCCAAAAACTAATCAGGGAAGCGCCTTATCAGAAGGAACCTATATACCAAATTTGAAGCAAATCAGATATTTCCATCAAGAGTTATCGCGTTACGTACAAACATACGTACATACAAAACCTGAGAGCACATTAGTTCTCAGACTTTGATAAATGCTAGCAAACTACATCAATGACAATTTCTAACATTTAAAAGACACACCAATTTCAATGCAAATCAACATTTTGCTGTATTAAAATTGAAAGAAACGTCCACATTCTTGTCTTTCGTAATCAAATGCTTATATAAAATTAAAAAAAAATAATAATAAAACAAGAAATAAACGAAAACATTACTAGAGAACAGGAATTCTGCTTTTTAGAATTTAGTATCACCCTCGACATTTCCATTACTTCATTTTCTTCTGACGGACTGGTGGCTTCTATTATTATGAAACAGCCATTATAAATGAAGTGTTAGGTGAAAATGAAAGAGCAGCCGTAAAAAGGTAGAACTCTGATTTTCTGGTCAGAATGGGGAAATAAATGGCCATAGTGGCCATAATTTTTTTTTTCTTAAAAAAAAAAAAAAAAAAAAAAAAAAAAAATATGGCCATTTTTTCCACATTCTGACCAGAAAACCAGAATTCTAACTTTTTACGGCTGCTCTTTCATCTTCCCCTAACACTTCATTTATAATGGCTGTTTCATAATAATAGAAGCCACCAGTCCATCAGAAGAAAATAATTCGGTTAAGCGAGATTCGGATAATCGGAACTCTACTGTAGTACAAAATATATTTCAATTTTAAGACAAAGCACACGCTTTTATTTTATGTAAAATGACGTCATTCGCATCCGCTTAAGAATTCCGCATTTACGATCTACTCTTAAACATCTACAGTAAAGCATGCATGACTTTATTATAGACATTATCGCAAAATAATGCACAAATGCAGCAAAAAGATGCCGTCATTCAAGGAACTTGACAAAGAAAAAATGGCTATCTAATGATTCATAGGCCTTCATTTGTTTGTAACATTAATATAGACACTTAAAATTAAATATAGTTTATAATAGCTCCCTGTTTTATCAGAAATCATTCATTTATATTTTTTCAAAATAGCACGTATTTTAATTACATTTTCTTTCGGTTATTACGAGAAAATGGCAAGAAAAATACTAGGTTGAGCAAAAAGTTCGGGGAAATTTGTGAAAGTTGCGTTGTTATGCGCAAATTAACAAGAAAAGCAACAAGGACTATTCTTTAAAGTAGAGACCATCATAGTCAACGACTTTTTGCCATCGTTCTGCCAGATTCCGGATTTTCTGGAAGTACCATGGCGGTTCCTTGGAATCGAAAAATTCTTGACAGGCTTCTTCAATTTCATTAAAGGATTCAAATCGACGGCCTTTGAAAAAGTGTTGCATTGACCCAAAGAGGCCATAATTGGATAGGGCCACCGCCGACTGTAGGCGGGGTGTGGAAGAATTTCGACGCCGTACAACTCTGCTATATACGATACAAATTCTGGTACCTATTAGATTAAAAATTTCCCAGAACTTTTTGCTCAACCTAATATTTAACTATTTTAGAACTATTTTTCCTTTACTTCCTACAGAAATGGAGTACTTTCGTTACCAAAATTTAAGAAAAAGTCGCTAAAAACTACAAAAAAATTAATATTTCAAAAATAAATGGAGATACAGTTTTCAAACAAATTGCGTTTAAAAGAACTTTTTTTCCCAATACGATGGTATAAAAATTGAAAATGTGCGATTCTTAGAAGTTTAAAAAATTGCTGTAGAGTATTTAATCGTATAATGTGTTTTACGGCTGGCTTATACAACGTAACGTTATTTTTGGAGGCTACACAAAATAAGCTGGGAGAAAGAAATAGCATACCGGGGGCTAAAAAAAATCGTAATAACAAAAATTAGTTGCTGATGATGCTATTAAAGATTAGGAAAATTTATCCAGCGAGAGCATTAAATGTTTATGAGATGTACATGCAGGATTTACAATTTCGCCCCCTTCTTTCAGTTTTCTTTACGCCGATGTCGCTCGCTAGGGAAATTAGAAAATCTTTTTCATTTGCAGAAGAATTTTACCCGATTGCGTTACATATTTTAATAAAGGGAAATTTTCTTTCAAAACAAGACACAGTAAATTTTACATACTTCTAGCAGATTGTAATTCTAATTAGTTATTTTGTTAAACGTTGGATGAGAAATTATTGTTATATGCTGCTTTTTAATTATATTTGCCTTAACATGGATATCTTAATTGATTCAGATTCATAAAGTATTTGTAAAATACTTCAATGAAATTTGTACGTTTGCCTTTAAAATTTTGTGTTGCTTATTTTTAAATTCATTTTTATTAAGGAAATAACAAAATCTTTTCTAGTTGCAAAAGGATTTACGATCGCGTTGCATATTTTAATAATGAGAAATTTTTCTGCTAAACGAGATGCAGCACATTTTATCTTCGTTAACAGAATATGATTTATTATTGGATTAGTAAATTCGTTAAACTAAATGAAAAATTACTGCTACGTGTTGCCTCTTAATGATATTTGCCTTAGCATAAAGTGGATTATTTGATTCAAGTATAAAAAATATTTGTAAAACATCTTACAAATACGTGTATTTCTGTCTTTAAATTATAAAATTATTCTTCATTGCAAATTTTCAGTCATTTTTAATAGCAGGAGCATTTACAACATAAAAATAAATAAATGATTAATGTACATATGCAGTACACCCATTGGTATTTTTGCGCACGTAAATTCATTATATTTTCACGACGATTATAGGATGTAACTTTGGAGAAAATTGTTTATTTTAAATTTACATAAGACTAAAGATAAATGATTACCAGTAGTTTCACTGCTATTTCACTTAATAAAATTTAACAGTGTAAAACATCCAACTTTGTGCAGTTATTGATTGCATAAATCTCTGATAATTCCGATTGAAAGCATTATTTATAAAGTAATTTTTATTTCTGATCTACAGTTACGTTTGCTATTAAAATTGTTCGATTCTAAAAAAAAAAAAAAAAATACGAGAAAGGCCTATTCGAATAATCAAAACACTAGAAATATGAAATATACAGTAAAACCTCCCTAAAGCGACCACGTTCCGTTCCAATAAAAATTAAGTCGCTCCGAGAGGTGGTCCCTTAATGGAGGTCATGTTTAAATCTAGATTTTAATCGTTGTAAAAAGTAACAATTAATACAGTACCGGACCTCAAATCCGGAATCCTAAAATCCGGACGACCCAAAATCCGGAATGGAAAAAAGAAAACTGAAATTCTGCGATGATCTCGAATAAATATTTCGTAAAAATGTCCATAGATGGAACTACGTGCGCGCGTAACACAGTGCCCAGCCAAACTAGACTCAGCAATTTTATTTTATGGCAATGTTTTTCATTCATTAGTTTTAATTCAAATTTTCTAACAGAATTATCGTAGTTAGTGTGTGCACACATTTTAAATTTATTTTAAAAAGAAACCCTTTTCTTTATTTATATAGAAAATGTAAAAATAATAAATAAATAACCACAAGAAAGAATTATTTTTAAAAAGGTTCGTAGAATATATTTATAATATTTATATGTAAAAATATTTTATAACGTCCTTCCTTCACTTTTAATATGCTCAACAAATTTCATTTTTCGAAAAATTCTGTTTGTAAGCACTGTACCAAAAAGTTATTTTCTTTAACTCAAAGAGAAAAAAAAATCTATGCAAAGTTCCTTTCTCCATAACAAAACAAGCTGTCCACCGAAAGCTAATGATCACATTCTGATAACGTTGACTTTCCACTTCACGCAGTTAAATAAACATGTTGAATAAGCAAAACAAACAGCGGATAGATATGTCGTTTTTCTTTAATTTCTTTTCATCTAGTGGCCTTTATTTTTTTAGAGGTACCCTAGCTTTCTAATAACTTATCATAATTTAATAAAAATTTGTTACACAAGCTGATTCACTATTATTGTAACTTGCTGAAAATGGGAAAGAAATTCGTCAATTAGCCTAATTCGGTTCTCGCAAACAACGATGTATTTTCATTTTCTAAAAAATGTTTTTATGTTCCTAACAATGTGCAGACTTGTATAAAACCAAAAACTTTCTGCGCACATAAATATTGGGTCAAAAATTTTCTGCAAAATAATTTAATGTTTAATAAAATAACGTGTTATGCTACTTTGACGGTATGAATTTTAAACAGTAGTTTCAAAATAATTACGAAAATATTATAATTAAATAATAATAAATAATTTAATTAAATTTAAAATGCATTAATATTAATTACAGAATAATTATGTTGGCTAAAAAATTATAAAGCTAAAAATCCATGATAAGAAGGGGTGAATTCTTGTCAGTTATTTTGTCAATGCAATTAGAAACAGCCCAATCCTTAATATTTTGACCTCTTCTCACAAAATGCAATAATGGACATTGCTTCTGAAACAATTGAATCGCATTTTGTAAGGAGAGGTCCATTCATAGGTATCATCATTAAAGAGACAGATGATTTTTTATTGCGGTATTTTGACGAAATTCTCATTTTTTTTCGAAATTTTCGATTTTCCGCGACATTTGCGGGTTTTTTCGCGATTCTTTGACGACATTTGCGCTTTTTTTTCTCTTATCCAATGACGAAATTTGCATTTTTCGCGATCTTTTGACGAAATTCAAGCTTTTTTGCGTTCTTTTGACGAAATTCGCGCTTTTTTCGTGATATTTTTGACGGAATTCGCGTTTGTTATTCGCGATCCTTTAACGAAATTTATTTTTTTCCGCGGTTCTTTGACGAAATTTGCATTTTTTCTGCGATTCCTTGATAAAAGAATATTTTTTTCCCACGATTCTTTAAAGAAATTCACGTTTTCTGCGCGGTCCTTTAATGAAATTCGCGTTTTTTCCGCGATGTTTTGATAAAAGTGGGTATTTTTTCTGCGAACGATTGACGGAATTGGTTTATTTTTGGCGACCATTTGTTGAAATCCGCAATATATTTCAGTGATATTTTTTTATATCTGAATTTTTGGACTGATGGCCGATTTGTTTTAATTTTCGGGACCGAATGCTTTAAATTTTCGGAAAATTCGGAACAGAATCACCCCTGTCAAACAATAAATAAATCGTACATAAAATTGGGGAATATTTTTAATTTTTCGGTATTAAAGAACAAAATTTACTTTTTTTTTCTCTAAGAAATTTTCCGCAAAGTTCCGAACTTTGCGGAAAATTTTCCGCGCACGGCGTGCGCGCGTGCGTCTATATTATACAACTCTGATAATGTGATGTGCAGGATTAAAAAAATTCTTATCCTTATTTTAAATTATTTTTTTTAATTTATGTCTATGTTTGTTTACTTATACCTCATATGGCAATACGCGATATAGATTCCTAGGCCTAACTCGCGAGCAACAACGCATTTTCATTTTCTAAAAAATGCTTTAGTATTTCTAAAAATATGCAGTAATATTATTTTTTTTAAACTTATTTTTATTTTGAATTACTTTTTGTAATTTGTATTTTTGGTTTTATTTACACTAAGCCTAACATGGCAATTCGCGGTATAGATTGCTTCGTGGCATGTAAAATTTTGCCAAGGGCATGTACTGTATCTGTTTATTTATTGTTTTGGTTGAGGACCTAAAATCCGGAAAATTCCGAAATCCGGAACGGCCGCGGTCCCGACCAGTCCGGATTTGAGGTCCGGTACTGTATTTCTAAAATTTATTTTTCACATTAGGAAAAAATATGAAAATTTACGTATCAAAACAAAAGTTAATTACATTGCAGAGTTTAAAAAATGAATACATTGACGTTTGCTTTGATTTTACGGTTTTATCTTCTATAACTTTTACTTCCAAGTCCTTTCGATGTTCAGTAAATAAATGCATTTTTTTTTGGAAGGTAACAAATAATGACGATTTCATTAATTTATCTATTTCTTTGAGAGTTTCCCGACAAAATAGGGCAGGGAAATTTATTGACTTTCATCCTTACTTTGTCTTCAGAGTTAAATTCACTCCCTAAAAAGGCACAAAGGGGTTTAAAAACTTAAAAGTTAAAAGAATAAATAAAATTTCTGAACTTAGTTTAGAAGTTTGATGAATAATGCGCTCTTCGGAATTATTATTCTAATAAACAAGCGACCAGGGAAAAACGGAATTTGTTTAATTTTCTTCAAAAGAATGGGTCACTCATCGAAGGAGTTCAACTGGGGTGGTCTCTGAACAGAGGTAAAATTAGTATTGAACCTATGGGAATAAATTTCGTTCCATAAAAAAATGGTCGTTCAGGGAGATGGTCGCTTAATCGAGGTGGTCGCACAGGGAGGTTTCATTGTATATGACATAGGAGCAACATACGTTCATAAATCTCCGATAATTCCGATTGAAAGCATTATTTATAAAATAATTTTATTTCTGATCTCCAGTTACGCTTGCTTTTGTTCGATTCTTAAAAAAAAAAAAAGAAAAAAAATACGAGAAAGACCTATTCGATTAATCAAAACGCTGGAGAGTTATATGGCATATGGCATTGGAGCAGCATACGTTTTTCTTATAGTGTCTGAAATCTAACGAATGTAGTTATTTTGCGTACTATTCCATTCATATTCATATGACAATAGGCTAAAGGAAGAGCTTTTGAAAACGTTTGAAAAACATCGTATACAACAGGATTTGAAAGATATTTACAACTTCTAATATTCTCTTACTTTTATCACACAGAATTCGTTCAGAAAATTATCTATCTTTTAAATTTAAAGAGCGAAATCTATGTTTAAGATAAAAGAATCGCCAACAGTGGAAAAACAATTAAATAAAATTTTATTATTATTACTAAATGCAAAAACATAATAAAAAAATGCATAGACATATACTACCAATACTAGGGCGATTCTCAAAAGGTGGGCACTGGACACAAGTCATAACTTTAAGCCTTTCAAACATAACTTTAATTATCATTGACTTTATTTTTTTTTTTTTACACTGAGTTTTTAATTCTATTCAGAGATAGAAAATGGCATAATTTATTGTAAAAGCTTTGTATAAATATCTTAAAATTTTATTATTTTATGCTAAAGTGGCCAATTTCGGACATTCATAACGTTAACTGCTCCAATGTACCACCAAGAAAAAGAGTTTTAACTTTTTTCCAGGTGGTTCTAATGGTAAACAACGAATGCATAAAGGAAACGGATGATTTTTTGATAATTTCGTTAAGAGATGGCAGGCTGATTTATTGCTTTTTTGAAGATAGAAGGACTTTTCTATAAAGCATTTTTCTGTATTTTGTTATGTCCGAAAGTAACGTACGTAACAAAGCATTTGATTTTATTATTATTATTACTGGATAACAAAGTGTTAATTATATCATATATATATATATGTATACAGACACATTTACTACATTCTTAGTCTTAAGAATTTTTTAAATACTAAGAGCAACGTCCAAAATCTTAAGTCCAAAATCTGCAAATGTCCAAAATTTGTAACGTACACAACTGCTAATTAAATGGTTTAATCATTAATTTTCCAGAATAGTTGCTGTCTTTCAATGTTTGTGTATAATTTTGTAGACATACTATTAAAATATTTATATTTTTTTTATAGACAAAATACTATACTATTAAAAAAATTTGGCCTTAAATTTGAAAATTAAAAAAATTACATATAGTTAACGTTTAATGATCCCACTTTTTGAGAATCTCCCACTACCATTAATAAACGTAGATAGTAACAAAAATAATTGTTAAAACTAAATACTACTCATCGAAAAGACATGTACTATTAATAGTAAGCCAGACAAAAACGGGTTAATATGTAAAAAAGCTAGATAATAGATTATTTGGCGACTTCGACTGTTTCGTGAAGATTAGGTTTTAATTAAAAATGATTAAATTTGTGAAAAATTCAGTTTGCAGATTCAAAAGTTTTATGAAAATTCTACATTTAAAACAAAAAAGTTTGTGAAGGGTCCTGTTTTAAGACAAAAATTTTGTGAAGGGTTATTTTAAAAGACAAAAAATTTTCCTAAACAAATCACGGCTTCTTAAACACAGTTTTGAGTTTTAGAAATTTGAATGCTACATCATCATTTTTACCAAGAATGTAACAACGCATTTTCTTTTAAAATAAAGCATCATTGAAAAATTTTGTTAAATATGATACTTTAAAACAAATTTTCGAACATTGAAATGATGAAAAAAAAAGATTGTCATTAGATAACGGTATTGACAAATTATAAAGTGACTAATAAACTGACGTGATAATTAAACATTTACACACTTATAAAGAAAATGAAAAATGTTCTTCAATCCTTTGAATCCTGAATGCACAGAACCTGATTTTCACCTAAGTTTAGAAAGGTGATTATAGATTATGCTATAATTTTCCTTCGAAATATGAATAGCTTTAATAAACATTACAATTACTGATAATACTCAAAAATTCTCTAAAAATGTACAAATTTCGACAAACTTCGAATATTAAGCTTTACATGCATGTAGTGCTATTCATAATTACAGAGATGTTCAAATAAAGGAAAGTGGGACCCAGAAATTTATGATGTGCTTCGGGCCCCAAGTTTTGTAAGTTGGGCTGGGCCTTAACGAGTATAGTTAAGGTGGTATTAAAAAAATATATATATTTTTCCACTCTCAACAACTCAAAATTTTCGTACTCATTTTTAAAAGTAAAAACATGAAAATTGCTGACGTGATTTTTGAAGATATTTAGAAGCGACCTGTGTAATTTATTTACGTTCAATTAATTAGAACTTGATTTATAGGCAATTATTTTCTAAGTACGACCATTTTTTTCGCTTTCAGCACTATCGCTTTGGAAAATTCGGTTCAAAATGCCCACTATGACAGCATTTTTTGTAAGGCATTCTGCCTTTATCAAAAAATCTACCAATACAGCACATTATATAGTTTCTGAAAAAGAGAACCTGCCAATTGGATGCGTTTGAGACTAAAAAATAAATTTAACAAGTTGAAATTGCTCGTCAAACGTGGCAAATGAGGTGCGTTCGTACTATAACAAGTTTTATAATTATTTTTTGTACCCCATATTGTACTTAATGTATAATTTGTTACACTTCATAAAGTGCATAGTCTTTAACATCATTAAAATGCACTCCCAATATTTTTTTTTTCCATTCCCCGAACACTTTTGACTGTCCCTGTAATTAAACTATACATCCGATTTTCCTAAAATTTGAAATGGCTCGACAAAATTTTGCAAAAATTATATTTTTAAATTTTCAGACCATTCGGAAGGCTGTAACATCATTAAAATGCACTTGCAATAATTTTTCCCATTGGCCGTAATGTAAAGAAAAACTTTTGACTGTCCCTGTAATTAAACTATACATCCGATTTTCATAAAATTTGAAATGGCTCGACAAAATTTTGCAACAATCTTATATTTCAAATTTCAGACCATTCGGTTGGGTAGTTTTTGCTCTGTTATATGCGGACAGACAGACGGACGGACTGAACGACGACTATAGGTGCTACGTATTTACATAATTACGAACGCACCTAAAAATGAGTCAGAAAATTAGCAGTTTGGATTTGAGTACACCATTAACGTATTAAGCTTAACGCTATGTATACTACTTGGTGGGAGCGGGAAGCGTTCAATTTCTTTCTTTTGTATTCCTAAACTACCATAAATATTTGACTTCATAATTTTATTTTATTTTTCTTTGTAATATATTTTTGTAATAAATGTAAAAGTCAAAATAGAATTCATTATTTACTTTTCTTCTAAAAAATTTTCTACTGAAAACGTTTTTAAACTTTCAGTTGTAGACATTTTAAAACACATAGTAACAAATAAAGACAAATTATAACTTCTATTATCTGTGAAAGTACACTATAAAAAAAAAGAAAAAAAAATCTTTGAAGTTACTAAAAATTTTCTAGGAAACTGGAGATTCCTAGAACTTTTTATGTAACGGCAAACGACAAAAAATCATGTAACAGATACACGTTTGCACTGTAAATCAAAAAATCTGTAAGGTTACTAAGAATTTTTTAGGAAACTGTGGTGCCTTAGAACTTTTTATGTAACTGCAACCCTGGTTACAGATAAAATTTTAGTAAGATTACTCTAATTTTAGTAGATTCTTTGTAAAGCTACAGATTTCTATAGCTTTACAAAAACTAGTTTTGTAGATTCACATCTTTTACAGAATACTTCAGTAAGCATAGAGATTTCTGTAACTTTACATCTGTAGGATTACATCTTTTTTTTTTCTTTTTTCTGCAGTGTACAACATTAGTTAAAATGTAAATTCTTCATACTTTACCTCAAAATGCAAGTTCCACTCCTCCCGTAAACGAGGAAGAAATGGAAATATTTTGACCAATCTTATATTATTTTTGTTTCTTTCAGATAACGCTAAACATTACACTAGTTAACAGGCATTTTGTATCTGATTTGTATTAAATATTTTTTTATGTATTTTTGCATGTAGCATCCGAATTTGCTATCAGAAATTTTCTATAACGTAAGGGTTTTGCAAAATTTTAGAATTTTTTTCATACATGGTAAAATACTTGGGGAAAATGTAAATTATAATTTACATTTTGTGGTCAAATAATAAGGAAATGAATGACTATATGTAGGTTAAAATATTTATTTGCCTGCATTCTTCTGTAAAAATAACTATCAAAACATTCAGCACTTGTCATCAAAGAAGACATCATCCTGTTTTGGAAAATAACATACCGTATATACTCGTATGTAAGCCGAAGAATCTTAGACAAAATTTGGGAGTTGAAACTGGGGGGTCGACTTATATACTAGTAAGCAAAAAAATAATAAAATTTTCACAGATAATCGGCGAATACGCAAGTCTTTTAAGTAATCACATATGGGTGTAGGTTACAGAGATAAAAGCGGACAATGGTCATTTCTCAGTGATGATTGACAAAAAAACCTCAAGAATAATGTGCCTGTAGTTGTTTTGCACCCATTTTCTCTTGTTATAGAATTCCGTTCAATAATGGGACATTCCTTTCAACATTTTAATCCCCTTTTTAAAAAGAGTTCAACTTGAGAATGCTTCTAGATATCTCTTCTAAAAGTCCTACCAAAGACATACTATATTTTAACTGTCTAAGAAGTTGTTTATCCTTGTAAATAAGGCTTGGATAGAATTTTGAAAGAATTTTTTCTTTTTAAGTATCATTAAGTTGATGTGAATACGTTTCAAAATAGTTTAAGCTTCTTAGGTTGTACATAATTGAAGAGCTAAGTGGAAGAACATGTTAAGTAACAAAAATTACATTTGAAGAAATTTGATGTGAAAGTTTTTGTTGTCAATTTTAATGATTTATTTTCTGTTTGATACCATGTGTTTAAAATATTAACAGGTGTGGTACTGAACTCTATCAAAAAAACATATTTAATTTTTAAACATTAAAAAATATTAATATTATTTACATTATTAAATAAAATATTAAATATTAATGAATAATGTCTTAAGTCTTCAAGGCTAAATAGAAGTTTGGTATTTTAGCTTTACCATGTGATAGAATACCTGATAATGCCTTCGTACAAAAGATAAAATAATTTTTAAGAAAATGTAGCATAACATGTTCTTCCACTCAGCTCTTCAATTATACAGTTTTAAAACGTTGAATAAAAAAAAAAAAAAAAAAAGTCTGATTAGAAACGTAGAGAAAAAAAAATGTTTACTAATTTAATGAAAATTTATTATTGTTTATTATCCTCGATTACAAATCCTTTTTCAACATATTACCAGAAATGTGGTTAGACTTATACACGAAAATTATTATTATTATTATTTTTTTTTTTCAAAATTTTACTTAAGAACTCGGGGTTTCGACTTATACACGAAAGTTATTTTTTTTTTTCAAAATTTTGCTTAACACGTTGACTGCCGACTACCAGATAACTCGTAGATTATGTTCTTTTCTAGGACGCCAACTATGAGTTATCTCGTAGTAATATAATGTGATTAAATCAAATTGTCATTTTAGGCCAGATTTCTGAAAATTGCCGTGGCAGTCAACGTGTTAAGAATTGGGGGGGGGGGGGGGGGGGTCGACTTATGCACGAGTATATACACAGTAAAAAAAACGACATTTTTACAGTACAAAGTACTGTTCATCTCGCGCACAAACTCGATCACAGTTGAATGTACTGTATCTTTCTTTGGTTTCCTGACTATTTAAACATGGAAAATACAGTAGTTGCGTAAAATTAACAGCACAATGTACTGGCAATTTGGACGCCAGTAATTTGTGCTGTGGTCCAAATGCGTCCAAAATTGCCAGTACATTGTACTGTTAATTTTACGCAACTACTGTATTTTTCATGTTTAAATAGTCAGGAAACCAAAGAAAGATACAGTACATTCAACTGTGATCGAGTTGTGCTGGCAAATTTACAGTGGTTTTTTTACAGTGTACGGTACACTGTTAAAAATTTTGCAGCATTCTGGCAGGTCATTCGACCGTTTTTTGAAAAAACGGTTTCATAACCATAATTTAACTATATTCTGACCATAAAATGGCCAATAATATGGTCAGAATAGTGTTAAAATTACGGTTGTGTAACCGTTTTCAGAAAACACGGTCAAATGACCTGCCAGAATGCTGCAAATTTTTAACAGTGTATTTAATATTTAGAACATGGGCTTTCCATGCAATAGTTTCGTGCTCATATTTGTTAGTTCATAGTTTGTGTTAAGTAATCAGGGATCGGTGCAGGTTTTTTTCCTTGGGGCCCATTTTGTGAAAAGTAAAAGTTATGTTTGGGAATTGTATTATATTTTTTGTGAAAAATAACATTTTGTAATGAAAGCTGAAATCCAGTTACTCAAATTCGAACCAAGCATTTATTAACAAAAACTTCTTTAAACCCTTTTGCTAAAGTTTTCGTTTCTGGTGAACTAACAGGTTTTATTTTCAAAGCCTTACAAAATGAAAATAATAAATAGTAGCAAGTTTTTATGAAAAAGAATTTTGCGAAGGGGTTTATTTTATTAAAAGGAATTTTGTGAAGGGGTCCATTTTGTTAAATTCATTTTTGTGAAGGTGCCTGTTTTATTAAATAGATTTTTGTAAAGGGCCATAAATAGGCCCCAAATGTTACCTGGATCGACCCCTGGTAATCAAAGAACCATATTTACTGATGAATATTATGTTTGTATGCCAAACGGTGAATTCTTGTCATATATTTCCCTTTTGTATTTATATAACTGCCATGTATCTGATAAATGTGACGGGATTGAATTGGCGGGAATGAGAATTTGATTTTTCCACTGAATTCAGCACCCTTAAAATTAATTTAATACACCCATTTATGAGCCATATAGACAGAAAAAAAAAAATGTTGTGTTGTTATTAAGGATCGGCCGAAAATTCGGTTTAGTTTTCGTTTTTGGCCCAAAATCTGAGTTTCGGCTAAAATGATGCCTAAAATTCGGCCAGACCGAAACTATATGTATTCCAAAAATCTTGTTTCTTCCTTGGGAAATTTTCAACATTACTCACTGATTTGAGCTATATTGGCTCTTTGTTTATCTGCAGACTTAACAAAAATATAAAATTTTTAGTTTGAAACCGCTGAAGTAAATCATTATAAAAGATAAATCGAAGTATATATACCCGAAAAATTTTTTTAATTATATGAAATTCGTATAATTATAAAATCATTCTGAGTCGTTGATAAATTAATTGCATTTTATTTTATATGAAAGTAAAAAGTTTTGGTCAGAGGCACAGAGAGCAAACTTGGAGATAAAATTTTCAAACAGGTTCGCCATTTCAAAACTTTCTTAGGGAGGCGAAGTAGATGGCAAAGTTTTCCAGGAGGAAGTGAGCAATATTTATTTTGATCTTGTTGTGCATATATGGGGGGGGGGGGGGAAGGATACACACACATACATATATATATATATATATATATATATATCTTTGCTTGTTTGTTATGCTGCTTATTCACCATCTACTTCAACCTAGAGAACGTCGGTCGAACGCTCAAATGAAATTTACGATAACGTTTGATTGGACTTTATCTAGGAGATGTCCAAATCAGGAGTAAAGGTGAATACCGTTTGAGCGTTCAACCGAGGTTTTCGGTATAACCCGGAGTCGAAGCAGTTGGTGAATACGAGCGTAAGTGTTTGCCACGCTACAGGTCGCGAGTTCGGCTCCCGGCTGGACAAGGTTCACTCAACCTTTCATCCCTTCGGGGTCGATAAAATGAGTACCAAGCTTGCTTGGGAACTAAACATCGAGGGTCTCGCGTTGGGTTGACCACCCGGCTGGGGCACATGCTGCATAGCACCTCGGGGCCCAGGGTCAAGTAAACAGAGTTGGCCCTGATCCTTCATGGATCGTACAGCCACATGTTTAATGTTTTAGTTTGTTTGTTAGAAATGGGTTTCTATAAATGCATAATTAGTTAATAATTATATACTGGTGTCCAAAATTAAGGACCAATCATAAAATGCTAATTTTCAAGTACGCCAATACTGAAAAGGAAATAATATAATTCGAATAATTACTATCTTTACAGCACAGCTAGACCATATAACGTCTCATTCTGGTCACAAGTGTCACAGTCACTACGGTGAAGCAAAAAAATAGGAAATTCCATACATCTCATTATGAGTCTCAAATGATCACAATATGTGACTCCACTGAGACGTCACTGTGACTGCTGCTTTGCGACGAGTCACCATGTGACTTTACAATGTAGTTACATTGTGACTCTTATGTGACTGTCATCTGCAGAGCCAATTTCAAAGTCATCGTGAACGCTGCATTGTGATAAGTTACCAAATAATGTTACATTAAAGTCACATAGTGACTTTCAGGTGACAGAGAGACTACTGTGAAGTCACCATTGTGCTCTTTTGTGAAAAGTCACCATGTGACTATAATGTGATATTATTTGGTGACTTATCATAATGCAATGTTCATGATGACTTTGAAATTGAGTCGAAAAATGACAGTCACAGAGAGTCACAATGTAACTACGTTGTAAAGTCACCTGGTGACTCGTCAAAAAGCAGCAGACACATTGACGTCTCAGTGGAGTCACATATAGTGATCATTTGAGACGTGTGAATTTCCTATTTTTTGTTTCATCGTAGTGACTGTGACACTTGTGACCATGTGTCACATGAATGAGATGCATTTTTGGACTAGCTGCGCTGTAGGTATAGTAACTATTTGAATTATATTATTTCCTTTTGAGTATTCGCTTACTTAAAAAATAGCATTTTGTGACAGGTCCTTAATTTTGGACATCAGTGTATATGTATTAATTACTTTAAAAATTGGGGACATTTTCGTTTTAATTTTTGAGCGAAAATAAGAGGATTACCGAAATTCGGTTTCGGTTGCTGTCGAACCTTTGTTATTGGTGACCATAACTGAGAAAGATATATATAGTAAGTATTGTTTTTATGAAAATTATCCCCCTCTCGCATATTCTCCCTTATATTGGCCTTTTTGAGATAGACACTTTTCAATGCGGGAACACTTAAAATATTTTATCTACAAGAATCAATGGCCCAATTATTCCTTAGCGATACCTGCTGAGATAAAAACTCGAAAGTTACAATGAAGGCCGAATTAATCCCATAGAAAATACGTCGCAAGACACGTGCAAATCAGGGGCAACCCCATGCGACGAACTCGTGAGAAATTAGCCCGCCCACTACAAACGCCCTCACCCGTCATAAATGCGCCCCTCTTCTCACGAACGACCCCAACCGAATCGAAAGGATAATAATTGTCTGTTAATAATCGATGATGTCCCTAAAAGGTGCTATTTTTTTGTCTGCTTCCCCATCCCTTGATGATTCGTATTGTGGATAGCAGCGTTGCTAATTTAGAGAAGTATACATTATGTGAGAAACCGAAACAACCGAAATGTTTCGAAAATGAAGATTGATTAGAATTTTATAAACTCGGAGTCTTCTGAAAGTTGTGGGACAATGTGGAAAAGTTGGTAGTTCTTTCCCGATAAAAATTGTCGTATTTGAAATATATCTCATGGTATAAAATGGTTTAAATTTTTGAGTTTTTAATTGTCGGCCTAAAAAATAGAGCTAAAAGATTATGGTGCTAAATGATTATGGACCTAAAAGATTATGGTGTTGGAAGGTTTTAAAATAATATATTTTAAGCACTGCGGATATATATATATATATATATATATATATTCCTTTTATTCGAAGCGTGTTTTTTTTTTTTTTTTAAATGCTTTGGTACACTTTTCTAAAATTCTACTTTAGGTAAACAGTTGAAACTTTCCAAAATTGTGTAACTAACTTGTTTCTTTAAAAATATCTATCATTATAGGTTAGAGGTCTGCACGGGCCGGCCGAAGGAAAGCTATTTTGGCCCGGCCCGGCCCGGCCCGTACAAAAATCAGTGAAAACAGGCCCGGCCCGGGCCGACCCGACTAAATGTCTACGAAAAATTCCGTTTTTTCTCGACATACAATTAAGATTCTTTTAATGAATACTACATGCATATTTATGGGAACATTTTACAGTATATTTTAAATTACTATGTGTTCGCAAAATAGAAAACACACAATAGTAAACGTTAACGATTACTTACAGTGTTTTAGTCAACGTCTCTACAGACGTTTCAAAATTTAAATAAGGGTTCATTAAAAGATTATTGTAGTTTAGAATAAAGAGTTAAAAAACATGATAACTTTTGAAGCTTATAATAAAAGGTAGATTTGTGAAAATATTTCTGTCATTTTTAAGGCTTTTCTCAAATCCAAAGGAGCTACATTTTGATACATTTATGAATTCATTTCTTTTCGGAAACGCATGAGATTGGCAGGTATTCTTATTCAGAAACCATGTAAATGCCGTTTTTTTTTTTAGATAAAAGTAATATATCTTTCAGAAAATACTGCCAAAGTTAGCGTTTTGAATCGAATTTCCGGAAGCGATAGCACAGGAAAGGAGAAAACGTACAGTCACGTGACAAGAGTCTCTGTTATCCCTGTACGTAATTTATGAAAAATGGAAACGCTATTTGATTCCAGTTGCCTTCAATACTCAGCCTGTCAATTTTATGCCTTTATAGTTAAAAATGAGTCAGAAAATGTGTATGAGAGTTTCGCATTGTTGAGCAGTAAATATGAGAACCACCTTAAGGTACATTTCCAAAGATACTGTTAACAGAAGTTCATTATCGCTATTAATACTTTTACAAAACATAATGCCTGTCCTACACATCCTGAGAACGATTAAGACCAGTTCCGTCCCGGCACAAGTCTGCCGAAAAAAAATTAAACCCGAGATCAGGCATCATGTAACTGTACGATGCCGATCTCTACAATGGACATGTTACATTTTTGTATTGATGTTGTTAAACTCGCATCGGCTCGTAACGCACATTTATACTTCTCGAAAAAGTCATATTCATTGGAAATGACCTCGTATTTTATCTGCTCCTCTCAAATTCTTATATCGGGCCGATAGCCCCGATTAAATTTTTTTATCGGCCGGGCCCGGCCCTTCAGGCCCGTTCAATTTTTTTGCCGGCCCGGCCCGTTGAAAAAATTGTCCTAATTCTGCCGGCCCGGCCCGCAGGCCGGGCCGGGTACGGGCTTCGGGCCAAGCCCGGGCCCGTGCAGACCTCTATTATAGGTCTGAGTTTAAAAGAAAAACAAAATAATGAAAAATATGTTCTTAAAATTTTTAGAATTTTCAAAGTTTCTTAGTAAAATATTTTTAATTTTATTCCTTTTAAGCCGAAATGAAAATTGCTTCTTATTATTCTCAAATAGTATGTTTTCTGACACCACAACAAATTTTAAGGTGATATATTTAACAGTTTTTTTTTAAAGAGTGTACCGAGCGTACATATTGTTCAAAAAATATGTAAAAGTTAATTAGTTCTTGTAAACTAATTTATGCATGAAAATAATTTCTTTTGGTTTATATATGGGCTATAATGTGTATATTTACTGTAAAAAAAAAAAAAAAAAAAAAAAAAAATCATTTCTATCTTTATTTTTAAGAAAAATACGTTATGTTAAATTTTTCGCAAAAAATTTCGTCATTTTACTTGTTGAGGTGTTTGTTCTATGTGCCCTTACGCGCAGTTTGCTGCAAACTTCTTGAAAATATGCATTACTTATCCATCATACGTAGTATAGGGTAAGTCTTGTAATCGTTTTAAAAATCGAGAATTTTTTTTTATGGATTTACACGTTTTAAACACTGAAGATTAAAAAAAAAATGTACCGTCTATCTGTCTGTGTGTCTGTAAACGCTCTATCTCCCGAACAAATTGAGATAGAGTCTTGAAACTTGGTGTGCTCTTAGTATGTAATAATTGGAAGAATCCTATTGAATATCAGTAACCTCGATTATCCGGAAATATTTTTTTCGGACTCTCGAAATATTCGTTCTGATAAAAGGCATATAAAAATTTTCGAAATTGTTTATTTTAAGGAATGGATATAAAAGACAAAAAAGAAAAAAAAAATTCCATAAAGAATGAAGTCAATTGGGTAATTAGTTTCCGAGGTATTTGTAATCGTATTTTCCGCACTCTTCGATTTTTCATGAGCCTGTATTTCATTCAAATTTCAATTCAAAGATATATTTTAATTGGAAATGAGACGCTTAATCCGACGCAGTACACTGTTAGTTAATATGATTATCATTTTTGGAGTTATAAGGATGTTTCTTTTACGTAATTCGGTACTACCGTATTTTATGGAAGAAACGCCGCACCCGTCGTAAACGCCGCACTCGGTATGAATTAGATTACAATTTTAAAGTTAGTTTTATAGCGATAAAAAACGCTCACTTTTCGAAAATAACAATTTCTTAATAACGCCATTTTTTTTTTTAAATTCCAGTCAAATTGTGTGTTTTCAAGATAATTTTATAAGAAAGTTGAAAACTATTTATAATTTTAAAATAAAAATATTATTATGAACGTAATGAAAGAAAGGATATTTCGTGAAAAGCATAACTAATCTGCATGTAAAATTAAAACTTATTCAGGAATACATTTCATCGCTTCAAGATAAGCATTTTATGTTTCGTAATTTTAGTCGTGTTATTTTCTTTTGAAATTAAAAGTTGTGCATACATATAAAAAAGAAAGAAAGAATATTCGTATTGGAGTGCGGAGGCATCGAAACATTTTTCAAAAGAGTCGAATTTGTTTTGGCAAAACAAAATATATCTAGAAATTTCACCAGCAGAGTGGCAGATTCACCTGCACTGTTCAGTTTAATTTTCTAAAGCTAACTTGGAATTTTATTTAAGGTAAGATTTGAACTAAAAACTTATGAAATTTATGAGCTACTTTTTTTATTTTTATTTTTTTAGCAATAAATTGGCGGGAGTTTTCTTGCATGTGGTGATAAACACATCGAGCATTCATCCTTGAAATACATTCTCGAGTGCTAAACATACTTTCTGTATCATCTTAATATTTATCATAAATTTTGATAATGCGTGGTTGATAATGCACATTTTGATAATAGTGCTTACCCGTCTATGAAAGTTGAATTTCTCATTTTCTTGTAACAAAAGAATCAGACTTTTTGACAAATCTTAGAGTTCAAACCGTACTCCGATACGAAAATTGGTTAACTTTTAAAAATGTGTATGGACTTTCCGAACACCCAATCTTTCATTAGTTTTTTAAATGGTTCGTTATCAAAACGTCTAAAGTTGCTATCAGATTCGACAACTCTTGATTTGAACCGATTTTACATACGAAATTGTCTGAATTCTCAACTCCCTAATCTCAGAATATTTCCAACTTTTTATCCACGGATCATAAAAATTCTGTTTAATGGCAATTTCTCCCCGATGATCCAGAGTTAGGCGTTTTGGAACGTCAACGAAAAAGTGATAAATAGTTATAACCGACTTTTCATGCAACTTTTGCAACAACAATTGCGACCCTTCTTTCGATTTGTACGCGGAAATATTGAAGTTTAAATCGGCTCAAAAGTTGGCTGCTTGAAAAATTGGCGAATATGATAGCAACTTAGCAATTTGGAGAATGAGTATAGATGGATGCCACTTACCCGGATTTCCTGCCATCTGTAACGTCGTGCCGTTGGTGGTGGTACCATTGTGACCATTAGGTGTGTGGTGACCGTTGGGCTTTTTGTCTGTGGTTGTTAGGGTGCAGTGTTCGGCCTTACAGCAAAGGCCGTCTTCCCTTAGCGCAAACTCATCACCAGGTAAAAGCTGCCTCGCACAAGATATACACGTGAAGCAGGCGATGTGATAAATTTGGCTACGGGCGCGCATCACAAAGTCACTTTTTTTAAAGACACCATTGCACCGGGAACATTTTATACCAAATAACCTGCAAAAGAAAAGAAACAGACATTCGGGTAAAGAATCACTAAGCTCAAAACAATGAAAAATGATATTTACTATGTAAAGCAGTGTTTTTCTACTTATTTCGATTAGTTGCACATTTGAGTTAATAAAATGTCACACCATAACGTAATTCATAAAAAATAAATTATAAAAATATGCTTAGATTTTTTTTAACTATGACAAAATAATAGAGGTAAATATAATAAAACAGTTAAACAATAAATTTATTTTAATTATTTTTAAAAATAACGAGAATTCTTTTAATCCTAATACAGTATTTTTCATTAACTTTCTTTTTCTTATCTTTTAAAATTAGAAATATGTATTTTATTTGATCATATAAATAATCTCGTTTAAAACATGTTTTTTGACTCGGGGGGAGGGGGGGAAGGTTGAATCAGCAGATGTCATTTATGATTACCACAACTCTATAAAATTTACATTTGTAAAAACTAACTCACGGAAACTTTTATGATGACTCTATACATTTTAGGTATGCTTATTCCAACAGTGATATCAATTTTTAGAATGTATATTACGCAAAAAAAAAAAAAAAAAAAAAAAAAAAGAGATACAGTTTTAATTTCTAAAGAATTTTTTAGAGAAGGAAATTCTGAAAAAAAGATATGTATAAGATAAAATGCACACTTTTTTCACAATCTGCGTCAGTATGTGTTTCATCGATCATTGGTGTATGCAGCCTGTTGAACCACTTATAATGGCGAATAAATAAAATATAATAATCTTATTTCAAAATTTATATATAAAAAATTCGCATACGCATAAAATGATTTCCATAGATTTCAATTTCTTTGTTTTATATGTCTTTTCTTTTGCTAGGAAAGCTGCGTTTTTTTTTTTTGTTGTTGTTGTGTTTTACTGTTACGTAATAATTCTGCATTTTCAATTAAACAACCAACAATAATGTATTCCACTGATCCTGAAACAATATGTACAGAGTCATGTTTATTTCCATTATGTATAAAGCACAGTTTTAAGACTTATTTTAGTACGGTCATTAAAACATCTCAATTTCTGTGCTTTATGTTTAACACAAAACTTGCACTTCAATCAATTAATATGGTCATTCTCAGATAAAGGGAAATTCTGGCATTGGAAAATGGTTAAATCTGATTATTTTAATTCCTGATTGTTTTGTTAGCACGACATATATTAGAATAGTGGGATTTTTTTCAAAAAAGGAATAGCAACGAATTTTTAAAAATGTCTAGGATTGTAATTTCTACGTCGCTGAAATTACAAATCCAATACGACTTGATAATGACTACAGTAATGGCACTTTAACGTTAAGCCTATTTTAGAGGTAAGTTATAAGAATTTAAAATTTATGGGATATTTATTCTAAAAGTAGTCCCAAAGTATCTTTGTAATTGATTATGCATAAAGTTAAATTATTGAATATGTATTTCAGCATTAAGGGATTTGGTAATGACACATGTTAAATAAACTGGCTGTAAATTTTGAACAAAAGGCACAATTTGAAGTAGTTCTTGCACATTTATTCAAAATAGACATTACTGCTCGTAATCATAAGAACACGTATAATCTAAGAACGTTTCCATGTCAAAACGACATCTTAGTGGAGAACTGAATAAAAAATTACTGAGGAGCATGGTAACGACAATTAACGCTATGGACAAACTTTAAATAAATATAATTAATTGAAATGTTTTCTGTTTTGTTTAAAGTGTCAAATATATAAAAAACATGAAATATGCCCATATATAGATTGCATTTATTCTAAACCTTACTGAATCTCAAAAATAAGGGTTTCAATTAAAAATTTTCAAGTTTTGGACAATCCTTGGTAATGACTTTTACAACTTTACATTTATATATATATATATATATTGAATAGGTATATATATATATATTTATTTATTTATTCATTTAAACATAGCACAATGTAGTGCTTGAACAGAAATTTTCCCAAAAATTTAAACATTCCTAGCTGAAATAATTAATTCACATTTTTTTTAAACCTAGAACATGAAATTTTCCTTTATCTGAGAATGACCCAATAACCTTTCTGGAAAGTTAGCCACTATCTTCGTGAAAGTAAGTGACAAACCCTTGTCTTCTGGTTATATTCACAGTAAGTAAATACTTTACATATTTTTTTCAATGGACTACAAGATAAGTACGCTGCTTGTAATTTCAAAGGACACAAACTACTATTTCTGATTTGAAAATTTCTATTTAATATTTAAATCACAAACTTTGTAATCGCCGCGTTTAATTTCTGACTTTTTGGTATTTTTCTTAGCTTAAATAAAACGAAATATTCTATTAAAAATCTCTATAATAATAGCCTAAGTCATATGACTGTCATCAACAGTTCCGGGTTGACCGCTTCCTTTTTATATGCCAAACAGCCAATTTGGTAATTTAATATTAGCCGGGCGCAGGTGATAAATCGCCAGATATTGTTCCAGCGCCATCATATCATTATATATATATATATAATGACACAAAGTGCATAACGCTTCCGGGAGTGAACTCATCCGTTTCCTGATACGCGACCATGTTAGGCTTAAGAATTCCGATGCCGTATTTGCCGACTGCCTTATTTAATCTGTCTATCTATTCGTTGTGCAACATATTCTTCTTCAATTTTTCTAAAACCTTCAAAAAGTATACAATTATAACGCTTTAAGATCTAATTTAAAAACTAACCAGATACCAACAAAAGGCTTCCGATATTTATAAGCGATTACCGTTGCCATTCATAAGCACAAATTACAAATCCAAAAACAAATAAATGAATCTTTCAGCTATTCATTAAATGCTCTTAAAATATTTTGCAAAAGCATATTAATATTTTGAAATAAGTTTTTCACTTTTGTTTACATTTATTTACAGTTTGAATTCAGTATACCCTGTTAAAAGAATCGCGAAAAATTACCTCTGTTTTTTAAGGCTATCTATTTTCTGACCAATGAGAACGCTTCATAGTGTTCAGTGAATATAGCTGTATTCTGTGATTCATTCCTGTGAATTATTTTGTACCGGATTAACGTTTCCTTTCTAAAAATAAACGTATTTCAAATTATTTAAAGGCTTTATTATGCTTTTACAGATATTTTAAGAGCAAAATCGGATGTCGACCGTATTTTTTAATGATTCGTTCAAAGAGTCATTCATTTGTTTCTGGATTTGGAATTTGTGTTGTACAAGTGGCATCACGAGTAAATGTTGATCTGATTTTTTTTTTTTTTTTTCAATCTTAAAACGTGCTTTCTTTTTCACTATTCGCAAAGGTTACATTTTTAGAAAGATTATTCAAAATAAATTAACATTTAAGAGATGACTTACATTCAATTATCTACATATTCTGCTGCGATAACTTCAGTTAAAATTAGATTGGCAGCTCTATCTATTCCTATATGAAAGTAAACAAACAATTGATTCATTCGTCTTGAACTTTTAAAATATTAAAACAAACGTTTATATACTCTGTTGCACCATCTGTCGGTAGTTAAAAAAAAAAAAAAAAAAAAAAAAAAAAAAAAAAAAAAAAAATTTTTTAAATGTTTGAATTCTGAAGGCATTGGGAAAAACATGAATATTTTTTATAAAATGAAATTAGAATATCAGGAATACATAGCTGCCAACCTCTAACTAATCTTCCTTAATACTTGTGTTAATTTGACTCTGGTTTAATACGTTTCAAACCAGAATTTTTTTAAGAAATAAAAATAAATATGTTCCAAGCAGAAACCTGGAATTAAAGAAATAAGCATTCATGAAATAAATTTTCTAGTTCGAAATGTGGTTAACCTGGGTTAAATTAATCCAGACATTACGGAAGATTAGTGGAAAGTTGGCAGCTAGGGAATACATAATGCCGTGTACTACATATATCAATGCATTATTAAAATAAATAAAATTTTGTATTTTGTAGGGAATATAAATTTGTAATTTAATAACAGAATTTCAGAAAAAAAAATTGTTAATGCGATTAATAGTTGCAATTTACTTATGTGATAAAAGATGATTTTTAATTATGAAAATTTATTACAGGTTTCTTTTAAACATGTTTTAAAAAAAAATCGGAATTTTCTCTGTTCAACTTTTTAAAATTTAAGTTATGATTATTATTTTTAAAAACAAATAAACTTTCTGTTGGAATTGTCTTTTATTTTACCCCATGAGATGGGGTAAAATAGTTAATTGACAATATGTTTTAAAATAGCATTATTAGTACTACTAATTTGCATGGTTTTGTAAGTGAAGTTAATTTGCATACTTTATGTCAGTATTTTACCAATTCAATTAATAATTTTCTTGCAAATTAAATTTCAATGAAAAATGGGCTGTTTTTACTTTACCCCACCTGACCCTATTAGTCAGATGAGACAAAATTTATTACTTCACAATTCTTTTTATAATGCAATGCTATATAATTTTTTTGAAAATGCAAACACGTCATTCTGAACGGGCTATATTCTAGTCAGTATTATAATAGTCTGTCTCATACGATTGTCATAAACAATTTTTCGCGAGGTAAATTAAAACAAAGCTTTGATGTTGAAATTAAATGTCATAGTTTATAGTATTATTTATTACATTTTCTTTTCATTCTTTTCTTTTTCTTTTCTAAGAAATAAGAGAAAATTGAGAGTCATAAATTTTAAGTATTTCAGTTTTAAATTAAAGTTATGTATTTTAAATAAATGAGTGAAAGTATTATATTTTAAATGAAATTAACGAAATAAGAAAAAAAAAATACGACGGGTACAATGTTTGCGATTTATCACCTGCATTCGGCTAACATAAAAATACCGAGTTCGTTATTTCTGCATCAGAATCTTCCGCTTTGGCGAAGGATTGAACAAGTAAATTAAATTATGAATAAAAGTAACATGATACAATCGCTTTGCATAGATTTAAACTAATCGGAATCTGAAAAAACAATCTTCTGATCCGTCCATATATCGTTGCTAATGCAGCATTTTATAAAAATTTTCTTTACCATTTCTCTGTGTGTGTAAATAAGGCTTCAATAAATTTTTCCGAGAATTTATCTTTTTAAGTATAATTAAATTGATGGGAATAGGTTTCAAAATAGTTTAAGCTTTTCAGTTTTACTTAACTATACAATTTTAAAACTTTGATTTTTTTTAAGGAGGTCCGGGGCTCAAAATTCTATTTTTTTTTTTATTTTTTTTTTATTTTATTTTTTTTTTACTTATAGAGATTTTGTTATGAAATTTTTTTCTGAAATATCTTTTAATATAATAAGAATATTGCATGTAAAAAAAAAAAAAAAAAAAAAAAAAAAAACTGAAAAATTTTAAATATTTTTTTAAAATTTAAATTGTAAAATTTTAAACATATTTAATTTTTGATATACCTGGAAGTACTTACTCGATTTACAAAATGTTTATACTTTTGTGTACAGAAAATGTGTTATTTTAATTTGTCTTCAGGATTTCTCAAACTATTGATTAGGAATTTTATAAAAAAATATTAAGTAAAAAAATGAAGTTTTTTTATGAGAGAGTTTTGCATTAATTAGCATATTTGCACAATTATAACTCAAAATTAAAAATCCTGAAGACAATTTGTTGGAAATATAGCATAAAATCTCTGTTAAAAATTTCATACATATATATTGCAAGGAACTTTAGATATATTCTTTTAAAGTTGACAAATCGTGAAAACATTCATTCTGAGATAAATGGAGCTATAGTTCTCGTCAGCGGGTCGGTGATGCATCGCTTCTCAAAGCAAAGGGTGTTATATCTCTGGATCTAATAATGATAAAAGCATGCGGTTTGCGGTATTTAACGCTAAAAATTCAGTATTTTTTTTAAGTCAATAAAAAAAAAAAATGCATTTTTTGAGAATTTTTAGCCCCGGACCCCCTTAAAGTCTGATTAGAAACGTAAAAAAAGGGGGGGTTGCTAATTTAATTAAAATTTATTATTTTTTTTATTATCCTCGATAACATGCTACCAGAAATGTGGTTCGACTTATACACGAAGATTCAATTTTTTTTCGAAATTTTGCGTAAGAATTGGGGGGGGGGGGGGGTCGACTTATACACGAGTATATACGGTACATATATTTTTCCTGCGAAAAATTTTATTTCAGGAAATAAAATTTTAAGCAGTAACTTTTCTGAAATTCCCTTTCAAAACTTTTATATGATGATTGATAAGAATATGATATTCATGCAAGTTATATGTTAAGGCCCGACTTACACTATCTAGGGCCCCGAGGCAAGCATCATTTTGAGTCCCCGCCCACTCTCATGGAAAATGTTCGTGAATATGCTGAAGTGACTAGTATTAAACTTCATACCTATTGCATGTATACATAAATTTCGTATCAGGTACTATCCACATCTGATCCACATTTGTTTCACAAGAAATATCATCACAAATTAAAATGATAAAAATTAGTTTGTTTGACAGTGGTATTTGCTTTCAAACTTTCTCTTTGCTTATCTATGTATGACATTATCTATTCTTATCTATGTAATATATCTAAAAGAAAAATGCTCAACTTTCCCCCCCCCACCCCCCAATTGGTCATCATAAATGGCTTTAGCTTGCCTCGTTATGGGGACAACGTCAGTAATGAATTTCTCCTGAAAATAACGAAATACTAAGTTGTTATAATAAATTTGTAATTATTACATTTCTAATGATATAATTTGTTCTCATTCACTTCCGCACTCACTTCCTAATTTTTTTCTTTTAATGTAAGGATTTTGGTCACTTTGGGGTATTTTAACCATTTGGCACTGTCCAAACAAAGATCCTGATTTCTGCCATGAGAAACCTTAGAATGGGGGACCCGGGCCAGTTGCTCCGCATGCTCCTGCATTAGTCAGGCCCTGATTTCAATAACTTTTATTCACTGCTGAGATTTTCAATTACCGATTTGTTTTCAAGAGTTTAACCTAGCTTTTTTCGCACATAAAAAAATTGATGAAATTTATCTGGTTAAATAAAAAGCCAGGAATGCAAAATACATCGAGAATTTCAGAGAACACGGTGCTAACGAGCCGCTATCTTCAGATCCCTTGCATGCAACAATCCTTTTCCTCCAGCAGATAACTGATGAGTAATCTTGGAGGAGTATGTTACGGAAAAGTAATTACTCCCTCCTGACTCCTCAAGGATTACAGACTTCGCTAATGAAGGTTCATTAAACAACATTAAAACATCTCGTAATTATGAAAGGGAAGGCTGGACCATATATAGAAAAAAAAACTCTTTCCAAATGCGCTTTTAATATTTCGTGACTGGTAGCGATGATAGAGCAATTTGTTTCTCGTAAAGAAGGAATTATTAATTATCTTAGTAAAGTTAGAGTGATATTAATGATAATTCAGCATCGTACTTCTGTCATAATTGAGAGAATTGACGATGATGACATTTTTTCCCCAGTCTACACAATCCATATATATATGCTTTTTTTTTTTTTTTTTTCAGTATAAAGTGATACAATGGTATAAACTGAGATGAAAGCCTTGTTTAAAACATTTTGCGTTAATGTGACTTTCCTTTAAAAAAAAAAATAATAATAAAATAGTAATAATAATAAAATGAAAAGTTTTACTTTAAAATTTCTGCCTAAGTATGAATAAAATAATTTATTATAATTATTCCGGTACTTGGGTTTAATTATGTCGTCTGTGATGGGAAAATTATAATGGTATACGGAAGAAAATCGACATCACATTTATTCATAAAAGAAAAAGAAAAAAGAGGATGAAATACATTAATTGCTTTTTTCAACAAGTCTAAGAAAAAAAATTCTGCTTGAAAATTATGATCAGGACCTTTATTATTACAGTTTGCCATTCATCCGAAGCTATTATTACTTATTATCTAAAATAATGCACTAAAATTTTTCTGTGTTGAAATTGATAATTCACGCAGTAATCCGATAAGGTAATTTCGAAATGCTAAAACTGTATTACAATTGAGAAAAATTAATTTGAATGTAAACAAATTTATAAATTATACATATTAATAATATTTATAAAAATTTATACACACTATAAAATTGCTAATTACATTTCAAAATGTAACAGAATTTGAAATTATAAAATAACGTTATTGTTTGAGATTAATTGAAAAGTTATTGAAATGCGACAACGAATTGAGAAACGTTTGAAAACTAAATTTTGAAACAATGTAGTAAAACGATTTTTTACATTTGGAATAATACAAATATAAAACGATATTTTGAAATATTCCAAGAATTCTCAATTCATTTTTCCCCCCTCAGCAAAGCATCATAAACATAAAAAAATTAAAAGTTTGGATATTTTTTAGTTATAAGATTTTGGAACTAAACAATTAGTTTAAAGGCAACAATCCATCAATGATTAAAATCCCTTACAAAATTTATAATTTGAAAATTACTCAAAGGTAATATTTTGCTTAGTTAAAATTGAAAAAAATCAAAAGATCTTTAAAAGATTTCCCACTTCAAACACTATAAAATGTTTCAGAAATGAGTTCTAATTGTAGCAGAAATGCTTACCCAAATTCAATTAAGTTTCCTAATATTTTAGACATACCCAGGTATCAAAAAGGTTTAATTTTTATCTTAATTTACTTCTTCAAAGTAATAAAAAGCAATGTTAACAACTATTTCTTGAAGATGGTCGTAGAAGATGACTCAAACATCGGTTTTTATAATTTTATTTTAATGTTTAATTAGTTTTTTAACTTTACAACATTTTGTATACACCGTTTAGTAAACTTGTGATTTTTGTTTTCACCTAATATTGAACTTTTTTATGATGTAAATTAAAAATTTATTAATTAAAAATTAATTAAAAATATTTCTCAATTTTAAATAAATTATCTGATAAATTACATTTAGGGTTATTAGAGGGGTAATGATTCATTTTTGATTAAAAGTCGCAACAAAATATTTTTTAATTAGAGAAAATAATATACTATATATTATTTTTGATCTATATATTAGTTCATACAAAAAATAAAAATATATGTTAAACGTCAAACAAGATTCTTCTCCAAATATATTTGAATTAGGAATGTAATATAAAGTCTGGTTGCGTAAAATTAATTTAATTTTTAATGAGTCCGAAAGAATCATTACGGTAATGAAGAACACCAAACTTAATAAGGAAAAATGAGAACTTTAATTATACGAATAATTGCCTTGAATGAAAATTATAAACAAGCCTAATGAGGGAGACTTTTTCCCTTAAAAATTCTGTAGACAATGTTTTCCTTGCATCATTATAGAATAATTCTATATTTAATTTAGAAAAGTTTTATTTCAAAATTATTTTCTTTAAATCTGCTTTTTCTTTTCTTCTTCATTTTTATTTCGTCAGAAATAAGGTATCATTAAGTCTTTTACAGTTACAACAAGGGGGTGGGGGTGGGGCAAAAAAAAAGGTCAAGGAATTCGTTTAAAACTTATTAACAAGTTTCAAAGGTATTCCAGGTTATAAAAATTGCTACCTTCCACATGCGTACTATAATTATTATGAAAAAAAAAACTGTGTAGATGTTTATACTCGTAACAGATGGGGATTAAAATTTCTGGAATATGCTAATATCTCAATGAAATAAGGATTTTTTTTTTTCCTTGTAAAAAAGTACGGAAAAAGAAAATGACTGATGTCAATTACCAAATAAAAAAAAAAGTTGATTTTTTTTTCCATCGATTTATTAAATGGGTGATTTTCAAAAAGTGTCGTGTTTTACTGTCCTTTCACATTTGCATAGAAAAATAGTTAAATATCATATTAATTATTGTATTTAACTATCAGGTTTTTTTTTATGATAATTTACAGATACAGTGAAACCTTTCTGTTAAGGGCTGCCTGCTGTTCCATTGAAAATCGGCCCTTATGAGGGGTGGCCCTTTAATAGGGGTGACAAAAAAACAACAACTAAAATAAAGAAATCAAAACCTACATAGGTGAAAAAACTGTTTATTAACATTTATTAAACTCTATACATAATTTTAAAAATTTTTGATTGAAGTTTGTTTACTTTTCCTATTTTTTTCGCAGACAATTTTGGTTTCTAATGATTCTTTTACTTTATGGAATAAATTACTTAAATTTGCATCATTTATTAATGTCTTAGAAAGAGATATTAGTTTATTTATTTCTGTTAGCATTTCCTGACGGGTGTAAAAATTGTGCTTCTATATGCATTCACAGGTTTAGTAAATGTGGAATAAGTTTTTCTAGATAACCTGTGATTCTTTGTGTGCCCGCAACAAAGGGTCACGTTTTCCCTCCAACCCAACCCCTACAGGTTATAAGGTCAAACAAAGTGTGAGGTACACCTGTTTGTCTCACTTGTGGAAAAGTTTCTGATCCTTCATTGTGTTACTAAATCCCCGCCATCTCCCCCTACTTTCTTTATTAAGTGCAGTTGTTTGCTGAACTCTTATCTTTTGGTTCAGGAATTCAATACACCAGTTTAGGATTTAAGGCACATGTGAAATAAAAATGGCCTTTATGAGCGGTAGGTGCGGCCCCTAATAGGAGTAAATTTAACATTATGTCTATGGGAAAGCTTTTCGTTTCTAAAAATATTGGTCCTTAATAGAGGTGGCGCTTGAATAGTGGTGGCCTTTAAAAGAAGTTTCACTGTATATTATTTATAAAAAAAAAATTAAAATAAGAAATATATTCTTTTGTAGTCAAAATGTCATTACCGTAGGTTGTCCTAACAAGCAATTTATTAGGTAAAGATTTGACTATTTAAAACAGATGGTTATATTTTTAATGCACTTTTATTTATTAAGATGCTACTAATTAAAAAAATATTTATTTTCATTAATTAAACGTATCTATAATTTTTAATAATTATTTTAAACCGTGTCCCAAGAAAGTGTCATTGCCATGCTTCTGACAAAAAGTTCATCTGGAATTTTTTAGAGGGCAGCACATGCCTTTTTATCAAGGCAAAAATACTCCTTAAAAGTCAACTTGTTATGTTTAGGTGAATAGAGTTAGGGTAAATAGTTTTATAGTTTCAATAAAACAAGCAAAGACTTTGAATGTTTTGGTGAGTATTTTTTTGTACGTCATTACCGTACCCACTTCTAATTGATAATTAAATGAACTTTTATTTATTAATCTGCTTTAATTATATAAGAAATAGAAAATCATTCTATGGGCCAGAAGATATAATGGCTGCCATTTATGCCTGGGGAAAAATAAAAGTATTTTGTTTAATTTGTCATTACCGTGCTCACTTATCTCATTACCAAGTTAATTAAATTTAAAAAATTAATTTGAAAATGTTAGATTAGTAATTTGGTCTCTGCTAATGCTTGTATATTAATATTTATGAGGTAAGATAATTATTTACAAAACATTGAAACTTTCTGATTATTTCTAAAAATTTGATTTTGTTATTCCAAAACATGGAAAGATTTTGAAAATGACCCTAATATCTCAATGAAATAAAATAAAAAATGAAAAAAAAAAAAAAAAAAATGTAAAAAAAAATGCGGAAAAAGAAAATGACTGAAGCCAATTACAAAAAGTTGATTTTTTTTTATTGATTTATTAAATATATGCAGAATCTCTATATTTCAACCTCCCTATTCCCGTAATCTATCTATTTACATCCATGTTGCAATAAAAGTCATTTTCGGTAGTAGCCATTTGCAGTATACTGCTAAAGGAAAGTTATTTTAAATCTATGCCCCATCATTCAGCTTCAAAATAAAAATAGATCTTTATAAATACTTTCCAAACTCTACGTATTTATAATAGAAATGCACCGCTTTAATCACTCCCTGAAAACAATGATGCCTAAGTTTCAATGAACACGTCATTCCTAATTCTATTTACACAATATTGAACGAACTGTATATTAATATGGGTCAATAATTGATTATTTTTATTTAAAATCGTTCCTCAAACAATCACTTGAAAGAGAAACTAGTATGAGGTGTATAATTTTGGCACTTTTTGTGTATGCTTACATTGTCTTTTTGTAATTTTTCAATGTGGAGGGAGAGAGAATACGATTAATAACATTCTTAACCCTTTACTGCACCATGTGCCATATCTGGTACATACCTAAAAACATTATAATTTTCATTATGTGCCATGATATTAGCCATTAGGACCACAATCCAAAGAATGGAACAACACTTAGGTCCATGTCAGATGGCTGCATTAGACAAAAAATTACGATTTTTTTCGTCGGAAACAAAAAAAATTTCGATCAAGCTATTAAGGTAAGAGTTTCATTTTTTTTTTACTGACTACTTAAAAATATTAAGATAAAAAAAGTTGCAGAGTGTTAAGCAGATAAAATTAATTAATTTAAGCTCACTTAGTCGCAAAATACAACAATACAATATTTAAAAACCCTAATTGGGTACTTATGGCACGCACCATAAAATATTAAATTTTAGCTGAAAATTGGAAAATTAATTTTTTTTATTATTTTTCCCGTTATTAGACCGATATATAGATTTCAAATAAGTTTTTTCATAAAAATAAAAAAATTTGTGCAGTGAAGGGTTAAACTTTTGTGATATTTAATTATTTTTATTTTTGTAAGTTATTTAGTTGTTTCATTTTTGAAAGTTATTCATTAACTTAAAGAACCTTTTAAACTGAAAATTATGCTGAAAATAAGTTTAAAACACAAGCGATTCAATAAAATTAGTTAACAAACGGTTAAATATAGATACAAGTTGATCCCGAAATTTGCTCCCCCCCCCCCCCCAAAAAAAAAAAAAAAATTAAATAAATAAATAAATAAAATAAAATAAAAATAAATAAATAAATAAATAAATAAATAAAATAAAATAAAAATGAAAATGAGTTGAGATGGTAATCGAAACAAAGAAATTTTACTATGGAATGCGATGACAGAACCTAGATTGATAAGCAAACAGTAGGTACAGGGCTCGAAGCATATAGGAGAAATTCTATTCTTCCTACCCCTATTTAGAAACAATTATCTCCAAGATATATTTTTATTGCATATATTGAAGAAATTTATCGCAAACATTACTGAAAGTCTAAGAGAAAGAAGATTATCGGGGTTTTCAAAGATGTCAAACTTTGGCGCCTCCCCGGAATGTCGCTTCACACGCAGGGACTTACACGCAAGGGCAATATACTCTATTCAAATTAAAAATATTTTTTTCTTATTATTAGAAGGATAAAATGGTATAAATGAAGATATAATGATCCAATCATTTCTCTTTTTTTCTGCAACTGTGGAAGTAATCCAAATCCCATCCATCATTTTGAAGAAATGGCATTAATAACTTTTAAAATTAAAATAATAATAATAATAATATATAATATGGCGGGTTTCTTGCTGTGATTGTGGGTAAGCATGATTTCGATTCAATATGGTATTTTAAAATATTGTATGATTCTATTGCTGAGTAAGTTTTTAACTCGCATGTTTCATTTTTATTTCTATTGTGCATGACATTGTTCTGTCTGGGTCTTACATATTGATTAATTATATATTTCTTTCATTTTTTTCATGGTTTGGTTAATCGGGCAATGGAAGAAATAAACATTTAAGCTGTAGCTTATTATTTCTTCCTCAGAAATTAACCGCTTATTACTAATGATTTCGTAATATTGCCCTTGAAAACGAGTAACGAATCATTAGTTCCAATTTTATTCATAATTGCTCTCTCATTTTAAGTACATTTTGTGGTTTTTTTTTTTTTTAATTAATGAATTTTCAATTTTGAGATCATACATTTCGTTCAAAGGATTTGTTGATGCTGACAATAATTCATTATTTCAGGTATTTTTTCATTGGTTAAATTGATTTAGTTACAAATAGTTTTAGAATATATTTCAAATATTTATGATTTCCTTCATATATTTCATTATTTACTTGTTTTTTTTTATGGATTCGACATCCTGTTGTTTTTCCTTTCGCCAATTTTGAATGTTTTAATTTTTAATACTTCATATATTGGTAATTAGGATATAAGTTTATTAAAAAAAATTCATTAATGATTAGTTAAATTAATAATAGTTGATCCAGCTTTATTATGTATAATGTCAGTGTAATATATTGATACTCATTTTATTAATTTTTATTTTTTTTTTAAGATGATGAATTGTAATATTGTATAATGGTTATATATATAACCATTAAATAAACATTACCGACCACCAACAAAAACAGAATGAATAAAATGACATTAACAAATTGACAAAAATACAGTTCCCCCAACACACTTAACATAGATTCCAAAAACGTAGTAAATAACAGCAGGAATTAAATAACTGAAATGGAATAATGGAAATTTGTAGAACTTAGACAGAATTATCGGGTCTCAAATGATTCAAGTTCCACAAATAAAATGTGTGGTTTCATCTTCATATTAGCCATAAATTAGCTAAAGAATATGAATTTGGGACTACCACACACATAAAACAGAAAAATAAACCATTGAACACTAATTAAGTTCAAAATAAAACAAGATTAAAAAGGATAGAGGAAAAATAAAAAAACAAATTACCAAATTAAAATCCATACTGTCTTAGCAGTAGGCATAACAAATACACTCATTGGAGACCACCAGCACATGTTGCCAAAAAAGTTTTTTATATGATGGTGTACCAAGGAATAACAATATACAGCATAGTCAAGCAAAGTCCCATTATATATAATTAGCGCCCTAGATATATATATATATATATATATATATATTATGTATAACAGAATGGAGATATTTTTAATAATTGCTTTTGCGGTCTCACCTACGAATGATCAGCTAATAGTTAAATAATAATTATTAAAATTGCTTCAGTAAAAAGCTCAGTGCAGACGACTTTTTAAAAAAGTGCTTGTACCTTTAAATATATTGATGATGGTTTTGTTTTAACCCCCATCATACAAATCGAGGTAAATCCTGAAAATTTTGTTACTGTACTCTATATATAAAAGACACATTTTTCATAATCTAGCAAGAAGATTTACGAAAATAGCACATATCTCTTCGAAGTTACCCTCGATTCCGAAAAGCGATCCTTTATCTCCCAGAAATCTCACAGACCAATAGAATTTCCGAGATTTAAATAAGCATTTCTGGAACAAAAATTTCCTTTGCTGACCGTAATTTATCTTAATGTTTTCGAGTAGTTTTTACAGTGAATGTGAATCAGTTTGTGCTCAACCCAGTATCAACACGAAAGAATAGCTTTATCGAAAATTCTCAATAAACTTTTTCAGCTGCGTAACGGTATTTATATATAAAAGAGTTGCATTATAATGTTCAATTTTACGTTTTTAATTTATCATGTTTGTCTGTTGAACATATTTGTTGAACGTGAAAACGTTTAGTTGAAAAATGATAGCATCAGCAATTCGATATTTCTTGTTGATACACTGTAAAAAATCTGTAATTCTACAGATGTAAAGTTACAGAAATCTGTATGCTTACTAAAACTTTATTTATTACACTGTACAAAAAAGAGGGTAAATCTACAAAATTAGTTTTGCAAAGCTACAGAAATCTGTATCTTTACAAAAGAATCTACTAAAATTACTGTAATCTTACTAAAATTTTATCTGTAACGCAGGTCACAGTTATATAAAACGTTTTAGGAATCCAAATTTCTTAAAAAATTCTTAGTAACCTTACAATTTTTTTTTTATTATTTACGGTGCAAAAAGTGTATCTGTTACATGATTTTTTGTTGTTACCGTTACATAAAAAGTTCTAGGAATCCCAGTTTCCTAGAAATATGTTAGTAACTTTACAGAATTTTTTTTTTCTTACAGTGTACCGAATTGAGAAACTTGATTAATGCACTGATTAACGATCAACTACTCGAAAGCATACTAATTTTAATTACTAAAAGGCGTGGATTAAAACTTTAAAAACGGTAAAAATAGGTTTGTTAAACTATTTACATGTTTCAACTCTTCCCGAGTCATTTTCAAAACGAAGGTTTTAAAGTTAATTTACGCTTTTTAGCAATTAAAATTAGTATATTATTACAAGGTGTTAATTTGTTATATATCTACTCAAAAGCATTTTCGAAAAGTACGGGCAACAAAAGGAACTTTTGTTTTAGAAATTTTTCTTTAAATCTCGATAATCTATTGGTTTCTGATATTTCAGAAGATAAAAGAAGGCTTTTCGGAATCGTGGGTAACGCGGCAGAGATGTTATATTTTTATATATTTCCGCAAACCTTCTTGTTCGATCAAGAAACATATGTATTTTTTTAATTATATAACTTCACTTTTTTTGAAGTTATTAAGGCTCCGCTGCATTGAAACTTCCCGATCGCGAAATCCCATGTTAGCCTATGGGAAAAGTTTCAAGCGCGATGACTCATTACTTAATATAATTATTAAAATACCGTTTTCACCATCAGAAAGTAGATGCCGATGATGCGCGTTTTTAAAAATTATCTCCGTAAAATTTAAGTACCTAAAAAATCCTTATAAACTTTGAAATTTCCATTTGATTAAATTTTATCATCTTCTTAAAAAATACTTAAAATTTACGTAGACAATTTTTAAAAACGCGCATCATCGGCATCTATTTTCTGATGGTGAAAACGGTATTTTAATAATTATAGTACCGTATTTTATGGAAGAAACGCCGCGGCGTTTACGAGTTTGAAAGTTTTTTTTTTTTTTGTCAAGTGCGGCGTTTACGATTTTTTTTTTCGAGCGCATAAAATTGGGATAAAGTAAAAATTCATTAATCCCATGAATAATAATATATATATTATTATAAGACTGTTCTTAAGCCCCCTGCTCAACAACGCGAAACCTTCTGACTTCACCGATTATGAAAACTGTGACATTTCGGATGATGATACTAAACCATATAGGTGGACAAAGAAAATTTACTACTCTTCCACTTGACAACTCAGAGTTTGAGGGTTTCAAGTTGAAGCTAAAAAGGGCTAAGTGCATGCGACGTAAAAAGCGTGCTAAGTTGAGACGGCCACTTAAAAAAATGTGGAGCGCCTAAAGGAGAGGGTCCGCGTCCCGCGCTCTGGATGGTTTTAATGTCAATTGACGTCTCCTTAATTAAAAAAATTATATAAAAATATTTAAAACCTGATTTAAATATTTTAAATAAAATTTTAATATCCTAAATTATTAAAAAATGAGGCACTCTACACTGTTCAGAAAACTTTGATTAAAGCTAGGTCAATGAGACACTGTCGACAAAAGTAATGTTCCCAAAGGTGCGGCGTTTACGATATTTTTATTCTTATTTAGACCAATTTTGAGGACTGTGGCGCTTACGACGGGTGCGGCGTTTCTTCCATAAAATACTATAGGTAATGAGTAATTGCGCTTGAAAGTATTCCCATAGGTTAACATGGGATTTCGAGTTCTCGGAGTTTCAGTACAGCGGCCCCTTAATGACAGAGTGGCACAGCAACATTTGGCTCAAAAGGGGCCTTTGCTATCCCTTGTTCAGTAGTAAAAATTATTTCTATTTGTGTATACAGCCACACTTCAGAACCATAATAAAAAATTAAAGTATAAAATTTTAATCGGATTGTATAGCATATTAAAAGGTTTTGACTAACGACGGAACAAAGTTCTTTCAGATACACAAAAATTTGCAAGTTTTGCTCTCCATTCCCTCTAAGTTAGAACGTTACGTTATTAGTAAAAGCTGAATGCCTGAAAAGAGACTGTTTTACTGTTTCACTTATTGGAATAAAATTAAACTTTGTTTCTACTTTTACAACTACAATTATGCACTGCAGAGACATACTACATTCATTTGGACTCGCTGGAACGCCCGAATAACTGATTTTAAACGTCTCTTGCTATTTTCCATGCATATTTAATAACCATTTTCTCCGAATATGAGCGCCCTGGTTCCATCGCCTTATGAAATAATTATGAACTCTTCTCCTCTCCCCCCTCCCCCCCCCCTAAACTTTTTTGCATTTTTCTTCGTTCTTCCTATATCCTTTTTATACGAACTCACAACTTCTCGGATCATTTTATGGAAGGGTGAGAAAACCAAAGGTTTGGAGAATCAGGAATGGGATGAAGAGAAAGAGAGAGAGGTATGCTGCGATCTCAATTCTCCATCTCTTCAGGGGGTGGGGTGGGGGAAGAATTCTGAATAATTCAACAGTTGATTTTGGAGGCGCATGAGCATCAGTTCAGAGGTTTCTATTAAAGAGAAAAGCATAATGTTTGGAAGCAAATGGAGGAAAGGGGGGCGAAAGACCGAGGCTAACCAATCACGAAATTAGCTCGGGGACCACGAGGCTCGCGATACGAGGATGGCAGGTTACTTTCTCTTTCGGCATTTCGGATATACCGTCATCGAAAGGGAAATATTTCCTATCGTTATAGTAATTTAAGCCACCGAATTTAGGTTTGAAAAGGGCACTGTGCTATGGTGGACCGGATAGTTGCAAATTTCATTCCCAGGATATCTTACAGCTTATCGGATGCCAGAATTTTTTAGCTAGTAAATGTTAAGTGGGTTGTTTTGGAAACCAGGGCTCTTCTGCTGAATTGCTTAAAAAGAAAATGAGCAACTATAACAGACGAACAAAGTGTGAAAATAGGGTTCCCAGTTTTGAAGTGTACTTGAGAGATCGAAGAAATTTTCATGTTACCTCCTTTGATCAATTGTGAAAACCTTCTTTACCGTATTATAAAATATCATGAATTACCTTTGACACATATAAATCATTTTAAAAATAGACTTTCTTGCAATCTTTTACGCGATCAAATTAAAAATGAATGTTCATTACAATTATTTATAGAATTACCATTCACGGAATTAAGGCTGTTCATAAATCCAAAAGGGCAGCTTTCTGACATAAGTTTTAATTTATTTTTGTTCGGAAATGCATGAAACTAACAAGTGTTGTCCTTCAGAAACTATGTCATCGAGCTGTTTTTCCGTTTTTTTTTTTTTGCAAACGCAATAGATCCTTCAAACAATAGTGTCAAAATAAGCATTTTGAACGGAATTTCTGCGAGAAGGAAGAACAGGCATTCAAGAAAGGTCGAAAAACGAGTTTGTCACGTGATCCAAATCTCTTATAACTCAATAGGTAATTTATTGATCAGAAAATGGAAAAAATAGTTCGATCCCAATCGTTTCCATGGTCAGGCTTTCCAATTTTATATCATTCCGTTAAAAAATAAATTTGTGAATGTGTCAAAACTTTTTGAGCTTATTGAGCAGAGCAGTTAAGAACAGCCTTAACTCGACGATCACGAGGCTTGAAATACGAGGATGGTAGGTTACTTTCTCTTTCGGCATTTCGGATATACCGTCATCGAAAGGGAAATATTTCCTATCGTTATAGTAGTTTAAGCCACCGAATTTAGGCTTGAAAAGGGCAATGTGCTATGGTGGACCGGATAGTTGCAAATTTCATTCCCAGGATATCTTACAGCTTATCGGATGCCAGAATTTTTTAGCTAGTAAATGTTAAGTGGGTTGTTTTGGAAACCAGAGCTCTTTTGTTGAATTGCTTGAAAAGAAAATGCGCATATATAACCGACGAACAAAGTGTGAAAATAGGGTTCCCAGTTTTGAAGTGTACTTGAGAGATCGAAGAAATTTTCATGTTACCCACTTTGCTCAATTATGAAAACCTTCTTTATTATAAACGATCGTGGACATAGGTCTGTCCAAACTTTTCTCATAGGGTTCTGTTTCTCTGAAATTGTGAAGTTTTATTTATATTTACGAAAATATTCTACTCATAATTTTGTGAATTAGAAATTATCATATTCAGGTTTTATCCTTCATATGTTCTTTGAGGAGTAATATGTTCTTTGGCAAAAATTCTGTGATAGATCTATTTCTAACACAAAGAATTTTGTGAAAGGTCCTGTTTTGGGATAAAATTATTGTGAAAGGTCCTGCTTTGGAATGAACATTTTTGATAAAAAAAATTGTGAAGGGTCCTTTAAATGATCTAAAATTTTCTTAAAGAGATGAACCCTGATCATCTTTAACACATGCAAACGATTTTAAAAACAGCCTTTCTTACAATCCTTTACGCAATCAAATTAGAAATGAATGTTCATTACAATTAATTACAGAATTATCATTCACGAAATTAACTCTACGATCACCAGGCTTGCAATACGAGGATTGCAGGTTACTTTTTCTTCTGGCATTTCAGATACGATTGTCTAAAAGAAAACATTTTTTGTCATTATAGTAATTTAATCCTCCAAATTTGGGCTTTAAAAAAGCTTCGTGTTTTGGGACTCGCAAATTTTTATTTCGAGGACATATTTCAGCATTTATGAGGCCAGCCTTTTTTTTGTGTGTGAAGGGGGGGAGGGGAGATAGTGAAGATTTAGAAGCTAGGGTTCTTACGAAATTGCACATGCGCAACCCGGAAATAAAGTATAAATTTGGTTACTATTTTTCTAGAATAATTCGAGAGCTAGTTGTAATTTTATCTTGCCTCTATGTTATATTTTGAAGAGCTTCTACACAAAGTATCAGATTAGCATGCAAATTGTTTTAAAAAGAGTCCTTCTTGCATGTTCTTTATGTAATCAAATGAAAAATTTATGTTCATAACAAGCTTTTCTCGAATTAACAGTCACGAAATTAGCTTGTGAACTATGAGTCTTGCGATACGAGGACAATATGTTTCTTTCTCTTTCGGTATTTCAGATACCGTCATATAAATGGAAATATGTTCTATTGATATAATAACTTAAGCCTCAGAATTCGATCTTAAGGCTGTTCTCAAATCCAAAGGGGCAACTTACTGACATGAGTTTTAATTTATTTTTGTTCGGAAATGCATGAAACTAGCAAGTGTTGTTCTTCAAAAACTATGTCATCGAGCTGTTTTTTCCGTTTTTTGCAAACGAAAAATAGATCTTTCAGAAAATAGCGTCAAAGTAAGCGTTTTGAACCAAATTTCCGCGTGAAGGAAGAATAGGCACTCAAGAAAGGTTGAAAAACGAGTTTATCACGTGATCAAAATTACTTATAACTCAATAGGTAATTTATGGATCAGAAAATGAAAAAAAAAAATAGTTCGATCCCAAATCGTGTCCATGGTCAGGTTTTCCAATTTTATATCATTCCGTTAAAAAATAAATTTGCGAATGTGTCAAAACGTTTTGCGCTTATTGAGCAGAGCAGTTAAGAATAGCCTTAAGAGCATCAAGTTATGTGGAGCCGATAGATGCAAATTTTACCCAGAGGACGTCTTTCAGCTTATCCAAGGCCATTATTATAAATTTTAAGTGGGCTGATTTAGAATTTAAGGACTCTTTTGCCGAATTGCTTAACACGAAAATGCGTAACACGGTGATGCGTAAGCTAGTAAAGTGTGTAAATTTCGTTTAAAATTACCTAGAACAACTGAAAAGCTTGAGTCATTTTCATCCCACATCACTTCTGTTTTGAAAATCCTCTGCCTCATAAAATATCACCAGATTAATCACTTAAACGTATAAATAAATTTTAAAATGGTCTTTCATAAAACCTTTTACAGGGTTCCCAGCAAAACATGACTGGCAAATTCCCTGACTTTCCCTGGCCAAATCTCAAAAATTCCCTCCCCAAACGGGCATGCAACGAAATTTGTTACTTATTTTCGCAATCCTTTCTCAAAATTAGCGATTTATTCTGCGATCTGCAAATTACTAGATTTTTTTTTTTATTTGGAGGGGGGGGGGGGGGGAGGGGATCGTTTGATGAATTTCGTGATTTTTATTCCCGAGACTATATGATGAATTTAGCATCATTTTTCATTTTTTCTCCAAGACTTTTTAGAAATTATTTGTAAATTCCCGAACTTTTTCTATATATTTTGAAATTTCCCTGACTTTCCATGACGCTGATGGGAACCACGTTTTTATGTAATCTAATGAAAGATTAAGGCACGTGAGAACTACCTGCAGAATTATCAATAGCGAAATTAGCTCGAGGACCACTGACCGCGATATGAGGATGATAAACTACTTTCTATTTTGGCAATTCGCCGAAATAGAGCTATTTCTATCGTTATAGTAATTTAAATCTTCGAATTTCAACTTGAAAAGGGCATCGTGTTACGCAGAGACGATAATTTCAAATTACATTCACGAAATATCATTCAGCTTGTACGATGCGGACGTTTTATGATTATAAATGTTATGTAGAATAAAAGATAGGGCTTTTTTTAGCGAATTGCTTCAAAAGAAAGTGTGCACATATCCGGAATAAAATGAGGAGATTTAGTTGCTAATTTTAACCCTATGTCTTATATTTGAAGTACTCCTATCTCAAAGTATAATCAGATTACCACATATGCAGTCATTTGAAAAATAGTCTTTCTTTGATATATTCTTTATGTAATCAAATGAAAAATTAATGCACATTGCAACCGTTTGCGGAATTATCAATCACGTAATTTGCTTGGGGGCCACGAGACTCAGCAAGAGTGGTGTGGATGATTCAACAGTACCAGGCGCGCTCCAAGACCGACAGTCGTTTCTCACAGGCGCTGCCAGTCATTTGTATGGATCAACTGAACTCCAGTAGAAAAGAAAGCACAACATTTTACATTAAACAGAGTTGCTGCGGCTCTGTCTGTCTGTATATTTGTTGTATTAAAAAAAAATCCCATTTAAATTAACACTAAACTGCATGTTATTCGTTTAAATAGAATTTTAGAAAGCTATACAATCTATATGTTACAAAGGAAAAACGTGATCGTGCCTAATGCTGACGTCATTTTGATGGTGGCAACACCAAATTTAACTTTTTCTGCAATTTTTTTTTTTAAACTTCTATACATCGGACATTTTAAACTTTTACACCGTCGAATAGGTGAGAAAATTTATTCTCAAATGAAATTTGTTTGAAAACTGTATCCGCAATTTGTTTGAAAAATGTATCGCTATTTCCCAATATTTATTGTTTTGAAAATTCTGTCTATCGCGTGCAGAAGATTAACATAAGATAAATCCGTTTGCACTCAAATTAATGTAAATAGCTCAGCATTTGTTTTTAGCTTGTATGACATACAGAAATTACAACGTTCATCAGTCAATAACTAAAACAATAAAATATAAACAAAATACAAATTTAAGACATGTGATAAACTATGCACTTAAACCACTCAAATGGTCAGAATAAAAAAAGGCTGATTTGTGATCTTTGGCGATTTCTTCGGCTGTTAACTCATGGCGCGAGGCCATAAATTTCAAGTTTTTATTTGACCCTTTATCTACTGACGGTACTTATAAGTACAGTCGTGGAAAAAAAAAAAGTAAACACCCCCTACTAACTTCTCAACAAATTATCGTAGAAGAAAGTTACTGGTACCGAACGATTGGAAATAAAGTCTACTTTTAAATTATGTATATAAAATTTACTTAGGGGGCCATCTACATATTAACCCGGGAGAATTCGCTGCATGAGATTTTCTCTGACACTCGTACTTTTTTAAGACTCTTATTTAAATCATTTTTCATTTTAATTAAAATTTCAAAATGTTTTTCAATTATTTTACCTATTTTGTGAGTAACAGTACTAAGCCAACCAAAAAAAGTTGATATTATATGAATGTAAAGTAAAAGAAAAGCAATTGTTCATTCTCACTAGCGAGTTCTCCCGGGTTAAAACGAACCATAACTGTTTTTTTTTTTCAATAGCAGTGCACAATTCTAACAGCATAAATGAACTCTACACCCTTCAATTAGCTTAAAAACAAATTTTTATGTAATTCGTACCATAAGTTTCCGAGAAATTAATTATTTTAAAACGAGCGTATTTTAAGGGCTGTATCCAAATTGAAGTTCCGTTCTCCATTGTTAACCCAGAGAGCCCCCTTCTTGATCAAGGCACCTTTTAAGCGCGTCTCAAGGAGTCAATGAAGCCGGTTTGATTAGAGGACGGCAGAGTAAATTTCTAAATATCTACTCAGTCCTATCATAAACGGCCCCTTAAATCATCATTTTGCAGTTTTTTAAGCATAATTTGAAAACTACTTGCAAGAAAGATGTGAAATTTTGGATTTCCATAAAACAGGACTTAATAAATCTAAATCCATCAAAAAAATTGTAGGTTGCAATTCATAATTTTTTCGAATATTAATTTCATAATTCATATCATAAAATTATAAAAATTGCAAATTCAGCGTATATATGTTTGGGTATATTAGTGTTATTGCAACAACAAAAAAAAAAAGCACATTAGAAGGATATTTTCAGAAGATATAAATAAAAATATGAAAATGTAATTTAACATTAGAAGCACTAAATTATGAATGTTTATAATTCAAAAACTTATCATTCAAATGACTTGCAATTTGGTGTCTAGGCATAGTTTGAACCGAAGATTTGAAGTATCTCGTTAAAATTGGGTATTGCCATTGAAAAAAATGAAGTTTGGATTCGTTTTAATATGTAGATGGCCCCCTAAGAAAAATTTATATACATCATTTAAAGTAGACTTTATTTTCCAATCGTTCGGTACCAGTAACTTTCGTCTATGATAATTTGTTGAGGAGTTAGTAGGGGGTGTTTGCTTTTTTTTCCCACGACTGTACCATTAAAATAACATGTTATAAAATTCATTTAATACATCAATTAGTTATAATAAAGTTTAGAATGAGTTATAGATACATTACTTTATCTTGTTCCAAAAGCATTATGGGTTACACAAAACAAAAATATTTTTTAAAGGATGATTTCTTTTGCCTTTGCATCTTTTCAGCTTTCTTGGCGTTGTGGAGGGGGGGGGGGGGGATTTTTTAATTCAGGGGTATTTCTATTGTAAGAACATTATATTTGTACATTTCCTAATTCTACAAAATACTAAGAAAAATATATAAAATAAAAGATTTGAGTAGGGTTATAAATAGTGCACAAAATCCCTTTAAATTCAAATTTAATTAATTTTTCTAAATCCTCCAATCTTTCAAAAATTTTTCTAAAATTTATTAAATGATTATGTAAATCTTCTAATGTAGTTTAAAAAATTCACGAAAAATGCTTTAGAAGATAAAATTTTCATGAATTCATAATTCAGTACATAAAGGGTTAAACTAATTACTATTTTTCATATACAGTAAACTTCCGATTATTCGTCACTCACGGGACCGACGGTGTGGCGGATAATCGAAAGACAGTTACTAAAATGACATTTCTATATAAATAAGAATGATTAAAAGATTTTATTCATTTGTTTTGTATTGCCATTTATAAAAAGCATAACTGATAATAAGAAATCTATTTATAAGACAAATATAGAATTTATTTTCCATGCAAAGGAATCCATTGTACTTTTGTTTGTGTTTTGCTCGTGCTTTTACTACAGCAAGATTACGAATTCTGCGTAGCAAAAGTACTTGAATTGTATGTGCTTCCTATGGCATTTTAAATCAATTAAAGGGGCTGGTCACTCAGCTTCGGAGTTCTCCTCCGTAATGTTAAGTCTATGGACTTTTGATGCATTCGTATATTTAAAATTTCTTCTCGGGAAATTCATATTTTTAAGATCTTTTTTCTGTGTACTCTGCTTAGGGATGTCTCTTTTTTTCTTAGTTTTCAAAATATTTCTAAAATTGATGCTGAATTTAATATTTTATGTGTTAAAAGCGGGCGAACTGTGAATAAGATTTTAACACTTCCTATAAAATTAAGTCTGTACTTTAAAAATACTTTAAGAACTAAGGAAAAAGAGACATCTTTTAGGAAGTGTTATGCCATGATCATACAGTAAGACAATTAAGTGTCTTAATTTCAGACACCTATGATGTCTGAAAGTTCATATTCAGACACTTAAGTGTCTTAATTACTTTTTCAGTCACATATGTGTCTGAATTTAAGACGCCTCTATTTGCAGTGTGATCAAACATGTCTTCGATTCAGATGTTTGAAATGTCTTAAATTCAAATGCATACACGCGTCTTAAAAATTAAGACATTTTAAAATGTCTGAAAATTGAACACTCCGTTTTAAAACACTTACATGTCTAAATTTCAGACATTTCAGTTTACAGTGTTTACGCCATGATCATACAGTAAGACACTTAAGTGTCTTAATTTCAGACACCTATGATGTCTGAAAGTTCATATTCAGACACTTAAGTGTCTTAATTACTTTTTCAGTCACATATGTGTCTGAATTTAAGACGCCTCTATTTGCAATGTACTTAAAAAATAGAAGTTAAAAATGTTAATTTACCGAGGAGATATTTTAAATATACGAATGCATCCAATGCTCATATACTTTACATTAGTGAGGGGAAATCGGCAGCTGAGTGACCATCCCCCTTAATACTTTTAGAGAGTACGACTGGCTCCTGGATGATCATTCCTAGATTACTCCGCTTCAGGTTTCTCAGATTTCAAAACATTTTGAATAATTTTGTTGTCCGTTATTTCTTCATAACCAATATCGTTCTTCACTAGATTAATATTAACACAATTATTCTAATTGGTAAACAAATCACATTAGATGTAAATTTCCAACTGGACGAAAAAAGTCCGGGCCAGGATTCGAACCGGGACCTCCTGGCTGAAGTCGCCAGTGCTCTGCCATCTGAGATTACCAATCTGATCTGTTTTACCAATTAGAATAATTGTGTTAATATTAATCTAGTGTAATTTCGTATCCAGCGATTTCTGGAGTTCCATTACCTGAGATTTATTCTGTTGAGCTGAACCAGGTTTCAGACCAGATGCTGTAATCATTAAGGTTAGCTGGGTGAAAAAGTTCGACCAGAATCGTCCGGGATAGCTCAGATGGCAGAGCACTGGCGGCTTCAGCCAGGAGGTCTCGGGTTCGAATCCTGGTCCGGACTTTTTTCGCCCAGTTGGAAATTTACATCCAATATCGTTCTTGTCACAGTTAAGATAGTCGTGATTCCATTCGCAAAAATATTACCTGCCTACTGTTTCTCCCGTCAGACAAGCCTTTTACTCAAAACAGCGCCATCTCACTCGGGTTTATGTGCATTTGAATTTTTGTTGTTCGTTTCTGATTGTTAAAAAAATGAGAAAAGGGGGTGGCGGTTAACCGAGGGTGGTGGTTGATCGAGTGGCGGTTAATCAGAAGTTTACTGCAAATATGTTTTTCATATTGCTAGTGGGCATTCTAAAAAATATATTAAACGTAAAATGCCTAATATAGCTATCAATTAAATAAATGGTTTTCATCTTTATTCTGTATCCCGGGTATATCCTATTGTTTAGATAATTGTAAGGCAGTATTTCACGAATTACAGAAATTATATATTTTTTCAATTCCTACTATTAGTTCACACTCTTCCTATATCTATATATCTTGTTCAAATTTTCAGTCGTTAATAAAATACTTATTATTCATCCTATCAAGCTGAAACAATTTTTTTTTAACTTGTACTGGATGACAATTGATGTTAATACAGTTTTTCAAATATTAATTCATTAATTAATTAATTTTAGTTTTACATGGGAGACAAAATGGCGGCCATTGGTTATTGAACAGCATTTAATGCATCTTCATATCTGTAAGGGGGTTATCATAGGGGGGGGACCCTGTTCTGTCGGCAAATACCGCCAAGTTTGTCGCCAACTTGGCGATATATCGCCAAATTTGGCGGCCAAAATGAGTCGCCAAAAGTGACACCAATTTGGCGATATCTCTAATATTTCGCCAAATTCTCATAGACTTCAATTGTAAAGCTATAGAGTTTACTGGCTTATAGAAAATCAACAAATTGAGATATTTTAATGCAACAAAAACTAATATTAGCTTAAGGGATTATATTAAATTTTTCTTTGATGACCTAAGTAGGAATTGACTTTGAAAACAAAATTTTTATATTACTTGTCTATTCTCATATTACGACGATCTGTCACCACACAAATTAATAGGCGAAACAATTAACTATGTTCAACAAAATGCAAGTGCAGTATAGCATCATTTTTAAATTATTTAAAGCAAAAGTGATCTTGTTAACACTTTCCAACATAGTTGAAAAGTGTTTATGAATTCGGTTTGTCTGTTCGTCAGTTTGTCTGTCTGTGCTCTAACTCGCATAAATATAGTCCGATTGTCACGAAATTGATATATGTTGTCGGGGTTTACTATGGTATATTTGGTATTGCAAATGAAGTGCGTAGCATTTTCGGTTCATTTACAGAGCCACTCAAAAAATTCCGTAATATTACGGTCTACGGTGAAAAATCTTCTGCCGTGTATTTTAATGATATTACAGTATTTTAAACATATTGAAATTGAAATACATACACAGTACTGAGGTGTACTCTAAGGTTTTTATTATAGAATATAGCGAGCATAGAACTTATCGTTTATTTACAGGGGCACACAAAAGAATTTGGCTATACAAGAAAATGTGCAATAACTGAACTATTGAAGCCTAGGAACAATGATTGCTGGAATTTTTAAATTTAAATATTTTTGAAATATTACTTGGTGTGTATACATTCTATAGATCATATACAGGGTCGCACAAAAGTTCTAAACCACATCCGTTTATTGGCGGAAATTGCCTGGAAATTTTCAACTTTGCTATGCGTTTAACTGAATTAACTTTTAGCATTACTATGTAGTATGCATACATATCTGTAGATCATATATGTGGCTTTGAAAATAACAAAACAAAAACTAGAAAACAGGAATTCTGCTTTTTCAGAATTTAGTGTCGCCCCCGATGAAAAAAAAAAATATATATATGTATAAATAGTACAAAACATATTTCATTTTTAAGACTTACAGCTTTTATTTTATGTAAAATGACGTCATTCGCATCCGCTTAATAATTCCATATTTACGATCCACTTTTAAACATCTACAGTAAAGTTGGCATAGGACGTCACTATCGCTAAATAATACACAAATGCAGCAAAAAGATGCCGTCATTAAAGAAATTATACCAAAAAAAAAAAAAAAAAAGGCTGTGTAATGATTCATAGGCCTTCATTTGTTTGTAATATTAATATCGATACTTAAAATTAAATGCAGTTTATAATAGCTCCATGTTTTAACAGAAATCATTCGTTTATATTTTTTCAAAATAACACGTATTTTTAATTACATTTTCTTTCGGTTGTTATGAAAAAATAGCAACAAAATTATATAATTAATATTTTACAACTATTTTTTCTTTACTTACTATAGAAATAGAGTACTTCCGTTGCCAATATTAAGCAAATGGCTCCAAAAACTACAAAAAAGTTAATATTTCAAAAATAAATGGAGATGCAGTTTTTAAATAAATTGCATTAAAAAGTACTTTTTCCCACAATACGACTGTATAAAAAATGAAAATGTGCAATGCTTAGAAGTTTTAAAAATTGGTATAGAGTATTTAATCGTAATGCTTTGCTTTACGGCTGGCTTCTGTAAGGTAACGTTATTTTTTTTAAGGCGACACAAAATAAGCTGAGAGAAAGAAATAGTACCGGAGGCTAAAAAACGCATATTTTAACGACTATTCACGGTAATAGCAGAAATGGGGTATTCAAATGCATTATGCGTTTTCCAAATTGTTCACTTAGGCGTCATCTTTCACCTTAGTAAACTGCGAAGGTTTGTTATAGCATTCTGAATGTGTTGGAAAGTGTTTCATAATCTATGTTGTAAGCATGATTTTCCGGTCTTGTTTTTAACATACAATAGACAAAAGGCCTATCTTTTTCCTTAAACAAAAACGATTTTAGGGGCATTTGTATTTCACAACATGACCTTATTTTTGTAAGTAACTCAAATTATCCGGATTCCTGCGTATCCAGATTGATTCCATTTCATATTAGTCCGAATAATTGGAGTTCTATTGTACTAAAATTTTAATCAGTCAGGTTTGGCCTGTCAAGAAATAATACCAAGATTGACATCTTGAAGTAATGAATGGTCAGAAAATTAAAAATCGCAAACAAAAATAAAAGAACATGGTTTGAGAAATGGCTTCGTTAATGTGGAATTTAGAACATTTCAGAAGGCTGTTCTTGATTTTCTCTTTAATGTTATTTTGTTAATAATAGACCTTTTCATTGTTACAAATAATAAAAATAAGCAAATAAATGTAAATTGCATTTTGAAAGCAAACTTTTCTTTGTCTTGATTTTCAAAATTAGGCTGACATGACAACCTTTCACTTAAAGTGGTCATTTTTACGTATAATTATTTTAAATAAATATGTAAATGGGTTTATCTCTAATTAGATTTAGATTTTGATGATTAAATTAGTACTTAACTTCGAAATCTAACCTGCGCCTGTAGGCCGAGCCGGCAGGGATTTTTTTTTTTTTTTCTTGAAATCCTGGAGCAGTACTAAACTTTATTTGATCGACATAAAAATGCTCACAAATATATGGCAAGAACTGATTTACTGGTTGTACATTTGCAGAGTATTGAAAGGCGGCCAGATCGAACATTTCTAAAAATGGTAAACTATGTGTATTTTGTTCCATTATAATCACATGTGTAATTCCAATGGCTATATAAAAAACTACTCATAAATTATTTTTTTTTATCCAACTAATTTACGCACAACCTGCATATTATTTTAATTTAAGATTTCAACAGATAATATTCAATTGTAGCGAAACAGCACCGAAAACTGACGATAGGAAACAATTAAAATAATAAATCTTTGTAAAAAATCACTATAAAATAAAACAATACATACGACGCGTTTCGAGCTAAAAATATTAACAACTTGTCATCAGCTAGAGTAAACACGTGTCCGTAAGGGGACAAGGTCAAAAATGAAATGAAAGGTAGAGAGTAGAGCTTGCAAAGAATGCGACAGATGGCGCTAGCTGAAAGGAGCACATGCAGAAGTCGAAAGTGTTGCCAAAATGATAGGGGAAAATGGAAATAACAGAAATAAACAAAATTAAAATAAAATAAAATAAGTAAATTAAAAAAAAACAAATATAAATAATAACAATAAATAAAGAAATATAAAAGAATAAAACAAGAAGAAACCAAAATATCCATTTTTTTTAACAAAATAAAAAGAAAAGAAACAACAGGAGAGGGAAAATAATTACAAAAGTAATTTCCACGCTGGAGAGAGGAAAGGAGATGATGGGAGATCATTGACAAGATTATCAGAATTTTTAGAAATAAAATATGCTTCATGAAAATCCAAGTGAGAGGGAGAGGCAGGGGAAGAAATAATTTTGGCCATGGAGAAAGTGAAACAATGACTGGAAGACCAACAGTGAGAAGCAAGCAAAGATTTAGAGATGTCTTGATTTGCAATATACCTCTGATGCTCGCCTAATCTGAATTTTAAAGCTCTCTGCTCTGCTGAGCTGTTAATATTTTTAGCTCGAAACGCGTCCTATGTATTGTTATTTTATGGTGACTTTTTACAAAGATTTATTATTTTAATATTTAATTGTGTTTACAATTAAATTTATATTGTTTCTGTATATATATATAAATTTATATTGTTTGTGTATATATTTATATTGTATATAATTGTGTTTACAATTAAAGTTGTTCATTAAAATTAATTTTTCAAAGATTCAGAATAAAGGAATTAAGTGAAAAGTTAGTCCACTAAAATACAGAAATACTTCAGATTTTTGTTTATTTTAGGTTGCTATTAGTTTAAGTTTCGTGATATTTTAAAAATGCGCATATGCATAAAGTTATGAAGAAACGAAATAGGCAGAATCTTCAATAGACGGGTCACTAAACGCTTACGACCTTTGAGTTATCGAAACGATCGAAAACATTGCCTTTTTCAAAATTACCAAAACACAAATAATATGCAATTACGATCTTTACTTTCTGTCTAAAGTATCTATTCATATATTGCTAACTATATTATTAAAAAAAAATCTTGTACATACAAAATTAATATATAAATTTTAAATTTAAAAATTCATCTCACTAATGCGTGAATTAAAATGAGTGAGTGCTGTGCGCATGATAAAACTCTAAATTATGCATAGGGTAAACAATTTTTGAACAAAATAGAATCACAACATATTTACTTCTAAATTGAAACCAAAATATACACAAAAAGTTGTGTCTAAAATGTAATTTTACCACAAAATAAATAAATAAATTCAAGTGCAAAAAACCAAAATATGTGCTTTTTTTTTAGCACTTAGACTATAAAGAAACGCATATTTGGTTAAATTTTTAAAGTTGTATCTTACATAGTTTGGAAGTAACAGTTCGCACAAACTACAAATTTACTAATCTGAGAAAACACGTTAAGTTTTAATATCTATGGTCCTTCATTTATACTCACCGTCTATAAATGATTATAACTCAAAAAATAATGCAGATTTCTGAGTGTTTTCTTTTTTTTTTTTTTTTCAATATTGTTGAGAAATTTTAAAAGATTCAGAACAAAACAAAAACCGAAAACTGATTTTTTGAAAGTTTAAAAGCCCTATGTCCCCTTAAAAAAAAAAATGAAAATTGAGAAACTAAAGAAAATAGAAAGGTACGATTTATTTCATTAAATTAAGACAATATTTGAATAAAAATAAATAACTGAATTTTAAACGTATGTTATGAGATGACAGATAAAAACAGAAAAAAAGCCAATTCAATTTTGACTGTTTAAAAATGGGCATACATTAACAGTTACGGGCGTGATTTGATTTTACTTGACTTGTTAAATCAATTTCTAATTTGCTCAGTTCCAACAAGAATTTTTATGGAAAGATACTATGGGCACAAACGTGGTTTAATAAGAAACTACATAAACGGGGGGTCTGTCTAGTCTAGACTTTACTCGCGGTTCTATTTTTGTGAAATTGTGATGTCTCTCTTATATTTGCGAAAATTCTAGTTATAATTTTGTGAACTGGAATTTATCGTTATATCCAGGTTCTATCCTTTATGTATAAAGACGCTAGGTAATATATTCTTTGATGAGTTCAGTTGTTTGTTACAGGTCAGGTTTCTTTTTTTTAAATGACTAAATTTGTGAAAGGTTTAGTTTGAAGATGGAAAAGTTCTATAAGGTCTCGATTGAAGACAAGAAATTTTGTGAAGGGTCCTGTTTTAAGATAAAACATTTTGTGAAGTATCCTTTAAAGGACCTAAAAGTTTCCTAAATAGATCTCTGATAAATACACAAGGCGTTTAGAACTAGAGTGGACCATCTTGTATTTTTAATAAAAATGAGTTACCGCCAATACAGTCATCTACAACGAAGTCAACTTTTCGGTATGTTCATTTCCTCTAAGTTAGTTCCTTTCCCGTTTTCGGTATCATAAATATTTCGTTCTCAAAGTTTTTACCACTGAAATTCTTTATGTCACAAAGGACTTCCTGAGTGCACTTATGCAGTGGCACCAACTTACATGGGGCCATGGGGCGCGAGCCCTTCTAATAATGTGATCTGTCCACCTACACAATTTCAATTGATTTAATTTGCAATTTATTATTTTATTTATTTAATCGCTGAAAAGAAATTTGGTTTTATTAAATCCTCAAAATAATTTTGTTTGAAAAATAGTAAAGGCATTAATTAGACTTACAGGAGCACTGAAAACCCTTTCAGCGGATGTGTAGTTAAATTTTCACAAAAACAAATTTCCTGTATATTTTGCTATCTGCTTTGATTTCTTGAATTGATAAAGCACTTACGTGACTAAGTACATGCTTTTCTTGACATTTAGTTTTTTGCACGTTCAATAGATTACAATTCCAATATTATTCAAAATAAACATAGATTTATTTATAAGGAAGAACTTATAAGAATATAAATTAATAACGTTATTTTAAAAATTATAATAAAATTTTAATAATAAAAAAATTTGCTTAGAAAAAAGCCTAATTTAATTTCAAATTATCATCTTTAGCCATTCGCTACCACACTCTCTCTCTCCATACACATACACACTAAGGGAAAAATTATATGTGTTATTTTACTCAAAAATTTTTTAACCCACCCAATATTTTTGAAAAGTTGGCGTTACTGCACTTATGTCTATGTTTTTGAAATTTATAACACATCTAATTTACTTTATCACCCTTATACAAGCACCGTGAATAAAATGTATGATAACTGGTGTTGTCAGGTGTCCGCGTAAATCAGGTCTCCAAATACTCTGGTCAACACTAATTTTCTACAGTTTATTTCACCATCTTTAATTGCAGATAATTCTGCCATTAGACAAGGCCATGAAAATTGCTTTAAAATACTGGTGTCCAGAGCATTTGGGACCCCGATTTACGCGGCACACCTGGCAACAGTAATTCATAACGAACCTATAACCCTTATACCTGTAATATGCGAATCTACTGTTGTTAATTGGCGTAGCAAATAAGTGGAATCCAATTCCAAGTCACTGTGACATCGATATGTACCATTTTGAGAAGAGTCGAAAATGATAGGAAAGGGGGGGGGGAGAATAAAGCCTTCGTCCAAGGACTTATAACTGTTTTTGAAATATTATTCCGTTTCCGTGACATCTCACAATGGTGTAACACATAGAAACATCGTGATATCTTCACACTGGGGACAGCCAGTGACGGTTACCCGAGAATGCTTTATCAAAATGTTGAATACGTTATCAAAATATAGCGGTTAATTTTAGTCACGTTGTGATATCATCGAAATTTCACATCGACTAATCTATCGAACAGTGAAATGATATACAATGAATGACCAAAATATTATGACCACTCCTCACTGAAACTTATATTCTTAAGATTGGTTTCTAAGATCCATGTAGTAGAGCATACAGATATGCTGTGAGATGATTCTGAGTTGTATTGTGGTACAATTTTTAGTGTTATAGCTCTTCTGATGCTACAATGTGTATCATTCACCCGGCACTTTTATATTTCACAAGCAATTTCACTTTTTGCCAGAATTTTTTGACTTAGATGCAATTCTTTGAAGACGTGAGACATTCTTGTCCGAGAAAAACCAAGAAAGTTAGCAATTCCTGATATACTGGAATTCGCCCTTCTGGCGCCCACAATCAAAGCCACTCAGGTCTCTTTTTTTCCTATGAATGGACAAAATGCAAAGTTCACTGGTGCTTCTGAACAGGAGAAAATTTTTTATCAGAAAATCTAGTTATCTCAACATCGTACTTGCTGCACAAACGAATCGAAGCTTCAGTGAGGGGTGGTCATTATATTTTGGCCATATTTCGATATACTTTTCTCAACACTGCTGTAAGATGAAATGGCTACTTTGATTTCATGCGCCTCAATTAGAGAAAGATCTCGTGGTCACAATGTAGTTTGATAATAAACAGCAACAATACATACAAATGTCATAAGTTGTTGTTACCATAATTGATAACGTGGGCTAGAGGAAGAACCTTTGTATGGCAGCAAATTGGCGTCACATTCTTTTACACAACAATTTTTTTCTTCTCGTGAATTTTCTTTCTCACCTAAAATAGTCTCTTTTACAGTATGTTTTTCCTTCTCTGACGTAGCACGTACACGTTTCGTCTAGGAACTGGTGGCAGTCCGCACACTTGAGGCACGCCGCGTGCCACTCCAGGTCCGGGGACACCCTTAGAATGTACTGGTCTGTGATGGGGGAGCCACACCCCACGCACATCGACGATCGCCGCTTCTCTGGAAAACAAGAGAAAAAAAGCAGATATCAAAGGAGATGTCCGGCACGTAAAAAACATATTTGAAATTTTTGCTATAGGCATAATAGACCGGGGGCCGGCAGCACAGACAATCACCTCATCGAGTTCACGGATGAAATTCTAGGATTAGTTAAATCTTGATTCGCATATTAAAACGCAATCGGTCTGCCAAGTCATATCTTGGTGGAAAACTCCTGAAAACTCGATTTTAGCGACAGACTCGTGGGTTTACAATTGTATTTTCTTGCTCCCATTCCTCCATGTTTTCATACCTTTTGGTGCAGGAAACCACAATGGTAAACCTACGAGTCAGCCGCTAAAACCGGGTTTTCAGGTGTTTTCCACCAAGATATGACTTGGCAGACCGATTGCGTTTTAATATGAGAATCAAGATTTAATTAATCCTAGAATTTCATCCGTGAACTCGATGAGGTGATTATCTGTGCTGCCGGCTCCCGGTCTATAAGGCATACCTTCAACTTTGGAGGGGGGGAAATAAGGGAAATTATTAGACAATATTTTTTTTGGCTTGGCATGCGTACAGTTTTAAAAACATAGATGAATATAAAAGTTATGCAAAGAGAGAGAGGGGGTGGGATAATACAGGTCTTTTTTTAAATGGATGTGTACTAAATATCTAAACAGAGAAAAAAATTTTACAGATATTTTACCATAAGAAATAATCTAGAAAAGAATTTTTTTTAATAACCGCTTAACTACACTGTTAAAAATTTTGTGATACGTTGAACCAATTTTTGGTGCTCCAGTAGATGCAACCATAAGATGGTGAAATCTTGAACCAATATTTGGAACTAAAGGTCAACCGGAGCTCTAAATCTTGGAGTGAGATTTCACCATCTTATGGTTGCAGCTAGTGCAGCACCAAAAGCTCGCTCAACCTACTACAAAATTTTTAACAGTGTATAAACACTACCATATTAATTATGGCCATTGTTAACTGATATTATCTTTTTAGAAAAAATAATTTACTTCTGATTATGCAATGTAATAGACTTAGCCTTAAAAAAATCTTCATAGTAATTTTGATATGAAAATGTATGATATATATATATTTTTTACGTACTCAAGAAAAGGTAGAAATGGTTGACTATAAGACCAATGTCACAACGCAATGCTATATTCACAATGCTATAGCATTGTGAATCGATAACACTTAAGCAAAAAAGCAGCAAAAAAGACGCCCGGCTGACATTGGTCTTAGGCACAGAAAGGGAGATAGAGTGGCAATGAAGGAGTCTCCCTTTGAAAAAAAACTTGGTAGGTATGTTAAGACCAGCATTTTCTCGTATCAATACAAAGATACAAAAAAAGTTTATTACATATACATACAAAAGTTAGTTACATTTTTAACTTTGTAGTCCAAAATGATATGCATTAAAAGAAAAATAATGTATAAACAAGGGTTTATATATACTACAATTACGGAAGCTAGTTCGGGTTATTGCAAAGGAACTTCATTGCTAAAATAATAAGATTGTTATATGTAATTATTCAAAGAAAAAACAATAAAAAATCGCGCATTGGCAAGCCAATCAGAGGGAGAGCTTGGTCTGTGACTACTGGGTCACTGTCTTTAGACAAAGGGTATTGCTGGTACCAAAGAAATAAACAAAAACTAATAGTATGTTACAGTAAATAATATGCCGTTTCAGAAATACTTTTGAAACTTTTTATTTATTTATTTATTTTTTTTTTTGGTCAATGGAATAGTTTTGCTTGAAGTATTTATTTTCAATAAATGTTTATTAGTATTCTTGTGTCAAAAGATTTCAAAAACAGCAACAATAATAATGCAAAGTTTTCAATATTTTAATGCAATGTAAAAATAAAATTTAATGGAAACTAAACAATATTTAACTTATTTAAAAACTATCAAAAAATTCCAATTGAGAGATATTGAATGATGATGATGATGGTAATAATAATAATAATAATAATAGCTTATTTTCATCTCACTCGAATATCTTTGTTTAATAAATATTTATTGATATTCATACATTTCACTATTAATCTACATTTCAATATAGCGACCTCTCAGCTATACATGGTGTATTTAGTCGCAGAATTTACAAGGCGAACATTACTCAGAAAAATTACGAGATATTGAATGATGATGATGATGATAATAAAGCTTATTTCAGCTCACTCAAATATTTTTGTTTAATAAATATTTATTGATATTCATAGATTTCACTATTCCATTTCAATAGTGACCTCTTAGCTATACATGGTCATGGTAATTAATTTTTAATGCTACTATTTCTGAAAAGACTTTTCGCCTTATTTAGTCGCAGAATTTACAAGACGAATATCACTCTTCAGAAAAATTACTGAAAAATAATTACCGTGCATCGCGTATAAATCAGAAATCATTTAATATATTTATGCTTTCTGTAAATATTACAAAAAGTGCAGATAGACAGACAAATGAAGATAAAGAGTTTTAAACTATGTTGGAAAGGTGTCAGAAAAGAGAACAACTTGGCTAGCAAATTTTTCAACTAGATCGCGGTGTCGACTGACTAAAATCATGTAAACATAGTTGTTCAGTGGAATCATCGGACCTTGACGCGTTGCGTGAACGAAGGTAGAAAGAAGAGATGGGAGTGTCTAATACTGTGGTGCAAAGAGATAATTCCAAACCATGTTTTTCAAGCTGTAAATAGGTGAGGAATACAAACGGGAACAAGCTCGTAATAAAAATCACCAAACCTTGACGCGCACGATATGTTTCAAAGAACAAACTTTGCCCAAGGAAGGACAACCCCCCTACGAACGTAATGTTTTCAAAAAGTTTCTATTAAGGCTGTTCTCAAATCCAAAAGGGCAACTTTCTGACATAAGTTTTAATTTATTTTTGTTCGGAAATGCATGAAACTAGCTAGTGTTGTTCTTCAGAAACATCTCTTCTCATCGGGCTGTTTTTTCCGTTTTTTTTTTGCAAACGCAATAGATGTTTCAGAAAATAGTGTCAAAGTAAGCGTTTTGAATCGAATTTCCGCGTGAATGGAGAATAGGCACTCAAGAAAGGTTGAAAAACGAGTTTGTCACGTGATCAAAATCGCTTATAGCTCAATAGGTAATTTATTGATCAGAAAATGGAAAAAACAGTTCGATCCCAAATCATTCCCATGGTCAGGCTTTCCAATTTCATATCAATCCGTTAAAAAAATAAATTTGTGAATGTGTCAAAACATTTTGCGCTTATTAGTTAAGAACTGCCTTAAGTTTTCCTGTTTCTTCTAAGCAACGTAGAAGTCAACACATCAGAAATGGAATTCGAAGTCTCAGTTCTAGTCAGTATAAAACTTGTAAGACACCCGGAATAGTTCGCAAGTTGGTTTCGCAATGTGGTTTTTATAATTCAAATTATCTTTAAAAAGTTCAGATACAATTATTATCTTTTATGAATCTTTTAAACTTTCTAAACAGACAGAAATCGATCATTCAGAATGCCTTACAAGGGAAATTTTCGATCGTAAAAATAATCCCACTTTACATAAAAATATAAAAACATGCGGAAGTTCACAAAATTATATACAGATAATGAAAAATTTAGCTGTTCAATTGCAACAACAGTAGCTGACTAAAATTTCGATACCATTACCAACCAGTAATATGCAACTTGAAAATTTTACTTGCTTTTCCAGCTTGACACGCTCACTTACACAGTATAGAAACAGTATAGAGTCATGAAAAATAAAATAGTAGATAAAATTGCATTTTTTGTGATTCAGATTTCCCCCACCCTCACCCCCAAACAGCAATCTTTACTTTTAATTAAGGCTGTTCTCAACTGCTCTGCTCAACAAGCGCAAAACGTTTTGACACATTTACAAATTAATTTTTTCACGGAAAGATATAAAATTGGAAAGCCTGACCATGGAATCGATTTGGAATCGAACTGTGTTTTCCATTTTTGGATCAATCAATTACCTATTGAGTTATATGCGATTTTGATGATCCCGTGACACGGCATTCCCCCCCCCCCCCCTTACTGACTGGATTTTCTTATTTCGTTCGGAAGTTCACATCAAAATGTCAACTTTGAGAGTATTTTCTGAAAGATCTATTGCGTTTACAAAAAAACGGAAAAAACAGTTCGATGACATAGTTTCTGAATAACAACACTTTCTAGTTTCATGCGTTTCTGAACAAAAATGAATTAAAACTTAAGTAAGAAAGTTGACATTTTGGATTTGAGAACAGCCTTAAATGTAAAATTTACTATTTTTACGTAGTTATATCTAGAAATTGTCATGGATACCAACAATTACTTGGTCAAAATCATTGTAAAGATATTTGAATATTTTTCAGCTTCGATATGATTTGCATTTAGTCGGTTTATTTTACGTAGACATTCACCGAATCATAATTTAGATACGGCAAAAACCTACTTATATAGCTGCCAAATTTTACGTTTTTTCTGTACGATTAAAATTTAACAGAAATAATTGGGTTATTAATCTTAGATTTCAGCAATTAAATAAAGTAAAATGTATTAATAAATTTTAGTGCTGAGAAAAGTGTTCCACCAATTTTTGCCGTTAGGAGTTGGGAAAACAGGAAGTGATTAACTAAGGTGGTTAACCGTGCAGGATTGTGAGGACTCCTCTACTTTATTTATTTATTTATTTTTTTTTTTTTTTTATTTATTTTTTTTTTTGTCAAAAATCGAAGCCTGCGTTTGACGTGTTATATTCTCAATATCTCAAACCAGCAGCGCCAACCTTTGAAAAACATTGGGTGGGCTTAAAAAATTTTCCGTAAAATAACACATGCATTTCGCCCCCGTCCCCCCTTAGTTCGTGTGTGTGGAGATGAGGGGGAGGAGCGAGTGACTAAAAAGAATAATTCTAGGTCAAATTATGGTTTTTCTAAGTCAAATATAAAATCATTATAATTTAATAAATAATTTTATTAAATTATATTTTCATTCGTTCTTCCTTATGAATACTTTGATATTTATTATAAATAGCATAAAAATTGCTAACTATTGAAAGTGCAAAAATTTAATTGCCAAGAAAAACATATATTTTAGTCAAAAAGTGCTTTATGGATTCAAGAGATTAAAACAGATGGGAAAAGATGCAAAAAAATTAATGATACATTCGCTGAAGGGGCTTTCAGTGCTTCTGTAAGTGATGCCTTATTATATTCTACATGTCCTGTACGTGATGTCCTTACTATTTTTCAAGCAAAATTATTTTGAGAACGTGAATAAAACAAAATTTTATTTCAGAGATTACATAAATAAATAACGAAATAAATCAATGGAAATCAGGTGGGCGGAGAGAGCAAATTATTGGGTGGGCTCGCGCCCCACGGTCCCATATAAGTTGGCGCCACTGTCTCAAACCATTTAGACTTACCGTATTTTATGGAAAAAACGCCGCACTACTCAAAATTGGTCAAAAAGAAGATTAAAAATATCGTAAGCGCCGCACCTTTGGGAACACTGCTTTTGTCGACAGTGTCTCATTGACCTAGCTTTAATCAAAGTTTTCTGAACAGTGTAGAGTGCCTCATTTTTAATAATTTAGCATTTTAAAATTTTATTTGAAATATTTAAATCAGGTTTTAAATATTTTTATGTAATTTTTTTAATTAAGGAGACGTCAATTGGCATTAAAACCATCCAGAGCGCGGGACGCGGACCCTCTCCTTAGGCGCTCCACATTTTTTTTAAGTGGCCGTCGCAACTTAGGACGCTTTTTACGTCGCATGCACTTTAGCCCTTTTTAGCTTCAACTTGAAACCCTCAAACTCTGAGTTGTCAAGTGAAAGAGTAGTAAATTTTCTTTGTCCACCTGTATGGTTTAGTATCATCATCCGAAATGTCACAGTTTTCATAATCGGTGAAGTCAGAAGGTTTCGCGTTGTTGAGAAGGGTTTTGAGAACAGTCTTATAATAATATATATATTATTATTATTCATGGGATTAATGAATTTTTATTTTATCCCAATTTTATGCGCGCGAAAAAAAAAAAAAATCGTAAACGCCGCACTTGGCAAAAAAGTAATTTTTAAACTCGTAAACGCCGCGTGTTTTCTTCCATAAAATACGGTACTTTCATGATAATATACAAATGTATTCATAAAATGGTCCTTCTTATAATTTTGATATAGTTAAATGTGTTTCCATTTCTTTTGCTCAAATCTCAGTTATAAAACTTTGATTTCATGGTAATAATTTTTTCTCTTGTTTATCAATCACAGTCTAATTCTTGAAGCAAATGTTAAAAATCTAATATACATAAACAAATAAAGAATTCATTTCTTTCAAAAAAAAAGGGGGGTAGGGGGTTAGGAAAAATGAACTAGAAAAGTAAATTTGAACCTCTAGTAATTTCTATCGAGTTTTTCTTTTGTAAAAGCAAAATTTTACAGTAAGGTGTTTATCATATTGATAAATGTACATACATGCATCATAAAATATATCTAAGCATATTTTCCAAACAACTGAGAATATCATATAAAACTGTATACATGAATATATGTTTACATTTACATACATTTGCGCGCACACGTGCTTAAGATGATTTCAAGAAAAGGTATTCTTGCATTTATTTATTACCCGCGGGAAATGATACATAAACCTGAGGTACACAGAGATGAAGATTACATACAAAATATGGAAACTGCTATTTTTTATCTAGCGCATCCAGCTTCTTGGAAGGAAAGAAAACATCGGAAGATGGAGTGTGCTTACTCATATAGCACTACATTCGATGAATATTTATGAAATAAACATATATAGTTATAAAAACATCATAAGCATAAAAAAATGTTTTCAAAACATCATTACATTGCATTAGTTGTAGTGACAAACATAAAAATTTATTAAGATATTAGCTTTAAAGAAAAAAAAGTCTAAAATTTCTGTATACAAATTCTGGGAAGTATGAAGTTATATTTTGTATATAGAAATCTAATGTAAATCTCAGATTTTGTTTTTATCTAAGTTTAGAAAGAAAAAACATGTTATTTATTTCTTTTATAAGTTATACGAGTAGTTAATATTATTTAACATTAACATTATTAACATACGAGTAGTTTAACATGATAAAGGTTGGACATGTTGCTGAGTAAGTATTTTATCCCTAATATTTTTTTGAAGTTACATTAAAAACTAAACTTGCAATCCATTAAGGAGCATGGCCTACAGTCTTTGCAATCGAAATACTCAAGGCCATGAGTGGACACGAGTAGTGTGACGCCATCACTAACGACCACTAATCGTCTAACTAGTGTTGGAATTCCCACCGGAAAATTTTGAATAGCAAATTTATTTTATTTTATTTTATTTGTAGAATATCTATCATCGTATAAAACAATAATAACTATTTAAAATTACTGGTGATAATTCGTAATCCCTAAATAAAAGTTCAGCCAGATGCGGAATTCCACAGTGTTGCCGCATTTGGCTGGTTTTCCTTTGGGGATTCCAAATTTTCTACTGTTATAAAAATAAATAAATCAGTCTGATTTTAAGGGTTTATTTTAGCAAATAAATGAAAATGATTAATAACTTTAAAATTAAAAGGTGCAGCAATTATTTAGGTGCCATAAGCAAAGTTGGAGATTTTTACCTCTTGATAGGTACAGCATCCCAAAATAAGTCAAAAATTTTGCATAATCCATGAAAAAGACATAATTTTTATTTCATAAATAGAAAGCCCAAAGTATAAACTTTTATTTAAAACAAAAAGAAATTGGAAATTTCATTTGCTTTTTGTGGAGAGCATTTTTTGTAAAATGGCAAAAATTCAGAAAAAAAAACCCCATAACTTTCAATTTTGATTTAATTTTTTGGCCTTAAAAATTAAATTAATTTTTTACATATTTTTTATTAGAATCTGCATTTTTCCATGTACATACAGTGATATTTTTAAGCACATTTGGATTGTAGATCCAGAGAAACAGTTTTTTGAAGATGGAAACACAGTCTACAAATGCAGACTCAGAAATGTGCGATTAGAGAAAAATCCAAAAATTAGACCCCCCATATCTCAGAAACTACGGAGGTGTAAGGAAGGAATTTTTTTTTATTTGTTCATATCAGGGTAGGGTTAGTATGTACACAAAGTTTTGCCTAAATCGCTGTTGGTCGGGTTACAAGGCCTGGTTGAATTGACACGGAATGACTCAATACGGAAATAATAGGACTTCATCTTAAATAGGACGTCATCACCATGGCAACCTAGAATCATCACCTATTATGGGATATCATAGAATTATTTACGTAGGATAGGATTTAATAGAATGAAGAAATATTTTATTAATATCTTTTTAAGTTTTGTTTCGATTTTTATAAAATTTGAATTGACTCGACACAATTCTGCAACGATTCTGTATATTATATTTCAAACCATTCGGTTGGGTATCTTTTGCGCTGTTATATGCGGAGAGACGGATGGACCAGATGACGACCATAGATGCTACGTATTTATATATAATTACGAACCCACCTAAAAACTAGTCATTTGGGGGGGGGGGGGCACCATAATACTTACCCATCATGGATATACATAATATAAAATATGAAAATAAAACATGTGATACATGCTAAGCATTGTATCATGTTACTTTTATTTATAATTTAATTTACCTGGACTCCCTTATATACTATAATTAATGGAATCTTTTAAGCTAATATTACTTTTTGTTGCATTAAATCTCTCAATTTGTTGATTTTCTGTAAGCAAGTAAACACTATTGGTTTACAATGGAAGTCTATGGGAATTTTGCGGAATATTAGAGATACCGCCAATTTGGCGACTCATTTTGGTCGCCAAATTTGGCGATATATCGTGAAGTTGGCGACAAACTTAGCGGCATTTGGCCACAGAACATGGTCCCCATATAGATATGGAGGTGCATTAAATGCTTGACATTTACGATAAGCCATTATTGGTATTTGATCTTATAGTTTGGCGATAATTGTTTGGTCGGCGGGATAATCGAGTAGTACCAAATTGCGTAAAAGAAACATCCTTATAACTCAAAAAATTATAATCATATTAACTAACAGTTTACTGCGTCGGATTAAGCGTCTCATTTCCAATTAAAATATATCTTTAAATTGAAATTTGAATGAAATACAGGGTCATGAAAAATATGATTACAAATATCTCGGCAACTCATTATCCGATCGACTTCATTCTTCATGCAAAATTTATGTTTTTTTATTGTCTTTTATATTCACTCCTTCAAATAAACAATTTCGAAAATTTTTGTATACCTTTTATCAGAACGAATATTTCGGAGTCCGAAAAAAAATAGTTCCAGATAATAGAGGTTACTGGTATTCAATAGGCTTCTTCCCATTATTACTTCCTAAGTACACACCAAATTTCAAGTCTCTCTTTCAATTTGTTTGGGAGATAGAGCATTTACAGACACACACACACATTCAGACAGACGGACGGCAATTTTTTTTCTTCTAAAAATATGTTTTTCGGAATCTCCAGTGTCTGAAACGTGTAAATCCGTCAAAAAAATTTACGATTTTTAAAACGATTACAAGACTTACCCTATACTACGTATGATGGGTAAATAATAAATTACTTCCCTCTGACAGATATTAAGAAAATATACACAGTAGGTTAAGTCACTAAATTGTAAGCAGTACTCTGGAGATCATTACTTATACTATACAGTGACTTACATTTTAATAATCAAACGAACTTAATGTAATGTTAGACGCGGCTGACGCAATATCCAGGAACGAAGTGATTCACCCATTCTCATGTTTTATTAATATTGCAATGGTGAGCTGATTTTGTCGGGAAACTTTCGCACCTTGAAATGAGCCTGATGATGCGCCTTCGGTCAATGACGCCCCAACTTCGCAGAATTCAAATTCCGAGTTACGTTTCACCTCACGTACGAATACGGTAACAAAAATCATCCATTTAACATTTCAACGTGTTCAAGCATTAGTTTATGGATAATTTAGGCTTGTTCTTAGATTGGAACTCGCCACTCCTGACACAATTAAGAATTAATTTTCATCTGTAAATGTATAAAAAATCTCTTACTCTAGCCTCCGATGAATTGTAGTGTTATATTATTATTATTATTTATTAATAGTAAAGTATTAGGGGGACCGGGAAAGCAAAATTCAACCAAAAAATCAATTTTTACATCATTAAATAGTTTAAACTTATATCTTTCCAACGATGTGGCACAAATGTTTATATATATAAAAATAAGTGTTGAAATTATTCATTCTTTTCTAAGATTACTTCACAGCTTAATAGCCATTTAAAGCAATAAAATATCGTCTGTTCTTTTTTAGTGCCAGAATACTTCAAAATTTCATCAAATTCACAGTATCATAACTGATGAGTCTTAAATTTCTTGGCGAGCTCAAATTGCAATAAAAAGCTGCAAATCAAGATGTGAGAAAGAGTTCAGAACAGTCACCATTCTCAAAGCAAAAATTACCATATTCAAAGCAAAAATTACACTGTTTAAAAAAATTGTAAATTTACCTGTATTTTACCGTAAATTTACGGAAAATGCCACTTTTTCCAAATAAACGGTCAAATTTCGTAAATTTCATGTTTTACGGACATAACCCGTTTATCTAAAGGCAAAGTCTGTTTATCCAAGATTAAAGCCCGTTTTTTTATGTGCCTTTCCCTGGAATCTCTGTTGCCGTAAAATTATTGCAGCAATTTTTTACAGTGAATAGCCGAAATGCTTCATGGACAAATAGAATCGTTTTGATATTAAAACAATTCAACATTGGTTTGTTAATGTGACAATAAGTAACTTCGATGACAACGTGAAATTTTCAATTGCTCACTTCGAATTTTATGACTAATACAATTTAAATCTTTCAGTGGTAAGCAGTTATGTTCCTGTAATGTTGAAACGTCACCAGAATTTAGGAACAAATTCATTTCAAAATAAAGGTAGTTTAGATTTTTTTTACCCCTCGAGTAAATCAGAAAATAAAAATTTTATTCAAAAATTCAGGTGCGAACGTAAATTATATATAAGTAGCTTAAATAATTACCTCTGTCTTGCTATAATGATAACAAAAATAAGTATAATATTGTATGACAGGAGAGATGAGACAGAAAAAAGGAATAGACAAGAACTAGATTTTCTTAATACCAGGTTACTCATTAAATTAATCAAAGTTTTAGAAGGTAGATTTATTTGTTAGAACGCTTGCAATTGAATAATCATGAGCTTATCTGGCTCCTAATCCTTTGTAAAAATCTCTCTGCAAAACACTTTGGAAGGTATCTTGAAAAACATTTAACACCTTTAAAATGAAACTAATGGTATCATTATTTTCTATTCAAGATAACTTTAATGAATAACATTCATTCACAAACAACTAGTAAAATAAAACCACGATAAAAAAGGATAATTTGACCGTCATCCAAGACCTGTCGATAAAGCCTGCGACTGGTCTAATGAAAGAGTGATCAATTACTCACATAAATGAAAAAGCTGCAGTAAAACGTTCTGCCTGTTATAGCTTATGTCTCAGACTATTAAAAACACGCACACACAAAGCAGATTTATTGCTTAACCCGTTGGCTATGAATTTCCTTTTTTATTCTAAGTTGATGCAATTGGCAGAACGTGGCTATCCTCTTGTTACTTCTTGGAGTTTTTCGTTTTATAATTTATTTCGCTGTCACCAAAGTCAGGACTAAAATCATCATTTTTAGTATGTCTATATCGGTTAGTGGGACTTATATATCCCATTAGCAGTCAAAGGGGTGATGTCTTTCATTATGTTATTCACAAGCACATACAGAAAGAGAGAGAGAGAAATGTATACAAAAAATTACATTGGAAACCTTAAGACGTATTTTCGGATATTATATTATACATGAATAACTTTGTACCACTTAAAAATGTACCTACCATTACCAAATTTACGCTAGCAATAACAACGAAAATAAATTCTTGGATATAGTCACTAAAAGCGATCAATTGTCAATTTACTGTCTTTAATCTAGATATATGGTCTAAAGTTTAGAATGATGTTTAAAAAAAGTATATTTTAAATTAATAGGATAGCTCTTAAATGGCTTATTGCAGTCCAGGAAATCTTATTAAATTGCCACATCAACTAGGTCCTCTAGTTAAAAGATAAGTTAATTTTTTATTTCGCTCTTTCACCAGTACACCATTGATCAAATCTTCGAGTATTCCTTGCCACATTTTTAATACCTGCAGTTTTCATTTCTTTTTCGAATCTGTGGTCTATAAGACATAACCAAATCCCTTTGTCATCGAAGAAAAAAGTATTCTCAATACCATTCTCTAATTTCAAAATACAGTTGTCAATAACATACAATTTAGAATAATTTAAAATATATTTTTTAACGCGCACTGAACTGGTATTGAATGACTTACTGGAGTCCAGGAAATCTTATTAAATTGATACATCAACTAGGTCCTCTAGTTAAAAGATAAGTTAATTATTCATTTCGCTCTTTCACCAGTACACCATTGATCAAATCTTCGTGTATTCCTTGCCACATTTTTAATACCTGCAGTTTTCATTTCTTTTTCGAATCTGTGGAGTATAAGACATAACCAAATCCCTTTGTCATGCAAGAAAAAAGTATTCTCAATACCATTCTCTAATTTCAAAATACAATTGTCAATAACATACAATTTAGAATAATTTAAAATATATTTTTTAACGCGCACTGAACTGGTCTTGAATGACTTACTGGAGTCCAGGAAATCTTATTAAATTGACACATCAACTAGGTCCTCTAGTTAAAAGATAAGTTAATTATTCATTTCGCTCTTTCACCAGTACACCATTGATCAAATCTTCGTGTATTCCTTGCCACATTTTTAATACCTGCAGTTTTCATTTCTTTTTCGAATCTGTGGTCTATAAGACATAACCAAATCCCTTTGTCATGCAAGAAAAAGGTATTCTCAATAACTATTCTCTAATCTCAAAATACAGTTGTCAATAACATACAATTTAGAATAATTTAAAATATATATATTAACGCGCACTGAACTGGTCTTGAATGACCTACTGGAGTCCAGGAAATCTTATTAAATTGCCGCAGAAAATTTTCATTTACGAAGCCTTCTTGTTAAGGACAAGTTAATTTCTTTTGCCCTTTCATCAGCACACCATTGATCAAACCCCACGCCAGATTTTTAATATATTACCACCTCAATTTTTGTTTTCTATGTGGTCAATAAAACATAAATAAACCCTTTCTTATAAAAGAGAAAAGTCTTGCCAATCACTGTCATTTAGTCCAGAAATATGGTTATCGTTATTCCTTAATATACAATCTTGAATGATGTTCAAAGATCGCTGAACAGTACTGTAATGACTTGATGGAGCCAAAGTTTTAACCCTTTGCGCTCGGCGTCTCTTAGACAAATTTTATTTGATCGGCACCACTTTTTTAAAAGAAGTTTCGTTCAAGTACACAATTTCAAAAATGCTCCGATTAAATAAGGTACATTTTATTTTCCTTTATTACTGGTGCCAAAAACAAATTTTGCAAAGAAAAATTATGTCTCCGCAGCGGAGCCCTCGAGTGCAAAGGGTTAATAAGCTGCAGCTGTTTTATTAATTTTTTTATTTACAAAGTGCTTTTACCAGGGACAAGTTGATGCCCTCACAACAATACACACAACAATATGCCCTCACAACAATATACAATTGATCAAAGCAGCGCGTGTATTCCTCAACTTTTTTATACAATACCACACCCAGTTTCATTTTGTTTTTTTAATCTGTGGTCAAAACATAATCAAACACTTTTATTACAAAAGAAAAAAATCTTCGCAATCACTGTCATTTAGCCTAGAAATATGAATATCATTATTCATTAATATACAACCTAGAATGATGTTCAAGGATAACTGAACAGTACTGTTATGACTTGCTGGAGCCAAGGAAATTCTAATAAACTGCGGCTGTTAACTTTTCATTTGCAAAATGCTCTTGTTAGGGGCAAGTTAATTATTTACAATGCCCTCACACCAGTACACCCTTGATAAAATCCACACGTGTATTCCTCACCACACTTTTTTATACATTACCACCCCCATTTTTTTTTAAATCTGCGGTCGATAAAACATAACCAAATCCCTTTCTTACAAAACGAAAAAGCCTTCCCAATCACGGGTGGTGCCAGCAAGTCGGCGTGGAATACACACATTCTATGTTCATAGGGCCCTTCGCACAAGATAGAACCTCGTCTGGCGGGCACACGTTTATTTGTTGAAGAACCGTCAGCTCTATGTGCCGTGCATGATTTGTTGACTCTATGTCCAGCTGTAATCATGGTATTCGTTTATAGAGTCTCTGTAAACAAAGAGATCGAGTGACTATGGGGAGGGAGATGGTGGCGGTACTATTTTTCTCTCCTTTATTCGGGGCTTCCTTGCCTTTGCTGAGTTGAGTTGAGTTGGAATTGCGTGACGGATAGGGCGTGAAAAGGTGACGTCCACGTTCTTCGAGATGCGTGGATGTGCTGATGCTCTAATAATAGATCTTGTACAAGGGATTTCTCCATGAATGACAGGTCAGAGAAAGAACGGCGAAGAATAAAATCATATGCTCAAAGGGAATCAAGGCTAAAATAATTTTTGGCTTTATCAGAAACAATTTTCTGCTTTTTCATTGTTCTGTGATTATACTACAAGGATGTTCAAATTCTCTTAATGGTTGACAGAATGGTCCATGAACGTAATGCTAGGTTCAGTTGAGAATTTTTTTTACGGGGAAAATAGTCCCGCTAGTGAAAATGGCACGAGTCAGCCTTGTATTCTTCGATATTGTAAAAGATTGATAGGAAATTATAAAACGAGAGTGGAGAAAAGTTTTCTTTAAGAATTATTTTTTATGATTATCACAAGAATTCATATTAATAAAGTACGAAAGATCAGTATCTCTTGCTTTGTTCTGTTAGAAAATTTTTTAAAGTATTATTTATGAGTACCCTTTTTCTTATTGTTTTGAGAGAAAGCCTTTGTAAGTTGATTTGAAAAATGCACTACAAAAATGTTTAAATTCTTTTAATGGTTGAAAGTAGATTTCTACAAATAATTAAAAAAAAAGGTAAATTTTTGTTGACCAGCACAAATTTTTACTTGCCAGTAAAACATGCCCACCCGCCTTTCCCACCGTTGTCAGTTTTTTATGTCGTACTTTTTAATTTAATCGTGGATTTTTGAAAGGTATAAAAGTTTTTTATGAATTGATTGAAAAATAATAAGCATGTTCACAGTAATAGTACGCGTCAAATATTGACTTAGTTCAATTTAATAAATTAGTTTAGAAAGGTAAAATAAGTTTCTCGACGAAACATATCAAAATTATATAATTTATATATATATATATATATATATACTAGATCCTTTAAAGGATCCTTGTCAAGACTTTTCATTTTAAAACAGGACCCTTCGCAAAATTTTCCATCTCAAAACAGGATCCTTCACAAAACTTTTCATCTCAAATCAGGACCCTTCACAAAACTTTCTTCTTAAAACAGGACCCTTCACAAAATTTTCTTCTTGAATTAGGACCCTTCACAAAAGTTTTCATCTCAAAACAGGATCCTTCACAAAACTTTCTTCTTAAAACAGGACCCTTCATAAACTTTTCATCTCAAAACAGGACCCTTCACAAAACTTTTTTTATAAAACAGGACCATTCACGAAATTCTTTGTCTGAAAAATAGACCTTTCACAAACTTTTCTTTCTCCAAAGTGAAACTTGATACACAAAGGCCTGGTACAGAAAGAGTAGTGAATTTCTTAGAGAATAAAATTTTATGCAAAGCAAGGCAGATAAATGTCTATTTACACGAAAACAGGGGGGGGGGGGGCACAGTCTACACCGTTGTGTACGTGGATGACATACTTGTTGCAGGGAACAATGCACAAATTGAAGATGTCATAAATAAATTAAAAACACAATATATACTGGAAGATCTAGGAGAAATCAGTAATTATCTTGGGATAAAAATTAAGAAAACACAAAATGGCTTCAACCTTAACCAAATATCTAAATTAATGGAAATCGTTAAAAGGTTTAACCTAGAGGAATCAAAGCCATTGTGTGTTAAGCTATTGTGTGTTTTTTTAATTTTTATCCTAAGATAATTACTAATTTCTCCTAGATCTTCGAGTGTATATTGTGTTTTTTTGGACAATACCCATGGAAACGGGTTTCTTAAGACCAGAAAAGGATGAAAATTCAATGCCGAACAACACATAATATCGACAAGCGATTGGCGCATTATTATATAGTGCAGCAACAACAAGGACAGACATATTACTGGCCGAAATGTTTTGAGCCGGAAAAAACGAAAACCCATCAGAAAAAGTGTCAAACGCCTAATCCGATATCCGTACCACACCAAAGATTTAAATCTAATAATCAGTACTGAACATCCACCAATTTTGGAAGCGTACACCGATGCCGATTGGGTCGGTGATATGCAAATTCGAATATCAACATCCGACAATCTATTTCTTCTGGGGGAAAATCCAATACAATGGATTACTAAACGCCAAACATGCATCTGCAATCGTCAGCGGAAGCTGAATACGTAGCAGCGAGCGCTGTACAAGAACTTATGTGGATAATAAAACTGTTGGAAGACTTGAATTTACCCCCAAAATCTTCCTATAACTATCTACGAAAATAAAATTTCATGCATAAAAATTATGGAATAAAAAAAATACTCAATTAAGACAAAACATATTGATTTGAAGTATCACATGATTAAACACATGAAAAAAATGGAACAATAAAATTATGTTACTGTCCGAGTAAATCGATGCTGGCAGACATCTTAACCAAACCAGAACCCAAACCTGAATTTCAAGAAAACGGAGATAGATTGAAACCACAGAACAATCTTGATTAGGGCTTAACCCCTTGGGGGCGAGCGACTGGTATTCGTGCCGCGTAAGGTGCTCAGAATCGGGGATTATTCTCACCAGTAAATTTTTATTGTAAATTTTGCCTTTTTTAATCCGAGCAATTTTCCTGATTCAATTAGGCAAAAATTTCTGTTTTATAAAACCGGTAATTAAAGATTAAAAATTCTGTAAAAGACGCTCGTCCCCAAGGGGTTAAAGAGGAACACGTTGAAAGATATTTCGATTCATAATCCCCTAATTAAGATATGAAATGTTTCTCTACCATCTGCTATAGAAAATAAAACACCATTAAAAGAGAATTCGCCGCAAATGAAGAAGAATCAAGAGTTTCTGCTTTTCTTTTTCGTGTCATGTGAGGTATGCTAAACGACTGTAATATTTCAACCACCAATGCTCACGCGCTTTTTTTTGGGGAAGGGGGGGGGGGTTGCATATAAACATTGTAATTAACTTAAAGACTTATTTACTGAATATTCTGTTTATGACTAATATAATATAAATAATCAATTTTATTTAGCTGGACGATTACAACAAAGTGCAAAAATATGCTTGTTAAAAATTAATCATGTAAGCTATGTAGTGTGTTTTTTGTAACTCACTCTTTGCACGACTCTCGGACTGAGGGGGTCAATAATTGAAGCTGTACTTTTTAATATTTTTTTTATTAAACTTCCTCTTTCTTTTCTTCCATCCTAAATTAGATGCTCTTAAGGCTGTCCTGAAATCCAAAAGGGCAACTTTCTGGCATAAGCTTTAATTTATTTTTGTTCGGAAATGCATGAAACTAGCAAGTGTTGTTCTTCAGAAACTATATCATCGAGCTGTTTTTTCCGTTTTTTTTTCGGTTTTTATTTTTATTTTATTTTATTTTATTTATTTATTTTTTTTTTTTTGCAAACGCAATATATTTTTCAGAATATAGTGTCAAAGTAAACGTTTTGAACAGAATTTCCGCGTGAAGGAAGAATAGGCACTTGAAAAACGAGTTTGTCACGTGATCAAAATCGCTTATAACTCAATAGGTAATTTATTTACCAGAAAACGGAAAAAACAATTCGATCCCAAATCGTTTCTATGGTCAGGCTTTCCAATTTTACATCATTCCGTTAAAAAATAAATTTGTGAATGTGTCAAAACGTTTTGCGCTTATTCAGCAGCGCAAATAAGAACAGCGTTAAACAAAATATCAACCACACTCCAGTCAAATAAATGATTATGCACAAAGAGCAACTGCCAATGGATTAAACCGTTAAAAGAAAATGATAAAGCATACTCTACGAAGTTTTAATTTCCTCGACTACTCGGAGCACGTTATGGATATCTATAAAAGGTAAGAGAATATTAATTTGTTTTTGCTTACCTGAATGTATTGAGACAGAATAATATTTAAGTTTATATGTATAAGAATTATTTGGGGAGCGTTTGAACTCGCACAAAGTGTTGTTAGGTATATTTCTTCTAACATATTTTACATACATATATCTTCTCAAAAATGTACAAACAAGAATCATTTCAAATTTACAAAATTTGGTCTAGAATTTTCACAAATATAAAAATCCTATCACAATTTCTCAAAAACAGGACCCTGTGCGAAAAGTCTAGACAGACCCTTGCCAGCATTTTTTAAAGTATCAGCTCAATGGCACTTTGCCTTAAGGCTCTTCTCATCTGCTCCGCTCAACAAGCGCAAAACGTTTTGACATATTTACAAATTCATTTTTTAACGGAAAGGTATAAAATTGGAAAGTCTGGCCATGGAAGTGATTTGGAATTGAGCTGCTTTCTTCATTTTTTTGATCAATCAATTACCTATTGAGTTATAAGGAATTTTGTTCACGTGATAAACACGTTTTTCGCCCGTTTCTGAGTCTCTTTCGTCCTTCGCACGGAAATTCGGTTCAAAACGCCCACTTTGACATTATTTTTTGAAAGCTCTATTGCGTTTACAAAAAAGAAAAAAACAGCTCAATGACATAGTTTCTGAACAACAACACCAAGCTAGTTTCAAACATTTTCGAACAAATATGAATTAAAACTTATGTCAGAAAGTTGCTCTTTTGAATTTAAGAACACCCTTAAATGAGATTTGTATAATAAAAATTTTACAAATACTTTTTCTGACGTGGTTGATCAAATTCTGCATCTTTCTACTTTTTACCCTTTTAGTTCTTGTCATATGTTCAGTACAGGGATTGTACGCTTCAGAGACTTTTTCAGGACAAATATCAATATATATTTTTTCCTAAGGGTGTATTCCGATCCAAATTGCTTATTTTCTGATTCATTTTAAAATTCATTTTTGCTCTCAAACGCATCAAACTTAGAAATTCTCTTATTTAGAAACTATATAATGTGCGGTGCTTCTTAATTTTTTGATAAATGCAGAAAATACTCTAAAAAACGCTGTCAAAGTTGGCGTTTTGAACCGAATTTTCCGAAGCGGGCGATCTGGGAATGAAAAAAATGGTGATACTGAGAAAATAATTGTTTAAAAATCAAATTCTAATTAATTGAGCTGAAAATGAAATCACACGGCATGTTAAACATGCCTTCAGATATCACCCTGGCAAGTTTCATGTTTTTACTTTTTAAAATGAGTCTGAAAATGTCTCAGAAAATTTCGAGCTGTTGAGGGTGGAAAAATATTTTTTCGAATAAATCTACATTAATCGCGTGAAATTTCGCCTTATTTCTGCGGAGATTTTCTATAAGAAAACACTGGTACCGAAGAATTTCCTGGTCTTGAAATTTCAGGACAGATACGACACCTGTCACAGTATATTTGGATTTTTATTTATTTTAATTCAAGGTACCGTCTATCTGTAGCCTTCTATGGTTTATTATCATTAAGTAAAGGACCCTTCTCGTGAATTATCGTTAGGCCATTCAATTTTGGTGTTCCCAATCGCCAGTTAAAATATTTTTGGTGCCACTGGCAACCTGGCGATTTCATTTCTTGAGACGTATTTCTTAAAATATCTATCTATACACAAAAACGTTTTAAAGTGTAAAGTACTTTTATATTGAATGATGTTTACTTTCTTCGAATTTTTGGAAAAAAATTGACGTCCGTAACAAAATAATGCAATCATCGTTACTAAATAATGCAATAATGTAATATAATTTAAAATTTGGTGCATCATTCTGAAAAAATTAAACCTGACAAAAAACTAATTATGCATACCTGAATTCAGCCGATTAGATAGATTTAAAATTACACGGATTCCTTTAACGGTGTATACGAAAAAAATTTTCCATCCTCAACAGCTCGAAACTTTCCGAGACATTTTCAGACTCATTTTTAAAGTAAGAACACGGAACTTGCTGAGGTGATTTTTGAAGAGATGTGTAGAGGCCGTGTGATGTCATTTTTCACTCAATTAATTAGAATTTGATTTTTAAACAATTATTTTCTCAGTATGACCATTCTTTTCATTCCCATAGATCTCCCGCTTCTGAAAATTTGGTTGAAAACGCCCACCTTGATAGCATTTTTTACAATGTTTTCTAAATTTATCAAAAGATCGAGAAGCACGGCACATTATGTCGTTTCTAAATAAGAGAATTTGCCAGTTTGATGCGTTTGCGAGCAAAAATTAATTTAAAAATGAATCGGAGAATAAGTAGTTTGGATTGAAATACACCCTTAATGGAAAAATAGAAATTCCTAAAATTTGTTGTGCTTTTATATTTGTAAAAAATAAGCTTACGAATGCCAAAAAATAAACTTTTCTTTCTTTTTTTTCTGATCGATCTCATAAACGTGCTTTTTAATATGTGGTTTCAGGCTAGATTTACTACAATACAAATGAATTTTATAATTAAAAGGTAATTCTTTACTAGATATTTTTATTATGTCTTTAGAAAAAACTAATTTTTAAACAGTAAAAAAAAAAAAAAAAAAAGATTACAATATTTTTTAATTTTTTTTAACTTATCAACCTTTATTTTGAGAAAAGGACAATTTCTTATGACATTACAAAAGCATTAGTAAAACTTAACTCCGCCCCCTCCCTCCAAATAAATAAATAAACCACTAGAAGAAAGGATAATGTTCTTTTTCTGGATATTAACATATTTCATATAGGATTTCAGCAGTAAAATATAACATAAAGTATAAAAAATTTATGTATTTAAATTACACTTATCAGAAATTTCAAAATTTTTTATCACCTTTCTTTCATGAATTTTATGTAATTATGAAATGAAAGTGTATTTTTTCCTATGTTTTAGTTTCGTCAATGACTTTGATGTTTTGGGGGTAAATATATATATATATATATATATATGAAAAAAAAAAAAAAAAAAAAAACTGACACATTATTAACACACTCACTGCGCAACCCGAGATTTCCTCGGACAACGACGTAAAAGTAGGAAAATTTGTGCAACGTGAGATTTCCTCAGGGATTTATTTTTTTCTCGTGGCGACTATTTTTTAATTCAACTCGGACCACTTTTTAAATACAAAAACATCTATATAGACTTTAACAACATCTACAACAGAAATATATTATAAAACGGATTTTCTTAAAATAGTGGTGTGAGAATACAAAAATAGTCTCCAGTGGCAGCCCTGATTTAGCTTGATTTAAATGTTTAATTGTTGATTAAGGTTTGGGTTTAAAAAAAAAAAAAAAACTTTTACAAAAAATGTTTACATATTTCAAAAAAATGCGCAACTTTTTAGCGTATTTTGATTAAAAATTACACAGCGAGAGGGTTAAATGGCGGTCATCCTTAAATTATGAAATTTTCACATATTACCATTAACATCCTACGCACCAACGGTACTTTTAAGCGACAGTAAAGAAAATTTAAATAAATTTATTTAATCCGTGTATTAATAAAAGTAAATTTTACTTTTCACACAAATATATGGCTCTATCACATTTAGGAAGCACCGCAAAACAGTCGAAGCTAATGTTTTTTTTTTTTTTTTAAGTAGTTATTTTCCCAACCTTTCACATAGGTGTGAGATTTTCTCTTATCAAAAATGTTATACAAAAAATTGCTACAAAAACCTTTCCATTTACAAGTAGGATCACAATTACATGTGTTTACATTGTTTTAATAAAAATTGCGATATTTCCATAAGTATTTTTTTCTCACTAATCTAATTTTTCTGGTAAATATTTTACAAAGAGGTTACAAATAACTAAGGATTTATCAAACCAGTTTTAATGAAAAAACTTAATGCTTAAATTTCATATAATTATGTAATGCATTTAATGCACCATTGTATGTTACAAATTTACATTGTTTGAAAATATTGTCACGGTAATATTATTTGGTTTAAAATTAATCTTATAGTACATAAATTTATTCTTCTAGAAATTTAGAAATGTATGATGTATAAAATATACCGCATGGGAGGTTTTGCTGTGTGAATTCGCGGCAATATTGAAGGGTTAAGATGTAGATGTAAGCTATTTATATTTATTTTGTCAAATATCTAATAAAAATGTAATTAGTTTTTTAAATTAGTATAGCGTATTTTTTTTTATTTATTTATTTTTTTTTCTGGTAACTTTCTAGCCGCTAAATCTCAACTACAAAGACAACCTATGTTCAAAGTTTTTTTTTAAATATTTTTAATTCTTGTAAAATAAATAACTGACAACCGACAAACATATTTAAAGATTTAAGAAATATAGCGAGCACACAAAAGTCCTACCAGCTGCGTGTGTAGTACAGATTTTGATTTCTAAAAAAACCTTGGACTTGCATAGTTTTTGAAATCACCGATTCAATTTTTGTTAGCTATACAAATGATTTTTCTTAATTCAAAATAAATAATAAGGTAAATGACATACTGCCTAATATTTTACAACACCCGCTGTGTTGTATTGAAGCAACGGTAAAAAAAATAAATGCGTATGTAAAAGTAACTACCTAGTTACCACTATTTTAATATAAAAATAATAGGCTTATTTACTGACAAAAAGTTTTAGTTTGATAAATCAAAGATTATACTTTAAAAAAACTGTGGCTGCGAAAGATTTGTAAAAAGATTGAAGACCTCTAACCTATATTTTTGGCAATTAATGGATTAATCAAAGTATTTCATTGAAGAATACGTTTTAATTTTTTAATCGTTAGTATCACTTTTTAAGAGGTATTCTTTCTTTTCATAACTTTACAAACAGTGCTGCTATTTCAAAATAAAAAGTATCGAATTTTGTAAAAATGTCTTTAGAAAAATATTTAATTTATTAAATCTGCAGTCCAAGTAAATTTAGAAGATGGGATTACACTTCAAAGTATATTTTTGAAAGGTGCTTTAGAACATTTGCTCTAGATTTTAAGTTCTACTTTGTTGAAAGCGAGGTTGTATTTCAGAGAGTTTATAGGCTTAATTTTGTTTTTCCATGCTATGTTTCCATTATCACATGGACTGGAAATTTTATTGTATTATACATAAATATTTTTTTTATGTGTTGTTTTTCTCTAAGCTGTCAAATTTAGATTAGCGTTGCCAGAGACGAATTAACGACGTTTCTCGACAACACCAAGACACGATAAAAAGGTATTTTCCTTTTCCATCACCTTGGACAAAAAGACCAATAAGAAAATTAAGTTGAGTTCATGTATACTCAACAAAGTTTGCGTATTGTATGTAGGGCCTCCAACACTTAAATATTGCCTGATCATGGATTGCCCTTTCTGTATTTTTATAAATTATACACTTTTTTCTAAGCTGCCAAACTTGTAGATTAGCGTTGCTAGAGACAAATTAACGACTATTCTCGACAATAGCACGACACGATAAGAAGCGACTAGCGTTATTTTTCATTTCCATCACCTACGTCTGAAACACCAATAAGAAATTCAAGATACGTATAAGTACACTCATACGTTTGTACATTAGGTCACAAATTCTTAATTCTTGTTTTGGTCTTGAACCTAATGCCGTTTTTTGTATTTTTATATAAAGCCTAAAAATTTTACCGCATCATCCATAAATATATATTTTATTTACAGTTTTCTCTGAGCTGTCAAACTTCGATTAGCGTTGCTAGAGACAAATTACGACGTTTTTCGATAATACGACGATAAACGACGCGCGTTTTTCCATCACCTCGATCTGAGATATTATTGTCCGATTATATCGAAAGCAATCATCCCGCTGCGTAAATATTTAATGTTTTAATCTGTTATCACGTGAAAGCGTGTTCACTCCTCCCATTTTATTGACAATGAAGCCCTTTGATGTTTTTTTTCCTTCTGATTGTGGCTTCGAAAAAGGGGGAAGATGGCGTAAAAAGACTTTTTTAAAAGTGATAATCATGTCTTTCGGCACTATACCACCGGAGAAGCGTGGCACCAAGTATGGTTTGCTGTGTCAACAACGACGTGGGAAAGAATAAATAAACGAGATAAAAGAACAACTCTTGACGAACAGTATCAAAATCGACAGACAACAAAGTGGTTATCATTTTAATTTTGGAAATAGAAAATATATTAATACGAAATTGTTTTATAGTGACATAGTGATTGCCATTTTTTTAGACGATGATCAAAGCATTGTTTAAAAAAAGAAAAAAGTCTCACTGCTACATCATGATTTTTAGTTTGTATGGTCACTTTTGAAGATTTTTAGTTTGTATGGTCACTTTTGAAGATTTTTAGTTTGTATGGTCACTTTTGAAGATTTCTAGTTTGTATGGTCACTTTTGAAGATTTCTAGTCTTTTATTTATTCAAATATCTACGTTATTTGCAAATTTAATATATTCACTAAAGTGGGCTTGAATAGATCTTTTAAAATAAAAAGTATTTATTAACATTTAACATACAAATAATTTTACTCAAGTTTAATAAAGTTATTTCACACCACAATTTTTATTTAAAACTATTTAACTATATTTATTTCATTTACTTCTATTTAAATTATAGTCTATTTGTTATGTAAAAAAATTTATGGTTGTAATCAAAATATTTTCATTTGATGTCGGCCAAATGACTAGTTTTTGATATATTTAGTGATTATTTATTACTTATTATTTATTACTTTTTCATTCTTTTTTTTGATTTCGAAATTTGGAAACAAGATAACATAAAAAGTGTTTTTATACGTGCGTAAATTTAAAAAACACTTTGAAGATTAAATGAATTGAATATATAAGGAATCCTAAAAACTACAAGTCGAATTAATATTCGTAAATCTAGCAGTCTCCTTTTTCCTGGTACAGTACAATCCGAATACTTTGGGGATTTACCAAAAAAAGTTTAAAAAAAATGGCTGGAAGAAAGACTGCCGAAATACGGAAATACGAAATTTATATGTTTCATTAAACTGGTATTGACATCTTTGAGAAATTTTTCCACATTTAAAAGGAATAGAATATGCTCTTTTATAAGCAATAATTCAGCGTTGGTTTTGAAAATAATACTATGCCACTGCTAGGATGTTATTGTTCAATTGTGTGGTAAAATTCTAAATTAAAAAATTTCTTCATGGTAAAATTCTAAAGTGTTCATATTTTAAATTTCAAAGGAGAAAAAAGCATCACATAAAACATAAGTTACTAACATAAAATAAACTATACAGTACAGTCCCGATTACCCGAGTCCCGTTTAACCGAGTTTTCGCTTTAACCGAGTTCTATTCTTCTGATGGAAAATGGCTGGCCATTTTTTCCCATTCTGACCAGAAAATCAGAGTTCTAACTTTTTACGATTGCTCTTTTATCTTCATCTAACACTTCATTTATAATGGCTGTTTCATAATAATGGAAGTCATCAATTCATCAGAAGAAAATGATCCATTCCAAAGGTATAAGTTCGATTGAAAAAAACTATTTAATACTTTCAGTAGAAAGAAGAGGCTACACTTTCAATTTTCATGACACTAATAGAGTCACATAGCTGCCGATTTGTACGATTTTGTTGCCTCTAAAAATTAATACAAATTTTTGCAATATTTATTCATTGACAATTGTTAGATTTCGGCGATTGAATTAGGCAAAATTTTCTCTTAAGTTTTAGTGGTAAGGGAAAATCTTAGAAATAGCTGTGCAGTAACGTAATACTGCAGGAAAAAAACAGCAGCAAAATTACTATCAAGGGCTTTTTCAAATAAACAATTTCATTTCCCGTTTTTCTTAAAAGCAACGGAAATGTAGGGGAGAGGGGGCACATGTGAACAGTACATATTTCGCACAGTTAATTTGAAATAAAAAAAATTCAAAAAATTATCAATAGATGGTAGTACTGGTACCATCTTTTGGCTGAATTTTCAGAACAATGAGTCATTTTGATTTCTGGTAGTTGTAATTTGTTTGTTTTAGAAGGGGTTTTGTTTTAGAAGGGGTTAAGTAAAAAAGTCTTCTAAAGTTATTGAAGTAAAAATTCATTCAAGGAAATTTTTAAAGTAGAATATCATATTACATTCCGTAGTGGCATTAATTACGTAAGTCTACAAAAAGTTTTGTTTCATAATTTCAATTTAAAATATTTTCTTTTTTTATAAGTTAGGCTGAAGTTAGTAGATGGGGCACTTGTGAACAGAACATATGGGGGCAGATGTGAACAATTCACAAATGTATTTTTTATATCTGAGAATGCATTTTTGTTTCTTTTTAGTTTAAAATTTAATTACCCTTGTCAAACATTGAGCTAATAAATTCAATGGTTTTAGGATTGCTTCACAGTTTAAATTTACTGGAAGTTAGATAACAATTAAAAGTGGTGGCTTTCTGTACAAATCAATATGTTTATTTGTTATTCTTTAATGAATTCCATTTTTAAACGTATTTATTTTTCCTTAGCCCATATTAAAGTACTTGTAAAATATTTTATTTTATGAAAGTAAAATTTAATTGGTCAAAAAAGTGATAACTAGTACTGTGATAATCACCAATTTTTTATATCCCAATTTTTTAAACCATGATGCACAATTTTGTTATAGGCATTGCAGAACATGTAGAAAAAATAAAAACACAATAACAAAATTATTCAATAACTTATTTAAAAGCAACACAGTTTTGCTATGTTTGACTCAAAAGGAGTAGGTATATTATTGTATAATTTTACGAATAATTTCTTCTATCTATGTTGAAACATTTATTGATTTATTCACACAACTAGAAAGAGGGCATCTAATTAGTTTTTATCACAGTTTTCCTTCGCAAAAAATTATTTTTGTCTTATTTATGCATGTGTTCACATGTGCCCCAGGTATGTTCACAACTACCCCTCCACCGGGGCACATGTGAACAAATTTAGACAATTTTTTGAATGATGATATAGTTAAAAATTCTCGATAAATGCATCCAAAAGTTTCACCAAAAGAACAAACAAAGTGTAAATATTCATATAAATTTATTTTTGTTTTAATAGCTCATAACAATTTTGAGAAATAGTCAAAAATGTAAAAAATGTTCACATGTGCTCCTGTCTCCCCTACATAAAAGAAATGTTACTAGTACCATAAAAATTAATGAATTAAATGAAAATTTATATTTCATCTCCTTAGTTGGTGACAATTTGTGTAAAAATTAATGAATTAAATGAAAATTTATATTTCATCTCCTTAGTTGGTGACAATTTGTGTAAAACCGGCTTATCTGAGTTTTTTGCTTATCCGAAGTAATCTTGGCCCATATTAACTCAGATAATTGGGGCTCTACTGTAATAAATTTTTGGTCAACCCAAAGCGATATAAGTAAGCGTCCTATCTTAAATGGTAGAAGTAACCGCAAGATTAAGAGCGAGGTTACATCAATCAAGGTCATGCGCCACGTAGCGGATGGAGTGTGAACTACAGGTAGATACCTAACTGTTTTCTTACCTACACCACTAAAATTGTAAACTTTTTTTCACCTTGATTAATAACTGAAGTGCTTCTGATAAGGCGAAGAAAACGTCGTGGTGTCAAGTGCATCTGGATGCCCCTGTCGCTACACCATTATTTTGCAATAAATGTGGCAAACAAAATTCATTTCCAAAAGTGACTGAAGATTTAGAAAATACGCGCCACACTAAAAGCCCGCGTATGTGAATTATCACTCCGTCCACAAGGTGGCGCAACTGTGCTAATCAACGCCCGATTCCAGCATTAAGTTTGTTCGCTTACTTATAACGCTTTGGGGTCAACCTGTAAAAGGGAATCAAGATATCATATTTAAATTTCGGTATTTCTTTGTTATAACGGCTCCCAAAGATGAACCGCCAAGTGACGTCATTTTTATTCAATTTAAAATCAACACTTGCAGTCTAAAGAAACAGTATGTGTTTATGCTATCGTCATATTACTTTTTCGTTGATGCTGCAAAATATTTTTTCGTGTATTTTGTAATTGCATGTTATGTTGTCTTTTCTTTAATCGCCTGTGTTTATTTTTATAAATATGGAAGCAATATTTGATTTACTTACTGAGATGCATGCAATCTCATTTTTTTTTAAAATCCAGCAAATAACTGCGAAAATAGCCATTATATTAATATTTTTGTTACTAATGATGAACCTATATGGAGATGCAAGGTAAAAAGTTGAAAATAAAAACAGTTATGTGTTGGAATTGTGATGTTATGGTTCGAGAATACTGTTCGTAACTGCTTTAAGGTTTATTTATGGTTGAGAAGAGAATTAACATCCACAAAATGGTGTGAGAAACAACTATTCATGTGAGAAAATGCAACAGTTGATGGTAATAGTGGCAGTGTAAAAAAACCCTGTAATTTTTACAGAAAAAAACTGTTCTTTCACATGCAATTTGTTCGAAAGCTGCATTTCAATTTACTGATTTTTTTTTTATTGATTTTTAAAATATTCTTCAAGCATCAATGTAAAAAATCTGTCTCTATTGCGTGCAACATGATTACGAGAGATAACTCGTTTGCATTTAAAACAATACACTGTAAGGCCTGTTAAATTATCGGGAAAAGACCTGCAAAGTTTGGCTCCAGAGGAAAACCGTTTAATTTACCGAAAATATCTGTAATCTATTCATTAAAGCAGTTACTTTCTGTAAAAAAAAAAATCTGTAAAAATTATAAAATCAATATTTTTATAGAAAAAATCTTTTACTGAACAGATATTTTCTGTAAATTAAACGGTTTTCCACTGGCTAAAAAACTGACAGTTTTTCCGTAAATTTGACAGTTTTTTTTTTTTTTTTTTTTTTTACTGTGTACATGAGAAGGAGTGTTAGGAAATTAAAAAGTTGCTATTCTTGTGAAGCAGTTTAAGAAAACCGAATAAAAATTAATATGAATTTGTAACGAAACATTGTAATATATTCTTATTAGCATAAAACATTATATTATTTACTTGGCTACCTTCAACTTGGCGTAATCTGAAATGTGGCACTATAACAAAGTACCTAAATTTCTACATATCCTTCCTTGATTTTTTAAAATTTACTTTAATACAATGAAATATAGTCTGGCCAATCAATAGTCCTATAATTAAATATAATAAATTGAAACTAAATTTAGTACAGAACAAACAGCTTGATTTACGACAATAATACCGTATTTTATGGAAGAAACGCCACACTCGGCGTAAGCGCCGCACTTCTCAAAATTGGTCTGAGTAAGCTTTAAAATATCGTAATCGACGCTCCTGTGGGAACGCTACTTTTGTCGACAGTGTGTCACTGACCTAAATTTAATCAAAGTTTTCTGACCAGTTTAGGGTGACTCATTTTTAATAACTTAAGATTCTAAAATTTTATTTGAATATTTAAATCAAGTTTTAAATATTTTTATGTAATTTTCAAATTAAGGAGACGTCGCTTGATATTAAATTCATCCAGACCGAGGCGCGCGGACCTCTCTCTTTAGGCGCTCCACATTTTTATAATTGGCCCACGCAACTTAGCACGCTTTTTATGATGCATTAACGTCGCATTCACTCTAGTCCTTTTTAAGTTTCTATTCGAAGCCCCCACATTCTGAGTAGAATAATTGCAAATTTTCTTTGTCTACCTGTATGATTTCGTATCATCATCGGAAATGTTACAGTTTTCATTATCGACAAAGTCAGAAAGTTTCGCGTTGTTGAGCACGGAACTTGAGAATACTCTTAAGGCTGTTCTCAAATCCAAAAGGGCACCTTTCTGACATAAGTTTTAATTTATTTTTGTTCGGAAATGCATGAAACTAGCAAGTGTTGTTCTTCAGAAACTATGTCATCGCGATGTTTTCTCCGTTGTTTTTTTTTGCAAACGCAATAGATCTTTCAGAAAATAGATGTCAAAGTAAGCGTTTTGAACCGAATTTACGCTTGAAAGAAGAATAGGCACTCAAGAAAGGTTGAAAAACGAGTCTGTCACGTGATCAAAATCGCTTATAACTCAATAGGTAATTGATTGATCAGAAAATGGAGAAAACAGTTCGATCCCAAATCGTTTCCATGCTCAGGCTTTCCAATTTTACATCATTCCGTTAAAAAATAAATTTGTGAATGTGTCAAAACGTTTTGCGCTTATTGAACAGAGCAGTTAAGAACAGGCTTAAGGCTGTTCTCAGATCCAAAGGGTCAACTTTCTGACATAAGTTTTAATTCATTTTTGTTCGAAAACGCATGAAACTAGAAGGTGTTATTCAGAAACTATATCACCGAACTGTTCTTTCCGGTTTTTTGTAAACGCAATAGATCTTTCAGAAAATACTGTCAAAGTTAGCATTTTGAACTAACTTCCGAACGAAAGAAAAAAAATCCAGTCAGTAAGGGGAGAAAAATACCGTGTCACGTGATCAAAATAGCTTTTAATTCAATAGGTAATGAATTGATCAAAAAATGGAAAACACAGTTCGATTCCAAATCGCTTCCATGGCCAGACCTTCCAATTTTATATCTTTCCGTTAAAAAATGAATTTGTAAATGTGTCAAAACATTTTGCGCTTGTTGAACAGAGCAGTTGAGAACAGCCTTAAGGAATTTTTACTTTATCCCAATTTTACGCGCACGAAAAAAAAAATCGTAAACGCCACACTTGACAAAAAAAATTAACTTTCAAACTTGTAAACGCCACGGCGTTTCTTCCATAAAATACGGTAGTTATAAACATCGAAAAAATATCCCGACAGTCGTAAAATCAAGAACATGCATCAGGCATAAATCTGTTTTGCAAATGAATTTAACTTTAAGAGTACCAAACTTTAAAACTTTATAATTCCTAAACTACTTGATCAGATGACTTCTCATGTGGTACCCTGAGGTAAAATTTACTAAGAAAAAGCTAAATATGATTTTGAAACTAGGTGTTTGTATTGAAAATTTCAGAGTTTGGTACAATTTCAATGTGAAGACGAGACCCTAAGTTTATCGACTTTTTAAACATAAGACGAAAATTGTCCATTCGAATAACTATTTACATTTTTTTTTTCGGGACAAATTGACGATTAAAATGTATGTTTATTTTTGGTTTTTTTCCACTTATATATTACTCGGAGAATTCATATTAAGGAGAAGAAGAATTATACAATTTCCTAAATAGTCCAGGCAATAGAGACCGTATAGGGGCTTTACCTAGCAAAATTCATGGTAGTTCTGGAAAAACGCTTACTATATATTTTTTGGGTCGCTGAATCCGAATTTTTAACTTCCCACCAAAATTTCTCCCGGCAACCCCCCCAAAATTTGGTAATATGCCCCCCCAAAAAAGGTTTTTATTAAAAAAATCAATTTTTTTTTATTGTTTTAGGGAAAAAGTGTCTAGAAATTCAGAAAGTAGATAAAATTTTCAGGAAATTAGATATATGACATTATGGCTTAGGATGAAGGCGAAGGGGGGATCTGCTCTCGGAGCATGCGCGCGGTGCTGCGTGAACTAAGTTGTGCAATTCCACTTAACCACTCACACGTTTACATTCGCCCTCCCATCTCCCCTCCGAACTTTCTCTATAAGGTTTACTTTAAGTTTTTTGGGTCGCTGAATCCGAATTTTTAACTTCCCCCCCGACCCCCCCCCCAAAAAAATAGCTGTTTTTAACTTAAATTTCTTATTGTTTTAGGGGAAAAGCATTACGAAATTCAGAAACTAGACAAAATTTGCAACAAATAGGATACATGACATTATGACGTAGGATGAACGGGGAGGGGGAGGGCTGCCTCGGAACATGCACTGCGGCGCTACGTGCACTAAGTTATGAAGTCCAGGCAATAGGGGATTTTACCTGGCAAAATTAATATTAGTTTTGTATTTCGACTCACTTTATGTTTTTGGAGTCGCTGAATCCGAATTTGTAACTTCCCACCAAAATTTCACCCAGCAACCCCCCCCAAAAAATTGATTTTTTCAAAAAATTTGGTTTTTGAGAAAAACGTGCCAGGAATGTTCCGAGGCAGCCCCCTCTCTTCCCGTTTATCCTAGGTCATAATGTCATATATCCTATTTGTTGCAAATTTTGTCTAGTTTCTGAATTTCATAATGCTTTTCCCCTAAAACAATAAGAAATTTAAGTTAATAACAATTTTTTTTTTTTGGGGGGGGGGGGTCGGGAGGAAATTTTGGGGGGTAAGTTGAAAATTCGGATTCAGCGACCCAAAAAACTTAAAGTAAACCTTATAAGGAAAGTTCGGAGAGGAGATGGGACGGCGAATGTTAACGTGTGAGTGGTTAGTGGAATTGCGTAACTTAGTTCAGGCAGCACCGCGCGCATGTACCGACGCAGATCCCCCCTTCACCTAAGTCATAATGTCATATATCTAATTTGTTGCAAATTTTGTTTACTTTCTGAATTTCTAGATACTTTTCCCCTAAAACAATTAAAAAATTGATATTTTTAATATAAACCTTTTTTTTTGGGGGGGGGGGGGGGGGCTTTTTGCCAAAATTTGGGGAGGTTGCCGGGAGAAATTTTGGTGGGAAGTTACAAATTCGGATTCAGCGACCCAAAAAATAAAGCAAGCCGATTTCCAGAACTACCATTAATTTTGCTAGGTAAAATTCTCTATTACCTGGACTAAAAAGATTCGAACACTATTTTTTCTTTAGAGAGTTGTTAGGTGGCATCAAAGGCTAAAGTTAACAAAAAAACTATTTGCACTACTCGGATTCTTAAACAGGACATGAACACTTACATAATTTCATATATGATTCATACTAAATATTTAACAACTTTTTAACGTAATGTAAGAGATTAATGTTAATAAAAAGCGAACTTATGAAAGTTACTCAGAACTTAAGAGAGAACATGATAAATGGTTGTATAATATCGTAAAGTATTCGCACTAAATTCTGTTAAGTATTTTTATCGCAGAATGCAACTCCAATTCACAAGAATACAGTATTCGGAACGTTAGAGAGAGCAAGAATGAAAAATAATAAACAATAACGAATAATTGTAAGAACCTGGAACGCTGAAGAGAGAAATGGAACATGAGAGAGATTTTTAAAAACTTTAGCAATATGGATTCCTTATTACACTTATATTTCTTATTTTTCATTTATCTTCACTATTCCTTATTCATGCTGCGTTTAGTGTTCTGAGTTATTTACGCAAAGATTCTTTAATGCAAAATTTGAGGGCTATTTAGGTCCCCTTCACAAAATTTCTCTTAATGAAACAGGTCCTTCATGAAATTCCTTTTAATAAAACTGGCCATAATTCGCAAAATGCCATTTCTTAAAAACATTCTTCATTAATTACTATTTTGTTAGGTTTTAAAATGTGTAATTTGCAAATAAAATAAGTTCACCAGAAAGAAAAATTTTAGCAGAAGTTATTATATGATTATGCAACGGAATTCCTTTGTGTGGCCCTGTAAATTAATAATAACTCTTCTTAGCACCGCATATTCTACAGAATGCATATTTTAGTGCACTTGATAAATGCATATTAATTTTATTATATTTGAAAGCATGTAACATCATTAAAAATCATTTTAAACGTAGGCCATAATGTTTACCATAGGCCGTAATGTAACGGAAAACTTTTGACTGTCCCTGTAAATGAAAAAACATCATTTGAAATAGGGTTCGTGCTATGGTAGAGGTCACTAACATCCAAAAATTTCGGAACGATCAGAGTATATTTACGGGAGTTAGAGCGCGGACAGACGGACAGACAAACCGAAATCATAAACACTTTTCAACTTTATTGGAAAGTGTTAAAAAGAAATTGCTCGAAATATTCAAGTCTTGTTATGTAGCATGAAATACTTAAAATTAGCAAGAAGAGCATTTATAAACACTACTCAGAACATTAAATAGAACATGATCGCTTATATAACACACTAAATCATTCACAAACTTTTATAACTATTATTTTAATATAATCTTATTGAATTACGCATTAGGAAAGGCACTGCTGTGTTTACGTTTTGTATAAGTCGATGATAGGGACACGATTCCTTTGTCACACATCGGGTCGGTTCTAAAACAGGTGATCTAACAACTATAAAGACATACATACACGCAGCTGAATGTATAGTTTACGCCATTGTCTCAAACCACACAGAGAGAAGAAGATGCTAACGCATAATATTATTCATGAGCTGAATCAAGCTGCATGCATGCATGAATTAACAAAAGATGATATAAGTTCCTTTTCCCACTTCCCGTAAAAGTAAGGTTAGAAGTCGTTTCCAAACAACAAAAATTGCGCTATCCCAAATTGAGAGGAACAAAGTAGTTCTTGGATATAACGTAAATTTCTTTTGATTTTATTGAAATAACATCAAAATTGTTATGTGAAGTAATTTGAAATAATATATTTTTCTGATACCCGGCAACCGTAAACTGCCATGTTAACAAGCGGGAAATTTAAAAAACAGGATTAGTCATTTTATTTTGTTAAATTCAATCAAACTGCGCTAGATTACACTAGATTAATTTTAACACAATTATTCTAATTGGTAAATAAATCATATCAGATGTAAATTTCCAACTGGGCGAAAAATGTCCGGACCAGGATTCGAACCAGTGATCTTTTGGCTGAAGCCGTTAATACTTTACCATCTGAGCTATCCTGGACGAATCTGGTGGAACTTTCTCACCCAGATTAAAGGTTAAGAGAAGGACATTTTTAAGATTAGCTGGGTGAAAAAGTTCTACCAGATTCGTCCAGGATAGCTCAAATGCTAGAACATTGGTGGCTTCAGCCAAGAGATCCCTGGTTCGAACCCTGGTCCGGACATTTTTCGCCCAGTTGGAAATTTACATTTGATATACACTAGATTAATTTATAACACAATTATTCTAATTGGTAAATAAATCATACGAGATTTTAATTTCCAACTGAAGTGGGCAAAAAATGTCCGGATGAGAATTCGAACCAGGGATCTCTTAGCTGAAACTGCCAATGCTCTATCATCTGAGGTATATCCCGGAATAATCTGGTGCATCTAAGCCACCCAGCTAACCTTATTGATTATAGCATCTGGTCTGCTATCTGAATCAGCTCAACTAAATAAGTCGCAGGTAATGGAACTCCAGAAGACGCTGGGTACGTAATTATACAAGATTAATTTTTAACACAATTATTCTAATTGGTAAATAAGTCATATCAGACGTAAATTTCCAACTGGGCAAAAAACGCAATTTAACCAATTAGAATAAGTATGTTAAAAATTAATCTATTGTAATTACGTATCCAGCGTTTTCTGGAGTTCCATTACTTGCGATTTATTCTGTTGAGTTGATTCAGATATTAGACCAGATGCTATTATCAATAAGATTGGCTGGGTGATTTAGATCCACCAGATTCGTCCGGGATAGCTCAGATGGTAGAGCCTTGGCGACATATATACAGTAGAGTGACTTTACTAATTCCCTTGTATTGGTATTGAGAAGGGTCTGCTGGCTTTATCAAGCACAGCTTGGCTTTATCAAGCACTATGTCTGGTTCAATCATAGTTGGTTTTATATGCAAGTCAGTTTCGATGTTCAGCTTATTCCTGTAGTTTTATATATATATATAAAGAAGTGAAGAGAAAGCACATTCACAAAGACATGTTGTGCTAAAATCAAGCAGGCATTTTAAAGCTTTTACAGATGTCGGAGGGGAACGTCTTCCAGTATCGGACTTTCGCGTACCAGTAAACCTGGCAGCAGAAAGTTCAAGAGGGGAGATGGACGTCGAAGATTTACTTATTTCTCTTTTTCAGATACTTTTTCCATTGAATCTTTATTTCGCTTTATATTATGTTTAGCTATTTATTACTCAATACAAAAACTTAAGATTATTATTAATAAGAATGAATAAAATGCATAAAGATGTTACAGGTAAGTGATTGTTTGATTAATTAGCGCTTCAACTGTAAAATATTTTACCTGCAGATTATTTCCTGCCGCTGACGTATCCGTTGCAGACACTTGGATAATTTTCTGTTACTGGACCAGTAAACAGAGCTTCACGTACCAGTACTAGTACGTGTACCATAGTTTGAGAATCCCTGCTCCAGAAAATTCCTTCAGATTCATCCGGGATGGCTCAGTTGGTAGAGCATTGGCGGCTTCAGCCAAGACAATCCTGGTTCGAATCCTGCGCCGCACTTTTTTCACCCATTTGGAAATTTACAACTGATATGATTTATTTACCAATTAAATAATTGTGTTAAAATTAATCTAATAGCATAAACATTTGGAAATAAAAATTAAACTTTTGATCTTTATATCACAGCTTTAAAAAAAAAAACTCAATTAAAACAATTAAAAGAAAGTGAGAACACAAACTGAATTAGTTTAAAACTGAAATGAGATTTGATCAAAAATTTAATTCTTCACTTCCCATTTTATAACTGGCTTTTAGTTTTAACAAATTTAAAAACAAACTGTTCTTTAGGGGAGAGAAAGACTACATTTGTAAAAACAAACAAACAAACAAACAAACAAACAAAAACATAAAAATGTGTGCTTCATTAAATATTATTCCACGATTAATTTAACAATTTCTCATCCGAACTACAACTTCGCATCGTACAGTATTTGATGTATTTTACTACGGATTTTTTTTTCAAATAATTTATACAAATATTTTTACTATAAAAACATTTACCCCAAAGATTATAAAATCGAATAAAATTTTACAGGCTTAAAACTAGATTCAATAAAATACTTAAACAAGATACACTCTTTCAAAGAAATACGCCACATTGTGTTATTATCAAAAAACAACTTGAAAAGGGACTCGATAAAAACAAAATACAAAAACACAATCTCCTCCACTCACTGTCTATCAACCCCCATTTTCACCCTACTCCCTACACTTTTATAATCCATTTTTATTCTTAACAATAAACCAATTGTACTTGAGTAAAATTTGTTAGAACACCACACACTGAACTGTGTGGAAGAAATAAATAAAAAATATTTGATGCAAATACGTTCATTTGGTCAGGGAATACCAGGAACTAAAGAAATGAAGAAAGCTACCGCTGGGAATGATGCTTAACCCAAAAACAAAAGTGCAGATAAAATATATTTTTTAACCTCAAAGGCGCTACGCTTATTAGAAACAAGGATTATAATAGAGAGCATTAAATAAAATAACTCTAACGTTGTTTAGGGAAGAGCAAAATACATTCTAGCTACAGAAAATTTAATATTTATTTTCGCGTTTACTTTCGAAAAATAGAAAACGAAGATTTTTCATTGCAAGTTTTATTCTTCTAAACGTAGTAAACTGTCAGTTAGAGCTAATCGTTTTTATTGGTTTCAATTTGTCATGACGCGTATTGTTCAAATTTTTCCTCTTCTTTTTTTCTGGTTGCAGTCGTATTATTCTTGTAAGAGTCAAAAATGCATTTCCATTTTCCAATTTCATTAAATTTGTTTTATTGGGAGTAAATTAAAAGTCCCGCTTTCTGTTAAGACTACATAAAAATATGGGGAACCATTTTAGAATTGCTTGCCCTTCTCAGAATAGTAAAGATAAAATATGAGCTCACGCTTAAAAAAAAAAAAAAAAAAAAAAAAAAAGAATTAGTTGTTGAAAATGTATATTTCTTTCTTCATTTCAATATTTATATTTGGTATCAGATTCATTAGTTTTTCATAGCGAACTTTTTATTCGTTCAGAATAATATTTTTAGAAAGAATCACATGTCTATCTTAATTTAAATCGATTAGAGTTTTGTATTTGAACCACTGAATAAGGATGTTAGAGGTTGGTGGCATTATTTTAATGAAATTCTTTCGGAATGATTTATAAAATAAGATATAGCGACTAATTTCTTTATCATTATTTCTTTAGATGTAAAAGGTAGAATGATTTCGATTGATATATTTTTTCTTTTCTTTAAAACTTTAAACAATTATTTTCCGTTTAAAAATAGAGTGTTTAATGGAAATCAGAACCAATAGAACCACGTTTCAATATTTTTTTTTTCAGGATGTCTATACTGTATTTGATCTCTAAAATTGAAATTGAATATTTCTAAAGTTTCTTGATCTTTTTAGCTTTTTAACCCTACCAATAAAAGATGAGTCAAGGTTTATAAGCATACTTTTCATTAAAAAAAAATCCACTTTGAAAATTTTTAACTGTAGTTGTAAAAGAATCGAAAGATTATCTTCATAATAAGAAATTCTGTTTTTAGAAAAATTGCTTTATTGAAACAGCAAAATGAGCTGCTCTTTTGTCGCCGCGTTATTCTAAAATAAGTTTAATTAGGTTTGAATGCAGAAATTCCTGAAAACTTTATTTCAACCTCTTGAGCAATGACAAAAATGTGGTTAATAATATTTATGCAGTTTCTCCTGGATTTAAAAAAGAGTAGGGTGTTACAAGTGGGAATAGGATACTTTTTAGATTCTTGGGGGAACGTTTATTTTTTATTTTTAAAGCTACTCTTTTTATTTTTTAAGATCTTTTTTAAATATTTAAACATTTCGAGACATGAGAATGAATTCTTTTTTTCCATGCAAGCTATTTTTCTAATACAGAAGGCAGTAAGGCATTTTTTTTTTTTTATTATTATAAAGGGCAAGAAGGGAGCTATTTCTTTAGTCAAAAAGCAGGCAAAGTGCAGCACCCTCCTGAAGCTGTCATGGAGAAGCTCTCTCTATAAAAGCAATAGTAATCGACCAGTTCTGTATTCAAAGCCAGTTTTTTCAGTTTTCTGCTGCAAAAAAATTTATCTAATCTGCTAAAAACATATTTCTTATCCAGACTTATACATAGCATCTTCTTCTTGTCATATATGCTAAAATTGGAAAATTGGTGCAAGAATAAAAAAAGTCATTAAAGGAAGTGAAATTTTAGCTTTTTTTTTTTGCAAACGCAATAGATCTTTCAGAAAATAGTGTCAAAGTAAGCGTTTTTGCAAGCCACACACCAATATGTGGGTGTAAAAAATTTACTCGCGATTTGCTTCACGTTGAGATACAAATTGCTGACTTCAGCAAACGACGAGAATAGGTGCTATTTCATTTTAAGCGAAGTGGTGATCATTAAATTGGAATTAACATTTAAAAGCATAACTAAGCTATCAATAATTCTTTAACTAAATGTTAATTATTTTTCACGAGAAGGAATTATAAAGTTTTGTAAAATTCACTTAAAATTAAAGCCAAAGAGTTGCTTTCTTAAAACATTATAATTTAAGGAGACAGTTTACCTTTTCAACAATTTTTCTTATTTTAAAATATGGCTCAAATGGTGAAGTCATTGCATTTCAATGTTCAAATAAAAGTACAGTCGTGGGGAAAAAAAAAGTAAACACCCCCTACTAACTCCTCAACAAATTATCGTAGAAGAAAGTTACTGGTATCGAACGATTGGAAATAAAGTCTACTTTTAAATGATGTATATAAAATTTGCTTAGGGGGCCATCTACATATTAAAACGAATCCAAACTTCATTTTTTTCAATGACAATACCCAATTTTAACGAGATATTTCAAATCTTCGGTTCCAACTATGCCTAGACACCGAATTTCAAGTCATTTGAATGATAAGTTTTTGAAGTATAAACATTCAAAATTTAGTGCCTCTAAAGGTAAATTACATTTTCATATTTTTATTTATATCTCCAGAAATTATGCTCCTAATGTGCTATTTTTTTTTTTTTTTTTTTTTTTTTTTTTTTGTAGCAATAATACTAATATACCCAAACATAAATACGCTGAATTTGCAATTTTTATAATATGAATTATGAAATTAATATTCGAAAAAATTATGAATTGCAACCTACAATTTTTTTGATGGATTTAGATTTATTGTCCTGATTTATGGAAATCCGAAATTTCACATTTTTCTTCCAAGTAGTTGTCAAATTATGCTTAAAAAACGGCAAAATGATGGTTTAAAGGGCCGTCTATAATAGAATGACTAGATATTTTGAAATTTCTTCTGCTGTCCTGTAGTCTAGCAGGCTTCATTGACTTCTTAAGGTGCCTTGATCAAGATGGGGGGGGGGGGGGGGCTCTCTCGGTTAACAATCCAGTTCCGAACTTCAATTTGGATACAGCCCTTAAAATGCGCTCCTTTTAAAATAATTAATATCTCAGAAACTTATGGTACGAATTGCATAAAAATTTGTTTTTAGGCTAATTGAAGGGTGTAGAGTTCATTTATGCTGTCAGAATTGTGTACTGCTATTGAAAAAAACAAAGTTATGGTTAATTTTAAAATGTAGATGGCCCCCTAAACAAATTTTATGTATACCATTTAAAAGTAGACTTCATTTCCAATCGTTTGGTATCAGTAACTTTCTTCTACGATAATTTGTTGAGGAGTTAGTAGGGGTTGTTTACTTTTTTTTTCCACGACTGTACATTTTGAAAAAAAAAATTAACTGCATATTTAATTAAAATTTTTAAAATATTTAAAAAAATTGAATTTTTAAAAATCCCTTGTACTTTTTGAACTATTCATTTTTTTCCCTTTTTTTTTAGATTTTCAAATATGTATTATACAAGACTGTTACGTGTGAGAATCAGCGAAACAAGAAACTTTTATAATATCCCAGACTCTTTAAAAGCTATCTTTAATAATTCACTTTTAGAATTTACATTCCAGAATTTATTAATGTATATCAGGCATGTGAAACTCGTTTACACCTGAGGGCCAAGTATACAATTGTGTACAAAGCCACGAGCCACATTACAAAAAAACTGATGAATTTATAACCCTCTCAGATACGAATAAATTGATTTCGAAACAGGAAACTAATGCAATAATCTTCAAGGACACAAACATTTTGATATTTAAATAAATAGATCAAGTAGCAATCAATCATTCTGTAATCATCAAACTTTCTATATTTGCTAAATTATGCTATTTAAAATGAACGATCACATTCATCAATAGAATATGTTTACGTCAACCCACGCATGAACCAAGAGTTCCACGTAATCAACAAAAAAGAACCCTAAAGGACTAAAAAACTTTTTTATTATTAATTCAGTTGCTCTGTTGTTTTTAAACTAAAAGATGTAATGCATAAAATAGTTGCTGCAAAAAGCAGCGTAATGTAAAAGTATAACTTAAATCTGTAAGATAACGTTCTAATATAATTTTCTATAAGCAAAGAATCAGTCTCAAGAGTGGATTCAATTTACAAGATAAAATATTAAACCTCCACTTTTTTATTTCAGCACTATAGAGTAGTGAAAGCGAGAATTCCGGACGAAAGGATACCTGTACTGAATTTAAATGCGGACCATCCTTCATACGAGGAATTGCTGAACAACAACATAAAGGTAAGAAATTTACCAGTATTATTATTTTGTTTGATAAATCATAAATTGGCCATAATCACATTTATTTATTCATCTAAGTATTAGCGCGCGTTACTTACGGGGTATATAAGAGGTGGCTTCTTTTGCCAACAAAAACAATAACAAATATATTACATTTCACAGAATCAAATTTGTCCGTATAAAATACAACTTTGTTTAAAAAAATAAATAAAACATGAAAAATTCCTAAACTGCCTATCTGAAAATTTGAGGTTACTCACCGTAAAATTTTGAAAGAAATATTGATTAAGTAAAATACATTACTTTTACTTGTACTGCAGCTAAACCTATATTCTAATATAATTTCAATATGTAAATCAAATCTTAATCTTTTTTCTCTTAACTTTTAAAGCATCTATGCTAGTTATATCTTTAGTTTTTTCTTTTTTAAGTAGTTGCAACCAACTACACATTTCTTTCCTTCCCAATGGCTCTATTATACGTAAGACATCACATTTCTTCAGACTGGGTGTAAAGTTGACATCAACTAGGCAACCCCTCAACCGCTGCTTCACTGTTCAGCACTGTTCAGCACGAATATTTATTATTCTGTAACATTATATATAGCAAGGATATGGTACTAAAGCGAGCGGCCAAACAAAGTTAAAAATACATTCACATAAAAATAAAAGAATCTTTAAACACATAACAGGTATTTAAAAATTTATATCGCGATCAGAATGTTAGAAAAATGTATTATTAAGTGCGTTATCCTGATCTTTGCATTTTTTTCTGTTGGAATCGCTCGCGAAGATTACTATTCTGAAATAGAGGTAGATATTTTGAATAGAAAAATTCTCAAACTTGGCATCACTGCAGCTACGGTCAGTGCAGGTGTATTCGTGAAAAATAGATTTTCTACATGAAATATGAATTAAATCAAAACAGTGGAAATAACATCAAAGGCTTGGCGGACCACTCATAAGTTGTCGGTGGGCCAAGTATGGCCCGCGGGCCACGTGTTTGACATGCCTGATGTATATGTACCTGCCCAGCCTAATTCTTGTGGTTAAATGTCATCTGCACTTGCCACGCAGATGTCCGAACTTTGATCTGTTCGTCTGTACCGCGTTTTATTTCTTTTCACTTTTCCAGTGTATCTTTGCAAAGGGGATGAGGTGCTTTTCTCTCCCTTTACTTTATTTGATTTTATTTAACCAAGACAAGAATTAAAATATCTAAATGGAAAGCGGATAGATTTCATGTGTGAAATCTCACACTAAATACATTTGAAATGAAAAAATAATTAATACAATTCTCCAATTTTCTTTCCTTATACACTATAGGCTATAAATGTGAAATTATGCAAACCGCTTCCGATGGTGATGATGAACTGAGGATCTGGGCGGACCCTGGGATAATCTGAGGTAAGAGAAATTTCTTATCTCTTTAACTCTAATTTGCTGAAAAATGTTTTTTGATTATATCCTCCTCAGACCTGGCATCCATTTAAATGGATGTTTTGCTTTCTCCTTCTATTGCGTTAAATTTCATTGTAGCAATCTAAAACCAGTTTGGTAATGTGTGAATCAAAAATCAACATTCAATTTTTGGATTTTGGCAACGGTAACTACTTTGTTTACAAAATGGCGTAATAAATGAGTCAAGTTGGAATTTTACGTTTTGCTAGTAAGTTTCGTTTTTATGTTACTTTAATTTCTTTAAACTATTTTTTTTTTTTTTTTTTTTTTTTTTGCAATTTTAATAGTAGATGTTAATATTTGCCTTATGTTCTTTATAATAAATTCTATTCTTTCCCATACTTTTAGCATTTTTGTAATTATTTTGAAGCGAGTTATGGCCTGAACATCCATTTAGATGGATGTGCTGTAAAACAAAATTAAAAAATCGAGATTTATTAATTTCTTCAAAAACATAATTTTTGATGCCTATTTGTTGAAAAAAACTCATATTAAAAAATTTTTATGTATTATATTTTGCTTGGGTCTCAGGAGGATATAAGTAATAAAAGAGATCACCAACATCACCTAATATTACCCTTAGTATAACTTTTTTACTGATCCTACATATAAGTGTAAAACGATGAAATCTAACATATCTTCATATGCTCTTTTTTTTTAACCATTTGGAAAAACGGTTATTGTCCTCGTCAGGGTAGGAAATCAAAAGCATATCTGAAGGTTTTTATTGGTTTAATCCGCATTTTATTCGCTTTCTGATTGGTCTATACAGTAATCTGTATGTCCCTTTACTTTCAACAGAGATGGATACTTGTGTTGCCACTATGACAAAAAAGTAATAAAAACTACAAAAAAAAAAAAAAAAATTAATAACTCAGAAACAAATTGAGATACAGATTTCAAACAAATTGCATTTAAAAGTACATTTTTTTTTCTCTATACGACAGTGTAAAAAGTAATATTGTGTGATGTTTATTAATTTAAGAATGAAATTTCATTTAAAATGGGTCGTCAGATTTCCAAGAAATCTGACGATGGAAAAGCCTTTTCCCGAACAGCCAATGAAATGCTTGGCTAATACGTAAGTTTCATAGGAAATCTGACGAGTCGCAGGCGATTTTTATCGCTTCCAATTTTTACGTGTAATGACACTATTAATGTTTATTTCATGGCGTACGTAATGTATGACCAGCTTCGCAGAAGTTTAAAAATTTACAGTACCGAAAATTGTAAAACTGAAATTTCTTTTCAAATTTGTTCATGGTGGGTCCAGGAATGTTAATGTTTAATCCATGGCGTACGTAATGTACGATCAACTCCTTGCGATTTTTAAGGCTTAAAATTTAGTCTTTGAAAAATCATTTTCTAAATGGTCGTTGTAATTTGTTAAATTGCTTTTTTTTTTTTCATTTTTAAGTTTTTTTTTTTTTTTTTTTTTTTTTTTTTTTTTTTTTTAAATAACAAAAAAACATGATGGCTAATTTCATGCTGATATTTATCACATATATAATAAAGAACGTGTACAAAAAAGTTTAAATCTCTATCTCAAATTCAAAAGCCTTACCATTTTTAAAATATGAAAGTGAAGAAAATATGAACATGGAGAAAAAGCCATTTGAATTTTTAATTTGTGTGGGTAATTGAGCTGGGTGTATTAACAAAATTTACAATATCTCGCGATATAATTGCCGTATGGATAAAAATGAGGTGTCACAATATTCACAGTTAAACAGGCTTTTATTTAATATTTAAAAATAAAAATCGATTTTTTGATCAATTTTGAAGTAAATTGCTCTTTTAATATTACAAAAGAATATTATTGTAATAACATGAGAATTAATTTTATTAGACAGTTAAATTTACACAACAAATAAAAATAAATTTAAAAGAAAAGAAACCTTAAGTGAAAACGTTTTTGTTCTTAATTAGATTTAAAAAAAAAAAAAAAAAAAAAAAAAAAAAAAAAGAGTGTTGTCTAATCGCTGATTTTATCTTTCTTCAATCTGTTTCCTACATATATATATTTTTTTTATTAATTTGTTGAAGACATTGGAAAAAATCGGTGTATCTTTTTTATCCATTTTTTTTTTTTTTTAAATAATTATTCTTTTTTTTAAATTTTCACTATTAAAAAATCATATTAGCAATGTTCGTGTTAAAACAAATTATTTGTCTTCTGCTAATTGTGTTGTTTAATTCGACACAATTAATCCAATTAACAAAATTTTGTATAATTACTTCAAGCGTTATAATTTTTTAAAACAAACATTTAATTTATTTTTATTTTTTTTTGTCTCATCAAATGATCAAAACATGGTAAAAAGTTGAAAGGCTTTGTCCCAATAGTGCTGTGACACGGTAAAAAGGGTGTAAAACTTTTTTAAACTGATTTATTTTTGGAGTACTCTAGATTTTTTATATAAAATAATTCTCCTTCTTTTGAGAGGAAAAAAAAAATCTTTTAGGATTAATAAATTCTGTATTATAATCCTAACTCATTCTGTATTGTTTCTTTGTTACAGGGTGATTCAAAAACAGTGGAACAAACTTTAAAGGTTGATGCATCCCACTAAAACAAATATTTTTTATATAGTAAAGCTGGGTCGCAAGTATTGTTGCTAGGATCACTGTCAGAAAAAGTGGGACAGAAAGATAATAAAAGCGGAACAGAGAGACAATAAAAGCGAAACAAAGAGACAATAAAAGCGGAACAAAGAGACAATAAAAGCGGAACAAAGAGAATAAAAGTTGAACAGAGAGACAATAAAAGTTCAGCATAGACAATAAAAGTTGAACAGAGAGACAATAAAAGTTCAACAGAGAGACAATAAAAGTTCAACAGAGAGACAATAAAAGCGGGACAGACAGACAATAAAAGTTGAACAGACAGACAATAAAAGTTGAACAGACAGACAATAAAAGTTGAACAGACAGACAATAAAAGCGGAACAGAGAGACAATAAAAGTTGAACAGAGAGACAATAAGAGTTCAACAGACAGACAATAAAAGCGGAGCAGAGAGACATAAAAGCGGGATAGACAGACAATAAAAGTTGAACAGAGAGACAATAAAAGTGGGACAGTGGCTTCTAATAAAATACAGAAAATCCTATGGAATCTGTACCTGTCTGTAACGGAAAACATTTATGTTCCTTCAGGAAGTAAAGTTATACAAATAAATAAATGTGCTAAGATGGAAACATGTCTAAAATGGAATCTTTCTCTGGTTACTTGAAATTTCGTCTTAGAATGTTTCACTATATTAAATAAACACAATAATGTAGTAAAATGTGTGAAAGCGAAATCGGCGAAATCTTTACGAACTGAAAAATAATGCCGTTTAGAAGAGGTTTCCGATCGATCAATTATGATTGCATGGTATTGATTACGCAGGAACAATGAAATTTTCATCTTTCAGGCCGTTATGAACAGGTACTATTTTCACGAATGTTGATGATCAAAATACATACGTTTTACACCTATAAAAACAAAATAGCTGGGAAACGGAAATATTTTCGGTTTTAGCAGATATATTTGCTATACATACGGTATATATATATAGCATACGGCAGGTATATACACTATTCCTTTCGTCGGAATCATAAAAATTTTCCTTTATAAGCAGGTCTTGTTTTCACAGGTTTTACTGTATTAAGTTTCACTTAATATAGACTAACAAATAACATGGTACTAAAAAGAATTTATAACAGTTCATGCATCATCAAAAATTGTGACATTTGGCGTCCCACGGGAACAGATCTTGGAGCACCTAAACATCAGGACAGTTGGCAACACTAGTCGCAAGTCACTCTTTTTAGAAAAAAAATATGCCGACTGTCTCCTTCCAAGTCGAACCTAGATTTGCCTTCATAACTTGAACTGTAATGAGGATATTTTGTGATATTTTCAACAGATTTACTTAACTTCGAGTGAAATGTGATGGATGTGGATGGGGTTCACTGTAATTGTGAGCTTACGAAGTCTCTATAGGTGACTGTTGTTTATCACAGATCGGGGCTTTCCCCATCAATTCTTTTGACGATTTCAAATTACACAGATAGAAAAGTATATTGGTAAAATATTTTCATTGTTGAGTTTCATTCAAACAGTCCCCTAGACACTTCGTAATTTGAAATGAAGCCCACAGTACATATGGATCACTGAGACAATTACAATGCACTTGAGGTATTCATTGTGATTTCCATTGCATTTTATTCGAAGTTAAGTAAATCTGTTAGAGTTGGAAATATCGACAAAACATCTTCATTACCGTTCAAGTTATGAGCGTAAATCTAGGTTGGAGTCGAAGTTAGACACCTGGTAATTATTGCTAAAAATCGTGGTTTGCAACCCAGCTTTACTATAATAAAAAATATTTGTTTTATGTGAAGTGAATCACCCCTTAAAATTCGTCTCACTATTTTTTTTTTTTTTTTTTTTTTTTTTTTTTTTTGTTATTCTCACCGAAAATTAGAGTTCTAACTTTTTACAGCTGCTCTTTCATCTTCACCTAACACTTCATTTATAATGACTGTTTCATAAGAATGGAAGCCATCCGTCCATCAGAAGAAAATAACTTCGTTAAGCAGGACTCTGATTAATCGGTACTCTACTGTATTGATACTTTAATAAAGTTTTATAGTCATACTTTTCATAACAAAGGTAAAAAGTACTAAAATGTGTATTATTGAGTTTAAAAAAAAAAGATAAACGCGCAATTAGAAGCAACAAGAACGCGTGGAAATTTCAGAGAAATACGATTGTGATGTGATAAAGCTGAATAAGAGATAAAAGATGAAATCTTTTTTTTTTTAATATTCTTTCAAGCGTCTAACATTTTATCTTTCTAAACATTTCACACGTTGTTTATCTTTAAACAAGCTATCATTTCTCGATTACATTAGGCATTGTAAAGTAAGTAAGGAGAATGTAATCGCCATTTGATTAACCTTTTATAGTGATTAAATTCATGAAGCGATTTCGTGGGTTAATGCAGGATTTTTTTTCTTGGGGCCCATATGTGAAAAGTAAAATTTATTATATTTTTATGTAGCTAATTAACACCTTGTAATAATATACTAATTTCAAATGCTAAATGGTGTAAATTAAAAATTTAAAACCATTAAAAATTCGTTTATTTCGACTGTTGACATGTTTCGACTCTCCCCGAGTCTTTTTCAAAACAAATAAATATAACTGTTCTAAATTTGTACTGTCTCTGACACGCCATCATTCAGTTTTCAACGTATTCTTTCATATTATGCACGTTATTATTATTTTTTTTTATTTACTTGGAGGTTTATGTTATTTTTATTTTCATAACCATTGAGTAGATTGAGTCATATGGTTCGTTAAGCCAATGGTTATGAAAATAAAAATAAAATAAACCTCCAAGTAAAACAATAAAAAAAAGTGCATAATATGAAAGAATACGTGGAAAACTGAATGATGGCGTGTCATAGACAGTACAAATTTAGAATAGTTTTATTAATGTAACGGAGATAATCTAAATTTGTCAACAGTCGAAATAAACATATTTTTACTGGTTTTAAATTTTTAATGTACACGTTTTAGCATTTGAAATTAGTATATTATTACATTTTTGTAGAAAATAACATTTTCTTAACAAAAGATAAAATTCAGTTACTCAAGTTCTAACCACAAGCATTTATGAATAACTTCTGTTAGACCTTCTGCTAAAGTTTCTCGTTTCTGGTGAACTTTGCAAAATACACATTTTAAAACCAATAAAATAAAAATAGTTAATAAAGAGTATGGTTTTATGAATGGAATTTTGTAAAGGTGCCTATTTTATATAAAAAGGAATTTTGTGAAAGGCGCCCTAAATAGGCCTCAAATTTTTCTTGGATTAACCCCCGTGTTTTGTTTTTCTTTTACACTTACTTAGTGTATTTTACATTTTTATTAGATACAACAGTTTCTAAGGTTGTTACTGGAATTTTAGATGAACAAACGGCATTCTCGCCTGAATACAATTTTATTCAGTTTTGTAACATTTACATTTATGCATAATATTTTAATAATCTATATATAGATTACGCTAACGGATGTGGCGCAGAAATCGCGATTATTTGTTAATTGTTTAATAGCAACGCCCAAATGAAACGCATCTCATTGGTTATTGAACAGCATTTAATGCATCTCCATACCTATAAGGGGGGTTACCATAAGGGGACCCTGATTTGCCGCCAACTTGGCGATATATTGCCGAATTTGGCGACCAAAATTAGTCGTCAAAAATGATGCTTGGCGATATCTCTAATATTTCGCCTAATACAGAAAATCAACAAATTGAGATATTTTAATGCAACAAAAACTAATATTAGCTTAAGGGATTATATTAATTATATTTAAGGTAGTTCAAGTAAATTAAATTATGAATAAAAGTAGCATGTTACAATGCTTAGCATGCTTTCCCAAACATAAATTTTAAGGGACCAAACGGATCTCCAAGGGCGGCTAGTGAAATAAATTTTTTTAATGAAATTCGGTGATTAAAACAAATATAAGAAGCAGTTAATTTCTTTTAATCACTTTACAGCCTCCTATTTATATCACTAAAGATGCTATTTTACTTAAGGCTATTCTCAAATCCAAAAGGGCAATTTTATGACATAAATTTTCATTTATTTTTGTTCAGAAATGCATGAAACTAGCAAGTATTGTATTCAGAAACGTTTAATCAAACTGTTTTTTCTGTTTTTTTTTTTTTTTTTTTTTTTTTTTTTTTTTTTTTTTGCAAACGCAATAGATCTTTTAGAAATTAGTATCAAAGTGAGCGTTTTAAACCGAATGTTCGCGCGAAAGAAGAATAACCACACAAGGAAGTGTGAAAAACGTCTTTGGCATGTGATCAAAATCGCTTATAACTCAATAGGTAATTTATTGGTCAAAAAATGGAAAACACAGATTCCAAATCGCTTCCATAGTCAAGCCTTCCAATTTTATATCTTTCCGTTGAAAAATGAATTTGTAAATGTGTCAAAACGTTTTGTGCTTGTTGAGCAGAGCAGTTGAGAACAGCCTTAATGAAATATCAGAGTTTCTCCCAGGCTGTTTCAGGAGGTTGCTGCACCCCACCTGCCCATTGGTTTACAAAATAGCAAACATCTCAACCCACTTCCAAAAAATTAGTTCCCTTCTTGCCTCTCAGTAAAAAAAAAAGTGCCGTTTCTCCGTTTTGCATCACAAAATTTGCATGCAAACTGATCCAATGCTGTCTTGAATTGAAATGCTTTAGAAATCGAAAGAATGAATTCAAAAATCAAAAAAGTGCTTTTAAGAATTAAAAAAAATTTCTTTTAACAATCAGTAGAGTGTCCTCGAGAATCAGAAAAATATCCTTAAGAATCCAAAACACGACCTTTAAAATAAAAGTACCCTTTCTCACCGGCAGCACCCTGCTCTTTTTTAAACCTAGGGGAAACTCTGAAATATCTTAGCTATAATTTTATCATTCTTTCTGAACTTGAAAAGAGATATTGTATAATAATATTTTCTATAGTTTAGGAGATAGGATAGTTTTGTTAAAAACTTGCATATCTGTACAAATACGATATTAAGCCTAGAGTAAAGTCAATTTTATAAAAAATAAAAATACGCTATCGCATTCCAAATGCTCTGCACACCACTCATTTCTTACACTTTATTTCACCATCTTTAATCGCAGATAATCCTGCCATTAGATAAAGTGAATAAAATTCCTTTAAAATACTGGTATACAGGGCATTTTGCGTCTCTATTTACGCGGGACACCTGGACTGCTCACGACGGAGACTAGAGAGTGGTTAAGAAATTAAATTTAATGCACCAACGATTCAACTAATAATGGTTAATGAACTAAAATAAAAAAGATTAAAAATTCAGGTATGTATTAAATTAATCTCAAGGTATTGGGGTGACTTAATAATTGTTACAAAGTTATTCTCTCCCTCCTCTCAAGTATAATAATAATAATAATATAAAAACTAGTCGTTGGGGGCCACCGTAATACTTACCCATCATGGATATATATAATATAAAATATGAAAATAAGACATGTGATACGTGCTAAGCATTGTATCATGTTACTTTATTCTTAATTTAATTTACTTGGACTCCCTTAAATATAATTAATATATTCACTCAAACTAATATTAGTTTTTGTTGCATTAAAATATCTCAATCTGTTGATTTCCTGTAAGCAAGTAAACACTATTGGTTTACAATGGAAGTCTATGGGAATTTGGCCAAATATTAGAGATACCGCCAATTTGGCGACCAATTTTGCTCGTCAAATTTGGCGATATATCGCCAAGTTGGCGACAAACTTGGCGGCATTTGGCGACAGAACAGGATCCCCCCCCACATGGTAACCCCTCTTATAGGTATGCAGATGCATTAAATGCTTGACATTTACGATAAGCCATTATTGGCATTTAATCTTATAGTTTGGCGATAGTTTTTTGGGTCGGCGGGATAATCGAGTAGTACCGAATTGTGTAAAAGAGACATCCTTATAACTCTAAAAATTAAAATCATATTAACTAACAGCTTACTGCGTCGGATTAAGCCTCTCATTTCCAATTAAAATATATCTTTGAATTGAAATTTGAACGAAATACGGGGTCATGAAAAATCGAAGAGTGTGAAAAATAGGATTACAAATATCTCGGCAACTCCTTATTCGATCGACTTCATTCTTTATGCAAAATTTATGTTTTTTTATTGTCTTTTATATTCACTCCTTCAAATAAACAATTTCGAAAATTTTTGTATGCCTTTTATCAGAACGAATATTTCGATATTCCGAAAAAAATAGTTCCGGATAATCGAGGTTACTGATATTCAATAGGCTTCTTCCCATCATTACTTCCTAAGTACACACATTTCAAGTCTCTATCTGTTTAATATGTTTATTCGGAAGGGAAATTAACCCAATTTGGCCAATGATAGATAAGTAATTCTATTTTTTATCTGTTTTAATTTGAAAGTTCATTTTTTCAGATCTTGTTACTAAATAAAAATTAGAAATTTTCATTTCATTGGCATAAAAATTTAGCAAAGTACCGTTGAGTATTATTTTCAAAGAAATTAATATTGATACTTTAGTAATGTTTAATGGTCATACTTTTCATAACAAAACACAAAAAATATAAGTATAATAAATATTTCAGGAAAAAGAAAAAAAAAAAAGCAACATGAAACGTGTGGAGATTTCGGATGAATACGTTTGTGATGTGATAAAACTAAATTAGAAAGAAAGGATGATTTTTAATTGTCTTTCAAGTGCTTAACGTTTTATCTTGATAAATATTTCATACGTTTATTATCTTCAAACAAGCTATCATTTCTCAATTACAATAGGCATTGTAAAGTATGTGAGGAGAATTCAATCACCATTCCTTCTTTCATAACAATTAAAATAATTTGCTTTTCTTTTAGGCTTACTTATTATATTTTGTATTCCCAATAGACACAAGTGTTCTGAGGTTTTTACTGGGATTCTCGAGGAATTAACGGCGTTCTTGCCTCAATAAAAATTCCGTTTCGTAATATTTACATTTATGCATAATATTTCAATAATCAAAATCGATTCCGTTATTGAAATTCAGTATTAAAACAAATATACGAAGAATTCCCCTTCTTTTAAAGCTGTTCTCAAAAAATTCCCCTGCTCCACGACTCAGGGATACATTAAACAAATCTAGGGTACTGTGGCCACAAAGTGCCCTCCCCACACACACACACCCTACCAAGTATAAAACGACTTATATGTAAATATAGTATTGTAATATTAGAGCTACCACTAGCACCTATTTTTAAGTTATATCTCGCACTATTCTCTCAAAACAAAAATCTCTCATAAAATTTGACAATACCTCCAAGAGAAATATTCTACAAAAATTATTCTTAAAAAATAATGGCGCGAGTAGAATATAAAAATAGTCGCCAGTGTCAGCCTTGTAGTATTTAAATATGTCTATTTGCATTAATCTGTCATGAAACAATTATGCATATATCGGCAATTCAGTATCAAGTGATATTTTTATTTTAAGATTATGTTGTATTTTGTCCTTGTAGAATACGCAGATAAAATAGTTGGTTTTTCCAGATATGCATCCTATTTGAACTTCCATTACTATTTTAATGAGAAAGCAAAGAATCGCGAACATATTGAATCAGTAAAGTTGGTCGCTATTCCACCGCCTTACCTCATTGACATCGTCAGTGATAAAATCGACAGGATCCCAATAGATCAAAAAGCTGGTACATATGAAATCCCTATTACTTTATCTAACAATATTGAAAGAGCGTAAGTTTTCAGTAAGACCAATGTCAGACGGGCGTCTTTTTTGCTTAAATATTATCCATTCACATTGCTATAGAATTGTGAATGGATAATACTTAAGCAAAAAAGCAGCAAATAAGACGCCCGTCTGACATTGGTGTAAGGATTATGGAGCATCGCAAGGACATTAAACAGTATATACAGAATACAACTCTTTCTTGGTCCTACTTGGCTAATGAAGTCTGCTATATTAACTTTGATGAGGCAAAAATTATAGTTCCGTGCAATAACCCTTTTGAAAGTAAAATTAGAGAATCAGTTGAAATCACTGCACGTTTGAGGATAAACCTTGTAACGATAATTTATCCTATCCCAAAAATCTGGCATAATATCATAAAGTCATAGTTCTATATCTAATTACAATATTTAAACTTAAACTTGTATTATGTTGCCAAAAACGTGAATGAAAACTCAGTTGCACGTGGTTCTCTCCCTTATATGTAGATGGCGGCACTCGTGGTTTCTTAAATCGACCTTTTGATTAATTTGATCTCAGTTCATTAATAATTATTTATTTTCACTGAATGGCAACACTACATTTTTGTATTCAAATCATTGTCAAGTTTCGACTAACTATCTCTTGCACAAGAAGTCTCTGAACTTTGAGCCTTTTTACCTTCATATTTTCCTGAAGACGGCTTTCATACGAATCGAAACAGAAAAATTTTATAATCAGAACTTGTATATGAAGATAACTGAGCAGTATTGAGAAATATTTTCCTCATTGAAACTTCCGGAGAGCAAATATAAACCACTATATAAAAATTAAAAATTTATAAGTAAATAAACAGTAGAAATTTCGTTTGTAAGAAATATAGTTGGCTCTCTGTTTAACGACTTTCAAGAAACCTCGAAAAATCGTCCTTAAGCAGAATTTGTGGAAAAATAATATTTAGAAAACATTTCCCTTCACAGTTTATAGGCTTAGGATTGTCAATACATTTCTCAATATATTGGCGTGTTTAAAATGTATTATTTATTTAAATTTCTTTTATGTTTTCTGCGTTAATTATACTGCATGCAAGAACAACATTACAGCATACAATGTTTCTTACAATAAAAATATTTATAATACATTTAATTAAACAATGTTACTTACAGTAAAATAAACAATTTAATTGAACAAATTAAGTTTTTAAAAAATCAAAAAGTGTAGATTGTTTCTATGGTGGTTTAGTTTTTAGTACCCTTGCTTCAAACTTCTCAAAAAGGTTGAATGGGTCATCTTCCATATTTGATGAAACAATGTACTGGCGATGAACATCCAGGGCAGAATTCCCATCTGAGTAAGAAGGAGGTGGTGCGTCACTGTCTGTATCATCAGACTCCTCACCATCTTCTGCATCTGAAGTTGCATTTTCATTTGCGATGTCTTCATAAACTTGATCTAAATTTCCGAAGTCGGTTGTTAAAACGTCTTCGTCATATGGGTAAAGTCCATCACACCCTTCTCCTATTCTGCACTCATCTGAATTGCAAGAAAACTTGTTTTTTTTTATCAGAGGAAGTTCCCTCGTTTAACATGTTTAAAGGGATCGGGGGAAAAACTACGTGAAAATTGCCGTTAAATAGAAACAATTTCGTCTTTAAATAAAGATTTTCTTTATTTAAAGAAGCTGGGGTCGCAAAATATCATCCTTAAATAGAGATCGTCGTTAAGTAGAGCGACGTTAAACAGAGAGGCGACTGTACGTACTTTCAGGCACACGATTGCTTAGTTGAAGTTGTGCTTAAATAAACAAAAGGAATTTTATTTATTGCAATCCTTTTCGGAAGAATTGAAACAATAAAAATAATAATAGTATAGGTAAACAAACTGTACTCATTTAATGGAACCTCATATGGCTGTTGGCTTTTATTTTAGTACTCTGATTACATATTTCTAATGTGGACTTTCTCAACATGGTTCACTGGCAGAACTAACTCAGCATTGTGTATTGTGAAAGGGTGTTTTCAATAAATAAAAAAAAGTCCCGCTTTCATCTTCACGAAATTTTCTGACGCATTCCAGGGATCTGTTTAGGGGCAATTCCAAGCCAATGTTACAATTTTTAGTATTTTATTTTTTACATCAAATAGGTAATACACATATTTTCTGATAGTATTAAACCTATATATTTTATATTTGCAATATATTTTATAAAAGGTTGAACAGTCAAAATCAATAAAATCCATTATAATCAGCATAACTTCACTTTATGTGCTTTTTTGTTTGTCTGTTACATATTGGATGTTGATCTGTTACAGGTAGGATTACATATTTTTTATTACTATATGAAAATACATTTTTGTTATAATAAATTGTATGTTATTTTTATAGATAAACATTAAAGTGTCCGAAAAGCATAGTAATCCCTGTTTGTCTGTTACAATACCACTTTTTTAATCATAATTATTCACATTAAATAATTTATTCATAATAACTACATCAATTTATCTTACAATATCATTATACTAATTGTAGCCATCTTTTAATTACCTGATTATTATTATTTAAATAAATTAAGTCATTTTTTCCCTTTATGACTGTTAGTCTGTTACAATGAATTGCCCTTAGAAAAAAATGGGTTCTTTAAAAGACCCTTCACAAATTTCTTCATTTCAGAACAGGACCCTTCACAAAAATTTTCATTTCAAAACAGAACCTTTTACAAAACTTTTCATTTCAAAACAGAACCTTTTACAAAATTTTTCATTTTAAAACAGGACCCTTACAAAACTTTTCTATCTCCAAACTGAAACTTTCAGAAATTTAATCATTTAAAAGTAAAATCTGGCTTGTCAGTTTTACATATATAAAGAAAATATATGTATTTTACATACATATATCTTCTTAATGTATAAATAAGAACTTGAATACAATGATCACTCAATTCATAAAATCATGACTTAGATTTTTCGCAAATGTAAACGCTGTTCTCAATTTCACAAACACAGAACCCTGGGAGAAAAGTCTGGACAGACTCCTGCATTCATATGCTTATTTTTACACGTAAAAGCATACCATTGGTAGGCATAAAGTATTCGAATCGAATAGCGTGTTTTTATTTTCGCATAAATGTGTTACATCTTGAGTTATATGGATCGGCGTTTCACGAAACTCCTTTCTGTTGTGTGTAGAAATTCGGTTCAAAGCGCATTTTAAAAGCATTTTTTAAAAGATCCTTTGTTGACATCTAAAAATAAAAAATGCTGTTTAATTGCATCGCTTCTGAATAAGAGCACCTTCCAATTTTATGTGTTTACAGGTAAAAACGACTTCAGTAGTGTCTCAGAAAGTAGCCAGGTTGAAACAAACGAGAAACACAAACTTACAATATACGGAAATTGATTAAACTGCAGATTTTTTTTCACCAAAGTATAAACCATGTCACGATCTAATACCATGTCGTCTAACCGGAAAATTTTAAGTACAGTAGAGCGCCGATTATCCGAACAAGTCGGAACCGACCCTAGTTCGGGTAAATGGGCAGACAATTTAAGGGATGTTCCTGACTATACTAAAACCTCCACACTTTATCTAGGCTTAGGACTGACAGAACCAGTTAGCGTTAGCGTGTTTAAAAACTGTTTTTTTACTTTTTTATCATTTAAATTTTCTTTTTCTCTTTATCATTTTCTGAACTCCAGAGATTATAATTTAAGCAAAAAAGCTTTCGATTGTTGCTTGCTTCAAAGAAGACGTTCTTTCCAATGCTGCCATCTCTCGAATTCTTCTTAAATACGTTAGTTGAATAGGATCAGCGTTCTTCTGCCGTTCAAGCCATTTCATAGATGTTTTATGTGATGAACCTGTGTCATTTTCAGAGCATTCGTTTTCATTTCTTCAATTTCTTTTTCATCTTAAATCTCATCCACAATCTCATCATCATTTAAAAAAATTTTTTGAGAGAAATAGGCTGTTCAGATAATTGGAAGTTTGGTTAATTTGAGTTTCGATAATCGGCGCTCTATTCTCTCTATCGATAATCGACAATATTATTCATAAAAATTTATTGATTAAGCGGTTGATCAACACTTTCTGAGCAGAATACCGATAACTGACATTTGTATAAATACGATTTTCCATATCTCGGAAATGTTTTGCATGAAAAAATCCGTAAAGAAAAAACATTGTTTAATTGAGGCCTAAAAATGGAAAACGCTGAAAGTCCAAAAGAAAATTTTTCAAGGAGCGAGAAAAAAAGAAAAACTCGTACTTCTGGTATTTACAGAGTTTTCCTTTTCACTCCTTTTGGTCTCTAAGTTCAACACTTTAAAATATGGGTACCTATAGCTTTCCTTTGCTTAGTGTTTAAATACCTAATGATATCATTTTTAAACATTTCTTTTACTTATATATTTAATATTTTTCACCTTGCTTAAAAATATCCCATGGATGTAAAAAATAAAAGCATGATGAAGTTGTGCAACGGCCACCAGTCTTCGCACACGTTACCGCTGGCACATTCACCGTTCTCCGCTTCACATCGCGTGGCACATTCAACCAGCAACATTTTTCTACTCTTTTTTGAACTATTTCTACTAGGGTTAACACTTCAAGGGTTTTCCTGTTTGTTAAGCTTGGCATTAAAAACATTTTTTCGAAAAAAAAAAAATCGATTATTTAGTACTTTTAGCGATTTTTATTCCAATTATTTTCTAAGACACAAAATTTTTGTATAGGAAATATACTTATTATATAATGCCGACAAAATTGGATGAAATAACGCATCTACTATGAATGAACTCACAAGCTCCTCTGTGAGTCATTCATAGTTTCTTATTTTACATACTAGTTTCATATGTTCATTTCTAAATCATCTTTAGAACTTTATCAATTTCTTGATATATTTGTGATTTAAAATTTATTATATATATATATATATATATATATATATATATTTATTTATTTATATATATATATATATATATATATATTTATTTATTTATTTATTTATATATATTATATATATATATATATATATATATATATATATATATATATATATATATATATATATATATATATATATATATACATATATATATATATATATATATATATATATATATATACATATATATATATATATATATATATAACCAATAATTAAACATAACCTACCACCATCAAAAACCATAATATTATGAATTAAAGCTGTAAGTATATATATAAAAAAAAAGATAAAATATTTATAAGAATATTATGGAAGAAAAATAAGAAAGTGGACACCGACAAATAATGGAAATGCTTATATATTGAATTACGTTTTCAAGGGCACAGAATTCAATGATATAAGCAAAATGGTTGTTTTCTGTGGGAAATATAAGCTAAAGCTAAAAGTTATTTTCCCCTGTGCCCTAACAACCATTAAAATCAAGTGAATTGATTAAAAATGAAAACAGAATAGAAACAAATAATATGAATTGGAAAAAACAATAAAACCTATTTAAATATTTATAGGATATAAAATGAAATAATAAACACCATACCGATTAATATTTTAGAATAAATCCACGCTCACATGGCACCCATATCGTAAAGATTAAGGTTAATAAAACAGTTAAGAAATCACAGTAATTGATACCATAGGACACAGTTAATACATATTGAAATAAATGTTAAATAACTTTTAATATAATATAAAATAATATAAATAGAAAGTAATTACATAATTAAAATGCACTATTAAATTAATTAAAAACCGTTAAACAATATCGTCAAAATTAAGCTAAAAATTCCCCCTGGTGTAGTAAATTATAACTGAAATGTAGCTGGAAGAAGTAAATCTAGAACTTATCGAAAAAAAAAAACACAAATTGTGGTGCTGCCATCTAGTATTACATTTATGATTTAATTGTCAAAAGACTTGCTTCAGTTATACGCAATTGAATGTAACAATTGTTTTATTAACAGCAAAACCAAAAATATCCTTATATATAGATAATTATAAACTGAATATAAACCACACAATGTATTTAAAAAAAAAAAAAAAAACTATTGTTAATAAAATTTAAAAAGCATGCAAAATATTCTATTAGCAAATTTATTTAATCTACACTAAGAATTTAAATAATTCTAGAACATCGATAAAATATAGCATATAGCTATATGCTATAAAACAGAATAAATTCATTAATAATTAATATAAATAATTATTAAAAATATAAAAATCTTTAATAAAAACTATTATATATAAGATAATTATAAAATGAACAGGAAATAAAAAACATATGGTAGTATAAAGAAGGTGAACTGATACTTAAATTCCAATTACCTAAAAAGCACAAATATAGTGTGTGGATTATTTTATACATCCATAAAAATCCTAAAAGTATGAATGTGGGACATTCAAAAACAATAAACCGATAATAAATTATATAACACTAGGTGAAAATAAATAAATATTAAAATATTAATAAGAATAGAGGAATAATAATAAATATAATTACCCAATTTTAATCCATACAGTATAACTTTATTTATATTAAATATACTTATATGTATATTAATCACTATAAAAATGGCATACTATTAGTAATTAATATGATATTGTCCTTATTAAATTAAAATTTATAACAAATGATTGTAAATAAGATTAAACAATAATAAAGCTAATAATTAATGAAATACACCAATTACATATAAAATATCAAATCAACTTCCTTATAAAATATGTATTAAAAATATAGTAATAATACAAAAGCCCCATTTTTTTTTTTTTTATGTATAAATTAACCATTGCGTATTATCCAGACAACGCCACCCTCCTCCGTACTCTAACATATATATATATATATATATATATATATATATATTTTTTTTTTTTTTTTTTTTTTTTTCAGAGCTTTGAGGTACTGTAGGTTCACTATATTTACTTGAATGTCTAATTTAAAATGCATTCGACGTTAAATGTTGTTAAAGAGTTTTATTCACATACTCTTCATATTTTAGTTTTGTATTTCAAGCAATTACTACTTTAGAGTATTTATGTAATTGTGCGTCATAATACATTCTTTTTTTACGTTTCATAAAAGTACTAAAGATAAAAGAATAATTTATAAGAAAAAAATCCAATTTCTTTTTTGAAGTTACACATAGAGATGTATCCTGAAATTCTCTAAATAAAATCATTTTCACTTGGCCTGAAATTTTACAAATAGCGATTATTGCTCGGTGTTTAGAGAACTGGGTATTAGTATTTTTATTTGGAAAAGCACTGTAAAAGTGATATATGAATAATAATGTACAAAGTTTATTAACCAAGAAACCGTTTCTGATTGAAAAAAGGATTTTATGTCAAAACTGTCTCAATTTAAAATTTATTTTTATTTATTTTTACATGTAATAAATGTAAAAAGAAATATCGTAAAGATTTTTCTGGTGTTCATATTCTTTAATATGAAATGTCACTATAAAGAGATAAATTTCTTATGATATAAAATGTCGAAATTGCTTTATTTTCTGAATATGACATAATACGGAAGATTTGTATTAACATATATGAAAATCGACAGAGAAAATTATAGAGGCGGCAACAAAACGTCACAGAAAATGTATGTGACAAAAAAAAAAAAGTAGAATATATTATTTGTGGAAATGGTTAAAAACGAAGGAAAAAGTTACATGTTAATCATCACATCCTCAAAACAAAATAATCTTTTCAAGGAGAGATAATACTTCATCTCGCTTTAGAAGATAGAAATAATTTTTCATACATAAATAAGAGTTTCTCACTTCAAAATGCCTCAAGGGTTAAATTCAGAAAAGTACTGAATAGCATAACAATTCAGGAAAGAATAAAATTGAACTGGGAACGTTTCTTTAAAAGTAACATTTCTTTTTATTCTTGAAGATTTACGCATTTCTTCAAAAAAAAAAAAAAAAAAAAAAAAAAGTTTTCAGTGAAACATCACTGGCAAAATGGAAAAATAAAATTATTAATTTCGTTTAAATATAAGCAGGCAATCTTTAGTTAAAGTTTTAAGACTGCGAACCAAAAAATTGTAAATTAGAGAGTTAAAAAAAATATTTTTTTTTAAATATTTTGACAAAATTTAAATAATTAAAAGCATTAAAAAAAGAGTTTGTTAAGCATTTTTATTAACAGATATATTTATTAAAAATTTAAAAAGAAAATTAGCAGGGGTCTGTCCAGACATTTTTTCCAGGGGCTGTTTTTTGAAATTGTGAACAACATTTTACATTTGTGAAAACTCTAGTCATAATTTTGTGAATTTGAAATGATCGTTATATTCAGATTCTTGTTTATACATTTCTAAGAAGATATATATATATATATATATATGTAAAATACATATATTTTCTTTGCACATATGTAAAAGTAACAGGTCTTTTAAAAACTTAATTTGTAAAAAATTCAGTTTTGAGATGAAAAAATTTTGTGAAAGTCCTATTTTTAAGACAAATAAGTTTGTGAAGGATCTTGTTTTAAAGAAAAAAAGTTTCTGAAGGTTTTTTTTTTTTTTTTTTTTTTTTTTGGATAAAAATTTTGTGAAGGGTCCTTTAAAGGGCCCAATTTCTTCATAAACAGATCCCTGATTAGGTACTTAAAAACGAAAATTTTATTTAACTGATACTACTATGTTTTAAATGTCAAAGTTTTATTAATATTAATGCAAAATGTAGAATTTGCTTGTTGAACTTCTTAACTGCAAATAGATTTTATTTAAAATTTGTACGAAAGAAAATTTTGAAAAAAAGACAAAGAAGAAGAATCGCAAACAGACATAAAAAGTGCAGGCAGCAAGTTGCCAGAACACTTCTGTGATTGGAAAAGATTTTTCTGTTATTTGAAGAAATTTTCGTCCCTTGACAGGAGAATTTGAGCTTCGGTTGGCAATTTTTTCATGTTTTGAGAGAGAGAGAGAAAAAAAAAAGCATACGTAAAAATTTCATTTCTAATATAGGAAAAAGTTACACGCAATACAGTTACTGGAACACCCCTGTAATTAAGACGAAAATGCAGTTCTAGATGGGAGATTTCATGTAATTTTTGCGTTAGATTGTTGAATTTTCTGTGTTTGTACGCAGAACAGTTGTAACATAGAAATGTTATGTTATAACAAAAAGGAGCAATTTGCTCTTTCTCTTAGCCATTCTTCAATTCACAGTTTTGTTTTTCTTTTAGAATGTAATAATCCAAAAAAAATAATAAAAAAAAATAAACTTAATGAACGTATGGATAAATTAGCAAATATTTTGAAAAAAGAATAAAAAAGGTTTAAAATTTAAAATAAACGAAAAAATATATATAAAGAAAAAACTTAAATTACATTCTTTTCATCTATGTTATCAATTATTAATAGATGCTACTTTTCATGGAATTTGAAATAAAAATTAATCTGAAAATTGACTATAATTAAAAATATATCTAAATTTTTAGAAAAGTCGATATATGACAACTAAGTGATTAATTAAATTCACCTTTCATAAACTGACGCATGACCGATAATATTTTATATGATATGTACAAGTAAAATTGAATGAAATATTTCTCTAAATATATTTCGAAACTTCGTTCCACACCTTTTATTTATTAGGTGCGTTCATATTTACATAAATAACGTAGCACCTATAGTCGACATCTGGTCCGTCCTTCTGTCTGTCCGCATATAAGAGCGCAAAAACTACCCAAACGAATGACTTGAAATTTAATATTACAGAATCGTTGCAGAATTTTGTCGAGTCTTTTCAAATTTTATGAAAATCGAATCAAAACTTAAAAAGATAAAAGTTTTCTTCGTTCTTTTAAATCCTAATCATAGGTCATTGATTCAATGATATCCCATGATAGGTAATGATTCTAGGTTGCCAGGGTGACGACGTGCTTACTATTATTTCCGTATTACTGCATTTAATATTTATAACCGTAAATAAATTTTGTATCCATGCATTCTTGCATAACGGTGCAGGCACCAAGATCCGAATATTTATAAAACTAGTAATAGTACGAACGCATCTCATTTGCGACATTTGACGTACATTTTCCGAGTTGTTTACTTTTAAGGCTGTTCTCAAATCGAAAAGGGCAACTTTCTGACACAAGTTTTAATTTATTTTTGTTCGAAAATGCATGAAACTAGCTGATGTTGTTCAGAAACTGTCTCATTGAGCTGTTTTTTTTTCATTTTTTTTTTTTTTTGCAAACGCAATAGATCTTTCAGAAAAGAGTGTCAAAGTGGGCATTTTGAACCGAATTTCCGCGCGAAGGAAGAAAGGGCACTCAAGAGCGGGCGAAAAACGTATTTGTCACATGATCAAAATGGCTTACAACTCCCTAGGTAATTGATTGATCAAAAAATGGAAAACAGTTCCATTCCAAATCGCTTCCATGGTCAGGCTTTCCAATTTTATACCTTTCCGTTAAAAAATGAATTTGTAAACGTGTCAAAACGTTTTGCGCTTGTTGAGCAGAGCAGTTAAGAACAGCCTTAATAACGATTGATGCCTATAAATCAAATTTATATAAACAGTGATAAAGAAAAAAGTTTGTTCTGAAATAAAATTAATTTTTGTTCCACCGACAAAATTTTAACGCTAGAATGTCCAGCTGGTGTCAATTCGACACGGATCAAATGACAAAATGGCGATTCGAACCAGAATTTTTTTCATAAAATTAATTAAATTGTAACTAGAGGAAACTCGCTTGAATAAATAAGTGAAATTGTTTTAAATATAAATTCTGGTGTTAAAATATTTTTATTAAGACTGGATAAAATTTCCGGACGTTCTAGTGTTAAAACATTTTTTATTACATCCTGAATACCTGAGTTAGATGAAAATTAGACGAGATGAAAAGATCCGAATTTAACAATGCAATTCGTATCGTGGCGTGCATATCGTTTTTATGGCTATTGTAAGATGTGTTCTGCGTAACAAATGAATTACAATGACACTCATTTATTTAAAATTTATTTGAAACCCCAATCTACGGTAGACTAGCTTTAGAGAATAGAAATCCTACCTCAACTGGTAAGTGAGATTCTCACGTACTAAGATAAGTCAGTATTTCTGCGATATTAGATTAGATTATCTTTGTAGAAGTGTTTGTATTACGCTTATTTGAAACGAATATGCATATTTAACACTGCTTGCAGAAAAAATAAAAAGTGTCTTAGCTTGACTTTTCTCATTTTATTGAAACATTTACATATTTAGATATCCAACAGTATTATTTTTTTCAGAAGATAAATCAGTTTACATATATAGGTAAAATTAATTTTTAATGTTTAGAAGAGAATTTTCGATTGTAAAAAAGATCATATGTATATATAAATATACATTTCACTAATAAAATATTGAAAATACGCAAAAAATATTTATACCCGAAAATAACAAAATTTGCTGGACTAACTTAAATGTTTCTAATTTCAACTTCATTAAATGCCATGGCCACATTTATATTTTACAAAAAAAAAAAAAAAAAAAAAAAAGCAGTACTCGAATGCATATGGAAATGCAATATGGAAAAATACATTTGAAATTTTCAATACTATTTTTCAATAACACAACTAATGAAACAACACAAAAAGACCCCTTGAAAATGTACTCAAATATATATTTTACATTCGTCAAGCCAGAATTTCGAATATGTGCGAAAATGTTTCGTTATGTACGAAATTTTTGAACATTTTCATTTAATTGCAGAAGAAACAGACAACGTTTCAAATCTGGCTGAATTTTTATTCAGAAATTCCAAATCTCACAAGAAAATTTGAGTAATTATTTCTGTTTTACATAATAGACGGTCCGCGAATAAAGTAAAATGAAATTATTATTCACCAGAAACTTGAGTAGTATTTATTATTAGTTTTATTCAAAGAACGTTTATCATTATATAAAGTAGAAATATTTATAAAAACTTTCTGGTGAAATTTTGAAATTTTTGATTAAAAAAATCCACCAGATTTGGCAACAATTTATTTTATCGTCACTTTTTCGTGAGTATTTTGGCCCGGAAATCAGTTTAATAAACTAACTATAAAAATATTTCCTGAAGTTATGCTTTACTTTTTATGGGAAAGTTTTAAAAAAAATGTTCGATACTTACGATCTTGAATGATGATCTGATCATCAGAAAATTTTATGCACGTAAGAATGTAAATGATTATTCCGTATGTGTAGTTTGCGATCAATTATAGAATTTTTGATTTTTTAGCACTAGAACGTCCAGATAACGTCAATTTGATTCCTGCCAAATTATTAAATGTCGACTCGAACCAGAAATTTCTTCATAAAATAAGTTAAATTCAAGCTGCAGAGAACTAAGTTAAATAAATAAGTTAAATCGTTTTAAATAAAAATTCCGGTGTAAAATATTTTTCATTAAGGTTGAGTAAAATTTTCGGACGTTCTAGTGTTAAAAAAATCGCTTCCTCTGAAAATTTCGCTAAGCGTTAACTATCTCTTAACCCTTAATTGCATAGTGATGTAAATTTCCATCACCTTTTTATTTAATTTTTAATACATAAATTAAGTTCGTACACCCACTATATTTATATAGAAATATTAATCTTTTAAAAATTATAAAAATATGCTAATAAATAAAGTTAAAAATCTATCTTAAGATTTCTGGTGTCTAATCCTTAATATAAAAATAAAAAAACACAATTTTAAAAGAATAATTCATCCATTTAAGGGTAAAGGCGGTATTAAAAAATATATATGTTCCCACGCTAAAAACAACTCGAAAATTTCCGACACATTTTCAGACTCATTTTTAAAAGTAAAAACATGAAACTTGCTGACGTGATTTTTTGAAGAGATTTATAAGCGAGCTGTTTTTTTTAGAAAAAACTAATAATTAGTTAATTAGAACTTTATTTACAAACAATTATTTTCTCTGTACGACCATTTTTTTCATTTCCAGCTCTATATCTTCGGGAAATTTGGCTCAATATGCCCACTTTGGGGGCATTTTTAAAAATATATTCTGCCTTTATCAAAAAATCAACCAATATGGCACATTATATAGTTTCTGAATAAGAGAACCGCTGGTTATAATGCGTTTGAGAGCAAAAAAGAATTTAAAGATGAGTTAGAAAATAAGCAGTTTCGATTTGAGTACACCCTTAAAATAAAAATTTCACCATAATATATTAATCTTGCACAAATAAAATCTAACAATAAGGCAGATTTATTTTATTTATTTTTTATTTGTTTATTTGCTTCATTAGTTCCTAATAAATAAAATGTTTTATACCACACCTGTTTTGAGATCAAAAGTTTATTCAGTTAAGAATAAATTTTATTTCAGTTATTTTTAAATACACTTAAAATTTTTGGAAAAAAAAAAAAAAGAAAAAAAATCGTAACTATTTGCGATTAAAGAAAAAGCTGCTTTTCTGCTCTAAAAATAAATTATTAATTATAATTTAATTTTTTTTTTTTTTTTTTTTTGGTTAATGAGAATCACTTTAACCAAATAACAGATCAGAGATCCTGTATTCCGTTTCTTAAAGTTATCAGAAAATAAACTGTTTACATCACAAAAGCCTGATACTGAACTCTGTAGCGGTATTTCTTACTTATAGTAAATATATATATATATTATATATATATGCAACTATTAAAAATTACATACAGTAAAACCGCTCAATAACGGGTACCCTGAGATAAAGGGAAAAATTAGCACTATAGCCACCGGGCCACTAAATGAGAAAAACTGGCAGGCTATTAAAAAATTGTCTGTCAGCGACTACTTTTAGGCCACTTTTGTACATGGAAAGAATAAAATTTTCTTGTATTTCATCAAAGACTACTTTTTCTAGTTTCCACATGTTTATATTAACATATTTATTTGAACTATTCAATTTTAGATTAACACTAATATAGACATTTTAATAAAAATTTACTATTTAATACTTTTAATTAAAAAAGTGGCCACTCTAGTTTAAAGAAAGTGGCCACTTATAAAACTGGTAACTACTGATGTCCACTAATAAAAATTTCGTATAATTTTACCCTTTACCCTGAATCTACTGAATTTGTTCGCTTTTCAGCGGTAAAAATGTACAGATATGTATGTGCTAGTGCATTGAAAAGGATGATCGCTAAATAAGAGTTGTCTAAACTTGAATGTAGGATCTGAAGATGTTACCATATTTACTGATACTGAAAACTAGAAATTTAATTTCTTTATAAAACCCTTTCCTCCAGATTTTCGCGATAAATTACACAGATATTTATCATACATTTCAAATTCCAAAGGGCTTTATCTGGAGAAATATTGATAAATTTCCGTAAAAGGATGCAGTTCGTTTCATTGGTCAAGGTCTTTTGGGGTTTTTTTTTTCTTGGTTTTTTTTTTTTTCGTGTGTTCGAAAAAATATTTTTCCACCCTCAACAGCTCGAAATTTTCTGAGACATTTTCAGACTCATTTTTAAAAGCAAAAGCATGAAATTTGCTGAGGTGATTTTTGAAGAGATTTATAAGAGGCCATGTGATTTCATTCTTCTCTCAATCCATTATAGAATTTGAGTTTTAAACAAGTATTTACTCAGTATGACCACTTTTTTCATTCCCAGATCTCCCGCTTCGGAAAATTCGACTCAAAACGCAAACTTTAACAGCATTTTTAGAATATTTTCTGCATTTATAAAAAAAATCGACAAGCACGCAACATTATGTAGATTCTAAATAAGAAAATTTCCCAGTTTGATGCGTTTGAGAGCAAAAATGAATTTAAAAATGAATCAGAAAATAAGCAGTTTGGATTGGAATACACCATTAAAAAAATGGAAAGGGGGGGGGGGGGAGGGAGAGAGAGAGAGTAGAGAGAAAAAAAAAGAAAATGTTGAAAAAGAGGAAGATAATTTGACCAATCGAAAAGACATCTTAGGTATTTCAAAGGGAAATGCTTGTATCTTGAAAGTGACAGAATCTGATTTACCATCTCTCTTGGTATTGGAGTATCTAATCGACACATCTGTAGAAATAACTTGTTGTCAAAGGGGTATAGCCAAAGTCATATTTTGTTAAAGTTTTCTCTATTTGTTGTTCCACTTCTGTTCCTTATTCGATGATTATCGAATTATTTTTCTTAACTGAAGGAAATGGCCAAGTCAGCTAATCAGTATTTATAATTATAGGTTTTTCAAAAGTCACTTGGATAAAATTTTTTCAATCATTATTTTGCTTTCTCCTTATAATTAAAAAAAAAAATTAATCATTCATTGTAACTGAATTAAAAAGCAAAGTCAGTTAAGGCTAATCTCAAATCAAAAAGGGCAACTTTCTGACATAAGTTTTAATTTATTTTTGTTCAGAAATGGATGGAACTAGCAAGGGTTGTCTTTCAGAAACTATGTCATCGAGCTGTTTTTTCCGTTTTTTTTGCAAACGCATAAGATCTTTCAGAAAATAGTGTCAAAGTAAGCGTTTTGAACCGAATTTCCGCGTGAAGGAAGAATAGGCACTCAAGAAAAGTTGAAAAATGAGTTTGTCACGTGATCCAAATCGCTTATAACTCAATAGGTAATTGATTGATTAGAAAATGGAAAAAACAGTTCAATCCCAAAGCGTTTCCATGGTCAGGCTTTCCAATTTTATATCATTCCGTTAAAAAATAAATTTGTGAATGTGTCAAAATGTTTTGCGCTTTTTGAGCAGAGCAGTTAAGAACAGCCTTAAGTTAATAAAGAAGTTTCAATTGATACGATTTTTCAAAGGTCACTTAAATTTAGTTTGTCCAAATTTTCTTCTTCTGCCATTTTCCTTATCTTTAATTCAAATTATAATAATAATAATAAATAAAACCATTTTCCTTAAAAGCCAAATCAAACTATTTTTAAAGTATTATTTTAACACAATCAAACTGATTGGTAAAGTTTTCATACGAATTGCGTATGTTTCCAACTGAGCAAAAAAATGCCCAGGCTGGGAATCGAACCGAGATCCTTGGCTTATAAGGCCAATGCTTTACCGTTTAAGCTAACTGGGCCGACAACCAACCAGTATATTTCGATCAGATAATCATATTGGTAGTGAGTCGGCCCAGTTAGCTTAAACGGTAAAGCATTGGCCTTGTAAGCCAAGGATCTGGGTTCGATTCCCAGCCTGGGCATTTTTTCACTCAGTTGGAAATATTCAATTCGTATGCAAACTATTTTTAGTTAATGTATACAATTTAGTCACTTACAGATTTAGTTTGTCCAATATTTCTCTTTTTCTGTCTTTTTTATTTTCTTTAACTAAAATAAATTTAATGGTTTTCTTTAACAAAATTATAAGACCAAGTTATACAATAAGCTATTTTACATAATGTGATTTAGAATTATCGATATGATTATTCAAAAGTAATTTTTATTTGGTTTATCCAATTTTTCATATTCTATCTCTAATTTATCAAATCAATTTCCTCAAAGGAATTAAAAACCTCCCAAGAAACGAGTTCAAATTAAAACGATTGAGAATTTTCGATGCAATTTTCAAAAGTTATCTTGGATTTAGTTTGTCCAGTATTTTTCTTTTCAGTCTTTAATTTAAATTCAATAAAAATAAAACAAACCATTTTCCTTAACTGGATTAAAAAACTAAATCAGTTAATAAACTACTTTTAATTAATGTGATTTAGAATTATCGATACGATTATTCAAAGGTAACTTTTATTTAGTTTAACCAATGTTTCTTATTAACCTCAAATTTATCAAATCATTTTTCTCAACTGAATTAAAAGTCTCCTAAGAAACAAGTTCAAATTAAAACTATTTAGAATTTCTGTTGCGATTTTTCGAAAGATATAGATTTAGTTTGTCCAGTATTTTTGTTTTCAGTATTTTTCCCGTCTTTAATTCAAAATAAAAATAATAATAAATCAAACTATTTTCCTTAACTGAATTAAAAAACTAAATCAATAAACTATATTTTTAATTAATGCGATTTAGAATTATCGATATACAATTATTCAAAAGTAACTTATTTAGTTTGTCCAATTTTTTTTATTCTATCTCTAATTTATAGATTCCATTTCCCCAATTGAATTAGGACTCTTCTAATAAGCAAGTTTAATACGATTTAGAATATTCGATATACGATTTTTCAAAAGATTCAGCCTGTCCAGTTTCTTTCTTTTTCTTCCCCCAGACTTTTTTCTTATTTTTAATTCAAATAAAATAAATAATACATCAAACAATTTTCTCTAACTAAACACGTCCAATATTTATCTATTAACTTGTCCAAGATTTATCTATTTCTGGCTCTTTTTAAAATTTTAATTGAAATGCGTTTGTTTTATCTTTAACTTCATAAAAAGGCCAAGTTAGAGAATATACAATTTTCAATTAATGTTATTTAGAATTATCCATAAAATTTAAAAAACCTCTCTCAGATTTAGTTTGACCAATCTGGCTTATTCTAATCCGTTTTTATAATTCAAATAAATAAATTTGTATAAACATTTATTTTTTCAAATTATACTTTACTGGTACTCACAAAACTATAATATTCGAACTTCGAACTAAATTTTAAACTCTGAAATGAGCCATGTTTGGTAAGTATCACGCTTTTTAGTTCAGTTCATTTTAAAAAATTTTAGAAAATATTAAGAATAAACCACAATGTGCTGAGGAAAGAGATGAAAATTTTCTAGATTGATATGGTCCTTAGAAAACACACTTCATTTGTATTTAGAAACTGAAATTGCGTATCATAAATTTATTTTAATACTATAATAAATTGATATACTAATCAAGCGCAAAATCAAAAGCTGTAATTTAAATAAGAACAAAGAATTTCATTCAAGTAAATATTGGTTCATTCAGAGTTTCCCCTAGACATAGTTTCAGGGGGTGCTGCGCCTTTCATGCCCTTTGATTTACAAAATAGTACCCTTCTTGCCCCTCATCCAAGAAATTAGCACTCTTCTCCGCCCTTGTCCAGGAAAATAGCCATTACTCTTTTTTGATTTAAAAAAATTGTTTACATAGTAAAAACTTCCCATTGTTGTCTTGAAAAGAGTCCCGTGAATTTAAAAAAATAAAAGTGGCTTTTAAGATAAAAATATATATATAAAGTACACTTTAAAATATAAAAAATGCCCTTAGTAATAAAAAAGTATGCCCTTAATTATAAAAAAGTGCCCTTATTTATGAAAAAAAAAGTATAAAAAAGCGCCTTTAATAATAAAAAAAGGGCCCTTTTTTTTCCTCCAGCAGCGCCCTGTCCCTTTTTAAACCCGGGGTAATCTCTGGTTCATTAACTAGAAAAAAGTTGTAACATTTTTAAAATTAAATGTTATTAAAACATAACTTTAGAAACCAGTTATAACAATGTAATAGAAAACATAACTTATTTACATTTAGAAAAATAAGTTATTCTATAGTATATCTAAAATAGTTTCTTTGGCACTTTAAAATCATATACAAGTCGTTTCATTATTGATACTTTTTTTCATAAAGAGAGAATAAGATTCAAAATGTTCAGATTTTTTGTAACTGATAAGAAATTTTATCCTAGTTATGATGAATTTAAGCAGGGATCTATCCAAACTTTTCTCCTAGGTTCCTGTTTTTATGAAAATATGAACAGATTTTTACATTTGAGAAAAATCTAGTCATAATTTTGTGAATTTAAAATAATCGTTATATTCAAATTCTTGTTCATACATTTTTAAGAAGGTATATGCACTTAAAATGTGTGTAAAAGTGACAGGTCAGATTTTACTTTTAAATGATTAAATTTGTGAAAAGTTCAGTTTGGAGATGGAAAAGTTTTTCGAAAGGCCTATTTTTAAGACAAAGAATTTTGTAAAGAGCTTTTGAAATGAAAATTTTTGTGAAGGGTCTTGTTTTGAAATGAAACATTTTGTGATGGGCCCTGTTTTGAAATGAAAAATTTTGTGAAGGGCCCTTTAAAGAACCCAATTTCTTTCTAAACAGATCACTAACTAGTTTATATTTAAACGTAACGTAAATATTTACGTACTGAATTATTGATACAATCTAATATTTCTAGCTTTTTTCTTTATTTAAATACTCGGCTTGATAATAAAATGAAATCATGACGAAACGCAAAATTTCATTTTGATTCAAACATAAAATATACACTTATAAACTTTAAAAAGCTCACTGTTTTATTTAAAAGGCAACTAAAATAATGAAAGAGATGTTACAAGTTAAAAATACACATTTTATTTAAAACTTCTTAGTACTTTCGGGCTGTATAATTTAGGTTTTTTAAGTTCATATTATATATTTTATCCTCTTCAGTTCCGAAGCTAAAATAATACAAATGCTTATTCATTGGTTTTTTCCAAACAAAATGACATCGTAAATAACAGAAAAATTATCTTTTTTGAAATTGATCTTTTAGGCGCATAGTAATTTAGGCTCAAAAATATGGATCTAAAGCTACAACCCCCTTAAAACATCAATTTAATGACCATTAACCTAAATAAACGCAATCAAAAATTTAAGAGCTTTACACAAGTAAATAATCTACAAATCCTCAAAATTTTTTATTGAAAAAGATTTAAGTTAAATACTTATGAAAATTTCTCACTTTCTTGGTCATATTGTCTTTTGGGCATTTTTTAGGCATTTTGCAAACTCAGATGAAAATAACATTTATTTTATGTGGGAATCAGCTTAGATGCCGCCGTTCATTCGTTTGTTTTGAACGCAAAAAACATTCAGCTATTATAAAGTTATGTGAAAATGTAAAAAATCAGACATTTTACTTTTTATAAGGAAAAGAAGAGAGGTCCCCGTTTGGGGACCCAGGGACCGAAGAGGTTATACTCGGCTTGAGTTTTCTAAATCTGAATAATGAGATAAAAGATATTTTAACTTTCAATTTTCTATTCGCAGTTAATACACTTATTTTAATCTAGTAATTAAAGTGCAAAAGTATAATTATTAAAGTATAAATTAATAAGCATTGAAGAATTTGTCTACTTTGCACATTGCAGGGTTCCCAGCAAAATTTGCCTGGCAATTTCCATGATTTTCCCTGATCAAATCTTAAAAAATTCCAATTCCAAAGGGGCATACAACAAAATTCGCTATTTATTATCCGCAATCCTTTGACAAAATTAGCCACATTTTTCTGCGATCGCTCTTCAAATTTCTCGGAGTTTTTTTGCTGTTGTTTGACAAATTTTGCGATTTTAATTAACTTCGCGTCATTTTTTATACTTCCCCCCCCCCGGCTTTTTAAAATATTTGTGTGTTTTAATATATCCCTGATCATTTTATATATTTAAAAATTTCCCTGACTACTATGAAATTCCCTGATTAAAATCTGAGAACCCTGTATTTATATGAATGAAAACTATTTTAACGGAGTGAAACTTTTAAGAAAATAAATAAATCTTAAGTATGACAAATAAATTAGTTGAGACTTATTAAGGTTTGCTATAAATTATCACCTAATTTTCGCTTTCTAGATATCGAAAAAGAGAGAAGGATATTAAATTATACAGTATTTCTCAAAAAGATGTCTGCTTCTATGTTGCTATTTAATCTTTATAACGTACATCAACCAAATAATAGACTAGATGCAGTGTCATTGTTTTTAAACGTGACTTGAGTAAGTTGTATTTGAAAGGATATTTTAATTATAGATTGAAGCTGTCAATTTTGGAATGCTAAACATTTAAAACTGTTGCTAAAAACAGTTTATGAAGAAACTAGTTTTCAAGATTATTTTTTAATTCTTAATTAGTTATGTCGCAAAATAATAGCGACCTAAAAGTGATTTTTTAACAATTGCAATTTACATAAAGCCTCAAAGCCCTCTATTTATTTAATTATATGTGTATTTAATAAATTTATTTTATTTTCTTCATTTAATTATCTTAGGATATTTATTTGCGATATGTAAAATAAAATCAAAGCAAGAACGGAAATCCCCCCCCCCCCCTTTTAACATTCAGACCTTTTTAATTTCTTTAGCAGTTAAAATATTGCTTTAATTTTTCATTTTCTCTTTAAATTTGATAATCTAAAAATTAAAATCTGAAATATAGCGTCCATAAAGTACTAAAGTACATTAGAGGAACTGTTGTAACTTAGAGGAAAAAGTCACCAAATATATAGTCACTCTCGTAGTATTTTACTTTCCAAACAAAATACTTCAAGTAAAAAAAGTCATTAAATTCAAGAAAAAGTAAGAATGTGTATATCTTGTTTTGGCCGTAGAGTTTTTTAAGCCCGTAGAATAATAAATTCTAGTGTTTTGAAAAACGAGATTATTTCGAAATATGGGGCATTCTCGCAATCTTTTAACTTTTATGTACCTGAATAATAATTTTTATTTTAGTGCATTTTCTTGTGGTTTTTTTTTTTTTTTTTATTTTTATTTTTTTATTTCATATACTGGGGAGTATCACATTGCATGATTGCATAACAATATTAACGAGATAAATAAGTTTTGGACTATGTTGGAGGTCCGAATACCAGGAAAACTCCTATACCGTCCCGTGTCCCTGATGCGGATTTTTATGTTTGGAACTGTCTGTATAAATTTGTTTCAATAAAAGTAATTCAATGTAATTTTTTTTTTCTGAAACTGGGACAATTGTTTTATATAAATGTGTATCAAAAAATTAAACTGCACTCATTTTTACGGTTGATATTATTTTTTGAACTCTGTCCTTGGGTTTTTCATCCTTACCGTCCCTCTTGCTAAACTTATACAGAAAATCACTTCAGATGCAGCCAGAGAATTTTTTTCAAATTTTTTCTCATGCAGAAGTATGCTAAAGAAAGAATGTCTAAAATTCTTTGACAGGAAATTTACTGCAGAATTTAAATCAGCATTTAAATATCAGTTTCAAGATCGTGGCTTTATTGGTTACCGTCCCCAGGGTTTATTCCTGCACTTTTCGAGGTAAATTAATTTTTTTTTCTAATTTAATCCAATGTAAATAACTGTTTCTAAAAATGGTAAGGTATAATGGTAAAACGGTAAGGAAAATTAAACTCGCAAGTTTAACATAAACCTCAGTTAAATAAAAAAAATTTCGCTGCTGACCATTTTTTCTTTATTTTGAATCAGTAAGGCATTCGTCTATCAGATTAAACTGTTATTTTAGCAAGTTGAATTTCACCAGATTTTTATTCCCGAATATACTCCCATCTAACAAGAGGTCTCAGATAAGCACAAAGCTAATTCAAACACAGCAAAAATAAAGAACAAAATGCTAAAAAGTTAGGGATCGTAGAAGGATTTAATCATTAATGTCAGTAGCTGTTCAGCTAGGCTGTTAAATAAGGGAAATGTTTTTTACAAACTTCAAATTAGAAATTACGCACAATAGGTATTTGTTGTGGAAATTGCCAGCATGCATTACCTACAACATTTATAAACATTCAAACATATTTAAATGAAAATAAATGCTTATTCTAAAAATTTGATACTGACACCCATCTTTAATTTCAAAGGAACTTGCAATAAAGTATTAAAAAAATGGACTTTAGTACATTATAATGTTATTAGTATGTTTTGCATGCCGCGCGAAAGAGTCCAAATCCCTGGCTCATCCACGATTTTTATAAAGGGAAAATCTTTGAAATTGTGAATATGGATCGTATTTGAAAATTCGGAATAGGGGATTATAAGAATTGTTATTTGAAGGGAGTAAAAACCATCCTTTTGTTGTAGTAGGTAGCGTGCAGAAGAACAGGGAATTTTTACACTTTTGTTAATGGATTATAGAAAGTTGTTCTAGAAGATTTAGCTGTCACTCCTTTTGTGCGAAATGACATGTTTCCATGTCAAAAATGACTGCTATTCTGAGATATGTACTGATATACTAGTTTATTTTGTTCAAGCATGTGACAAAATTTCAAATGTTCAATTTTTCCTAAAATTGAATATCACGTAATACGTTAAGGGTGTATTCCAATCCAAACTGCTTATTTTCTGATTCATTTTTAAATTCATTTTTGCTCTCAAACTCAACAAACTGGGAAATTCTCTTATTTAGAAACTACATAATGTGCCGTGCTTCTCATACTTTTGATAAATGCAGAAAATATGGTAAAAAATGCTGTCAAAGTTGGCGTTTTGAACCGAATTTTCAGAAGCGGGAGATCTGGGAATGAAGAGAATGATCATACTGATAAAATTATTTAACAATCAAATTCTAATTAATTGAGCGAAAAATGAAATCACACGGCCTCTTACACATCTCTTCAAAAATCACCTCAGCAAGTTTTGTGTTTTTACTTTTAAAAATGAGTCTGAAAATGTCTCAGAAGATTTCGAGCTGTTGAGGGTGGACTGTAAATTAAATAAAAAACCCGGTAGAATATACAGAACATCTTATGGCTCTAGAACCTAAAGCATTCATTCGGGTCCTTTCCTTTATTAACTTTTACACGGAAGAAAATAGAAATATGGTGTTTTGTACAGATATTTTTTTACGAATGTCAAAAGACCTATTTACAAACTTGATATTCATGTGCAAAATTCTGAAACACTTTCATGAAAGTACACGTTTACTGCATGTAGCCATTTTTGTTTTTCCACGAGCAATTATTTTATTTAGTACTTTTCAAGCTATTTCTAGTATGCCAACGTTAAAATTTTGGAATTCTGTAAACAATATTTTAAAAAGTGTTTATTTTTTTAAAATTTGGATTGAAATTAATTTTGAAAATATGATTCAAAATATGCGTTTCGAAAGGTATTTCAGAATTTTTTTTCACTAAGCTGCAGTTTTTATAAAAAATCATATCATAAAAATAAAAATCCCCCCCCCCCCCACTCATTGGTAATCAAAAATTGACTCAAAAATCGTCAGGAGGCACCAGTGTAACTGGATATAGGCCGAAATTGAATAATCTACAAAGGTAATTCTGAAGCGTGTACATTTTTTTTTGTTTCTAATCAAAATGTAGAATTTCTGCATTTGACATTATAATATGTCACGATTTATGGATTCTAACTCGAGTTAAAGACATTTAGATATTAGTAATTTAATAGGTAGCATATAACATTATACTTTGTTTTTTTACAGTACAAAATGAGGTTTTCACATTATACTTTAAAGTAAAACATCATAAAGCTAAAAATTATACTTGTAAGAGTAATAAAACTCTCTTGAAATACTCTGAAGGGATTTACTTAGAAAGTAAACAAATTTTAATCAGTATAGCTGCATTATTTTCGAAATTTTTGTTGATAGAAGTTATGAATTGTTGAAAATCTCGATTTGTTTCGTGCGTTTAAACATCAACTGCTATAAAAGTTTTAAACAGCACACTTATTGTAACGCGAGTAGTTTAATCTTTATATAGGAAGTTTCAGTCGTTATAATAAATTTAATGCGATAAAAATATCCTAATTTGAAATTTAGTTTGATGTTTTACATAAGTGTTAATATATTGCAATTTTTGTGTGTATTTTGAAATTACAAAATCAAATTATTAAAAACTACACCGGCTTTTATATGTTATTAACAAACTTTTAGTCATAATGTAGGGCTGCAACTGACGACTATTTTTTTTATTCTATCTCGCGCCACTATCTCAAAACCAAAAAAAAAAAGTCTATATACTTTGACAACATGTGCAAGAGAAATTTAATTTAAAAAATTACTTTTTAAAACTAGTGGTGCGAATAGAATATAAAAATAGTCGCCAGTAGCAGTCCTGTAATGGTACATGTAAGAAATCAAATTTTTAAAGTACATATATATAAAATTCCTTTCCAAAGATTGTCGAATACATTTAAACATAAAAAAAATAAAAGGTTATGCAGTTATTAATTATTTTTAAGAGGGGGGGGGGGCTTATTTAACAATCTGGAACTGCAAAACACTAATGTAAACAAGTCAAGAATTAGATAAGGAAGTAAAATAGAAGTATCTGCACGCTTTAGTAAAGCAAAGTATTAAAATCAGACCCTGTCTTTGTTTACACGCTCGATTGTTTCGAAGACTTAGTAGTGGCGCACGCAAGGGGGTGGGATCTGGGGTACTGACCTTATTTTTTTGGTTGTTGTTATTTTCAGCTGTAACATTTAAAACTGTCAGATTAGTTGTTTTCAAACATCCTATATTGACTCGCAATTTTTCAACATTAGATCCATTTGAAAAATTAGGGAAATAACTAGAAATACAAAGCACTTGTCTTAATTGATAAAGATAAGATCCATTTGTTTTCATTTAACATATATACCTTATAACACTTTAATGCAATATTGATTCTTAAAAAAGTTCATGTGAAGTATAACTCATAAAAACAAACTAAAATTAAGTGTAAAATAAATATAAGACGAGCTAACTTTCTGTCATAGCATATGTAAGTCTTATATTGCTTGCTTTAAGGTAGCAGAACTAATTAATAATAACAAATATTGTGTTGTGAATAAATTAAAGTTTAACAAATCGTTAAAAACGAACAGAGGAAGTATTGTAAGATAAAACATCATAATACAATGAGCTGTAGTAGAAGAAATATCACTGCATGAAATCTTTTTACAAACTTAAAGCCCTTGGCTAAGATGAAAGGGGAAGATTGGTGATTAATATCACAATGAAATGTTTAACCGTTTCGAGGGCTGTGTCCTTAAAAAAGGACACCAAATTTCAATTCCAAAATTGACAATCGGCACTAAGAATATTTTATTTAAATTTTCCTATTATAATGTACGTGAAAATAAGCAAGTTCGTATTTTCTAATAAATTCGTTTATAAATTCCGGTGTCAGTCCATTATTTCACCAGTTTACAAACAGAATTACTCCGCGCCGGTTAGAGTTAAATGAGCATACAAACGGTGTTCAAATGTAGTAAGAAAAATCTTAGGATGCTCATCCCTATAAAAATTAAATCCTTAGGCGAAGTTTTAAATTACAGGTGAGAATTAATTATTAATACTACAGTGAAATGACGTATAATTCTAAAAGTCATGTAAATGAGAAACAAATAAACAGTGTTCAAAGGCTATGGGCTGCATGTTTGTCCCTTTAAAAAATTAAAGCCTTTGGCTAAGTTTTCAATTTGTCGTCAATAACAAGTGAAGAAAATTCTGAATGAAACATCAGAATAAAAAAAATCATAGATCTATAAAAATTAAAGCCTTAGGCGAAGTTTTCAATTACAGGTGACAATTAATTATTAATAGTACAATGAAATGACGTATAATTCTAAAAGTCACTTAAATAAGAAACAGAAGTTCTAACGCAGCAGGAAAATACTATATGGACTACATGTTTGTCCCTTTAAAAAATTAAAGGGCTACGTTTTCAATAACAAGTGAAGATAAATAATTCAGAATGAAACCTACGTATAAATAAGAAACGTGTAACAAAGTTTTACTGTACAGGTAACAAAAAACATGAGTTGCAGGTTTGCCTTTTTTTTTTTTTTTTTTTTCAGGGGCAAAAAATAAAATATGTTGCTAAAATGTAAAAATAATTGGTTGTGAGAATCATTTATGAACAAATTCATTTGAAAATATAAACAAATTTTACTTCACCTGCATTATAAAAGCAAAATTTTGTTAAAAAGTTCTAAGCGCAATATGGCATTTTGTAATTAGAATTAAGGTTGTATTCGAAAAAATATTTTCCCATCCTCAACAGCTCGAAATTTTCTGAGACATTTTTAAAAGTCAAAACATGAAACTTGCTGAGGTGATTTTTGAAGACATGTTTAAGAGGCTGTGTGATTTCATTTTTCACCCAATTAATTATAATTTGAGTTTTAAACAATTATTTTCTCAGTATAACCCCTTTTTTGATCCCCAGATCTCCCGCTTCGGAAAATTCGGTTCAAAACGCCCACTTTGAAAGCATTTTTTACAATATTTTCTGCATTTATCCAAAAAATCGAGAAGCACGGCACATTATGTAGTTTCTAAGTAAGAGAATTTCCCAGTTTGATGCGTTTGAGAGCAAAAATGAATCAGAAAATAAGCAGTTTGGATTGGAATACCACCCTTAAGTGACAAAAACAATATACCGCCGCCCTAGCCCTTCGCCAGGTTTTCAATAACTGATGCACGTTATTACGATTTGTTTATTTTTATTATCTTACTTTATAAAATAGCAGTCCTGCTGCCCTTCTCAAAGTAAGGATTCTGTTCTTTCGTAGCTATTGAGTTAATTATCTAACGATAATGCGATTTCAATGATTGTTTTTAAATCTGTCTTTCTCCATTAGCAAAAGATAGTTTTTCTATAAAAATTTACGGCACGAAATAATTTATTTTCATTCATGAAAAAAATATGTCGAACAACCCATTCAACTTTTTAACCCGGGAGAACTCGCTGCATGAGATTTTCTCTCACAGTCATACTTTTTTAAGACTCTTATTTAAATCATTTTTCATTTTAATTAAAATTTCAAAATGTTTTACAATTATTTTACCTATTTTGTGAATAAAAGTACTAAGCCAACCAAAAAAAGTTGATATTATATGAATGTAAAGTAAAAGAAAAGCAATTGAGCATTCTCACTAGCGAGTTCTCCCGGGTTTTAAATAACTGATTATTTATTTGTATATAGAGAAAAGAGACAGTTGATTGTTTACTTTTGATTGCTTGTAACATTTTCAAAAGGTGGTTAAAAATATGTCGAACAACCCATTCCACTTTTTTAAATAATTGATTATTTTTATATTAAAAAGACTCAGTTGATTGTTTACTTTTGATTCCTTTTAACATTTCCAAAAGCTGGCTAAAAAATTATGTCTTGGAAATGTTGCGTTACAATTTAAAGGTCCGTTATTATTAACCTCTTCAGTTCCGAAGCTAAAATAATAATACAAATGCTTAGTCATTGTTTTTTTCCAAACAAAATGACATCGTAAATGACAGAAAAAATATCTTTTCTGAAATGGATCCTTTAGGCGCTTAGTAATTTAGGTTAAAAAAAAGGGATCTAAAACTACAAACCCCTTAAAAATATCAATTTAATAACCATTAAACTAAATGAACGCGATCACAAATTTAAGAGCTTTAAACAAGTAAATAATCTACAAATCCTCAAGATTTTTTATTGAAAAAGATTTAAGTTAAATACTTATGAAAATTTGTCACTTTCTTGGTCATATTGTCTTTTGGGCATTTTGCAAACTCAGATGAAAATAACATTTATTTTATGTAGGAATCAGCTTAGATGCTGCCATTTATTCGTTTGTTTTGAAAGCAAAAAATATTCAGCTGTTAAGAAGTGATGTGAAAATGTAAAAAAAAATCGGACATTTTAGTTTTTATAAGATAAAAAGCAGAGGTCCCGAATGGGGACCCAGGGACAGAAGAGGTTAAAATACAATTAAAAAAGACATAAAAATGTAACTTACTTTGCGGCTGTGAGTCCGCCATGTTGGCACTGTCTCCGCTCTTGGAGGGCGAAATTTTGACGGTTTCGTTGGGCCTCAGGGTTGAAAATGTGATATAGGCAGTCGCGGGCTCCTTTGCGGGCAGGAGGTGCGACAGAATGCGGTGGGCCGCTCCTCTGTAGGGTAACAAGTGTCCAGAAGCCAGCGTGATGCCGATTTTACAGGGATCCAATGAGTTGCATCCACGTAAATATTCCCATAAAATAGACGACACTTATTTTTGAAAATATTTCAGGAATTTCGATCTTCAACAAATCCCACGCGCCCGTCAGGCAGATACACTCTTTGAACTGTACCAGGCAAATTTGTATAGATTATTTCCTAGTCTTACTCGGTGATCAGTCAGGAACCAATATCGTTTCGATGTCAGAAAATCACAAGGCAGAGCACGAAATGCTGGTAAATGTCATCTTTATACTTTCTACAATATTGCTTTTCAATTATAGATGATGAAAAATTTCCTTGAGTTGAAATTCCAGGTGTTTGGTAACCTATAAACAGTTGTTTCCACTGGACATCTTGAGATTTCTTTTTTTTTAGTTGGCGGCGACCTTCATCGACGAAATATCGGCGATTGTTTACTTATAATATCGATCTTCACTTGTTTATCGGATTTAAATACTTTAAGACGCCCTTTATTGTAATTATTTAATTTGGCTTAATTCACTATATTACAAATTTCGTTGGCTAAATCGTGAAAGTGAAAACGGACGGTCAAATTGCTACGGGCGTCGGTCAGACTAAGAGGCCCCTGACATGTAAACTGAAAATCCCAGCAGAGCTAGTTTCGGTTAAGCTCCGCCTTGCTCCCTTCTCATTGGATGCGATTCGGGAAGTACCGGATCGCCAATATTAATATTTTTTTCCTCGTCGCGCAAGTAGTGCCGTCTGGGGCAGAAAAGAGGAACTATCAGCAGGCTACAAGAGAGCGAATAAGTTTCGTTATTAGAATAATATACCTCTCTGAGACCGGTGGATTGGGAACTTGCCGATCCAGATGATCGGCTTTGTGCTCTGTAAAGAATGTTTTATTAATGTGTACATAGACAAAAAGATTCACCAACAGGTTTTTTTTTTTTACATAGGCTTTAGATTAAATCACTCATTTAAATGTTAAATAGTTTTAAATTTTCATCAACGCTACGCAGTATGGCATGTTATAGCATTACTATTATTTCTATTAATTAAAAATTTAAATGTTACTCGGTGGTTCTTTTATGGGTTATGGATTGTATATACTGAGGGACTTTCTTTTTATCATTGTCCGTTTATTTAGGGGTGGGGGGGGGGGGTGGAGGAAGTTAATTTAATAGCAGAAAAAAATTAACTTACTGGCCAATTTTATTTTATCGTTGAAGGTACAAAGATTAATAAATACTTTTACATTTTATCTTACAAAATATATTTTGTCTGGTTCTATTGCATCAATAAAATCTGTAGATGAGGGCAGATTTTTAACGTTTCAATTGACAGGAGGAAAAAAAAATTCAAAATTTGCAAAAGTGATTGAAAATTTAAAGTTATGACAGAAAAATGAGTAGGGTATATATTTTGGCAATAATACTGTGACCGTTCTCTTAAAAGAGACGAATTATTTATTTACTAGTTAATAAACAAAAACTTGATCGTTAGTTATAGTAATTTTTTATTTAACCATATATTTTTAAATTTTTCTAGTTATTAGTAGCATTTTTTTTTCTTCAGAAGAATTAAATTCGAATTAAATCTAAGGGTATTTTGCATTGATATTTTTATACCATACTCTTTACAAAAATGGATATTCGATTTAACGAATTGCTTCGATTTAACGAACGGATATGTGGGGTCCCAACTAATTCGTTAAATCGAGGTTCGACTGTATTAAAAAATGCATACAGACGAATTGATTGATCTCCTTCGTTTGAGATCTGCACTTTATTGCAACATACAACTAAATGTGAACTGTCAAAAATACTCCCCCCCTCTCCCCCCTACACACGCGAAACTTTCTAATACACTTATGAAGTCATTTTTAAATGTAAAAAGAAATCATTTGCAAGCATGGTAATTGAAATGAATTCTTATCGAACAGTTTAGGAGGTCGTGTAATTCATTTTTCGATAAATGAATTACATACTGAGTTATAAGCGATTGTTATCTAATGACGTCTGTTTTTTCGTTTTCCGGACTGTTGCGTCCGGATATTCGGTTGAAAGCGCCACTTTTGAGAGCATTTTCTGAAAATTAACACAATTTACATAACTACAGACATACACATATTAAAATTTTATTAAAAACAATTAAAATATAATTAAAAGATATATAAATATTTCGGCTATTTTCTTAGCCCTCATCAGTAAACGAGCAGAGTCACAAAACAGCAAGAACCACAGAAAACGAAAAAACTGTTAAAATCACGGTTTAAGCAAAATTGAGTAATCAGCAGGAACCTGGGTAGCTAAAACAGTCACCTATCCCTCAAGGAAGACACGACTAAAATATACGGGGCAATTGGCTTCCACAATTCGTGCATTCTCAAAATCGGGGACATGATCGAACTCAAGTACATAAGCACTGTTTTAGCTGATTTGCCAATTAACGAAGCGACCCAGGTTCCTGTTGATTATTCTATCCTGCTTAAACTGTGATTTTAACTGTTTTTTCGTTTTCTGTGGCTCTTGCTGTTTTGTGACTCTGCTCGTTTACTGATGAGGGCTATGAAAATAGCCGAAACGTTTATATGTATTTTTAAATATATTTTAATTGTTTTTAATAAAATTTTAATTATTGTATGTATTTTTAAACATTTTCTGAAAGATTTCCTACCTTTACCGAAAAATGAAAAAAGAACTGTTCATTAGTATAGTTTCTGAATAAGAGCACGTGCCCTTTTCATACGTTTGGGAACAGAAGAAAATTTAAAAATGTGTCAGAAAGTAGCCAGTTTGGATTTGAGAGCAGCCTAGATGTCTGCTTTGTTCTCATTCAGTGTATTCTTAAATATGGCTGATTGTGTTGGCTGGCAACTAATAAGCTGTATTATAAATCTCCCAAAAAATATTCTGCAAAACCCAGACAGGTTACAACGAAGAGATTTTTCCCGGAAAAAACTATAAAAAATGGGTATTGTTCGGGTATAATCCGGATGTCTGGCAATGGACAATCACAACAGCAGAGCCACCACAAGTTAAAGAAAATTACATGACAATAAAAGAATTAACTTTTGGGAGGCACCGGATGATATATGGATAACAAAAAGAGGTATTTAGTGTCACCACCACGGGATAAAGAAATCCTGGAGTCCATTGTCTGTACCCCGGGGGCGAGTTTGGTACTACTCCTCTAGATGTGGGCGTGTCGATTGGTATTTTTACGGTGGTCATATATATGTCAGCGAAACTGGGGGAAGAATGAGGCTTGCAACTGCTTCAGGAAAACATGCAAAATTCTGTGAAATAGGAAGAATTCCAGTACTTATGTGAATCTTCAAAATTTCAAAGCTGGAAACAATGACATAGTATAAAAGTTATACCAAACACGAAAGGAAAATCATGCGTCAAGCATAGGTTAGGAAATACTTTCTAACACATTTTGAATAATGTAACAAAACTTCACTGTTTAATAAATTGTATATGATGTCTAATTGAACCATTTGGAAAAAAAGCGCACCGGGTCAATATGTCCCTAAAATTTCACTTACTTCACACACATCTAAATTGTACCCCTGCAAACTGCGGCTTTGTGAGCGACGAACACGGCTAAAGATTTCACCAGGGCCATTGCTAAGACCTTTGTTTTAGGGGGGGGGGGGGGGGCTTATATTGCCAAGTCAAATTTCAGTATTTGCCAACTAATTTTTGTAATTTTGCCAAGTTACCACAATTAACCCATTAGTGCCTGAATTTTTTTTTCAACTCAATATTGGGCTTAATTATAGTAAATGGTGTAAAATGAACGTAAAAAATAATAAAAAAATTCTCTTTGAATTTTTTTTTTATTATTATTTAACGTATAAAAATATAAACGTCCCAATTTTGGGACGCTAGGCACGAAAGGGTAGGGGTTTTCTCCTTTACTGTCTAAGCATTATATCTTATGTTTTATGCCATTTAATATGTTTCAAAAAGGTTATATATCATTCGGTTTATTATTTGACTATAAAAATTTCTTTATTATTACTATAAGGGGGGGGGGGGGGTGGCGAGGGCTGGGGTCGGCTCAAGAACAAGACCCCATTCCTCCTCACCATTAGCATAGTAAAAATTTATATAGTAACAATTTATAATAATCAATAACTACAAATGGAATATATATACCGTATATACTTGGGTATACGCCGACCCATTAACTTTTGAACGCAAATTCTGCAAAAAATAAAAAACTCGCGTATGTCAACCCCCTAACTTTTTACTTCAATTTCGCACATAATCAAACCATAATCAAACCAAAATCACTTACTAATGCGAAAAATTAGTAAGTAAACAAAAACAAATCATTGACATTTTTTTTAATAATAAATTATTATTATTTGTATATTTTATATATTATTTTATTATTTATACACATAAAAAAGCAGATTTTTGCAGTATTCGATTTTTTTTCCCTTCTTTTCGACTTTTGTAATTGACTCGCATATAAGTCTACCCACCTCCCCCCCCCAATTTACTTGGATAAATTTGTCAAAAATTCTCTGTTTTACACACGAGTATATATGGCACAGTAGAACTTCAATTATCCGACCCTCGTGTAACCGGAACTCTCTGTAAACCGATGTCGATATCCTGAATTTTTTCCAACGTACTTTTTCTTTTTTTACTTTCACATTCCTTGTGTATGCAAGTGTTCCTTTCCAAACCACGGGTAGATATAAGCATTTTGGTTCCCCTTTCTTCGAATTCCATTGAAATTAGCATGAGCTCCCGCAAGGTTCGATCCCGGTATAATTGTACTCTTGCCCCTCCAACCTGTGTACACGTCCCTGTTCTAAACAGATAAAATTATTTTCATGCATAATTTAAATTTAGATATTTATTAAGCAGATTAAATAGTCCTAATAGCAGTTCGATGACGATGTTACATATTAAACTAGATGATTATTGATAAATTCTCGATAGTCCGGAAATTTCGATTATCTGCTGTCGGTTCGGTCCCAATTATGTCGGATAATCGAGGTTCTACTGTATTTTAATAACCTCATAATGTCAAATACTAAACTAGTACAAAACATAACGGTATGATATAAATTTTTACCAAGCCAATAGCAAAGGGTAGGGAGGGGTGGGTGTCTTGTTCTTGAACCGAGACCAACCACTAACCCCCCCCCCCCCCATAGTAATAACAAAGAATAGCCAAATAATAATCCGAATAATAATTTTATAGCCAAATAATAATCTAAATGGTATGAAACCATTTTGTAACAAAATAAATGCATAAAACATACATTTAATGCATAGACAGTAACGGAGAAAACCCCCACCCATTTGTGCCTAGCGTCCCAAAGTTGGGACAATATATAAAGGTTCAAATTCGAACAAAAAAATAGTCATCTGAAAAAATGCAAAAATACGTATTCTAAAATAATGTTTCGTCTTATAAAAAGTACCACATATAAAATAATTGATAAAAAAAATAAAAGAAATAACTTACCGTTTCTTACGCGCCATTTAATTTCACGAAAATACACTTTGTGCAACAACAAACATTTATTTCACCTTTTTATTCTTAAAAATGCGCTGTCATTTATGGATAAATATTGAAAACAAATATTAAGGACATATTTTACCAAGTTTTGAAAGGATATCATAATGCCATTTGTAATGGGAATTTTTTTAAGAAAGCGTCCCAAAATTAGGACGCCAGGCACAAATGGGTTAAAAAATGTAATGTAGTTCTTATTTGTAAAAAGTTTTATAATATTCCCAATTAGATTTGTAATTTCTGCCAAGTCTATCGGAAATAGAAAATATATTATAGTTTTTATTAAAGTTTTAAACAAATCTGTCAACTTTGTAAATTTGCCAAGTGTAACAGCATTCGCCAACATTTTTTTTTTTGGGGGGGGGGGGAGGCTCCCCTCTCCCCCTTAGCGAGGCACCTGGATTTCACCAAGGCATATGAACAATAGAAAAAAGATACCAGGGCGATGGAATGCATCACTGTTAGCACAGATGCCAACATCTGTTAGTTATTCCGGACTCTGATCCAAGACAAAAATGTTTTTAACCGGAAAATATATAGAGTAGGTGAGGATAAACATACGCACTTTCCATAAATTTTGATCGCACACATTTGGTCTAAACTTATGTAACGAGTTATTAAAATGTTAGATTAGAATCTTAGGCAAGTGCCACCATTAATCGACATTCTGTCAAATTATAATTCAGCGAGAAATTGCAGTTTTTTAAAAAAAACATTTCTCTGCGTATCTCTGTCCCATTGGTTGGGGTAGAAGTACGCAGTGGTGGGGCAAAGATACGCAGTGCGTATTTTTGCCCCATTACTGCGGGTTTTTGCCCCATTTCCAAAAAAACGAATGAATTATATAAAAACATTAGTAAATTTCACTAGTATTTAAAGTTAAACTGAAAATTATAAATTAAATCATGAAAAAAGAAAAAAAAAATCAAAAAACAGCGGTCTGTGAGATTGCAAATAGCAGTTAACCTCTAACTGCTGTCACAAAAATTGTTGCAACAACGTACCGTATTTAATGGAAGAAGCGCCGCGGCGTTTACGAGTTTAAAAGCTAATTTTTTTCCAAGTGCGGCGTTTACGATATTTTTTAAATACCAACTGAGTTTCCTTAATTTAAAAATTCATAAAAATATTTAAAATTGGATTTAAATATTTTAAATAAAACTTCAGACATCTTAAGATATTAAAAACGAGGCATCCTACACTGCTCAGAAAACTATGATTAAAGTTAGGTGAATGGGACGCTGTCGACAAAAGTAGCGTTCCGATGGATGCGGCGTTTACAACGGGTGTGGCGATTACGATATTTTTAAGCTTATTCAGGCCAATTTGAGGAGTGCGGCGTTTCTTCCATAAAATTCGGTAATTGTGGAAAGCTTTGCTTCTAGCTAAAGCGATAGGGCAAAGCCCCGCATCTTAAACTTGTGCATATCTTTGCTCCAAGACGGATGCGTACTTTTACCCCATTCTGCAGAATTTTGCTTAAACGGCTACTTTACAAGTTTAAACATATGCGATTGAGATACACTGTTATTAAAAAAAAAAAATAAATAAATAAATAAAAAAAAAAAAAAAAAAAAAAAACGGACTAAAAAACAGAGATTTTACTGGCAATCGAGACGCCAGTACTATTTCTGTATTTTAACGGAAATTCCCCCCCCCCCCCATAAATTCCAGAAGTCCGTATTTTTACGGAAAAATTTCCCTATAAATTACAGAAAATTTTCCGTTTTTCTGGAACTTATGGGGGGGGGGGGGATTTCCGTTAAAATACGGAAATAGTACTAGCGTCTCGGTTGCCATCTCCGTTTTTTAACCATTTGGAAAAATGGTTATTGTTCTCGTCAGGGTATTAAATCAAAAGCATATCTGAACGTTTTCATTGGTTTAATCCGCAATTTATTCGTTATCTGATTGGTATATACAGTAATCTGTATTTCCCTTTGGTTTCAACAACGATGGACAACAGAGAGTTGCCACTATGACAAAAAAGTAATAAAAACTACAAAAAAAATTAATAAATCAGAAACGAATTGGATACAGCTTTCAAACAAATTGCATTTAAAAGTACATTTTTTTTTTCCATCCGACGGTATAAAAAGTAATACTGTCGGATGTTTAGAAGTTTAAGAATTAAATTTTATTTAAAATTGGTCGTGAGATTTTTTGGAAATCTGATGATAGAAAAGCCTTTTCCCGAACAGCCAATGAAATGCTTGGATAATACGCAAGTTTCAGAAAATCTTGCAATTTTTACGTGTAATAACACATTAATGTTTAATTCATGGCGTACGTAACGTATGGCCAGCTCCGTAGAAGTTTAAAAATTTACAGTACCGAAAATTGTAAAACTGAAATTTCTTTTAAAATTTGTTCACGATGGGTCCAGGAATGTTATCGTTTAATCCATGGCGTACGTAATGTAGGATCAACTCCGTGCGATTTTTTATGTCTTCAATTTTAGTCTTTGAAAAAATCATTTTCCAAATGGTCGTTGTAATTTGTTAAATTGCTATTTTTTTTTTTTTTTTAACTATATGGATTTGTAGAAATTCGAGGTATTGTCAGCTAAACAATAAAGTTAAATTTAAAAAATATTAGATTAAAATTCGAAAATTTAAACCTACCTCATTTTCTTGGCACGGAGTGCTACTCTTTTCACAAGATTTGAACTCACAACTACTATACTTGAGATCAAACCTAGATGCTACCTAGCGGTCACGATTGTAGAAATGTTTCTTCCTATTAAATCAGCCAGTGCGTATCTTTATCTCCACTTACTCTATAATAAGTTGTGTCCTCTTTCAGTTAAGTACATTTTAGATTTAAGTTTGAAATTTTTGTTAAAATAAAATTTCCGGTTGAAAACATTTACGCTTTGGATCAGACTCCGGAATAATTAAGAAATGTTGGCATCTATGATCTTAGGAGACTGCTGTAATTTGAATAGAGATGAATATTGAATAGATCGGGTAATTTTTTAAACATAACTTAAAAGTAATTAATGGAATGAGCTGTAATTTTAGATTTACATATTTGAGTTTCTAGAAACCGATTTCTGTAAAAAATTTAAATGTTACGTTTCATATATTTTTTAAATATTAAATTAAAAATACATATTTTATGAGGAAAAAACTTTTTGCATCTGTATTTTTACATCGAGAGCTAACATTAAAATTTTAACGGGGAATTTATATTCTGCGACCCCAAATTAGTAGAGAAGTACATCGTTTATTTAAAAAGCAAAGAAAAAAAATAAGTTTTATTTTGAAGGCCAGTGTTATAACTCAAGATTCAATTCATTTGTCGAAAAAAAAAGAATTTTTTTAAATTACAAATTATTTTAATAGTCATGCCTGTAAGTGTCATGATTTTATATTAAAAAATAAGCCTGTAATCGTGTCAATGTTTTGTGCTGAAAAGTTTTCCTTTAAGACTGTTTTAAAATGCCAAAGCGCAACTTCATGACATAAGTTTTAATTTATGGAAATGTTTGGAAATGTGTGAAACTAGCAGAAATTGTTGTTCAGAAACTATGTCATTGAACTGTGCTTTCCATCTTTTGCAAATGCAATAGATCTTTCAGAAAATAGAGTCAAAGTGGCCGTTTTGAACCGAATTTCCGCGCGAAAGAAGAATAATCCCTCAAGTAAGGGTGAAAAACGTCTTTGCCACGTGATCAAAATCGTTTATAACTCAATAAGTAATTTGTTTATAAAAAATGGAAAACACAGTTCGATTCCAAATCGCTTTCATATTCAGGTCTTCCAATTTTATATCTTTCCGTTAAGAAATGAATTTGTAAATGTGTCAAAAAGTTTTGCGCTTGTTGAGCAAAGCAGTTGAGAACAGCCTTAAAATCTATCTATCTAAATATACGTATGCGTGGCCTGTCTGAAAAGTATCCAACCTTTGGCCGAAAAAAAGATGTAAGTTATCTGACGGGAATGGGGCACAAACCCCGTTCAATATAGACCCCTTGTGCCTCCACACACTTAGCCCACCGTTCCTTCCACTGCCGAAATTACTTCTGGGAGGTTTCTTTTGGAATGGTGTTCTAGAGGTCTGCACGGGCCGGAACATCCAGGCCCGGGCCCGGCCCAAACGAAAGCTATCTAGTCTCGGCCCGTTTATATTTTCGCTGTTTACGGCCCGGCCCGCCCCGTACATAAATCAATGAAAAAAGGCCCGGCCCGATCTGGCCCGACATATAATTAAGATTTCTTTAAAGAATAGCTTACATATTTATGGGATAATTTTACAGTATATTTTAAAATTACGATGTTTGCGCAAGGCAGAGAATACACAGTAGCAACTTTAATGGTTACTTAGATTCTTAGACGTTTCAACATTCAAATAAAGATTCATTAAAAGATTACTACAGTTTAGAATAAAAGAAAAAAAGGAGTGTTAAAAACATCATAACTTTTGAAGCTGTATAATAAAAGTATAGATTTGTGAAAATATTTCTCTGTCTTCTCTGTCTCTAAAGCTTTTCTCAAATCCAAAGGAGCTACTTTCTGACATATTTCTGAATTCATTTCTTTTCGGAAACGCATAAAATTGGCAAGGGTTCTTATTCATAAACTATGTAATCGAATGACGTTATCCATTTTTTTTTTATAAAGGCAATATATCTGAGAAAATACTGTCAAAGTTAGCGTTTTGAATCCAGTTTCCTGAAGCGACCGCACGGGAAAGGATAAAAATCTGCAGTCATGTGACAAGAATCTCTTATAACTCGACAAGTAATTTATTTATAAAAAATGCAAAAAGCTATTTGATTCCAAATCCCTTCCATAGTCAGGCTTGTCAATTTTATGCCTTTACTGTTAAAAATTAGTCAGAAAATGTATCAAAGTTTTACGTTGTTGAGCAGTGAATTTATGAACCACCTTAAGGAATACAGTAAACTCACTGTAAGGCGGACTCTGTCTAAGACGGAAATCTGTCTAAATCGGAAAGATTTTCAAGTCCCTGCTAATCCATAAACATAGAGTAAAATTTGTCTAAGGCGGAATATTGTCTACCGAGGAAAATATTCTTGGTCTCGATCGATTCCGCCTTAAACAGAGTTTACTGTATTTCTAAAGATTAAGTTAATAGAAGTTCATTATCGCTATCAATATTTTTACAAAACATTTTGCTTGCCCTACACATCCAGAAAATAATTAAGTCCAGTTTTAGCCGACTCGACAATGTAAAAAAAAAAAAAACAATGCAAGCCTGATCTCAGCCCGGCACGTGTCTGCTGAAAAAAAAAAAAAAAACCTAAGTCGGACACTATGTAACAGTCTGATGCCGATCTCTACAGTGGACATGTTACATTTCTATATATTGATCTTGTCAAACTAGCATCGGCTCGTGACGTACATTTATACTTATTCTCGCGAAAAGTCATGTTCATTGAAAATAGCTCATATTTTATCCGTCTCGTCTAAATTTTTATATCGAGCCGTCAGTCCCGATAATTTTTTATCGGCCCGGCCCGTTGAAAAAATTGTCCTAATTCTGCCGGACCGGCCTGTTTGAAAATGCGCCTTCATTTCGTAGCCGGGTCGGGCCGGGTACGGACCTCGGGCTAGGCCCGGGCCCGTGCAGACCTCTATGGTGTTCAACTCTGCTATCGCGTTCTAAATATCTCACCTCTACTCTCAAGACGGTATACTTTCAATGGCGCCTTTAATTTCGGAAACAACCTGAAGTCACAAGGAGCCATGTCTGGAGAGTAGTGAGGCTGGCGAAAGTCTGAAATTCCATATTTCGCCAAGAAAGTCTAAATAAGGTGCGATGAATGCGTTGGAGCATTAATGAATCTTACGACAGCTGATGAACCTTTCGAATTGTTTCGCTTTGCGAGTCGCCAAGTTTTCACAAAATGTGACGCCACCTACGCCAGTCATCTATGTTTGTCCAACACATTAATGAGTATAAATAATTAAGCAAAATAACGGAAAATATGAATTTTTAAGGAAAAAAGTTGATTTATTAAGAAATTTTCAACTGTGAGTTGGGGATATCAACTTATAAAAGGAAAGTTAAACTTATTTTTTTGTTTTTGAACAACCATCACCTTAACACTAGAACGCCGGGATGGTGTCAATTCGACACTGAACAACGGACTAATTGTCGATTCGAATCAGAAATTTCTTCATAAAATAAGTTAAATATAAATTGCACTGAAATAAGATAAACACGTAACTTAAATAATTTTAAATAAATTTTCCGGTTTAAAATATTTTTTATAAAACTTACGCACAATTTCCCGGCGTTCTAGTGTTAATGAGTATTAATAATTAAGCAAAACAAAGGAAAATATAAATTTTTTAATGAAAAAAGACGGTTTTAAACAAATTTTATAAATTTTTACGCTAGGACACTAGTTTTGTAGGAGTTTAATCTTTAGACGAATCACACCCCAAGATATTTTCATAATTAAAGAGCGAAATTTAATTTTTAACAAAATAAAGAAATTTTTATCTTAATCAATCGATGCGAATTCTGCATTATATAAAATATTTTTCCTAGAAACATAAAATTATTAAAAATATTTCTAAGAAAGCGAAAAGTAAATATTACCTATAATTTTAATGCATAAGTACAATATCCCCCCAAATTTATTTAATCACTGAGTGATTTATGCCGCAATATTTTCAACACCATTTTTGTAAGATATTCTAACATTTTCCGTTTACGTTTTTTCAGAAGCATATAAAGAAAATTTATATCTTACACATCAAATAATCCTATACTTGAAATTAAGCACTAAATAAAAGTTCATCAATTAAAAAAATTAATTAGGAGGAAAAAAATGTGACTACCTAAAAATATCAAACAACTGATTATACTCTCCCCTGGAAGTCTTCAAGTAAAAGATTTTCACCTTGAATGAATTGCTCCTGCATATTAGTACTTCTAAATGCTACAGCTATTTGAGATATTAAAACTAGTCTGAGTTATTCTGCTCATATTATTAATCAAATTATCATACGTTTCACATTCCACTTCGGAGATTTCTGAATTATCATCCATCAAATTGTTTAAAATATGAATACTGTCTTTATAGTTTTTACTGATACAGAGTATACATGAACTTAATCTTTAATTTTAACCAAACATTTCATATTTCAAATAACCAATTTTCGAAACCAAACTATATGAATTTTTATCACAATACTTATTTTCATCAAACTTACATAACATAACATTACATAATTTTAGCAGCTATTTTTATCCACACACTACCATTTACCAGAAAAAAATTACACCGCAGAACGGTTTGTATTTTCACCTCTTTTGCTTATCATTCTAATAATTATCAGAAATATTACTATCATATCAAACAGTAAAAAATATTAAATATATATTAAATATTAAATAACCTCATACACGAAAAGTATCACAGAAGAATAATACTACACTGTAAAAAAAAAAAAAAAAAAAAAAAAAAACGGACTAAAATACGGAAATACTACTGGCAATCTAGACGCCAGTACTATTTCCATATTTTAGCGGAACTTTTTCCGGTAAATTACAGAAAAATTTCCGTTTTTTGGAATTAAACGGAAAGCTTTCTGTAATTTAACCGGGAAAAGTCCCGTTAAAATACGGAAATAGTACTGGCGTCTACATTGCCAGTAGTATTTCCGTATTTTAGTTCGTTTTTTTTACAGTGAACAATCAATTAAAATAATTAACTATCTCATAAAATTCCATCTATTAGATATAAAACTTCAGCTAATGATTGAAAACATATACAAAAACCTAAAATATTTCATAAGAACCAACAAAAAATTAACAGATGAATGACAAAATATACAAGTTCACAAAATAATTTCAAATTTTTCCAGAAATATTAACAAAAATGTAAAAAATTATAAACAAACAAAAACTTAAAAAAAATTACAAAAAAAATTTAAAAAGTTACAAAAAGTTAAAAAAAAAACTACAAAAAGTTAAAACAATTTACAAAAAGTAAAAAAAAAATTACAAAAGTTAAAAAAAATTACAAAAAGTTTAAAATTTTTTTTAAAATAGAAAAAAAGCTAAACAAAATTCAAAAAGTAATAAAAATTACAGATTAGTAAAAAATATATCGATGCTTTCTAAAAATGTTTTTAAAAATATACAAGTTAGTGAAAATTTTCAAAAGAACCCACAAAAATTAACAGATGAATGAAAAAATATGCAAGTCAGCAAAATAATTTCAGTTTTCTATAAATATTTATTGCACAAACTAACAAAAATTACAAAAAATTAAAACAGTTACGAAAAAGTTAAACATTTAGAAAAAATTAAAAAAAAATTGCAAAAATTTACAAAAACTTTTGAAAAATGACAAAATTTTTTTTAAAAAATTACAAAACTAAAAAAAAATTACAACATAATTAAAATTTTTAAAAATTATAAGTTAATGAAAAAAAGATTCAAAGTTAACAAAACTGACACAAAGTTTAACTGCTACGATTTTAAGTATGCGTGCGCAGTTTGTCACGTGATTACTTTGATTACCATTAATACAGGGCTCCCAAATAGTCCGCCAACTGAATACCAATATTATTTTAGAAAAATTTTCTTTTTAGATTTTTCTTACAAACCGCCCCGGAAGCTTTTTCAAGAAGGCTCACGTTTTGAGCACTTTATCGCCAGAGTAACGGTTGGCGCGGGGATGAATTCAATGCTACGCACCCTTTCTTGTTCCTGGTCATACGCGTAGCGAATATCAACCCCATTCCTTTGCTGAGAGCTTTTTGCTTTTAAAACAAAGAGCTTTTTCGCATTAAAGTGCTTTTAATTGCACAATATATATAATTCAAACATAAGTTATGTTTTTCAGTTCAATAATATTAATTTATTTCATTAATTCGCAAAAACAGACGTAAAGATTTTCTTTGTAATAAATATAATTCTATTGATCATGTTTTTATGACACAATTGAACTTAGTTTTATTAGCATGATAGTCAGGAGAGGTAATTATGACCACTTTTTACATTTTCAATATTGTTATTATTATTATTATTATTATTATTATTATTATTATTATTATTATTATTATTATTATTATTTGCTTATTTCTATTTGGAAAAGTGGTGTTTTCAGTACATAAGAAGTTACTTTGATTCTTTAAGAACAACTTTTAAAAGTTTTAATTCTCATAGCTGTTTTTTTTTTTTTAAGTTAAAAGTATGGTTATAATTACCCCACCAAAAACTCACAATCACATAAGTTTGGTGTAATTAAGACCACTAGTGGGGAAATTATGACCACTATATCTTCTCTTTATACTTGCACATTTGTTTGGGGTAATTGTGACCACTTTGAACTCCAAAGTGACAAATGCGTTTATCAAAAATTTTATAGACTTAGTTTCAAATTGCTATTCGGATCTCAAAAAGGCTTCAGACTAGTAATAAAGAATATCTAAGATGAAATATACACTCTTAATTCAAAAGAACGAATTATTAACTCAACAAAAGGACAAAAAGTTTTACGCGTGTTTTTGTTCTTTCTGAGTATCTGTTTTATCAAAAAGAGACATTTTCCACAAGAAACTGGTTTGCCAAATAACCTTTTTAGGAGTAGCATCCCCAGGGCCGCTCATTTCAGATCGGAACAGAAAAATATCTCTAAAAGAGCGGTTTAAGAAGCTTCCCCATTGGTTGAAATCGTGTAACGCGATATATAGTTTGGCAAAGGGAGACCATTTTGAAAAGGGAGTCGCTTGTTTGTTCAAACGTCAAAGGTTAGCGTTACCTACATGATAAAAACAATATTACAATTATAATTTGATTGGGTTAAAAATGGTATAGAATAAGATAGATGGATTATGCTATGAAAGCAGAGGGTAGGGGGCAATCATCACAAAGAACTGAATAAATTTCGTTTTTGTTTCCCAGCTAAAACCAAGATGGCTACCGGCGATTCTAGGATTTTACTAATACTGAAAATTCTAAGGTAAAGTACGCTGTTTTACTTCATCTTTCTTGTAATTCCTTCGCCATTCCTTGTTGTATTTTCACATTGTATGTATGATTTTTGCGTTATTACTTTAAAACCGGAAACATGAATTTCTTAAATTACTTTTTTTTTCTTTTCTTTTTTTAATGCAACTGTTCCATAATTTTATAATCAATAAAATGCGCTTAGATATGTAGTTTTCTCGTATTCAAATTGTGTAAAATTACACTAATTGGTATTTACATTATTAAACATATATCATTTTGTGCTTATATTATTGATTATTAATATACTAATTTGCTCATGACACTCAGAAATATTTGCGAACACAGCCCATGATTATAAAAATTATTAAATTATTATTAACTTATAATATATGTTCTATTTTTTTTTTTTATGTTTCAGTAAGTACAAGTATTTAATAAATTGTGTTCAGTTAGATAGTTGTACACATCTGCACTTTATTTATTAATTTTTTAATTGACACATTATTATGTAAATAGTACGAAATGTAAAAGATAATTTAAAAAAGTATCAGAAAATAATAGATTAGTAAAAAATATGATTAATTTATTTTATGACACAACTAGTTTTTTTTTAATTATGATTTTGTGAATTTTTATTTTTGTGTTATACTTCGCTCTGTTCATATTCAAAAGTTTAACTAAAAAAAAGTCTGCAGTTATGTAACACATGAATTCTATATTCCATAATTATTTATCTGTGTCATAAGCAAAATATATTAAGAACATATAATAATATCAGAACTAATTAAAGAAATCGACATTTCCGAATTAAAATAATGACGTTAAAATTATATATACAATGTGAAAATACTAAAAAGAAGAAAACCATAATAAGAAAGATAAAGTAAAAACAGCGTACTTCAGGATATTGACAAGTTAAAAAATCTTGTCTTGTTATAGCGCGAACCATCTTTTATTATTATTTTTATTATTATTATTTAATTTATCTTTCGGAAATGAAAAACAAAATTTCTTCTGTTCTTCTGCATCTGGATTAAAATAAACCAAAATGGAGTTTTAAAAATAATACATTTTGCAAACTGGGGAGTTATATATGTTAAAAAATAAAATTAAAAAAAAAATTCTGAAAATAAGAGGAAAATAACTTATTTTGCCTATTAAATTTGACAAAAAGAAGGGGTTTAAAAATGACTTGTCAATAATGAGTGCAGTCATTCGTTTTGCCTATTAATTTAGTCGAAAAAAGAGCGAAAACAGCTTATCAAAAAGGAATGAAAAAAACCACTCCGCAAGATGGATGAAATTCACTCCTATAGGATAAGTGCATTTTCAATACTGGAAAGGAGTGAAAATACACTCAGTCGAAGTTAAAATCGCTGAACTTTTTTAAGAGAGTACATTATGAGGTTAATATCTAAGCTTGAAATAAAATTTTACCATACACATTTTTCTCCAATATGACGACGGTCATAATTACCTCACCTGACCCTACTACTGAATTAATTAAAATTTTTTTTTTAATTAAGCGGCATAATTGTGTGACGTGTTGATTGCATTAATAAAACATATTTTCACTGAAATAATTTATTAAAAATTAATTGTTCTTAATTTAATTGTGATTAGACATTAATAGGAAGTTGAAACTAAAATCATTTCGATTATAATTAGATTGAACAATAAATCATAAATTATTTAGCTGTATCCTGCAATTAAATCAATTAGTTAAAATAATTGCAAGTTGATGTATGCAATTAAATCAATTACTATTACATTTTAATGCTGTTAAATCATTATCATTGAGTTCTTATGGGAAAAAAACAACAACAACAACAACAAAAAAAAAACATTGGTCTGCCCCTAGTGCACAAAATTAAAAATCTTTAAAATTCTTCAGTTTTTTATTTTAAAATTTTTGGCATATTTTTAAATATTTTGTCCTAATTGTTTTATTTGTTATTTTAAAATAGTCATTTGTTATATTTGAATAAATCGTTTAAATTCTCTCTGATGAAATCCCCCCCCCCCCCTACACACACACTCCATTTTTCGTCATTCTGCACACATATTGTACTATTTATTAAGTTGAAGTGGCAATAAAATAATGATCAATCATCTGAGTCAAACTCCCATTTCGAATTTTCTCTTCTCCTCCCCTGCCCCCCCACCCTCTTCTCCAGCACACTATTTTTTGACCATTTAAAATTCATTGTTGCCTTGCAGAAAAGATTAGTTAAAATTGTGTTTTGCTCTATCTGTTGATTTTTAAATAACAAATAAATAATTTCCCATAAAAAAAGAAAAGGAAAAAAATAGAATGAAAGATAAAAAAAAAAAATAATAAATAAATTAGGATTAACTTTTTGTGTACACGCTTTCATTTTTTTTTTAATTCTTTACATTTTTTAAGATTTTTTGTCCTATTTATTACTTTGAAGTAATTATAAGTAAAGGACTCATTATTCAAATCCCCCCCCCCCCCGAAAAAAAAGAAAAGCTTGTTTTTCTTTCACCCCCCCCTCCCCCCCAAAAAGTTAAATATTCCAAGTTTTTTTTTGTTTATTTTTCTATTTGTTAATTGATAAATTTAACTATTTAAATCTACAGCCCCTCACTATCATACATAGTTAAAAAATTTCTCTACTGATTTTATTTGTTAGTTTGAAGTAACAAAAGATAGTCATTCAATATTCCTTCTCCCCCACCTCCCCTTAAGAATTTCATCTCACATTAAAAAGGCAATTTCTAAACATCCTAGTTGGAGTGTGACAGTTTTTTTTTTTTTTTTTCCCCTGGTTTAGCCTGTTTTCACTCGACTTTGGGTACTGTTTCTGCAGAATGATTTGGTATTAAATTAATTATATAAGTTCATCGCAGAAAATATAGTAATTTTCTGCCACAGGTATTTTTTAAATCTGTGTTTATATACATCAAAATGCACTGAAACTGCATTAATTCATCATCCCATAAATCCATCTTTATATGTAATCAAATATCTAGATTTATGGAGGTAATGGGTTTTTGTTTAACAGGTATGGAATTAATAATACTCAATTGAATGAAAATGTAGATTTTTGAGGGGATCAAATAATCAAAATTTTAGTCTATATCATCAAAAGTAATAAAGGCCTTTGATAAAACAGAGTATAAGAGTTCGTAATACAATTTCTTTCGAAGAAGATTTCTTTTCATCTAGAACACATAATTGAAAGTATTTCTTTAATTTAGGTAGGACTGTTATTCTAAAATATCTTAGTTCGTCTTCCGCCATTTCGGCTCAAAGCAAAACACAAGACGACGATTGGCGTTAGAGCTGGATGAACGTTCTCGCTTTCGCCAACTCGCCAAGGCTGGTGCTGAAAACGTGAGCCTTCCTGAAAAAGCGCCCCGGAATCACCTTTGAAAGTTAATTCTAGCGCAAACCTACCATAAAATTTTCTGTTAAAATTTATTGGTATTCAGCTGGAATTTTCTGTTAAAATTTATTGGTATTCAGCTGGCGGACCATTTGGGAGCCCTGTTAATAGAAAATTTTGAAAAGCAATGCAGCGTTTCTCTTTTCCACTGTTGAACTTTTGAGTGAATGTGAATGAATGTGTTGCTACGGTAAATTTCCTGATTTTAATCCAAGTGAGAAATCGATATCTTCGTTAGTGAATAGAGTAAGTTTTAGTATATCAAAGTAATGTATATATATATATATATATATATACACTATATGCCATTAATCTCAGGACACTTTCAATATTAAACATTCTGTCAAATATTTAAAGATATAGTACTCGTCGCATTCTTATAGAACTTCAGGATTATAAAGAAAACGTTTGACCTCATAATTATCAGCGTCGATTTGATAAGGAGGGCAATTAGGGGGAGGGGGGAGGGGGCAAAAAAACCCCCAAAGAAAAATAATAATTCTTGAGATCACACTATAAAATAAAATGAACGAAATGATCTATCGTTACAGCATACAAATATGTGAATATTTTACAATATGCATATTCATTTATGCAAGAATAGTACGTATATTCATAGAAATTGTATAGTTCTCAGTAGAGATTATAGGCGATATGTGGCAGCACTAAACAATTGGACTTTTATCGAACAATTAACTGCTTTATAAATATATTTTAATTATTGTAATTCGTATTATCTTAGTTCATTTTTAATTTCCAAAATTCTGTTTCATTTTTTCCCTGTATATATGCATACTATTCATTTTTTTTCTCTGTTAGAGGATTTTATTTTCTTCTGTACTTGTATTTTCTGCGGAGCAGGATGTATGTTTGGATTCTGAAAAGGAATGTCAATTCTAAATCTCGATTCTATGAAATCTGAATCTATTTTGAGCTATTAAAACGTGAAAAATACAAATCTTATTTATTTTCGTTAATGAGTCAATTGTTTTTTTAAGTTAATTGTAGCTTTATTCAAATCTTAATCCCGTAATGTACTATTGTTGAATGTACAATTGCTAAATGTACAATTGCTAAAAGTAAAAGAATTAATAACATTATTCTGACGAATTGCGCTTCTGTTCATCAGAGCTAGCACTCTGCAATCAAATGGAGGTTAGTAATATATTTGATATTTAGAATTTGTGTTAATGAATCTATTCTCAAAACTCAACGTAAATAAATTCCTGGTTCGTCATGTCGCTGTCATCTAGCTGTTAAATCTTAATTATAAGTGTAATTATGACGAAAGCCGAAACAGCTGAGAATCCAAATTCCTTTTTACATCAAAATAAATTAAGCGATATAATGCTCAAGTTCCTGAGGCAATTTAAAAACAAAATTTACAGATAATTGAAAAATTAAAATCTGACCTGATAAATTTAGAAAATGATTTAACGAAATCTTATTTTGGTGCAGCCGAAGAGAGCGTAAATTAACTGCATGATTCTTTCACCGAAGTTAAAGATATTTTTGTTGTTGAACACTTAGTAAAATTTGAACAGTTTTTTGTGACTCAAGGCGTAAAAACGCAAGAACATAAAATTGCCGCTAATAGTAGCTCAGGAATATCTGTTAAGGATAATGCATTGAAGTTACCTAAATTTGAGTTCCCAGTATTTTATGGTGTTATCAGTAATGGGATAACTTTTAAAGAGACATTTTTAACTGCAATTCATAACAATGAATCTTGTTCAGATCAGCTATTTTTTTTTCTTTTTTACTTAATAGCTAGTATTAAAAATTATCCTGCAAAATTAATTTCAGGTTCTTCCATTTCTGGGTATAATTATAAGCAAGCATGGGAAACACTAGTTAATCGCTACGAAAATCGTAAGAATTTGGCATATTCATTACTGTCAAGATTTATTAATGCAAATCCATTGAAATCGCCTACGCAGAAAACAATTTTAGGGTTATTAGATACTTGCAATGAAGTTATTCGAAATTTAAAATCTCTGAAATTTGAATTTAATGAATTTGTTGATTTGATTTTGGTTTATATAGTGCAAACTAAATTTGATGATTGTTTAAGAAAGCAGTGGCAGTTATCATTAACTAATGATTCTTTTACAACTTATAAAACGTTAATGATTTTTCTGGAAAAACAAGTTCGTAGTTTGCAGAGCTACAATGCTGGATTTACTAAAGCTGTATCTAAATCTAATTATAAATTTGATTTAAAATCTCAACATCTTTCAAAAAAAAATTGCGAATGAGGTTATGATGGACAGTGTAAATGAATTGTCAAAACTTTGTGTCCACAATGTAATGAATCGCATGCACTTTATAAATGTCCAGAAATTCCGAATTTATCTGTTGATCAACGCTGGCAATTGGTAAAAGCCAAAAAGCTATGTACCAACTGTTTACGTTTTAACCATTTTGTTACCAATTGTTTTATTAGTGCCACTTGTAAACATTGTAACTCTAAACATCATACACTCCATATGGTGATTTGTGTACCCAAGTTCATAAATGAGTAAAAACTACAACACAATACGGTACTTTTCGGTTAGCCGGGCGCCAGTGTTATATATACATATGTATGTATACCTTTATATACATATATATGTATATACACACACACACATATATATGTATACATATAACTTCTATATATGTATAAATATAAATATATATGTATATATAGGTATACATACATATGTATATATAACACTGGCGCCCGGCTAACCGAAAAGTACCCACAATACTTTAGGAGACTTAAACCTTTTTATTATAAAGAATCTTTAAAAGGAGGACCGTGAAAATACAGAGAGACGGGGATAATTTCGTTAACTGCCCAGCGGCAGAAGCCCACAGCGGGGCTTGATTACAGCCTACATAGCTCTCAGTCAGGAGCAAAAGTCAATAAGATTTTCTTACAATTACTTACACATTGGCGAACATAAGATAACCATGTGTAAGATATTTGGCGATAAGACGAATCGGGTAGACAAAGCAATCAAGAAGTTTTACATTGAATAAAATTATACGCCATGGCGTGTTTATAGGGTTACTATTAACTAAAATTCCTGTGGGAGAGCGGGGTGATTGAAGAAATAACTAACACGTGATATTAGATGTACGTTACAGATTTAACGACAGCTGAAATTAGTCAGCAGGGGCATATGGCTTTTATCTGAGCAACTAAAGAGAGGGAAATAATAGGAATGCAAGCCAAGAGGCTGAGAAAATATGCATTACATATTGTCGGTTGCGAGGCGAAAGAAATTCACTTCTATTTTATTCTTTTATTTTATCTCAACGGAAAATCACTGCGGTTAAGATTTATTTCTATCCATGTGAAAGTGAAAGAAAAAGGAACAGACTGATAAATGATGCATGTATTTAAAACGTACATTTAAAGTATAAATGAAACTTACAATAATGTGAGGGGAAGGGGGGAAGTCAATGAATACCGACATATGAAATTAAATATAAATATCAGTATAAAATTTCAAATTTAAACTAAATATTTTATTTGAAGGGGGGGGGGGGAGAATACTGACAATTTATAATGAACCAGTAAGGTTAAATGTTGATTTTTGAGGGGAGAGGAGGATAAATGAATATATAAGGGGAAAGCCGTTATACCTCATGCACTTCTTTATTGTGATTATTCTATCCCTGCACCACAGAATACTTTTAGACAACAAGATCGGGTAACAATCCCAACTACTGTTGGTTATCCAAATGTTCAATCAATTGAATCTAGTTGTTTCACTAATCAAACTTTCAATGAACATTTTCAAACATTATTTATTGGCTATGGCTACTGCCATCATACATGTCAAATCTAAGTTAGGTAAATTCCTTACAGAGCCATGATCGATAGTGCTTCTCAAAAGAGTTTACTTTCTAAAGCTTGTTGGCTAGGTCTTCCATTGAGACTTGTAAATCACAAAATCTCAGGAATCAATAATTTAGTCACAGAGACGGCTCTTCAGGAAGTTTCCTTGACATTCTCTCCGCATTTTAATAATGAAACTTTTCAGTTACATGATTTAATTGTTAATCAGATTGCAACAAATGTACCAAAATTTTTGATTACAACTAAATATTGGCCTCATACCGAAGGATTGCATCTTGCGGATCCTACCTTTCATGTGTAGTGTCCTATCGATATAGTCATAGGCGCAGATTTATTTACCAATATCATAATCGGGTAACCTATTCTAGGACCTAAAGGATCACCGGGTGCTGTTAATTCTAGAGTGTGTTGGATACTTTCGGGAATCATTTATTCGAAGGATTCAAACCAAAGTTCATCAGTTAGTTGTCATGTTACTACACAGATAATTTCTCAACTACAGAAATTTTGGGGACTCGAATCAGTTCCTAATTCTGACCCAATTTCTCTTGCCGAATACATTTATGCGAAAACAGTTTTACGTACAGACCCTGGAAGATATATAGCAAATCTGCCATTTAAATCTAAACCTGTTCTCGGAAATTCTAAATCTCAAGCTTTAAAGCGTTTCTATTTTTTGGAAAAAAAACTTCAAGAAAATTCTTTGCTTAAAGAGAAGTATTCCTCATTCATGCGGGAGTATATCGATTTGAGGCACATGGAACTTGTACCAGAATCAGGGATTTCAAATCTTGATCATTTTTATCTCCCGCACCACGAGATGTTAAAAAAGGCTAGTTCAACAACTCAGTTTAGGGTGGTATTTAACACATCTGCAGCTGGTTCAGAAGATTGCTCCTTGAATGATTATCTGGAGCTTGGCAATTGATAATGAGCGATTATCATAAAGAAGCCTCTCAGATCATTTGAGATAGTATCTAATACGTAGATGATTTACTATCTGGTTCGGATTCAAAGGAAAATGCTCAAGCTCTGGTAACAGAGTAAATCAAAGTTATGCAAAGCAGAAGTTTCAATCTACGAAAGTGGACGTGTAAAGTACCTGAAGTAATAGATCACTTACCAAGAGAAATGAAGGCTTCATCGCTAAAGGTCATTCACGTATAGACGACACCGTTAAAGTGCCCGGATTACCTTCTGATTCTTCCAAGGACGTTTTGCAAATTCGTTTTAATGATTTAAAGGAAGTGAAAAAAAAAAACAGAAATTTGCTATCTGTCGTGGCTACCATATTTGATCTTGTGCGATGCGATTCAAGATCCTGTTACAAAATCTCTGGAGAAATAAAATTCCTTGGGTTGAAGAAATCCCAGATTCCATAGTACAGGTGTGGAATGAGTTTTTATCAGAAATTAATTTGTTAAGGTCAATTGAATTCCCCAGGTATATGAATTCGTATTGTCAAAATGATGTCCACATTCAGTTACGCTTTTGAGATGGCTCAGGCAAAGATTATGTTGCTGTTACTTATTTACTTGTTGTTACTCCTGATGAAGTATTCGTCAATTTGATTGCAGCTAAAACTAAACTCAATCCTATGAAACCTCAAACTTTGCCACGTATTGAGCTTTGTTCGGCTCTTTTACTAGCCAAGTTCTGCTCAGTCATTATCGATACTTTACCGATTAATTTTGACAATGTTTATCTGTGGAGAGATTCACAAATTTTTTTCAGCTCGTTAAAATCATCTCCCTTAAAAGGAAGTCAGTTCGTACTAAATAGAATGTGTCAAATCCAAGCATTAATGCCTTCAGGTGAGTGGAATCATATTCCAGCAGTTTTAAATCCTGCAGATTCAGCTTCTAGGGGTATTTCACCACGAATGCTACTTCATAAATCTCTGTGGTGGCATGAGGCTCCATAGCTGTTGTCGAATGAACTAATCCCAATACATTTGTACAATCCTCCGATATCGGAGTTAAATCAAGCAATTGAATCTGCCAGTAACGCAACTCAAGAAAGTGCACTTTAGACTTTATTCTTAAATTCTCTTAAGTTTTTTGAGTTATCGAGAGTGACAGCGTGATGCCTTAGATTCATCTGTGATGCTAGGCATCGTGCTACAAAAAGACAGGAAATCTGAGTGCAGAAGAAATCTCTGAATCAATTCATTCTATAGTGAAATTAGTTTAAATTACTGAAAGAGTTTAAATTACTGAAAGAAAAAAACCTTTGCCGAGCAATAGTAAATTATTATAATTAAATGTGTTTTTAGGTTTGAGTGATATAATTCAATTTGTGGGTCGTTTGTCACAACCTTAGTCGCTAAGTTTTGATAGAAAATATCCTGTGCTACTTCTGACAAATCATGTTGTTACTAAGTTGTTGATAAAACATGTCCCTGAGCAACATCTACATGCAGGCACACAGCCAGAACTTGCTATAATACGGCAACAGTACTGGTTTGTTAATGGTCGTTCTACTGTGCGAAAAGAGCTCCAAAAGTGTGTGCTTTGCAAACGCCTTAAGGCAAAGGCTTGTCAACAAATGGCGATCTTCCCGTTGACAGGATAACCCCCAATCAATCCATTTTCCAAGGTGGCTTTAGATTTTGCGGGGCCCTGTTTAACGAAGCCAGTTATGCCATGAAAGAAGATCAAAATAAAATCTAACATAACTGTATTTGTCTGTATGTGCACTAAGGCGGTACATATTGAATTGGTATCAGACTTGTCTGTACAAGCTTTGCTAGCAGCTTTGAAGGAATTCGTTGCACGTATAGATCTACCGTCTCATTCTGATGTATATTCAGATGCAAAAAACTTCACTCATCTATTCAAATATTTGAGGCAAAGTGAGGTTCAAGAATTTTTCTTGACTCAGCATATCAATTGTCATTTCATCTCTCCATATGCGCCACATTTTGGTGGTCTATGGGAGGCAGCTCTAAAGCTTACTAAAAATCATCTACTAAAAGCCTGAAAGTCTGGTATGTTAAATTTTGAAAGGTTAACCAATTTGCTGTGCCAAATTGAAACTGTATAAATTCAAGGCCTTTAACACCTATGTCTTCGTATCCATCTGATGGATCCATCCACGTGCATTAACTCCTGGTCATTTTTTTGATAGGAGGACACTTCCTTGATATTCCTGAATCTTCAAATAAACGAACTCTAACATTAAATGCTCGGTGACGCTTTATAGAAAAGGCAAAGAATCAATTTTGGTGCAGATGGTCACGTGAATATCTTCAACATCACCAACAGCGTCCAAAATGGGCTACTTCATGAGCTAATCTGCGAGAAGGAGACTTGGTGATTGTTCACGATCGATTTAAGCAGATGACGTGCACTGTTAAAAATTTGGAGCATTCTGTCCAGTCATTTGACCGTTTTTATCGAAAACGGTTACAGAACAGTAATTTAACACTATTCTGACCATATTATTGGCCATTTAATGGTCAGAATATAGTTAAATTATGGTTATGAAACCGTTTTTTCAAAAAACGGTCAAATGACTGGACAGAATGCTGCAAATTTTTAACAGTGTGGAAGTTCGGCCGCATTCTAAAGATTTTCCTGGACCGGACAATCTTGTACGTGTCCTTCTGATTAAAAAAACTGACGGTGAAATAAAGCGTCCCATTTCAAAGGTGTCCCGTCTCCTGCCGGGGGTGGAGGATGTATCGTTCTTATTAGAGATTATAGACGATAGATTGCAGCACTAAACAATTGGACTTCAAATTCTCATTTTTTTAAAATTAAATTTGCCTGTTTTAAGAAAAGAACATTTAGCTGTATTTGCTTTTGGTATTGATCAAGGTCGCGAAGAAGAATATGATGTTTTTAAAATTAAATTGCGCAGTAAAATGAATTATCGTCGTTTCATAAATGTTGAGGTATTAGCTACCGATTTGATTTTTCAACAACTTTCAAGATTCCCAATTCTGACCCTGTAATTACAAAATATGGTGAGAGTAAGAGATGGACAAGCCCAGTGGTGTAGTGGTCAGCACGACTGTCTGCCGCACCGCAGGTCGAGAGTTCGACTCCCGACTGGGCAAGGTTCACTCAGCCTGTCATCCCTTCGGGGTCGATAAAATGAGTACCAAGCTTGCTTGGGAACTAAACACCGAGGGTCTCGCGTTAGGTTGACCACCTGGCCGGGACGCATGCTACATAGCACCTCGGGGCCCAGAGTCAAGAAAACAGAGATGGGCACTGTCGGCCCAGATCCTTCTTGGATTGTATAGCCACAGAATTTAGTTTAGTAAGAGATGGACGTTAGCAAACCCTATCCCCAAGGAATCGGAAGTACAAATTTTACTTGGAGCTGATTATTTCTGGAATGTGCAGAGAGTGCCCGTTGAAGAAATTAATGACAATTTATATGTGGCTAATACACTGTTTGGTTACACGATAGTGGGAAAAATAAACTGTGAACGTAACGAATCAATTAATGCTCATCTTGTATCGGTTAATGTAACAGAAAATTTTGATTTCCAACGTTTTTGGAATCTTGTATCTTTGGGTATTTGTGATAGTAAAAGTGGATTATTTTCACAAAAGGATTTAGATGCTCTTGATTTATTTAATGATAATTTAAATTTTGTAAATGGAAGATATGAAACGAAATTTTTGTGGAAGGTAAACAAGAATCAATTAGAATCCAATTTTGATGTAGCTAAATGTAGACTTTGGGTATTAAAATCAAAATTGTGAAAAAAAAAAAAAGGGTTGCTAAATGAATATGAGAAAATGTTAAATGAACAATCTGGTTTGGGTGTAATAGAAGAATGTGAATTTCATAAAAACGAAATAAACACGTATTACATGCCTCACAGACCAGTAATAAGGGAAGATAAATTGACAACTAAAGTAAGAATTTTTTTGATGTGTTATCTAAAGATAAGGGGGCAAAATCTTTAAACGAGTGCTTATTTCCTGGTCCCAATTTAAATCCTAATATATTGGATATTATCTTTAGATTCCGTTTTCATAAAATTGCTTTCTCAGCAGATATAGAGAAAGCATTTTTGCAAATCCAGATAGAAGATGAAGATAGAAATTTTTTGAGGTTCCTGTGTTTTGACAACATAACTAGTAACAATCTCATTTTGAAAGTCTTTCGTATGACCCCATGTAACTTTTTGTGTAACAACCTTACCCTTTTTCCTTTCTGCGACCATCAAACATCACATTGAGAGGTATAAAGATTTGTTTGAGAAAATAGTTAATATGTTGGATAGTTCCTTATGCGTTGATGCCTTGTTCCATGGAGCGGATTCAGTAAATGAAGCTTTTGTTTTATCAAACGGTGCAGAGAAGATATTAAGTGAGGCCAATATATATATATGAAACTTAGAAAATTTAAAACCAATTCAACCGATTTAAAATTTTTATGTAAGAAACACGGGATAAACTTTGAGGAAGACAAAATCTTTCGAAGGTATTGGAAATTATAATATGGATGACAGAAAGTGATACCTTGAAAATAGACATATAATCACTTTTGGTAGGATTTGATAATAAAATTTTACCAAACGTCTTGTTTTACAAACTGTGACAAAAATTTATGATCCTATTGGGCTTATTTCTCCCTTTGTAATAAGAATTAAATTTTTAAAACCAATTCTACAGATTTAAAATTTTAATGTAAGGAACATGGGATAAAATTTGAGGAAGACAAAATCTTTCGAAGGTATTGGAAATTATAATATGGATGATAGAAAGTGATACCTTGAAAATAGACATATAATCACTTTTGGTAGGATTTGATAATAAAATTTTACCAAACGTCTTGTTTTACAAACTGTGACAAAAAATTATGATCCTATTGGGCTTATTTCTCCCTTTGTAATAAGAATTAAATTTTTAAAACCAATTCTATCGATTTAAAATTTTAATGTAAGGAACATGGGATAAACTTCGAGGAAGACACTCTTGAACAAAATCTTTCAAAGGTATTGGAAATTATATGGATGACAGAAAGTGATACCTTGAAAATAGACATATAATCACTTTTGGTAGAATTTGATAATAAAATTATTACCAAACGTCTTGTTTTACAAACTGTGGCAAAAACTTATGATCCTATTGGGCTTATTTCTCCCTTTGAAATAAGAATTAAATTTTTAATGCAAGAACTCTAGAAACATGCGATTGACTAGTATTTTGCATCACAAGATCTTTTAAGTGAAAAATTCAGAAAATGGCAACGTAAAGTAAAAGACTTAGTAAATTTTGAAATTCATAGAAAATATTTTGTTACTATTGAAAAGCTAACTCCTGAAACCGCTCAACTTTTCATATTTTCTGATTCAGTGGCTTATATGATCCTTCTTCTCGTGAAACTTCATTTGTTATAGCAAAGTCTAGAGTAGCGACTCTCAAGAAAATTACATTGCCTCGCCTTGAACTTCTTAGAGCATTTACAGCTGCAAGATTAGCGAAATATTTAAAAGGAATACTTAAAATTGTGAATGAAAATATATTTTGTCTAAGTGATTCACAAATTTTTTCGTACTGCTTAAAGGTAGTGCTAGTAACTGGAAATCCCTTGTCGCAAATCGTGTACGCGAAATCCAAGAATTTGTTGCTCCTGTACAATGGAAATTTTGTAAAGGAAAGGAAAATCCTACTGACGTTCTTTCTCGCAGTTGCGTTGCATCTTGATTGATTAATAATGAGGTATTACATGGTCACTGCAGGCTAAAAGAAGAATCTTTACCAGTGTTTCCTCCTGAAATTCAACCAAACCTACCTGATGAACAGGCCCTGCAATAACAACGTAAAACGCTTGTTTGCTCCATATCCCAAGATATTCCTGAGTTTTAACTTTTATTTAAATTTTCATCCTGGACCAAACTGAGACGAATTGTGGTTTGGTGTCTCAGATACATAAAAAATAGTACATGTCCATCTAAACGAATCAATGTTTTTTTTACTGTTACAGAACTTGATATGCTATTGTGAAATTGATTCAAAATCACGAATTTGGAAAAGAACAGAAAATTCTAAAATCCAGAAAGATCTTAAATTTTAAAAGCAAACTACTTCCTTTACATCCATTTCTTGACGAAAATGGTATTCTTCGTGTTGAAGGCAGGTTAAGAAATGCAAACCTGTCTGAATACCAAAAACATCAAATCATTCTACCTAAAAAGCATCATGTTACAGGCTTGATAATAAAATATTTTCATGAGAAACATCATAGCGGTACTCAATTGACAATTTCAGCAATTCGACAAATATTTTGGATAGTTAATGCTAAAGAAGTTGTGAAAAGAGAAATTAGGAAATGCATGTAATGTTTCCGAAATGCATCACACCTTTCATCTCAGTTGATGGGAAGTCTTCCATCAGCACGCGTGACACAAGGTCGAGTATTTTCAAAAGTAGGAATGAACTTAGCTGGCCTCTTTACGATCAAACCTCGTAAGGGACGTGGTGTGAAACCTTTTAAGCATTATGTTTGTCTGTATGTTTGTTTCACAACAAAAGCTATCCATCTTGAACTAGTCACTGATCTTACAACTGAAACCTTTCTTGCTTCGTTGAAAAAAATTGTGGCTCGATGTGGAAAGACTCTAGAAATTTTTTCAGACAGAGGTACAAATTTTGTAGGGGCAGACTGCGAAATAAAGAAAATGATATCTCAAATTACTTCTGATGAAACAATGCACAAGAGTCTTACTGACGAAATGATAGTATGGAAATTCAATCCACCTTCAGCCCCTCACTTTGGAGGCCTTTGGGATGCGGGAATAAAACAAACGAAAATCAATTGAAAAGAACAATTGTTGAACAGATTTTAACTTATGAAGAATTTTTTACATTAATTGCACAAATTGAGTCATGTTTAAATTCAAGACCGCTTGTGGCTGAGTCTTCTGATCCAAATGACTTCACTGCTCTGACACCAGGACATTTTATTATAGGAGCACCAATGACCTCCTTGCCTGAGCCTGATACTTCCTCTACCTATATAACTCTTTTGGAACGTTGGAAATTGCTACAAAAGATTTTTCAAAGTTTTTGGAAAAGGTGGTCTTCAGACTATCTCTCACAACTGCAGCAACGAACAAAGTGGTTTAAAAGTAACCCGAACTTAAAAATCAATGAGTGTTGATAAAGGAAGAAAACCGTCCCCCATTAAGGTGGAAATATTGGTTGAACTATTTCCTGGCGACGATAATATTGTTCGTGTCATCAAAATAAAAACTGCGAGACTGCTGAATTGTCATTTCCTTGAACTTTTGGATAATAATCCATCATTATTACTCCTTGGTCCATAAGCATCTAAAAATCTTTATGGAAGCATGTGAAAATAATTTCTTTCCGTTGTTTTTTTGCTACATCATCCAAGGTAAGATAGGATTTCAAATTGGCAATGTGTTTTCTTTTTTAATCCATTTCAATCTAAATTTATTTTAAATTTGTTTTCTAATATTATAATTTCTCGATTTATTGTGCGTGGTAGTCCTAATTTCGTATTCTTTAGCTTTTAATGGATAATGCGAAGTTGAAACAACGCAATTAATTTATTTTGGTGATCAAGATAATTTGCACCTGATGAATCTGCCTTGGTTTCACAAATTTCCATTTTTATATTTTTACTATTTTTACTATGTTCTTAAAATCTATGTTGCTGTTGTTAAGAGGAACAGTTTTATAGACAATGAATAAATTCCTTTATTATTTATATTTTAACAATTTTTGTACATAATTTGTAATGGTTTATAATGGTTATATATATATATATATATATATATAATTTTTTTTTTTTTTGGGGGGGGGGGGGAATTTCTACCTTTTTGACTGATTAGCCTCTAAACAGTCAATGGACACGGGCAAGTTCCAAGAATGGATTAGATTGTTAGAAATGTCAATCCATTTTCCAACTACTGTGCCCCTTCCCTCATTTTCTCCGTCATTTTCGTTAAAATAAAATGGTATAGAAAGAAAAACTCTAAGCCGATATTATATTAAAAATATATATCATAAAGTAACATAAACAACAACAACAAAAAAAATCAAATGAAATAAAATTAAAACTGAATTATCTTCAGGACAATTTTTTTTTGTGAAAAATGCCAATTCTCAATGACGGCCTATTTAAGAAGATGTCCTTTAATAATAGAATTTAAAATAAACTTCTTTAAATAAAATTTGCATGCGAATCCATACAAAACACATGCATATTTATTTACTTTTTTTTTTCTTAATAACAACGCTAAACGTACTTTTTTCTTCCTTTCTTTCTTCTTGTAAAACAACGCTAAGCGAGCATTACCTTTCGTATTATCTGAAGGGAGAATTGGATCTTTGATACCGGAACCAAAGTTAGTTCTTTTTTTTTTAGAGAAATTCATTCCGATTCGATTGTCTAGCCTCTAAACAGTCAGTGGATATGGGCAAGTGCCAAAAATGGAGCTAGATTAGATTGCTAGAAAAGTCAACCCAATTTTCAATTCCTGTCCCCCTCCCCTCTATCTCTCTTTTCGTTACAATGCAGTAAATGTGCTTGAAATTGGTCCGGTCGAAACCGCATTAACTTTGCCTATTAGGCCCCGGGGCTTGAATAAACACGAATTTTTTATTTGTGCAAAGGGGAGTTTTTCAAAAGCCTCTTTATTTTTTCCCTGATTCCTGAGTATTTTTATTTTATTTTATTTTATTGAAGTGCTCTAGGCATGTTTTTTACCACTGGGGAAAAGTTGCATTGCACAGTGGGTAGTACCTGATCCTTTGTAGAAATTTAAATGTCTGCTATTATTTACAACTAATGTGAAAGGTTTTAGGTTTGATTATGTTTAAGTTGTTCGTCTGATTTCTTTTTTCATTTTCCCCCTTCTATTACATTTCTTTTCTCATTAAAATGATAAAAAAGTTTTATTTCTTAGGATATTTTTCCTTTAGTTTATGGCGTGTTTTTTTATATATATTTTCAAATATGATGTCATAGCGAAAATTTAACTGATAAAGGATATAAAATTTACAGAGGAGTAATTGATTTTGAATGTTTTAATCTGATCCGATTTTCTAAATATGAATTATTTAGAAATATATGTTTAAGTTGTTCGTCTGATCTCTTTTTCATTATTTTTTCATTTTTCCTCTACCATACTTCTTTTCTCATTAAAATGATAAAAAAAGTTTTATTTTTTAGGATATTTTTTCTTTAGTTTATAGCGAGATTTTTATATATTTTCGAAGATGATATCATAACGAAAAATTAACTGATAAAGGATATAAAATTTACAGAGGAGAAATTGATTTTGAATGTTATGAATTGATCCGATTTTCTAAATATGAATGATTTACAAATATATGTTTAAGTTGTTCGTCTGATTTCTTTTACTTTTTTTTCTTTTTTCCTTCTACCACACTTCTTTTCTCATTAAAATGATAAAAAAGTTTTATTTTTTAGGATATTTTTCTTTTTAGTTTATGACGAGATTTTTAAATATTTTCGATTATGATATCATAACGAAAAATTAACTGATAAAGGATATAAAATTTACAGAGGAGAAATTGATTTTGAATGTTGTAATCTGATCCGATTTTCTAAATATATGAATGATTTAGAAATATATGTTTAAGTTGTTCGTCTGATTTCTTTTTCTTTTTTCCTTCTACCACACTTTTTTTCTCATTAAAATTATAAAAAAGTTTTTTTAGGATATTTTTCCCTTAGTTTATGCCGAGATTTTTGTATATTTTCGAAGATGATATCATAACGAAAAATTAACTGATAAAGGTTATAACATTTACAGAGGAGAAATTGATTTTGAATGCTATGATTTGATCCGTTTTTCTAAATATGAATGATTTAGAAATATACGTTTATTTGTTCGTCTGATTTCTTTTTCTTTTTTCCTTCTACCATACTTCTTTTATCATTAAAATTATGAAAAAGTTTTATATTTAGGACATTTTTTCTTTAGTTTATGGCGAGATTTCTAAATATTTTCGATTATAATATCATAACAAAAAATTAACTGATAAAGGATATCAAATTTACAGAGGAGAAATTGATTTTCAATGTTAACCTCATCAGCATTTCTAAGTATCAATAATTTAGAAATATGTAAATTATACATACATTTTCTTTCACACTTTTTACCTTTATTTAAATTTTATGTCACACGTTTTTAATTGCGCGAGATATATTTTTTAGCCACTAAAGAATAAGCCACATTAGATACAGGTGCTGGGGTAATCTTTCCTAGTCCATCACCTGTACGATATTTTGAACGTCATTTTGTGCATATTATGTGTGAAAAACCAGTAAATGCATTATACTGACACAATATTGAGACAGTGTAAAAAACTTCTGGCTAATCATGTATACCCCAGTACATATTTTAATAAAAATATGTATGATATTTTTATTAAAACCTTTTTATGAGCTATTTTCATTTCATATTTGTGCGGCATCCAGTATATATCATCAGTGCAATGCTGACGCAACATTGGGCCACAATAAGTAGGGGAGGGGGAAATCCAACTTCGATCGATAAAGAGTATAAAAATTTTCAATAAGTAGAGGAAAAAATCGACGAAGAGTGCCAAAAAAATTTCAATTAGTAGGGGGGGAAATCGACGAAAAGTGCCAAAAAATTTCAATAAGTAGGGGGGAAAATCCAACTTCTATCGATGAAGACTATAAAAAAAAATTAATAAGTAAGGAAAATAATCCACCTTCTATCAATGAAGAGTGTCAAAAAATTTCAATAAGTACGGGAAAAAATCGACGAAGAGGGCCAAAAAATTTCAATAAGTAGGGGAAAAAATCGACGAAGAGTGCCAAAAAATTTCAGTAAGAAGGAAAAAAAAAAAAAATAACTTCTATCGATGAAAGGTATAAAATTTTTTTCAATAAGTAAGGGAATTAAGCCAACTTCTATCGATGAAGAGTATAAAAAAATTTCAATAAGTAAGTAAAAAAATCCAACTTCTATCAATGAACAGTATAAAAAAATTTCAATAAGTAGGAGAAAAAATCGGCGAAAAGTGCCAAAAAATTTCAATAAGTAAGAGAAAAAATCCAACTTCTATCGATGATGAGTATAAAAAAATTTCAATAAGTAGGAGATCGACGAAGAGTGTCAAAAAATTTCAATAAGTAGGGAAAAAATCCAATTTCTATCGATGAAAAATATAAAAAAATTCAATAAGTAAGGGAAGTAATCCACCTTCTATCAATGAAGAGTATAAAAAAAAATCAATAAGTAGGGGAAAAAATCGACGAAGAGTGCCAAAAAATTTCAATAAGTAGGGAAAAAATCAAAAGACTTGGACTTCTCCATAGGAAGGTGTCAAAAAAATTTCAAAGGCTTGGGTAACTATTTATACAAAATCCAAGTTTCTGTGTGTCCCTCAGAATTTCGGTTGGACCGCCTCTTTAATCGCGGCCATGTTAGGCTTCCTATGGAATTATCGGTATCAGCTTCAACAATGAGTAATTGTTGGAAAGTATCAATTGCAGGGCTGCCACAATAGCGCCAAATTTGGACCACACCTTGTCAAAATACGTCAAGATTTGGCGACAAAATTAAGTTGCCTATATGAAGTCAGCTTGGCGATAGCTGGCTAATTTGGCGAAATTCCCATTGAAACACATTAAGAGACTACTTCAGTCAAACGAAAAGACCCGTTCGCTAATGCTAATCTTATGGAAGGCATTTATTAAGATATCTCGTTTGGATTTAAATATTTTTAAATGATTTTTTTCTTGTCATTGAATAGTTAACATCAATCTGTACAAAGGCCGTTGTTTATCTTTTCGATTTTGTTTACAGGTATTTTTAATGAGGACACTTTAATTTTCGGAACCGGTTACGAAAGTAAAAGCATCCTCATAAAAAAAAAAATCTGCAATCAAAATCGAAAAAGCAAAAAACTGCCTGCATACAGAGCAATCTCAATTATCCAATGAAAAAAAATCATTTAAAAATGTTGAAATGAGCCCGAGATATCTTTATAAATTTCTTCCATAGGATTAACATTAGCGGACGCGTTGTTTCGTTTGACTGAAGTAGCCTCTTAACAGTTCATAATAATCGAGCTCGCCACAATTTAATTTAAACTCCGCGTACTTAAGTTTTTTTTTTTTTTTTTTTTTTTTTTTTTTTTTTTTTTTTAATTTATGGGTCAGAATTTAAAAAGTAATATTACGAAAATGTACGTCTTTACATCTTGATCCCGATGCTACTAATAACATAACCGCCACTAGACGGCACTGTACTACCTGAGCTCCTAACTGTCCAATTTTAATGTGATTTACATAGCCGGATACAGAAATTAAATTCTCGGTATTTTTCCAGTATAGGGCTCTTGGCGAAATAGAGAAAACTGCCTTGGCGGAGAAGAAAATTTGGCAGCATATTTCCTCATTTTAAATTACGTTATTTTCATCTGTCACTGCGGAACAAGCGAGAAAAACTACACATATTCTTGCACATTGTGTTGTATATATCTTTATATCTCATTTCCCGTCGTTTTTTTCGGGCTATCTTTCTAGTTTATATTATAAAGGACAAAAGTGTCAGTCCGTAAGGCTGATATCATTTTAACGTTGGCAACACCAGACGATTAAATTTAGCTTTTATTATTATTTTTTTTAACTTAGCAACAGCGCACATTTTCAATTTTTACACTGTCAAATTGATAAAATATGTTGGAAGGGGTGAGTTCGAGATAGCTATGAGCTGAGAACCCCAGTTTAAATATAAAGTTATCGTATTAAATTGTTAAATAACAATAATGAAAGATAAAAGGTATTTTCCTTACCTTTCTGGTAAGCCGAGGTAGAATTCTTTTCCTTCTTACGTGAGTCACCTAAAAGTATTTGTTTGATTTTATTTGAAAATAGGAGGTGATAATATGAGAAACGTATGTATCTTCATCGAAAAGTCGATATGTAGAGAAAATCAAATTTAATTGGAGATATATTCTTGGTTACATGTTGTTACACTACAAAAGAAATAAAATAAAATTAGTAAATGATAGCATAGGATATGAAATCCTAGTAGGAGAAGTAATTCTTTTTTTAAACAATGGGTTGCGCACACGAAAATTGTGCGCCCTGTCTTGACCGCCGTCAGCCATTCAAGTAAGGAATAAATGGGGCCCTAGAAAGTTACAGCAAAGTCAATAGTCCAGAACAAAGGTAAAATTGCTTATTCATCAAGTCTCTTTCTCTTCTATTACGAACACATTTCAGTCTTAATTAAAAGTCAAGATTCCCTGAAAACATCTGTACTGCTGCTATCTGTTTCAGCATTTACAAAACGGTATTTAAATGTCCAGTGCTTTGTAATCTTACGAAATGTTGCTCGGGAAGTGGCGACATTCTTTAGCATATCTCACAAACAAATAGAGAATTATGTTGCATAATACCACAGGTAAATTGTCCTGTTACACGCGAGGAGATGTTTAGCATGAAACATGAGATGAGACGATTTCCATCACAAATAGGGAGTAAAATGTCCAGTCGTGGAAAAAAAAGGTAAACACCCCTTACTAACTCTGTAAAAAATTATCGTAGAAGAAAGTTACTGGTACCACACGATTGGTAATAAACTCTACTTTTAAATGATGTATATAAAATTTGTTTAGGGGCCATCTAAATATTAAAACGAACCATAACTTTGTTTTTTCCAATAGCAATACATAATTCTGACAGCATAAATGAATTCTACGCCCTTCAATTTGCCTAAAAACAATTTTCTTTCTTTCTTTCTTTTTTTTTTTTTTTTCTGCAATTAGCCTAAAAACATTTTTTTTTTTTTTTTTTTTTTTTTTTTTTTTTTGAAGTGAAAACTTCTTTAGGCGCGTTGAGCTTTTTTTAAGATGGGGAAAAACCACTGATTTCCAGACACTGTAACGTAACGACATGCTAGCATTTTGACACATAGACACTAGCGCGCCAAGCGGTGAATGACAGGAACTTTTCCCTCTTCAGCTCAATCCACAAAAGAAGAAGGAAGCTAAAACTCACTTTTTCTCCCGACGTATTGCTAAAACAAATTATTATTTTGTTTTTTGTCAGTTAAAATGAATTATACCGTATTCGTGACCTACCTATTTCGTGTAACTAAAAACCGATAACGCTGTATTTTATCGTGTTGATGGTCTGGTCAATAACCAACAGTATTGGCGGGAATTTCGATTACGGAAGATAAAATACGGGGCACAGATGTCAGATACGCACTTGGGTACCTAATTGACAGCAAAATGGCGTTACTTTATTTTACAAGGTAACCCGGCTACTGTTGCTTATTTATTAATAAATTGTTCATTTACTTTTATTTTATTTTTTTTTAATTGTACAATTGTTTTGTTCTATAGTTATTAATGAAATTACCGTTTATTTATTGTTGTTTACTTTTTAAAACAATAGAAAATAATTTAAAAAATATATATTGTAACTGGTATTGGAAAACGGGCTTTCGCCAAATTGACGTTAAAAAATCGCGCCAAACCTGGTTCGTATATCACATCTCTGCCAAATTCTCGGTTTTTTGATTTTTCGACTTTTTATCCAAATTTTCCGGATTTTTTAAATTTTCCCTTTCATTGTATCCCAAACACTACCTTCATTAGGCCATGGGACGAAGCATCAAAAGTGGCTAAAAAACAGTTTTCGTTTACCAACTCCGGGAACTAAGAAATTTTGCATGCAATACAATTATACAATACTTATTAACTAAAAAACGCAAAGTTCACCAAAAAATATTTGCACATTAATTTTTTATACCAATTTAAAGTGGTACCCTAAAGCTGACATTATAAAGGTAATGTTCAGTGTTTTGGTTAGTATTTTCACTTTTAAATAAGAATGAAGATAAAATTTATTGAATTGTCATCATTTACTAATAAATATTAAATACTGACAATAAAATATTTTCTTTAATATTAGTATTGTATTTAATATTTGCTGTTTAAGAAGTTGAATATTTTTTAATATATTTTACACGAATGTAGCTTAAATAATAGATTAAATGAAACTTGAAAGTTAAAATAATAAAATAAAAATACTCTATACTTTCAGAACGTATGTTTTAACACCTAATGAAGTAATAAATATAAAATTTAAGGATTTACCCTCATATGTCGACACCTATATCATCTGTTGAAAAGAGCAATTTTGAATCTTAAACTTGACATTCCCTTTAACTATTAAACTTTTGAGGTAAAAACATTTCTAATACAACCAACAATTTTTTTCGAATTCTTCTAATTAATAAATAAAAGGTTTAAGTATCACAAGGCTCTTTAAGCAACATAATAACAGTAAAGAGACTTTGATATAATGCACTTACCTCTTAATAAAATGCTTAAGAAGTTACAGAAAAGTTAGACAAACAATATCTAAATGATTTTAGAAAATTGGTAATGCTTAAATATAATACTGCTTATCTGGTATATAAATAGCATTTTTAACCAACTTAAACTTAATGTATGGTCACTGAAAAGAGTCCCCTTTTTTTAGATGGGATATCCCTTGGTAGCTTTTTCGCCTGTCCTTTTTGGAACTAATGGAATTTCTTTCTCTTTTTTTTATCTAAATTTTCTTTTTTCTCTTACATTGTTAAACTTTTAGTACTTCAAGTTCTCACTTTAAGTTATTCTTTTCTTAACTTTTCTAGTGATTTCTCTCACTGTGTCTACCAGCCACGTTTAAACATTCATTTTTTAAGGCTCCCTAATGCCCTTGCAACACGATCACCTCTTCAACTGGGTGTTAAGTTGCCACGCAACTAGGAAGTTCATCAATAAGATCACATTGTTTCATGCTTAAATACTTGTCTTAAATAAAAACTTTACTTTAGGCATGTTTTATGTATAATATTATTTATTTTGGTACATTTTTTAGAAAATATCATCTACATTATGCAAACTATCAATATCTTCATATGTCTGAATCAACTTCAAAAGTATCACTGAAAAATTCATTTTGCTCATTGGAATTTTCCAATTAGTACATGAACATAATTCGTAGCAAGAAATTCCATTTGATTTGCATGAACATTTACTTGATAAACAAACGGTCTTCTGGCACTTGCACAAAATGTTTTTTAGTAAACTATATGGAATACAAAGAATTGTGTTCCAACAAATCCTTATATTTATCCCATTAATGATCCATCCATGTTCAGCAGGATTAGAGACACTCATTATGTTTTGGAAACACCGACGATGAATATATGCTTGATAGTTTGCCCTTTTAATATGGCATACTAAAGCATCATAATTTGGTGGTAAAGCAACATCAATTTTAAACTTCAATTTGAACAATGTGTATCTTGAATCATTTGCTGAGGTTTTAGTAGGTTGGCCATAAAGTTCACAAACAAATAGTTCAAGGGTTTGAATAAGAGCACTTGATAAAGTCCAAGAAGTTCCAAACCCTTTAAATGCATCAATATAAACAATTTTGCTTTTCATTATAGTCAATTTTACTTTTCATTATAGTCAATTTTACTATTCATTATAGTCAATGCTTTAATTTTGCCCTTGTCTTTAAAGGCACTACAACTGTGGCAACCTGTAAAACTGCAAAGGCCTATTAAACTATCACAAATGTCTGGACCTAAAATAGTAGCGATAGATAAAACATTATGAAATTCTAAATTACTCGCAGTACCCAGAAGCAAATATAATTCTGTTGTTAAAAATGTACTCGTACAAAGTGAGAGGATGAAAACATGTGTCCGAACTTTTAATAATAACATGTATGAAACATATCGAAGTATTTTCTACATGCAACAGCATTCTTGTATCTGCTTCCTCGTGATCAGAATGCAGTTCGGGCATATCCCTTACTATCAGATGACGGTTTTCACCGCTTATGACATGACACTTTTCCCCCATGTGCAACAATCAACAATACAATTTTCAGAATTGGGGATCTACTGAGGACCATTTTTAAAAAAGAAATTCAACCAAAGCTACCTTATTTGACCCATTTGCTAGAAATTTTAACTGATGAGGTTTTTTTTTTGGCGCTGAACTTCATATTTTAATAACAGTTTCACCTCCTGTAGCCATCCTTTGTCACTCGCTGCACTAAATGTTGAAAATAGGATATGTGTCAGTTACAAAGTGAATTGCTTTAGATTTGTAGCTAACACCCATACCAATAATATATTCCAATACTTGTAAAGCAAGATCTCCAAAAGTATTTGGAATATTCTGCATTTGTTGCAAAACTCCCATACCGTCCAAAATTAAGGCATTATTTTCAGGGATCTCACTCGGAATTTGATACTGATCCACTGATTTCAGCACAGAAGGAGTCAATGCTGTGTTGTTTGTTTTTACGATAGAACAATCAGGGTTTGCTATAGGTGGGGGATAGGCAGTTAAATTATATGTCATGACATTTTTTATATCAGGTTATGATGTTTGCCCCATTACAATTATGTGAGCAAGAATGTTGCTTGTATCTTTCAAGATCCCAGTTTCCAATTTAGTTTTTGGAAAAGCTGCCTGCTTGTATCAGAAAAGGTAGCAGCTTTAGTTGAGCAATTTTTGAATATTTAATTTTATGTCAAAAAGAGCCTTATGTTACTTAAACCTTTTATCGTTTTATTAGAAGTAGTAAAAAAAATTGTTAGTTTTATTAGAAATGATTTTACCTCAAAAATTTAATAGTTAAAGGGAATGTCGAGTTTAAGAGTCAAAATTGCTCTTTTCAACAATTGATATAGGTGTGGACATATGAGGGCAAATCTTTAAATTTTATATTTATTACTTCATTAGGGTTAAAATATACATTCTGAATGTAGGGTATTTTAATTCTATTATTTTAACTTTCAAGTTTCATTTAATCTATTATTTAAGCTACATTCGTGTAAAATATATTAAAAAATATTCAACTTCTTAAACAGCAAATATTAAATACAATACTAATATTAAAGATAATATTTTATTGTCAGTATTTAATATTTATTAGTAAATGATGACAGTTCAATAAATTTTATCTTCATTCTTATTTAAAAATGAAAATACTAACCAAAACACTGAACATTACCTTTATAATGTCAGTTTTAGGGTACCACTTTAAATTGGTATAAAAAATTAATGTGCAAATATTTTTTGGTGAACTTTGCGTTTTTTAGTTAATAAGTATTGTATAATTGTATTGCATGCAAAATTTCTTAGTTCCCGGAGTTGGTAAACGGACTTGAACAATTTCGCAACTCGTCCCATGGTCTACATACCAAATTTCAAGATTCTAGGGATATACAGGACGTACCTCTGAGTTTTGATGATCGGTGAATCAGTGTCGAAAAGGCGAACGTTTAAGTTCATATATCTTCTGAAATAAAAAGGATAGAAACGTGAAATTTCAGCATTTAGTTCCATTTCCACATTACTTTAGATTTACGAAGTTTCAAGTTTCTCGGAATCACCAACACAAAGATATTGGGGGTCAAAAGTACCCTGAGTTGCTTCCAGAAAAAGATGCTTACGGCTGTGCTTTCAAGACTTGGCAGGGGCACTGTGGTGTCCCCAGATGCTTTCATTAGTGCTGCTATACAATTCAACGCATAAAACATTTCCTGACGATTAAAAAAACACACACGTAATTGTTGAAGTTTTCACTTCTATTGGCACTCCCGGAGTGCCACTGTTTTTTTTTTTTTTTTTTTTTTTTGCAATTAGCCTAAAAACAATTTTTTTTTTTTGCAATTCGTATGAAAAGTTACCGATAAATTAATTATTTTGAAACAAGCGTATTTTAGGGGCTGTATCCAAGTACAAATTCGGTACTCGATTGCAGACCGAGAGAGAGATTCTTGATCAAGGCATCTTAAGCACCACTCAAGCAGTCATTGAAGACTGCAAGATTACAGCATAGCGTAAGAAATTTCAAAATATCTAGTCACGTCTATCATAGACGGCCCCTTAAACCATCCTTTTGCCGTTTTTTAAGTATAATTTGAAAACTACTTGGAAGAAAAATGTGAAATTTTGGATTCCCATAAAGCAGGACTTAATAAATCTAAATCTATCGAAAAATTGTAGGTTGCAATTCATATTTTTTTCGAATATTAATTTCATAATTCATATAATAAATTTATAAAAAATTGCAAATTCAACGTATTTATGTTTGGGTATTTTAGTATTACTTTACTGCTGCACAAAAAAATAGCACATTAGGAGTGTAATTTCAGGAGATATTAATAAAAATATGAAAATTTAATTTAACATTAGAAACACTTAATTTTGAGGGTTTATAATTCAAAAACTTATCATTCAAACGACTTGAAATGGCATAGTTTGAACTGAAGATTTGAAATATCTTGTTAAAATTGAGTATTGCCATTGAAAAAAAAATGAAGTTTGGGTTCGTTTTAACATGTAGAAGGCCTCCTAAGCTAATTTTATGTGCATCATTTAAAAGTAGTCTTTATTTCCAATCGTTCGGTACCAGTAACTTTCTTCTACGATAATTTGTTGAGGAGTTAGTAGGGGGTGTTTACTTTTTTTTTTTTTTTCCACGACTATACGTCACATGCAATTCGTTTGAAAGCTGTATCACAATTTAGTCTATTTTAATTGTTTTTAAACATGAATATTTTTTATAAATCTATATCTATCACGTGCTGGCTATTACGAAAGTTAAATCCGTTTGCACGTAATTAATATAAATAGCTCAGCGTTTGTTTCCAGCTTATATTACAGAACGAAATTAAAATATTAATCAATCAATAAATAAAAAAATTAAAAAAAAAATGCAATTTAACAAATTACAACGACCATTTGGAAAATGATTTTTTGAAAGACTAAAATTTAAGATATAAAAATAGCACGGAGTTGATCATACATTACGTACGCCATGAATTAAACATTAATAGTGTTATTGCACGTGAAAATTCCAAGCGGCAGAAATCGCCTGCGACTCGTATTTGGTGTGAAATATATATATGTATTCATTCCTGTCCTATTTATCTTTTTTGTTATTTTAAATTGGCTTATTCCATTTTTCTTTTGCACGTGAAAATCTTACAAATTAAAATTAACTCTTTGACAGAAACTGCTATTCATTTTCTTTCATTTTCATTAGTTATTATCCACCTGAAACTTGCGTATTATCCAAGCATTTCATTGGCTGTTCGGGAAAAGGCTTTTCCGTCGACAGATTTCCACGAAATCTGATGACACATTTTAAATGAAATTTCATTCTTAAACTTCCAAACATCCCACAATATTACCTTTTACATCGTCGTGTAGAAAAAAAAAATGTACTTTTAAAAGCAATTTGTTTGAAAGCTGTATCTTAATTTGTTTCTGAGTTATTAATTTTTTTTTTGTAGTTTTTATTACTTTTTTATCAGTGGCAACACTCTGTTGTCCAACTATGTTCCAATGAATTGGAATGAATGTTGTCCAACTTGTTGAAACTAAAGGGAAATACAGATTACTGTATAGGCCAATCACAAAACGAATAAAATGCGGATTAAACCAATAAAAACCTTCAGATATGCTTTTTGAGATGCTTTTTAAGATGCTTCAGATATGCTTTTTATTTGAACGCAAAATTGTTATTTTTCACATAAAAGTGGTTACTGGTATTTATATATTAGTATATGATTCTAAAAAAAAATTATTAGAGTTATCAACTGAAAAAAAAAAAAAAAATGCTTTCACCTATATTCTGCGACTCGGGAAGCCCTGGTTTACCTTCTTGTACACTCTAAAAAAAAAAAAAAAAAAAAAAAAAATTAATTTTTACAGAAAAAATGTGTTTTTTTTCTGTAAAAAAAATTGGATTTTGTAATTTTTACAGAAAAAATCTATCCTTTTTTACAGAAAAAACTTTTTTATAATAAATTACAGATATTTTCTGTAAATTAAACGTTTGTTTACTAGCGTCAAATTGACAGTTTTTTTCTGTAAAAAAATTTGGATTTTTTCATTTTTATAGAAGAAATCTATATTTTTTACAGAAAAAAAAACTTTTTAATGAAAAATTACAGATATTTTCTGTATATTAAACTTTTTTTTTTAACTGGCGCCAAAATTGACAGTTTTTTTCTGTCAGTTTGGGTGATTTTTTTTTTTTTTTTTTTACATCGTTAAGGCTGTTCTCTAATACAAAAGGGCCACTTTCTGACATAAGTTTTAATTTATTTTTGTTCGGAAATGCATGAAACTAGCAAGTGTTGTTCTTCAGAAACTATGTCATCGCGCTGTCTTTTCCATTTTCTTGCAAACGCAATAGATCTTTCAGAAAATAGTGTCAAATTACGCGTTTTGAACCGAATTTCCGCGTGAAGGAAGAATAGGCACTCAAGAAAGGTTGAAAAACGAGTTTGTCACGTGATCAAAATTGCTTATAACTCAATAGGTAATTGATTGATCAGAAAATGGATAAAACAGTTCGATCCCAAACCGTTTCCATGGTCAGGCTTTCCAATTTTATATCATTCCGTTAAAAAATAAATTTGTGAATGTGTCAAAACGTTTTGCGCTTATTGAGCATAGCAGAGCAGTTAAGAACAGCCTTAATATCTAAAAGGATTTTCGGATACTTTTAATTTACTTTTTAAGATACAAAACGAATAACTGAAAATTATAAAAGAAATTGTTATATATAAATATACGTACATCATATAACTAAGAAAAATACGTAGTTAAACTCTATAATAAAAAAGTGAAAAATCGTCATTCTGTCTCAGGAAATAAGTCAAGCCCAATTAAATTACCTGTTTGTGTTGGATGGAATTAGTTAAGACATCGCTAACTTCATTACGAACTTACCTGCTTCACTTATTTAATTTGCGTAGAATTGGGAACCTGCAGAGATTTAAAAAAATAAAATAAAAAATAAAATATAATAAAAAAAAATTGCAGGATAATTTGATTGGTTTAAAAAAAGAACATAAAAAAAAATAAATAAAAGAGAGAGAGAAAATATCCTCTTACATGGAAGTGTTCATCCAAATTATATTTTCGAGCATCTGTCATTTCGCTCCGAAGTTTTGAGTAAATTAAGATATTCGAGTAAACTGCACATAAGCACATAAAGGAAGAATTTTAGCCCCCGGTATGCTATTTCTTTCTCCCAGTTTATTTTGTTTCCAATAAATAACGTTACCTTGTATAAGCAAGCCGTAAAACAAAAGCCGATGTTTCATTGTGCCATTAAATACTCTACAGCATTTTTTAAGACTTCTAAGCATCGCACATTTTCAATGTTTATACCGTCGTATTGAGAAAAAAAAAAGAACTTTTTAATGCAATTTGTTTGAAAACTGCATCTCCATTTATTTTTGAAATATTAATTTTTTTGTAGTTTTTAGCGACATTTGTTTCATTTTGGCAACTCAAGTACTGCATTTCTGTAGAAAATAAAGAAAAAATAGTTAAAAAATAGCAATTATATCTTTTTGTTGCCATTTTCTCATAAAAATTGAAAAAAAAAACAATTAAAATTTTGAGAAAAATATAAATGAATGATTTATGATAAAACATGGAGCTATTATAAACTATATTTAATTTTTAGTATCTATATTAATGCAAATGACGTCATTTTACGTAAAATAAAAGCATGTGCTTTAAGTCTTAAAAATGTTTTGCACTACAGTAGAATTCCGATTATCCGAGTCCCGCTTAACCGAGTTATTTTCTTCTGATGGATTAGTGGCTTCTATTATTATGAAACAGCCATTATAAATGAAGCGTTAGGTGAAGATGAAAGAGCAGTCGTAAAAAGTTAGAACTCTGATTTTCTGGTCAGAATGGAAAAAAAATGGCCATAATTTTTTTTGAGAAAATCAGAGTTCTAACTTTTTACGACTGCTCTTTCATCTTCACCTAACGCTTCATTTATAATGGCTGTTTCATAATAATAGACACCACCAGTCCACCAGAAGAAAATGAAGTACAGTTAAACCTCCCTGTGAGACCACCTCCATTAAGCGACCACCTCCCTGAATGACCATTATTTCATGGAACGAAATTTATTCCCATAGGCTCAATACTAATTTTATCTCCATTCAGAGACCATCCCAGTTGAACTCCCTCCATGAGCGACCTATTTCTTTGAAGAAAATGAAACAAATTCCGTTATTTCCTGGTCGCTTGAAGAAGGTTTTATTAGAAAAATAATTCCGGAGAGCGCATTATTCATCAAACTTCTAAACTAAGTTTAGATTTTTTTTAATTCCGGAAACTTTTAAGTGTTTAAATCCCTTTGTGCCTTTTTAGGCAATGCATTTAACTCTGATGACGAATTAAGAATGACGGCCAATAAGCTTCCCTGCCCTATTCTGTCAGGAAACTCTCGAAGAAATAGATAAATTAATGAAATCGTCATTATTTGTTTACGTCCAAAACAAATTGCATTTATTTACCGAATTTCGAAAAGATTTCGAAATGAAAGTTATAAAAGATAAAAATCAAAGCTAACGTCGATGTATTCATTTTTTAAACTTTATAGTAATTAACTTTTGTTTTCATAGTTAAATTTTCATATTTTTTCCTGATGTGAAAAATAAATTTTAGTAATACTTGTTACCTTTTTTCAACAATTAAAATCTAGATTTAAACATGACCTCCATTAAGAGGCCATCTCTCGGAGCGACCAATTTTTATTGGAACGTAACGTGATCGCTTTAGGGAGGTTTTACTGTAATGGAAATGTCGGGGGCGACACTAAATTCTGAAAATGCAGAATTCCTGTTCTCTAGTATTATTTTTTTTCTTTCTCAAGGAGAAGGATGTGTGTTGACCATTATATGCATATGTTTAAAGTACAGTCATGGAAAAAAAAAAGGAAAAACCCCTACTAACTGCATTTTCGCCGATCCCAACCGTTATAGCAAAAATGAGAAATAGCGCATGCGTGCGGACTTAGATTGAAATTCACTTACTAGAAAACAAATATGTACAAGGTTACCAGCTTGGCGCTTTTATCATATTAGGCGTGACATTTTCATCCCATAAACATTTTTTTCAGTTGATTAGCAAAACTTTCTGTAAATGTTGTAGCGATCAATGGCTTATCTATACTCCTATTATAAAGAGGAAAAAATTGTTTATTTGTAGGAGGTAAGCTCTGGAACTACCGAACCGATTCCAAAAGTAATGGTATCAAAATGATGGTGTTAGTCCAGCTTAGAACATAGGCTATATCTTATGTCGGTGCCACTACCCCCAAAGGGGGTGTAAGAGCAAAAAACGTTCTAAAAATGCGATTTTAGCGTTACTGAAGGGCCTAGAAATATGAAATTTTGAATATTAGTTACTTATAAGATATAAATGATGTTTAAGAACAGTTCTTAAACAATTCAAAATTTAAAAGGGGTGAAAATGCACAAAAAGCGTTCTAAAAAACGTTCTAAATGGTGGTTTCTACACAATCTCAGGAAATACCAAACCGATTTAAAAAATATTGGTGTCAAAATGATGGTGACAACGCTTGCTCCAAGATAGGCTGTTTTATGTCGGTGTCACTAACCCAAAAGGGATGTAGGAGCAAAAAACGTTCTAAAAATGCGATTTTAGCGTTACTGAAGGGCCTAGAAATATGAAATTTTGAATATTAGTTACTTATAAGATATAAATGATGTCTAAGAACAGTTCTTAAACAATTCGAAATTTAAAAGGGGTGAAAATGCACAAAAAGCGTTCTAAAAAACGTTCTAAATGGTAGTTTCTACACAATCTCAGGAAATACCAAAACGATTTAAAAAATATTGGTGTCAAAATGATGGTGACAACGCTTGCTCTAAGATAGGCTATTTTTTTATGCCGGTGTCACTACCACAAAGGGGGTGCAGGATCAAAAAACGTTCTAAAAATGCGATTTACGTGTTACTGAAGGGCCTAGAAATATGAAATTTGAAATATTAGCTACTTATTAGATATAAAGGATTTCTAAGAACAGTTCTTAAACAATTCGAAATTTGAAAGGGGTGAATATGCGCGAAAATCGTTCTAAAAAACGTTCTAAATGGTGGTTTCTACACAATCTCAGGAAATACCAAGCAGATCTAAAAAATAATGGTGTCAAAATAAGGGTGTCAAAATGACGGTGACAACCCTTGCTCCAACATAGGCTATGTTTTATGTCGGTGCCACTACCCCAAAGGGGGTGTAGGAGCAAAAAACGTTCTAAAAATGCGATTTTAGCGTTACTGAAGGGCCTAGAAATATGAAATTTTGAATATTAGTTTCTTATAAGATATGAATGATGTCTAAGAACAGTTCTTAAACAATTCGAAATTTAAAAGGGGTGAAAATGCACAAAAAGCGTTCTAAAAAACGTTCTAAATGGTAGTTTCTACACAATCTCAGGAAATACCAAACCGATTTAAAAAATATTGGTGTCAAAATGATGGTGACAACGCTTGCTCTAAGATAGGCTATGTTTTATGCCGGTGTCACTACCCCAAAGGGGGTGCAGGAGCGAAAAACGTTCTAAAAATGCGATTTGAGTGTTACTGAAGGGCCTAGAAATATGAAATTTGAAATATTAGCTACTTATTAGATATAAAGGATTTCTAAGAACAGTTCTTAAACAATTCAAAATTTGAAAGGTGTGGAAATGCGCGAAAATCATTCTAAAAAACGTTTTAAATGGTGGTTTCTACACAATCTCAGGAAATACCAAACCAATTTAAAAAATAATGGTGTTAAAATAAGGGTGTCAAAATGACGGTGACAACCCTTGCTCCAACATAGGCTATGTTTTATGTCGGTGCCACTACCCGAAAAGGGATGCAGGAGCAAAAAACTTTCTAAAAATGCGATTTTTGCGTTACCGAAGGGCCTAGAAATATGAAATTTGAAATATTAGCTACTTATTAGATATAAAGGATTTCTAAGAAGAGTTCTTAAAAAATTCGAAATTTAAAAGGTGTGAAAATGGCCGAAAAACGTTCTAAAAAACGTTCTAATGGTGGTTTCTACACAATCTCAGGAAATACCAAGCAGATCTAAAAAATAATGGCGTCAAAATGATGGTGACAACCCTTGCTCCAACACAGGCGATGTTTTATGTCGGTGGCACTACCCCAAAGGGGGTGCAGGAGAAAAACGTTCTAAATTGCGACTTTTGCGTTACCGAAGGGCCTAGAATCGTGAAATTTGGAATGGTAGTTAGTTATGAAATATCAATGATCTGTAAGGACATTTCCTAAAAAAATCGAAATTTAAAAGGGGGTCAAAATGCGCAGAAAGCGTTATAAAAAACTTTCTAAATTGCGATTTCTATGCAATCTCAGGAAGTACTGAACCGATTTCAAATATAATGGTGTAAAAATGATGGTGACAGATCTTGCTCCAAGATAGGCTATATTTTATATGTGTTTCCACTACCCCAGAGGAGATGCAGGAGTATAATGCGCGAAAAGCGTTCTATAAACGTTCTAAATGCCGATTTGTCGGCAATATCTCAGGAAGAATGAATCTGATTTCAAACGTAATGGTAGGAAATTGATGCTGACAGCCCTTGCTCTAACATAGACGCTATTTTATGTCGGTATCACTATCACCATGACGTTGCAGGAGAGAAAAAGCGTTCTAAATTTCGATTTTTGTGATCGGTAGGGGCTAGCAACTTAAAATTAGGCAAGGTACATATTTATTATATATAAATGATCTTTAAGAACAGTTTCGAAAAAATTGGAAATTTAAAAAGGGGTGAAAATGCGCGAAAAGCGTCCTAAAAACGTTCTAAATTGCGATTTCTACTCAATCTAAGGAAATACCAAAGCTATTTCAAAATTAATGGTTGCAAATCAATGGTGACAGTCCCTGTTATAACATAGGTTATATATTATGTTGCTGTCACTACCATCTGAGGGTTTCAAAAGCAAAACATGTTCTAATTTGCGTTTTTTGCACAACTGAGGGGTCTAACACTTTGAAGTATAGCATGGTATTTACTTACAAGATGCAACTGCTGTCTAAGAACAGTTGAAAGAAAATTCCAAATTTAAAAAAATGAAGTGAGTGAAAAGCGTTATAAATTACAATTTTTAAGCAAACTTATAAATTACCAAACCGACTAAAAAAATAATGATGACAAATTTTGGTGATAGAACCTGCTCAAACATAAGCTATATTTTATGTCTGTTCCACTACCACCAGAGGGTTGCAGGAGCTAAAAAATTTCTAAATTGCGATTCCTGTGATACTGAAAAGGCTAGAAACTTTAAATATTTCATGGTACTTACTTATAAAATATAAATGCCCTCGAAGGACTGTCGAAAAAAAATTTGAATTACAAAAGAGGTGAATGGAAGGGGAGGTGCGAAAAGCGTTCCAAAAAAAGTCCTAAATTACGATTTCTATGCAATTTCAGAGAATATAAACCGATTATAAAAGTAATAATAGCTTCGAATCAATGGTAACAGTCTCTGATCCTACACAGGCTATATTTTATGCCGATTATTCTACCACTTGGGGTTCACAGGAACAACAAACTTTCTAAAAAAGGCCTTTAAAAGCTTTCTAAATTACGTTTCTGTGGAATATTAGGAAATAACAAACCGATTTCAAAATTAATGTTGGCAAATTAATGGTGACAGTTCCTATTTCAACATAGCCCTTTATGTTGAGAGAGTTGGTAGGACTTGGAATTTGACATGATAGTTAATTTTAAGATGTAAGAAGGTGGTTTCTAAAAAATTCAAAACTTCAAATGAATACTGAAATGAGTGTATTAATTGAGCATAAAAGTTTCAAAATATTTCCTAAATTATCATTTATTTAGTTTTATTTCGTTTTATTAATTTAAGTCTCATTTCTGCCTAATGCAGTGTAATAATGATGTTTAATAAAACTGTGTTTTAAATAGTAATTTTTGAATTATTCCTAAAAGTAATAAGTACCTTTTAATAAAATAAAATATTACCTTTTAATAAAATGAAAATTTAGTTAGTACTTTTTAATAAAAATTAGACATATAAATATCACTTGACATATTTCAAATATTATACGAGCAAAGCCGCGGGGTTTGCTAGTAATAAATAAAAATACCTCTACTATCATAGATATTTTTAATCTTATTGTTTAGTTATTTTAAAACCCTGTACAAGTTTTCTAACAAGAGCATTTCAATCAAAGTCCCCACGCATGCGCTGTTTCTCATTTTTGCTATAACGGTTGGGATCCGCGAAAACTACTAACTCTGCAACAAATTATATTGAAGAAAAAAGTTACTGGTACTAAACGGGGGGAAATAAAGTCTACTTTTAAATGATGTATGTGAAATTTGCTTTAGGTGGCCATCTGCATATTAAAAAGAACCCCATTTTTAGGTGCGTTCGTAATTATATAAATACGTAGCACCTATCGTCGTCGTTCAGTCAGTCTGTCTGTCCGCATATAACAGAGCTAAAACTACCTAACCGAATGGTCTGAAATTTTAAATATATAATTGTTGCGAAATTTTGTCGAGTGATTTCAAATTTTTTAAAAATCGGATGTATAGGTTAATTACAGGGACAGTCAAAAGTTTTCCGTTACATGACGTCCAATGGGAAAAAATTATTGCAAGTGCATTTTAATGATGTTACAGCCTTTCGAACAGAATTAAATTGATATGCACTTATGAAGTGCACTAAAATATACATTCAGTACAATATTCGGTGCAAAAAATATTTATGAAACTATTTATAGTTATATAAATATAGTTATATATTTATTATAGTTATAAATTTATATAATATAGTTATATATTTATTTAACGCACCTCATTTGCCACGCTTGACGAGCAATTTCCCACTTTTTTTTTTCTTTAAGAGTAATACCCAAGTATAATACCATAAATAAATTTTATACCCTTCATTTAGCCTAAATACAAATTTTCATGAAATTCGTGCGATTAGTTTCAGAGAAATTAATTATTTTAAAATAGGCCTATTTTATGGGCTGTATCCAAACTGAAGATCGGAACACGATTGTTGAAATGTTACAGAATGACTACAATTCTATTAATCTATTATTTCTTACCAGTAGGACCATTTCACTCGCTTAATATGTTTCGATTATTGCAAACCTAAATGTTTCAATAAAATGAGTAAAGTATATATTTTTCAAATTATGCTTTTCTGCGCACGTTAGACAGCCCCTTAAATAATCATTTTGACGTTTTTTAAGTATAATTCGAAAACTGATTTGAAGAAAAAATTTAAATTGAGAATTCGCATAAAGCAGGACATAAGAAATGCAAATCAATCAAAAATTCGTATAGGTTGCAATTCATATTTTTTTCGAAAATTAATTTCATAATACATAATTCATAATATAAAAATTACAAATTCAATGCACTTATGTTTGCGATTTTTCATGTTATAACCACACAAAAAATTATGACATCAGGATATAATTTCAGGAGATATTAATAAAAATATGAAAATTTAATTTAACATTAGAAGCTCTAAATTTTGAATGTTTATAATTCAAAAACTTACCATCCAAATAACTTGAAAGTTGCGTTTTGAAAATCCTTCTCATAACATTCCCGATCTCACGTATATATATGTATATATATTGTATATATATATATCGGTGGAGGCAGCATATCAAAATAAAAGAACATTTTTTCGAAGTCTATGGAGTGGTGTTCGGCCTCTAAGAGAATTCATCAGCGTGAGGACCAAGAAAGAATGAAACAATGACCTTGTAATTTTTTATAAATATTCAAATAAAAAGCACAAATAAATGCACAAAAATTACTTTCAGGGGCATACATACAATTTAAAATTATTTAAAATACATCAAAATATCTTAAAATACTTTAGAACAACGCAGAACGTTTTCAGTCATCACAAGACCGTCATCAGTGGGATTTAAATGTTGTTATTATTTTCTTTGCGCTTATTCGAGAATTGTCTATAAGAAAATCATTGTAATTTAAAGGTTGTACGGCAGATGAGATGCCAGATAAAGTTATTCAAATTTTCAACAAAACGAGCTTTCATTTATCATGCAGCAAATTTCTCCATACTACATGATGTCACACTTCAAATAGTTCCTTAATTAAATCCTTAATTAAATTAAGGCACGTATGTGACTGAAAAAGAATTTCAGATACGTAAGTGTCTGAATCTGAAAGTTCCGTCATAATAGATGTCTTAATTTAAGACACATAAGTGTCTTACTAATGATCCTAGTGTAAAGGAACTGAGAAAAGTGTCTAAAAATCTACAAGCATCTAATTTTATGACACTTTATAACTCCGTTCCGCATTAACCAACCAGGGGGCACTCTCAGTTGCGCGTGCGTTTTAGATTTCTATCGTTCGAACTTGATGTTCGTTTGTAATTCAAACTGAATGTTTGTTTTTATGTACGCGTACATTTTAACTAATAATTTATTTTGACTTAATTCATTTTTTGCGAAATTTGAAGTTCCGGGATTTAAACAGAAACTGGGATTTAAAACCGGTTCCTAAACAGAGGGCGCACCACCGTTTAGGAAGAAGATTTTTTATTCACAACATGCACATTTTTTTATGTTACTTTCACCCCAGAAAAACAGACACCTCCGAATGGCGGATAAATTCCACGGTTCCAAGGTGCCCGCTTTTGAGAGGTTTTATTGTATTGAGACAATTTTTTTAATTTTTAATCTTATTCTACTCTATAAATTCAAAATATTGATTACAATCAGTACAATGTAGAAAAAGATATCAGCTTTACGAAAATTGCATACCATATTTTGGAGCCCCTAAAATCAGGCTGTGTGTGTGTGTGTGTGGGGGGGGGCAGGGTAGTGGCCATATATGTTTCCAGGATCAACGTGGTCAAACATGGCTACGTATAATACTTTTAAAAAATGAATGCTATTCAGACGTTTGAAGTGTCTAAAATTCAGACGCAAAGAGTTTCTGAAAAAATAAGACATTTTAAAATGTCTGAAAATGGAACACTCCGTTTCAGACACTTAAGTGTCTGAATTTAAGACATTTCGATTTACAGTGCGTACATACTCCGTACTGAATAATAGATGAAAGCTCGTTTTGTTGAAAATTTGAATAACTTTATCTGGCATCTCATCTGACGTAAATTTTAAATTACAATTACTTTTTTCTGGCCAATTCACGAATAAGCGCAAATAAAATAATAGCAACATTTAAATCCCGCTGATGACGGTCTTGTGATGACTGACAACGTTCTGGGTTTTTCTAATGTATTTTGAGATATTTTGATGTACAGTTAAGCACCGATTATACGTCTTTCAGGGGACTGTTCTAAAACAGCGTGTATCTGAGAAAGACGTACAATCGAAATTGTAGTCGCCTTACGGTGTAAAATCTTTGACTGTAGAAATATAATGCTCAAATCACACAAATTTAATTTTGCTACCATGTTTAAGATGCACTATATATTGAAAAAAATATATTAAATAATCATTTCTAAAATTGAAAAATAAAAGTGAGAATTATCAAACCTTATATCAGTTGCACACCTTGAATAACTTTTTTTTTTTTTTTAATTCCACATTATCGAACGTAAAAGCAGATTTTAATTTGATAAATCTTTGTGCATATTTACTTTGAGACTTAAGAAAAGTATTATGTATGGAGTTAAGTTCCTGGAAAGTTTCTCACTGGTATTGTGAGAAACAATATATACTCTAAGTGTGTTAGTGTTAATGCAGTTCGCCGACTGTCCGTTCTTCTCCTCCCCCCCCCCCCACAAGTTCCACAAACTTAAAAATACTCTTGTAGAAGTCACGCATGTTCTTTGTATTTCATCTTTTCCCAAATATTGCCAGCAGCAAAGAAAAAAAGGACGACGTCGGGAGAAAAAATTCTGAGAAAATCAGTTACAGCATGAAAGAAACGACGTATAACCGACATTATGCGTCGTATAAACGAAACCTTCCAACATTAAAATACATAGGGATGAATCGGGCCCGCACTGACACGCCGTATAAATGGTGCTTTACTGTATTTTAAATAATATTAAATTATATGTATGCACCTGAGAGTAATTCTTGTACATTTATTTGTGCTTTTTACATGAATATTAATTATTTAACTCAATGTGAATTGAACACAAGAAGTTTAACTTCCATTCTTGTAATTTTTGTTTTGTTATCAATGATTTGGTTTATAAATACAGTGGAACCTCGTTAACATGAACACGCTTAATGTGAATTACTTTTAACATGAACAGTTCCCACTGTCCCCGTCAAAATGAATACGGATTCTAGTATTTTTTCTCCTTTTAAGATGAACACGTTTAACGTGAAATTTCGCTCAATATGAACAGTTCTCGATGTCCCCATGAAAGATTTTGACGTGAACAAAAATGCCTAGAAAAGTGTGAAAGCTCCATTTTGCCTAGGGAAGCATTCTTTAGAGATTCATGAAAAGGATTATTCTTTAGAGCTATGAAAACGAGTACTGTTCCTATTAGAATATTCTCACTTTTGGACAATACGTGTCATCAACTTACATGCTACCAGGATTAGGGAAGGTTGCTACCTAAACAGAATATTTTTATGCATTGTATGTTTCTTCACACGTGAAAAACTTACAGTTTAGTATCGCAACTTTCATATGAAAGGTAGCATGCGTTCAATCTTTTATCTTTTCATTTACTTCTTTTACCCGTATGAATTTACAAAGGCATTCATTCACATGTACAGTGTAGGTATTTTTTTTTTTTTTTTTTTTTTTTTTTTTTTTTTTTTTTTTACACAATTACTTCCAACAGTTTTCTGTTAATGGATAAAAAATATATAACTAAAAGTTTAATTATTAAAATAGAAATAAGTGTTATGTGTCCTTGTATAACACTGGAAATGACATTTACTGATAAATTTTGACTGTTATATTTTACGAGAAAACCCTGTTGTCCCGTTAGCTCCCATGTCTCATTAGCCACCAGTCTCACCTATATGCATTTTTCTCAATATTTATTGCCTGGGTTTTTTGTTACTGATAACATGAACTACGGATAACATGAACAACAATTTAATTCCCCTTGAGGTTCATGTTAACGAGGTTTGACTGCATTCCTAATTTTATTAACCTCTAACATACTAAAATGGGAATTGCTGTGCAAAAATAAATAAATAATAATAAAAAAATGACCTTGTAATTTTTGATTTGTTATCAGTGATTTGATTTATGAATATTCCTTATTTGGTTAATCTATCATATATTAAAACGGGAACTACTGTGCAAAAATAAATAAACAAATATATAATAAAACTAGGGGGCGCTGCCCCTTACGAGCTACGCTCGTCAACCCCCGTTCAGACACCGCAGACTCTAAAAGCATGCTAATTTGATCGCCTTAAAAATATTTCGGAAGATTGAATTATAAGTTTAAAAACAGTGGCGATCTCCCTATAAACGGGTTTCTATTCATTTCTCTTTGATTGGGGAATTTTAAAGCCAAACTAGCGGCTGTTAAATGATACAATGTCTGTTTCCGTCTTTCATTAAACAAAATCAGTTGACATTTCAAAATAAGCTACTAATATAAAATGAATTAAATATACAGAGTCTTTGCCTCCCGGTATTTTTTAGCAAAGCGAAAAGAAAGTTTTTTTTAATGACACTTTAAATGTATCGTTTTTAATCTGACGTAATTTTCACTAAACTTTTCTTTCTCCTTTTACTATTCACGTGAAAATAATTTTGTTAGAAATAAAATATTATTTGCGCTATCTTATAAAAATAGTTGAAAATATCATCTTAAAATATTACATAAATGTTTCGCGCAATTTTTAAATTTAAGCTGTTTTGCAATATTATTTTTTGTTCATTTTACGTAATGTGTAATGTGACGTAAATGTGACGTAATTTCTCCTATTTAAGACTTCTAACGCATGTTGATGAATTTATTATTTTACAACATTCTTTCACTTTTAAAATTCACGTGTAATATGGTTTTTATGATAATTTTCAATGAGTTCCTGCTTTTTATATTTTCTTGTTTATAATAGTCACGTGTAAAATAAATTTTTAATTTGAAACAAACATTATTGTTTACTATTGTATACTGTTGGCAACAGGTTAAATTAGTACAATTTTCTAAAATAAGTAAAAAATATCTCTCGAAATGCTGAAAATTTGAATTTAAAATAGAAATAAAACCTCAAAAAATGAGTCAAATTAATAGACTGAGTGCAGTCTGCACACCGTGAAATTTTGACGCATAAAATGATCTAAAAATGATTAAATTCCGATGTACAGTTTTTGCTCCTATAAAACTTTTTTAATGGAACGATTTTGTCCAACTTTAGCATTAAATATCTCTTTAAATATTTCTTCGATTTGAAAACTGTCTGCATCAGCGTGTTTATCAAACATTTCTCTATAATTCCACCGTTTTTCATATTTTTGTATGCAATAGTTTGCTTAATATTAACGATAAAAGACCTTCGGTCACAAAAAATTCAAAACCTGCGGCGGTGACAGCGGTAGTTACTTTTTTTTAGAATAGAGAGATAAAAGCAAAAAATCGAGTAAAGCGGCCACTTTCAAAACGAGAGCCACCGAGTTCAGGAACAGCGATTATAGTAATATAACTGGCCGTATCCTTGCTTCAGATCTCTCGCTCTTGACACGAGTTTCGTTATTGGCACCATACTAAAGTAAAAATAAAATAATAATAATAATAATAATAATAATAAAATACTCCAAGAACGAAAAAAAAAAAAAAAAAAAAAAAAAAACATATATACAGGAGCGGGCAATAAAAATATGACCTTGTAATTTTTGTTTTATTATCAATGATTTGATTTTATAAATATTCCCAATTCGATTAATCTCTCACATATTAAAACGGGAACTACTGTGCAGACATAAATAAATAAATAGTAAAATAAAATAAAAAAAAAAATCGAGTAAAGCGGCTTTTTTCAAAACCAGAGCTACCGAGTTTAGGAACAGCGGTTATACTAATACCACTGGCCATATCTTTGCTTCAGATCTTTCGGCTCTTGACACAAGTTTCGTTATCTGCACCATACCGAAATAGAAATAAAAACAAAAATAATAAGAAGAAAAATACACCAAGAAAGAAAAAAAAAACACATATACAGGAGGGGGCAAAATTCCCATCGTATCTCTTTTCCCCTTTCAGTACACAATACGCCGCTCAAATTCTCATTCAGGACGCTAAGCCTAATCCTATCATCTTCGGTTGAGAAACGGAACAGAATGATGTATCTTTTACACAGTTCTCTTATGTGACCTTCTCCCCCCTTACTTGACGGTTGTCGACAGAGCGAGACAGATTTCTACAAATTACCTGCCGTCTGTCAAGACACATTAGAACATGGATTTTTGCTCCCCCACAGAATTAAAAACTGACATCTAGAGTTACCGAAAAGGTGTGCATGAGTACGAGGTAGCCGCGGAAACAATAGTGACGAGTATTTTCTTTTGACCTCTTCGCCACCCCGCCTTCATTGGATTAGGTGGAATTAGGGGGTTAGTATTGTTTTTAGGGATCTAAGGAAGCGTGAAGAAGTATGTATGACCCATCTTATAGGGTGAATAGCTGACAACCTTCCGTTTTTTTTTTTTTCCATGTCAAACAATTAATTTTTTTGAACCAGAAATTTTATTTAAAAAAATAAATAAGTTAAGTACTATAAAGAAACAAGTTAGATTTCATTAAATAATTTTTCTAGATTTATTTGATTTAAAAAAAAAAAGGAGTGGTTGGCAGCTATGATGCTGCCAGTGTGGAGAAACTTTTATTTTCTCTCCCCCCCCCCCCTCCCTCCCCTAACGTAGTCGGATTTGTATGAAGATTTTCGTGCAGGTTTTTGATCTCTCGTTTTTGACAGATCTGCAGGTTTTTTTTTTTCTTTTTGAAAGACTTAATGTATGAAAAAATAGTGACGAATGTCTGTCATTTATTTGCACCCTCGGTTGCATAAGGAAAAAAAAAAAGAGAAAAAATAAAGGAAGAAAACGAAAAATAATTCTTTAAGCTGTTAGAATTTTTTTTTCTATCTCCCCGCAGATGAATTCATAAGATAAGAAACCTTAAAACATTTGCAATTTCATGAATTAAAGAAAATTTTAAACAGTTCAAAAGAATTCAATTTCATTCGACACTTGATATTATTTGTAATTGCTAAAAAGGTGTAAGATTAAAATTTTTGAAAACGAATTGATTAGATAAGAAACCTTAAAACATTATTAATTTCATGAATTAAAGAAATTTTTAAACAGTTCAAAAGTATTATCAATTTGATTCGACACTTGATATTATTTCTAATTGCTAAAAAGGTGTAAGATTAAAATTTTTGAAAATGAATTGATTAGATAAGAAACCTTAAAACATTATTAATTTCATGAATTAAAGAAATTTTTAAACAGTTCAAAAGTATTATAAATTTGATTCGACATTTGATATTATTTCTAATTGCTAAAAAGATGTAAGATAAAAAATTTTAAAACAGTAAAATAGTTTTATTTGACTGTTGACATATTTCAACTCTTCCCGTGTCATTTTCAAAACAAATAATTTTATTATTTGTTTAAGGATAATAATGGTTAAATATTATTTAAGGATTATTTGTTTTGAAACTGACTCGGGAAGAGTTGAAACATGTCAACAGTCAAATAAAACTATTTTACTGTTTTAAAAATTTTAATATTACACCTTTTTAGCAATTAGAAATAATATATTATTACAAGGTGTTAATTTGTTATACTACATCGGCATTTGATGATCTAAATTCAGAAGCTTCGAATAATGTTCCGTAGTTATACTCACAGTGAAAAAGGAGACATGACTTTGTTTGTTTTTTCCATTTCTTAAACAAATTTCACAAGTATTATAAAGGAGATTCGATATTTGATGTCGTGAATGCAATAGGTTTAATTTTTGCAATTACATACATTTAACTTCTAAATTTAAAAATTTATATGATTTAATAAAAATAAATAAAATAAGACAGACTTGAATATACTTAACATAAAATTAATAAAAAATAGAAAAACATTAAAAACTATTTAAAAACATGTAATGTACGTTTCACCAAGCAACGGCAAGGCTTCATCAGTACTGAATAACCATTGAAAAATAAACAGGTCCTATCAAATGCAGTTAAAATAAAAGTTATTTTTCCAAAAATAAAGTATACCTTTCAGCAGAAATTCAGTGCTTCCATTTTGAAATCGACATGTAACATTTATCACGATAGATTATTCCTCGAAGGCTGGTTTACTCCTATACGATAACAGATGAGACTCCTATACAATGTTCTATTCCTGCTGAATATACTTTGTTTCTGAAAAAATAACTTTAATTTTAATTGTTGATTGACCCTGTTGTTTATTTTTCAGCAGTTATTCTGCACTGATGAGGCTTTGCGGCTGCTTGGAGGAACATGTACTACATGTTTTTAAATATTTTAAATCGTTTTATATTTTTATAAATTTTAGCTTAAGTGTATTGAAGTCTGTCGTACTTTATTTATTTTTTATTAAATCATATAATAGCTTTGATGCTTCGCAAAATTTCCATACTCATACTAAATTAATACTCATGCTAATTTCTGTGACCTTTCAAAAAAAATTTCCCTATTATAAACGAGATTTGCCATTTGATGTAAACTGAGCAGTTTCTATAATTTTCCATCTATAATAAATGCAGAATAAAACAAATTACTTTTTTTTTTGACATCTCAAACCCCACCAGTGGCCGAGAGGTTCTGCTCTCGAAGCTGGTAGACGGGAGGTGCTGGGTTCGAACCCAATCGCGCCCGTCGACCTAATCTTTCGGAGTTTTCGTGGTTTTCTTCGAACCGTGGATTTTCACGTGTAAATACGGGTTAGGTTCCCTTAGAGAGACCCCCACGGAGGGCACCCCCCCCCCCTTTAGGGCCTATATCCCTCGTGTTGATAATTGGCCATCATAAACACAACCAACAACCAACTCAAACAAAAGACGAGCGAATTTAAATTGGCATTCTTGTGACAAGCATTTTATTTACCTGAGTAAAGATGCATTATACCCAGAGAATTCAAAATAGAAGTTGTGGTGATTATATCTTAAACTGCTTGCCGCAGGTCTCTGACGTTAACAAGACATATGCTTGATGTAAATTGCTGTTTAATTAATTTAATTTAATTTATTTATTGTATTAATGTGTATGATATTATCTACTTGAGTTATGGATTCATTCTCTTATCTATGAGATGAAACTCTTCAGGGACGAATTTTTACTTTCTTCTATCTTTGACAAGAAGAAAGTATTGGTTTCATGAAAATTTTCGAATTCCAGTTTTCGACGGATTTACACGTTTTATGATTATATCTTAAACTGCTTGCCAGGTCTCTGACGTTAACGAGACTAATGCTTGATGTAAATTGCTGTTTAATTAATTTTATTTTATTCATTTATTGTATTAATGTGTATGACATTATCTACTTGAGTTATGGATTCATTCTCTTATCTATGAGATGAACCTCTTCAGGGACGAATTTTTACTTTCTTCTATCTTGACAAGAAGAAAGTATTGGTTTCATGAAAATTTTCGAATTCCAGTTTTCGACGGATTTACACGTTTTATGATTATATCTTAAACTGCTTGCCAGGTCTCTGACGTTAACAAGACTAATGCTTGATGTAAATTGCTGTTTAATTAATTTTATTTTATTTATTTATTGTATTAATGTGTATGACATTATCTACTTGAGTTATGGATTCATTCTCTTATCTATGAGATGAACATCTTCAGGGACGAATTTTTACTTTCCTCTATCTTGACAAGAAGAAAGTATTGGTTTCATGAAAATTTTCGAATTCCAGTTTTCGACGGATTTACACGTTTTATGATTATATCTTAAACTGCTTGCCAGGTCTCTGACGTTAACAAGACTAATGCTTGATGTAAATTGCTGTTTAATTAATTTAATTTAATTTATTTATTGTATTAATGTGTATGACATTATCTACTTGAGTTATGGATTCATTCTCTTATCTATGAGATGAACCTCTTCAGGGACGAATATTTACTTTCTTCTATCTTGACAAGAAGAAAGTATTGGTTTCATGGAAATTTTCGAATTCCAGTTTTCGACGGATTTAAACGTTTTATGATTATATCTTAAACTGCTTGCCAGGTCTCTGACATTAACAAGACTAATGATTGATGTAAATTGCTGTTTAATTAATTTTATTTTATTTATTTATTGTATTAATGTGTATGACATTATCTACTTGAGTTATGGATTCATTCTCTTATCTAAGAGTCGAACTTCTTCAGGGACGAATTTTTACTCTCTTCTATCTTGACAAGAAGAAAGTATTGGTTTCATGAAAATTTTCGAATTCCAGTTTTCGACGGATTTACACGTTTTATGATTATATCGTAAACTGCTTGCCAGGTCTCTGACGTTAACAAGACTAATGCTTGATGTAAATTGCTGTTTAATTAATTTAATTTATTTATTGTACTAATGTCTATGACATTATCTACTTGAGTTATGGATTCATTCTCTTATCTATGAGATGAACCTATTCAGGGACGAATTTTTACTTTCTTCTATCTTGACAAGAAGAAAGTATTGGTTTCATGAAAATTTTCGAATTCCAGTTTTCGACGGATTTACACGTTTTATGATTATATCTTAAACTGCTTGCCAGGTCTCTGATGTTAACAAGACTAATGCTTGATGTAAATTGCTGTTTAATTAATTTTATTTTATTTATTTATTGTATTAATGTGTATGACATTATCTACTTGAGTTATGGATTCATTCTCTTATCTATGAGATGAACCTCTTCAGGGACGAATTTTTACTTTCTTCTATCTTGACAAGAAGAAAGTATTGGTTTCATGAAAATTTTCGAATTCCAGTTTTCGAGGGATTTACACGTTTATGATTATATCTTAAACTGCTTGCCAGGTCTCTGACGTTAACAAGACTAATGCTTGATGTAAATTGCTGCTTAATTAATTTTATTTTATTTATTTATTGTATTAATGTGTATGACATTATCTACTTGAGTTATGGATACATTCTCTTATCTATGAGATGAACCTCTTCAGGGACGAATTTTTACTTTCTTCTATCTTGACAAGAAGAAAGTATTGGTTTCATGAAAATTTTCGAATTCCAGTTTTCGACGGATTTACACGTTTTATGATTATATCTTAAACTGCTTGCCAGGTCTCTGACGTTAACAAGACTAATGCTTGATGTAAATTGCTGTTTAATTAATTTAATTTAATTTATTTATTGTATTAATGTGTATGACATTATCTACTTGAGTTATGGATTCATTCTCTTATCTATGAGATGCATCTCTTCAGGGACGAATTTTTACTTTCTTCTATCATGACAAGAAGAAAGTATTGGTTTCATGAAAATTTTCGAATTCCAGTTTTCGACGGATTTACACGTTTTATGATTATATCTTAAACTGCTTGCCAGGTCTCTGACGTTAACAAGACTAATGCTTGATGTAAATTGCTGTTTAATTAATTTTATTTTATTTATTTATTGTATTAATGTGTATGATATTATCTACTAGAGTTATGGATTCATTCTCTTATCTATGAGATGAACCTTTTCAGGGACGAATTTTTACTTTCTTCTATCTTGACAAGAAGAAAGTATTGGTTTCATGAAAATTTTCGAATTCCAGTTTTCGAAGGATTTACACGTTTTATGATTATATCTTAAACTGCTTGCCAGGTCTCTGACGTTAGCAAGACTAATGCTTGATGTAAATTGCTGTTTAATTAATTTAATTTAATTTATTTATTGTATTAATGTGTATGACATTATCTACTTGAGTTATGGATTCATTCTCTTATCTATGAGATGAACCTCTTCAGGGACGAATTTTTACTTTCTTCTATCATGACAAGAAGAAAGTATTGGTTTCATGAAAATTTTCGAATTCCAGTTTTCGACGGATTTACACGTTTTATGATTATATCTTAAACTGCTTGCCAGGTCTCTGACGTTAACAAGACTAATGCTTGATGTAAATTGCTTTTTAATTAATTTTATTTTATTTATTTATTGTATTAATGTGTATGACATTATCTACTTGAGTTATGGATTCATTCTCTTATCTGTGAGATGAACCTCTTCAGGGACGAATTTTTACTTTCTTCTATCTTGACAAGAAGAAAGTATTGGTTTCATGAAAGTTTTCGAATTCCAGTTTTCGAAGGATTTACACGTTTTATGATTATATCTTAAACTGCTTGCCAGGTCTCTGACGTTAACAAGACTAATGCTTGATGTAAATTGCTGTTTAATTAATTTTATTTTATTTATTTATTGTATTAATGTGTATGACATTATCTACTTGAGTTATGGATTCATTCTCTTATCTATGAGATGAACCTCTTCAGGGACGAATTCTTACTTTCTTCTATCTTGACAAGAAGAAAGTATTGGTTTCATGAAAATTTTCGAATTCCAGTTTTCGACGGATTTACACGTTTTATGATTATATCTTAAACTGCTTGCCAGGTCTCTGACGTTAACAAGACTAATGCTTGATGTAAATTGCTGTTTAATTAATTTTATTTTATTTATTTATTGTATTAATGTGTATGACATTATCTACTTGAGTTATGGATTCATTCTCTTATCTATGAGATGAACCTCTTCAGGGACGAATTTTTACTTTCTTCTATCTTGACAAGAAGAAAGTATTGGTTTCATGAAAATTTTCGAATTCCAGTTTTCGAAGGATTTACACGTTTTATGATTATATCTTAAACTGCTTGCCAGGTCTCTGACGTTAACAAGACTAATGCTTGATGTAAATTGCTGTTTAATTAATTTTATTTTATTTATTTATTGTATTAATGTGTATGACATTATCTACTTGAGTTATGGATTCATTCTCTTATCTATGAGATGAACCTCTTCAGGGACGAATTTTTACTTTCTTCTATCTTGACAAGAAGAAAGTATTGGTTTCATGAAAATTTTCGAATTCCAGTTTTCGACGGATTTACACGTTTTATGATTATATCTTAAACTGCTTGCCAGGTCTCTGACGTTAACAAGACTAATGCTTGATGTAAATCGCTGTTTAATTAATTTTATTTTATTTATTTATTGTATTAATGTGTATGACATTATCTACTTGAGTTATGGATTCATTCTCTTATCTATGAGATGAACCTCTTCAGGGACGAATTTTTACTTTCTTCTATCTTGACAAGAAGAAAGTATTGGTTTCATGAAAATTTTCGAATTCCAGTTTTCGAAGGATTTACACGTTTTATGATTATATATTAAATTGCTTGCCAGGTCTCTGACGTTAACAAGACTAATGCTTGATGTAAATTGCTGTTTAATTAATTTTATTTTATTTATTTATTGTATTAATGTGTATGACATTATCTACTTGAGTTATGGATTCATTCTCTAATCTATGAGAAGAACCTCTTCAGGGACGAATTTTTACTTTCTTCTATCTTGACAAGAAGAAAGTATTGGTTTCATGAAAATTTTCGAATTCCAGTTTTCGACGGATTTACACGTTTTATGATTATATCTTAAACTGCTTGCCAGGTCTCTGACGTTAACAAGACTAATGCTTGATGTAAATTGCTGTTTAATTAATTTTATTTTATTTATTTATTGTATTAATGTGTATGACATTATCTACTTGAGTTATGGATTCATTCTCTTATCTATGAGATGAACCTCTTCAGGGACGAATTTTTACTTTCTTCTACACTGTAAAAAATTTTCCGAAACGTTTCCGAATGTAATGGAGACCTGTGCTGTACGATACTAATGGAAAGGTTTCAGATTCGAGCAGAAAACTGTTTCGGTTATAATACGGAACATTTCCAATTCGCAATGAAATGTTTCTGAATATATCGGAAACCTTTTATTACGGATCGGAAAGGTTTCTGAATACATATGAAATCTTTCTGAAGACTAAGAAATGTTTTTGAATGTATAGGAAACCTTTTATTAATAATTGGAAAGGTTTCTGAATATATGTGGAACCTTTCTGAAGACGAGGATTATTTTAAAATTTACATAAAAAAGCACAAATAACTGTACTAAAATTACTTGCAGGTGCATACATATAATGTAAAATCATTTAAAATACATTAGAAATATCTCAAAAATACATTAAAATTTTTAAGATATTTCTAATATATTTTAAATAATTTTATATTGTGTGTAATGCACCTGCAAGTAGTTTTAGTACATTTATTTGAGCTTTTTTACATAAATTTTAATTATTTACTCAAGTTGAATTTAGCACTAGTATTTGAACATTCAATTATTGAAGATTATTTTGTGAAAAGTGCTTAGTTTAGTAAAATGGATTTTGTGATGAAGCCAGTTTTATTAAATGAATTTTTATGAAAGAGTCTTATACGAAAGTTCATTTCTGAATGATCTTTTTTCTGAGTTTATATATATATATATCTGCTTGGATTTATTCTGAAAAAAAAAATCAATATTATTATAACTTTTTCATAATTTAGATAAAATTTTATTGCGTTTTAATATCTTGCAGTGAAATTTTTTTATAACCATGCGGATTAACAAGTAACATTAAAGTTCCTGAACTGTATTATTATTGAAAATGGAATGATAAATTCTTTCGAAAAGCGTTTTACTTATTTTTTTAATCATATATAGCATTATTTTTACATATTATTTTAGTTCTTTATTAGCGTTTCTTTGTTGCACAGACATTTTAATACATAACATTTTATTATTATTAGTGCATGTAAATAAGATATGATTGCAATTTATGTTATTGTTGATTCAATATCGTATTATGCTTTTCACAGCATAATATAAATAAATTAAAATGCCTTATAACTTAAAGCAAGAAATTTTGTGTACTATATTTTCATAAAATAAGCTGATGGTTAATGATCTAGAATTTTTCAATTTTGTTCACTGTAAAGTGCATAAGTTAAATAACAATAGTATTTTTTTTTTTTTTTTTTTTTTTTTTTTTTTTTTTTTTTACAATTCAGTCTTGCAAAATCAGAAGAAAACATTTTTCTTTTCAAGCAAGAACATTTAGATGAACAAGTAAAATTCAAATCGCAAAAAAATGCAATGGTTAATTTTTTCAAAGCATTAAAAAAAAAGAAAAAAAAGGGTGTGTTTGTGTGTGTGTGTGGGGGGGGATTTACATATCTAAACCTGAGTACTAAACAAGTTAATGATCTTAAAACGATTCTTTTTATTTTTCTTTTAAAATTGGAGAAGAAAAAAGGTGAATATAAAAAATGAAATTTTTGAAATCTTTTTAGGAAACAGCAAAACAAATGAATCAATTTTATTTACTATAATGATTTATAAAAATAAATCCTATAATTGTAAGAATAGTTTACTGTTTATTTTTATTCACAATACCGTATTTTTTACGTAAAAGCAATCAACAATAAAGAAGTAAATTGACAATGAACCTTCAGCTTGTTTGATTAAAATATAATACATAAATTTTCTTTTAAGTTATCATTTAATAATTTGTTAAAAACACGCTGTAAAAAGGAGAATACGATACCGCAATCAGTACGAACATCAAGCTTAACTATATTATCTTATTTTCATACACACATGTATATATATTATAATAAAAAAACAGACAAAACAAAGTCTGATATATTAAAAAATAAATAGGTTATTAATTTCTTTTCGTGTACTGCAACAAAGAAAACTAATAAAGAAGTAATAATAAATAACAGTAAGTAAAAGTAATACTGTAGATGGTTAAAAAAAAAGAAAACACTTACCCAGAATTACGCTCGTTCCGCGTTCAAAATTACTAAATTTCCAAAGCTCTGAAAAAGTCCTTTGATAATATCCAAGGTACATTTCTTGCATAATTTTAAAACGCAATAAAAAATACCCACAAAATATAACAAAAATGTTATAATATTGTTTTTTTTTTTTTTTTTTTTTTTTTTTTCAAAATAAAAGCGAATTCAAATACACGTGGTCTTACGCCGCCATCTCATACACACGAGCTGACTTTCACTTTAGGCGATTGCTTCCCGTCCGTTTCAGCGTGAGGAGAAATAGTAATGAAATACTTGGAGCGCATGCGTACAGGCGCTTTCTCTGTTACACGGAAAGTACGAGGGAAAGTTAATTGAAACACCCAGGAACATTCCCGGTTGTTTCGGAAAATAGAAATAGCTCTCACATATCCGGTACTATCAGAAATGTTCCTGTTAGAATAGTAAACGTTCCCACTATTTTTTACAGTGTATCTTGATAAGAAGAAAGTATTGGTTTCATGAAAATTTTCGAATTCCAGATTTCGACGGATTTACACGTTTTATGATTATATCTTAAACTGCTTGCCAGGTCTCTGACGTTAACAAGACTAATGCTTGATGTAAATTGCTGTTTAATTAATTTAATTTAATTTATTTATTGTATTAATGTGTATGACATTATCTACTTGAGTTATGGATTCATTCTCTTATCTATGAGATGAACCTCTTCAGGGACGAATTTTTACTTTCTTCTATCTTGACAAGTAGAAAGTATTGGTTTCATGAAAATTTTCGAATTCCAGTTTTCGACAGATTTACACGTTTTATGATTATATCTTAAACTGCTTGCCAGGTCTCTGACGTTAACAAGACTAATGCTTGATGTAAATTGCTGTTTAATTAATTTAATTTAATTTATTTATTGTATTAATGTGTATGACATTATCTACTTGAGTTATGGATTCATCCTCTTATCTATGAGATGAACCTCTTCAGGGACGAATTTTTACTTTCTTCTATCTTGAGAAGAAGAAAGTATTGGTTTCATGAAAATTTTCGAATTCCAGTTTTCGACAGATTTACACGTTTTATGATTATATCTTAAACTGCTTGCCAGGTCTCTGACGTTAACAAGACTAATGCTTGATGTAAATTGCTGTTTAATTAATTTTATTTTATTTATTTATTGTATTAATGTGTATGACATTATCTACTTGAGTTATGGATTCATTCTCTTATCTATGAGATGAACCTCTTCAGGGACGAATTTTTAATTTCTTCTATCTTGACAAGAAGAAAGTATTGGTTTCATGTGAAACTGCTTGCCAGGTCTCTGACGTTAACAAGATTAATGCTTGATGTAAATTGCTGTTTAATTAATTTTATTTTATTTATTTATTGTATTAATGTGTATGACATTATCTACTTGAGTTATGGATTCATTCTCTTATCTAAGAGTCGAACCTCTTCAGGGACGAATTTTTATTCTCTTCTATCTTGACAAGAAGAAAGTATTGGTTTCATGAAAGTTTTCGAATTCCAGTTTTCGACGGATTTACAAGTTTTATGATTATATCTTAAACTGCTTGCCAGGTCTCTGACGTTAACAAGACTATTGCTTGATGTAAATTGCTGTTTAATTAATTTAATTAATTTATTGTATTAATGTGTATGACATTATCTACTTGAGTTATGGATTCATTCTCTTATCTATGAGATGAACCTCTTCAGGGACGAATTTTTACTTTCTTCTACACTGTAAAAAATTTTCCGAAACGTTTCCGAATGTAATGGAGACCTGTGCTGTACGATACTAACGGAAAGGTTTCAGATTCGAGCAGAAAACTGTTTCGGTTATAATACGGAACATTTCCAATTCGCAATGAAATGTTTCTGAATATATCGGAAACCTTTCATTACGGATCGGAAAGGTTTCTGAATACATATGAAATCTTTCTGAAGACTAAGAAATGTTTTTGAATGTATAGGAAACCTTTTATTAATAATTGGAAAGGTTTCTGAATATATGTGGAACCTTTCTGAAGACGAGGATTATTTTAAAATTTACATAAAAAAGCACAAATAACTGTACTAAAATTACTTGCAGGTGCATACATATAATGTAAAATCATTTAAAATACATTAGAAATATCTCAAAAATACATTAAAATTTTTAAGATATTTCTAATATATTTTAAATAATTTTATATTGTGTGTAATGCACCTGCAAGTAGTTTTAGTACATTTATTTGAGCTTTTTTACATAAATTTTAATTATTTACTCAAGTTGAATTTAGCACTAGTATTTGAACATTCAATTATTGAAGATTATTTTGTGAAAAGTGCTTAGTTTAGTAAAATGGATTTTGTGATGAAGCCAGTTTTATTAAATGAATTTTTATGAAAGAGTCTTATACGGAAGTTCATTTCTGAATGATCTTTTTTCTGAGTTTATATATATATATATCTGCTTGGATTTATTCTGAAAAAAAAAATCAATATTATTATAACTTTTTCATAATTTAGATAAAATTTTATTGCGTTTTAATATCTTGCAGTGAAATTTTTTTATAACCATGCGGATTAACAAGTAACATTAAAGTTCCTGAACTGTATTATTATTGAAAATGGAATGATAAATTCTTTCGAAAAGCGTTTTACTTATTTTTTTAATCATATATAGCATTATTTTTACATATTATTTTAGTTCTTTATTAGCGTTTCTTTGTTGCACAGACATTTTAATACATAACATTTTATTATTATTAGTGCATGTAAATAAGATATGATTGCAATTTATGTTATTGTTGATTCAATATCGTATTATGCTTTTCACAGCATAATATAAATAAATTAAAATGCCTTATAACTTAAAGCAAGAAATTTTGTGTACTATATTTTCATAAAATAAGCTGATGGTTAATGATCTAGAATTTTTCAATTTTGTTCACTGTAAAGTGCATAAGTTAAATAACAATAGTATTTTTTTTTTTTTTTTTTTTTTTTTTTTTTTTTTTTTTTTTTTTACAATTCAGTCTTGCAAAATCAGAAGAAAACATTTTTCTTTTCAAGCAAGAACATTTAGATGAACAAGTAAAATTCAAATCGCAAAAAAATGCAATGGTTAATTTTTTCAAAGCATTAAAAAAAAAAGAAAAAAAAGGGTGTGTTTGTGTGTGTGTGTGGGGGGGGATTTACATATCTAAACCTGAGTACTAAACAAGTTAATGATCTTAAAACGATTCTTTTTATTTTTCTTTTAAAATTGGAGAAGAAAAAAGGTGAATATAAAAAATGAAATTTTTGAAATCTTTTTAGGAAACAGCAAAACAAATGAATCAATTTTATTTACTATAATGATTTATAAAAATAAATCCTATAATTGTAAGAATAGTTTACTGTTTATTTTTATTCACAATACCGTATTTTTTACGTAAAAGCAATCAACAATAAAGAAGTAAATTGACAATGAACCTTCAGCTTGTTTGATTAAAATATAATACATAAATTTTCTTTTAAGTTATCATTTAATAATTTGTTAAAAACACGCTGTAAAAAGGAGAATACGATACCGCAATCAGTACGAACATCAAGCTTAACTATATTATCTTATTTTCATACACACATGTATATATATTATAATAAAAAAACAGACAAAACAAAGTCTGATATATTAAAAAATAAATAGGTTATTAATTTCTTTTCGTGTACTGCAACAAAGAAAACTAATAAAGAAGTAATAATAAATAACAGTAAGTAAAAGTAATACTGTAGATGGTTAAAAAAAAAGAAAACACTTACCCAGAATTACGCTCGTTCCGCGTTCAAAATTACTAAATTTCCAAAGCTCTGAAAAAGTCCTTTGATAATATCCAAGGTACATTTCTTGCATAATTTTAAAACGCAATAAAAAATACCCACAAAATATAACAAAAATGTTATAATATTGTTTTTTTTTTTTTTTTCAAAATAAAAGCGAATTCAAATACACGTGGTCTTACGCCGCCATCTCATACACACGAGCTGACTTTCACTTTAGGCGATTGCTTCCCGTCCGTTTCAGCGTGAGGAGAAATAGTAATGAAATACTTGGAGCGCATGCGTACAGGCGCTTTCTCTGTTACACGGAAAGTACGAGGGAAAGTTAATTGAAACACCCAGGAACATTCCCGGTTGTTTCGGAAAATAGAAATAGCTCTCACATATCCGGTACTATCAGAAATGTTCCTGTTAGAATAGTAAACGTTCCCACTATTTTTTACAGTGTATCTTGATAAGAAGAAAGTATTGGTTTCATGAAAATTTTCGAATTCCAGATTTCGACGGATTTACACGTTTTATGATTATATCTTAAACTGCTTGCCAGGTCTCTGACGTTAACAAGACTAATGCTTGATGTAAATTGCTGTTTAATTAATTTAATTTAATTTATTTATTGTATTAATGTGTATGACATTATCTACTTGAGTTATGGATTCATTCTCTTATCTATGAGATGAACCTCTTCAGGGACGAATTTTTACTTTCTTCTATCTTGACAAGAAGAAAGTATTGGTTTCATGAAAATTTTCGAATTCCAGTTTTCGACAGATTTACACGTTTTATGATTATATCTTAAACTACTTGCCAGGTCTCTGACGTTAACAAGACTAATGCTTGATGTAAATTGCTGTTTAATTAATTTTATTTTATTTATTTATTGTATTAATGTGTATGACATTATCTACTTGAGTTATGGATTCATTCTCTTATCTATGAGATGAACCTCTTCAGGGACGAATTTTTAATTTCTTCTATCTTGACAAGAAGAAAGTATTGGTTTCATGTGAAACTGCTTGCCAGGTCTCTGACGTTAACAAGATTAATGCTTGATGTAAATTGCTGTTTAATTAATTTTATTTTATTTATTTATTGTATTAATGTGTATGACATTATCTACTTGAGTTATGGATTCATTCTCTTATCTAAGAGTCGAACTTCTTCAGGGACGAATTTTTATTCTCTTCTATCTTGACAAGAAGAAAGTATTGGTTTCATGAAAGTTTTCGAATTCCAGTTTTCGACGGATTTACAAGTTTTATGATTATATCTTAAACTGCTTGCCAGGTCTCTGACGTTAACAAGACTATTGCTTGATGTAAATTGCTGTTTAATTAATTTAATTAATTTATTGTATTAATGTGTATGACATTATCTACTTGAGTTATGGATTCATTCTCTTATCTATGAGATGAACCTCTTCAGGGACGAATTTTTACTTTCTTCTACACTGTAAAAAATTTTCCGAAACGTTTCCGAATGTAATGGAGACCTGTGCTGTACGATACTAACGGAAAGGTTTCAGATTCGAGCAGAAAACTGTTTCGGTTATAATACGGAACATTTCCAATTCGCAATGAAATGTTTCTGAATATATCGGAAACCTTTCATTACGGATCGGAAAGGTTTCTGAATACATATGAAATCTTTCTGAAGACTAAGAAATGTTTTTGAATGTATAGGAAACCTTTTATTAATAATTGGAAAGGTTTCTGAATATATGTGGAACCTTTCTGAAGACGAGGATTATTTTAAAATTTACATAAAAAAGCACAAATAACTGTACTAAAATTACTTGCAGGTGCATACATATAATGTAAAATCATTTAAAATACATTAGAAATATCTCAAAAATACATTAAAATTTTTAAGATATTTCTAATATATTTTAAATAATTTTATATTGTGTGTAATGCACCTGCAAGTAGTTTTAGTACATTTATTTGAGCTTTTTTACATAAATTTTAATTATTTACTCAAGTTGAATTTAGCACTAGTATTTGAACATTCAATTATTGAAGATTATTTTGTGAAAAGGGCTTAGTTTAGTAAAATGGATTTTGTGATGAAGCCAGTTTTATTAAATGAATTTTTATGAAAGAGTCTTATATGGAAGTTCATTTCTGAATGATCTTTTTTCTGAGTTTATATATATATATATCTGCTTGGATTTATTCTGAAAAAAAAAAATCAATATTATTATAACTTTTTCATAATTTTGATAAAATTTTATTGCGTTTTAATATCTTGCAGTGAAATTTTTTTATAACCATGCGGATTAACAAGTAACATTAAAGTTCCTGAACTGTATTATTATTGAAAATGGAATGATAAATTCTTTCGAAAAGCGTTTTACATATTTTTTTAATCATTTATAGCATTATTTTTACATATTATTTTAGTTCTTTATTAGCGTTTCTTTGTTGCACAGACATTTTAATACATAACATTTTATTATTATTAGTGCATGTAAATAAGATATGATTGCAATTTATGTTATTGTTGATTCGATATCGTATTATGCTTTTCACAGCATAATACAAATAAATTAAAATGCCTTATAACTTAAAGCAAGAAATTTTGTGTACTATATTTTCATAAAATAAGCTGATGGTTAATGGTCTAGAATTTTTCAATTTTGTTCACTGTAAAGTGCATAAGTTAAATAACAATAGTATTTTTTTTTTTTTTTTTTTTTTTTTTTTTTTTACAATTCAGTCTTGCAAAATCAGAAGAAAACATTTTTCTTTTCAAGCAAGAACATTTAGATGAACAAGTAAAATTCAAATCGCAAAAAAATGCAATGGTTAATTTTTTCAAAGCATTAAAAAAAAAAGAAAAAAAAGGGTGTGTTTGTGTGTGTGTGTGTGTGTGGGGGGGGTATTTACATATCTAAACCAGAGTACTAAACAAGTTAATGATCTTAAAACGATTCTTTTTATTTTTCTTTCAAAATTGGAGAAGAAAAAAGGTGAATATAAAAAATGAAATGTTTGAAATCTTTTTAGGAAACAGCAAAACAAATGAATCAATTTTATTTACTATAATGATTTATAAAAATAAATCCTATAATTGTAAGAATAGTTTACTGTTTATTTTTATTCACAATACCGTATTTTTTACGTAAAAGCAATCAACAATAAAGAAGTAAATTGACAATGAACCTTCAGCTTGTTTGATTAAAATATAATACATAAATTTTCTTTTAAGTTATCATTTAATAATTTGTTAAAAACACGCTGTAAAAAGGAGAATACGATACCGCAATCAGTACGAACATCAAGCTTAACTATATTATCTTATTTTCATACACACATGTATATATATTATAATAAAAAAACAGACAAAACAAAGTCTGATATATTAAAAAATAAATAGGTTATTAATTTCTTTTCGTGTACTGCAACAAAAAAAACTAATAAAGAAGTAATAATAAATAATAGTAAGTAAAAGTAATACTGTAGATGGTTAAAAAAAAAAGAAAACACTTACCCAGAATTACGCTCGTTCCGCGTTCAAAATTACTAAATTTCCAAAGCTCTGAAAAAGTCCTTTGATAATATCCAAGGTACATTTCTTGCATAATTTTAAAACGCAATAAAAAATACCAACAAAATATAACAAAAATGTTATAATATTGTTTTTTTTTTTTTTTTTTTTTCAAAATAAAAGCGAATTCAAATACACGTGGTCTTACGCCGCCATCTCATACACACGAGCTGACTTTCACTTTAGGCGATTGCTTCCCGTCCGTTTCAGCGTGAGGAGAAATAGTAATGAAATACTTGGAGCGCATGCGTACAGGCGCTTTCTCTGTTACACGGAAAGTACGAGGGAAAGTTAATTGAAACACCCAGGAACATTCCCGGTTGTTTCGGAAAATAGAAATAGCTCTCACATATCCGGTACTATCAGAAATGTTCCTGTTAGAATAGTAAACGTTCCCACTATTTTTTACAGTGTATCTTGATAAGAAGAAAGTATTGGTTTCATGAAAATTTTCGAATTCCAGGTTTCGACGGATTTACACGTTTTATGATTATATCTTAAACTGCTTGCCAGGTCTCTGACGTTAACAAGACTAATGCTTGATGTAAATTGCTGTTTAATTAATTTAATTTAATTTATTTATTGTATTAATGTGTATGACATTATCTACTTGAGTTATGGATTCATTCTCTTATCTATGAGATGAACCTCTTCAGGGACGAATTTTTACTTTCTTCTATCTTGACAAGAAGAAAGTATTGGTTTCATGAAAATTTTCGAATTCCAGTTTTCGACAGATTTACACGTTTTATGATTATATCTTAAACTGCTTGCCAGGTCTCTGACGTTAACAAGACTAATGCTTGATGTAAATTGCTGTTTAATTAATTTTATTTTATTTATTTATTGTATTAATGTGTATGACATTATCTACTTGAGTTATGGATTCATTCTCTTATCTATGAGATGAACCTCTTCAGGGACGAATTTTTAATTTCTTCTATCTTGACAAGAAGAAAGTATTGGTTTCATGTGAAACTGCTTGCCAGGTCTCTGACGTTAACAAGATTAATGCTTGATGTAAATTGCTGTTTAATTAATTTTATTTTATTTATTTATTGTATTAATGTGTATGACATTATCTACTTGAGTTATGGATTCATTCTCTTATCTAAGAGTCGAACCTCTTCAGGGACGAATTTTTATTCTCTTCTATCTTGACAAGAAGAAAGTATTGGTTTCATGAAAATTTTCGAATTCCAGTTTTCGACGGATTTACACGTTTTATGATTATATCTTAAACTGCTTGCCAGGTCTCTGACGTTAACAAGACTATTGCTTGATGTAAATTGCTGTTTAATTAATTTAATTTATTTATTGTATTAATGTGTATGGCATTATCTACTTGAGTTATGGATTCATTCTCTTATCTATGAGATGAACCTCTTCAGGGACGAATTTTTACTTTCTTCTATCTTGACAAGAAGAAAGTATTGGTTTCATGAAAATTTTCGAATTCCAGTTTTCGACGCATTTACACGTTTTATGATTATATCTTAAACTGCTTGCCAGGTCTCTGACGTTAACAAGACTAATGCTTGATGTAAATTGCTGTTTAATTAATTTTATTTTATTTATTTATTGTATTAATGTGTATGACATTATCTACTTGAGTTATGGATTCATTCTCTTATCTATGAGATGAACCACTTCAGGGACGAATTTTTACTTTCTTCTATCTTGACAAGAAGAAAGTATTGGTTTCATGAAAATTTTCGAATTCCAGTTTTCGAGGGATTTACACGTTTATGATTATATCTTAAACTGCTTGCCAGGTCTCTGACGTTAACAAGACTAATGCTTGATGTAAATTGCTGTTTAATTAATTTAATTTAATTTATTTATTGTATTAATGTGTATGACATTATCTACTTGAGTTATGGATTCATTCTCTTATCTATGAGATGAACCTCTTCAGGGACGAATTTTTAATTTCTTCTATCTTGACAAGAAGAAAGTATTGGTTTCATGTGAAACTGCTTGCCAGGTCTCTGACGTTAACAAGATTAATGCTTGATGTAAATTGCTGTTTAATTAATTTTATTTTATTTATTTATTGTATTAATGTGTATGACATTATCTACTTGAGTTATGGATTCATTCTCTTATCTAAGAGTCGAACCTCTTCAGGGACGAATTTTTATTCTCTTCTATCTTGACAAGAAGAAAGTATTGGTTTCATGAAAATTTTCGAATTCCAGTTTTCGACGGATTTACACGTTTTATGATTATATCTTAAACTGCTTGCCAGGTCTCTGACGTTAACAAGACTATTGCTTGATGTAAATTGCTGTTTAATTAATTTAATTTATTTATTGTATTAATGTGTATGACATTATCTACTTGAGTTATGGATTCATTCTCTTATCTATGAGATGAACCTCTTCAGGGACGAATTTTTACTTTCTTCTATCTTGACAAGAAGAAAGTATTGGTTTCATGAAAATTTTCGAATTCCAGTTTTCGACGGATTTACACGTTTTATGATTATATCTTAAACTGCTTGCCAGGTCTCTGACGTTAACAAGACTAATGCTTGATGTAAATTGCTGTTTAATTAATTTTATTTTATTTATTTATTGTATTAATGTGTATGACATTATCTACTTGAGTTATGGATTCATTCTCTTATCTAAGAGTCGAACCTCTTCAGGGACGAATTTTTATTCTCTTCTATCTTGACAAGAAGAAAGTATTGGTTTCATGAAAATTTTCGAATTCCAGTTTTCGACGGATTTATACGTTTTATGATTATATCTTAAACTGCTTGCCAGGTCTCTGACGTTAACAAGACTAATGCTTGATGTAAATTGCTGTTTAATTAATTTTATTTTATTTATTTATTGTATTAATGTGTATGACATTATCTACTTGAGTTATGGATTCATTCTCTTATCTATGAGATGAACCTCTTCAGGGACGAATTTTTACTTTCTTCTACACTGTAAAAAATTTTCCGAAACGTTTCCGAATGTAATGGAGACCTGTGCTGTACGATACTAACGGAAAGGTTTCAGATTCGAGCAGAAAACTGTTTCGGTTATAATACGGAACATTTCCAATTCGCAATGAAATGTTTCTGAATATATCGGAAACCTTTCATTACGGATCGGAAAGGTTTCTGAATACATATGAAATCTTTCTGAAGACTAAGAAATGTTTTTGAATGTATAGGAAACCTTTTATTAATAATTGGAAAGGTTTCTGAATATATGTGGAACCTTTCTGAAGACGAGGATTATTTTAAAATTTACATAAAAAAGCACAAATAACTGTACTAAAATTACTTGCAGGTGCATACATATAATGTAAAATCATTTAAAATACATTAGAAATATCTCAAAAATACATTAAAATTTTTAAGATATTTCTAATATATTTTAAATAATTTTATATTGTGTGTAATGCACCTGCAAGTAGTTTTAGTACATTTATTTGAGCTTTTTTACATAAATTTTAATTATTTACTCAAGTTGAATTTAGCACTAGTATTTGAACATTCAATTATTGAAGATTATTTTGTGAAAAGGGCTTAGTTTAGTAAAATGGATTTTGTGATGAAGCCAGTTTTATTAAATGAATTTTTATGAAAGAGTCTTATATGGAAGTTCATTTCTGAATGATCTTTTTTCTGAGTTTATATATATATATATCTGCTTGGATTTATTCTGAAAAAAAAAAATCAATATTATTATAACTTTTTCATAATTTTGATAAAATTTTATTGCGTTTTAATATCTTGCAGTGAAATTTTTTTATAACCATGCGGATTAACAAGTAACATTAAAGTTCCTGAACTGTATTATTATTGAAAATGGAATGATAAATTCTTTCGAAAAGCGTTTTACATATTTTTTTAATCATTTATAGCATTATTTTTACATATTATTTTAGTTCTTTATTAGCGTTTCTTTGTTGCACAGACATTTTAATACATAACATTTTATTATTATTAGTGCATGTAAATAAGATATGATTGCAATTTATGTTATTGTTGATTCGATATCGTATTATGCTTTTCACAGCATAATACAAATAAATTAAAATGCCTTATAACTTAAAGCAAGAAATTTTGTGTACTATATTTTCATAAAATAAGCTGATGGTTAATGGTCTAGAATTTTTCAATTTTGTTCACTGTAAAGTGCATAAGTTAAATAACAATAGTATTTTTTTTTTTTTTTTTTTTTTTTTTTTTTTTACAATTCAGTCTTGCAAAATCAGAAGAAAACATTTTTCTTTTCAAGCAAGAACATTTAGATGAACAAGTAAAATTCAAATCGCAAAAAAATGCAATGGTTAATTTTTTCAAAGCATTAAAAAAAAAAGAAAAAAAAGGGTGTGTTTGTGTGTGTGTGTGTGTGTGGGGGGGGTATTTACATATCTAAACCAGAGTACTAAACAAGTTAATGATCTTAAAACGATTCTTTTTATTTTTCTTTCAAAATTGGAGAAGAAAAAAGGTGAATATAAAAAATGAAATGTTTGAAATCTTTTTAGGAAACAGCAAAACAAATGAATCAATTTTATTTACTATAATGATTTATAAAAATAAATCCTATAATTGTAAGAATAGTTTACTGTTTATTTTTATTCACAATACCGTATTTTTTACGTAAAAGCAATCAACAATAAAGAAGTAAATTGACAATGAACCTTCAGCTTGTTTGATTAAAATATAATACATAAATTTTCTTTTAAGTTATCATTTAATAATTTGTTAAAAACACGCTGTAAAAAGGAGAATACGATACCGCAATCAGTACGAACATCAAGCTTAACTATATTATCTTATTTTCATACACACATGTATATATATTATAATAAAAAAACAGACAAAACAAAGTCTGATATATTAAAAAATAAATAGGTTATTAATTTCTTTTCGTGTACTGCAACAAAAAAAACTAATAAAGAAGTAATAATAAATAATAGTAAGTAAAAGTAATACTGTAGATGGTTAAAAAAAAAAGAAAACACTTACCCAGAATTACGCTCGTTCCGCGTTCAAAATTACTAAATTTCCAAAGCTCTGAAAAAGTCCTTTGATAATATCCAAGGTACATTTCTTGCATAATTTTAAAACGCAATAAAAAATACCAACAAAATATAACAAAAATGTTATAATATTGTTTTTTTTTTTTTTTTTTTTTCAAAATAAAAGCGAATTCAAATACACGTGGTCTTACGCCGCCATCTCATACACACGAGCTGACTTTCACTTTAGGCGATTGCTTCCCGTCCGTTTCAGCGTGAGGAGAAATAGTAATGAAATACTTGGAGCGCATGCGTACAGGCGCTTTCTCTGTTACACGGAAAGTACGAGGGAAAGTTAATTGAAACACCCAGGAACATTCCCGGTTGTTTCGGAAAATAGAAATAGCTCTCACATATCCGGTACTATCAGAAATGTTCCTGTTAGAATAGTAAACGTTCCCACTATTTTTTACAGTGTATCTTGATAAGAAGAAAGTATTGGTTTCATGAAAATTTTCGAATTCCAGGTTTCGACGGATTTACACGTTTTATGATTATATCTTAAACTGCTTGCCAGGTCTCTGACGTTAACAAGACTAATGCTTGATGTAAATTGCTGTTTAATTAATTTAATTTAATTTATTTATTGTATTAATGTGTATGACATTATCTACTTGAGTTATGGATTCATTCTCTTATCTATGAGATGAACCTCTTCAGGGACGAATTTTTACTTTCTTCTATCTTGACAAGAAGAAAGTATTGGTTTCATGAAAATTTTCGAATTCCAGTTTTCGACAGATTTACACGTTTTATGATTATATCTTAAACTGCTTGCCAGGTCTCTGACGTTAACAAGACTAATGCTTGATGTAAATTGCTGTTTAATTAATTTAATTTTATTTATTTATTGTATTAATGTGTATGACATTATCTACTTGAGTTATGGATTCATTCTCTTATCTATGAGATGAACCTCTTCAGGGACGAATTTTTAATTTCTTCTATCTTGACAAGAAGAAAGTATTGGTTTCATGTGAAACTGCTTGCCAGGTCTCTGACGTTAACAAGATTAATGCTTGATGTAAATTGCTGTTTAATTAATTTTATTTTATTTATTTATTGTATTAATGTGTATGACATTATCTACTTGAGTTATGGATTCATTCTCTTATCTAAGAGTCGAACCTCTTCAGGGACGAATTTTTATTCTCTTCTATCTTGACAAGAAGAAAGTATTGGTTTCATGAAAATTTTCGAATTCCAGTTTTCGACGGATTTACACGTTTTATGATTATATCTTAAACTGCTTGCCAGGTCTCTGACGTTAACAAGACTATTGCTTGATGTAAATTGCTGTTTAATTAATTTAATTTATTTATTGTATTAATGTGTATGGCATTATCTACTTGAGTTATGGATTCATTCTCTTATCTATGAGATGAACCTCTTCAGGGACGAATTTTTACTTTCTTCTATCTTGACAAGAAGAAAGTATTGGTTTCATGAAAATTTTCGAATTCCAGTTTTCGACGCATTTACACGTTTTATGATTATATCTTAAACTGCTTGCCAGGTCTCTGACGTTAACAAGACTAATGCTTGATGTAAATTGCTGTTTAATTAATTTTATTTTATTTATTTATTGTATTAATGTGTATGACATTATCTACTTGAGTTATGGATTCATTCTCTTATCTATGAGATGAACCTCTTCAGGGACGAATTTTTACTTTCTTCTATCTTGACAAGAAGAAAGTATTGGTTTCATGAAAATTTTCGAATTCCAGTTTTCGAGGGATTTACACGTTTATGATTATATCTTAAACTGCTTGCCAGGTCTCTGACGTTAACAAGACTAATGCTTGATGTAAATTGCTGTTTAATTAATTTAATTTAATTTATTTATTGTATTAATGTGTATGACATTATCTACTTGAGTTATGGATTCATTCTCTTATCTATGAGATGAACCTCTTCAGGGACGAATTTTTAATTTCTTCTATCTTGACAAGAAGAAAGTATTGGTTTCATGTGAAACTGCTTGCCAGGTCTCTGACGTTAACAAGATTAATGCTTGATGTAAATTGCTGTTTAATTAATTTTATTTTATTTATTTATTGTATTAATGTGTATGACATTATCTACTTGAGTTATGGATTCATTCTCTTATCTAAGAGTCGAACCTCTTCAGGGACGAATTTTTATTCTCTTCTATCTTGACAAGAAGAAAGTATTGGTTTCATGAAAATTTTCGAATTCCAGTTTTCGACGGATTTACACGTTTTATGATTATATCTTAAACTGCTTGCCAGGTCTCTGACGTTAACAAGACTATTGCTTGATGTAAATTGCTGTTTAATTAATTTAATTTATTTATTGTATTAATGTGTATGACATTATCTACTTGAGTTATGGATTCATTCTCTTATCTATGAGATGAACCTCTTCAGGGACGAATTTTTACTTTCTTCTATCTTGACAAGAAGAAAGTATTGGTTTCATGAAAATTTTCGAATTCCAGTTTTCGACGGATTTACACGTTTTATGATTATATCTTAAACTGCTTGCCAGGTCTCTGACGTTAACAAGACTAATGCTTGATGTAAATTGCTGTTTAATTAATTTTATTTTATTTATTTATTGTATTAATGTGTATGACATTATCTACTTGAGTTATGGATTCATTCTCTTATCTATGAGATGAATTTCTTCAGGGACGAATTTTTACTTTCTTCTATCCTGACAAGAAGAAAGTATTGGTTTCATGAAAATTTTCGAATTCCAGTTTTCGACAGATTTACACGTTTTATGATTATATCTTAAACTGCTTGCCAGGTCTCTGACGTTAACAACACTAATGCTTGATGTAAATTGCTGTTTAATTAATTTTATTTTATTTATTTATTGTATTAATGTGTATGACATTATCTACTTGAGTTATGGATTCATTCTCTTATCTATGTGATGAACCTCTTCAGGGACGAATTTTTAATTTCTTCTATCTTGACAAGAAGAAAGTATTGGTTTCATGTGAAACTGCTTGCCAGGTCTCTGACGTTAACAAGATTAATGCTTGATGTAAATTGCTGTTTAATTAATTTTATTTTATTTATTTATTGTATTAATGTGTATGACATTATCTACTTGAGTTATGGATTCATTCTCTTATCTAAGAGTCGAACCTCTTCAGGGACGAATTTTTATTCTCTTCTATCTTGACAAGAAGAAAGTATTGGTTTCATGAAAATTTTCGAATTCCAGTTTTCGACGGATTTACACGTTTTATGATTATATCTTAAACTGCTTGCCAGGTCTCTGACGTTAACAAGACTATTGCTTGATGTAAATTGCTGTTTAATTAATTTAATTTATTTATTGTATTAATGTGTATGACATTATCTACTTGAGTTATGGATTCATTCTCTTATCTATGAGATGAACCTCTTCAGGGACGAATTTTTACTTTCTTCTATCTTGACAAGAAGAAAGTATTGGTTTCATGAAAATTTTCGAATTCCAGTTTTCGACGGATTTACACGTTTTATGATTATATCTTAAACTGCTTGCCAGGTCTCTGACGTTAACAAGACTAATGCTTGATGTAAATTGCTGTTTAATTAATTTTATTTTATTTATTTATTGTATTAATGTGTATGACATTATCTACTTGAGTTATGGATTCATTCTCTTGTCTATGAGATGAACCGCTTCAGGGACGAATTTTTACTTTCTTCTATCTTGACAAGAAGAAAGTATTGGTTTCATGAAAATTTTCGAATTCCAGTTTTCGAGGGATTTACACGTTTATGATTATATCTTAAACTGCTTGCCAGGTCTCTGACGTTAACAAGACTAATGCTTGATGTAAATTGCTGTTTAATTAATTTTATTTTATTTATTTATTGTATTAATGTGTATGACATTATCTACTTGAGTTATGGATTCATTCTCTTATCTATGAGATGAACCTCTTCAGGGACGAATTTTTACTTTCTTCTATCTTGACAAGAAGAAAGTATTGGTTTCATGAAAATTTTCGAATTCCAGTTTTCGACGGATTTACACGTTTTATGATTATATCTTAAACTGCTTGCCAGGTCTCTGACGTTAACAAGACTAATGCTTGATGTAAATTGCTGTTTAATTAATTTAATTTAATTTATTTATTGTATTAATGTGTATGACATTACCTACTTGAGTTATGGATTCATTCTCTTATCTATGAGATGAACCTCTTCAGGGACGAATTTTTACTTTCTTCTATCTTGACAAGAAGAAAGTATTGGTTTCATGAAAATTTTCGAATTCCAGTTTTCGAGGGATTTACACGTTTATGATTATATCTTAAACTGCTTGCCAGGTCTCTGACGTTAACAAGACTAATGCTTGATGTAAATTGCTGTTTAATTAATTTAATTTAATTTATTTATTGTATTAATGTGTATGACATTATCTACATGAGTTATGGATTCATTCTCTTATCTATGAGATGAACCTCTTCAGGGACGAATTTTTAATTTCTTCTATCTTGACAAGAAGAAAGTATTGGTTTCATGTGAAACTGCTTGCCAGGTCTCTGACGTTAACAAGATTAATGCTTGATGTAAATTGCTGTTTAATTAATTTTATTTTATTTATTTATTGTATTAATGTGTATGACATTATCTACTTGAGTTATGGATTCATTCTCTTATCTAAGAGTCGAACCTCTTCAGGGACGAATTTTTATTCTCTTCTATCTTGACAAGAAGAAAGTATTGGTTTCATGAAAATTTTCGAATTCCAGTTTTCGACAGATTTACACGTTTTATGATTATATATTAAACTGCTTGCCAGGTCTCTGACGTTAACAAGACTAATGCTTGATGTAAATTGCTGTTTAATTAATTTTATTTTATTTATTTATTGTATTAATGTGTATGACATTATCTACTTGAGTTATGGATTCATTCTCTTATCTATGAGATGAACCTCTTCAGGGACGAATTTTTAATTTCTTCTATCTTGACAAGAAGAAAGTATTGGTTTCATGTGAAACTGCTTGCCAGGTCTCTGACGTTAACAAGATTAATGCTTGATGTAAATTGCTGTTTAATTAATTTAATTTATTTATTGTATTAATGTGTATGGCATTATCTACTTGAGTTATGGATTCATTCTCTTATCTATGAGATGAACCTCTTCAGGGACGAATTTTTACTTTCTTCTATCTTGACAAGAAGAAAGTATTGGTTTCATGAAAATTTTCGAATTCCAGTTTTCGACGGATTTACACGTTTTATGATTATATCTTAAACTGCTTGCCAGGTCTCTGACGTTAACAAGACTAATGCTTGATGTAAATTGCTGTTTAATTAATTTTATTTTATTTATTTATTGTATTAATGTGTATGACATTATCTACTTGAGTTATGGATTCATTCTCTTATCTATGAGATGAACCTCTTCAGGGACGAATTTTTACTTTCTTCTATCTTGACAAGAAGAAAGTATTGGTTTCATGAAAATTTTCGAATTCCAGTTTTCGAGGGATTTACACGTTTATGATTATATCTTAAACTGCTTGCCAGGTCTCTGACGTTAACAAGACTAATGCTTGATGTAAATTGCTGTTTAATTAATTTTATTTTATTTATTTATTGTATTAATGTGTATGACATTATCTACTTGAGTTATGGATTCATTCTCTTATCTATGAGATGAACCTCTTCAGGGACGAATTTTTACTTTCTTCTATCTTGACAAAAAGAAAGTATTGGTTTCATGAAAATTTTCGAATTCCAGTTTTCGACGGATTTACACGTTTTATGATTATATCTTAAACTGCTTGCCAGGTCTCTGACGTTAACAAGACTAATGCTTGATGTAAATTGCTGTTTAATTAATTTAATTTAATTTATTTATTGTATTAATGTGTATGACATTATCTACTTGAGTTATGGATTCATTCTCTTATCTATGAGATGAACCTCTTCAGGGACGAATTTTTAATTTCTTCTATCTTGACAAGAAGAAAGTATTGGTTTCATGTGAAACTGCTTGCCAGGTCTCTGACGTTAACAAGATTAATGCTTGATGTAAATTGCTGTTTAATTAATTTTATTTTATTTATTTATTGTATTAATGTGTATGACATTATCTACTTGAGTTATGGATTCATTCTCTTATCTAAGAGTCGAACCTCTTCAGGGACGAATTTTTATTCTCTTCTATCTTGACAAGAAGAAAGTATTGGTTTCATGAAAATTTTCGAATTCCAGTTTTCGACGGATTTACACGTTTTATGATTATATCTTAAACTGCTTGCCAGGTCTCTGACGTTAACAAGACTATTGCTTGATGTAAATTGCTGTTTAATTAATTTAATTTATTTATTGTATTAATGTGTATGACATTATCTACTTGAGTTATGGATTCATTCTCTTATCTATGAGATGAACCTCTTCAGGGACGAATTTTTACTTTCTTCTATCTTGACAAGAAGAAAGTATTGGTTTCATGAAAATTTTCGAATTCCAGTTTTCGACGGATTTACACGTTTTATGATTATATCTTAAACTGCTTGCCAGGTCTCTGACGTTAACAAGACTAATGCTTGATGTAAATTGCTGTTTAATTAATTTTATTTTATTTATTTATTGTATTAATGTGTATGACATTATCTACTTGAGTTATGGATTCATTCTCTTATCTATGAGATGAACCTCTTCAGGGACGAATTTTTACTTTCTTCTATCTTGACAAGAAGAAAGTATTGGTTTCATGAAAATTTTCGAATTCCAGTTTTCGACGGATTTACACGTTTTATGATTATATCTTAAACTGCTTGCCATGTCTCTGACGTTAACAAGACTATTGCTTGATGTAAATTGCTGTTTAATTAATTTAATTTATTTATTGTATTAATGTGTATGACATTATCTACTTGAGTTATGGATTCATTCTCTTATCTATGAGATGAACCTCTTCAGGGACGAATTTTTACTTTCTTCTATCTTGACAAGAAGAAAGTATTGGTTTCATGAAAATTTTCGAATTCCAGTTTTCGACGGATTTACACGTTTTATGATTATATCTTAAACTGCTTGCCAGGTCTCTGACGTTAACAAGACTAATGCTTGATGTAAATTGCTGTTTAATTAATTTTATTTTATTTATTTATTGTATTAATGTGTATGACATTATCTACTTGAGTTATGGATTCATTCTCTTATCTATGAGATGAATTTCTTCAGGGACGAATTTTTACTTTCTTCTATCTTGACAAGAAGAATGTATTTGTTTCATGAAAATTTTCGAATTCCAGTTTTCGACAGATTTACACGTTTTATGATTATATCTTAAACTGCTTGCCAGGTCTCTGACGTTAACAACACTAATGCTTGATGTAAATTGCTGTTTAATTAATTTTATTTTATTTATTTATTGTATTAATGTGTATGACATTATCTACTTGAGTTATGGATTCATTCTCTTATCTATGTGATGAACCTCTTCAGGGACGAATTTTTAATTTCTTCTATCTTGACAAGAAGAAAGTATTGGTTTCATGTGAAACTGCTTGCCAGGTCTCTGACGTTAACAAGATTAATGCTTGATGTAAATTGCTGTTTAATTAATTTTATTTTATTTATTTATTGTATTAATGTGTATGACATTATCTACTTGAGTTATGGATTCATTCTCTTATCTAAGAGTCGAACCTCTTCAGGGACGAATTTTTATTCTCTTCTATCTTGACAAGAAGAAAGTATTGGTTTCATGAAAATTTTCGAATTCCAGTTTTCGACGGATTTACACGTTTTATGATTATATCTTAAACTGCTTGCCAGGTCTCTGACGTTAACAAGACTATTGCTTGATGTAAATTGCTGTTTAATTAATTTAATTTATTTATTGTATTAATGTGTATGACATTATCTACTTGAGTTATGGATTCATTCTCTTATCTATGAGATGAACCTCTTCAGGGACGAATTTTTACTTTCTTCTATCTTGACAAGAAGAAAGTATTGGTTTCATGAAAATTTTCGAATTCCAGTTTTCGACGGATTTACACGTTTTATGATTATATCTTAAACTGCTTGCCAGGTCTCTGACGTTAACAAGACTAATGCTTGATGTAAATTGCTGTTTAATTAATTTTATTTTATTTATTTATTGTATTAATGTGTATGACATTATCTACTTGAGTTATGGATTCATTCTCTTGTCTATGAGATGAACCGCTTCAGGGACGAATTTTTACTTTCTTCTATCTTGACAAGAAGAAAGTATTGGTTTCATGAAAATTTTCGAATTCCAGTTTTCGAGGGATTTACACGTTTATGATTATATCCTAAACTGCTTGCCAGGTCTCTGACGTTAACAAGACTAATGCTTGATGTAAATTGCTGTTTAATTAATTTTATTTTATTTATTTATTGTATTAATGTGTATGACATTATCTACTTGAGTTATGGATTCATTCTCTTATCTATGAGATGAACCTCTTCAGGGACGAATTTTTACTTTCTTCTATCTTGACAAGAAGAAAGTATTGGTTTCATGAAAATTTTCGAATTCCAGTTTTCGACGGATTTACACGTTTTATGATTATATCTTAAACTGCTTGCCAGGTCTCTGACGTTAACAAGACTAATGCTTGATGTAAATTGCTGTTTAATTAATTTAATTTAATTTATTTATTGTATTAATGTGTATGACATTATCTACTTGAGTTATGGATTCATTCTCTTATCTATGAGATGAACCTCTTCAGGGACGAATTTTTACTTTCTTCTATCTTGACAAGAAGAAAGTATTGGTTTCATGAAAATTTTCGAATTCCAGTTTTCGACAGATTTACACGTTTTATGATTATATCTTAAACTGCTTGCCAGGTCTCTGACGTTAACAAGACTAATGCTTGATGTAAATTGCTGTTTAATTAATTTAATTTAATTTATTTATTGTATTAATGTGTATGACATTATCTACTTGAGTTATGGATTCATTCTCTTATCTATGAGATGAACCTCTTCAGGGACGAATTTTTACTTTCTTCTATCTTGACAAGAAGAAAGTATTGGTTTCATGAAAATTTTCGAATTCCGGTTTTCGACAGATTTACACGTTTTATGATTATATCTTAAACTGCTTGCCAGGTCTCTGACGTTAACAAGACTAATGCTTGATGTAAATTGCTGTTTAATTAATTTTATTTTATTTATTTATTGTATTAATGTGTATGACATTATCTACTTGAGTTATGGATTCATTCTCTTATCTATGAGATGAACCTCTTCAGGGACGAATTTTTAATTTCTTCTATCTTGACAAGAAGAAAGTATTGGTTTCATGTGAAACTGCTTGCCAGGTCTCTGACGTTAACAAGATTAATGCTTGATGTAAATTGCTGTTTAATTAATTTTATTTTATTTATTTATTGTATTAATGTGTATGACATTATCTACTTGAGTTATGGATTCATTCTCTTATCTAAGAGTCGAACCTCTTTAGGGACGAATTTTTATTCTCTTCTATCTTGACAAGAAGAAAGTATTGGTTTCATGAAAATTTTCGAATTCCAGTTTTCGAAGGATTTACACGTTTTATGATTATATCTTAAACTGCTTGCCAGGTCTCTGACGTTAACAAGACTAATGCTTGATGTAAATTGCTGTTTAATTAATTTTATTTTATTTATTTATTGTATTAATGTGTATGACATTATCTACTTGAGTTATGGATTCATTCTCTTATCTATGAGATGAACCTCTTCAGGGACGAATTTTTACTTTCTTCTATCTTGAAAAGAAGAAAGTATTGGTTTCATGAAAATTTTCGAATTCCAGTTTTCGACGGATTTACACGTTTTATGATTATACCTTAAACTGCTTGCCAGGTCTCTGACGTTAACAAGACTAATGCTTGATGTAAATTGCTGTTTAATTAATTTTATTTTATTTATTTATTGTGTTAATGTGTATGACATTATCTACTTGAGTTATGGATTCATTCTCTTATCTATGAGATGAACCTCTTCAGGGACGAATTTTTACTTTCTTCTACACTGTAAAAAATTTTCCGAAACGTTTCCGAATGTAATGGAGACCTGTGCTGTACGATACTAACGGAAAGGTTTCAGATTCGAGCAGAAAACTGTTTCGGTTATAATACGGAACATTTCCAATTCGCAATGAAATGTTTCTGAATATATCGGAAACCTTTCATTACGGATCGGAAAGGTTTCTGAATACATATGAAAACTTTCTGAAGACTAAGAAACGTTTTTGAATGTATAGGAAACCTTTTATTAATAATTGGAAAGGTTTCTGAATATATGTGGAACCTTTCTGAAGACGAGGATTATTTTAAAATTTACATAAAAAAGCACAAATAACTGTACTAAAATTACTTGCAGGTGCATACATATAATGTAAAATCATTTAAAATACATTAGAAATATCTCAAAAATACATTAAAATTTTTAAGATATTTCTAATATATTTTAAATAATTTTATATTGTGTGTAATGCACCTGCAAGTAGTTTTAGTACATTTATTTGAGCTTTTTTACATAAATTTTAATTATTTACTCAAGTTGAATTTAGCACTAGTATTTGAACATTCAATTATTGAAGATTATTTTGTGAAAAGGGCTTAGTTTAGTAAAATGGATTTTGTGATGAAGCCAGTTTTATTAAATGAATTTTTATGAAAGAGTCTTATATGGAAGTTCATTTCTGAATGATCTTTTTTCTGAGTTTATATATATATATATATATCTGCTTGGATTTATTCTAAAAAAAAAATCAATATTATTATAACTCTTTCATAATTTATATAAAATTTCACTGCGTTTTAATATCTTGCAGTGAAATTTTTTTATAACCATGCGGATTAACAAGTAACATTAAAGTTCCTGAACTGTATTATTATTGAAAATGGAATGATAAATTCTTTCGAAAAGCGTTTTACTTATTTTTTTAATCATTTATAGCATTATTTTTACATATTATTTTAGTTCTTTATTAGCGTTTCTTTGTTGCACAGACATTTTAATACATAACATTTTATTATTATTAGTGCATGTAAATAAGATATGATTGCAATTTATGTTATTGTTGATTCAATATCGTATTATGCTTTTCACAGCATAATATAAATAAATTAAAATGCCTTATAACTTAAAGCAAGAAATTTTGTGCACTATATTTTCATAAAATAAGCTGATGGTTAATGATCTAGAATTTTTCAATTTTGTTCACTGTAAAGTGCATAAGTTAAATAACAATAGTATTTTTTTTTTTTTTTTTTTTTTTTTTTTTTTTTTTTTTTTTTTTTTTTTTTTTACAATTCAGTCTTGCAAAATCAGAAGAAAACATTTTTCTTTTCAAGCAAGAACATTTAGATGAACAAGTAAAATTCAAATCGCAAAAAAAATGCAATGGTTAATTTTTTCAAAGCATTAAAAAAAAAAAGAAAAAAAAAAGGGTGTGTTTGTGTGTGTGTGGGGGGGTATTTACATATCTAAACCTGAGTACTAAACAAGTTAATGATCTTTAAACGTTTCTTTTTATTTTTCTTTCAAAATTGGAGAAGAAAAAAGGTGAATATAAAAAATGAAATTTTTGAAATCTTTTTAGGAAACAGCAAAACAAATGAATCAATTTTATTTACTATAATGATTTATAAAAATAAATCCTATAATTGTAAGAATAGTTTACTGTTTATTTTTATTCACAATACCGTATTTTTTACGTAAAAGCAATCAACAATAAAGAAGTAAATTGACAATCAACCTTCAGCTTGTTTGATTAAAATATAATACATAAATTTTCTTTTAAGTTATCATTTAATAATTTGTTAAAAACACGCTTTAAAAAGGAGAATACGATACCGCAATCAGTACGAACATCAAGCTTAACTATATTATCTTATTTTCATACACACATGTATATATATTATAATAAAAGAACAGACAAAACAAAGTCTGATATATTAAAAAATAAATAGGTTATTAATTTCTTTTCGTGTACTGCAACAAAGAAAACTAATAAAGAAGTAATAATAAATAATAGTAAGTAAAAGTAATACTGTAGATGGTTAAAAAAAAAAGAAAACACTTACCCAGAATTACGCTCGTTCCGCGTTCAAAATTACTAAATTTCCAAAGCTCTGAAAAAGTCCTTTGATAATATCCAAGGTACATTTCTTGCATAATTTTAAAACGCAATAAAAAATACCCACAAAATATAACAAAAATGTTATAATATTGTTTTTTTTTTTTTTTCAAAATAAAAGCGAATTCAAATACACGTGGTCTTACGCCGCCATCTCATACACACGAGCTGACTTTCACTTTAGGCGATTGCTTCCCGTCCGTTTCAGCGTGAGGAGAAATAGTAATGAAATACTTGGAGCGCATGCGTACAGGCGCTTTCTCTGTTACACGGAAAGTACGAGGGAAAGTTAATTGAAACACCCAGGAACATTCCCGGTTGTTTCGGAAAATAGAAATAGCTCTCACATATCCGGTACTATCAGAAATGTTCCTGTTAGAATAGTAAACGTTCCCACTATTTTTTACAGTGTATCTTGACAAGAAGAAAGTATTGGTTTCATGAAAATTTTCGAATTCCAGTTTTCGACGGATTTACACGTTTTATGATTATATCTTAAACTGGCCAGGTCTCTGACGTTAACAAGACTAATGCTTGATGTAAATTGCTGTTTAATTAATTAAATTTAATTTATTTATTGTATTAATGTGTATGACATTATCTACTTGAGTTATGGATTCATTCTCTTATCTATGAGATGAACCTCTTCAGGGACGAATTTTTACTTTCTTCTATCTTGACAAGAAGAAAGTATTGGTTTCATGAAAATTTTCGAGTTCCAGTTTTCGACAGATTTACACGTTTTATGATTATATCTTAAACTGCTTGCCAGGTCTCTGACGTTAACAAGACTAATGCTTGATGTAAATTGCTGTTTAATTAATTTAATTTAATTTATTTATTGTATTAATGTGTATGACATTATCTACTTGAGTTATGGATTCATTCTCTTATCTATGAGATGAACCTCTTCAGGGACGAATTTTTACTTTCTTCTATCTTGACAAGAAGAAAGTATTGGTTTCATGTGAAACTGCTTGCCAGGTCTCTGACGTTAACAAGATTAATGCTTGATGTAAATTGCTGTTTAATTAATTTTATTTTATTTATTTATTGTATTAATGTGTATGACATTATCTACTTGAGTTATGGATTCATTCTCTTATCTATGAGATGAACCTCTTCAGGGACGAATTTTTACTCTCTTCTACACTGTAAAATATTTTCCGAAACTTTTCCGAATGTAATGGAGACCTGTGCTGCACGATACTAACGGAAAGGTTTCAGATTCGAGCAGAAAACTGTTTCGGTTATAATACGGAACATTTCCAATTCGCAATGAAATGTTTCTGAATATATCGGAAACCTTTCATTACGGATCGGAAAGGTTTCTGAATACATATGAAATCTTTCTGAAGACTAAGAAATGTTTTTGAATTTATAGGAAACCTTTTATTAATAATTGGAAAGGTTTCTGAATATATGTGGAACCTTTCTGAAGACGAGGATTATTTTAAAATTTACATAAAAAAGCACAAATAACTGTACTAAAATTACTTGCAGGTGCATACATATAATGTAAAATCATTTAAAATACATTAGAAATATCTCAAAAATACATTAAAATTTTTAAGATATTTCTAATATATTTTAAATAATTTTATATTGTGTGTAATGCACCTGCAAGTAGTTTTAGTACATTTATTTGAGCTTTTTTACATAAATTTTAATTATTTACTCAAGTTGAATTTAGCACTAGTATTTGAACATTCAATTATTGAAGATTATTTTGTGAAAAGGGCTTAGTTTAGTAAAATGGATTTTGTGATGAAGCCAGTTTTATTAAATGAATTTTTATGAAAGAGTCTTATATGGAAGTTCATTTCTGAATGATCTTTTTTCTGAGTTTATATATATATATATATCTGCTTGGATTTATTCTGAAAAAAAAAATCAATATTATTATAACTTTTTCATAATTTTGATAAAATTTTATTGCGTTTTAATATCTTGCAGTGAAATTTTTTTATAACCATGCGGATTAACAAGTAACATTAAAGTTCCTGAACTGTATTATTATTGAAAATGGAATGATAAATTCTTTCGAAAAGCGTTTTACTTATTTTTTTAATCATTTATAGCATTATTTTTACATATTATTTTAGTTCTTTATTAGCGTTTCTTTGTTGCACAGACATTTTAATACATAACATTTTATTATTATTAGTGCATGTAAATAAGATATGATTGCAATTTATGTTATTGTTGATTCAATATCGTATTATGCTTTTCACAGCATAATACAAATAAATTAAAATGCCTTATAACTTAAAGCAAGAAATTTTGTGTACTATATTTTCATAAAATAAGCTGATGGTTAATGATCTAGAATTTTTCAATTTTGTTCACTGTAAAGTGCATAAGTTAAATGACAATAGTATTTTTTTTTTTTTTTTTTTTTTACAATTCAGTCTTGCAAAATCAGAAGAAAACATTTTTCTTTTCAAGCAAGAACATTTAGATGAACAAGTAAAATTCAAATCGCAAAAAAATGCAATGGTTAATTTTTTCAAAGCATTAAAAAAAAAAGAAAAAAAAGGGTGTGTTTGTGTGTGTGTGTGTGTGGGGGGGGGGGGGGGGGTATTTACATATCTAAACCTGAGTACTAAACAAGTTAATGATCTTAAAACGATTCTTTTTATTTTTCTTTCAAAATTGGAGAAGAAAAAAGGTGAATATAAAAAATGAAATTTTTGAAATCTTTTTAGGAAACAGCAAAACAAATGAATCAATTTTATTTACTATAATGATTTATAAAAATAAATCCTATAATTGTAAGAATAGTTTACTGTTTATTTTTATTCACAATACCGTATTTTTTACGTAAAAGCAATCAAGAATAAAGAAGTAAATTGACAATGAACCTTCAGCTTGTTTGATTAAAATATAATACATAAATTTTCTTTTAAGTTATCATTTAATAATTTGTTAAAAACACGCTGTAAAAAGGAGAATACGATACCGCAATCAGTACGAACATCAAGCTTAACTATATTATCTTATTTTCATACACACATGTATATATATTATAATAAAAAAACAGACAAAACAAAGTCTGATATATTAAAAAATAAATAGGTTATTAATTTCTTTTCGTGTACTGCAACAAAAAAAACTAATAAAGAAGTAATAATAAATAATAGTAAGTAAAAGTAATACAGTAGATGGTTAAAAAAAAAGAAAACACTTACCCAGAATTACGCTCGTTCCGCGTTCAAAATTACTAAATTTCCAAAGCTCTGAAAAAGTCCTTTGATAATATCCAAGGTACATTTCTTGCATAATTTTAAAACGCAATAAAAAATACCAACAAAATATAACAAAAATGTTATAATATTGTTTTTTTTTTTTTTTTTTTCAAAATAAAAGCGAATTCAAATACACGTGGTCTTACGCCGCCATCTCATACACACGAGCTGACTTTCACTTTAGGCGATTGCTTCCCGTCCGTTTCACCGTGAGGAGAAATAGTAATGAAATACTTGGAGCGCATGCGTACAGGCGCTTTCTCTGTTACACGGAAAGTACGAGGGAAAGTTAATTGAAAAACCCAGGAACATTCCCGGTTGTTTCGGAAAATAGAAATAGCTCTCACATATCCGGTACTATCAGAAATGTTCCTGTTAGAATAGTAAACGTTCCCACTATTTTTTACAGTGTATCTTGATAAGAAGAAAGTTTTGGTTTCATGAAAATTTTCGAATTCCAGTTTTCGACGGATTTACACGTTTTATGATTATATCTTAAACTGCTTGCCAGGTCTCTGACGTTAACAAGACTAATGCTTGATGTAAATTGCTGTTTAATTAATTTAATTTAATTTATTTATTGTATTAATGTGTATGACATTATCTACTTGAGTTATGGATTCATTCTCTTATCTATGAGATGAACCTCTTCAGGGACGAATTTTTACTTTCTTCTATCTTGACAAGAAGAAAGTATTGGTTTCATGAAAATTTTCGAATTCCAGTTTTCGACAGATTTACACGTTTTATGATTATATCTTAAACTGCTTGCCAGGTCTCTGACGTTAACAAGACTAATGCTTGATGTAAATTGCTGTTTAATTAATTTTATTTTATTTATTTATTGTATTAATGTGTATGACATTATCTACTTGAGTTATGGATTCATTCTCTTATCTATGAGATGAACCTCTTCAGGGACGAATTTTTAATTTCTTCTATCTTGACAAGAAGAAAGTATTGGTTTCATGTGAAACTGCTTGCCAGGTCTCTGACGTTAACAAGATTAATGCTTGATGTAAATTGCTGTTTAATTAATTTTATTTTATTTATTTATTGTATTAATGTGTATGACATTATCTACTTGAGTTATGGATTCATTCTCTTATCTAAGAGTCGAACCTCTTCAGGGACGAATTTTTATTCTCTTCTATCTTGACAAGAAGAAAGTATTGGTTTCATGAAAATTTTCGAATTCCAGTTTTCGACGGATTTACACGTTTTATGATTATATCTTAAACTGCTTGCCAGGTCTCTGACGTTAACAAGACTATTGCTTGATGTAAATTGCTGTTTAATTAATTTAATTTATTTATTGTATTAATGTGTATGGCATTATCTACTTGAGTTATGGATTCATTCTCTTATCTATGAGATGAACCTCTTCAGGGACGAATTTTTACTTTCTTCTATCTTGACAAGAAGAAAGTATTGGTTTCATGAAAATTTTCGAATTCCAGTTTTCGACGGATTTACACGTTTTATGATTATATCTTAAACTGCTTGCCAGGTCTCTGACGTTAACAAGACTAATGCTTGATGTATTGCTGTTTAATTAATTTTATTTTATTTATTTATTGTATTAATGTGTATGACATTATCTACTTGAGTTATGGATTCATTCTCTTATCTATGAGATGAACCTCTTCAGGGACGAATTTTTACTTTCTTCTATCTTGACAAGAAGAAAGTATTGGTTTCATGAAAATTTTCGAATTCCAGTTTTCGAGGGATTTACACGTTTATGATTATATCTTAAACTGCTTGCCAGGTCTCTGACGTTAACAAGACTAATGCTTGATGTAAATTGCTGTTTAATTAATTTTATTTTATTTATTTATTGTATTAATGTGTATGACATTATCTACTTGAGTTATGGATTCATTCTCTTATCTATGAGATGAACCTCTTCAGGGACGAATTTTTACTTTCTTCTATCTTGACAAGAAGAAAGTATTGGTTTCATGAAAATTTTCGAATTCCAGTTTTCGACGGATTTACACGTTTTATGATTATATCTTAAACTGCTTGCCAGGTCTCTGACGTTAACAAGACTAATGCTTGATGTAAATTGCTGTTTAATTAATTTAATTTAATTTATTTATTGTATTAATGTGTATGACATTATCTACTTGAGTTATGGATTCATTCTCTTATCTATGAGATGAACCTCTTCAGGGACGAATTTTTAATTTCTTCTATCTTGACAAGAAAAAAGTATTGGTTTCATGTGAAACTGCTTGCCAGGTCTCTGACGTTAACAAGATTAATGCTTGATGTAAATTGCTGTTTAATTAATTTTATTTTATTTATTTATTGTATTAATGTGTATGACATTATCTACTTGAGTTATGGATTCATTCTCTTATCTAAGAGTCGAACCTCTTCAGGGACGAATTTTTATTCTCTTCTATCTTGACAAGAAGAAAGTATTGGTTTCATGAAAATTTTCGAATTCCAGTTTTCGACGGATTTACACGTTTTATGATTATATCTTAAACTGCTTGCCAGGTCTCTGACGTTAACAAGACTATTGCTTGATGTAAATTGCTGTTTAATTAATTTAATTTATTTATTGTATTAATGTGTATGACATTATCTACTTGAGTTATGGATTCATTCTCTTATCTATGAGATGAACCTCTTCAGGGACGAATTTTTACTTTCTTCTATCTTGACAAGAAGAAAGTATTGGTTTCATGAAAATTTTCGAATTCCAGTTTTCGACGGATTTACACGTTTTATGATTATATCTTAAACTGCTTGCCAGGTCTCTGACGTTAACAAGACTAATGCTTGATGTAAATTGCTGTTTAATTAATTTAATTTATTTATTGTATTAATGTGTATGACATTATCTACTTGAGTTATGGATTCATTCTCTTATCTATGAGATGAACCTCTTCAGGGACGAATTTTTACTTTCTTCTATCTTGACAAGAAGAAAGTATTGGTTTCATGAAAATTTTCGAATTCCAGTTTTCGACGGATTTACACGTTTTATGATTATATCTTAAACTGCTTGCCAGGTCTCTGACGTTAACAAGACTAATGCTTGATGTAAATTGCTGTTTAATTAATTTTATTTTATTTATTTATTGTATTAATGTGTATGACATTATCTACTTGAGTTATGGATTCATTCTCTTATCTATGAGATGAACCTCTTCAGGGACGAATTTTTACTTTCTTCTATCTTGACAAGAAGAAAGTATTGGTTTCATGAAAATTTTCGAATTCCAGTTTTCGACAGATTTACACGTTTTATGATTATATCTTAAACTGCTTGCCAGGTCTCTGACGTTAACAACACTAATGCTTGATGTAAATTGCTGTTTAATTAATTTTATTTTATTTATTTATTGTATTAATGTGTATGACATTATCTACTTGAGTTATGGATTCATTCTCTTATCTATGTGATGAACCTCTTCAGGGACGAATTTTTAATTTCTTCTATCTTGACAAGAAGAAAGTATTGGTTTCATGTGAAACTGCTTGCCAGGTCTCTGACGTTAACAAGATTAATGCTTGATGTAAATTGCTGTTTAATTAATTTTATTTTATTTATTTATTGTATTAATGTGTATGACATTATCTACTTGAGTTATGGATTCATTCTCTTATCTAAGAGTCGAACCTCTTCAGGGACGAATTTTTATTCTCTTCTATCTTGACAAGAAGAAAGTATTGGTCTCATGAAAATTTTCGAATTCCAGTTTTCGACGGATTTACACGTTTTATGATTATATCTTAAACTGCTTGCCAGGTCTCTGACGTTAACAAGACTATTGCTTGATGTAAATTGCTGTTTAATTAATTTAATTTATTTATTGTATTAATGTGTATGACATTATCTACTTGAGTTATGGATTCATTCTCTTATCTATGAGATGAACCTCTTCAGGGACGAATTTTTACTTTCTTCTATCTTGACAAGAAGAAAGTATTGGTTTCATGAAAATTTTCGAATTCCAGTTTTCGACGGATTTACACGTTTTATGATTATATCTTAAACTGCTTGCCAGGTCTCTGACGTTAACAAGACTAATGCTTGATGTAAATTGCTGTTTAATTAATTTTATTTTATTTATTTATTGTATTAATGTGTATGACATTATCTACTTGAGTTATGGACTCATTCTCTTATCTATGAGATGAACCTCTTCAGGGACGAATTTTTACTTTCTTCTATCTTGACAAGAAGAAAGTATTGGTTTCATGAAAATTTTCGAATTCCAGTTTTCGACGGATTTACACGTTTTATGATTATATCTTAAACTGCTTGCCAGGTCTCTGACGTTAACAAGACTAATGCTTGATGTAAATTGCTGTTTAATTAATTTAATTTAATTTATTTATTGTATTAATGTGTATGACATTATCTACTTGAGTTATGGATTCATTCTCTTATCTATGAGATGAACCTCTTCAGGGACGAATTTTTACTTTCTTCTATCTTGACAAGAAGAAAGTATTGGTTTCATGAAAATTTTCGAATTCCAGTTTTCGACAGATTTACACGTTTTATGATTATATCTTAAACTGCTTGCCAGGTCTCTGACGTTAACAAGACTAATGCTTGATGTAAATTGCTGTTTAATTAATTTAATTTATTTATTGTATTAATGTGTATGACATTATCTACTTGAGTTATGGATTCATTCTCTTATCTATGAGATGAACCTCTTCAGGGACGAATTTTTACTTTCTTCTATCTTGACAAGAAGAAAGTATTGGTTTCATGAAAATTTTCGAATTCCAGTTTTCGACAGATTTACACGTTTTATGATTATATCTTAAACTGCTTGCCAGGTCTCTGACGTTAACAAGACTAATGCTTGATGTAAATTGCTGTTTAATTAATTTTATTTTATTTATTTATTGTATTAATGTGTATGACATTATCTACTTGAGTTATGGATTCATTCTCTTATCTATGAGATGAACCTCTTCAGGGACGAATTTTTAATTTCTTCTATCTTGACAAGAAGAAAGTATTGGTTTCATGTGAAACTGCTTGCCAGGTCTCTGACGTTAACAAGATTAATGCTTGATGTAAATTGCTGTTTAATTAATTTTATTTTATTTATTTATTGTATTAATGTGTATGACATTATCTACTTGAGTTATGGATTCATTCTCTTATCTAAGAGTCGAACCTCTTCAGGGACGAATTTTTATTCTCTTCTATCTTGACAAGAAGAAAGTATTGGTTTCATGAAAATTTTCGAATTCCAGTTTTCGAAGGATTTACACGTTTTATGATTATATCTTAAACTGCTTGCCAGGTCTCTGACGTTAACAAGACTAATGCTTGATGTAAATTGCTGTTTAATTAATTTTATTTTATTTATTTATTGTATTAATGTGTATGACATTATCTACTTGAGTTATGGATTCATTCTCTTATCTATGAGATGAACCTCTTCAGGGACGAATTTTTACTTTCTTCTATCTTGAAAAGAAGAAAGTATTGGTTTCATGAAAATTTTCGAATTCCAGTTTTCGACGGATTTACACGTTTTATGATTATATCTTAAACTGCTTGCCAGGTCTCTGACGTTAACAAGACTAATGCTTGATGTAAATTGCTGTTTAATTAATTTTATTTTATTTATTTATTGTATTAATGTGTATGACATTATCTACTTGAGTTATGGATTCATTCTCTTATCTATGAGATGAACCTCTTCAGGGACGAATTTTTACTTTCTTCTACACTGTAAAAAATTTTCCGAAACGTTTCCGAATGTAATGGAGACCTGTGCTGTACGATACTAACGGAAAGGTTTCAGATTCGAGCAGAAAACTGTTTCGGTTATAATACGGAACATTTCCAATTCGCAATGAAATGTTTCTGAATATATCGGAAACCTTTCATTACGGATCGGAAAGGTTTCTGAATACATATGAAATCTTTCTGAAGACTAAGAAATGTTTTTGAATGTATAGGAAACCTTTTATTAATAATTGGAAAGGTTTCTGAATATATGTGGAACCTTTCTGAAGACGAGGATTATTTTAAAATTTACATAAAAAAGCACAAATAACTGTACTAAAATTACTTGCAGGTGCATACATATAATGTAAAATCATTTAAAATACATTAGAAATATCTCAAAAATACATTAAAATTTTTAAGATATTTCTAATATATTTTAAATAATTTTATATTGTGTGTAATGCACCTGCAAGTAGTTTTAGTACATTTATTTGAGCTTTTTTACATAAATTTTAATTATTTACTCAAGTTGAATTTAGCACTAGTATTTGAACATTCAATTATTGAAGATTATTTTGTGAAAAGGGCTTAGTTTAGTAAAATGGATTTTGTGATGAAGCCAGTTTTATTAAATGAATTTTTATGAAACAGTCTTATATGGAAGTTCATTTCTGAATGATCTTTTTTCTGAGTTTATATATATATATATATATCTGCTTGGATTTATTCTGAAAAAAAAAATCAATATTATTATAACTTTTTCATAATTTATATAAAATTTCACTGCGTTTTAATATCTTGCAGTGAAATTTTTTTATAACCATGCGGATTAACAAGTAACATTAAAGTTCCTGAACTGTATTATTATTGAAAATGGAATGATAAATTCTTTCGAAAAGCGTTTTACTTATTTTTTTAATCATTTATAGCATTATTTTTACATATTATTTTAGTTCTTTATTAGCGTTTCTTTGTTGCACAGACATTTTAATACATAACATTTTATTATTATTAGTGCATGTAAATAAGATATGATTGCAATTTATGTTATTGTTGATTCAATATCGTATTATGCTTTTCACAGCATAATATAAATAAATTAAAATGCCTTATAACTTAAAGCAAGAAATTTTGTGCACTATATTTTCATAAAATAAGCTGATGGTTAATGATCTAGAATTTTTCAATTTTGTTCACTGTAAAGTGCATAAGTTAAATAACAATAGTATTTTTTTTTTTTTTTTTTTTTTTTTTTTTACAATTCAGTCTTGCAAAATCAGAAGAAAACATTTTTCTTTTCAAGCAAGAACATTTAGATGAACAAGTAAAATTCAAATCGCAAAAAAATGCAATGGTTAATTTTTTCAAAGCATTAAAAAAAAAAAAAAAAAAAAGGGTGTGTTTGTGTGTGTGTGTGTGTGGGGGGGGGGGGTATTTACATATCTAAACCTGAGTACTAAACAAGTTAATGATCTTTAAACGTTTCTTTTTATTTTTCTTTCAAAATTGGAGAAGAAAAAAGGTGAATATAAAAAATGAAATTTTTGAAATCTTTTTAGGAAACAGCAAAACAAATGAATCAATTTTATTTACTATAATGATTTATAAAAATAAATCCTATAATTGTAAGAATAGTTTACTGTTTATTTTTATTCACAATACCGTATTTTTTACGTAAAAGCAATCAACAACAAAGAAGTAAATTGACAATGAACCTTCAGCTTGTTTGATTAAAATATAATACATAAATTTTCTTTTAAGTTATCATTTAATAATTTGTTAAAAACACGCTGTAAAAAGGAGAATACGATACCGCAATCAGTACGAACATCAAGCTTAACTATATTATCTTATTTTCATACACACATGTATATATATTATAATAAAAAAACAGACAAAACAAAGTCTGATATATTAAAAAGTAAATAGGTTTTTAATTTCTTTTCGTGTACTGCAACAAAGAAAACTAATAAAGAAGTAATAATAAATAATAGTAAGTAAAAGTAATACTGTAGATGGTTAAAAAAAAAGAAAACACTTACCCAGAATTACGCTCGTTCCGCGTTCAAAATTACTAAATTTCCAAAGCTCTGAAAAAGTCCTTTGATAATATCCAAGGTACATTTCTTGCATAATTTTAAAACGCAATAAAAAATACCCACAAAATATAACAAAAATGTTATAATATTGTTTTTTTTTTTTTCAAAATAAAAGCGAATTCAAATACACGTGGTCTTACGCCGCCATCTCATACACACGAGCTGACTTTCACTTTAGGCGATTGCTTCCCGTCCGTTTCAGCGTGAGGAGAAATAGTAATGAAATACTTGGAGCGCATGCGTACAGGCGCTTTCTCTGTTACACGGAAAGTACGAGGGAAAGTTAATTGAAACACCCAGGAACATTCCCGGTTGTTTCGGAAAATAGAAATAGCTCTCACATATCCGGTACTATCAGAAATGTTCCTGTTAGAATAGTAAACGTTCCCACTATTTTTTACAGTGTATCTTGATAAGAAGAAAGTATTGGTTTCATGAAAGTTTTCGAATTCCAGTTTTCGACGGATTTACACGTTTTATGATTATATCTTAAACTGCTTGCCAGGTCTCTGACGTTAACAAGACTAATGCTTGATGTAAATTGCTGTTTAATTAATTTAATTTAATTTATTTATTGTATTAATGTGTATGACATTATCTACTTGAGTTATGGATTCATTCTCTTATCTATGAGATGAACCTCTTCAGGGACGAATTTTTACTTTCTTCTATCTTGACAAGAAGAAAGTATTGGTTTCATGAAGATTTTCGAATTGCAGTTTTCGACAGATTTACACGTTTTATGATTATATCTTAAACTGCTTGCCAGGTCTCTGACGTTAACAAGACTAATGCTTGATGTAAATTGCTGTTTAATTAATTTAATTTAATTTATTTATTGTATTAATGTGTATGACATTATCTACTTGAGTTATGGATTCATTCTCTTATCTATGAGATGAACCTCTTCAGGGACGAATTTTTACTTTTTTCTATCTTGACAAGAAGAAAGTATTGGTTTCATGAAAATTTTCGAATTCCAGTTTTCGACAGATTTACACGTTTTATGATTATATCTTAAACTGCTTGCCAGGTCTCTGACGTTAACAAGACTAATGCTTGATGTAAATTGCTGTTTAATTAATTTTATTTTATTTATTTATTGTATTAATGTGTATGACATTATCTACTTGAGTTATGGATTCATTCTCTTATCTATGAGATGAACCTCTTCAGGGACGAATTTTTAATTTCTTCTATCTTGACAAGAAGAAAGTATTGGTTTCATGTGAAACTGCTTGCCAGATCTCTGACGTTAACAAGATTAATGCTTGATGTAAATTGCTGTTTAATTAATTTTATTTTATTTATTTATTGTTTTAATGTGTATGACATTATCTACTTGAGTTATGGATTCATTCTCTTATCTAAGAGTCGAACCTCTTCAGGGACGAATTTTTATTCTCTTCTATCTTGACAAGAAGAAAGTATTGGTTTCATGAAAATTTTCGAATTCCAGTTTTCGACGGATTTACACGTTTTATGATTATATCTTAAACTGCTTGCCAGGTCTCTGACGTTAACAAGACTATTGCTTGATGAAAATTGCTGTTTAATTAATTTAATTTATTTATTGTATTAATGTGTATGACATTATCTACTTGAGTTATGGATTCATTCTCTTATCTATGAGATGAACCTCTTCAGGGACGAATTTTTACTTTCTTCTATCTTGACAAGAAGAAAGTATTGGTTTCATGAAAATTTTCGAATTCCAGTTTTCGACGGATTTACACGTTTTATGATTATATCTTAAACTGCTTGCCAGGTCTCTGACGTTAACAAGACTAATGCTTGATGTAAATTGCTGTTTAATTAATTTTATTTTATTTATTTATTGTATTAATGTGTATGACATTATCTACTTGAGTTATGGATTCATTCTCTTATCTATGAGATGAACCTCTTCAGGGACGAATTTTTACTTTCTTCTATCTTGACAAGAAGAAAGTATTGGTTTCATGAAAATTTTCGAATTCCAGTTTTCGAGGGATTTACACGTTTATGATTATATCTTAAACTGCTTGCCAGGTCTCTGACGTTAACAAGACTAATGCTTGATGTAAATTGCTGTTTAATTAATTTTATTTTATTTATTTATTGTATTAATGTGTATGACATTATCTACTTGAGTTATGGATTCATTCTCTTATCTATGAGATGAACCTGTTCAGGGACGAATTTTTACTTTCTTCTATCTTGACAAGAAGAAAGTATTGGTTTCATGAAAATTTTCGAATTCCAGTTTTCGACGGATTTACACGTTTTATGATTATATCTTAAACTGCTTGCCAGGTCTCTGACTTTAACAAGACTAATGCTTGATGTAAATTGCTGTTTAATTAATTTAATTTAATTTATTTATTGTATTAATGTGTATGACATTATCTACTTGAGTTATGGATTCATTCTCTTATCTATGAGATGAACCTCTTCAGGGACGAATTTTTACTTTCTTCTATCTTGACAAGAAGAAAGTATTGGTTTCATGAAAATTTTCGAATTCCAGTTTTCGACAGATTTACACGTTTTATGATTATATCTTAAACTGCTTGCCAGGTCTCTGACGTTAACAAGACTAATGCTTGATGTAAATTGCTGTTTAATTAATTTAATTTAATTTATTTATTGTATTAATGTGTATGACATTATCTACTTGAGTTATGGATTCATTCTCTTATCTATGAGATGAACCTCTTCAGGGACGAATTTTTACTTTCTTCTATCTTGACAAGAAGAAAGTATTGGTTTCATGAAAATTTTCGAATTCCAGTTTTCGACAGATTTACACGTTTTATGATTATATCTTAAACTGCTTGCCAGGTCTCTGACGTTAACAAGACTAATGCTTGATGTAAATTGCTGTTTAATTAATTTTATTTTATTTATTTATTGTATTAATGTGTATGACATTATCTACTTGAGTTATGGATTCATTCTCTTATCTATGAGATGAACCTCTTCAGGGACGAATTTTTAATTTCTTCTATCTTGACAAGAAGAATGTATTGGTTTCATGTGAAACTGCTTGCCAGGTCTCTGACGTTAACAAGATTAATGCTTGATGTAAATTGCTGTTTAATTAATTTTATTTTATTTATTTATTGTATTAATGTGTATGACATTATCTACTTGAGTTATGGATTCATTCTCTTATCTAAGAGTCGAACCTCTTCAGGGACGAATTTTTATTCTCTTCTATCTTGACAAGAAGAAAGTATTGGTTTCATGAAAATTTTCGAATTCCAGTTTTCGACGGATTTACACGTTTTATGATTATATCTTAAACTGCTTGCCAGGTCTCTGACGTTAACAAGACTATTGCTTGATGTAAATTGCTGTTTAATTAATTTAATTTATTTATTGTATTAATGTGTATGACATTATCTACTTGAGTTATGGATTCATTCTCTTATCTATGAGATGAACCTCTTCAGGGACGAATTTTTACTTTCTTCTATCTTGACAAGAAGAAAGTATTGGTTTCATGAAAATTTTCGAATTCCAGTTTTCGACGGATTTACACGTTTTATGATTATATCTTAAACTGCTTGCCAGGTCTCTGACGTTAACAAGACTAATGCTTGATGTAAATTGCTGTTTAATTAATTTTATTTTATTTATTTATTGTATTAATGTGTATGACATTATCTACTTGAGTTATGGATTCATTCTCTTATCTATGAGATGAACCTCTTCAGGGACGAATTTTTACTTTCTTCTATCTTGACAAGAAGAAAGTATTGGTTTCATGAAAATTTTCGAATTCCAGTTTTCGAGGGATTTACACGTTTATGATTATATCTTAAACTGCTTGCCAGGTCTCTGACGTTAACAAGACTAATGCTTGATGTAAATTGCTGTTTAATTAATTTTATTTTATTTATTTATTGTATTAATGTGTATGACATTATCTACTTGAGTTATGGATTCATTCTCTTATCTATGAGATGAACCTCTTCAGGGACGAATTTTTACTTTCTTCTATGTTGACAAGAAGAAAGTATTGGTTTCATGAAAATTTTCGAATTCCAGTTTTCGACGGATTTACACGTTTTATGATTATATCTTAAACTGCTTGCGAGGTCTCTGACGTTAACAAGACTAATGCTTGATGTAAATTGCTGTTTAATTAATTTTATTTTATTTATTTATTGTATTAATGTGTATGACATTATCTACTTGAGTTATGGATTCATTCTCTTATCTATGAGATGAACCTCTTCAGGGACGAATTTTTACTTTCTTCTATCTTGACAAGAAGAAAGTATTGGTTTCATGAAAATTTTCGAATTCCAGTTTTCGAAGGATTTACACGTTTTATGATTATATCTTAAACTGCTTGCCAGGTCTCTGACGTTAACAAGACTAATGCTTGATGTAAATTGCTGTTTAATTTATTTTATTTTATTTATTTATTGTATTAATGTGTATGACATTATCTACTTGAGTTATGGATTCATTCTCTTATCTATGAGATGAACCTCTTCAGGGACGAATTTTTACTTTCTTCTACACTGTAAAAAATTTTCCGAAACGTTTCCGAATGTAATGGAGACCTGTGCTGCACGATACTAACGGAAAGGTTTCAGATTCGAGCAGAAAACTGTTTCGGTTATAATACGGAACATTTCCAATTCGCAATGAAATGTTTCTGAATATATCGCCCGTAAGGCATGGTGACGTCACGGCGACGTCGTTGTGAAGTCACACTGTGACTTTGTGACCGTCGATGTGACGTCACGTGACGTGGATGTGACGTCACAGTGACTAGAATGCGAGGTCGTTATGGCCGTTTTAGAGGTCGTTTGTGACGTCACATTGTGACCACTCTGTGAAGTCACGGTGTGACTAATTTGTGAAAAGTGTGTCATTTGTGACTATTTTGGCATTAACTTTGTGACGAACCTGTGACGAAAGTGACAATGTTTTGAAGTCACACTGTGACCAATTTGTGAAATATGTGTCATTTGTGACGAACTTGTCATAAACTCTGTGATGATTTCAAATGAAAATCAAATTTCAAATTAATTGCTTAAAAGGCGCAAAGGCGAACTAGTGAAAAGGATTCCATGCTGGAACTCGAACCCGGGCCATCAGTATAGCGCACTTACATTCTACCGACTAAACCACACGGAACGATACCAAGCCTGGAAAATTTCTCACTATTACATGTTGGCAAGGCTACAAACGCAGCACAAGATGCAATATTTATCGTCAGCCACCGACATGGCGCAAACACGAAACTTAATTAAATCCAGCATCGATTGAAACTACATTAATACTTGGAAATTTTTTTCAGAGAGAACCATTCGCCTTGCATACAATATTTCAAATGAAAATCAAATTTCAAATTAATAGTGTAAAAGGCAATTTTAATTTGAAATTTGATTTTCATTTGATATACTGTATGCAAGGCAAATGTTTCTCTCTGGAAAATTTTCCAAGTATTAATATAGTTTCAATCGATGCTGGATTTAATTAAGTTTCGTGTTTGCCCCATGACGGTGGCTCACGATAAATATTCCATCTTGTGCTACGTTTGTAGACTTGCCAACATGTAATAGGGAGAAAATTTCCAGGCTGGGTATCGTTCCATGTGATTTAGTCGGTAGAATGTGAGTGCGCTATACTGATGACCCGGGATCGAGTCCCGGCGTGGATATTTTTCACTATGTTGGCCTTTGCGCCTTTTAAGCAATTTATTTGAAATTTGAATTTCATTTGAAATATTGTATGCAAACCGAATATTTCTTTGTGGAAAAATTTCCAAGTATTAATATTGTGATGAATTTTAAAATGGACAATTTTAAAATAAAGTTTTGTTTGAGATATAAATTCGTATCTTTTTACCGTACTTTTTAGCAAAATATAGCTATTTTGGAGTCCTATTCTTCTAAAATAGTTTTAATTTTTCCACTTAAAAGACAATGTTTGTCAACAGACATCTTTTTTTATTAAGTTCTAAGCTTGATCTTGAGTTCAAGCTTGATATTAAGAATGTATAAGATTTTAAGGTGTTGTGGTTGTGATTAATCTTTGCTTTATTAAATACGACGTAAGCCATATTTATTTAAATTTTTTATTTCCGTGTAAATTGTATTTTGTGAATATGAGCTTAAATAGATTTGGTATGTTCTATAGGAAAAGACTGATCTGGAAAATAGAAAAAACAAATAAGAAAAATCATGCGTTAAGCATAGATTATAAAACACTTTCCAACACTTCCCGAATGCTTTAAAAAACTTCGTTATTTAGGGAAATAAGGTAAATAAGAGAACTAAGTAAACATTTTAGAAAACGCATAAAACATTTGAAAAACTCATTTCCGCAGTTACTGGCCATAGCTAAATAGGTTTTCCAATTCTTTTGAACAGCCCTGTATTTGATCTGTAGGTTCATATATATATTATATAATGGGATAATTTAGTTTAGCAAGAAAACGCATAACAAGTTGAAACTCTCTTTCAGCAATTTATACTAATATATGGAAGCATACTTTAATACTTTTGTACAACCCTGTAGTTGACCTAGAACCTTCATTACACGCCACCGTTTAGTTAAAATTTAATTCAAACTAAAACACACTTAAAACAGCTGAAATCACATTTCCAGAAATTATAATTTATAGACGGCCATGTATCCAATTCTTTGCATGACCCTGTATACCATTTTATCTATATTATACAACAGTAAATTAAATTCAGTTCAGCGTAAAAATGCACAACTCATTTAAAAACCACCTTTAAGTAACTTGCGCTCATACCCAGTAATCCTTGCGAATACTTTTGTGTAGCCCTGTATATGAATTATAGCATTTATATACACCATATACTATGCATAAATATAGTGAATCATAAAAGCGCATATCATAATTAAAAATGCATTTCCAGCAATCATCACAAATGAACAGTACTTCGGATACAATATAGTATCTGAACTATATTGTGTGTGCCTGTAAATGCTATATACACTTCATATTCTACATGAAAAATTTATAGTATGTAAACCTCAGCGACGTATATCATTTTCATTATATATGAAATAGATTAACATAATTAAAGTACGCCGCAAACAATTCCCTCCACCGCTATATCATTATGTATTGGAATTTCTTTTTAGCCCTGTAAATGAACAATAACTATTCTTTGCATCTCGTATTCTTCAGAATGCATATTTTAGTACGTTTCATAAATGCATATCAATTTTTTTCTGTATGAAAACGTGTAAAATCATGAAAAAACCTTTGAAACGATTTTTTCCCAGAGGCCGTAATGTAACGGAATACTTTTGACTGTACCTGTAAATGAACTAAACATGCTACAAACGTCGTTACACATAGGGACCGTGCTATGGTAAAGGTCAATAACATCTAAAAATTTCAGACCAATCCGAGTATATTTACGAGAGTTAGAGAGCGGACAGACGGCTAGACAAACCAAAGTCATAAACACTTTTCAACTTTGTTGAAAGGTGTTAAAAAGGAAATATAAAAGTAAAATAAATGATTGAAAGGAAATATAAAAGTAAAATAATGAACTTTAAAAAATATATACTAAAGCAGTTTAATCTATAAGCTTCCTATCAGGCATGAAAAACACTTTATTTCAATGCTTAAATATAATATTTTATTTTTTAAGGGTGTATTTCAATCCAAACTGCTTATTTTCTGATTCATTTTTTAATTCCTTTTTGTTCTCAAACGCATCAAACTGAAAAATTCTCTTATTTAGAAACTACCTAATGTGCCGTGCTTCTCGATTTTTTGATAAATGCAGAAAATATTACAAAAAAATGCTGTCAAAGTAGGCGTTTTGAACCGAATTTTTCACAGCGGAAGATCTGGGAATGAAAAAAAAAAGGGGGGGGGGTCTTACTGAGAAAATAATTATTTAAAACTTAAATTCTAATGAATTGAGGGGAAAATGAAATCACACGGCCTCTTAAACATCTCTTCAAAAATCACCTCAGCAAGTTTCATGTTTTTACTTTTAAAAATGAGTCTGAAAATGTCTCAGAAAATATCGAGCTGTTGAAGGTGGAAAAATATTTTTTAGAATACACCTTTAATGCCAATATTTATGTGTATCGAAAACGTAGAAAATGAGTTTACAATCGAAGAAAATTTAATAACTGATTCTGAATGTCTATAATTAAATATTTGATTAAAATCGCAAATAGAAAAAAAATGCTTACATACAATTAAAAATAAATAAATAAATATACCAATTTGAAAAACACTAAAAATAATAATTAGTATTTTTAATTGTACTATTAAACAACAACTAACTGCAATAGATGAATTAAATGCATTATTAGATTTAGCAATTTCTCAAAAATCTTTTCATATGTTATAAGGAATTCCTATTATTTTATAATTTTGGCAAATGTTAAATCTGAAAACATTGGTATGAAGATTCAGGATTTTAAATAATAATTTAAAATATTATTAGCAAAAAAAAAAAAAAAAAAAAAAAAATCTTTCAAAAGTTACGCTATTATAATAAGTAAAAAGACATTTTCCCACTATAATGTTAATTTCGAAACTGAAACAGTTTCGTAATATCATACTATTCGAATATAATATTTAACTCCAAAACAATAATGACGATAAATACTGTTATATGAGTGTTAGTAATCAGAAAAAAACATAAGAAGCCGAAAAAAATTCCACATCACTGTCTCAATCTCAAGTAACTGCAAATTAATGTTTATATTCATCCCACTATGAATGTAGACATGAATTTCTTTTTTTTTTTTTTTTTTTTTTTTTTTTTTTTTTTGAGCGATGACCGATTAACACATTTTACAAAACACTGTCGATTAGGAAAATTTCGCTTCAAGACAATTCCAGATCAGTCACTTTCTATATGTATAACATAAATCTATTTAATTCATAATCGTAATATACAAACAGAAATAAAAAATTTAAATTAAATAAGACTTACCTTTTTTTGCTGTAAATTAATAATATCCGAGTATTTTTGCCCGAAAATGGCAGACGTCTTTCTCTTACACTTAAAAAAGCAAAAACAAAAGCTGACATTGTAGGCTTGGTCATGTTCTTTTCCCGCGTGTATGACAAAAAGTTCTCTGTTTACCCTGCGGTTCCGGTCATATAATCCGACTCAGACGATCTTCAGCAGCTGATTTTACTGTTTATTTGCAGTCCTAACTTTCAGGCGGAATAGTTTTATGAGTTAGTCTGTAATTAAAATTTTCTATTTGAAGAATTTTCCAATGCATTTTACCATTTCTTTTTTATCAGTTTCAAAAAAATTCATTTGAAAACGGAAGTTTATTAGATAAAACACTGCCTAAATTTTTAAAATGTGTAAAAATAAATTTAATGGTAATAATACCACCCCCCCTTTTTTAAGTAAAGTTTGTTTCATGCGTAATAAATAAAAAATATCTTCTTAATAAATAAAAAAAATGTTTTCGAGGATAAAAATTTTTTCTTTGTCAATCTGTCAATATTTTCATGTTAATTTTCTGCAGAAGAAAACAATTTGTAAAATAACTTTTTTAAAAGTCATACCTCTAAAACACAAATTGGAAATGCGAAAAATTAATTATATCATGTGTTTTGCATAAATTTTGCATATATATATATATTTTTTTTTTTTCGGAAAAGGCTAATTTTATTTAAAAAGGCTAAAAAAAGTAAAATTTTTTTAAAAAAGCAGTTACTAAAAATAGATTAACAGGAAAAAAATATGACTTGAATGCAAATTATAAAGCAATAAATGCATATATGACTAAACTCTGAAGATTCTTTGTGCGTGCTCATTAAAATCTGCAGACTTAACTGTAATAGAAAATGTTTAGTTTGAAACCACAGAAGTGTTTCGACCAGTGGTCGCCAAAAAAGTTAAAAAATTTCCTCCCTGCAAACTAAATATGTAAAAAGTATAGATTTAATATTTCTAATTCTAAATATGTTTCAAATTGCTCCAGCACATAGCATTTTTCTGAGAAATACTTTTATAATAATAACAATCCGTGATGTATTATTATATTAAATTGCAATGCTAGATAAAATTGAAATCATGAAAAAAGTATACTTTCACTTCTTAGATATCAAATTGATAAAATATAGCATGGAAATCTAGTTTGTTGATACTTGTACCGTGCATTTTTCTTTTTCTCCCCTCCCCCTTCTTTTCGTGTCCGAATTTACTATTTGCTGTCCACTAATATTCATTCCTTATGCCGCTGTAACTAGGGCATGTTTTAAATATTTCTCTTCATTTTCAAAAATTTTTGAAGTTAATATTTTTGTCACACTGTGATTTACAATATGGTGGTTTTTTTTTTGTCACATATATGACGTGACGTACGTTACATGCAGTGACATAACAATGACGTTACAATATTTTTTTAATTGCCGGAAAAATAAAATTTTACAATAAGTAACATGTTTTGAATAATTTTTATAATTGTTTAAAGTTTTCTAAGAAGTTCCCATCTCAGTCACAATGTGACATCACTGAGTGGTGGCATTTTGGTCACAGATGTGACGTGACCACAGTGACTTACAGTGACGTCACAATGACGTCACTGTGACCATGCATGCTATGAGGGCGGAAACCTTTCATTACGGATCGGAAAGGTTTCTGAATACATATTAAATCTTTCTGAAGGCTAAGAAATGTTTTTGTATGTATAGGAAACCTTTTATTAATAATTGGAAAGGTTTCTGAATATATGTGGAACCTTTCTGAAGACGAGGATTATTTTAAAATTTACATAAAAAAGCACAAATAATTGTACTAAAATTACTTGCAGGTGCACACATATAATGTAAAATCATTTAAAATACATTAGAAATATCTCAAAAATACATTAAAATTTTTAAGATATTTCTAATATATTTTAAATAATTTTATATTGTGTGTAATGCACCTGCAAGTAGTTTTAGTACATTTATTTGAGCTTTTTTACATAAATTTTAATTATTTACTCAAGTTGAATTTAGCACTAGTATTTGAACATTCAATTATTGAAGATTATTTTGTGAAAAGGGCTTAGTTTAGTAAAATGGATTTTGTGATGAAGCCAGTTTTATTAAATGAATTTTTATGAAAGAGTCTTATATGGAAGTTCATTTCTGAATGATCTTTTTTCTGAGTTTATATATATATATATATCTGCTTGGATTTATTCTGAAAAAAAAAATCAATATTATTATAACTTTTTCATAATTTAGATAAAATTTTATTGCGTTTTAATATCTTGCAGTGATATTTTTTTAACCATGCGGATTAACAAGTAACATTAAAGTTCCTGAACTGTATTATTATTGCAAATGGAATGATAAATTCTTTCGAAAAGCGTTTTACTTATTTTTTTAATCATTTATAGCATTATTTTTACATATTATTTTAGTTCTTTATTAGCGTTTTTTTGTTGCACAGACATTTTAATACATAACATTTTATTATTATTAGTGCATGTAAATAAGATATGATTGCAATTTATGTTATTGTTGATTCAATATCGTATTATGCTTTTCACAGCATAATATAAATAAATTAAAATGCCTTATAACTTAAAGCAAGAAATTTTGTGTACTATATTTTCATAAAATAAGCTGATGGTTAATGATCTAGAATTTTTCAATTTTGTTTACTGTAAAGTGCATAAGTTAAATAACAATAGTATTTTTTTTTTAAGTAAAATTCAAATCGCAGAAAAATGCAATAGTTAATTTTTTCGAAGCATTAAAAAAAAAAAGAGAAAAAAAAAGTGTGTGTTTGTGGGGGGGGGGGGGGGGGGGATTTACATATCTAAACCTGAGTACTAAACAAGTTAATGATCTTAAAACGATTCTTTTTCTTTTTCTTTCAAAATTGGGGAAGAAAAAAGGTGAATATAAAAAATGAAATTTTTGAAATCTTTTTAGGAAACAGCAAAACAAATGAATCAATTTTATTTACTATAATGATTTATAAAAATAAATCCTATAATTGTAAGAATAGTTTACTGTTTATTTTTATTCACAATACCGTATTTTTTACGTAAAAGCAATCAACAATAAAGAAGTAAATTGACAATCAACCTTCAGCTTATTTGATTAAAATATAATACATAAATTTTCTTTTAAGTTATAACGCATTTAATTATTTGTTAAGAACACGCTGTAAAAAGGAGAATACGATACCGCAATCAGTATGAACATCAAGTTTAACTATATTATCTTATTTTCATACACACATGTATATATATTATAATAAAAAAACAGACAAAACAAAGTCTGATATATTAAAAAACAAATAGGTTATTAATTTCTTTTCGTGTACTGCAACAAAGAAAACTAATAAAGAAGTAATAATAAATAATAGTAAGTAAAAGTAATACTGTAGATGGTTAAAAAAAAAAGAAAACACTTACCCAGAATTACGATCGTTCCGCGTCCAAAATTACTAAATTTCCAAAGCTCTGAAAAAGTCCTTTGATAATATCCAAGGTACATTTCTTGCATAATTTTAAAACGCAATAAAAAATACCCACAAAATATAACAAAAATGTTATAATATTGTTTGTTTTTTTTTTTTCAAAATAAAAGCGAATTCAAATACACGTGGTCTTACGCCGCCATCTCATACACACGAGCTGACTTTCACTTTAGGCGATTGCTTCCCGTCCGTTTCAGCGTGAGGAGAAATAGTAATGAAATACTTGGAGCGCATGCGTACAGGCGCTTTCTCTGTTACACGGAAAGTACGAGGGAAAGTTAATTGAAACACCCAGGAACATTCCCGGTTGTTTCGGAAAATAGAAATAGCTCTCACATATCCGGTACTATCAGAAATGTTCCTGTTAGAATAGTAAACGTTCCCACTATTTTTTACAGTGTATCTTGACAAGAAGAAAGTATTGGTTCCATGAAAATTTTCGAATTCCAGTTTTCGACGGATTTACACGTTTTATGATTATAACTTAAACTGCTTGCCAGGTCTCTGACGTTAACAAGACTAATGCTTGATGTAAATTGCTGTTTAATTAATTTAATTTAATTTATTTATTGTATTAATGTGTATGACATTATTTACTTGAGTTATGGATTCATTCTCTTATCTATGATATGAACCTCTTCAGGGACGAATTTTTACTCTCTTCTATCTTGACAAGAAGAAAGTATTGGTTTCATGAAAATTTTCGAATTCCAGTTTTCGACGGATTTACACGTTTTATGATTATATCTAAACTGCTTGCCAGGTCTCTGACGTTAACAAGACTAATGCTTGATGTAAATTGCTGTTTAATTAATTTAATTTAATTTATTTATTGTATTAATGTGTATGACATTATCTACTTGAGTTATGGATTCATTCTCTTATCTATGACATGAACCTCTTCAGGGACGAATTTTTACTCTCTTCTATCATGACAAGAAGAAAGTATTGGTTTCATGAAAATTTTCGAATTCCAGTTTTCGACGGATTTACACGTTTTATGATTATATCTTAAACTGCTTGCCAGGTCTCTGACGTTAACAAGACTAATGCTTGATGTAAATTGCTGTTTAATTAATTTTATTTTATTTATTTATTGTATTAATGTGTATGACATTATCTACTTGAGTTATGTATTCATTCTCTTATCTATGACATGAACCTCTTCAGGGACGAATTTTTACTTTCTTCTATCTTGACAAGAAGAAAGTATTGGTTTCATGAAAATTTTCGAATTCCAGTTTTCGACGGATTTACACGTTTTATGATTATATCTTAAACTGCTTGCCAGGTCTCTGACGTTAACAAGACTAATGCTTGATGTAAATTGCTGTTTAATTAATTTAATTTTATTTATTTATTGTATTAATGTGTATGACATTATCTACTTGAGTTATGGATTCATTCTCTTATCTATGAGATGAACCTCTTCAGGGACGAATTTTTACTTTCTTCTATCTTGACAAGAAGAAAGTATTGGTTTCATGAAAGTTTTCGAATTCCAGTTTTCGACGGATTTACACGTTTTATGATTATATCTTAAACTGTTTGCCAGGTCTCTGACGTTAACAAGACTAATGCTTGATGTAAATTGCTGTTTAATTAATTTTATTTTATTTATTTATTGTATTAATGTGTATGACATTATCTACTTGAGTTATGGATTCATTCTCTTATCTATGAGATGAACCTCTTCAGGGACGAATTTTTACTTTCTTCTATCTTGACAAGAAGAAAGTATTGGTTTCATGAAAATTTTCGAAGGATTTACACGTTTTATGATTATATCTTAAACTGCTTGCCAGGTTTCTGACGTTAACAAGACTAATGCTTGATGTAAATTGCTGTTTAATTAATTTTATTTTATTTATTTATTGTATTAATGTGTATGACATTATCTACTTGAGTTATGGATTCATTCTCTTATCTATGAGATGAACCTTTTCAGGGACGAATTTTTACTTTCTTCTACACTGTAAAAAATTTTCCGAAACGTTTCCGAATGTAATGGAGACCTGTGCTGCACGATACTAACGGAAAGGTTTCAGATTCGAGCAGAAATCTGTTTCGGTTATAATAGGGAACATTTCCAATTCGCAATGAAATGTTTCTGAATATATCGGAAACCTTTCATTACGGATCGGAAAGGTTTCTGAATACATATGAAATCTTTCTGAAGGCTAAGAAATGTTTTTGAATGTATAGGAAACCTTTTATTAATAATTGGAAAGGTTTCTGAATATATGTGGAACCTTTCTGAAGACGAGGATTATTTTAAAATTTACATAAAAAAGCACAAATAATTGTACTAAAATTACTTGGAGGTGCATACATATAATGTAAAATCATTTAAAATACATTAGAAATATCTCAAAAATACATTAAAATTTTTAAGATATTTCTAATATATTTTAAATAATTTTATATTGTGTGTAATGCACCTGCAAGTAGTTTTAGTACATTTATTTGAGCTTTTTTACATAAATTTTAATTATTTACTCAAGTTGAATTTAGCACTAGTATTTGAACATTCAATTATGGAAGATTATTTTGTGAAAAGGGCTTAGTTTAGTAAAATGGATTTTGTGATGAAGCCAGTTTTATTAAATGAATTTTTATGAAAGAGTCTTATATGGAAGTTCATTTCTGAATGATCTTTTTTCTGAGTTTATATATATATATATATATCTGCTTGGATTTATTCTGAAAAAAAAAAATCAATATTATTATAACTTTTTCATAATTTATATAAAATTTCACTGCTTTTTAATATCTTGCAGTGAAATTTTTTTATAACCATGCGGATTAACAAGTAACATTAAAGTTCCTGAACTGTATTATTATTGCAAATGGAATGATAAATTCTTTCGAAAAGCGTTTTACTTATTTTTTTAATCATTTATAGCATTATTTTTACATATTATTTTAGTTCTTTATTAGCGTTTTTTTGTTGCACAGACATTTTAATACATAGCATTTTATTATTATTAGTGCATGTAAATAAGATATGATTGCAATTTATGTTATTGTTGATTCAATATCGTATTATGCTTTTCACAGCATAATATAAATAAATTAAAATGCCTTATAACTTAAAGCAAGAAATTTTGTGTACTATATTTTCATAAAATAAGCTGATGGTTAATGATCTAGAATTTTTCAATTTTGTTTACTGTAAAGTGCATAAGTTAAATAACAATAGTATTTTTTTTTTTTTTTTTTTTTTTTTTTACTATTCAGTCTTGCAAAATCAGAAGAAAACATTTTTCTTTTCAAGCAAGAACATTTAGATGAACAAGTAAAATTCAAATCGCAGAAAAATGCAATAGTTAATTTTTTCGAAGCATTAAAAAAAAAAAAAAAAAAAAGAAAAAAAAAGTGTGTGTTTGTGGGGGGGGGGGGGATTTACATATCTAAACCTGAGTACTAAACAAGTTAATGATCTTAAAACGATTCTTTTTCTTTTTCTTTCAAAATTGGGGAAGAAGAAAGGTGAATATAAAAAATGAAATTTTTGAAATCTTTTTAGGAAACAGCAAAACAAATGAATCAATTTTATTTACTATAATGATTTATATAAATAAATCCTATAATTGTAAGAATAGTTTACTGTTTATTTTTATTCACAATACCGTATTTTTTACGTAAAAGCAATCAACAATAAAGAAGTAAATTGACAATCAACCTTCAGCTTATTTGATTAAAATATAATACATAAATTTTCTTTTAAGTTATAACGCATTTAATTATTTGTTAAGAACACGCTGTAAAAAGGAGAATACGATACCGCAATCAGTATGAACATCAAGTTTAACTATATTATCTTATTTTCATACACACATGTATATATATTATAATAAAAAAACAGACAAAACAAAGTCTGATATATTAAAAAACAAATAGGTTATTAATTTCTTTTCGTGTACTGCAACAAAGAAAACTAATAAAGAAGTAATAATAAATAATAGTAAGTAAAAGTAATACTGTAGATGGTTAAAAAAAAAAGAAAACACTTACCCAGAATTACGATCGTTCCGCGTCCAAAATTACTAAATTTCCAAAGCTCTGAAAAAGTCCTTTGATAATATCCAAGGTACATTTCTTGCATAATTTTAAAACGCAATAAAAAATACCCACAAAATATAACAAAAATGTTATAATATTGTTTTTTTTTTTTTTTTTCAAAATAAAAGCGAATTCAAATACACGTGGTCTTACGCCGCCATCTCATACACACGAGCTGACTTTCACTTTAGGCGATTGCTTCCCGTCCGTTTCAGCGTGAATAGAAATAGTAATGAAATACTTGGAGCGCATGCGTACAGGCGCTTTCTCTGTTACACGGAAAGTACGAGGGAAAGTTAATTGAAACACCCAGGAACATTCCCGGTTGTTTCGGAAAATAGAAATAGCTCTCACATATCCGGTACTATCAGAAATGTTCCTGTTAGAATAGTAAACGTTCCCACTATTTTTTACAGTGTATCTTGACAAGAAGAAAGTATTGGTTCCATGAAAATTTTCGAATTCCAGTTTTCGACGGATTTACACGTTTTATGATTATATCTTAAACTGCTTGCCAGGTCTCTGACGTTAACAAGACTAATGCTTGATGTAAATTGCTGTTTAATTAATTTAATTTAATTTATTTATTGTATTAATGTGTATGACATTATTTACTTGAGTTATGGATTCATTCTCTTATCTATGACATGAACCTCTTCAGGGACGAATTTTTACTCTCTTCTATCTTGACAAGAAGAAAGTATTGGTTTCATGAAAATTTTCGAATTCCAGTTTTCGACGGATTTACACGTTTTATGATTATATCTTAAACTGCTTGCCAGGTCTCTGACGTTAACAAGACTAATGCTTGATGTAAATTGCTGTTTAATTAATTTAATTTAATTTATTTATTGTATTAATGTGTATGACATTATCTACTTGAGTTATGGATTCATTCTCTTATCTATGACATGAACCTCTTCAGGGACGAATTTTTACTCTCTTCTATCATGACAAGAAGAAAGTATTGGTTTCATGAAAATTTTCGAATTCCAGTTTTCGACGGATTTACACGTTTTATGATTATATCTTAAACTGCTTGCCAGGTCTCTGACGTTAACAAGACTAATGCTTGATGTAAATTGCTGTTTAATTAATTTTATTTTATTTATTTATTGTATTAATGTGTATGACATTATCTACTTGAGTTATGTATTCATTCTCTTATCTATGACATGAACCTCTTCAGGGACGAATTTTTACTTTCTTCTATCTTGACAAGAAGAAAGTATTGGTTTCATGAAAATTTTCGAATTCCAGTTTTCGACGGATTTACACGTTTTATGATTATATCTTAAACTGCTTGCCAGGTCTCTGACGTTAACAAGACTAATGCTTGATGTAAATTGCTGTTTAATTAATTTAATTTTATTTATTTATTGTATTAATGTGTATGACATTATCTACTTGAGTTATGGATTCATTCTCTTATCTATGAGATGAACCTCTTCAGGGACGAATTTTTACTTTCTTCTATCTTGACAAGAAGAATGTATTGGTTTCATGAAAGTTTTCGAATTCCAGTTTTCGACGGATTTACACGTTTTATGATTATATCTTAAACTGCTTGCCAGGTCTCTGACGTTAACAAGACTAATGCTTGATGTAAATTGCTGTTTAATTAATTTTATTTTATTTATTTATTGTATTAATGTGTATGACATTATCTACTTGAGTTATGGATTCATTCTCTTATCTATGAGATGAACCTCTTCAGGGACGAATTTTTACTTTCTTCTATCTTGACAAGAAGAAAGTATTGGTTTCATGAAAATTTTCGAATTCCAGTTTTCGAAGGATTTACACATTTTATGATTATATCTTAAACTGCTTGCCAGGTCTCTGACGTTAACAAGACTAATGCTTGATGTAAATTGCTGTTTAATTAATTTTATTTTATTTATTTATTGTATTAATGTGTATGACATTATCTACTTGAGTTATGGATTCATTAACTTATCTATGAGATGAACCTCTTCAGGGACGAATTCTTACTTTCTTCTATCTTGACAAGAAGAAAGTATTGGTTTCATGAAAATTTTCGAATACCAGTTTTCGACGGATTTACACGTTTTATGATTATATCTTAAACTGCTTGCCAGGTCTCTGACGTTAACAAGACCAATGCTTGATGTAAATTGCTGTTTAATTAATTTTATTTTATTTATTTATTGTATTAATGTGTATGACATTATCTACTTGAGTTATGGATTCATTCTCTTATCTATGAGATGAACCTCTTCAGGGATGAATTTTTACTTTCTTCTATCTTGACAAGAAGAAAGTATTGGTTTCATGAAAATTTTCGAATTCCAGTTTTCGACGGATTTACACGTTTTATGATTATATCTTAAACTGCTTGCCAGGTCTCTGACGTTAACAAGACTAATGCTTGATGTAAATTGCTGTTTAATTTAATTTAATTTATTTTATTTATTGTATTAATGTGTATGACATTATCTACTTGAGTTATGGATTCATTCTCTTATCTATGAGATGAACCTCTTCAGGGACGAATTTTTACTTTCTTCTATCATGACAAGAAGAAAGTATTGGTTTCATGAAAATTTTCGAATTCCAGTTTTCGACGGATTTACACGTTTTATGATTATATCTTAAACTGCTTGCCAGGTCTCTGACGTTAACAAGACTAATGCTTGATGTAAATTGCTGTTTAATTAATTTTATTTTATTTATTTATTGTATTAATGTGTATGACATTATCTACTTGAGTTATGGATTCATTCTCTTATCTATGAGATGAACCTTTTCAGGGACGAATTTTTACTTTCTTCTACACTGTAAAAAATTTTCCGAATGTAATGGAGACCTGTGCTGCACGATACTAACGGAAAGGTTTCAGATTCGAGCAGAAATCTGTTTCGGTTATAATAGGGAACATTTCCAATTCGCAATGAAATGTTTCTGAATATATCGGAAACCTTTCATTACGGATCGGAAAGGTTTCTGAATACATATGAAATCTTTCTGAAGGCTAAGAAATGTTTTTGAATGTATAGGAAACCTTTTATTAATAATTGGAAAGGTTTCTGAATATATGTGGAACCTTTCTGAAGACGAGGATTATTTTAAAATTTACATAAAAAAGCACAAATAATTGTACTAAAATTACTTGCAGGTGCATACATATAATGTAAAATCATTTAAAATACATTAGAAATATCTCAAAAATACATTAAAATTTTTAAGATATTTCTAATATATTTTAAATAATTTTATATTGTGTGTAATGCACCTGCAAGTAGTTTTAGTACATTTATTTGAGCTTTTTTACATAAATTTTAATTATTTACTCAAGTTGAATTTAGCACTAGTATTTGAACATTCAATTATGGAAGATTATTTTGTGAAAAGGGCTTAGTTTAGTAAAATGGATTTTGTGATGAAGCCAGTTTTATTAAATGAATTTTTATGAAAGAGTCTTATATGGAAGTTCATTTCTGAATGATCTTTTTTCTGAGTTTATATATATATATATATCTGCTTGGATTTATTCTGAAAAAAAAAATCAATATTATTATAACTTTTTCATAATTTAGATAAAATTTTATTGCGTTTTAATATCTTGCAGTGATATTTTTTTATAACCATGCGGATTAACAAGTAACATTAAAGTTCCTGAACTGTATTATTATTGCAAATGGAATGATAAATTCTTTCGAAAAGCGTTTTACTTATTTTTTTAATCATTTATAGCATTATTTTTACATATTATTTTAGTTCTTTATTAGCGTTTTTTTGTTGCACAGACATTTTAATACATAACATTTTATTATTATTAGTGCATGTAAATAAGATATGATTGCAATTTATGTTATTGTTGATTCAATATCGTATTATGCTTTTCACAGCATAATATAAATAAATTAAAATGCCTTATAACTTAAAGCAAGAAATTTTGTGTACTATATTTTCATAAAATAAGCTGATGGTTAATGATCCAGAATTTTTCAATTTTGTTTACTGTAAAGTGCATAAGTTAAATAACAATAGTATTTTTTTTTTTTTTTTTTTTTTTTTTTTACTATTCAGTCTTGCAAAATCAGAAGAAAACATTTTTCTTTTCAAGCAAGAACATTTAGATGAACAAGTAAAATTCAAATCGCAGAAAAATGCAATAGTTAATTTTTTCGAAGCATTAAAAAAAAAAAAAAAAAGAAAAAAAAAGTGTGTGTTTGTGGAGGAGGGGGGGGGGGGGGGGGGATTTACATATCTAAACCTGAGTACTAAACAAGTTAATGATCTTAAAACGATTCTTTTTATTTTTCTTTCAAAATTGGAGAAGAAAAAAGGTGAATATAAAAAATGAAATTTTTGAAATCTTTTTAGGAAACAGCAAAACAAATGAATCAATTTTATTTACTATAATGATTTATAAAAATAAATCCTATAATTGTAAGAATAGTTTACTGTTTATTTTTATTCACAATACCGTATTTTTTATGTAAAGCAATCAACAATAAAGAAGTAAATTGACAATCAACCTTCAGCTTATTTGATTAAAATATAATACATAAATTTTCTTTTAAGTTATAACGCATTTAATTATTTGTTAAGAACACGCTGTAAAAAGGAGAATACGATACCGCAATCAGTATGAACATCAAGTTTAACTATATTATCTTATTTTCATACACACATGTATATTATAATAAAAAAACAGACAAAACAAAGTCTGATATATTAAAAAATAAATAGGTTATTAATTTCTTTTCGTGTACTGCAACTAAGAAAACTAATAAAGAAGTAATAATAAATAATAGTAAGTAAAAGTAATACTGTAGATGGTTAAAAAAAAAAGAAAACACTTACCCAGAATTACGATCGTTCCGCGTTCAAAATTACTAAATTTCCAAAGGTCTGAAAAAGTCCTTTGATAATATCCAAGGTACATTTCTTGCATAATTTTAAAACGCAATAAAAAATACCCACAAAATATAACAAAAATGTTATAATATTGTTTTTTTTTTTTCAAAATAAAAGCGAATTCAAATACACGTGGTCTTACGCCGCCATCTCATACACACGAGCTGACTTTCACTTTAGGCGATTGCTTCCCGTCCGTTTCAGCGTGAGGAGAAATAGTAATGAAATACTTGGAGCGCATGCGTACAGGCGCTTTCTCTGTTACACGGAAAGTACGAGGGAAAGTTAATTGAAACACCCAGGAACATTCCCGGTTGTTTCGGAAAATAGAAATAGCTCTCACATATCCGGTACTATCAGAAATGTTCCTGTTAGAATAGTAAACGTTCCCACTATTTTTTACAGTGTATCTTGACAAGAAGAAAGTATTGGTTTCATGAAAATTTTCGAATTCCAGTTTTCGACGGATTTACACGTTTTATGATTATATCTTAAACTGCTTGCCAGGTCTCTGACGTTAACAAGACTAATGCTTGATGTAAATTGCTGTTTAATTAATTTTATTTTATTTATTTATTGTATTAATGTGTATGACATTATCTACTTGAGTTATGGATACATTCTCTTATCTATGAGATGAACCTCTTCAGGGACGAATTTATCTCTATCTTATCTTATACTATCTTGACAAGAAGAAAGTATTGGTTTCATGAAAATTTTCGAATTCCAGTTTTCGACGGATTTACACGTTTTATGAGTCAGAGATTCCAAAAAACATGTTTTTACAAAATGTCTGTCTGTGAGTCTGTCTGTCTGTCCGTGTGTCTGTCTGTATGTGACACAAATTTTGTGGGCGCTCTATCTCAAGAACTGATGCACGGAATTTAATAAAAATTTATATTCAGGTAGTCCCTAATATATATTGGTTCTGATTAGTTTTTTGTGTAAATCGCCCTGCAGCTGGCGCTGCTATGTAGCATTTTGCAGGATTTCTGAAAAAGCTGTATCGCAAGAACTAATGCACGGATTTTTATAAAACTTCAGATTCCGTTAGTCCTTGACATGAATGGATGCTGTTTAAGTTTTGGTGTAAATCGCCCAACAGGTGGTGCTGTTATGATAAATTTTGTAGGATTTACACTATTTTCGCAGTATCTCTATCTCAAGAACTAATGCACACATTTTCATCAAACTTCGGATTTAGTTAGTCCTTCATATGAAATGATGGTGACTACGTGTTGGTGTAAATCGCCCAATAGGTGGCGTTGCTGTGCTGCATTTTAAACTGTTTTCTCATTAGCTCTATCTCAGGAACTAATGCACGAATTTTCATCAAACTTCAGATTTAAGTATAACTTGATTAATATTGCTGCTGATTATGTGTTGTTGCAAATCGCTCAACAGGTGGCGCTTCTATGCTGCATTTGTCATGATTTGCGCAATACCTCTATCTCAAGAACTAATGCACGAATTTTCCTCAAACTTCATATTCAGTTAGACGTTGACATAAGTTGGTGATAATTAGGTTCTGGTGTAAATAACACTAATAAGTGGCGCTGCTATGCTGCATTTTGCTAGATTTACACGATTTCAGCGACAGCCATATCTCGAGAACTAAATGCACGGAATTTCATATTTTTAGAATTCTCATGATGAACACAGATTACCATTTAATTTGGCACTGAGATAGTGAATTTTGAAGTATTGACATACATGAGATAGAGGAAAGTTTTGTGATGGCCACAACATACTAGTTTTATGGTGAAAAAAAAAATGGCTTTTTTTCCGATTTATTCATTTTATATTGATAGAAATTCAAAAGTGAAAAAAAAAAAGATAAATGTCCACAAAAAAAAGGCCCACATTTGCAACCGCTGAGCGTTAATGGTAATTTATGAGTGAAATGCTTTCTTATAAAATAAAAAACTAACAGTCAATTTCTTTCTTACAATTCTAAAAATGTAAAAATGAAAATTTATCTGTCTGTCTGTAATGCTATACAAATCCACAGTTTGGAAGCCAGAATTGTAAAATGTTACGTATATGTGTATTAAAATAGGGCCGAGGCAACTAAAGTAATCCGGAATCGGAATAACTTATAGTTCATTTTTAATTAATAAAAAACTACAAATTTAACAGCCATTTCCAATCAAATTTAAACATTTTTCGTTATAGCTGTTGCCAACAATTAAAAATCCACAATAAAATTCACAACAATTATTTTTCTATTGCAAGATTTCCACGTGAAAAAATGAAATAAATGGTTTGATGAATTTTAAAAAAGGGATTATTACATCATAACTTTTCTACTGCAAGATTTCCACGTGAAAATGAAAACAAATAAGTAGTTTGACGAATTAAAAAAAAATAGTGAATGTTACATCATATTTCTTCTGTTTTACGATTTCCATGTGAAAAATTGTAATTATTTAATTAATTTGACGAATTAAAATTGGAATATTACGTCATATTGGAAATATAAAGGACGTAATGAATTTAAAATGTCATATAAGTGTGAAAAAATGTAATGGAGCATGATAAAAACTCGATTATGGGAATATTGATGTATTTTAACATTATATTGCTTTAATAATGAATGGAAATAAGTTCATTTATATCTGTATTATTTTGCGTCTGTTATACACATTTGTACATTTTTATATTGGGTTTTCGTTTGATTTATGTGTATAACACTTCGACATTTTTTTTTTTTATGTTGTATGTTAAATTTTGAAATTGGTTTTTCAAAACAAAGATTCTTAATATTCCTGGCAACGCCGGATACTTTAGCTAGTATTTCATATATCTGATATTATTTTTATCAATTGTTAACGATTTGTTCTAATAATCCAACAGCAGTGAATGCCGAAAAATTACTTCACGCTTTTTTTTACATTTCTAACTGTACCAGACCATAAAAGTTTTATTTCTCTTGTTGAGGAATTCTGTAGTGAATAGGTAATTATCAAATTTTTGTTCTTCTTATTATTGACAAACATTATAATTATAAAAATCTAAACGCCCACATATGTGGCCAAGGTCGTGAAGAAGTTAAGGTGAGTGAAATGTATTAAAGGGTATATTCCAAAAGAGTGGTTTACTATTAGATTAACCCTTAAATGCCTGATTTTTCAAAAATCATTGTAATAATGTTTTTCGGCTTTCATTTTTTAAATAAATCATGGGAAAAATACTTAAAAAATCATATTTTGTTTTAAGTATGGTTTATGGCTAAAAAACAGTTCGTTACTAATCGGCAATACTGGTCTTTAATTGAAAAAAATAATTTTCCTTAATAAAATTCTATAATATTAAACACACAAGAAGTTTAGGAACTATAATAAGAAATAAATTTTACTTGCTCACTGCAGAATAAAATAGGGTATTTCGTAAGCTTTCAAACAAAACAAAAAGAGCAAGTAGCAACAATTGAAAAAATAAATCTATCTTTATTCTTAAACAGCACAAGTGTTGCCATGTACATGTTAAAAATAGATTTAATAATATTTTCAGAATGTACTTTATTGGCAACATTAGGCATTATAACTTCAATATTATTCTAATAGTATTTTAGAGCCTAAATTGGGTATGTTGCCGAAAAGCAACACCCGGCATTTAAGGGTTAATTTTAACACAATTATTCTAATCGGTAAATAAATCACATGAGATGTAAATTTCCAACTGGGGAGAAAAATGTCCGCACCAAGATTCGAATCAGGGATTTCTGGACAGAAGCTGCCAATGCTCTGCCATCTGAGCTATCCCGGACGAATTGGGAGGACCTAATTCGTCCAGCTAACCTTATTTCGTATCCAGTGTTTACTGGGGTTCCATTACCTGAGATTTATTCAGTTGAGCTGATTTATATATCAAAGCAGATTCTATGATCATTATTCAGTTCTTAGCTTTTACAAGTCACAGAAAATACAAAACTTAGGCAATCTGGAATTGTCACAATTCAAAATGTTCAGATGACATTTAAAAAGTTTCTCAAAGTATCTGGTTATGATAGCAAGTGCTGATTAAATATAAACACCTTTTTAGTTACCAAGAAACCAATAGATGGATCTAAACCTATAATGTGGTAATTAAAAAAAAAAAAAAAAAATGCGGAGCTAAAAACAAATTTAAATCTTCAATTCCCGGTGCACTTGGAGGGTGCATTTACAACTGCAGGGTTCAAATACAACTATTTTATAACAATCTTCATTACTTTTGTATTTTCAGTTTTATTTACCTTTGTGCACTTATACATTATACTTCTTACTGCTTTTAATAGACAAAAGTTTGCTTTTACTCTATGGTAAAAAGAATTGCACATTTCATAATATTTAATCGCAATTCGCACATCGAAGTGACGGATCCATGTTTGCGGGCGACACATGGTTTACAACCATTACAGGATTACGTCGGTAGACGCGTGTAAACGTCACTCTTACGTGAAACGTCAGCGGAAGTAGTTGTCAGTTGGATTAGTGTTTATACCTGACACAGAAAAGTTCCTCCGATAGGTACGTCAAAGAATGTAATGCAAAGGTGAAAGAAGTTTTTCTTGAACGTGTTCAACCGTACACATTTCATGTAGCCAGGTGTTAGCAGATTGCTTCTTGAAAAAAGTAAGTGTCAACAAGATGAAGTACGTATACTTTATTCTAAAGAATTTTGAAGATGAATTTTCATGGTATGATTTTGCCATCATCAGGGCCTAATGTACACCTAGTACCAGAAGGCCTGGGTCTTGGGTCCTGAAGTTTCAGGGGACCTCAAATCAACTTTACCTGTTTAAAAATAATGCTTTTATTAAATTGTGATTTAATGTTTATTTGCAAACAGGACGGATTTAATAAGAAATTAAATTGTTTATAATATTTTTAATCCTCTGAACTACTTACAGATATTGGGAAATTGTGAACATGCATCTGTAAATGCATACAATACTATCTATCCGGCAAGTATATGAAAGTGGGGGACCCTGGAATTTTTGCCTTGTGCTCACATTGTGTAAGTCAGGCTCTGATAATTAGTGATGATCCAGAGGCCGAGGAAGAAATCTTCAATAGGGATCCTATAATGTCTTCTTTAAGGCGGTTCTCAAATTCCCTGATCAGCAACACGAAATTTTCTGACATCTTCTGACTCTTTTTTTTTTTTTAACGAAAAGGCATAAAATTGGCAGGTTTGACTATTGAAGAGATTTGGAATTGAATGGCACTTTCCATTTTTTTGTTAAATGCATCACTTACAGAGATATAAGACACTGTTGCCACGGGAAGGCACTTTTTTATCCTTTCTCTCGTTGTTGCGTACAGGAATTCAGTTCAAAACGCTAATTTTTACAGTATTTTCTAAACAATCTTCTACATTTACCAAAAAATGTAAATCACCATTCGATCACATAGTTTCTGAATAAGAACACCTGCCAATTTCATGCGTTTCCGAACAAAAATTAATTCATAAAGGTGTCAGAAAGGAGCTTCTTTAAATTTAAGAAAAGCCTTAACAGGTGATTTCAAATCTTCTGCTTACTAATGCTTTAGAGGGACATTGTAGAGGACTAGCAACTCTCTGATAAAGGAAGTCTAATTTTTTGAATAAGAGCGTTCTGCCGATATTAACCTGTGTACATAAAAGTGACCTCTATCTAGAGGTCTGCACAGGCCGGAATTTCCAGCCCCGGACCTGGCCCGGCCCGAACGAAAGCTATCTTGGCCCGACCTATCTCAAAAACTAAAAGTTTAGCACGGGCCCGGCTCTGACCAATTGTATTTTTACTGTTCAAGGGCCAGCCCGTGCAAAAATTAATGAAAACAGACTCGACTTAATTTCCCCAGAAAATATCGATTTTTCTTAACATGCAGTTAGGAATTTTTTAATAAAAAAATTGTGTACATATTTATTGGGAAAATTTAACATTATAGATTATTGTATGTTTTAGATTACTATGTGTTCGCAAGCCATAGAATGCAGAATAGCATTAGTACCTGCTCGCCACGTAGGCCCTGTATCTCTCTATTCTAAAAAAAAAAAAAAAAATAACTACCGCTGTCACCGCCGCCGGTTTTGAATTTTTTGTGACCGGAGATCTTTCTTCGTTAATATTAAGAAAAATAATGCATACAAAAATATGAAAATCGGCAAAATGTTATACAGAAATGTTTGATAAACACGCTGATGCAGACAGTTTTTAAATCGAAGAATTATTTTAAGAGATATTTAATGCTAAAGTTGGACAAAGTCGTTCCATTAAAAAAGTTTTATTTGAGCAAAAACTATGCATGAGAATTTAATCATTTTTAGATCATTTTATACGTTTGAAGTTCCCGGTGTGCAGACTGTAATCCTTTTTTTAATTTGACACACTTTTTGAGGTTTTATTTCTATTTTAAATTCAAATTTTCACCATTTCTAGAGATATTTTTTACATAACTTAGAAAGTGATATTAATTTAAACTGTTGCCAACTATATAAACAGCGCAAACAATAATGTTTGCTTCAAATAAAAAAAATATTTATACGTGTAAATAAATTAAAAATTTATTTACCCGTGACTATTATAAACAGAAAAAAACATTTGGAATTAGAATTAAATAATTATGTACAAAAAGCAGGAACTTATTAAAAATTACGTCATAAAAACTATGTTTGCACGTGAATTTTAAGAGAGAAAGGAAATTGTAAAATAATAAATTCATTAACATGCGTTAGAAGTCTTAAATAGGAGAAATTACGTCATATTTACGTCACAACAGTTATTACATAAAATGAACACAAAATAATATTGCAAAACAGTTTAAATTTAGAAATTGCGCTAGACATTTATTTAATATTTTGAGAGGATACTCTTCAACTATTATTGTTAGGAAAGAGCAAATAATATTTCATTTCTAACAAAAGTATTTTCACGTGAATATTAAAAAGAGAAAGAATAGTTTGGTCAAAATTACGTCAGATTAAAAACGATTAATTTAAAATCTCTTATTTAAAAGAACTTTGTTTTCGCTTTGTTAAAAAATACCCGGAGACAAAGACTCTGTTTACTTAATTCCTTTTATATTAGCTTATTTTGAAATGTTTAACTTATTTTACTTAATCAAAGACGAAAACAGTGATTGTAACTTTGGTACTACTTAGTTATCCCGTCGACCAAAAATCTATCATTCGGCAAACTATAAGATTAAATGCCGATAATGGTTGATCGTAAATGTCACATTAACTTGACTTTAAGCAAGTTACACGTGTCTACGTCATCAAGTTATTTTTATTTCGACGTTTTATTTGTATTTTTATTAATGTTGCACTAATTTATTTGTTCTTTCGTTATTTAAAATAAAAATTATTTCAATTTTTATAATTTGGCGAGTGGTTTGGCGATTTATATAATTTGGCGAAATTGGTCGACGGGATAATCAAGTAGTACTGCAGCGGATTTGGCCTTAAAATTCCCCAATCAAAGAGAAATGAATAGAAATCCGTTTATAGGGAGATCGCCACTGTTTTTAAATTATAATTCAATCTTCCGAAATCTTTTTAAAGCCGATCAAATTAGCGTACTTTTAGAGTCTGCGGTGTCTGAACGGGGGTTGACGAGCGTAGCTCGTAGGTGGCAGAGCCCCCTAGTGTAGAAAAAAAATACGTAAGCCTGATCCTGCCCCGGACCGAATCTGCTGAAATAATTAAGCCCTGGTTCAGAAACGACGCAACTGCTGCTGTACGCTGGACATGTTATACTTCTAAACTGATGTCAATCTAACATCGACTCGTGCAGCATGTTTGTACTTAACCTCGTGTCAGTCACGTCCATTGAAAACTATTCAAATTTTATTTGCTTAGTTTGATCCTTTTAAATTTTATATTGGGCCGAAATTTTTCATTTGCTCTGTCCGTTGGAAATATTCCCTTTATTTTGACGGCCCGGTCCCGGCTTTCGGACTAAGTCCGGGGCCGCGTTGATTTCTAGATCAGAGAAATTGTAGAGGACTGGAAACTCTCTTGGAGTTTAGATATTTAAATAAGAACGTTATGCCGATATTAACATGTGTGAGTAAAAGTGACCTGACCTCTAACCTTCGTTTTACATTAATTTTCCGAAGAATGTTTGTGGCTCTCTGAATCTGCGGTTAGTGGTTTTCGCTGTAGTTTTATGCAAATTAGGTAACGCTGGCCAATCTGCAAAGTACAAAAGCTGAATTGAGAGTTGGTAATCAGCGGATCTTCCATCAAGACCTGCCTTTAAAAGAATTGATAGACCAGTCTATTGCTTTTGAAATTAAAGTGCGACACGTGCTCTGAAGTATCGGAATTTTAGAAGTTAGCGAAGTAGAAGCGATAAGAACTGAACTTTAGCTATCATTCATGTTCGGCATCGGCACCCACGAGTTGCTAGTTTTAGTGACATTTTTAATAGTTATTGAAATTGTGCGGTAATGGATTATTTATAGCGATAGTTGTGTTCTGTCTCGAAGCTATTTGTGATTGCCTTTTAAGCAGCCGGTCTTCTATACATAAGTTAGTTTTTTAATTAGTAAGCTTGCATTTTTTGTGTTATTGAATCTTGATTTAAGGATTAGATTAGCATTGCGGGCAGAGTAGTATAGGCAAAGTTAAAAAACTTCTTCGTAGCCCTTCCATATTTAATTTAAATAAACACCTTTTTTTAAATATTAAACCTGGCTATGTTTCAATCTTAATGTAGTGGCCCTGATGGGTATGCCACAAAAGTCGCTACTGAAATTAACCCCACACCGGAAAAACAAAAATTTTCTGGGGGAAAAGATAGATTTCAGCCCTGATAATCACTTTCATAACTTCCTCGAACATCATATGTAAAACATTTGAAACTAATATTGCAAGAATAAACATTTTGAATCGAGAAAATACTACTATTCTACTATTAATCAAACATTACTATTGAAAATGGAGTTATGATGGAAGGAGAAGGAGGCAGACAGTGTGTATAGTGTCTACCAGCTGCGAGTGGGAAGTAACTGAGGATGTCTCAGAAAATGGTGGCTGATTTTGCTTACACTGGACCTGGGCCTTATTAATGTCGGGAAAAACTTCCACCAGTAAAAACGAATACAAATTTTTGCCTTATTTGTGATACAAATTCGTATCAATAAGACGAAAATTTTTATTTCAATTTACTGGTGAACATCAAGTTAAGCTAGGCGGGAAGGCCTACCAAATGGCTTGAGCTGTACAAGCCCGCCCAGCTGGTGGAAATCAGCCTCGGCGATAATAATATTGACTGGCATTGGCAGGAGGATTGTTTATATTGTCCCAATATGGCAGAACTGCAGGGCCTGACTACCGCCGGTGCAAACTTCATTCGTAAATTTATTTTTTATTCGAATTTACTGCTGTAAGTTTAAGGTAACCAGGAACCGGGGAACCGGATACAATTAAAGCGTCAGCAGTTTGAAAATATGTCAAATCCTCTTTATTCGTAGTTACATGCTATTGAAATTTTGATATATTTTTCTTTTTTTCTTCTTGATGATTCAGTTTCAACGTAGAGAAAAGCATTTACTATTTATCTTACGACAGTGTCAAACCCGACAGGAAAGTTAGCAGCTTTTTAAATAAATTGATAGATGTAAGACATCCTCTGATTTTATACATCACTTTTTCTATAAATGATTTTCAAAAATATACATTGTTATTTAAGTTAAAGGAGTTATTAATTAAAAAAATATTTTATGGGTACCACCTAAACTTTTAAGCCTTTATTTTTCTTTTAGCTCCCTCTCTCGCTCCATAAATCAATCAAAAATTTTAAAATATACGAAACATGAAAAAAAAAACATGAAGAAATTTCAGACATAACCCTTTAAGAAAATGAAGCATGCGAAAGAAAAATAAAAGACTGTTTAGGTCTTTGGGAACTGGAATTATAAGGAATTATAATAGAATGTTTGACATATATATTCACCATTTTACATATTATTTTTATTTAATATATCATTTACTTATTTTTCCAATATAATGGTATAAATTTATCAACATATTTTTAATTATTATTTATTTATCATTTATATATCTCTAGACAGTATTTGCTTTAAAGCGTAATCCAATAATACATATAAATATTTGTTATTGTATATTAGTTTTTATTCCAAAATAATTCATTTTACTAATAAATTCTAAAGATGGCAGCACTTCATTAATTCCTTGGATAACATGGGGGAATTAATTTTTAAATGATCGATAGAGGGCGCTGGTCAAATATATTGCGGAATGTCCATGACTATATTGTACATTATTACTCCTTGGTCCATCATGATTTAAAAACTTTTTTGGCAACATGTGCAAATAATCTCTTATACTTGTTTTTATTGCTGCCCCATTCTTCGTTAGAAATGCTTTCAAACTGATAATGTGTTTTGTATTTCTCAATCCTTTTCAATCATATTTTATTTTAAACTTTTTTTTTCTTCAAATATTTTAATTCTTTGTTTATTGGGTGTGGTAGTTCCAAATTCGTATTCTGTAGCTTTTTATGACTAATACGAAGATGAAACCACAAACTTTATTTCTGGAACTCAGGCATTTGAGGTCTGATGAATTTGTCTTGGTTTTACAAATTTCCATTATTCATTTTCTTCTTCTTTTTTTTTTTTTTTTTTTTTTTTTTTTACTTAAAAAAAAAATCTATGTTAAATATGTTAAGGGGAACAGTTTTATTGTCAACTAGGCGAAATGCTTATTTAAGTGAAAATGAAGTCATATTTAAATGAAAACTATCATTTTCTTAGATAAAACTAAACTTTTTAACACAAAATCGTCTAAAAAACATAAATTACGGAAATTTTTACTCTCCGGAATTGAGATAGAATCTCAAGTAAAGAGTTCGTCTATTCACATAAAAGATGTTGCTGACAATCGTGACTTCAAGTTTCGAGTTAAAATGATTTTAAAATGATCAAACAAAATATTTTTTTTTCTTTAATGATGAATATGGATATGAAAAGTGCGTATGGAAATTTTGAGAAGGTGAAAATTCCGGTTTTCCTGTTTTCCTGTTGTCCAAATTTCCTGTTTTTCATTCCGGAATACCAAGCATAAGAGCTTCAATTGATAACCACATCGTAATAACTGATCTTTATTATATTTTAATGATTACGTATCTATATTATAAAGAACAAACGTATCTGAGCGTAACGCTTGCGTCATTTTTCGAATGGCAACACTTCACGATCAAATTTCGGTCTTAAAATTTTCGCTACTGCATTTTTTTAATCTTCTGATCCTGACCATCGTACATTTTCAATTTTTGTCGCATAGGGAAAAAATTTACTTTCAAATACAATTTGTTTAAAAACTGTATCTTAATTGACTGATGTACTATGTTTTTTATAATAATTTTCAAGCATGATTTTTTTTTAAGTTTATCTTATCACTTGCCGATTACAATACATAATAATAATAAAAATTTTGCACATAAAGTAACAAACATTGTTCAGCATTTGTTTCTGACTATTTTTGCATAACGAAATTAATACTTCCTTTATAAACAAATATAAGAATAATATTAAAAAAAACCAATCTAACATATTTGTGAAAGACAAATTAACGAAATTAATACTCCTTTTATAAATAAATAAAAGAATAATATTTAATAAAAAGAAACACAAATCTAACATATTTGTAATCTTACAATTTAAATTTTTAGATCATCAAATAGGATTTTTTTCCCAAATGGAATTTGTTTGCAAAGTTCATCTCAGTTTACTGATTGTCTATGATTTTAAAAACAATTTTAATGCATGAAATATTTTTAATTTATCTATATAGCGCGGAGCTCGATTACGAAATATTAATCCGTTTGCCCTTAAAACAAAATGAAGAGTTCATCATTTTCTTACGGCTAAAATCCATTTTAAAAAAAACTTCCCTATGTATAAATAAATAAAATAATATAAATAAAACACAAATTTATCAGACATATATAAGCTCTGAAATTATCAGAATATAAAAGGATGCCGTAAGCAGCAAAATCTTGGTCAAATAACTCTTAGCATGCGGCTTATAAGAAAATATCGCTTTTGATAAATTTCAAAAATTTATTTGATTGTATAATTCGTATTTTTCATATAAATGCTTTTTTAATGTAAGTGGACAATAAAAAAAAATTATTGCATATAAAAAATTATTACTTATCAATTTAAAAAAAAAAAAAATGTTTTCGCCTATATATAAGTATAAGAAAATATCGCTTTTGATAAATTTCAAAAATTTATTTGATTGTATAATTCGTATTTTTCATATGATAAATGCTTTTTTAATGTAAGTAGACAATAAAAAAAAATATTAATATAAAAAAAATTATTAGTTATCAATTTAAAAAAAATGTTTTCGCCTATATTCTGTAACCCGGGAAGCCCGGGTACGATCCCCTAGTATCTTTAAAAAATTGGAAAAAGAAATTTTTGTTCATTAAAATTGAAAATCCGCGGGGAGGTGAGAGATTTCACAGATACCTGAATTTAGCACTTTCTTGAACCACCCGTTTGAGATTAGTTTTTAACACATAAACATAAAAAAAGAACTAAAAATTAATTTCCATAGCAGATTTAGAGAAGTACCTTTCAAAATAGGAGAAAAATATAATTTTGTTTATTAAATTTCAAAATCTGGGAGAGAGGTGGGAGTGCGGGTGAGAGATGAGTCACCGCCACCTGAATAAAACAGTGTCTATTGAACCCTTTTTAGATAAACTTTTAACACATAAACTTTTAAAAAGACTAACAATTAATTTCCATATTGAATTTAAGGGGAAAACCAGACCCCCAAATGGAAAATTTCATAGCGTATTTTCTCTTAGTATTTAATTATTTTCAGTTACTCGAAAAGAATAAATTTAATGTGTTCTTTAAAAAGAAAAAAAATAGAAAAAAAATAGTTTTTTAAATTTCAAAATCCTAGTGCGGGGGTGGGATGTCTTCTTCGTATGGATAAAGAGTACTACTTGATTATACCCTCGACCAATTTTGCCACATTATATAAAGGGCCAAACTACTCGACAAATTACCCAAATTGACATAATTTTTATTAATTTTAAAGAACAGAGTTCGTGCGGGTACCGCTACTTTCAAGGCGAAATATCAGTACTTTTTTTTACAGAAAAATAAATCTAGTTTAAACGCACGAAATTTAGCCTTATTTAAGGATATATTTCCTATAAGAAAATACGAGTACGGAAGAATTTTTTAGTTTGGGAATTTAAGGACCCGTACGAACCCTGAAGAAAAAATAATTAGTATAACATTAATAAACATACAAATAAAACGTAAATCACTTTATGACGTAACAAACACGTGTAACTTTTTTAATGTCAAGTGAATGTGACATTTACGATCAGCCATTATTGGCATTTAATCTTATAGTTTTGCGATAGTATTTTGGTCAACGGATAATCAAGTAGTACCGGATAAAGTCAATTCCAGTTGTGAAAAAAGCAACCCCAAAGGCTGAAGATCGCAACCACATCGATTTAGTTAATTCAAGACCTCAAAATGTTGTGGTGGATTCAGTGAGGGAGTCCGAGGGCAGTGATTTCAATATCTCTCAGTTAGAGGACGATAGTTCTGATTTATCTAGTGATGACATTTATGAAATTTTGTGTTTGATCGTTTTGTTTTTTTATTTAAAACTTTGGTGCTTTGAAGAAAAAAAAAATCAAGATCAGTGAATGTGATATTACATGTATGATCACCAGGTGGGCCAAGCAGAAAACTGCTTGCTGAAAAAATATTTTTCGAATTCATCATAGACAATATATTAACTTTCAGAAAAAAAAAATCTCATGCATTTTTCGGATAGGAAATTCGAAAAGAAATCCGATGAATAAGGGTTTAAAAGAGCTAAAGACAATATAACCTGTAGTTATAATAATATTTTAACATTTAAAGACTTGCCATTTTACATATGTCATATTTTATCAGCTTTCCCTTTTTAATGCGCCAATTTAAAGTAACTAATAAATTAATAAAATAATGGCTGACTGTTGTTGAAATAATACATAACTAAAATGGACATATCAATTCTATTGTTTTTTTTATCCCAAAAAATTAATGATTAATTTTTTAATGATATGAGCCTGTTTTATGTAAAATATTTAACAAATTTGTATTTTATAGTTTATTTAGAAGCCAGTACATAAATATCATCCTTGCAGTCGGAGATCATATTATTATAACTTTATTATAATTACCGGCAAAAACCGAAGAATATCTAGAACATATAGAGAAATACTTGTCGAATTCTGGAATTTCAGAAATATAAAGAACATGTTTGAATTCAAAATTTTAAGACAGTGACCGACAATAAATTTAATAATAAAAAAATATATTTGCGATCTTCCTGTAACGTGAAATGGTAAAAATGATCTATAGCTACAGCAAAAGACAAAGTGTGCCCGACCCAACATTTGTGCTTATTTGAGTAAGAAAAGCATGCATATTTAAAAAGGATTAAGAGTTCTTTATAAATGACACTTTTTAAAAATTTTTGAACAAGTTTTTTGCTTATACCATCAATGAATCAGTAAAAGAAGGTATAAGTTGAACCGCCAACATGAGAATTTTTATTAAATGTACAAAAGTAGAGGGCTACTATTAAAAAAATCATTTTCATTCATTTATCATGGTTGCTGATTCCAGTGATTTTGGCATGCAACAATTCTGCATGTTGGTGATAATAACCTCTTCATTTATTTCGCCACCCACCCCAGGTCACCTGGTTTAACGCTTTGTGACTTCTTCTTTTGGAGGCATTCTAAGGGCCTTTTTTATATCCCCGAGTACCAAAAAACATTAAGAGAGGTCAGAAAACGTATCAATGGTTCAGAGATGACCGTTGGCATAAAATATAGCCTGTGTAGGATCAGAGACTGTTACCATTGATTCGCAACTATTACTTTTATATTTGGTTTATATTTCCTGAAATAGCGTAGAAATCGTAATTTAGGACTTTTTTAGAATGCTTTTCGCACCTCCCCTTCACTTCACCCCTTTTTAATTCGAATTTATTTTCGACAGTCCTTCGAGGGTATTTATATTTTATAAGTAACTACCATGCCATATTTAAAGTTTCTAGCCTTTTCAGTATCACAGAAATCGCAATTCAGAAAGTTTTTAGCTACTGCAACCCTCTGGTTGTAGTAGCACAGACATAAAATATAGCTTATGTTTGAGCAGATTCTATCACCAACAATTTGTTATCATTATTTTTCTAATCGGTTTGGTATTTGAAAAGATTACATAAAAATTGTAATTTATAACGCTTTTCGCTCACTTCATCTTTTTAAATTTGAAATTTTCTTTCGACAGTTCATAGAAAGCAGTTGCAACTTGCAAGTAAATAACATGCCATACTTCAAAGTGTTAGACCCTTCAGTTATGCAAAAAACGCAAATTAGAACATGTTTTGCTTTTCAACCCTCAGATGGTAGTGACAGCAACATAAAATATAACCTATGTTATAGCAGGGACTGTCAGCATTGATTTGCAACCATTACTTTTGAAATAGCTTTGGAATTTCCTGAGATTGAGTAGAAATCGCAATTTAGAACGTTTTTAGAACGCTTTTCGCGCATTTTTACCCCTTTTTAAATTTTCAATTTTTTCGAAACTGTTCTTAAAGATCATTTATATGTAATACATATGTACCTTGCCTAATTTTAAGTTGCTAGCCCCTACCGATCACAAAAATCGAAATTTGGAACGCTTTTTTGCTCCTGCAACGTCTAGGTGATAGTGATACCGACTTAAAATAGCATCTATGTTAGAGCAGAGGCTGTCAGCATCAATTTCTTAAAATTACTTTTGAAATCAGTTTGATTCTTCCTGAGATATTGGGGACAAATCGGCATTTAGAAAGTTTTTAGAACGCTTTTCGCTCATTTTGCTCCTGCATCTCCTCTGGGTTTGTGGAAACATATATAAAATATAGCCTATCTTGGAGCAAGATCTGTCACCATTTTACGCCATTATGTTTGATATCGGTTCAGTATTTCCTGAGATTGCATAGAAATTGCTATTTAGAATGTTTTTTACAACGCTTTTTGCGCATTTTGACCCCCCTTTTAAATTTCGATTTTTTTAGGAAATGTCCTTAGAGGTCGTTGATATATTATAACAAACTACCATTCTAAATTTCACGATTCAAGGCCCTTCCGTCACGCAAAAAACGCAATTTAGAACATTTTTCTCCTGCAGCCCCTTTGGGGTAGTGGCACCAACATAAAACATAGCCTATGTTGGAGCAAGGATTTTCACCATCATTTTGACGCCATTATTTTTTAAATCGGTTTGGTATTTCCTGAGATTGTGTAGAAACTACCATTTAGAACGTTTTTTAGAACGCTTTTCGCGCATTTTCACCCCTTTTAAATTTCGAATTGTTTAAGAACTGTTCTTTGAAATCCTTTATATCTAATAAGTAGCTGATACTTCAAATTTCATATTTCTAGGCCCATCAGTAACACATAAATCGCATTTTTAGAACGTTTTATTGCTCCTACACCCCCTTTGGGGTAGTGGCACCGATATAAAACATAGTCTATCTTGGAGCAAACGTTGTCACTATCATTTTGACACCAATATTTTTTAAATCGGTTTGGTATTTCCTGAGATTATGTAGAAAGTACCATTTAGAACGTTTTTTAGAACGCTTTTTGTGAATTTTCACCCCTTTTAAATTTCGAATTGTTTAAGAAGTGTTCTTAGACACCATTTATATCTTATAAGTAACTAATATTCCAAATTTCATATTTCTAGGCCCTTCAGTAACGCAAAAATCGCATTTTTAGAACGTTTTTTGCTCCTGTACCCCCTTTGGGGTAGTGGCACCGACATAAGACATAGCCTATGTTCTAAGTTGGGCGAACACCATCATTTTGATACCATTACTTTTGAAATCGGTTCGGTAGTTCCTGAGCTTATCTCCGACAAATAAACATTTTTTTTCCTCTTTATAATATGAGTATAGATGAGTATAGATATATATAGCAAATCCCGCGGCTTTGCTCGCGTAATATTTGAAATATGCCAAGTGATATTTATATGTCTAATTTTTATTAAAAGGTACTAACTAAATTTTTATTTTATTAAAAGGTTTTATTTTATTTTATTAAAAGTTTTTTTATTAAAAGGTACTTGTTACTTTTGAATAATTCAAAAATTACTATTTAAAACACAGTTTGATTAAACATCATTATTACACTGCATTAGGCAGAAATGAGACTTAATTAATAAAACGAAATAAAACCAAATAAATGATAATTTAGAAAATATTTTGAAACTTTTATGCTCAATTAAAACGCTCATTTCAGTATTCATTTCAAGTTTTGAATTTTTTGGAAACCATCTTCTTACATCTTAAAATTAACTATCTTGTCAAATTCCAAGTCCTACCACCTCTCTCAACATAATGGGCTATGTTGAAATAGGAACTGCCACCATTAATTTGCCAACATTAATTTTGAAATCGATTTGTTATTTCCTAATATTCCACAGAAACGTAATTTAGAAAACTTTCAAAGGCCTTTTTTAGAACGTTTGTTGTTCATGTAAACCCCAGGTGGTAGAATCATCGGCATAAAATATAGCCTGTGTAGGATCAGAGACTGTTACCATTGATTCGCAACTATCCCTTTTATAATCGGTTGATATTCCCTGAAATTGCATAGAAATCGTAATTTAGGACTTTTTTAGAATGCTTTTCTCACTTCCCCTTCGCTTCACACCTTTTTAATTCGAATTTATTTTCGACAGTGCTTCGAGGGCATTTATATTTTATAAGTAACTATATACCATGCCATACTTAAAGTTTCTAGCCTTTTCAGTATCACAGAAATCGCAATTTAGAAAGTTTTTAGCTCCTACAACCCTCTGGTGGTAGTGGCACAGACTTAAAATGCACCTTATGTTTGAGCAGGTTCTATCACCAACAATATGTCATCATTATTTTTTTTAATCGGTTTGGTATTTTATAAGTTTGCTTAAAAATTGTAATTTATAACGCTTTTCGCATACTTCATCTTTTTAAATTTGGAATTTTCTTTCGACTGTTCTTAATAAGCAGTTGCATCTTGTAAGTAAATACCATGCCATACTTCAAAGTGTTAGACCCCTCAGTTGTGCAAAAAACGCAAATTAGAACATGTTTTACTTTTGCAACCCTCAGATGGTAGTGACAGCAACATAAAATATAACCTATGTTATAGCAGGGACTGTCACCATTGATTTGCAACCATTACTTTTGAAATAGCTTTGGTATTTCCTGAGATTGAGTAGAAATCGCAATTTAGAACGGTTTTAGAACGGTTTTGGTGCATTTTCACCCCTTTTAAAATTACAAATTTTTTCGAAACTGTTCTTAAAGATCATTTATATCTAATAAATATGTACCTTGCCTAATTTTAAGTTGCAAGCCCCTGCCGATTACAAAAATCGAAATTTAGAACGCTTTTTTGCTCCTGCAACGTCTAGGTGATAGTGATACCGACATAAAATCTTAGAAATCCTTTATATCTAATAAGTAGCTAATATTTCAAACTTCATATTTCTAGGCCCTTGCGTAACGCAAAAAACGCAACATAGAACGTTTTTCTCCTGCACCCCCTTTGGGGTAGTGGCACCGACATAAAACATAGCCTATGTTGGAGCAAGGCTTGTCACCGTCATTTTGACACCATTATTATTCAAATCAGTTTGGTATTTCCTGAGATAGTGTAGAAACCACCATGTAGAACGTTTTTTAGAACGCTTTTCGCGCATTTTCACCCCTTTTAAATTTCGAATTGTTTAAGAACTGTTCTTAGAAATCCTTTGTATCTAGTAAGTAGCTAATATTTCAAATTTCACATTTCTAGGCCCCCCCAGTAACGCATAAATCGCATTTTTTGAACGTTTTTTGCTCCTCCACCCCTTTTGGAGTAGTGGCACCGATATAAAACATAGCCTATGTTGGAGCAAGGGTTGTCACCGTCATTTTGACATCAATATTTTTCAAATCAGTATTGTATTTCCTGAGATTGTTTAGAAACCACCATTTGGAGCATTTTTTAGAACGCTTTTCGCGCATTTTCACCCCTTTTTAAATTTCGAATTTTTTAAGAACTGTTCTTAGACACCATTGATATCTTATAAGTAACTAATATTCCAAATTTCATATTTCTAGGACCTTCAGCAACACATAAATCGCATTTTTAGAACGTTTTTTGCTCCTGCACCCCCTTTGGGTTAGTGGCGCCGACATAAAACATACCCTATTTTGGAGCAAGCGTTGTCACCATCATTTTGACACCAATATTTTTTAAATCGGTTTGTTATTTCCTGAGATTGTGTAGAAACTACCATTTAGAACGTTTTTTAGAACGCTTTTTGTGCATTTTCACCCCTTTTAAATTTCGAATTTTTTAAGAACTATTCTTAGACACCATTGATATCTTATAAATAACTAATATTCCAAATTTCATATCTCTAGGCCCTTCAGTAACGCAAAAATCGCATTTTTAGAACTTTTTTGCTCTTGCACCCCCTTTGGGTAGTGGCACCGACATAAAACGTAGCCTATTTGAGATCAAGTATTGTCACCATCATTTTGACACCAATATTTTTTAAATCGGTTTGGTATTTCCTGAGATTGTGTAGAAACTACCATTTAGAACGTTTTTTAGAACGCTTTTCGCGCATTTTCACCCCTTTTAAATTTCGAAATTTTTATGAACTATTCTTAGACACCATTGATATCTTATAAGTAACTAATATTCCAAATTTCATATCTCTAGGCCCTTCAGTAACGCAAAAATCGCATTTTTAGAATTTTTTTGCTCTTGCACCCCCTTTGGGGTAGTAGCACCGACATAAAACGTAGCCTATTTTAGAGCAAGTGTTGTCACCATCATTTTGACACCAATATTTTTTAAATCGGTTTGGTATTTCCTGGGATTGTGTAGAAACTACCATTTAGAACGTTTTTTAGAACGCTTTTCGCGCATTTTCACCCCTTTTAAATTTCGAAATTTTTAAGAACTATTCTTAGACACCATTGATATCTTATAAGTAACTAATATTCCAAATTTAATATTTCTAGGCCCTTCAGTAACGCAAAAATTGCATTTTTAGAACGTTTTTCGTTCCTGCACCCCCTTTGGGGTAGTGGCACCGACATACAATATAGCCTATGTTCTAAGTTGGACTAACACCATCATTTTGATACCATTACTTTTGAAATCGGCTCGGTAGCTCCAGAGCTTACCTCCTACAAATAAACAATTTTTACCTCTTTATAATAGGAGTATAGATGAGTAAATTTCTTTTTATGTATAATTTCCCAATTTTTGTTGGTAATTTGTAATGATTTGTAATGGTTTTATATATATACTAGGGGGCTCTGCGCCCTGCAAGCTACGCTCGCCAACCCCCGTTCAGACACTGCAAAATCTAAAAGCACGCTAATCTGATCGGTTTTAAAAAGATTAAAGAAGATTGAATTATACTGAAAAAACCTGTAGCGCTCTCCCTGTAAACGGGTTTCCATTCAACTGCCTTTGATTGCAAAAATTTAAGGCAGAATCAGTTGCTGTTAAGAGATCCAATGGTTGTTTTCGTGTTTGGTTAAAGAAGATCAGTTAAGCATTTGAAAAGAAGCTAAAATAAAATGAATTAAGTAAATAGAGTCTATGCCTCCAGGTATTTTTAACAGCGTTATAAAACGATTGACATAATAAAATTTACTACTATTTACTGCTTTAACCCCTTCAAGGGTGTTGGTTCATTTTTGGGCTACTTAATTTTAATTCTTAAATGCCACATTGGCACCAAAATATTGGGATGAAAACTTTCCTTTTATTAAGTAAGTGAACAAAAGCGTTTTTGTATTTCGATATTGGTTTGTAAATTCTGGTGCCATTTCCTGATTTCAAGATTTTACGAATAAAAGTACCTTGCTCCTGAAAGAGTTAAACGCATATTAATATATTTATTATTTTAAAGTTTCCTTTCTCTTTTAATATTCACGTCTAAATACAATATTCAAGACATAATTTTCAACAATTTCCTGCTTTTAACACGCACTCATTTAATAGTAATTTTAAAGTTTATTTTCTGTTTTTAATAGTCAAATGTAAATAAATTGTTAATCGTTAGGAAATATTATTCTTTGCGCTATTTTTAGAATTGAAAACAATCTCTATAATAATAGCCTAAGTCATGTGACTGCCATCAATAGTTCCGAGTTGAGCACTTCACTTTTTATATGCCAAACAGCCAATTTGGTAATTTAATGTTAGGCGGGCGCGGGTGATAAATAGACAAACATTGTTGCATCGCCATCGTATCATCAGTATTATAATAGTCCATCGCATACGACTGTCATAAACAATTTTTCGTGAGGTAAATTAAAATAAAGCTTTGATGTTGAAATTAAATGTCATAGTTTATAATAGTATTATTTATTACTTTCTTTTTTTTTTTTTTTTTTTTTTTTTTTTTTTTTTTTTTTTTAGAAATAAGAGAAAATTGAGAGTCATAAATTTTAATCATTTCAGTTTTAAATCAAAGTTATGTATTTTAAATAAAATGACTGAAAGTATTATATTTTAAATAAAATAAGAAAAAATACGACAGGCACAATGTTTGGCGATTTATCACCTGCACTCATCTAACATAAAACTGCAGAGTTCATGATTTCTGTATCAGAATCTTCCGATTTGGCGAAGGATTGAGCAAGTAAATTAAATTATGAATAAAAGTAACATGATACAATGCTTAGCATAGATTTAAAGGAGACCAAACTGGTCACCAAGGGCGGCTAGTCTCTATAATAATAGCCTAAGTCATGTGACTATCATCAACAGTTCCGGGCGGATCCCTTCGCTTTTTATATTCCAGGCGGCCATTTTGGTACTTTAATGTTAGCCAGCCACAAGTGTGATAAGTCGCCAAATATTATTCTATCGCTATTATTTCACTTATATTATAATAGTCCAAGTTATGTAAATGCCATAAATAATTACGGTCTGATCCCTTCGCTTTTCATAAGAAAGGTTTCCATTTTGATTAAAGAATTAAAATTATTTTTTCGAATACTAGGATCTTGAATACATTGGAAAGTATACGGTATACGACAATTTTCCTATCTGAACGATAATACATTGTCTGATGGGAAAGATAAGTTATTCAAATTGAGACCAATAGTCGGTACCCTGAATGGAAATTCTTATCCATTCCCATCGAAACATCTCTCTGTGTTTATGAGCAAATAAGTGCGCCAAAGGCTCGTCACCAAGAAGTAGTATATCTCCTCCCAAAAAAACAAACTGGCATAAATGTAGTTTAGCATTAGTTAAAGTACAAACATACTCAATTCTACTATTACGCTATTTAATGCTAAAATATTACTTCGGATATATTACAACGATGCAGTTTATACTAGGAGAAAAAATTAGTAACAATCCAAGAGATTGCTGGTAGTTACAGTTAAGATGCCACAGTACTCCCCCCCCCCCCCCAGTGGTCTTCAGACACGGTACCTGCTAGGAAAATGAACTTTTCTACCGGATCTGGTTGTTTTTACAGGGCAATTCTCTTGGTGCTATGTCGTGTTTGGCTGTTGAAGGGTTTCCTTGGTTGCTGGCACATCTTCCGGCACACTGAGGAGGAATGCTGGTTGTTTTTTTGAGCAATTTTTTTTTCAAATAGTTGTTTCTTTGCCCTTAATGTCAAGTACAAATCACTTTACTCAACGGGAGAGGACTTTAAATGGTCCGTCGTAGGTAGGCTGGGGTGTTTTCTTGGATGCATCATGCCTGACAAAGACGTGGGAGCAGCTTTTCAGATCCTGGTAAATGAATGGTGTGTGGCGTCCATGGTTTACAGGAGGTACTGGTTGCAATTTTCTTATTGTTTCTCTCAAGTTATCCACGAATGATTTAGGATCAGTATCCGAAGGTGGTTGCAGACCTACGAATTCACCTGAAAGTTTTAGCGTAGTCCCATATACCAATTTTGAAACTGTTGCAGCAATGTCTTCTTTCAGAGAAAAACGAAGGCCGAGCAGCACAAATGGTAATGTATCTACCCATCGCTCTGTCACGTGGTATTTGATGGCAGCTTTCAGCGGCCTATGTAGTCGTTCTACCATGCCGTTGGCTTTCGGTTTAAATGAAGTTGTTCGAAGCTTTGTTATTCCGAAATGTCGAGCTAGAGATTGTAGTAGTTCCGCTTCAAACTGCCGACCTCGATCGGTAGTTATGTATGTAGGCGCTCCAAAACGAGAAATCCAGGCAGAAACAAATGTCCTTCTAACCGTTTCTGCGGTGATATCAGCTATGGGAATGACCTCCGGCCAACGTGCGAATCCGTCTATCATCGTCAAGGCATAGCAGTATCCTTGAGATGGTGGCAAAGGTCCGATTATGTAAATGTCCATGTGGACATGTTGAAATCTTTCGTTTGGGGGCACAAAGGAACCCAGGGGGTTGGAGACGTAACGTAGCACTTTAGTCCTTTGGCATGCAACACAAGCGTGAGACCAGTTTCTGCAATTCTTGTTCACTTCTGGCCACACGAATCTATTGGTAATCAGTTTTGTTGTAGTCTTTATACCTGGGTGGGACAGATTATGCAGTGATTTGAAAACTTCAAAACGTAGTCGTTTTGGAACGTATGGACTGATGGTAACTGTTGTAAAGTCACAATAAAGCTCTGCGTCTTGTAGAGCAACTTTTCGGAGTCTCAAGGAGGTGCTTTTATTCAATATGTCCTGTAATTCAGGATCATCGCCTGTGCCTTACACAGATTTATACAATCAATTGGCGAAGCTGCAATTCGAGTGTCTGCAACAATATTATCAGAACCTTATATGTAATCTAGTTGTCTATTTTGCCGTGGGGATGCTTTATGTGATTTCTGATGAAAAGCGAAAGTTAATGGTTTGTGGTTGGTATGTATGCAAAATGTCCTACCCTCAAGCATGTATTGGAAATGTCGAATAGGCAGCTAATAATTCTCTATCGTACGCACTGTACCGTTTTTCAGTGGGAGACAGTTTCCGTGAGAAATTACGAAGAGGTTGAAATTGACTATTCGTTACTTGATTGAGCACAGCCCCGATAGCGAAATCTGAAGCGTCAGCACATAAAACCAAATCTGACGTTTCTGAAGGGTGAGCAAGTAAAGCTGCATTTGCCAATTGTTGTTTGCAATCTTCGAAAGCTTGTTTAGCTTCCACATTCAATTCTATCTGTCTGTTGTATTTTTTGTCTCGTTTAAGATGGCCTGTTTGTCCGCTGCGTGGGGTAGGAATCGACGATAAAAATTGATTAGGCCTAAAAACATGCGTAAATCTTTTACTGTTTTAGGTTCCTTAAAATCTAATACCGCTTGGACCTTCTCAGGCAAGGGTTTGGTCCCATAACTTGAAACCAAGTGTCCTAAAAAAGAGAGCTCAGGGACCTCGAAGACACATTTGATGTATTTAGTTGTATCCCATAGTCGCTGAGTTTCTGAGACAGTTGCTTCAAATGTGCTTCGTGCTGCTCTTCGTTGTCAGAGAAAACTAAAATGTCGTCCAAGTATGCAAAGCAAAATCCCAAATCCCTTAAAACTTCATCGATAAATCGCTGAAAAGTTTGGGCGGCGTAGCAGAGGCCAAAATTTAAAAAGGGAAATTTGAGCAGGCCAAAAGGTGTTGTTATTGCTGTTTTTGGAATATCCTTTTCATTCACAGGAATCGCATGGTAAGCCCAAAAAATGTCTAACTGAAAAAATAGAGCAGAGGAGAAGTCTTGTAAGTGGGCAATTGGATAGCGATCTGGGATTGTTTTTGCGTTTAATCGCCTATAATCGCCAACAGGACGTATACTACCTGCGGATTTAGGTAGAACATGAAGGGGTGGAGACCATGGGCTCTTGGATGGGCGACAAATACCCTTCTCAATCATAAATTCAAATTCTTTTCTAACGGCATCGAGGGTTTTTGGGTGTAATCTTCTAGGACGACTATGTACTGGCGGCCCGATTGTTTCAATATGATGCACAGTGGAATGTTTGGCCCTGTCAAATTTAGAATCTGGGGTCATAATATCTGGATAATATCTTAACAAAGAGTGATAACAAGAATTTTCGATTATGACTTTAATTGCCGCTTGTTGAGAATTGTCGAAACTACCTGAGGTGCCTAACTTTGTTATCCCATCGATGAGTTTTTTATTCCTAATATCAACAAGTAGGTTAAAATGCCTCAAAAAAATCTGCTCCGATGATGGGTGCAACTATAGGGGTGCAACCTCAGCAACTATAAAATGCCACTTTAAAGCACGGCGTAAGCCAAAATCTAAATGTAACAATTTAGTACCGAAGGTTTTTATTTTTGATTGATTTGCAGCGTATAATTCTAAGGAGTCAGGGATGTGTTGGTAACCGTGTTGATTTCTTTTGATTGGTATGCATGAAACATCGCTACCGATATCAATTAAAAATTTCATATTTGTAGCACTGTCATACACGCAAACGCGGCTATTAGTTTTAGCTACCGAACCGTTTCTACCACCACAGGCGCTTGTTCGGGTGGTAGCGCTTACTCGTTTCCCGACTGGTAGAATGAGCAAGGTTGCCTACACTGTCTAGCAAAGCGACCAAACCGATTATGGTAGAAGCAAAAATTTTCATTGTTGTCATAATAGCTCAGTGGTAGGGGAGCAAAAAAAGGCCAAATTCGGAATTAATTAGGGGAAAGCTGGAAATTGTTTTAATCCCTTCTGTTTAGGTCTAGAATGAATATGCTATGTTTCCCCTCTCGTACTAGGTGAACGTTAGGAAATATGTATAGATTTATAGTCAAAAAACACATTTTTTTGCATGCCATAACAATATCTCAAAACAGCTAACTCTGTCAAAAACATTGTCAATACAAATGTTATAGAGCTTAAAAATCTGAGTAAAATGAGTACCTACAATCAGTACTTATGTTGAATATTAAGGTCACAATTCTACTTCAAAGTCTTAGACCCATCATCAGGGGGATGACCTCAGAATTAATTAGGAAAAAACTGGAAATAATTTTAATCCCTTCAGTTTAGGTCTAAAATGAACGTACTATGTTTTCTTCCTCGTACTTGGGTGAATGTTGGAAAATATGTACATATTTATTTTCGAAAACACGTTTTTTTTTAATTACCTTAACAATATCTCAAAACAGCTAACTCTATAAAAAACATTGTCAATACAAATGTTGTAGAGCTTAAAATTCTGAATAAAATGAGTACCATCATTAATATTTTTGTTCAACATTAAGGTCGCAATTCTATTTCAAAATTTTGCCTTAATCGCTAATCAATAGCTTGATGCCAGGGGAGACCAAGTTAACTTAACAATATCTCAAAATAGCTAACTCTATCAAAAACATTGTTAGTGCAAAAGTTATAGAGCCTAAAATTCTGAGTAAAATGAGTACCTACACTTAATATTTTTGTTCAATATTAAGGCCGCAATTTGAGATATTGTTAACTTGCCTGGCTTCTCTCCTGGCTTCAAGCTCTTGATTTGAACAATTTTGAAATAGAATTGCGACCTTAATGTTGAACAAAAATATTAATGATGGTACTCATTTTATTCAGAATTTTAAGCTCTACAACATTTGTACTGACAATGTTTTTTATAGAGTTAGCTGTTTTGAGATATTGTTAAGGAAACTAAAAAAAACGTGTTTTACGAAAATAAATATGTACATATTTTGTAACATTCACCCAAGTACGAGGAAGAAAACATAGTACGTTCATTTTAGACCTAAACTGAAGGGATTAAAACAATTTCTAGTTTTCTCCTAATTAATTCAGAGGTCATCCCCCTGATGATGTGTCTAAAATTTTCAAGTAGAATTGTGACCTTAATATTCAACATAAGTATTGAGTGTAGGTACTCATTTTACTCAGAATTTTAAGCTCTACAACATTTGTATTGACAATGTTTTTGACAGAGTTAGTTGTTTTGAGACATTGTTATGGTATGCAAAAAAACGTTTTTTAAAACTATAATTCTATACATATTTTCTAACGCTCACCTAGTACGAGGGGGAAAACAGCATATTCATTCTAGACCTAAACAGAAGGGATTAAAACAATTTCCAGCTTTCCCCTAATTAATTCCGAATTCAACCCCTTAACCACTGGGCTATAAGCCGGATTTCGGCTTCCATGTCTTGATTGGCTTCTAGACGTGAAGCTTCGACCCCTTGAGTGAGATCTACTCCTTTCTTGAGAAAGTTTCTCGACATCCAATGTCAACTTTTCAATTTGCTTTTGCAAGTCTAAAATAGATGGCTGGGCTATTGCCGCAACCGCTTCTGTATTTGCAACCGAATATACATGTGTACTATCAGCGGTAATTTCGTGTACCTTGTCGGCTAAAACCGCAAGCTGGGGTAAATTTTCGTTCGAGGCCAATAAGATTGATTGAATATTTGTTGGTAATCTCTGTAACCATAAGTTCTACAAAAAATCTTTGTTAAGTTTGCCTGCGGCCAGGTCGCGCATTTGGCGGTGTAATGTAGACGGTTTACTGTCTCCCAACTGTAGTTAACTAAAAAAAAAAAAAAAAAAAAAAAAAATTAAGCGTTTTCCATCAGTGTGTGCAAACTCAGTATGAAGTCTGCGCTTTAATGTATCATATTTATCCTGTTCTGGGCGCTGTATGTAAGATCGCTGACATAGTTTAAACTTTTAGAGTCAATTGACGAAACGAGGCTATCATATTTAGTGTCATCGTTCGTAATTCCAGATAATTGGAATGCGGCTTCTACTTGCGAGAACCACAATTGAATATTTGGTTTCCAAAACGGCGACACGCGAAGTGCAATTCTATTAACTTCACCTCCCTGCATATCACTGTTTGTAATTTGCAATATTAAATAGTACTAATATATATATATATATATATATATATATATATATATATATATATATATATATACATATATATAAATGTTGAAATAATGCGCAATTATAATATGAAAATTTGTTTTAAATATAGTAACGCTAATAATAATATGAGTTAACCTCATTAAAATTAAAAAAGAAAAACACTTTCTTTCGAATTTACAGAAAATAGAACTGACCTGTATTATTTCATTTCTCTCAGACGCTTGTCTGGTGTATACTAGGTTCAGTCACAACAATCCTTGTTGAACCAAACACCATCAAGCTTCAGAAGTAATTAAATAAAAGTTTGCGGTAATATTCATAGTTGGAAAGCATTTAACTGGAGAATAAACATCACCGATCTCGGAAGAATAAATCGCAGACGATACCACATCAAGTTCTAATAAAATATTTTCCATCTGTGAGCAAATATTGCGTGAACAAGTTTTAAGATTTCCGGGTCACCACTTTAGCATTAGTTAAAGTACAAATATACTCAATTCTACTATTACGCTATTTAATGCTAAAATATTACTTCGTATATATTACAACGATGCAGTTTACACTAGGAGAAAAAATTAGTAACAACATATACGAGCGTCTCTTTCGAAGAACAACCGCCAGAGACGAGTGGAGTAGAGAAGTTCTTGAGTAACGGCGATCGCGTTAACATATTCCAAGAGATTGCTGGTAGTTACAGTTAAGATGCCACAATGGTTTTAAATTGTTATTTTTCTCAGGAGTATCAAGATTTGCGTACAATTTTAATATTTATTGCGAATGCCAGGTGGAGGACATGACTTGGAGGTTAGCGTTTGAGTCAATGCTAGACTAACTCATCCAGTTGTTGAATCTGTAAATCATAAACTGTATTTTGATAACTGTTAAACATCAGTAAACATAATGACACTTTTAAAATCAAAAGTAATTTCGTGCCTTGGAATAATAAGAAAAAACGGAACCCGTGCTGCAAAATGCCACCCGACAATTAATAGAAAAAAGACCAGAGAAATATCGTAGAATATTCTTAGTATCCGCTTAATGCATGATGTTGCCATTTGGCAACCATTTAAAAAAAATCCAAAATACGGAAAAATATAAGAGTGATAATTTTCTTTGTATTTTTCCTTTAATGTATGCCCATTAAGGAATCAAATATATTTTTTTAAAGGAAAAATAAAAAATTATGCATTAGAGGGTTAAACCGATATTTTCGTGTCTTAAGGGGGCTGATCACCCAGCTTCCGATTTCCGCTCACTAATGTAAAATCTATGGACATTAGATGCATTCGCCTATTTAAAATATCTCCTTGGGAAATTAATATTTTTAACTTTTATTTTTTGTGTACACTTCATAAAAGATGTCTCTTTTTTTCTTAGTTCTCAAAATATTTCTAAAGTATATAGACTTAATTTTATAGGAAGTGTTAAAACCTTACTTACAGTTCGCCCGCTTTTAACATATAAAATATTAAATTCAGCATAGATTTTAGAAATATTTTGAAAACTAAGAAAAAAAGAGTCATCCTTTAAGAAGAGTACACAGAAAACAGATGTTAAAAATATTAATTTCACGAGAAGATATTTAAAATATACGAATGCATCAAAAGTCCATACACTTAACATTACGGAGGAGGATTCCGAAGCTGAGTGACCAGCCCCCTTAAGGCCGAATTCAGATTTCAGAAATAACAAATTAGCGATCTGTAAGAAAACGATTTCCGGAATGCGCACACATTGGCGAGTTATTTATGATCTCAAATTTTGTGATCGCTAATTTGTGGTTTCAGCTTTTAAGAACATGAACGAATTTTATTGCACGGATGGCGCTCTCGAATTTTTTTCGCCTTTTAAGCAATTAATTTGAAATTTGATTTTCATTTGAAATATTGTATGTAAGGCTCTCCGGAAAAATTTCCAAGTATTAATATAATTTCAATAGATGCTGGATTTAATTATGTTTCGTGTGTGTCCCATGTCGGTGGCTCACGAAAAATATTCCATCTTGTGCTGCGTTTGTAGCCTTGCCAACATGTAATAGTGAGAAATATTCCAGGCTGGGTATCGTTCCATGTGGTTTACTCGGTAGAACGTCAGTGCGCTATGCTGATCGCCCGGGTTCGAGTCCCGGCATGGTATTTTTTTTCACTCTGTTGGCCTTTGCGCCTTTTAAGCAATTAATTTGAAATTTTATTTTCATTTGAAATATTGTATGCAAGGCGAATGTGTCTCTCTGAAAAAATTTCCAAGTTTTAATATAGTTTCTTAAGGGTACAGAAAATATTAAACCCGTGTAACAAAAGGTTAAGTTACCCTTATTTCGCTTAACAATATTTATACAGCGCCATTTCCCTCCCTGATGGTGTGTATTTGAACTTACTTTTTTTTTTTTTTTTTTTTTTTTTTTTGCGGGAAATAAATTCCTATGACTTCCTTTAAATTATTACCAAGTTTTATAACATTTAGTCCAGTAGTTTTCCTTTTATGACCATTTCAAAGTGGAACTTTAATTATAACCACCCTGTATTTAGGGGATGGAATGTTTACCTACACTTTCTTACACTTGGATTTTATATAAGTAGATGACAGAATCTATTACATTAATATTTCACTGACTGCTGTCGAATACACGATTGAGTATGCGTACTTTTTTGTGTGCTTTCTTTTAAAAAAATGCACGGAGGCCTCGGTTCAGGCCAGAAGTAACTGGGAGCCTTTAAAAGTTTCTAACTGAGGGCATTTCATCATCTTTATCACGTATGTTACATTTCATGGGTTACATACTATTTTTTATTTACCGACTTCGAAAAAAGGAGGAGGTTATCAATTCGACGCGTATGTATGTTTTTTTTTTTTATGTATGTTCACCGATTGCTCCGGAACTTTTTGTCCGATTTCTGTGATTTTGGTTTTAATTGAAAGGGGATACTCTCGAATTGGTACCACTTCCGTTTCATCGAAATTGGTTGAATAGTTTTTTAGTAATTCAACAAAAACCAATAAAATAAAGGATTTTTCGCAAATTATCTTTCATTGTTGTAACCGGTTTTTCATTCATAAGCATAAAGCTATGTATTCATATGCGTTATCGCCAAGTTGTTGCCAGACTTGGCGCCATTTGGTGAAATATCGCCAAATTTGGCGACCAAAATAAGTTGTCATAAATGAAGCCAACTTGGCTGTAACTGACTAATTTGGCGATATTCCCATTCAAATTCACTAATGGATCTTCTCCAATATGTTTCTTCACAATTTCTAATCTGCACTCATATTTACAATTCTCAATTGCCAACCATTATTTAAAATGCTAAATAATACAGAAGCAAACTAAATTAATACATGAAAACATCTGAATTGTATCAAGAAATGAGAACATGAAAATTTTAATCAGATTGCACGATAAAAGCAAAAAGTTCGCTTTTTACTTTGCAGTAGTTTTTGAAGTCGGTTTTATTTTTGGTAAAAAAGTTTATATATTATTCAATAGAAATTTACCTTTATTCATTTACGTATATTTTTAAATTTCTTTGAAATATTTTATACAATCGCTAGCTAACTTGCCCGGCGTTGCCCGGGTACATAAAAAAACTGCACGAATCGCGAAAAACCTCTGAAAATCACAATAAGATATTGCGAAAAAATTTTAAATCGCTGCACAAATTTCGAAAAGAGAAAGAAAAATTATATATTGTGCTCGAAGATTGAAAGTTGATTCAACTTCTATCAACGTTTTCACTAATGTGGAAAATTGGTAGAAAATCGCTAAAATACACTAAAAATCACATACAAAATACCCGAAAAATTCGAAAATTGTTATACGAAATCCGAATAAACTTTATTGAAATGAAGGTAGAAATTACTTTAGTATTATAGGTCAAAAATGGAATGTCAAAAAATTGCGGCAGATCGCGAAAAAACGTAAATATTGAATTAAAAATCACCTGATGACGTAACAAACATGTGTAAAGTGTTTAATGTCAAGTAAATTTGACATTTACGATCACCCATTATTGGCACTTAATCTTAAAGTTTGGCGATATTTTTTTTGGTCTACGGGATAATCAGGTAGAACCACAAATTATTTCTGTTCGTATTTAAAGGTAGATAAATAGCTCTTCTTTATATAAATAAATAAAATAAATATTGAAAAAAAATGCTTATATGTATATGAAAAATATATAGTTTGCCAGTAAATATACGTAAAATTCACTTCACTCGCCAAAGCCATTTTCTCTAACTCACCAAAGCCCATATATCAAAAATATACCAAATACTCTTCAATCTGTTGCCTGATACTAAGTAATCACAATAATGTAAATAACTATTAGGCATAGATACGTATCGGGTTTTGCGCGATTTTTTTTTTTTTCACGCCAAATTGGTGAAAACATCGTTTTTGAATACCAGTTACACATATATATTTAAATTATTTTCTATTATTTTAAAAGGAAATAGCAATAAATAATAAAAAGTTTAATTAATGTCTATAGAACAAAACAGTTTATATAACTGTAAAAAAGAAAATAAAAGTAAATAAACAACTTATTAATAAATAAACAACAATAGCCGAGTTACCATGTCAGGCAAAATAACGCCATTTTAGAGCCCATTTTGTACCATGGAGCGTATATGACACCTGTGCCAACAAAACTTTCAATAATATAGTAAATATGTCATTTGGTGGTGGCTTAATTATCGAAGATTATAAAATATGTGTGTATATGGCACATTTTTACATTAAAATTTAAATACTTGACTACATAGTTATAATTTTAACTCCTTTTTATATAATTTACATTTGAATATAAAGATTTACTCCGAAATGTTCTCCTATACTTAAAAAAAAAATATTGCGACCTTCGCCTGGCTTATTTCACGCTTCTGCCTTTGTGGATTAAAATTGCATTGTTTGGCGACCAAGGTAATAATTAATTAGCATGTAACTCACAAATAAAGCCTTTCTCCTGTAAGACATACGATGGGAAAATTACATAAAAATGATAATTAAATTGAATAAAAAAATAAAGAAGGACTAAAAGACTGTTACTTAAATTTTATTTCTTCAAGTTTTTTCAGGCACATTTTTATTAACCTGGCGAAGCGAAAAATCGCCAAATAATGTATCAATTGCTTCTTTCATACTAATTTATATTTTAAGTTTTATAAACATTCCTTTCATATTTAAATTAAATATTTTCATTTTATAAATTTTATCTCGCATTAAAAAGGTTTTTGATTCTTTTTTTTAATTAAACAAATAACAGTTATTTTCTTTTAATTTGCGAGTTGTTTACATTATTTTCCAACGGATATAGCCATTTCAATTCATTTATCAACTATAATTTTCACCAAAATGACCACTGGCAACCCTTTCGTCGAAAATATCAATAAAATACAATAATCTAAGCATTGTATCATGTTACTTTTATTCACAATTTAATTTACTTGGATTCCGTTAAATATAATTAATATAATCCGTTAAGTTAATATTAATTTTTGTTGCATTAAAATATTTCAGTTTGTTCATTTTCTGTAAGCGAGTAATCCATATTGGTTTACAATGCAAGTCTATGGGAATTTGGCGAAATATTAGAGATATCGCCAAGTTGGCGTCACTTTTGGCGACTCATTTTGGTCGACAAATTTGGCGATATACCGCCAAGTTGGCGATAAACTTGGCGGCGTTTGGCGACAGAACTGTGTCCCTCTACGGTAACCTCCTTATTAAATGCATTAAATGCTGTTCAATAATTGCATACAAAATTCGCTAAAAATTCAAAAATCGCTGCATGTATTCCGAATAAACTTTTTTGAAAAGAGAACAAAATTTACTACATTGGGTTAAAAGAAAGAAACCATATTCTTCTCACTTATATGGAAAAATCGCCTCGAAACATAAAAAAACGCTAAAAATCGCATAAAAAATTAAATAAAAAAAATTCTAATCAAAAAATCGAAAATCGGGCTTCGAGGTGCAAAACTTCACATATAGACGTACCTTTTTCCCAAATTTTGTAGCTCTACGTGCAGTGGTCTCTTCAGAACACCGTCGACACACTCACTCACTCACACACAAACTTCTTTCTTTATTATTATAGATTATTTTGTGTTAATTTTGCTACTGATGTTAACAATATATATATATTTATAATTTTATCGCTATTATTCCATTACACCAGAACAAAAAAATTTCTGAAGATTTTTTATAAAGAAACAATTGTCATCTTCACATTATGACATCACTAGTGTAATTACTATCGGGTTGCTTGCTTTCATAGAAGCCCCATGATCATAAATTTTATTTTCCTGCAGGTGACCACGAGCAATGATGAAGTAGAATTTTCTGGAATAAAATATTTATTTCGTTCAATTTTTTTAAGCCCTCTCATCTAGAATCTAAATTTGTGTCTCTTTAATATATCGAAAATTTTGATTTTTTGCTAAAGTTTTATTGAATTTCTGCTAAATTATTGACTCTTTTCCGAAAGAAGTGGAAAATATGTCACAAGTATATAAACCCTCGACAGATATTCAGAAAACAGTTTTGAAAGCCATTCGTCATCTTGGTCAGACTAGAGATTCTTCTTCTTCAGTCGATGTTCAGCGATATTTGTCGTCCAAGAAACTCCTGAATATGGCAGATTCGGAAACCATCGTCCAGTCCAATCTTAATAATGCTGTTGACAAAGGACTTCTGAAGAAGTTGACTAATGCAAAGTACAAAGTCAATAAAACTGCAAGTCGCAGGAAATCGCGTAGTAGAAGTCGCTCAAGAGCTAAGCCTAAGCTTCGGTCCAGATCCAGGAAGCGGTCTGGAAGTAGGAGACGTCGGCGTTCCAGCAGTGGCAGAAGACGCAAGCGTTCGAGCAGTGGAAGAAGACGCAAGCGTTCGAGCAGTGGAAGAAGACGCAAGCGTTCAAGCAGTGGAAGAAGACGCAAGCGTTCGAGCAGTGGAAGAAGACGCAAGCGTTCAAGCAGCGGAGGAAGACGCAAACGTTCCACTTCCCGGCGACGACGATCAAGACGACGTAGAAAAACGCCTGAAGTAGTACATGAATAACTTCTCCAAGATGGCTCCTCTGAAATTTTCAGAAGCTGATTTGTTATAAATCACATGATTAATTTGTATAAAAGTTAGATCAGTCAAATCACATTGATAAAGTAAGAAAACCAAAGAAATTTATTTTGCCTGTTTTTTTTTCCAATACTTTATCGCTATAATAAGTTATTACTTTTTAATTCTTAACTTCTATTCTTTCAATTATGTTGGAATTTTAGCATTTTTCGGATTCATAATACGATGGTTGAAAGCTATTTTTGCAAAATTCTCTTTACAAAGCATTTCATTTTCTATAATTGTTAATGCAATTGTTTCTATTTCTTAAAAATATTTGGGCACAGATGTCATATCCCCATATTGGCGCGATTTTTTTTCCGACGCCATTTTGGCGAAAACATCAACAGCATAAACAACGACATCCGGATTACCATATAAAGCAAAATAACGATACTTTGGTGCCAGTTAAGTTCTCGTTGCGTATACGACATTAGCGTCAGAAAAAAATCGCGCCAGTATATGACATCTGTGCCAATATTTGATTTACTCTAAAAAATTATTAGGTACTACTTGCTTATCCCGTCGACCAAAAATCTATCGCCAAACTATAAGATTAAATGCCAATAATGGTTGATGGTAAATGTCACGTTGACTTGACTTTAAGCAAGTTGGCACAGATGTCATATACGGCCTCATATTGGCGCGATTTTTTTTTCCTTTGCCAATGTCATATACGCAACGGGTACTTAACTTGGCGCCAAAGTGTCGTTATTTTGCTTGATATGGTAACCCGGATGATGTTGTTTATGCTGTTGATGTTTTCGCCAAATTGGCAACGGTAAAAAATCTTTTGTTCATTGGAAAAAAATCGCGCATATATGGGGCGTATATGACATCTGTGTGTAAAATATGGAAAGACAAGTCCATCATGCATAAAAAAAAATGAATTTTCAGAAACACGTTATGATGTATTTAGGGCACAGATGTCATCTACGCGGTACAGATGTCATATTCGCCCCATATTGGCGCGATTTTTTTCGGTTGCCAATTTGGCGAAAATATCAACAGCATAAACAACATAATCCGGGTTACCACATCAAGCACTTTGGCGCAAGTTAAGTACCTGTTGCCTATATGATATTGGCGACAGAAAAAAATCGCGCCAATATGGGGCGAATATGACATCTGTTCCATCTACGCCCATATTGGCGTGATTTGATTCCGACACCAATTTGATGAAAATATCAATAGCATAAACAACATCCGGGTTATTATATCAAGTAAAATAACAACACTTTGACGCCAATTAAGTACCGTTGCGGATATGACATTGGCGTCAGAAAAAAATCGCGCTAATATAGGGTCGCGCTATATGACATCTGTGCCCAAATTTCTAAGCACACAAGTTCGTAATATGTTTGCATTATTAAAAATTTCGAACTTCTAGTTTCTGTCTATTGCCAAACTATAAGATTAAATGCCAATAAAGGTTGATCGTAAATGTCACATTCACGCGACTTTAAGCAAGTTACACCAATTTGCGGCACAGATGTCATCATATTTGCGCGATTTTTTTTCGACGCCAATTTCGCGAAAATGTCAACAGCATAAACAACAACATCCGGGTTACCATATCAAGCAAAATAACGACGCTTTGGCGCCAGTTATACCCGTTGCGTATATGACATTTACGTCAGAAAAAAATCGCGCCAATATGGGGCGTTTATGGCATCTGTGCCGAATTTGCTTCACCAAGAGATTTTTTTTCGTTTTATTTTTATTTTTGGCACAGATGTCATATACGCACCACATTGGCGCGATTTTTTCTGACGCCAATGTCATATACGCACCGGGGTACTTAACTGGCGCCAAAGTGTCGTTGTTTTGCTTGATATGGTAACCCGGATGTTGTTGTTTATTTATTAATAAATTGGTTACTTCTTAGTTATCCCGTCGACTAATTTCACCAAATTCGGCTTAGATGTCATATATTCCAGCGGCCGCCATCTTGGACTTCTCGGCGATGTTTTGTTGGCGTTTATCGATAAAGACAACTCCGACGAGTGACGTGTTCTGGCAACCCCATTAAGCCTAACATGTGCATAAATCTACTTGGCGACATTTACTTGGCAGAAATGGGGTTTTCACGTCCAAAAAATTCAAGATGGCGTCTGCGGGAATATATAACATCTGTTCCCCAAATTCTATAACTCGCCAAACCATTCGCCAAATTATACACATTGACTCAATTTTTATTTTAAAAAACGAAAGAACAAATATATTAGTAACAAATTAATAAAAATAGAAATAAAACGTCGAATTAATGGTTTTATTGGCCATTATTGGCATTTAATCTTACAATTAATTAATTAATGGCAACCATTATTGGCATTTAATCTTACAATTTAGCGACAGTAGTTTGGTCGACGGGATAACTAAGAAGTATCATGAATTGTTTATTTACATTTATTTTCTTTTTTTAAATTATATAAATTGTTTTGTTCTATAGTTATAAATTAAACTTTTATTTATTTATTGCTATTCCCTTCATAAAAATATATATGTAACTGGTATTCGAAAAAGAGCTTTTAGCCAAATTGGCGTCAGAAAAAAAGTCGCGCCAGTGTGGTGAGTATATTACATCTGTGTCGTATTTTTACTTTCTTCTATCTTTACAAGAATAAAGTATTGGATTCATGAAAATTTTCGAATTCCGGTTTTCGACGGATTTACACGTTTTAGGGGTCAGAGATTCCAAAAAACATGTTTTTACAAAATGTCTGTCTGTGACTCTGTGAGTCTGTCTGTCTGTCTGTCTGTCTATCTGTCTGTATGTGACACAAATTTTGTGGGCGCTCTATCTCAAGAACTAATGCACGGAATTTAATAAAAATTGAAATTCAGTTAGTGCCTAAAACAAATTGATGCTGATTAGTTTTTGGTGTAAATCGCTCAACAGGTGGCGCTGCAATACTGCATTTTTCACGATTTTCGCAATAGCTCTATCTCAAGAACTAATGCACGGATTTTGATCAAACTTCAGATTTAGTTAGTCCTTGATATGAATTGATGATGATTTCGTTTTGGTGTAAATCGCCCAACAGGTGGCGCTGTTATGATGAATTTTGCAGGATTTACACGATTTCAACAATAGCTCTATCTTAAGAACTAACGCACGGATTTTCATCAAACTTCAGATTAAGTTAGTCCTTGATATGAATTGCTACTGATTAGGTGTTGGTGTAAATCGCCCAACAGGTGGTGCTTCTCTGCTGCCTTTTCCACGATTGCCTCAATAGCTCTTCAATAGAACTAATGGACCAATTTTCATCTAACTTCAGATTTAGTTGTATGTTGACACAAGTTGTTGTTAATTAGGTTTTGGTGTTAATCACCCAATAGGTGGCGCTGCTATGCAGAAATTTTCACGATTTTCGCTATTGCTCTATCTCAAAAACTAATGTACGGATTTTCTCCAAACTTCAGATTCAGTCAGACGTTGACATAAATTGTTGCTGATTAGGATTTGGTAAAAATCACCCAATAGGTGGCGCTTCTAGGCAGCATTTTGCTGAATTTAGACGATTTCAGCGATAGTCATATCTCAAGAAGTAATGCACGGAATTTCATATCGTTAGAATCCTCATGAGATGCATAGATTGCCATTTAATTTTGGCAGTGTGATAGCGAATTTTGAAGTATTAACATGCATGAGATAGAAGAAAGTTTTGGGATTGGTCCATCCGACTAGTTATTAATGTTATACTAACTTATTTGTTCGGCACAGATTTCATATACGGCGCGATTACATCATTGGCGCAATTTTTTTTCCGTTGCCAATTTGGCGAAAACATCACAGCTTAAACAACATCATCCGGGTAACGATATCAAGCAAAATAACGACACTTTGGAGCCAGTTAAGTACCCGTTGCGTATATGACATTGGCAACGGAAAAAAATCGCGCCAATATGATGACATCTGTGCCATTTGTTCTTCGTTATTTAAAAAATAAAAATTATGTCAATTTGAGTAATTTAGCGAGTGGTTTGGCGATTTACATAATTTGACGAAATTGATCGACCGGATAACTTAGTACCACCAATTATCGCTTTTGTTTTAGATCTACTTTGAAACCTTAACTGTGAATCTTTATACCTTTAACCTTCTATACCTTTAACTGTTGAATGCAGGCGTTATTTATGTGTGTATGTGTATTTTAATATATTTTGTAGTATGTGTGTTTTATTATAACATACTAAAGTTTAAGTTTAATTTTGGTACTACTTGGTTACACTGTCGACCAATTTCGCCAAATTATATTTATAAATAGCCAAACCACTCGCCAAATTATACAAATTGACATAATTTTTATTTTAAATAGCAAAAGAACAAATAAATAGGTTTACCATTATAAAAATAAATGGTCAAGTGAGAGTATTACTCGCGCACTGAGGGTTCCGTATAATAATATATGAATTAGTAAGTGTATTATTAAAAAAATACCGTTGCTAAAAGAATATTAAGACTTTGTAAAAACTATACAACGTAGGGCTGGGTATAGCTGTATGGTATACAGGGTGCAAAGGAAAGGCCCTTTAACCTGAAGATACTTGCTAACCGAGAGAGCTACAGCTATACAAGTGAGGTAACGGACAGTAAAGTGACTACGCCCAACCTAATGCAAACGACAGCAGCACCCCTTAGTGGCGGAATTTGGAAGATAATCGAAAACGAAAAGAGGTAGAGCAAATTTTCAAATTAGAAAGTTTTAGAGCATCAATTAGTTAGTACGAAACAACATTTGGTTCACACGGATAAGATAAATCGTTGCCTGCATACCCAAAAATGTCCAAAATCGATGAGCGGCGATTCTACTTTGCCTATTCACATTCCGGAAATGTAGCAGTGCACAATTGCAGATTGTGACGTTGTACTGTGCTGTAATGTCTGTAAAGATTTAATTTCCAATGCATTTAAAATTTTAGAATAACCCTTTCAGGGCCAGAAGAATTCTGTTCGTAAAGTGGTGAAATAATTGACTGACACAAGAATATTCAAACGAATTTCTCAGAAAATAAAACCCCGCTAATTTGCCCTTTCATTACAAAAGCAAAAGTTTATTAAAATATTCTTGGCGCCATTTTTCAGTTTTGGAATTAAAATTAGGTGACTAGTCCATCTAGCCACCGCCCTTGAAACGGTTAAATCTATGTCGTCGTATTGAAAAGGCTTGCAATAGATGTTCCATGCTGAGAAATGTGCATGCAGAATTACTCTCACGAATACAAACGTGTATCGTGAGCAATGGCGAACTTTTCGAATACTGAATATTAGATTTTTATCACTGTGAGACAGTTTGTCTTTTTTTTGTGTGATGTTATAAAAATGTATTGAGATAACACAAGTATGCATTTATAGCATAAAGTGTGCGTATTTCTTCATACTTCTGATTATTCCATTCAAACATTTACACAAAATGGAGTGCATCGATTTCGGACATTTTTGGGTAAACAGGTGAAGATTTATCTTATCCATGTAAACCAAATGTCGTATTCTACTAATTAATTGATGCTCTAAAACTTTCTAACTGGAAATTTTGCTCTGTCTCTTTTTGCTTTCGATTTGCAGTGGCTATCTTCCAAATTTCGCCACTAAGGGGCGCTGCTGTCGTTTTCATTAAATCGGGCGTAGTCGCTTTGCTATACCGATACCTCACTTGCATAGCTGTAGCTCTCTCCATTCACAAGTATTTTCAGGTTAAAGGGACTTTCCTTTTCACTCTGTATATTAGAAAAGTATAAATGGATATACAGTAAAAGTTCAAAGATATATGGAACCTAAATAATAGCAAATATAGCTATTCGGTATATTTGTTATTCCATATAGGTTTTTAGTTAACCTTTAAAGACATAGTAGGTGTATTTCAGAGAGCCACTCAATGGAAACGAGTAGCGAATCCCATAGTATTTATGTGATTAATTCTCATTAAATTAGTCTGTTATTAACAATTTGACGTTTATTGCTTTTATACTGCTACTGGGCATTGCATTACATAAATATATCCCTAAAATTTGTTATCTAAGCTTTAAAAGCCGATGGTATATACAGTACGCCGTCCCTGTCATTATGTATGTCCAAACCGTCCGTGTCTTTAAAGGGTAATATTTCGGCTAATTACCGACGATTTTCCCCGAAATTCATGATCAACAGTGCTTTTATACTTCTGCTACGATAGGTGCCTACAGTTCTGCTCCACACTTTTGCTGAAGCCCGTAAATCGAAATTTGAGTGTAACGGAAAAATGCGATTTTCTCAAAAACTATGTGACCTAGGGTAATCGCTATAATTTTCCTGCAAGGTTTAAATTAATGTCTACTACTTCTAATATTTTCATAATTTTAGTTTGAATAGATACGGAATTAGATGGGGGGGGGGGACATATTTTTGCACCATAACTTTGAAAATATAATACCTAAAATTAAATGAAATATATTTTTTATTTCATCCTTAGGAAAGCTTTCACACGATACCTCACACGATATACAAAGAAAATATTTTTTTTAAAGTAACTTAATTAGCCCCTCTACATTTTTCCTAATTATATTCATATTTATTAATCTGTAAATATGTGGGTCAATAGTCTTTATTACTTCCCCCAATTTGAACTTTCCACGTTGCATAGTTTACGAGTAAAAGAGCTGTGACAGACAGACAGACACAGGAGTGATCTTATAATGGTTCCGTTTTTACTTTTTAAGTACAGAACCCTTAAGGAAAAAAAAAAAAAAAAGAGTCGAAATAAATATCACCTGATCACGTAAATACGTGTAACTTCCTTAAAGTCAAGTTTACCTGACATTTACCATCAACCATTATTGGCATTTAATCTTATATTTTGGCGATAGATTTTTGGTCCACGGGATAAGCAAGTAGTACCTAATAATTTTTTAGAGTAAATCAAATATTGGCACAGATGTCATGTACTGGCGCAATTTTTGCACGGATGTCATCTACGCCCCTACGGGCGCCTACGTGTCATATTGGCGCGATTTTTTTCCGACGCTAATTTGGTGAAAACAACAACATCCGGGTTACCATATCAAACAAAATAGCGACACTTTGGCGCCAGTTAAGTACCCGTTGCGCGCGTATATGACATTGGCGTCAGAAAACAAATCGCGCCAATATGGGGCTATGACATCTGTGCCGTATTTAGTAGAGGAGAAAAGGATTTATGTCAACGTACTATACGAATTTAATCGACTTACAAATGATAAATTTTTTTGTGGGAATTTTAAAAAAGTACCATAATATAAGCTTGGCAATTTGATATCACACCATTTTATAGCCACAACTTTCATCTGTTTCTCTTTTTTAGCTTGGGATTTTTTTTTTACTTTTGAGAAGTTGGTTTTTAGTAGATAATATAATAAAGTCACTAATCCTTCTATCTTTCTATATATATAAACTAGGGGGGCTCCTCTCCCCTGCTCGCTACGCTCACCAATCCCCAGCGTAATCGCTTCGCGATTCCATTCGGTATCGCGAAGCAATCCCTATTTTCTAGCCAATCCCAGCCATAATTATTTCGCGTTTCCATCCCTTATTTTCTATGCATTCAATTTTTAGATTCCACTTGGTAAAACCGCGCTCCTCCCCAACTCCTGACAATTGTCTTTCCTATCTCCAAGCACATAATCATTAGAGATTACAGAGCTTCATAATTATCAGAATTATTAAATACAAAATTGTATATATAGTGTTACGAATATTGTAAATAGTTAGTATGCGTGCTTAAAAATAATGTAAATAGTTCAATTAAGCTCTATTCATAAGCTAATATTAGTTTTTGTTGCATTGAAATATCTCAATTTGTTGATTTTCTGCAAGCAAGTAACCCCTATTTGTTTACAATGGAAGTCTATGGGAATTTGGCAAAATATTAGAGACATCGCCAAGTTGGCGTCACTTTCGGAAATTTGGCGAAATCCTGGAAATAGAGCTAAGTTGGCGTCTAATTTTGGTAGCCAAATTTGGCGATATATCGCCATGTTTGCGACGTTCGGCGACAGAGCCGACCCCTCTTGGTAACCCCCCTATAGCGTCAAAAAGCTCTGACCAATCAGATGCGTTTCGCGGTATCTACGCAGATTTTCATTGGTTTATTTTCAAATCGCTACTTTTTTTATATATACTAGGGGGGCTACGTCCCCCCTGCTCGCTATGCTCACCAATCCCCCGCCTTCGGTATCCATTCGGTATTTCCTTCGTTATCGCAAAGCAATCCCTATTTTCTAGCCAACCACAGGCGTAATTATTTCGCGTTTCCATTCTAGATTGCTTCGCGATCCCTTGTTTTCTGTGCAAGCAATTTTTAGATTCCACTTGGTAAAAACGCGCCCCTCCCCAACTCCTGACAATTTTATTTCCTTATCTCCAAGCATATAATCATCAGAGCTAACAGGGTTTCATAATTATAAGAATTATTAAATATAAAATAAATTATATATTGTGTTACGAATATTGTTAATAGTTAGTGGTTGTGCTTAAAAATAATGTAAATAGTTTAATTAAGCGCTATTCATAAGCTAATATTAGTTTTTGTTGAATTGAAATATATCAATTTGTTGATTTTCTGCAAGCAAGTAAACCTTAGTAAATTTCTATGGGAGTCTATGAAAATTTGGCGAAATACTGGAAATAGCGCCAAGTTGGCGTCACTTTTGGTAACTAATTTTGATCGCCAAATGTGGCGATATATCGCCAAGTTGGCGACAAACTTGGCGACAGAGCCTCCCCTCCTTGGTAACCCCCTTATAGCGTCAAAAATCTTTGACCAATCATATGCGTTTCGTGATATCGATGCAGATTTTCATTGGTCCATTTCCAAAACGTTACTTTTTTTTTATATATGGGGCATTCTCACAATCTTTTGACTTTCATGTCCCTGAATAATAATTTTTTATTTAATACAATTTTTTGTGTGTTTTTTATTTCATATACTGGGGAACATCCCATTGCATGATTGTATAACAATATTAACGAGATATATAAGTTTTGGACGATGTTAGGGGTTCAAATACCAGGAAAACTCATCTACCGTCCCGTGTCCCTGATGCTGATTTTTAAGTTTGGAGCTCTCTGTATAAAATTGTTTCAATAAAAGTAATTCGATGTAATTTTTTTCCGAAACTGGGACAATTGATTTATATAAATATGTATCAAAAAATTAACCTGCATACATTTTTACGGTTGATATCATTTTTTGAACTCTGTCCCTGGGTTTTTCATCCTTACCGTTCCTCTTGCTAAACTTATACAGAAAATCACTTCAGATGCAGCCACAGAATTTTTTTCAAGTTTTTTCTCATGCAGAAGTATGCTAGAGAAATAATGTCTAAAATTCTTTGACAGGAAATTTACTGCAGAATTTAAATCAGCATTTAAATATCAATTTCAGGATCGTGCCTTTATTGGTAGTCTTACCGTTCCCAAGGTTTATTCCTGCACTTTTCGAGGTAAATTTAAAAGAAAAAAATTAATTTAATCCAATGTTAACAACTGTTTCTAAAAATGAATGAACATTGCGGCTATCACTTAGTCTTAACATGATTTTCCTAACAATAGGTGGTAATTTTCCTAACCGTCCCCTTTTTTACCATTTCGTCCCTTTTTTTTTTTTTTTTTTTTGCCTTACCGTCTCTTCTTTAACACCACTTTAAGACAATGTTATACAAAAATTCTGTATTAAAAGTACTACATTTTTATTATTTCTTAATTGAATGGCTGTGGGTACTATGCAAATTCATTATAAGTAAAAATTTAGAAGAAATTAAAAAGTTATAGGGGTAAAACGGTAAGGAAAATTAAACTCGCAAGTTTAACTAAAACCTCATTTAAATAAAAAAAATTTCGCTGCTGACCATTTTTTCTTTATTTTGAATCATTAAGGCATTCGTCTATCAGATTAAAATGTTATTTTAGCAAGTTTAATTTTGCCAGATTTTTCCCCCCAAAAGTCAAAAGATTGTGAGAATGCCCCATACAGAAGGTTATAGGGTGCTTTTTTTTTTAAGTTGTGAAAGTAAAATGCTATAACAAAAGAACCAATGATCCAAATTACCTGAAATTTCACCAGTATGCTCCCAAAGCAATGGTAATTTTTTAGCCGAGGTTAAAAAAAACTTAAAATCTCAAACAACAGATGGCGCTATATATGCAGTATGAGTTTGCGCAGGACACACGCACAGTGGCGATAAAAACGTGAAGCACGCACACCTCGTTTTCATTTTTCTGATCTCAATACCTACGATTTCTGGCTCTGGGGGTACCTAAAGAATACCGTGTATTTTGGTGGTGTTATGAACTTAACTTACCTGAAGGCACTCATTGTGCACCACATCCACAACATCCAGCCGGATATTCTTTGCTTTGTTGTGGAACATGCGGTTTCACGTTTCTAACTCGTAGCTGAAAACGGTGGAGTTTAATTTAAAGTAAAATAAGATTAAAAACAAAACAAATAATAATAAAAAAAATCTAATATTTAGATAAATATTTTTTGTTTTTGATTTTAATCTTATTCTACTCCTGAAGTTCAAAATATTGATTATAATCAGTACAATGTCGTAAAAGATTTAAATTACCAGCTTAACGAAAATTGCATACCAAAATTGAGAGCACCAAAAAAATCAGGCTGTATGGGGGTGGATGGGGCAAGACCACAGCCAAATATTTTTCCAGGATTCAACGTGGTCAAACATGACTACATATGATGCTTAAAAAAAAAATATATGCGATTCAGACATTTGAAGTGTCTAAAAAATTTAAGACATTTTAAAATGTCTGAAAATTGAACTCTCCGTTTCAGATACTTAAATGTCTGAATTTCAGACATTTTAATTTACAGTGCAATGACCTCAATCAACTGGCCCAACCAATTGCCCTAATCAAAAACTAACAGAAACATTGTTTCATCAGTGTATTTCAAGAGCTCTGATGACCCCATACTTATTGCTAATCCCCATATTGGGATATTGACACATATTTTACTCAGGACTGGTCGCCAGACTAGTCCTTAGACTAAGTTTTATCCCAACAAAAAGTTTTCGCTAAAAAAAAAAAAAGCGCCAAGTTCTCCTTAATGTTTCGGCCAGAAAAAGTAGTGATATCTGAAGTTCGCACAAGTTAAAAGCCAAACATCCCAAATCTTTCATTGAAAATGGCTTCCTGAGACTTGGCCGTTAATGCCTTTTACAGCATTTCAAAATTAATGATTGGAAATTACGCATTTATGAATTATTTAAATATTAAAAGTAAAATTAGAATGCAAAGAGGCAAATTCAGATAAAGACATTATAAGTAAAAGATTTCTGATAACTACCATTCAGTTTAAAGCAAACATTAGTTTTGATTACAGATCATTTAGTCCACTTGTGGTTTAATTGCCATTTTGTACGGGCTAAAGCTAAAGTCATTAACGTAAAACCCAAGAAATAAAACAAAATTTACTTACTTCAAATCTCACAATATGTTACATTATATTTTATTGTATAATATTGAAATCTTGAGCATTGACGAAAGAGATTTTTTTCGTTTGAACATTTATTATAGTTTGTTTGCATACATTAAGAGCTATTCAATTTATACACTGTTAAAAGCTGATACTAATTATGTTTTAGCAATAGGGATATTATCTCCTGAATACAAGTATTTTGTTATTTTTAACTTCTAAGCATTTAAATAGACTGAAGTTGTTTAAATGCTTTTTTCAAATGTGTATTTTATTTCTGTACTCTGTGCCACAAAATGCCTAAAATAATCAAAAAATGTAGTTGGTATGTAACTCATTTGTACTTATTTTAAAATTTGAAAAACTCTCTCGAAGGCATTAACGGCCAAGTCGCAGGAAGCCGTTTTCAATGAAAGATTTGGGATGTTTGGCTTTTAACTTGTGCGAACTTCAGATATCACTACTTTTTCTGGCCGAAACATTAAGGAGAACTTGGCGCTTTTTTTTTTTTTTTTTTTTTACCGAAAACTTTCTGTTGGGATATCACTACTTTTTGTATGTGTTTTCAAGTTTGTTATTCTAAACTATATTAATATGAAAAAACTTAAATTTCGGTACTTTTATGTTAGCCGGGAGCAAATCTCCTCATTAGCCTTTTGTTTTTTTGCCTATAGCAGTTTTCATTTTTCACATGTGTAAATTAGAAACAATGCTTTGATTTTCAAATAAAATATTTTGGTTTATGTTATTATTTCTTATTTATTTATTTATTTCTAAGTTAAATATTCTATTAAATAAAATGAGGGAAATACATCTATTTAAAATGAGACGACTGAAAAGTATATGTCTTTAAATGAAATGAATGCAGTATGAACAATGGGAGTTGGGAACAGTATTTGGCGATTTTCCACTTGCGCCCGCCTAACATAAAAATACCTACATTTATTTTATTGAGCTTTACAAATTTATACTTTATTTCTTTTTATAGTAAAGTACTAGACGCCTTTAGCAATCAGTATTTACCGTATTAATTCCATGTTAAACGTTCCATCATGTTACTGTTATTCATAATTTAATTTACTTGCCCATTCTTTCGCCAAATCGGAAGCTTTTGATAGAGAAATCAAGAACTCTTTACGATCATGGAAGCACATCATATATTTTGTGTTGTTATGTATTTCCTCTTTCGTGAGAAATATCTCTTAACTCACTTATGCATGTTTCCTTATCAGTTACGATTCGTTCTCTAATGCGGAAATTTTTAATCCTATTAAGAAATCTTTTCTAGTTGGGATCACTGCCAATTGTTGTATTTTAACTGATACGATTGGGTACAAGTGAAATGGTTCTTATGAAATCCTTTGACAATATCTGCATTTCCATTAAACCATATTGATGCTAATATCTTTTTGTTTCACGTTAACTTTTTCAATAGACTCGATTACGGAAGAATAGAAGGTCTACCGGCTCACTGCAATGATCCATTTGAAAATCTATCGTTCTTCTCATCTGATCGTGTTGAAGAATTAGTCAATGTGCCATGGTTTTAAGATTTTAGCTAATTTTATTCAAAACCTGAAAACTAAAATGCGAGGAACCGAATTATAGAAGATTCATTCTAACGTATACATATCAATTAACAGGTTACATATTATAGAATTATAATAATCATAAGGTGAACTGGCAGTTTCAATGCTTTAATAGTTTCCGTAAATTCTCTTTATATAATACAGAAGTTTTAGCGGTGTAAAGATTAACAACATAGTCACAGTAAGTATAATAACAGTACAATATAATAACAGTAGCAGAGGTTTTGGGCAGTGACGAAACTATTAGCACTTTGGAAATATTAGTACGCTATATCATTTAACTATTCAGATGATATGCGGAAAAATAAAAAATAGATGGCTCGCATTAATAATTAACTCATTGAAAAATAGCCACTAGCGTCAAATATTTGCCAAGCTTGGCAACATTTAGCAAAGTTTCGCCACTGCTCAAAACAATTAAAGGATATTTGAAGTTTTATATAAAATAAAGATATAAACGAAAGTTTTTTTTGCCGAAAATAGAAGAAGAGAATCACAAATGCAAATTTTTCTGGTTTTCAAACTGTGGAGTATGCAAATTTTGAGTTCGACGTCAAAAACGTCGCTTCAGCGGCAGCGAATGAAATTTGACTTTCAACTGGATAAAAGAGAATGAAGACAAGGATGATCGGCATTCAGTGATTGCTTTGTTTCGATGAGTACGATGTCTCAGCGAAGTCATTTGACAGATTCAGAAGCTTTGAGAATTGTTGGTAGGTTAGAAGGGGGCCTAACTCAAGCCGAAGTAGCGCAAGCCATTGGAGTGTCACAAAATGTCATTTCCAGGATCTGGAACCGTTTTTTGGAGAGTGGATGTGCAGGCCGAAGACCAGGGTAAGGTCGTAGACGGGCAACAACGCCCAATGAAGATCGGCATTTAGCGTTAAGAGCTCGGAGACACCGAACCATGAACGCTACTCTTCTCCAACAACACCTTCGCTCGGCTACAGGCACCACGATTTCAACTCAGACTGTCTGAAACCGGCTCCATGCTGTAGGTCTGTATGCTCGCCGACCGATGGTATGTGTTAGATTAACATCAAGACATCGTCGCGACCACAGGGAGTGAGCAACCGAGCATGTCAACTGGAGGAGAAATGAATGGAGCAATATTCTGTTTTCTGACGAGTCCCGTTTTTCTGTGCATCCGGATAATAGGCGTATTTTCATCTGGGACCGTGGCAGTAGGAATAATCCTGCGTTCGTGCACGAAAGTGTCAGATTTGGTGGTGGAGGAGTGTTGGTGTATGGTGGCATCTCCATTGACGGGCGCACCGACCTCTACATCATTCGAGATGGAGCTCTGACTGGTCGCCGATATAGGGATGAGATCCTCAGACCTATTGTAGTCCCTTACGCTGCAGCAATCGGAGATAACTTCATTTTAATGGACGATAACTGCAGGCCACATCGTGCAAACCTGGTGGAGGATTTCCTTTTCGAGGAAGGAATCGCTCGAATGGAATGGCCAGCGTGTTCTCCAGACATGAATCCAATCGAGCACGTTTGGGACGCTCTAGGAAGACGAGTTTCTGGCCGCCAACAACCCCCACAAACTCTCCAAGAACTGGAAAGAGCTCTTCTGGAAGAGTGGGGCAGAATACCCCAACTCGTCATTAATAGCCTCATCGAGTCCATGCCTCAAAGGTGTTCAACGTTGCTGGCCGCCCGTGGAAACCATACCCCCTACTGAAAATGATTTTCTTTGAAGAAAACACCTTTTCTTATTCTTTTTTTCTCATATGCACAAATTGTGTTTTTTTCCTTTAGTACACAAATGCGCAATAAAATGCATTTTTTTCTGCCAAACATGTGTAATTTATTCTCATATAACCTACTATGTCTGTCGACCATGTATCAATCAGCTAAACAGTTTACCAGATACAAAATCCACCTAAAACTGCAATATCCTTTAATTGTTTTGAGCAGTGTATTTGCCAAGCTTGGCAACATTTAGCAAAGTTTCGCCAAATTTGGTAATATATCATGTCAATTCTCAAATTTGGCGACAAAAAATGTTTTGTTTATTCTGACGTCATAATGATGCATATGTATTATGTATTATACACATACCTATAATATGTATGATGCAAATGCATTACATATTATATGCATATGTATGATACGTATGATGCATAGGCATGAGTTCATTAACATCACTAAAACGCACTTAAATGAATAGTGTTGCATAAATAGTAGGGATAATTGCCAGATTGACCAGAGTGCTATTGAGATTAGAATTCCGACATTTATAATAGACCGGGAGGCGTCTGCACACACCATCACCTCATCGAGTTGACAGCTGAAATTTTAGGATTAGTTAAAACTTGATTAGCATATTTAAATGCAACTGGTCTGTTAAGTCATATCTTGGTAGAAACCACCTGAAGACCTAATTTTAGTTGTTAACTGATAAGTTTACTATTGTATTTTCCTGCATCCAAAAGTTTGGAAACATGGAGGAATGGGTGCAGGAAAACACAATGGAAAATCCCCCAATTAACCCGTAAAATCGGGTCTGTAGGTGGTTTCCACAAAGATATGACTTGGCAGACCAGTTACATTTCAATACGCTAATCGATATTTAACTAATCCTAAAATTTCAGCCGTTAACTCGATGAGGTGATGATCTGTGCAAACGCCTCCCGGTCTTTAATAAAATTTGTTTTAAGGAAGTAAAAGATACAAAGATGGACAGATAAACTGAAAGATTTGCCTTATTAAGATTTTTGTAAAAGCATATAAAAATTCATTCAGCTTGAAATCATGTAACACCTTTATAACTCAGGTTAATTTTCTGTAATTGGGTTTTGGCGACCAACATATCGTATCTATAACTATTAAACAAAAACATAATTTGAAGAACAAATTAAAAAAAAACAAAATTTATTTCCTACATTGTTTTAATCCGAGAAGGGACAGATATTAAGATATTTCATTCAATTAGTTTTACATTTAATGTTAAATTTTTGTAACAAATTAGTTAAGCCAATTGAAGATTAATAAATAAAAAAAAAATTCATACAATATGATACTTAAAACACCCTAAAAAATTAGATTTCGTTCAAATGAAATCGAAATAAATCTTAGACTTCTTCCAGTTTTAATTGAAAATATTTGTATTGCAGATTTTGCATTATGTTTATGACAATTGTGCATAAAATGATAAGATGCATGCAAAATACAAAACTTAAAAAAAAGTCTAAGAATTATTTCGATTTCATTTGAACGGAATCTATTTTTTAGGGTGTTTTAAGTATCATATTATATGAATTTTATTTTTATTATTTAATCTTCAATTGTCTTAATTAATTTGTTACAAAAATTTAACATTAAATGTAAAACTAATTGAATGAAATATCTTAATATCTGTCCCTTCTCGGGCTTAAACAATGTGGGAAATAAATTTTGTTTTTTTAATTTGTTCAATATGTCAAGTTTTTTAATAACTACTGCACTCAAACGAACGCATTTCATAATTAATGGAGAGTATCATCATCAGGCGTTGATGTGTGCGGTGTTGCATCACAATGTGGGATGCAGTTTACCAATGTGTAATTCAAAATGTTTCACTACTGTAGTAATGCAGGTTGCGGTAGTTTGGACAAAAACTTCCAATCTGAACGTAAAAAACCTATACTCAAAACATAAAAAATTAACTTAATTTAAATTTAGATACCCTATTTCTCACTCAGGAACGCTATGAATGTAAATGTAAATTGTGTTGAATCCTTACTGCTAATATTTAACAATATTATAGCTGTGATACAGTAAAAAATAAAAAAATAAAAGTTTTACTTAAATTTTTAAACCCTAATCTCTCCCAAGGGGTGATGTAAACACATCAGAAAATTATTACCTAAGTTTAACTTGGGGTATAAATAGTTCTCATCTTGGAAAAAAAATACATTTTAAAATTTAAGTTATGTAATTCCCCACTAAGTTCGCTACCTTGCGTAAAAATAGCTATTCTTTAGAAACTTTTTACTAAAATATAAACTTGACCAAAGCAAAAACTTATTCAGAAAATATCCTTTTTATTTCCACTATGACGCCATATTCACCTTTTTAATTTTTGAAAAAAAAAAAAAAAAAAAAAAAAAAAAAAAAAAAAAAAAAAAAACTAGCTCAATTTAATATTTTACGTGAAAATCTTTCAACTAAAAACAAATAAATTTTCATTGCGGCTTTTGAAATTTTTGCAACAATGAAGTAAAAATGTTACATTTTCTATCAAAAATGTCCGTTGATTTTCAATGAAAAAAGCGAAAATTGGAATCATTAAGAAAAATATTTGAATAATGTAAAAATAAATTGGCCCATGTTTCTCTCTGGGTTATAATTCACCCATATGCAAAGGCATTTTACCATGCGTTTTGACCCTGGCTTCAGGCAATCGTTTTTACACTTTAAATTTATAATATCATTAAAATTAGTAAAGAATAAAAAATGAGTGGCATCAGGGACAAAAAGGTGGGAAGAAAAAATGAAAAAGTTATGATCTCCATAGGCTTTTCCGTGTTAAATTAACATTGAGAAGTGACGCTGGAAATAAATAAGTATTGCGCTGCCGCGCAATACTTAAATAATCTTTCTTTTACAGATTTAAAATTAACAATAAATTAACAGTAAGTAGGCTAATAATACAATATAATAACATTATCAGCGGACTTCGGACGCCGCATCTGTCGCAAATCGTTAAAGACTGTTTATTAGTTACACATTTTATTTAATTAAAAGGAGATTTTTAAACTTTCATATGGAATTAGGATATTTTTCCACAATAGGGACCTTGGCATTTTTTAAAAATCTTGGCGCAATTCGGACTTCAGAAACTGAGATGTGTTGCCAAATGATATAAACAACCATGAAAACAAACCTGATGAACTTTTATGTTATTTATATATGTATTTTTGTACATATAAACATTTTATTTATACATGTATAAAATATTATTTTTTATATACAAATTATTTATTTTGGTATATAAAAATAAGTAAGCGGGTTCCTTACATTAAATAAATTGTATACATGTGGAAAAAATTGCTTGTGTATATGACACAGTAAATAGGTTGCCAGAAAATATGTTATTATCAAATTTCTTTTCTCGTCACGGCTATTTTCTGTATTTCGCCAAGGCTAGTATATCAGAAACTTACCGAATTGCGATAATATTTTGTTAAATGTTTTATTGTTTTAATATCGTAAATAGATCATAACCTATCTCTCTATTCTAAAAAAAAGTAACTACCGCTGTCACCGCCGCCGCCGGTTTTGAATTTTTTGTGACCGGAGGTCTTTCTTCGTTAATATTAAGAAAAATAATGCATACAAAAATATGAAAATCAGTAGTATTATACAGAAATGTTTGATAAACACGCTGATGCAGACAGTTTTTAAATTGAAGAATTATTTTAAGAGATATTTAATGCTAAAGTTGGACAAAATCGTTCCACTAAAAAAGTTTTATAGGAGCAAAAACTGTTCATAGGAATTTAATAATTTTTAGATCATTTTATGCGTTAGAATTTGCCGGAGTGCAGATTGCATCAATTTTTTTATTTTGAATAATTTTTTGAGGTTTTATTTCTATTTTAAATTCAGATTTTCAGCATTTCTAGAGATATTTTTAACAGATTTTAGAAAGTGATATTAATTTAAACTGTTGCCAACTGTATAAACAGCAGAAACAATAATGTTTGCTTCAAAAAAAAATATTTATACGTGTAAATAAATTAAAAATTTATTTACACGTGACTATTATAAACAGAAAAAAACATTTGGAATTAGAATTAAATCATTGAAGACGGTAGTATTTCGAGTGACGCAGCCTTAAGCCTAAAATCGTATCATGGAAGACGGTAGTATTTCGAGTGACGCAGCCTTAAGCCTAAAATCGTATCGTATCGTATCGTTAAAATCCTATCGTATCGTATCATAGAATTCGTAGATGGCGGAACTCATATATACAGCTAACTCGACATCAAAGAAAATGCGAAAAGCCGCCTTTTAATAACTCAGCAGATATACGTCTTATTGTTCTGAATTTTCTAGAACAGTCTTATATCTGCAGTCTAATTGTATACTGAAATTTTTACATTTCTACGTGCAGTATATTTTGAGATCTAAATAGTCATTTTTAAAGTGAAAACGTTGGTATAATATCGAGGAAGTTCCTAATTTGAAAATCTCGAAAACGGTTCTAACGATTATTTTTAAATTGATACATAATATAAATGTGATTAAGGCGAGGTGAATAACACTTTTCTTTTTTCTGGGAAAACTCTCGTTCGTTAAATAATTCGATTTTTTTTTCTCTCGAAAATGACACGGGCGATTTTTTAAAAATCAAATAAATATGTTTCAGATGAACCAAATAACAATTTACTTGTTTCCAGCAAGACTCTTGTTCGTTTTATAATGCGCATGAAAAATCGGACTATATTTCTTCGCCATTCTATGGAAATTTCACCGAAAATGCATGACACCGTATTCATACACATGCTTTCTTTTTAACCACTTTTGGGGAGAAAAATTTTGTCTTCCCACGGCTGAGTGGTTGAGGGCCATCGTCTACTGATCTTAACATAGGCAGTTCGATACTCCCTGATGCGTGTGAAGTTTTTTTTTTTTTTTTTTTTTAAGTCTGTTAGTTGACCATTATTCTCAGTTCCTTTGTAATTTTTTAATTGCTATTAAGTTAAATAAAATTACAATTATAATGACGCCAATTTGATGATGATTATTTCTTGGCAATTTTTCAACAATAAAAATATTACCATAAATTTTATAAATATATTTAATTTCAATCACTTTACAAAAAATATACATTAATAATTATTATTTGAATATAAATCACACGATCAGAAACGTAAAAAAATAATTCATTTCAGCTCTTCTTTTTATAATATCATTTTTTATTATTATGACGGTCAATCAATATATAATCACTGACATCCATAATATTATTATTATTATTATAATTATTATTTTCCTTGCATAAAAACTATTGTGATGTAATAATTATTTTATAATAAATAATTTAGTTGAAATGTTTTATTTATAAATAACAATGAAGTTTTACATAATAAGCATATCAGAATTCTGGTGTCGCCATCTTTTGACGCAATTGCGTACTACATTTTGTCTCTTATTCGGAAAAAAAGGAAAAAACTAACGCTTTTCACCGCTTTGAAAGAATCTCTTGTGACTAGAGGTCTATTTCGCAAATATTAAGAAAATTACTGCATACAAAAATATTAAAATCGGTAGTATTATAGAGAAATGTTTGATAAAAATGTTGAAGTAGACAGTTTTTAAATCGAAGAATTATTTTAAGAGATATTTAATGTTAAATCTGCATAAAATTGTCTCATTAAAAAAGTCTCATAGGAAAAAAAAAGTTTCTTTTATATTTGGTAATTTTCAAATGTTTAACTAATCTTATTTAATCAAGCACGGAAACAGCAACTAACATCAGCTGATTCGGTCTTGAAATCCCTCAGTAAAAGGGAAACCCGTTTACAGTAAGATCGCCATTGATTTTTTAATTATACAGAGCAGCCTCGATTATCCGAGCTAATTGGGACTGTTAGTAAATCGGAATCGGAAATCTCGGTTAATAGAAACTGTGTGTAAAAACTCGCCGTGCTTGCGAATTTAACATCTCTTTAAAAAAAATATATAGAACGTTTTTTAAATAATAAAAATAAATATATGTAAAGTTCTGTTTCACAGCTTAACAAATTTAAAAAGAAAATCAACTACCAGTAGTAAATTTTAAAATGCAATTTGAAAAATTTACGAAAGTTCACACAGCCACTGGAAACAAAGCATTGTTCGCTATTGACTTCTCAGGGTCCAGTGTTTCTTTGGAGTTGAGTGCTTTTGGGGGCAGAAGGGCCTGTATAGCACGGACAGTGAGCTAAAGAGTGTGGTTATTTTTAAGGCTCATTCAAAAGGAAAAGAAAATCAGACTTTGTTATCGGCTCGGTTAACAGAAACCTCGATTAATCGAAGCTCGGTTAATCCAGGTTCTACTATAATTCAATCTTCCGTAATCTTTTTAAAGCAGATCAAATTAATGGACTTTAGCACGAAGTCACATAGATGATAACTGCCATGCTTGTTGGCCACCTTTTTTTCAAAAAGTTTGCTTCACCTTATTCAATTAATGAGATATCTCCGATAAAATAAGTCACATTTTCCCGTTCTAAAATACTGGTATCCAAAAATCGTAGCATGTAACTGACACTACAAGTACTCATGGAACTAGACTATTTTAAGTCTAATTTTTATTATAGACTATATAAAATTATTAAAAATATATATTATGATAGGAACTAGCGGGCTTCGTCCGCTATTTACGTTACGGATATAAAAATCATGTTTTTTTTTTTTAGGGAAAAAGAAATAAAAACCTATTTGACGATAGGTTTATAAAGACACATTTTGTATTTGTTATATTTCCGGGGATGAGGAGGGGGGGGGGGGGACTACTTTGATTAAATATCGCAATTAGTCCACATGGCAGATATAATTATGATAGACACTAGTGGGCTTCGCCCCTCTATGGCGCCTTATGGGTCCAGCTTCCATAACTCAGAAACCACCTTTCGGACATCAATGCAACAGATTCCAAACGTTATAATTAACTTAATAATCACCTTATATAGCATTAAAGTAAATTTATGAGTACTGCATACTATTTTTTTATCGTAATTTCTGAAGAGAAAAAATTATTTCGGTTCCATTCTTAGGTACTGGTCTGAAAAATTTTGAAAAAGGGGGGAAGGAGGGGACATGAGACTGCTGTTTGTGAAACAACACAACGGGGTCTGGCTTATTCAACTTGGTTTTTGGTGACTTCAATTGGAAGGTGGTTTGTTTAAAAGAATGCGTTCCCTGCCCCATGAAAATTGGAACTATTGGTGCACCATCTATGTAAGGATTTAATAATTATAAATTAACATTTTGGATTTATTAATTTAAGGATAAAGTGTTTTTAAAGGAATATCAAATGAAACCCTCTGTGCGATCTGCGATTATACTTACCCACTTGTTTTTATATACAAACTGCTATAAGGAATATTGTAATAAAATAGTAAAAATTAAATCTGCATTAAATTCCATAAGTATCTTTTTTTTATTCATTTTATCACTAACCTCAAAAAAGTAATGATATCAATGCAAAAACCCTTGACGGGTTAAAAGTTTCTGACGCAGCACTTTATCTTATGCTCTAAGAATTTTAAATATGGAACTTAAAAATACTGATATCAAATTTTGAGTGACGTTATGCTATTTCTTAAAAAATATATTTGTATTTATTTCATCATTTTATTTTTGTTTTATTTATAATCGCATGTGCAAAAGTTATGTTCAACATGAAAAGCTGCATAAAATTTTATTCGCTGTTGCTTTATCATTTACATCTCTCATAAATTCAAAATATGAGTTTTAAAAGATACGATATAAAATTTAAGTGACGCCTTGATGTGACTTTTAAAGGTTTGTTTTAAAATTCAATTTAAATTATTTTTGAAATTGGTTAAAATATTTTTTTACATCTACACAATACTTTTAATTTTCCAATTCACTGTTAAATATATCACTTTCATTGAATCTATACTATGCATTGAAATGTATTTATTTCAATAAATTGATTTATCTTTTGTGTCACACTATTCAAAATTGTGAGTAAGATTTATGTAAATGGTTTCTTTGCGTCATTGTGTCCAAACTACATGAAATGTATGAAAAAGGATAGTTTGACGCAAATAAACCATTTACATAAATCTTACTCACAATTTTGAATAGCGTGACACAAAAGATAAATCAATTTATTGAAATAAATACATTTCAATGCATAGTATAGATTCAATGAAAGTGATATATTTAACAGTGAATTGGAAAATTAAAAGTATTGTGTAGATGTAAAAAAATATTTTAACCAAGTCAAAAATAATTTAAATTGAATTTTAAAACAAACCTTTTAAAGTCACATCAAGGCGTCACTTAAATTTTATATCATATCTTTTAAAACTCATATTTTGAATTTATGAGAGATGTAAATGATAAAGCAACAGCGAATAAAATTTTATGCAGCTTTTCATGTTGAACATAACTTTTGCACATGCGATTATAAATAAAACAAAAATAAAATGATGAAATAAATACAAATATATTTTTTAAGAAATAGCATAACGTCACTCAAAATTTGATATCAGTATTTTTAAGTTCCATATTTAAAATTCTTAGAGCATAAGATAAAGTGCTGCGTCAGAAACTTTTAACCCGTCAAGGGTTTTTGCATTGATAATTATGTACAAAAAGCAGGAATTTATTAAAAATTACGTCATAAAAACTATAATTACACGAGAATTTTAAGAGAGAAAGGAATTTGTAAAACAATAAATTTATTAACATGCGTTAGAAGTCTTAAATAGGAGAAATTACGTCATATTTACGTCACATTACAGTTATTACATAAAATGAACACAAAATAATATTGCAAAACGGTTTAAATTTAAAAATTGCGATAGACATTTATTTGATATTTTAAGAGGATACTTTTCAACTATTTTTGTTAGGAAAGCTTAAATGATATTTCATTTCTAACACAAGTATTTTCATGAGAATATTAAAAAGAGAAAGAATAGTTTGGTCAAAATTACGTCAGATTGAAAACTATTAATTTAAAATGTCTCATTTAAAAGAACTTTCTTTTCACTTTGTTAAAAAATACCAGGAGACAAAGACTCTGTTTACTTAATTCCTTAAATATTAGCTTATTTTGAAATGTTGTTACACGTGTCTACGTTATCAAGTTATTTTTTATTTCGACGTTTTATTTGTATTTTTATTAATGTTGTACTAATTTATTTGTTTTTTCGTTATTTAAAATAAAAATTATGTCAATTTGTATAATCTGACGAGTGGTTTGGCGATTTATATAATTTGGCGAAATTGGTCGACGGGATAATTAAGTAGTACCGCAGCGGATTTGGCCTTAAAATTCCCCAATCAAAGACAAATGAAAAGAAATGCGTTTATAGGGAGATCGCCACTGTTTTTTAAATTACAATTCCATCTTTCGAAATCTTTTTAAAGCCGATCAAATTAGCGTGCACTTAGAGTCTGTGGAATCTGGACGGGGGTTGGCGAGCGTAGCTCGTAGGGGGCCGAGCCCCCTAGTACTGATTAAAATTTTTAGGTATATTCATTTTTTTTATTTAACAAACATCTTTGGAAAAGCATATATATAAAATGTTATTCTGCTTGAAATCACGTGACCCCCTACAAAAATCTGCAATCGAGTTTTGGCGACCAACATTGGCACAATTGAATGTGTTAGGGAACTGTTTACGGCCAAATGAACACCCCCTGTTTGAAGGGATTAGAGGAGGAAATTCTGTGTTTTCAGATTTTTCTGGTTAATTGTGGTACAAACCCGACTTACTTGTGAAATTTCATGATTCTATGACTTTTAGAAGTACCATTAGTTATTTGATGATGCGAAGTAAGTCAGTGACAAAAAAGAGCTTTTTCGAAATTTAATATTTCGAAAACTACTTAATATAGAAACATGAAATCGTGGAACCTTAGTTCAGTTTGACCATACGAACATGTGTATAAAAGAAAATTTTCTATATCTCTCCCTAAAGCGACGTTGTGAGGGGGTAAAAAGTATGCCGAAATGGTTCAGGAAAAGGTAGCTTATACAGCTTGTTGCGAACTTGGCGGACGCAGTGCCGTGCTCCCAGATACATAGTGTGATCTCTTGAATTTTTCTGCTGCGTACCTACGCTCCTCTGGTTTAAGGGACTATTCAGTATCCTAGATCAACCCCTCAAACGCACACAAAAAACTAGGGTAAGAAATAGTCAAAAGAAATGAATTAAAACTGCGCAAAACTATAAACAGGGAAATTTTCTGTTTTGGGGACTTAATGGGAATTTAAAATTTAAAAAAGCCTGATAATGACTGAATGCAGTAAAATGATTGAAAGTGATTGAAAATATTATACAATACACCTGTAAATAATATCAGAAATATTGCTAATATTGGATATTTATAATAATATTTCGTAGGTCAAACTAAAATACCACGATAATGACTAACATATTTATATCTAACTCTAACCATTGATAAAAAAAATCAAGTAAAATTGAAAAGTAGGTGTCCTTTGTAAAGTATGCATTAATTAAGGAGATAAGTTACCTAATCGAGTCTACAAACAATTGGCGTATTTCACTATTAAAAATATTTCTGTAAAACAGCAGAAAATTTCTGGCAGCAAAAAGTTGCCAGAAAATATCTGTATGTACAAAATATCTGTTGATGAAAGAATGCGTTATCAAATGACAGAAATGCGTAGTCATACAGGCATTTCATGTTGACAATTGACGAGTTTACTAGCAGGCAAAATCTGTAGTTTGATTCCTGTTGGGGAGGAGGTCGTGAGGGAATGTTATTCAACAGCGAGTCTCTTTCTTATTCTAGACTACGCACACAGGAAATTTCTATTTACCGATCGATTTGTTTATATTAATAATAATAAGTATTTATGGGAAATTCTCCCCCAAACTTTTACAAAATTAATTTAAATAGCTTATTCGCACTAAAATATTTAAACAGTTGCATTTATATAGATTTTGTAAAATATATGCATTAAAGACTGGAATAAGTGAAAGAAGATATCTTAAATCCCCCCCCCCCCCCCAATATAAAAATATTAATTAATAAAATAAATATATGCATTGAATGTGATTTGTAATTAAAACAACTTTAATAGTTATTCATACAATATTTCTGAAAATTGTATAGGTTAAATTTGTGGATGTTTGTTAATTACGTAAATAATACCTGCAATTTTTATAATTTTTTCGAATAGAAATCTTTGTTTATATAAATGTGTAAAAGATGAGAGCTATGAGAAATGTAAAAGAAGAGCCATTAAAATGTATATAAACATCACCTTAAAAATATATATATTTTATTTCAGCTAAATTGATAAAATGAGTTTTCATCCTTCTTAAGAATTTACAATGCTTTTCCGTATATAGTAAGTGATCATCAACTAAATAAGAAAAAAAATATTACAATATAATTTAAATTAAAATGTTAAACAAAAATAAAATTGCTGATTCTATAAAATGAATGGTTAAAGCTTAAATCGGAATTATTTTCAAAATAATTCACACAGTTGTAGCTCATATTTTTATTTAATTAAATGGGGTGAATAAAATTTACAAATTTCAACTTAACCACCACAGTTAACTCTAAGATTGTGCTAAAAAAAAAACATTTCTTCAGAATAAACATATGGAACGATTAATCAAAATATCAATCACTCCATTTTAAACAACATAGTAAATAGTAGGAAATATGATAAATTTAAACAATAACAAGTAATATAAAAATTTTGTTTTTAAAGTCAATTCCTACTTAGGTCATCAAAGAAAAATTTAATGTAATCCCTTAAGCTAATATCAGTTTTTGTTGCATTAAAATATCTCAATTTGTTGATTTTCTATAAGCAAGTATGTTTATGCGTGTGTGCGCTTACCCGTTAAAAAAGGGATAAATTGATTCTGTGTTTTTAAAGCAAACCTATTCCACATTCTAATTTACAGAGAATTGACGTAATAACGGACAAATTTTTTTGGAGACCTTTCGCTACTTTTACGTTATACCAACTCTATACTAACATGTATGCTATTGCGCCATTTATTTCAATCCTGAACCTGCAAAGATTTTTTGGTACTTTTCCAGTATAGGGACCTTAGCGAAATAGAGAAAATAGCCTTGGCGGAGAAGGAAATTTTGCAACACACTTTGTGGCAACCTATTCACTGTTTCATTTCATATATACAAGCATTTTTTCCCCCAAGATTTACACAATTTTAAAGACGTCATTTATCTAATTTTATACAGTAACAGAAGTAATTTGTATATTAAAAACATTAATAATAGACAAATATTTAAAATGCATATATGACCAAACAAAAAAGTCCAGTTTGTTTTCATACCTGTTTATATCATTTGGCAATAAATCGAAAGTTCTGACCCCCGAATTGCGCCAAACTTTAAAAAAAAAAAAAAAAAAAAAAAAAAAAAAAAAAAAAAAAAAAAAAAACGCCAGTCCGCTATAGTGTAAAAGTACCAAACTTTTTTTACAAACCTGCCAAACATTGTGACTTACTATTTATTGAACGCGAATCTGTGTTCGCTTTAATTATTATTTAATCGTAACATGCAAGAAATTTTAATTTACTGTTTTTTGAATTGAAAATATTTTTTATTATTAATAAAAATTAAGTAACTTCATTTTTCGCTGATTCAAAAATGACAATGTTTAGTTCAGTGCTAAGAGACCCTTACAATTTCATTTATGTAGTTTAAAATCCGATTTTGAAAAAATATTTTTTTGTGTAATATTTATTTGCGCTTTTATTTTTAGTATATTTGTATTGATTTCAGAAAATATTTCTCGAAACTCTGTAATTTTGAAAATTTATATTCTTTAAATGATTACATTTGCGCCAACAATGTTAATTTTTTTTTAATTTGAGATATTGAATTTCCTTTGGCGTTATATTGACGTAATTATAGTAAAGTGTTTCAGCTTTTAAAATTAGCATGCATGTTTTCTTTGGCGCGTGCAATAGAAGTATACGATTTCCTTGACATTATACAGGAAAGTGCAATAAATACATCCAAATGAACTAGCATTTACTGAAAATTTCTTTCGTATGACTTAAAAATAAAACTTCCCTTTTATGGGTGATAGTAATAAGGATTAATTTCAGAAAATCAAGAGTTTCCACTCAGAATGAAACATCATTAGAAATACAATGGAAACCATATGAAATGTAATAAATATCTACCCTATTAAAATCCGTGCGCGTATCTATATAACATCAAAAACTCGGAAACTACAGGGTGCAGGGCTACGAAATTTGGCACACGGGTTGCTTATAGGGGGCCCATGAACGATTGGGGCAAAAAATTCGTTAATTAATTATTTTTAAATGTTTTTGACGAATTTTTGATATTTTTTATGTTCAATCCGTAATCACGCGAGTTCTAACCAGTTCTAAATGTTTACTGCAATGTGATATATTCATATTACGTACACCATGCTGCAATACTAAGAAGCTGTGGCGGTTAGTTACGATAATTATTTTACCTCGCATGCAAATAATTAGAGATTATTTAATTGCGCTTAATTATTACCTTATTTTAAAATAACGAAAAACATTTTATCACAAACATCAACAAAACTTTTTATTCTATTTATTCTCTTATTCCAAAGATATCGTTTTATCGTCTGCTGCCATAGCAACATGATAAATTAAATTTCATTAAAAAATGCACAGTAGTAGAAAAATACTTTTCTAAATCGAATAGTTATTGAACATTAACTGCCGTGCGTAGAACGGGGTAAACAGCTAGTTAACAATAAAAAATTACGTCATATCTAGCAAACTATTTTTTTTTTTTTTTTACTATATTTGCCTAAATTGTCCTTCTGTAATATAAATACCTATATTATAGTAGCTGTTTTGAATTTAAAAACATTAAAATGAAGGTACGATGGTATTATAAGACACATTTAGCTACAATTTATATATATATACTATATGAAAAATGTGCATTTTCTGTTTAGAATGACGTCGATTTAAAATGTAAAAATATATCAGGAGAACCTGAATTTTTATTGACTTATAAAAACAAAATACGTGTATTATCCTTTTTTTTAATTATTGTGTTATTATTATTATTTTTTTTAATTATTGTGTTATTTTTTAGGGTGTGGCAATACAAAAGAAAAGATTTAATTAGAAAATTAAAAAGGACATATTTCTATATTGTTAAATTATGGAAGGTATAGCGATATGTAAAGTTTAAATGGGTGCCATTTCCTTAATATTGGATATTTTTTTTACCCTACCATCCAAAGCCACATTGCTAAATTAAGAGCTCTCCAACAAGCTAAGACTCATAACTGAATGTTTTCTGGTTTAGATTGTAATTGAGTAGTTGTCTTTTCATCATGTTTCAAACACTGTAAATTAAAATGTCTGAAATTCAAACACTTAAGTGTCTGAAACGGAGTGTTCAGTTTTCAGACATTTTAAAATGTCTGAATTTTTTCAGACACTTTTTGTGTCTGAATTTCAGACACTTCAAACGTCTTAATAGCATCCATTTTTTTCTTAAGCATCATACGTAGCCATGTTTGACCACCTTGAATCCTGGAAAAATATTTGGCTGCGGTCCTGCCCCCCCCCCCCCCCCTACAACTTGATTTTTTTGGTGCTCCCAATTTTGGTACGCAATTTTTGTTAAGCTGATAATTTAAATCTTTTACGACATTTTACTGATTATAATCAATATTTTGAACTTCAGGAGTAGAACACGATTAAAACAAAAAATATTTATCTAAATATTAGATTTTTAAAATTTGTTTTATTTTTAATCTTATTTTACTTTAAAAGTTCAAAATATTGATTATAATCAATACAATTTCGAAACACATTTAAAATATAAGCTTTACAAATATTGCACATCAAATATGTGGGCACTAAAATCGTAGGGGGGCGGGGCACGGCCCAGTATGCCCATTCTTTAATCAAGAAGTTCTTTTGCAAAAAATGCAACCCTGCATTATTGTTATCTAAATTGAGATGTCCGGTATTCGGGAGTATCCGTTGTGGAGGTTAATGGACATTCCCGAATAGCTATTCTGAAACATCTATTTAGCGAATACTTTTTTAATCCGCATGGCATACATATTTGTATATTTTTACCTCACAAAAGCAGACATCTCCGATTATCGGACAAATTGAACGGCAAGGTCTATTGAGGGCTTTTAAAGTACATGGATAAATATATATATTTCTTATAATCTTGTCCTACTCTACTTCATATAATTTAAAAATAGATTTTTTAAAAATTTATATTGCCACATAGTCAATTTTACATATATATCAGATGATAATCACAACAGCTATTTAACTATGAATAAATAAATAAATATTCTACTTTATCCCTTTGCACTCGAGGGCTCCGGAGCGGAGCCATTTAAAATTTGTCTTCAAACTTGAGGGCTCCGCTACGGAGACAATGCAAATAATTTTGTGATACCTGTCTAGAAAAGCCAAGATTACATGGTATCAAAAAATTATTTGCATTGTCTCCGTAGCGGAGACCTCGAGTTTGAAGACAAATTTTAAATGGCTCCGCTCCGGAGCCCTCGAGTGCAAAGGGTTAATATTGAAAAAAAAATTACTTCGGTATTTTGTTTATTTATATTTTGTGTTTATTAATCTTGTCCTACTCTAAAAGTTCAAAACTCTCATTATAATCAGTGCAAGATTTAAGGTATCAGCTTTACGAAAATATCATACAAAATCCCCCCCCCCCCTCCCCGAAAAACAAATGAAAATCCTTATCATTTAAAAATTAGATTTTTTAAAAATTTATATTGCCACATGGACTTATTGTTATCATTCCTATGAACTACTAAACAAGACATCTTTAAAGCAAAATAAAGACGCAAAAGAAAAAAAAAAGTTACCACATGATATCACTATGATACACACTTGCGATGCTTATCAGTAAAGTCTAATTGGAAAATGACCTTCGAATCCACAGGAGATCTTTCAAAGTTTTTTTTTTTTTTCTATTTCCTTCTGGTCGTTTAGTATGAGATAAGCATTAGCCATTGAAACTATGAACTGCCATATTGAAAACAAAACAAAACAAGAGAATGAACTTAACTTTTAAATATGTCTGTTTTTTAGTGATGTTATTACTTTAAATTTGAGAAAAAAGATGAGAATAAATAATACATAATTTGTAATAAAAGACAATGTCATAAATTTAAAATATATACTTCTAGAATTAGTGTTTTTTTTTTTTTTTTTTTTTTTTGCAAAAAGATTCAAAACTAATTAAATTTCATGTCAGATTTTGTTTAGTACAATAAATAAAATCATAAAAGACACTAAAGTACTATAAAGAAATTATAACACTTACTTCAATCGCTGTTTGCAAGAGGTAAGAAAAATTCCTCGATTTGAAATTTTAAAAACTACCACAACCACAGTGAGGGAGAAAGACTTTCATCAGTTTAAAAGGTAATCCCACAATACATCCGACTAGCCATATTTAAAGAATGAGATGTTTCATCCTCAAAACAGGGCCCGCCAGACAAAAGTTTCTTTTTTTTTTTTTTTTTTGCCAGCTTCGACAGGACGACTATGAATAACACAATATTATTGATATAAATTAATACGAGTTAACACTAAGCCCATTGCACACGCTGTGTAGAATTTCCGGGTGTAATCTTCAACCGTCGTCTACTTCTGTTCTGTGTCTATCCCGCCCTTATATCGACGAGAGCTTCTAAGAGACATTTGATGTCGAGCACACACGTCAGATGTATGTATTCAATAAATAAATAATCCAAGTTAATACGAATTAAAATCACAGTACTTCACATTTCGTAAAAAACGAATTAAAATACACGCGTACATAAAAACAAACTTTGTTTGAATTACAACGTATACCATTTCGAACGAAGACATCTAAAACGCATGCGCAACTGGGAGTGCTAGTGCCCCCTGGTGGTGATTGCGTCGGAAGAATCAAAACGTCTTAAATTAAGACACGTTCAAAGCAATGAAGTGTCTTAAAATAAGACGTTTGGGGATATTTTAGACACTATTCTCAGTTCGTTTACACCATGGTCATAGTAAGACACTTATGTATCTTAAATTAAGACATCTATAATGTCTGAATTTTCAGATTAAGACACTTAAGCGTCTAAAATTCTTTTTCAGTCACATATGTGTCTAAATTTAAGACGCTTCTATTTGCAGTGAAACATTAAAGATACGGCTGAGCTCCACTAAACAGCACGATAGTGCTGTTTGATATTTAAGGGAGTCCAAGTAAATTAAATTATGAATAAAAGTAACATGATACAATACTTAGCATGCTTTCCCTAACATAAATTTTAAGGGAGACCAAAACTTGTCGCCAAGGATGGCTAGTTTAGATATAATTCTTCAGAATGATGAAACATTAGTAGAAATCAAAATGAAAGTAGAAAAAAAAATCTAGTATGTTGTGGTCATCACAAAACTTTCTTCTATATAAATCACGTCAATTAAATCATCCAAATAATACAAGAAATTACGTAGTTTTAGCACCAATTCATATCAAATTATATCTGAATTCGAAGTTTGATGAAAATTCGTGCATTAGTTCTTGAGATAGAGCTATACCGGAAATTGTGAAAAATGTAGCATAGTAGCACCACCTATTGAGCTATTTGCACCAAAACACAAACAGCGGTAATTCATATCAAGGTATACACGAATCTGAAGTTTGTTGAAAATCCAAGCATTAGTTCTTGCGATACAACAATTGCGGAAATCGCAAAAAATGCAGCATAGAAGCGCCACCTGTTGAGCGATTTATTTCCAAGATGTATAAAACGTCAATTCCTGTCAAGGACTAACTGAATCTAAAGTTTGATGAAAATCCGTACATTAGTTCTGGAGATTGAGCTATTGTGGAAATCGTGAAAAATGCTGTATAGCAGCGCCACCTGTTGCGCGATTTACACCAAAAACTAATAAGCATCAATTTATATGAGGGACTAACTGAATATTAATTTTTATTAAATTCCGTTCCTTAGTTCTTGAGATAGAGCGCACACAATATTTGTGTCACAGATAAGACAGACAGAGTCACAGACAGACATTTTGTAAAAACAAGTTTTTCGGGTTCTCTAACCCCAAAAACGTGTAAATCCGTCAAAAACCGGAATTCGAAAATTTTCATGAATCCAATAATTCTTGTAAAGATAGAAGAAAGTAAAAATCATCTTTGATGAACACGAATCTAACACAGACATAGTAATACATTTGAATGACATATTTTTTCACTGGTAGGGAAAGTCCTACTTTACCTGCCAACCGCATTTCTTTTAAGCAAAAGTCTAAAACAGCACACAAGGAAGATATTGATAGCAATGAAACTGGTATTAGATATCAATAAAACGTATCGCAAAATATTTTTTTTTTGGGGGGGGGGGGGGTGAGGATGGATGAGAGGAAGGCAAAAACGCAAAGAAAATTTTAGACCTAATTCATCAAAACTGTGAAGCATTAAACAAAGCTAAAAAATGCTATAAAAATGATATAATACCTTTATTTTGATTAACACTCGTTTCAACGCTCAGTTTTATATACGTATGACAAGCAGGAGACTTAAAACTAGAATCAAAGAACATAGGGGAGACATCAAATACAACAGGAGAACCACAGCTTTCGCCAGATTATGCAGCAAAGAAACTTACAGATCGATTTTAAAAAGAGCAGAATAATTTATCCGTCAAAATTTTATCTACCATCCATTATCCAGGGAATCAATAGAGATATTTTTACGCAAATAGAATATTTGCAATGATTCCGTGTTCCTTGGGTTACCTAAAATTTGGAAAGAGATGCTATGCTGTTTTAGTAACAATAGTAAAAATTAATCCACGTTTGCAAATATCCAATTTCACTTTACTTAATGTTTGACGGATTTTCATTACGCACGAAGTCTCGTGACATTATTTACCAAGTTATTGTTTTTAAAATTTGATTGCAAAAATATTTCTATCATGAATGATTTTGAAAATGTCGCCGTTTGTCCGATGAAACGAGCGTTAACCTAAATAAAGTTATATCACTTTTATGGAATTTTTTTTAGCTTTGTGTTTCATTATAAGTGATTAGCATACATATTTTATATGAAACATTAGTAAAAATTAAACTAGAAATTACTCCCCGCCCCCCTCAAGATTTTTGACGAACTAGTGCCGTGAAGAATTATAAAACAATGGCATATTTTTTTCACTGATGACACCTTCCAGCAACATTTTTCTAAATAAAATAAAAAACAGCACGCAAGGAATGCTTTGATTGAGATGAAGCTCATATGTGATATAAAAAGTGATGAGGTAAAGCATATCAGCCAAAAAGGAAATACAATATTTTATTTAAACTCTTAACTTGTCAAAAAGACATTGACATAATTCTTCAATACAACACAGCATTAGTAAAAGTAAAAACAAAAAGTTTAACAAATCCTCAATTTCTTTTATGAACCGATGTCACGAGGAATTATAATAGAATGATCGACAGAGTTTTTCACAGATGACAAAATTTACAACACTTTCGAAAACTTAAAAAAAGAAAGAAATCAAAAGGAACATTACGAGGAAGATTTTGACAGAGATGAAACTGATATCAGATATCAACAAAACATAATTGCGAATAAAACATAGTAAGGAAATAAAATCTTCTATTAAGAGGGTCCAGGACACAAAAATCTTCAAATTTTCAGAAAAAAAAAAAAAAAAAAAAAAAAAGAAAAGAAAAGAAAAATATTGCATTGTAACTTTTCTGTTTTTTTTTTTCTCCTTAAAATGATGTTCATGTTTCTATGTTAATTGGAACAGGAAATATTATTTTTTTCGTTTTGGTTTGTTTTCAAAATCTAGATTTCAAGCAAACCCATTTGGAGAAAATTTGCAGCAGTCTTGCTTTGAAAACCTGCAAAGTTGCAGCAAGCTCAGCAAGCTCAGCATGACAAGACTGAAAGTTCATAACAAGGCTGCAGCAAGATAACGCAAACGCCGAAGTCAACACACTTTGACCTTGCAGCTAACTTGTCGTGCAAGTTAAATTCATGCTGTATCAAATTCATTGCAAATTAACGGAAAACAAGTAATCAAAAATACTGCAAACTTACTGCAAAGAAGTAATCTTTCCACGCCCCACTATCGGTTTACAACTGTTACACTGTAAGTCTAAACCCTTCGGAAGGTTCCATAGACTTGATCATGTGTATTGATCCGAACACACCGTCAGAAGGTGCATGGATCGTTTTCACCACCATAAACAAGTTAAGGTAATATTTGTACTTTTCAATACGAGCCTTTTTGGTATTTGATAAGTATAGCGTTTAGAAAAAGCGGTGCGAACCGAATAAAATTTCTGCAATTTTTGCATATGTGCTGATTATTTATTCTTTCAGCAGAACAGGAATTTTTTGCTTTCGCCACTTTCGTGAATTAAAGACAGTCTTGCCATAAGTTTCACAACAAACTACTCAAAAGTTATGATAAAGTGGTAAGCTCAAGTGGGGGATGGTATACCTTTAAGGAAATTTGCTGAGAATTTCTCAATTCAAATTTGTCACGGCAAGATAATGTAAGAAAAAAATCAAACTTGCTGCTAATGTTCATGATATTTGGGATGGTTGTCGTGGAAAGGACTTCTTGTTAAAATGCGTTTTTCTTCATGATGAGATTTCCCCCCATTTCTCGTATTAAATTCTTATAAGTCAAGAACCGTTAAAGATAAATGGTTCAAACTTGGAATATGACTTTTTCAATTGTTTTACTTTTGAATAATACTTTTGAAAATATTTACTTTTGAAAATATGATTTTTTTTTAAGTTACATATTGTTTTTTCATTTTAACTTTAAATATTTTTAATTTTTATTTAAATTAGTATTTTTAAAAACACTGAATCAAAATTAAACTTATATATTTCTGTTTATTTAAATGAAAAAAAAATTGAAAGTCTACAAATAATATTTCGAGTTATAACGATTTTAAAATACCCTACTTTTCTAATAAATTTTGAATTAAAAAATTTAAAAAAAAGTTATGAGAAGTTTTATCATGTGATTTTGTTTACAAATGATATGGTTAACCATTACAAAAAATTTCAAAATTTTAACTCATTAAATAAAAATTATTTTAAAATATGTCCGAAGCCCTTTAACACCTGTCAAAATCACAATGAAAATTTTGATATAATTCATCAAAATGATAGAGCATTAGTAAATATTAAAATTAAAGTTAAAAAACTCTCAGCGCCTTTGATGAATCCATGACGTGAGGAATTACAGTACATTGATTGACACATTTTTTTTTTCTCTGGTAGCAATGTTACAGCACCTTCCAACAGCATTTCTTTTAAACAAAACTCAAAAACAACACAGGAGGAAGATTTTGATAGAGATAGAAGTGATAAGAAAGTCCCTACAAGTGCAGAGTTTGAAGGCTGTCGGTTTCTAAGATTAGGGATGCAGGATTGGTGTCAACTTCTAAAATCGATATGATTGCGTACAGAACCCGTAAATGAATGTATACATTGTGATACTGATAAATTTGTTGAAGTATAATTATGGGCATAGTGTCCTGTTATTTATTGTTACTAGACGCCCTTGGCGACCAAATTGGTCTCCCTTAAAATTTATGTTTGGGGAAGCATGCTAAGCATTGTATCATGTTACTTTTATTCATAATTTAATTTACTTGGACCACCTTATACATAATTAATATAATCCCTTAAGCTAATATTAGTTTTTGTTGCATTAAAATATCTCAGTTTGTTGATTTTCTGTAAGCAAGTAAACCCTATTGGTTTAGAATGGAAGTCTATGGGAATTTGGCGAAATATTACAGGTATCGCCAAGTTGGCGTTACTTTTGGCAACTAATTTTGGTCGCCAAATTTGGCGATATATCGCCAAGTTGGCGGCAAACATGGCGGCATTTGGAGACAGAAGAGGGTCCCCCCTATGGTAACCCCCAATATAGGTATGGAGATGCATTAAATACTGTTCAAAAACCAATGAGATACGTTTCATTCGAGCGTTGCCATTAGACAATTAACAAATAATCGCGATTTCTGTGCCTCATACGATAGCGTAATATACATTATATTGCTATTAATGACCGGCGACTTTCAATTTTAGACATTTTGTCGAATATTTAGAAATACTAGGTGATCGTACCCGGGCTTCCCGGGTTAAAGAATATTGGTGAAAACATTATTTTTAATTGAAAACTAATATTTTTTTTCTATATGCAATAAATTCTTTAGATTGCACACTTACATTAAAAAAGCATTTTTCATATGGAAAATACGAATTATACAATCAAATAAATTTTTGAAATTTATCAAAAGCGATATTATCTTATTAGCCGTATGCTAACAGTTATTTGACCAAGATTTTGCTACTTATGGCATCCTTTTATACGATAATTTTAGATGATAAATGATAATTTCAGAGCTTTTACATGTCTGTTAAATTTGTGTTTTATTTATATTATTTTACTAGGGGGCTCTGCCCCCTGCAAGCTACGCTCGCCAACCCCCGTTCAGATACTGTAGAATATAAAAGCACGCTAATCTGATCGGTTTTAAAAAGATTAGAGAAGATTGAATTATACTGAAAAAACCTGTAGCGATCTTCCTATAAACGGGTTTCCATTCAATTCCCTTTGATTGCAAAAATTTAAGGTAGAAGCAGTTGCTGTTAAGACATCAATGGCTGTTTTCTTGTTTGGTTAAAGAATATCAGTTAAACATTTGAAAAGAAGCTAAAACAAAATGAATTAAGTAAACAGAGTCTTTGTCTCACGGTATTTTTTAACAGCGTTGTAAAACGATTGACATAATACAATTACTAAAATTTGCTGCTTTAACCCGTTCAAGGGCGGTGGTTCATTTTTGGACCACTTAATTTTAATTCTTAAATGCCACATTAGCATCAGAATATTGGGATGAAAATTTCCTTTTTATTAAGTAAGTGAACAAAAGCATTTTTGTATTTCGAAATTTGTTTGTAAGTTCTGGTGCCATTCACTGATTTCAAGATTTTACGAACAGAAGTGCCTTGTCCGTGAAAGGGTTAAACGCATATTAATGTATTTATTATTTTAAAGTTTCCTTTCCCTTTTAATATTCACGTGTAAATACAATTTTCAGGACATAATTTTCAATATTTTCCTGCCTTTAACACGTACTCATTTAATAGTAATTTTAAAGTTTTTTTTTCTGTTTTTAATAGTCACGTGAAAATAAATTTTTAATCGTTAGGAAATATTATTCTTTGCGCTGTTTTTAAAATTGAAAACAATCTCTATAATAATAGCCTAAGTCATGTGACTATCATCAACACTACAGGCGGATGCCTTCGCTTTTGATATTCCAGGCGGCCATTTTGGTGCTTTAATGTTAGCCAGCCACAGGTGTGATAAGTCGCCGAATATTATTCTATCCTAATTATTTTGTTTATATTATAATAGTCCAAGTCATGTAACTGCCATAAACAACGGGCTGATTCCTTCGCTTTTCATAAGAAAGGTTTCCATTTTGATTAAAGAATCAAAATTATGTTTTCGAATAAAACTACACAAAAGTTGCCATGAGCACAAAGAATTCCTGGTACTTTATGTTAGCCGGGTGAAAATCTCGTCAATAGCTTTTTTTTAACTCGCCAGTTAGCATTTTTTTATTTTTCGAGTGGTAAATTAAAACGGTGCTACTTGGTTATCCCATCGACCAAAAATCTGTCGCCAAACTATAAGATTAAATGCCAATAATGGTTGATCGTAAATGTCACATTCACTTGACTTTAAGGAAGTTACACATGTTCACGCCATCAAGTGATTTTTATTTCGACGTTATTTGTATTTTTATTAATGTTATACTAATTTATTTGTTCTTTTGTTATTTAAAATAAAAAGATATGTCAATTTGTATAATTTGGCTATTTATATAATTTGGCGAAATTGGTCGACGGGAGAAGTAATAACATTAAAACGTTGCTTTGAAGTGGAAATTAAATCTCATGATTTGTTGCATTGCCACATACGCACCGGGTTTGGCGTGATTATTTTTTACGACAATTTGGCGAAAACCTCGTTTTCAAATACCTGTTATATATATTTTTTTAAATTATTTTCTGTTATTTTTAAAATGAAATAACAATAAATAAAAAAAAATTAATTAATAACTATAGAACAAAACAATTTATAACATTATTTTGTAAATAAAAAGAAACTAAATTCAAATAAACATTTATTAATAAATAAGAACAATAGCCGGGTTACCATGTCAGGCAAAATAACGTCATTTTGGCGCCAATTAGGTACCCCGTAACGTATATGACATCTGTGTCTAATATTTTCTTTTTGTTTCGTTTAAAAAAAAAAAAAAGAATGAAGTAAAAGCCATTTATTTTAAAGCTTTCAATTTTAAATGAAAGTTTTGTATTAAATAAAATAATAATGAAATACAAATTGAATTCTGAATAAAAGTAACATGATGCATTTCTTAGCATACATTTAAGGGAGGCCAAACTCGTCGCCAAATTAATTTAAAGTAACCTTTTCTAAAATATGAAAAAAAAATATCTGTTATGATTAAAATTTGAGTTGCCATCATTAGAAAAAAAGTATTTAAAATTAGAAAAAAATTAATATTTCGAAAACTAATTCTAATTTTAAAATTCTAATACCAGTTTTGAAATATGCGGATCAATATTGATTTTTGGTGTTAATTTCATCGCAAAGTTTTCCATATTTTAGGAGAAATTGCCGTGAAACGCAATCAGTTGTTTAATCAGTCGTTTCACAGAATTGTTATATAAATTCGTTTCAATTCGATTCAGTAGGATTTTATATATATAGGGTAGATTTATTTATTCATAAGGAAGCTTTTTTTTAATGGATAATGGATATAAAAAAATGATGAACTCTTTATTTTGTTTTAAGGACAAACGGATTAATCTTTCGTAATCGAGCTCCGCGCGATATAGAAGAAATAAAAAATATTTCATGCTTTAAAATTGTTTTTAAAACCATAGACAATCAGTAAACTGAGATGAACTTTGCAAACAAATTCCATTAAAAAAAATCCTTTTTGGTGATCTAAAAATTGAAATTGTAGGACTACAAATATGCTAGATGTGTGTTTTTACAATAATATTCTTTTATTTGTTTATAAAAGAAGCTTTAATTTCGTTAAATTGTCTTTCACAAATGTGTTAGATTGGTGTTTTTTTTTTAATATTATTCCTTTATTTGTTTATAAAGGAAGTATTAATTTCGTTATGCAAAAATAGTCAGAAATAAATGCTGAAAAATGTTTGCTGCTTTATGTGCAAAATGTTCATTATTATTATGTATTGAAACCGGCACGTGATTAGATAAACTAAAAAAAAAAAAATCATGCTTAAAAATAATTTTAGAAAATATAATACACAGTCAATTAAGATACAGTTTTCAAACAAATTGCATTTGAAAATAAATTTTTTCCCTATGCGACGAAAATTGAAAATGTACGATGGTCAGAAGATTAAAAAATTGCAGTAGCGAAAATTTCGAGACCGAGATTTGATCGTGAAGTGTTGCCATTCGAAAAATGACAGATACGTTTGTTCTTTATAATATAGATAGATACTTAATCAGTAAAATATAATAATGATCAGTTATTACGATGTGGTTATCAATTGAGGCTCTTATGCTTGGTATTCCAGAATGAAAAATAGCAATTTTCACCTTCTCAAAATTTGCATACGCACTTCTCATATCCATATTCATCATTTAAAAAAAAATGTATTCTGTTTGATCATTTAAAAATTATTTTAAATCAAAACTTGAAGTCACGATTGTCAGCAACATCTTTTATGTGAACAGATGCACCCCTTACTTGAGATTCTAATCTCAATTCCGGAGAGTAAAAATTTCCGTAATTTATGTTTTTTAGACGCATTTGTGTTAAAATGTTTAGTTTTCCTTTAAGAAAATGGTCGTTTTCTTTTAAATATGACTTCATTTTCACTTAAATAAGCATTTCACCTAGTGTCTGAAATTTAGTGTCAGAACACATGCAGAAGGAAAAACAATATAGAAAATTTATGAGGAAAAATGCGTGTTTTCAAAAGCAGTATGTCATTTTCCGTTATTATGCCCATAATATAATATTCTGCTCCTAATGGGATTTTGCGACACTAAACCCTATTGTAGGGAAAGAAGGAGAGTTAGCCGGCAGCAGGTGGATTGTGGATTGAGGAGGAGGGAGTAATCTAACTTGTGGATGGAGGAGGAGGGTGGAATCCACCAGGGGGTGGTAAGGGAGACATATCTTATAGTAGGAGGGGCTAAATGTTTGAGGGGGCTTAATTTTTGAGGGGGCTTAATTTTTGATAGGGGCTTAATTTTTTTTGAATTGATTTAGTATTAGAACGGAAATGTCATACTATAACATAGTGAGTTAAAAGTTTTCGAAAGGGAGTTTAAGGGGTCTAAATTTTTCGATGGGCTTATTTTTTAGGGGGGGCTTATTTTTAGGGGGGTTTAATTTATTTTTTTTTCGAATCGACTTGGAGTAGAAATGGAAATATCACACTATAACATAGAGATGTAGGTATTTTCGAAAGGGAGTTTGAGGGGTCTAAATATTTTAGTGGGGCTTATTTTTAGGGGACCTTCATTTTTTTTCGAATCGACATGGAGTAGAAATGGAAATATCACACTATAACATAGAGATGTAGGTATTTTCGAAAGGGAGTTTGAGGGGCCTAATTTTTTAGAGGGGCTTATTTTTAGGGGCGGGGGCTTAATTTTTAAGGGCAATTAATTTTTTTTTCTTTTTTCTGAATAGTCTAAGAATTTGAATGAAGATAAAAATGTCTTATGTTTTCTGAAATAATTTTTTGATGCTGCCATCTGTATGCAGTAGTGCGAATTTATTATTAAAAATAGTATTTTATTTTTGAAAAGTTTTGAGGAAGGTTTGAACCTGCAAAATAGTCTCTTGGCTCGATGATATGTTGAAGACTTAACTAATCGAGCCAAGAAACTATGTCTATATGTTTAGATTTTAGATGTTTCAAAACCAAAAATTGTATTCCCCCTTCTGTATGTGCAAAGAGAGGTTGGTTTCTTAAGATAACTCATTAATACCTATTTTAACTGCTCACTTTGCAAATTCCTTTAATGTATATGATTTTTATTTTTAGTTTAACTGATTTTATCGATTTTGCGCATGAGAGTTTGATTATTTTACCAAGCTAAGGTTTCGAACCTGCGAACTCCGATTCAAATTTAATTTTTTGTAACCGATAAGCTATCCACTATCCAGACCGCGCCCCGACAATTACTGAATTACTTTTGAACACTATATATATTTTTAAAAATACCCACCTCTTCCTCTTTCTTATGCTAGGGAAGTTAATACAATTTATGTTTAAATTGAAGAAATTATTAATTTTTGATATTTCTTTAGTAAGCAACTTATTTTTTTTAGATCGATTAGAAGGCTACGAAACGATTTGAATTAAACATTGTTTTTACCAGTATTAATCTTCTTACCTAAGTTTAGAAACGTACTTTTTCTTGTGAACCATTCCATTCACTTAATATTCCATATCATCTGAAATTTCAAATAGACTTCCTAAACCCCATTATCAACGTTTCTCACTATCTTTCACAAACATCCGATAAGTCTAATCAGCTTTTTTCAACAGAAAATAGCTAATATGTAAATAATGATTTTAGAAGAGATTATTTCACTTGTTTACAGATTTTAAATGAAAGTTTGAAATATTTGTCAGATTTTCTATTTATCAATTATTATAATTTCAATCAACTCATAGTTTGTTATTGCAATAGATAATTATTTGATGATTCTACACTAGTTCTAATGAATTTTAAAACTACTACTTCAATTCAACTCTTTCTTTTATACAGTTTAATAAATTTAGTATGAATTAAACCATTGGTTTGCCATATATTTCACTGAAATAATAAAATTAATTTGTAAAACCTTAGAATGACGAATTCAAACTCGTAACGGGATGAATAATATACTTTTTAAACATTACATAAATACCTTTGGATTGATTCACTTCCTGTGAACTTTCTACACATACTTTTTTCTGCCACGTGTTTTTCTGAAATTTTTGCACCAATCATATTACACGATTTGCACCATCGTAATAATTTTTTAACATGCGCCCCCTATGATTATATATAAAATTGAATGAAACGAGACTTTTTCATCAGTGTTTGCTATTTTATGAGTGTGTGAAGACGCTTCTTTCACTTAGGATAATATGGCTAGTTTTCAAGATGGACATTCTACTATGTTAAGCTATGATGTATCAAGTTTGAATAGTCAATCTTTTTCATCAAGATTAAATGATCACGACATGAGATCAATAGTTCGACCTAAAGTAGAACCCGTTCAGGAGATGAAGCGGAATCCTCCTCATCAGAACTGATGAAACAGAAGCCGCCCTTTTTGTGTACTGTTTGCAGCAAATCATTTTCACGAAAAGGCAATTTAAATAACATTTGACGATTCATTCAGAAGAAAGGCCATTTGTTTGTGACATCTGCCAAAAAGCATTTTCTATAAAGGCTATTTTGAATTGTCATAAACTATCCCATTTAAAGATTCCTTCCCAACATAAATGTGATTCGTGCGGTGAAAAGTTCCCAAGAAAGTATGACTTATTAAAACACATGAAGATCCACAAGTCCTCCAAAAAGGATAAATGTATGCAATGCAGTGAAATATTCAATCACAAGTCCGATTTTTTATATCATTTGAAAGCTTCACACTGAGTTAGATCCAAAATTGATAATTCATCCTCTTTGAAAGATATGTTTTTTGAGAAGGTTAAGCATTTTAAAAGGCAAAATGCGTTAAACATATTTACTAAAACTGTAATCAACTCGAACGAGGAGAATGCTACAGACTTTAACACATTTTTTAATAGTATTCAATCGGACATTTTAAAAGAATTAAACTACCAGATTCAAGTTAAAAGATCGATGAATGGTATGCAAGTGTACAAGTTGTTGTATATCGCGTAATACAGGAGGGTGTCTTAGAGACTGCCACTCCTTATTTCCTTTCAAAAATTATACTTGAATTAACGAATCAAAACTTATCTGAACATGTTGAGGATACCTTTGCAAAAATTATGAAGTCCTATGAGAAGTCCACCAGACGTGGTTTTAATTGGACATTAGATAAAATATTGAATTTAGAACTATCTACTTTTAAAATATAATATGATTTGAAATGTTTATACCTTTTTGAAATATGTGTACTCATGTTTTCACTATTGTAACTTTTGAAAATGACGAATAAATAATGTGTAAATGAAAAGGCTTTTGTCTATTTTATTTTTTTAGAGCAATTTGTGATTTTTAATAATTCATGAAGTCGTAACGACTTTACTTAAATTTTTTTTTTCAATTTCTTATCGAATGAATAATGAGTTAACCATTTTTTTTAATTTCGTATTGAAAGTCTGAAATTATACATTGAATTAGTTATTTTTCAATATTTCTAATTTATTATAATTATTTTTAAAGTTTAATATATCACTTGTCGTTTGTATAAACAACCGTTATTGTTTATTAATAATAATATTATCATTTATTACCATACAATTCTTTAAAAAAGCGTAGAACCATTAACATAATATATCATTCACCACTTTTTAAAAAACTGTTACCTTGTGTTGCCATTGAATTCTTCAAAACAAAAAAGAATAAAACTAAAATCATTATCATTAAATATCATACACTGCATATATAAAAATCGTTACCTTGTGTTGCCATACTATTCTTCAAAAAAGGATAAAACCATTGACATAATATATCATTCACCACTTAAATAAATTGTTTATATATATTTTTTGTAGACTTAAACTAAAATTAATGACATTACTAATTCTTTCAAGTATTTATCTGTAACCGACACTGATTTTTAACGTATATTAAGGGATATGCTGTTTCTAAACATTCAGTTTCCAACTGATTTTTGTTCTAACTTCATCTAATGTTACCTTTATTTTTTGAAAATGTGTTCTGTTTTAAATATGTTAAAAAGATCGTCCGACAAAGTGGCTTCTTCTTCAAAGTATCAACGTTTAGAAGAACCTAATGATCCCACTTCCGCAAGTGAATTAAATATACCAGGATTGGAAATTCCTGATTTATTAAACACTGACTGTGGGACAATATCACGTGATTTATCCACTACTGATTACTCACCGAATGTGAAATGTGAAATCGATATGAATTTTTTTTATCCCTGACTTTGGTGATGATACTACATCTGCCGAGAATTCATGTCAAGAGTCAATTTCTGTCGAGGACTATTTGAATATATTTTTCAAAGACATGAATTTTGCATCCGCTTTAACCTCGACCCCAGCTAGTAACATAATTTCCCAAGACGAATCCTTTCAAGAACCTACTATTGGCCAAGAGTTTTCTGACTCCCAACCAAGCAACCTTTCTAAAACAAGTGATGAATTACAAAGCACCACTCCACCTACGAATGTCATTCCACAGTCTAAAGCAACCAAATCCAGTCATCCTATTGTATTTCGAGAAGAGCTCAGTGACTGTATCTTTTTAATTTTAAAATTGTATAATAGACAATTTCATATTCATATTCGAGAGTTTAAGCGGAGTGGGCTTACTAGTGAAGAAATCCTAACGAAAAATGGAATTATTATGGATGTTAACAGCTGGTTCGAATTTTGCAAGAAAATATTTTCATTTAATTTGAGATATAAAAGTTCCTCATTTGTTTCTAATAACATGATATTAGTGTTAAATTTTAATAATTCTATCATGCAAATTAAAAATTTAAAGAATTCTTCTCACATTGACTTAAACGAGTATCAGTTGGTGAAATTAAAAGAAAAAATACATGATTTGAATACGGAACTTCTTCAGCATATATATGTAAACCATATACCAAGCTTAATTAGGCAGAAATGTATCATTGGTCATATATCTACAGAAAATGAACTCATGTTGCAGTCTAAACTTATAACATGTATTGAGAATAATGTATTGACTATTCTAAACCGCATTTTTGAATGTGATGGATGTATTTTTAATCAGAAATCTCAAAGCCCTCATTCCTGTTATATATTAAATAATCGACAAAAATTTTAAAAACTAGGAGAGATGTTATTAACACTTATAGATTTTGATTTTGTTATTTCCTCATTTTTAAACGGATTGGATTGTGTTAGTGAAAACTTTTTATCAAACATTCATGTAGAAACAATTCAAAATGAATTGTTTAAAATAATAAAATCAAATGTATTACTATCCTTTTTAATACGTATGTGTTTATTTTTTCCAAAGTATATGTTTATTTTGTTATGTCTTTTTAGAACTTTTAATAGAGTGTTAGTCTTAAATTTGCATAAGTATAACTAAAGAAATCAACAATTCTTTAGCAATTAAAAAAAAAAAAAACCACAAGTTTAAAATATTAAACTAATAATCTTAATACTATAATTTCTACTTTCTAAAATATATATATATATATATAAAACTTAATTATATAAAAAAAGTTTTCAATTATAATAATCAGTTTACAAAATTAAAAAATTAAAAAAAAAATTAAACTCAATTAAAAAATTTTTGAAAAGTTAAAAAAAAAGTTTTAAAAATTAAAAAATCTTTATGGAAAAAAAACTAATTGAAAATAATATTAAAAAGTTTACAAAATTAAAAAGTAAAAAAAAAAAAATTAAAATAAACAAACCCGGAACAAAATTAAGTAATCAAAATTTAAAAAAAAATTAAAAAACTTTCAAAAGTGAGTTTACATATCTGTATATGTAGTATAAATGTATGTGACTTTCATTATGTTTTAGTTTAATAATTTATATCTTCTTTTTATCCTGTAAAAGTGTTATTAAAAAGTTTATAAAATTAAAAAGTTTAAAAAAACTTTGAAAAAAGTTTTCAAAATTAAGTTATTAAAATTTAAAAAAAATAAAAAACTTAATAAATTATGTTATCAAAAGTCAGTTTACCTATCTGTATATGTATGTGACTTTCATAATTAAAAAGTTACCAAAAAGTTCAATTAGATGGCAAATACAAGTATACAACCATTCATTTATCAATCAGTCATAGCAATTAATCAATCAATCACATTAATTTACCAATTAATGATAACAATCATATCAATTAATCAATAAATCAAACCAATCAATCATATTAATCAACCAAACAATAATATCAATCATACCAATTAATCAAGAAATTAAACCAATCAATTAATCATATTAATCAATCAAACAATAATATCAATCAACCAAACAATAATATCAATTAATCATATCGATCAATAAATCATATTAATCATATCATTCAATCATAAGAATCATACCAGTCAATCATATCAATCAATCAATCATATTAATCAATCAATCAATCATATTAATCATATCAATCAGTCATATTAATCAATCAATCAATCATATTAATCATATCAATCAAGATATCAAATACAAAATATTCATACAAATAAATCACATCCATTGCAGTTCGAGTATTACAAGTTAGTATAACAACCTTATAAGAAAGTTTTGAATTAATACAATGATTAACTACCAACATTTTGTAATGGCACTTTTTTTCAAAAGCAATGTATGATTATATTTTTTAGTTTTAAAAAATATTTAAAATGCTTTTGAAAGTTAACAAAATTATTTTTCAAAAGTGTTAAAAAAATAGTACAAGCTGCTAAAACATACAATTTAACAAGAATGCGTTGATCTATATTTCATTTCTATTTGCATTTGAGTACATGTATACGGATTCCTCCTTTCAATTATGTTCTGTAGTATACACTTCAAAAAAATTAAATAAAAACATTAAATTAAAATATTCTTTAGTTATTAAAAAGTTTAAAAAATTAACAATTTTTTAAATATTATAAGATAACAAAAATTATTTTATAATTTATTAAAAGTGAATTTACCCATCTCTATATATGCATTTAATAATATAAATATTTTTTATGTTAACAACCTACCCACATTTTATTTTATTGTCATACACATAAAAAGAATCTATTATTAAATTTTTCAATTAAAAAATTTAATACATTATACTTAAACATTCGTATTAAAATAACGAACTTACCGTACTTGGGCTCAAAAAAAGAGATGGTGAGCTTATCATGTGGTAGACTGTGATGTAATCAATTATATATCACGTGCCTCCCTCATGTCTTTTGTCTTATCTGCAATCAGACTGTATTATCAATCACGTGATCTAACTGATATGAGTCTATACCAAGACACTAACCATTTTCACTTCAGTCATCGAATATGTAGGTCGGATATTTTTTTGAAAGTCTTTTATGTTGTGGAATCTTAAGCAACATATCAAATATTTGCAAATAAAATCCTATTAAAATCTTTCTCGCAATTGTGAACAAAGATTAACTTTCATATTGTTTAAGTATAACCATTGATTATTTAACTGGATAATAATATTTTTAGAAGTAAAGTAAATTTCTTATAAAAGCGGAAATATTTATTGCATCATTCATAGAATTCAAGTTTGAATATTGACCAAGTTTTTTAAACTTGTATAAACACCTTATACTAGAATATATACTAGTTTTTACTAAGTACTAGTATATACCAAATACTAGTATAAATTATACAAGTTTAAAAAACTTGGTCAATATTCAAACTTGAATTCTATGAATGATGCAATAAATATTTCCGCTTTTATAAGAAATTTACGTTACTTCTAAAAATATTATCTATCTATATATAAAATATTATTAAATATTATATTATATTTAAAAAATTGTTAATTTTTTAAAACTTTTTAATAACTAAAGAATATTTTAGTTTAATGTTTTTTATATAATTTTTTTGAAGTGTATGCTACAGAACATAATTGAAAGGAGGAATCCGTATACATGTACCCAAATGCAAATAGAAATGAAATATAGATCAACTCATTCTTGTTAAATTGTATGTTTTAGCAGCTTGTAATATTTTTTAACACTTTTGAAAAATAATTTTGTTAACTTTCAAAAGCATTTGAAATATTTTTTAAAACTAAAAAATATAATCATACATTGCTTTTGAAAAAAAGTGCCATTACAAAATGTTGGTAGTTAATCATTGTATTGATTCAAAACTTTCTTATAAGGTTGTTCTATTAACTTGTAATACTCGAACTGCAATGGACATGATTTATTTGTATGAATATTTTGTATTTGATATCTTGATTGATATGATTAATATGATTGATTGATTGATTAATATGATTGATTGATTGATTGATATGATTGACTGGTATGATTCTTATGATTGAATGATATGATTAATATGATTTATTGATCGATATGATTAATTGATATTATTGTTTGGTTGATTGATATCATTGTTTGATTGATTAATATGATTAATTGATTAGTTTGATTTATTGATTAATTGGTATGATTGATATTATTGTTTGGTTGATTAATATGATTGATTGGTTTGATTTATTGATTAATTGATATGATTGATATCATTAATTGGTAAATTAATGTGATTGATCGATTAATTGCTATGACTGATTGTATACTTGTATTTGCCATCTAATTGAACTTTTTGGTAACTTTTTAATTATGAAAGTCACATACATATACAGATAGGTAAACTGACTTTTGATAACATAATTTATTAAGTTTTTATTTTTTTTAAATATTAATAACTTTTTAATAATTAATAAACTTTTTTCTATATTAATACTATAACTAACTATACTATATTAATACTATAACTATATTAACTATATTAATAAACTTTTTTCAAAGTTTTTTTAAACTTTTTAATTTTATAAACTTTTTAATACTTTTTTTTTAATTTACAAAGTTTTTTTTAATTTTGAAAACTTTTTTTACTTACTTTTTTTTTAATTTTGAAAACTCTTTTTTATTTACAATTTTTTTTTTAATTCTGAAAACTTTTTGTTTTATTTTTTTATTTTTTTTATTTTTATATATTGATAAGTTATTTTTTAGTTACAATTTTTTTTTTAAAGTTTTTTACACTTATAATTTTTTTTAATTTTTTTTTTTTTTAAGTTTTGAAAAGTTTTTTTTTTTTATTTTCAAAGTTTTTTTTAAAATTTTGAATACATTTTTTATGTTATTTTTTGTTTTTAAATTTTACTTACGAATATTTTTATTACGTATATATTAATTTAACACTTTTACAGGATAAAAAGAAGATATAAATTATTAAACTAAAACATAATGAAAGTCACATACATGTATACATATACAGATAGGTAAACTCACTTTTGAAAGTTTTTAATTTTTTTTTAAATTTTGATTACTTAATTGTGTTCCGAGTTTGTTTTTTTTTTATTTTTTTTTTTTACTTTTTAATTTTGTAAACTTTTTAATATTTTTTTAATTAGTTTTTTTTCCATAAAGATTTTTTAATTTTTAAAACTTTTTTTTTTAACTTTTCAAAAATTTTTTAATTGAGTTTAATTTTTTAAAAATTTTTTAATTTTGTAAACTGATTATTATTATTGAAAAGTTTTTTTATATAATTAAGTTTTATATATTTTTTTTATTTTAGAAAGTAGAAATTATAGTATTAAGATTATTAGTTTAATATTTTAAACTTGTGTTTTTTTTTTTTTTTTTTTAATTGCTAAAGAATTGTTGATTTCTTTAGTTATACTTATGCAAATTTAAGACTAACACTCTATTAAAAGTTCTAAAAAGACATAACAAAATAAACATATACTTTGGAAAAAATAAACACATACGTATTAAAAAGGATAGCAATACATTTGATTTTATTATTTTAAACAATTCATTTTGAATTGTTTCTACATGAATGTTTGATAAAAAGTTTTCACTAACACAATCCAATCCGTTTAAAAATGAGGAAATAACAAAATCAAAATCTATAAGTGTTAATAACATCTCTTCTAGTTTTTAAAATTTTTGTCGATTATTTAATATATAACAGGAATGAGGGCTTTGAGATTTCTGATTAAAAATACATCCATCACATTCAAAAATGCGGTTTAGAATAGTCAATACATTATTCTCAATACATGTTATAAGTTTAGACTGCAACATGAGTTCATTTTCTGTAGATATATGACCAATGATACATTTCTGCCTAATTAAGCTTGGTATATGGTTTACATATATATGCTGAAGAAGTTCCGTATTCAAATCATGTATTTTTTCTTTTAATTTCACCAACTGATACTCGTTTAAGTCAATGTGAGAAGAATTCTTTAAATTTTTAATTTGCATGATAGAATTATTAAAATTTAACACTAATATCATGTTATTAGAAACAAATGAGGAACTTTTATATCTCAAATTAAATGAAAATATTTTCTTGCAAAATTCGAACCAGCTGTTAACATCCATAATAATTCCATTTTTCGTTAGGATTTCTTCACTAGTAAGCCCACTCCGCTTAAACTCTCGAATATGAATATGAAATTGTCTATTATACAATTTTAAAATTAAAAAGATACAGTCACTGAGCTCTTCTCGAAATACAATAGGATGACTGGATTTGGTTGCTTTAGACTGTGGAATGACATTCGTAGGTGGAGTGGTGCTTTGTAATTCATCACTTGTTTTAGAAAGGTTGCTTGGTTGGGAGTCAGAAAACTCTTGGCCAATAGTAGGTTCTTGAAAGGATTCGTCTTGGGAAATTATGTTACTAGCTGGGGTCGAGGTTAAAGCGGATGCAAAATTCATGTCTTTGAAAAATATATTCAAATAGTCCTCGACAGAAATTGACTCTTGACATGAATTTTCGGAAGATGTAGTATCATCACCAAAGTTAGGGATAAAAAAAATTCATATCGATTTTAGATTTCACATTCGGTGAGTAATCAGTAGTGGATAAATCACGTGATATTGTCTCACAGTCAGTGTTTAATAAATTAGGAATTTCCAATCCTGGTATATTTAATTCACTTGCGGAAGTGGGATCATTAGGTTCTTCTAAACGTTGATACTTTGAAGAAGAAGCCACTTTGTCGGACGATCTTTTTAACATATTTACTAAAGAACCCATTTTCAAAAATAAAGGTAACATTAGATGAAGTTAGAACAAAAATCAGTTGGAAACTGAATGTTTAGAAACAGCATATCCCTTAATATACGTTAAAAATCAGTGTCGGTTACAGATAAATACTTGAAAGAATTAGTGATGTCATTAATTTAATTTAAGTCTACAAAAAATATATATAAACAGTTTATTTAAGTGGTGAATGATATATTATGTCAATGGTTTTATCCTTTTTTGAAGAATAGTATGGCAACACAAGGTAACGATTTTTATATATGCAGTGTATGATATTTAATGTTAATGGTTTTAGTTTTATTCTTTTTTGAAGAATTGTATGGCAACACAAGGTAACAATTTTTATATAAGTGGTGTATGATATTTAATGATAATGATTTTAGTTTTATTCATTCTTTTTTGTTTTGAAGAATTCAATGGCAACACAAGGTAACAGTTTTTTAAAAAGTGGTGAATGATATATTATGTTAATGGTTCTACGCTTTTTTAAAGAATTGTATGGTAATAAATGATAATATTATTATTAATAAACAATAACAATTGTTTATACAAACGACAAGTGACAAGAATATATTAAACTTTAAAAATAATTATAATAAATTAGAAATATTGAAAAATAACTAATTCAATGTATAATTTCAGACTTTCAATACGAAATTAATAAAAAATGGTTAACTCATTATTCATTCGATAAGAAATTGAAAAAAAAAATTCAGTAAAGTCGTTACGACTTCATGAATTATTAAAAATCACAAATTGCTCTAACAAAAATAAAAAGACAAAAGCTTTTTCATTTACAAATTATTTATTCGTCATTTTCAATAGTTACAATAGTGAAAACATGAGTACACATATTTCAAAAAGGTATAAACATTTCAAATCATGTTATATTTTAAAAGTAGATAGTTCTAAATTCAATATTTTATCTAATGTCCAATTAAAACCACGTCTGGTGGACTTCTCATAGGGCTTCATAATTTTTGCAAAGGTATCCTCAACATGTTCCGATAAGTTTTGATTCGTTAATTCAAGTATAGTTTTTGAAAGGAAATAAGGAGTGGCAGTCTCTAAGACACCCTCCTGTGTTACGCGATATACAACAACTTGTACACTTGCATACAATTTCATCGATCTTTTAACTTGAATCTGGTAGTTTAATTCGTTTAAAACGTCCGATTGAATACTATTAAAAAATGTGTTAAAGTCTGTAGCATTGTCCTCGTTCGAGTTGATTACAGTTTTAGTAAATATGTTTAACGCATTTTGCCTTTTAAAATGCTTAACCTTCTCAAAAAACATATCTTTCAAAGTGGATGAATTATCAATTTTGGATCTAACTCTGTGTGAAGTTTTCAAATGATATAAAAAATCGGACTTGTGATTGAATATTTCACTGCATTGCATACATTTATCCGTTTTGGAGGACTTGTGGATCTTCATGTGTTTTAATAAGTCATACTTTCTTGAGAACGTTTCACCGCACGAATCACATTTATGTTGGGAAGGAATCTTTAAATGGGATAGTTTATGACAATTCAAAATAGCCTTTCTAGAGAATGCTTTTTGTCAGATGTCACAAACAAATGGCCTTTCTTCTGAATGAATCGTCAAATGTTGTTTTAAATTGCCTTTTCGTGAAAAAGATTTGCTGCAAAGAGTACACAAAAAAGGTGGCTTGTGTTTCATCAGTTCTGATGAGGAGGATTCCGCTTCATCATCTGAAACGGGTTCTACTTTAGGTCGAACTGTTGATCTCATGTCTTGATCATTTAATCTTGATGAAAAAGATTGACTATTCAAACTTGATACATCATCGCTTAACATTGTAGAATGTCCATCTTGAAAACTAGCCATATTATCCTAAGTGAAAGAAGCGTCTTCACACACTCATAAAATAGCAAACACTGATGAAAAAGTCTCGTTTCATTCAATTTTTTATATAATAATAGGGGGCGCATGTTAAAAAATTATTACGATGGTGCAAATCGTGTAATATGATTGGTGCAAAAATTTCAGAAAAACACGTGGCAGAAAAAAGTATGTGTAGAAAGTTCACAGGAAGTGAATCAATCCAAAGGTATTTATGTAATGTTTAAAAAGTATATTATTCATCCCGTTACGAGTTTGAATTCGTCATTCTAAGAAGGTTTTACAAATTAATTTTATTATTTCAGTGAAATATATGGCAAACCAATGGTTTAATTCATACTAAATTTATTAACCTGTATAAAAGAATGAGTTGAATTGAAGTAGTAGTTTTAAAATTCATTAGAACTAGTGTAGAATCATCAAATAATCTATTGCAATAACAAACTATGAGTTGATTGAAATTATAATAATTGATAAATAGAAAATCTGACAAATATTTCAAACTTTCATTTAAAATCTGTAAACAAGTGAAATAATCTCTTCTAAAATCATTATTTACATATTAGCTATTTTCTGTTGAAAAAAACTGATTAGTCTTATCGGATGTCTGTGAAAGATAAAGAGAAACGTTGATGATGGTGTTTAGGAAGTCTATTTGAAATTTCAGATGATATGGAATATTAAGTGAATGGAATGGTTCACAAGTAAAAGTACGTTTCTAAACTTAGGTAAGAAGATTAATACTGGTAAAAACAATGTTTAATTCAAATCGTTTGGTAGCCTTCTAATCGATCTAAAAATGAGTTGTTTACTAAAGAAATATCAAAAATTAATTATTTCTTTAATTTAAACATAAATTGTATTAACTTCCCTAGCATAAGAAAGAAAAGAGGTAGGTATTTTTAAAAATATATATAGTGTTCAAAAGTAATTCTGTAATTGTTGGGTCGCGGTCTGGATAGTGGATAGCTTATCGGTTACAAAAAATTAAATTTGAATCGGAGTTCGCAGGTTCGAAACCTTAGCTTGGTAAAATAATCAAACTCTCATGCGCAAAATCGATAAAATCAGTTAAATTAAAAATAAAAATCATATACATTAAAGGAATTCGCAAAGTGAGCAGTTAAAATAGGTATTAATGAGTTATCTTAAGAAACCAACCTCTCTTTGCACATACAGAAGGGGCAATACAATTTTTTGTTTTGAAACATCTAAAATCTAAACATATAGACATAGTTTCTTGGCTCGATTAGTTAAGTCTTCAACATATCATCGAGCCAAGAGACTATTTTGCAGGTTCAAACCTTCCTCAAAACTTTTCAAAAATAAAATACTATTTTTAATAATAAATTCGCACTACCGCATACAGATGGCAGCATCAAAAATTTTTTTCAGATAACATAAGACATTTTTATCTTCATTCAAATTCTAAGAATATTCAGAAAAAAAGAAAAAAAAATTAATCGCCCTTAAAAATTAAGGCCCCCCTAAAAATAAGCCCCTGTAAATATTAGGCCCATCAAACTGCCTTTCGAAAATACCTACATCTTTATGTTATAGTGTGATATTTCCATTTCTACTCCATGTCGATTCGAAAAAAAAAATTAAGCCCCCGCCCTAAAAATAAGCCCCACTAAAATATTTAGACCCCTCAAACTCCCTTTCGAAAATACCTACATCTCTATGTTATAGTGTGATATTTCTATTTCTACTCCATGTCGATTCGAAAAAAAATAAATTAAGCCCCCCTAAAAATAAGCCCCCCCCCCTAAAAAATAAGCCCATCGAAAAATTTAGACCCCTTAAACTTTCTTTCGAAAACTTTTAACTCACTATGTTATAGTATGATATTTCCATTCTAATACTAAATCAATTAAAAAAAAATTAAGCCCCTATCAAAAATTAAGCCCCCTCAAAAATTAAGCCCCCCTCAAACATTTAGTCCCTCTTACTATAGGATAAGTCTCCCTTACCACCCCCAGTTGGATTCCACCCTCCTCCTCCATCCACAAGGTGGATTACTCCCTCCTCCTCAATCCACAATCCACCTGCTGGCGGCTAACTCTCCTTCTCTCCCTACTCCCTATACAACAATTTTTATCAGAAAATAGTATGAATAAAGATAAAAATACCTCATTATTTCTCTCTTGCCCACAATAATGAAAGCTAGCCAATTTTCATCATTTTGAATAAATTTCATAAAATGCTTTTAAAATTAAAATATGAAAGTGGGGATATTTAAAAAAAAAAACAGATAGTGCGATCACATCTACAAATGAAGAGCTTTCAGTTAAAAAAAAAAAATACATTAGTAAAATTTGTTCAGCAGAAAGATCAGGGCAAATGACTAAAAAACACACTTGCGTTTTAAATATATAGATTATATAAAATTAGGAAAAATTAAATTAAGCAAATTATGTTATTTTGATAAAATTATAGTAGAATGTCCTAAAGAATAGCATTAAAATTCTATTATTCGACAGAATGTTGGACAAAAAATTCAGGAACATGATATTATTTTAAACGATGAATTATTTCTTTGCTTGTATAACTCGGCGAAGCAAATTCATCCTGGTGAGAATAATCAATTTCTGTAATATAAATCGCTATTATTTGCATGTCACCTCTCTTCTATAAAGACACTCTAAATTTTTGTAAAACACTGCGTTTTATCAGTGTGTGATTTCGATTACATTATTTCCGAAAGTGAAGCATTTTCACCTGTGAAGAATTTGAAAGCAGCTGGGCTGTGAAAATGATGCACTTCTACAATGTATAATTCAGGTTGTACACGCTTTTTTTATAAAATGACGTAATTTGCATCCGCTAAAGCAATCCACTTTTACAATCCACTCTTAAACTTCGTCTATAGAAAAATATGCATATGACGTCATTGTCACGGAATAACTGACAATATTCTTGACATAGCCCATATTTTAATTTCAACTATTTTTTCAGGTTTTATGAGAAAATAGCAAGAAAAAGATACAGTATCTCCTGTTTTCGACTATTTTCCGTTTTCTTTTAAGACTTTCAATGACTTGCAATAGAAATGGGGTACTTTTGTTGCCACGATAAGAAAAATGGTATTAAAAACTACAAAAAAAATTAATATCTCAAAAATAAATTGTGATACAGATTTCAAACAAATTGCATTTCAAAGAGCATTTTTTTCCTCACACGACGGTGTCAAAATTTAAAATGTGCGATGTTTGGAAGTTTAAAAATTTGCAGTACAGAAAATTGCAAAACCATAATTTTATTTCAAATTTCAAAGTGTTGCCATTCGCAAAATGACGTATGCGTTACGCACAGATATGTTTGTCTTTTTTCGCAAAATGACGTATGCGTTACGCACAGATATGTTTGTCCTTTATAATATAGATACTTGTCACATTCTTCTGGAATTTCAGGATTAAAAAGAACAAGTATGACCTCATATTTATCAATGTTGATTTGATAAGGGGGACAATTCTGAGGTCAACAAAAAATTAAAGAAAAAAAATAATGCTAGGTATCACCCTGTAAAGTAAAATGCACGAAATGATCAAATCGCTACATGATAAAAATAAACATACATTGTGCAATATGTGTATTCTAGAGATGTGTCATTTGTTGATGAACGACTCCAAAGGAACGATTCCGGCAGTGAAACTGAAGGAACGATTCCATTCTGTAAAAAGGAATCGGTCCTTTTCGGATTCGGTCCTTTTTGGAACGACTCCTCGGATTCGGTCCTTTTTGGAACGGTTCCTCGGATTCGGTCCTTTTTGGAACAGTTCCTCGGAATCGGTCCTTTTTGGAACGATTCCGAAAAGGAACGACTCCACGGAATCGGTCCTTTTCGGAACGATTCCTCGGAATCGGTCCAAAATGTACCGACTCCGAAAAGGACCGATTCCTCGGAGTCGTTCCGAAAAGGACCGATTCCTTGGAGTCGGTCCATTTCGGAATCGTTCCAAAAAGGACCGAATCCGAGGAACCGTTCCAAAAAGCACCGAATCCGAGGAACCGTTCCAAAAAGGACCGAATCCGAGGAACCGTTCCGAAAAGGACCGATTCCTCGGGAATCGGTTCTTTTCTTGTAGACTGGCCAGTTTTAATAAATTAAAATACGCTATTTTATTTCAAAATAACAGATTTTGATTCTATCAAAGCTGACTTTATTGCCAAAATATCCTTCTAATGTGTGTGCCACCCCCCCCCCCTCCTCAAAAAAAAAAGAAAAGTAAAGAAAGAAAGAAAAAAGAAATTGAAGTGCGGGGCGGAATAGGGCGTTTAATAAACATTACTATTTCATCTTCTTGTGCTAAATTAATCTGAAAGAAATAATTAAAAAAAATATTTTATACGAATTGGATTTTTTACACCTGAGAGAAAAAGTGCCCGAGATGGGATTCGAAGCCAGAAACTTTACGTGCTTTACCGATTGAGTACCTGGACCCCGAGGATAATGGAACACCATGTGTACTTTAATACACTAATACATTTTCTAATTGGTAAATGTATCATACGAAATGAATTTTTTCGAAATGAATTCTTAAGGCTGTTCTCAAATCCAAAAGGATAAATTTGTGGCAAAAGTTTTAATTTATTTTTATTCGGAAATGCATGAAACGAACAGGTGTTGTTGTTCAGAAACTATGTAATCGAGCTGTTTTTCCTTTTTTTTGCAAACGCAATAGGCCTTTCAGAAAATAGTGTCAAAGTGGGCGTTTTGAACAGAACTTCCGCGCGAAAGAGGCATAATTTCTCAAAAATGGGTGAAAAACATGTTTGTCACGTGATCAAAATCGATTATAACTCAATAGGTAATTTACTGATCAAAAGATGGAAAACACAGTTCGATTCCAAATCGCTTCCATGGTCAAACATTCCAATTTTATATCTTTCCGTTAAAAAATGAATTTGTAAATGTGTCAAAACGTTTTACGCTTGTTGAGCAGATCACTTAAGAACAGCCTTAAGAAAAACAAAGAAAATGCTTGTTTAATTACTAGTGAAAAATATTTTTTTAAATCTGACTAGAAACAGTTTTGAATAACGTAAGAAATATATCACTAGGCCATAAAAATTGCATTTTAATAGGATAATAATAACTTATTTTCAATTATTTTAATAATTGTAGAGTTACGCACTTTCATGCATATTTCACTATTTCATGTTTTTTCCTCAAACATAATTTCAATTTGAGAATCCTCTTTGTCAAAATAAATATATGACCAGCTACGAGCGCTCGAGTACCACTTTATTTCCACAGTTTGGCGTCTTGTTTTTCTCTCCTGAAGAAGATGATTAAAAAAATCTCGAAACTCCCTAAGATTGTTGTTTTAATCAACTTACATTGAGGTTTATTACATAGAGTAAAATCTGTTAGAACAAGGAATTTTTGTAAAACGTTTCTTTCTTTCTTAAGATAATGAATATTTCAAAAAGCATAATGTCTAATAATAATAATAAGATAACAGTAACAGTGGTGGGTGGGATTGAAATAATTTAACCGCGGTTCGCTCTCTTAATGGCCGTTTTGAGTATAAAAACGGGAAAGAAAAATCACGTGCTACATATAGATTATCGGACTTTCTCCAACACTGCGACATATATAAAGCTGCATATTTTATGCTTGTTTCGGTTTAATAGATTTATGTTAACCCTCCGCCTACCAGAGGGGTTCAATGGCCCCGACAGGTACATTTATAATCATATTTCTAATTTATTTTTTAAACTGAAATTTCTGTAAATATGGGTTTTTTCTGGGATGTTCTATTCTTTTGAGTAGAACATTCCAGAAAAAGTCACATATTTACAAAATTTTCATTTTTTAAAATGTGAAAAATCAATTTTAATGTATCTATCGGGTCCTGTTGCACCGGTCTGGTATGCGGAAGGTTAATATTGCATTTAAAATTTTTACAATATACGAATTTAATTATTGGTTTCCAAAGTATGCCCGTTGTGATTTTGTACAGTTTTTTCAATTGTTATTTTTCTTCTATTTCTTGCTAAATAATTAGAATTTAAATAACTGTGACTTTGTTTTAATTCAACGTAAAATAAAAGCAAAAAAAAAAAAATCGTTTATCGTAATAATGTCTTATAATAATTCAGATTTCTTGATCGTTATTGATACTCGTAAATCCCGAATTCAATGCCACGATTAATGCCTGTTACTGTGGTGATGGATAATACATATCTGAGTTTAATTTCGAGCAAATCAAGGCTCCCTTCATGCTAAACTAAATTTAATGTTTCAAGCCTAATACCAAATTTCCGTTTTTATTGAGGTAAAACTTACTGCAAATACGATACTAAATTTTATGTATTTTCCTTTCTTATTGTTATTCTTTTCACTTAGAAGATTTATTTATTTATTTTCTTTTTTTTCTTAAATTACATAAAGTTTTCTGAAAAGTTCGAATTTAACAAAATGTTTTATCTATTTTAAATAGTTTTGACAATAAAAAGTTTAACTCCGAATAAAAAATAGTTAAATTCTCAAAAAATTAAGGTTGGTATTATCTATAATACGTTTACAACAGATATCTTTCATTCAACGGCCGAAACATCGTCAAAAGGATAGTTCTTTATATAGTACTACACTCTGTAATAATAATGGACATACTTTTAATTTGTTTAATTTAATTAAACCAATAAACCGTTTTTCAGTTAAAATGTTAGCAAATTTCAAATTTAAAGAAATAGAACTTTGAAATTTAGTGAATCACTATTTGGCGGAGATAATATGTACTATATATGAATAAAATCATATATATTACTATATATATATATATATATTATAATATTAATGCATATAATATTATCTTATAAATATCACTAGCCATAGCCCTGCTAATGAATCTGTTTACAAATCATCTGAAGGAACTTCTACCCTTTCGTGTAACACAAGTCTTCCATGACTTCATGAGTTATGAAGCTCCAAAGATCCCAATCCAAACAAACATATTAGCATTGCAATTCACTCACACCGAACTGAGGTTCTGTATCATATAAGTGAAGAGAGGGTGACGGCGGATGAGGGTGTGAAATTAGAGAAATTCCGGTAGGTTCTCGTGAAATTGGAGATTCAAAAAGAGTTGTAAGTTTATTGAAATTCTACGTAGTTAACAACAGTTCACAAATAGCGATGTTAGGGTAAAAGACAAGACATACATCAGTCACTCAGGAAAGACAGTGTGCAAAAACGTGCTTTACTTTTTAACTCTTTCCAATAAAGTTAGTGTTTATGAATGCGGTTTGTCTGTCCGTCAGACCGTCTGTTCACGCTCTAAGGCAAGTCACACACTAAGGCGACACATAAGACATGTCGCTTCAATTCGCTAGAAAAACTGGTTTAAAACAAGTTTGCAACTACTTCGTTCTTTGTTTCGACCGGTTTTTGCACTTCATGTTGCGCTTTGTGTCGTTGTGTGGTCTCAGTGTGTAATGTACCTAACTCCCGTAAATATACTCGGATTCCCATGCAATTGATATATGTTAATGATGTTTACCATGGGATGTTTGGTATTCAATATGAAGAGTGTAGCATTAATAGTTTATTTACAGGGGCACTCAAAAGTATTTCGTTACATTATGGTCAACGGGAAAAAATCGTTTGCAGCGCATTTTAATGACATTAAGCTATTTCAAATGCATTAAAATTGATATATATCACTGAATTGCACTACAAGATGATTGCTATAGAATAGGGTGTTTCACTTCTGAACCAGATCCTGAAGGCGGTGATAATAATGTTGATGAATTATGCGAAATATCCTGTGTGCGTAAAGTTAGGGAGCTGAGGAGAAAGATGATAAACTGCATAAAGTTATTGAAAGTACGGACACTGGAACAAAAATGTAATTTGCTTTAACTAGTTACATATCCAAACCAGTAGGGCCATCCAAATGAAAAATGAGATTCAGAATGAAAAATGAAATTAAGATTACCTAGAGGTAGATTTTGAAGAGGAATCTATGAGACTAAAAATTCCTAGACCCTGGTGACAAATATCAGAGCAATAATAAAATTTCCTATACAGGATGTCCACTCTCAACGATGTCCAATGGCTAATTCCTAAACCGTTAGTCACAGCCATATAGTTCCAATTACAAAAATGTTTTAAATGAAGTAAAGAAGTATTTTAAAAGTGATTTGGGTCAATAGAATCATTTCTTGAAAAATTATGAAATTTAATGTTTTATACGATCCCCCGGTCCTTCAAGTTATAGTTAGTAAAACTTTCCTATTACACTTACAAGTAAGACAAATAAAAGTCCTATTATTCTACGACTAAAACTGACCGAAGTAATGGCTGTTTCAACTTGGAGCATATTTTTTGCTGCGAAATAGGGGTCATTTACAAATTTACTAGAAATATAAATAATCTTCAGATATATAAAAAATATAGTTGATAGTAAAATTAACATTGCATTATAAATTTGAAATCTATAATCTTTCTGAAATATTAATGCAAAATATACAGCTCGTACTAAACATATAACAGGAAAAAAATAATAGAATTTTCGTTAAATAAAATGTTGAAAAGCAACAGCCTCGATTCTTTACACACTGAATCCAAAAATGGCCTTCATTTTTTATCACAAAGCACAGATTTTTTGCAAATCGTAAATTTGAAAGCTAAAAAATGAAAAATTTTCGGAAATCTCATTCTGATAGTATAAAATAGATGTGATTGTTATTTCTTTAACTTTTGATAATTGATTTTTATGTATTTTTTACTATTGAATCCGAAAATGACCTTCATTAGTTTTTGGTGTAAATCGCCCAACAGATGGCGCTGCTATGCTGCATTTTGCAGCATTTACACGATTTTCGTAATAGCTCAATCTCAAGAAATAATGCACGGATTTTCATCAAACTTCAGATTTAGTTAGTGCTTGACATGAATTGACGTTTTTCCCCTTGTGGCGTCAATCGCTCAACAGGTGGCGCTGCTATGCTGCGTTTTTTGAGATTTCCGCAATAGCTCTATCTGAAGAACTAATGCTTGGGTTTTCAACAAGCTTCAGATTTAGGTATACTGGATATGAATTAGTGCTGTTTATGTTTTGGTGTAAATCGCTCAATAGGTGGCGCTGGTATGCAGCATTTTTCACGATTTCCACAATAGCTCAATTTCCAGAACTAATGCACGGATTTTCATCAAACTTCAGATTCTGTTAGTCCTTGACATGAATTGATGTTTTGTACCTTTTCGTGTAAATCGCTCAACATGTGGCGCTGCTGTGCTGCATTTTTGTGATTTCCACAATAGCTCTAGCTCCAGAACTAATGCACCGATTTTCATCAAACTTCAGATTCCGGTACACCTTAATATGAATTAGTGCTGTTTGTGTTTTGGTGCAAATCGCTCAACAGGTGGCGCTGCTATGCTGCATTTTTCAGAATTTGCCCTACAGCTCTATCTCAATAAGTAATGCACGAATTTTCATCAAACTTCAAATTCAGGTATACTTTGATACGAATTGGTTCTAAATTGATGTAATTTCTTTTACTATTTAAATGATTTAATTGACGTGATTTATTTAGAAGAAAGTTTTGTGATGGCCACAACATACTAGTTTAACTTTGAAATTTGCCATTTACAAAAAAAGTCTAACATGATGGTTAAATATGAAGGTAATTTTTACATTCAGTGCTAAAAAGCACATACAAATCAGTCGTAAAAGTTAAAAAATACAACCATCGACTCTATTTTATAGTATTAGCTATTTTTTCAATTTTGAAATTTACTAGTTGCGAAAAATTCTGACATGATGGTTAAAAATGAAGATAATTTTCGGATTCAGTGCTAAAAAATACATAAAAATCATAATTTTAAAAATACATAATTTTAAAAATAAAAAAATAAAACCATCGCAGTCTTGTGTTATCTAATCTAAAACTTTTTAGAAAACTTGTTGGCAGTAATCTATCCGAAATTTTTTGTGTTACCCTGTAAAATAAGTACATAATGGTAAGCACTGAAAATCATAATAATATTACATTGTCATCTGATTTCCGTCAATATGTAAAATTTAACCTCGATCGCATATTTTAAAGTGAGTTGAATTTCGAGTACAAATTTTGAACTGGAAAGACATACATACGATCGTTTCAAGTTAACCCGTTACCCGCTGGTGTTGCGTTCACGGAACGGTCAAAATAATTGCTCATGCTTACGTTAATTACTTTGTCACCACTATTTTACAATTAAAAAAATTGCCTTATTTATTGGCAGAAATTTTGATATTTTAATAAAGCGGAAATTACCTTTCTGAATTTGTGGTGACAAGCGACTTTCAACAAGAAATTTGAAAATTCCTACTTATAGTTTTGGCGGTTAATAGGTTAAATAAAAGCTTATAAAAATAGCATAGTTTTTGTTAAAAAAATCATGAAAAGAAACAGCTTCAAATCCTTACAAAAATCTGTCGTAATACGATTTCTTTCAAAGCGCAGCTACACATGAAATAAATCCTTCAAATACTTTAAGCACTTTGTTTACGACCCCTAGAAGCATGGCTAAACTCGTGTGTATTCGGATGCAGAAAAGTGGCATAAGTCTTGCATTTCAAAGTTTCGTATAACTTCATGAATTTTAGTGTTAGATGAATAGGACTTTTTTTGTCTTTCTTTTAAGAGAACAGGAAATTTTTACTAAATATCTCTTATAGGGCGGAGTACCGTATAAAAAAATTAAATTTCGTAACTTTTTTAGAAATATTTTTATTGATCCAAACGACTTTCAGAATAACTTTTTACCTTATTTAAAACATTTTTGTAATTGGAACTATAGGTCTATGACTAACGGTTTAGGACTTAGCCACTGAACATCGTTGAGAGTAAAGACACACTATATAAAATAATAATATAAATGGACGGTCATTTGACGACATATTTTCAAGAGAAACCAATGATTACACTGAAAATCGAATAGACCTTGCACCGCCCTTAAATTTCCAAGAGGAATTATGCTTTATACCATAAATCATAAAGTTAGAAATAACTGCAAATTAATTGCACACGCTGATCAATGAAATGAACTCTTAAAAACAAAATCATCTGTCCAAAACATTAGAAAATTAAAGCGACTGGATGCCTAAGAAAATGGATGGGTACATAAGAAAATAAATTAGTAAAAAATATTATGGATTGCATGTGGTTCTCTTTATCTCGGAAGTGTTTTTTTCCCCTTGGAATCCTTTATTTTTCAAAATCGTTCCTTTTTTTTCGGAATCGTTCCTTTTTTCTCGGAATCGTTCCTTTTTCTCGGATTCGTTCCTTTTTTGGAACGATTCCGAAAGGAACGACTCCAATGAACTCGTTCCTTTCGGTGAACGATTCCGGCTGGAACGATTCCTTAAAAGGAACGATGTTGCCCATCTCTTAGTGTATTCATTTGTGTAAGAATAGCACGTATATTAAGAGAAATATAGCGATTTTTTAAAAAAATAAAAAAAAACTCTTGTATGTTTTTCTTGTATGTTATAACATGCAGGGTTTTCAACCAAATTTAACGCCAGTTTCAGAAAAATTGACAAAATATAGTAGAAACAATATAGTGCAATTGGAATATAAATATATTAAATATTTTAGGAAATATGACCAGTTGTATGAAATAATTTTTATCTGCGCATGCGCGAACGATAACAAGGATCTTTTTACATAATTTAACAGTCAACTCTATGGAGCAAATTATTAAAAAAATCCAGTCAAATATCGTAAAAATTCAGAAAGATATCGTCGTTAAAGTGAGCTAATTTTTAGTTGCTCGCTAAAACTAGCTGAATGATAAGGAACTCTCTACAAGGCGTCAATTTTAATTGATTTTTTTTTTTCATTTTTTATTGATGCTTTAGTCCTTCTTGGATAACCACCAGAACGAGCCTATACCATGATAAAAAGAAGTATCGAAATCAAAGCATTTTTTCCAAATCTACTCGTTGATAGTCACTAAATACTAACTTTTTTCTGAAAGTCAGTTAATAAAAAATGACAATTTGTGGAAAATCCCTTATTATTCGGCTGCTTTTAGAGAACAACTAAAAATTAGCTCACTCTAACGCCGATATCCGTCCGAATTTTTACGATATTTGACTGGATTTTTAAATAAGTTGCTCTATAGAGTGGACTATTAAATTATGTAAAAAGATCCTTGTTATCGTTCGCGCATGCGCAGATAAAAATTATTTCATACAACTGCTCATATTTCCTAAAATATTTAATATATTTATATTCCAATTACTATATTGTTTCTACTATATTTTGTCAATTTTTCTGAAAGCGGCGTTAAATTTGGTGGAAAACCATGCGAATTATAAGCAAAAAACATGCAAGAATTTTTTAAATTAAAAACAAAATCGCTATATTTCTCTTAATATACGTGCTATTCTTACACAAATGAATACACATATTGCACAATGTCTGTTTATTTACATTTTGTAGCGATTACATCATTTCGTGCATTATATTTTACAGGGTGATCCCAAGTATTATTTTTTTCTTTGATTTTTTTTTTTTGTCCCCCTAATTGCCCTCCTTATCAAATCGACGTTGATAAATATGAGGTAAAACCTGTTCTTTTTAATCCTGAAATTCCAGAGGAATCTGACAAGTATATTTCTAGATATTCGACAAAATGTCTAAAATTGAAAGTTGTCGGTCATTAATGGCCATATAGTGTATATATAGATATTATAGATTTGCTACCACTACCTGTAAAAAATAATCTTCGTGGTAAATTTCTTTAACGTGTTCAGCAGAAATATAAGACGAAGATTTTCGTTTGCAAAAAGTGGTAGGAAACTTGAAAAATATAGAACGTTGCGACCTTGTATAGTGCATGAATTGAACATTTTGGACTATGAATAAATTTATTTGTTTTCTTAAAAATAATTACGTGAATTTTCTTCCTGTCTTTATTTTACTTCTTCTTGTGGTCTCAATTTTTTTTCCCTTACTGGCACCATCTACGCACTCTATTTGCATTTATAAATGCAAATGCATGACATTTACAAGAAGGACTATTAATGGGATTTAGAATTGAATAGTTTTTCGTTTATCGATAAATGAAGTAAACTTTGAATTATAAGCAAATGTTGTCTCATGACGGCATTTATCGGTCTGTCGTGTCCAGAAAATTGGTTGTAAACGACAACTATGTCAGTACTTTCTGCAAGATACCCTGCCTTTATCGAAAGAAGGAAAACACTAATTGATTTAATATAATTTCTTAATAAGAGCATCCCATGCATTTACGAACAAACATGTATTCAGGAATGAGTCAGAAATAAACCAGATTTAGTTTGAGAATAGTTTTAAGGGCATTTCCGGAATTTCGCTTTAAGACTGTTCTCAAATCGAAAAGGGCAACTTTCTGACACAAGTTTTAATTTATTTTTGTTCGAAAATGCATGAAATTAGCTGGTGTTGTTGTTCAGAAACTATGTAATTGAGCTGTTTTTTTCTTTTTTCTTTTTTTTTTTTTTTTTTGCAAACGCAATAGATCTTTCAGAAAATAGTATCAAAGTGGGCGTTTTGAACCGAATAACCGTGCGAAGGAAGAAAGAGCACTCAAAAGCGGGCGAAAAGCGTGTTTGTCACGTGATCAAAGTGGCTTATAACTCAATAGGTAATTGATTGATCAAAAAATGAAAAAAACAGTTCAATTCCAAATCGCTTCCATGGCCAGACTTTTCAATTTTATACCTTTCCGTTAAAAAATGAATTTGTAAATGTGTCAAAACTTTCTGCGCTTCTTGAGCAGAGTTGTTAAGAACAGCCTCCAAAATCATTTCCACTTGCATATAAGTCAGCTTAATTGCCTAATTTATCTTTGAATATACCTTGATGAGATTTCTGATTAAACACTTATAGTAAATTGATATTGTTTCTTTTTATAGGGATCCAATATTGAACCCAATATTGTATTCATCAGAAATAATTCGAACGAGATGCCTTATGTTGGTTAAATAGTCACTGTATATTAGAAATATTTACAATGAAATACTTACTATTACCGAAATATTGTTTTTACATTGAATTCAAACATCAATATTGCAGAAATATCTGCTTTATATTAGGGATATTGGCAAGGATATGCTTACTATTACCAAAATGTTGGTTTTGCATTCGAGATAGTTGAATTCAAAGATCAATACTGTAGAAATATCTGCTATATATTAGAAATATTGAAAATGATATTCTTACTATTACTGAAATATTGGTTTTACACTCGAAATAAATGAATTTATACATCAATATTGCAGAAATATCTGCTCTATATTAGAAATATTGACAATGACATGCTTACTATTACCGAAATAGTGGTTTTACATGAAATGGAATTCAAACATCAATATATCAGAAATATCTGCTCTATATTAAAAATATTGATAATGATATGCTTACTATTACCGAAATAGTGGTTTTACATTGGAAATAGTTGAATTCAAACATCAGTATTGCAGAAATATCTGCTCTATATTAGAAATATTGATAATGATATGCTTACTATTACCGAAATATTGGTTTTACATTCGAAATAGCTGAAGTGGAATAACAATATTGCAGAAATGACGGTTCTGCAGAAATATCGACTACGATTGAATATGATAACTTGTCGGACATGTGATTGTGATCGCAACCTATCCCAAATAGCATGAACATTTGCAGCAAGTTTGATTTTTCTGACATTATTTTGCTGTGACAAATTTGAATTTAGAAATTCGCAACAAATTTCCATATACCATCCCCCACTTGCATGAGTAGTTTGTTGTGAAACTGATGGCTAGACTATCTTTAAGTCACGAAAATGACGAAAGCAAAAAATCCCTCTGTTGAGAGAATAGACGACCAGCACATACGCAGGAATTGCAGAAATTTTATTCGGTTGGCACCGCTTTTTCTGAACGCTATACTTATCAAATATCAAAAAAGGTTCGAATTCAGAAGTACAATTATTTCCTTAACTTGTTTATGGAGATAAAAACGATGCATGCACTTTCTGACGGTTGTTCGCATCAATAGACCTGGCCAGGTCCATGGACCACTCCGAAGGGGTTAACCCTTTATCTACTGATGGTACTTATAAGTACCATTAAAATAAATTGTTATAAAATTCATTTAAAACATCGATTAGTAGCAATACTGTTTAGAATGAGTTAAAGATCCATTACTTTATCTTGTTCCAAAAGCATTATTAGTTATACAAAACAAAAATATTTTTAAAAGGACGATTTCTTTTGCCTTTACGTCTTTTCAGCTTTCCAGCGCTGAGGGGGAGGGGGGAGGAATTTTTCAATTCGGAAGTATTTCTATATTTCTAATGTAAGAACATTATATTTGTACATTTCCTAATTCTACAAAATACTAAGAAAAATATTTAAAATAAAAGATTTGAGTAGGGTTATAAATATTACCCAAAATACCTATAAATTAAAATTTAATTAATCCTTCTAAATCCATCAATACTTCTAAAATCCTTCTAAAATTTATTAAATGATTATGTAAATCTTCTAATTTTGATTAAACAACTCACAAAAAATGCTTAGAAGATAAAATTTTCATGAATTCATAATTCAGTAGATAAAGGATTAAACTTATAGTATAACAGTTGTAAACAGACAGTGGGGCGTGGAAAGATAACCACTTTGCAGTATTTTTGAATACTTGTTTGCCGTTAATTTGCAATAAATTTGATACAGCATGAATTTAACTTTCACCATAAGTTAGCTGCAAGTTCGAAGTGTGGTGACTTCGGTGTTTGCGTTATCTTGCTGCAGCCTTGTTATGAACTTTCAGTCTTGTCATGCTGAGCTAGCCGTAACTTTGCAGGTTTTCAAAGCAAGACTACTGTAAATTTTCTGCAAATTAAATTTTTTACCCGGGTTACCATGGTACAGAAATCTTCCTTCACATGAACAAGATCCTTGAGGGCGCCCGTAACTCAGAGCGGAGTTAGTCATAAGTTTACTTTTAAATTATTCTTTACCTACGTCGCTAGTTCTATTAGTTTACTTTGCCTTTTGTTTTCTGAAATAGCATTTATTAGTTTTCATCTTAAAAATAAGTTTAATAGATCGTTGTAGTAATTAAAATTAAATGATAATAAACACAAATGTGAAAGACCTTTTCCCTTAGCTTTTTTCTTAAAACTTTATACTTTTTCTTAAAATTCAGTAGTGGGAAGGGGAGAAAAAAATATCTCAGAATTTTATAGAACGCTTGGAGTTAGGAAAGGATTTCGAGTGATCGTTTTACAAAAAAGTTCAGTCACTCATTGTAGTATTGGAAATCAAAGGCGTGTAAAAACTAAGTTCGAATTGAATATAAAACTAGATTTCGGATGCTTTTTGATCACTGAAGTATATATTATACTGGTGTACAAAATTAAGAGAATTTGCGTATTTTGTCAAATTTCATGAAAAGTACTGAACGAAATGTAACACTAATGCTTCGAAACAAAGATGCAAGTCTTTAGTGTGTAATACGTAAGCGTACACGTGTGTATCTGCGGAGTCGGTAGAGGAACGAGCTTTATAAGCGAGCTTGGCAATTTCCAGCACCTCCACCAACAAGATCCTTGAGGGTTCCGTAGTTCAAAGCGAAGTTTTAGTCATAAGTTTACTTTTAATTTATTCTTTACCTACGTCGCTAGTTCTATTAGTTTACCTTGTCTTTTGTTTTTCTGATATAGCATTTCTTAGTTTTCATCTTAAAAATAAGTTTAATAGATCGTTGTAGTAATTGAAATTAAATGTTAATGTCAAAGACCATTTTACTTAGCTTTTCTCTTAAAACTGTATACTTTTTCTTAAAATTCAGTAGTGTGAAGGAAAAAAAAAAAAAACCCCTCAGAATTTTATAGAAGGCTTGGAGTTAGGAAAGGATTGCGAGTGATCCTTTTACAAAAAGTTCAGTCAGTCATTGTAGTATTGGAAATCAAAAGCGTGTAAAACTAAATCCGAATTGACTATAAAACTCCAGCATCCGTACGGGTCATTGTCGAGAGATGTTTGTCCAGGAGTGTTATCTTTTTGTCGCCTCCACCCTATTGTTGATGCAATCCTTGATTCCTTATTCCCGGTCTTCTCGATTAGTCTACTCGAGTACATTTAATCCTGTAGACTATCGATCTGCACAATAAAGGAACCTGGGGGGCTCCAACACATTTCCACAGACCGAATCGAACATATCTCCTTTGTGAGGCGCCGACGAACAGGGCGTTAGAACACGCTTCGGCACGCTTGAAGTTGGGAAGTAAAGCGGAAAAACGGTGAAGAGGATAAAAAAAAAAAAAAAACTTCCGAAAAAGGAAATAAAAAAAAGTGAGAGAAAAGTATGTTGTTCTTTGGAGACTTAAAGTTTCTTCTACTCTCACACTGTACCTCTTTCTAATCTCGAGAAACGAGCGGAAAAGTTTAGGTCAATGTTTATCAGAGACTGTTTTTATTTTTCTCACGGTCCGCTGCACGGGAATCAATCTCACTTCTCCCGCACATCAGCCCAGATCTTCTGCCTGGTGTCTTTGAGGAGGAATGAATCTGGAAAGAAAAGTTGGAAGTAAATTTATTTCCTTTGAAAGAAATCTATATTGTCTTTTTCGTTTACCATTCCCTCCCCCCCCCCTTTTACAGAGACCATGTAACCCTTCATGTACTGAATTATGAATTCATGAAATTTTTATTTTCTAAAGCATTTTTCAGGGGATTTTTGAAACTTCATTAGAAGATTTACATAATCATTTAATAAATGTTAGAAGGATTTTAGAAAGATTTAGAAGGATTAATTAAATTTGAATTTATAGGGATTTCGTGCAATATTTATAACCCCACTCAAATCTTTTATTTTAAATATTTTTCTTAGTATTTTGTAGAATTAGGAAATGTACAAATATAATGTTCTTACAACAGAAATATAGAAATATTTCCGAATCTAAAAATTCTAATCAAAATCTAAAAAATTTAAAAGGATTATAGAAAGATTTAGAAGGATTCATTAAATTTGAATTTATAGGGATTTTGTGCAATATTTATAAACCCACTCAAATGTTTTATTTTAAATATTTTTCTTATTGTTTTGTAGAATTAGGAAATGTACAAATACAAGGTTCTTACAATAGAAATATAGAAATATTTCCTAATCTAAAAATTCTAATCTAAATCTAAAAATTTTAGAAGGATTCATTAAAGTTTAATTTATAGGGATTTTGTGCAATATTTATAAACCCACTCAAATCTTTTATTTTAAATATTTTTCTTAGTATTTTGTAGAATTAGGAAATGTACAAATATAATGTTCTTACAACAGAAATATAGAAATATTTCCGAATCTAAAATTTCTAATCAAAATCTAAAAAAATTAAAAGGATTATAGAAGGATTTAGAAGGATTCATTAAATGTGAATTTATAGGGATTTCATGCAATATTTATAACCGCACTCAAATCTTTTATTTTAAATTTTTTTTCTTAGTATTTTGTAGAATTAGGAAATGTACAAATATAATGTTCTTATAACAGAAATATAGAAATATTTCCTAATCTAAAAATTCTAATCTAAATCTAAAAATTTTAGAAAGATTCATTAAAGTTTAATTTATAGGGATTTTGTGCAATATTTATAAACCCACTCAAATCTTTTATTTTAAATATTTTTCTTAGTATTTTGTAGAATTAGGAAATGTACAAATATAATGTTCTTACAACAGAAATATAGAAATATTTCCGAATCTAAAAATTCGAATCAAAATCTAAAAAATTTAAAAGGATTATAGAAGGATTTAGAAGGATTCATTAAATTTGAATTTATAGGGATTTTGTGCAATATTTATAACCCCACTCAAATCTTTTATTTTAAATATTTTTCTTAGTATTTTTCAGAATTAGGATATGTACAAATATAATATTCTTACAATAGCAATATAGAAATATTTCCGAATTAAAAAATATCCCCCCCTCCCCCCCAACGCCAAGAAAGCTGAAAAGATGCAAAGACAAAAGAAATCATCCTTTTAAAAAGATTTTTGTTTTGTGTAACCCATAATACGTTTGGAACAAGATAAAGTAATGCCTCTATAACTCATTATAAACTGCATTACTGCTAATCGATGTATTAAATGAACTTTATAACAAGTTATTTAAATGGTTACTTATAGGTACCGTCAGTAGATAAAGGGTTTATATATTTAAACTTTATCCAAAGAAGAATAAAATCATTAAATTACTGAAAAATAAAGACTTTCGAAACACGCCCCTTATAAAACTAGATTAATGAAGTTAGTCCTTTCAAGTAGTGTTGCCAGGTGTTCTGCGTAAATCGGAGATACAAATGCTCTGGACACCACTAATTTCATACAGTTTATGCCGCCATCTTTAGTAGCAGATACTTCTTTAAAAATAACAAATAAAGCCTTTGTACAACAATATTAAAAAGCAGAAAACCAACGTTTAAAAGGGCAAGAATAATATATGAAAAGCAGCAAACAGCTGTTTCGAATCTACTAGCGAGATTCTTCTTCAGTGCAAGATAGGGAAAAGGAACAGCGTGCTAGGAAAAGCAAAGCTGAGCCAAGCCTTGCTCAGCCTTGCTTTAGCTCAGCCTTGCTTTTTCTATCACGCTGTGCCTTTTCTCTATCTTGCACTGAAGAAGAATCTCGCTAGTAGATTCCAAACAGCTGTTTACTGCTTTTCATATATTATTTGTGCATTTTTAAACGTTGGTTTTCTGCTTTTTTATAGCAGATACTTCTGCCAATAGATAAGGCGGAGAAATAAATACTTTAAAATATTGGTGTCCAGAGAATTTGGAGCCCCGATTTACGCGCGACAGATGGCAACACTTGTAAAAAACAAGATGGAAATTGCTCGTCAAACGTGGCAAATGAGGTGCGTTCGTACTATAACTAGTTTTATAAATACTTTTTGCACCACATATTGTACTGAATGTATATTTTAGTGCACTTCAATAAGTGCATATCAATTTCATTCCGTTCGAAAGGCTGTAACAGCATTAAAATGCACTTGAAATAATTTTTTTCTCCATTGGCCGTCATTTAGCGGAAAACTTTTACTGTCCCTGTCATTAAACTATACATACGAATTTCATAAAATTTGAAATCACTCGACAATATGTTGCAACAATTACATATTTAAAATTTCAGACCATTCGGAAGGCAGTAACATCATTAAAATGCACTTGCACTAATTTATACCCATTGGCCGTAATGTAACTGAAAACTTTTGACTGTCCCTGTAATTAAACTATACATCCGATTTTCATAAAATTGGAAATGACTCGACAAAATTTTGCAACAATTATATATTTAAAATTTCAGACCATTCGATTGGGTAGTTTCTGCTCTGTTATATGCGGACAGACAGACAGACGGATTGAACGACGGCTATAGGTGCTACGTATTTATATAATTACGAACGCACCTAAAAACGGACTAAAATACGGAAATACTACTGGCAATCTAGACGCCAGTACTATTTCCGTATTTTAACGGAACTTTATCCCGGTAAATTACAGAAAATTTTCCGTTTATTTAGAATTTAACGGAAATTTTTCTGTAATTTACCGGGAAAAAGTTCCGTTAAAATACGGAAATAGTACTGGGTCTAGATTGCCACTAATATTTCCGTATTTTAGTCCCTTTTTTTTTTTTTTTTTTTTTTTCTTTTTGCAGTGTACTTTCAAGGGCGGTGGTCACATAACGTGACCACCTAATTTTAATTCTAAAACTGACAAACGGCGCCAAAAATACTTTAATAAAACTTTGCTTTTATAATGAAAGTGCATAAAATCAGGTTTTTATTTTTTAAGAAAGTCGTTTAGAAATGCCGGTGTCAATCAATTATTTTATCATTTTACGAACAGAATTTTCTGCCCCTGAAAAGGTTAAATCAGACCTCAGAGTGGTCACTATTTTAGCAACCACTAATTTTAAACAATTATTTTTATGGCAGATTACTGCAAGAATTGCGATAAAAAACTAAAGTGGGATTCTGTGGCATTTAAAAGATAAATTTAAAATGAAAATTTTCGTAAGGAAATAATGGTGGTAAAAGTTTTGATTTAGTCTCTATAAAAAGAGACCGCTCCGAGGAGCTGCGTTAATGGTAATGGTAACTCATCAGCAGAGTTGCTAAACGTAGCAGTTTTTTTTTAATTCAGAAATTCCGAATTCATACAAAAATTTTTGAATCGTAATCTTATTTTATTTTAGTTACAAAATATCCATGATTGTATAAGATTTAACAACAACAACAACAACAAAAAAAAAAAAAAACTAGTATGTTGTGGCCATCACAAAACTTTCTTCTACATAAATCACGTCAATTAAATCATTTAAATAGTACAAGAAATTACATCAATTTAGCACCAATTCATATCAAAGTACATCATGTAACATAGCAGCGCCACCTGTTGAGCGATTTGCACCAAAACATAAATAGAACTAATTCATATCAAGGTATACCTGAATCTGAAGTCCGTTGAAAATCCAAGCATTAGTTCTTGAGATAGAGTTATTGCGGAAATCGAAAAAAAAAAAAGCATGTTGAAACCTGTTGAGCGATTTACACCAAAACATAAACAGCACTAATTGATATCAATGTATACCTGAATCTGAAGTTTGATGAAAATCCGTGCATTGGTTCTGGAGATTGAGCTATTGCAGAAATCGTGATAAATGCTGCATAGCAACGCCACCTGTTGAGCGATTTACACCAAAAACTAATAAGCACCAACTTATATCAGGGACTAACTGAAAATAAATTTTTATTAAATTCCGTGCATTAGTTCTTGAGATAGAGCGCCCACAAAATTTTTGTCACATACAGACAGACGTTTTGTAAAAACATATTTTTCGAAATCGCTGACCCCTAAAACGTGTGAATCCGTGGAAAAGCGAAAGTCTAAAATTTTCACGAATCCAATACTTTCTTCTTGTAAAGATAGAAGAAAGTAAAAAAAGAAAGCCTTTTAAAATTTTCTGATGAAAATTCGGAATTTCTGAATAAAAAATCCGCCAGATTTGGTAACATTACACTTGTCAGAAAAATTAGATACAGGAAATTGTAAGCTGTTTGAAATATTTAAAGATTGAATATTCAGGGATACCTATTCCTCATATAGCTCTGATTAATGCTGAGACAATCTCATCTACAGACTGAGCGTAAAGTTGATGTTAAGGGTCTCATGACTCTTAAAAGCTTTAAAATTTTCATAATTTTATTTTTCTTAGATGTTAAACTCCTATCTTTTCTGAACATTTTGATATAATTGTTTCCTTGAAATTCACATTAGAACAGAAGGTATGGTTTTTAGAATTATATCCGCCCAATAGCTGAAACGGAGTTTCCGAAACTTGGAAGTCATTTTTCTCTAAATGACGTTTTTGGGCATCACGCGCACTATATCTAAAAAAACTTCTCAATATTTTTTCATGAAATTTTCAAAACATATGTTTCATGTTAATTTGTGTAAACTGATCATAAAATTTTCTTCTTATTGTTCAAAAAAATATTTTTTAGGTGATTATACTGTTGAAATTTTCTAAATTTTGCATTAGCTGAATACAACTTTGTATTAAAAATATAAAAATGCTTTCAATACAAATTTATTTAGGTTCAGAGTAATTATTATAGTCTGAAGTATAAGTAGGCACCTAAATTTTCATTCTAGTTGCAAAATTTATTTCGTAATCCTGCGCGTAATATATCATGCCGATTTTCTGCTCGTCAAATGTCTGGCAGTTTGGAACCCCCCTGTAAATGCTAATTCTGCATCTTGCAATTTTTTAAATACATGAAATGAAAGAACATACCTATATATTTCATCCCAATTAAAAATTGCATCTTAAAATCAAATACATTTAAAGATATTAAATGTTGAAAATGGTCCTTTTTTTTCATTTGTTCAAGTTTTAATAGGCTTGAAACCCCTTAATTTGGGAGCCGTTTAAATTATCGCACGCTGTTCGGCAGATATCTGGTCTGAAATAAAGCCTGCGTAATGTTAAAAAAAAAGTTTGCGTCATCACTTACTCACAGATGATTCCGTTAATGCCCCCAAACTAATTTGTTACTATGCTTAACGTCCGGTTAATATAATACTCATTTGAAAATAATCCCCGTTTAAAGAATATTTTAAGTGCTCGGGAGATTCGAAGTTGTTTTATACTGCTTGAAGTGATGTATTTTCAAAGACTAAACTTTCTAATTGGTTTCCATATAAAAATCTCCTGTTAATGCAATGTATGTTTGATAATAAGCCCTGATTAAAGAATAATTTTTAATTCTTTGAGCATTTATTGCCATTGCTAACATTCGGTTTATTCTTATCTTTTGAGTGTTGTGTGTTTTCTCATTCTGATTTCTAATAATAAGCTAAAAAAATCCTTTTAAACAGAGATTTAATACTTAACTGATGATAGAGATATCACAGATGACTGCTTTTTAGATGCGCTCGTAATTATATATATACGTACACTCTAAAATTGGGAAGAGTGAAAATTCACTCTTTGAAATAGTGACAGGTATTTTCACCCTGTTTGGAGTGAATTTTATATAAATACACTCTTTAAAGAGTGGAATTTTCCACTCCCTAGAAAGGAGTGAAATATTTCACTCCCTTGTCGACAGTGGTCACTCCGTTGTCGAGATTGAAATATCTCACTCCGCTGACAGGAGTGAAAACCTGGCATTATACTCTTAAAAAAAAAAAAAAATTCCGATCAACTTTTAACCAATATACATGGAGTAAAATAATGAAAAGCACCAAAATATGTCCCTTCTTAATTTTCAAAAACTCCATTTGATAATGTAATCTTGGAAATTACGTACAAAAACGCACCCATTTTCAAGAGTGGATAGTCACTCCTCTGAAAGAGGGACTATACACTCTAAGCAGGAGTGAGTATTGTATGGGTATCAGAACAGCCTTGTCTACGACGTTTATTTAAGATAAGAGAAAGACGTGCGCCCTTTTAGAATGAAAATATACGGTTATTATTAAAGTGATTATTTATGGAACTTTTAATCTTCATATAAAATTAAATGCAATAAATTCATAAAGGATACAGAATGATAGAACATTCTCAAAGAGAATTTAAAACAGTTTTGCAGTTTCAAACTTCTATTACTGTTAACTCTGCAGTTTTTCACGAGCACGCGAAAAATATCTTCAAAGTTGAGTCATATATGCATTGCTTGCATTATTATTTTTACTCCCGTCTCGAGCCTGTCATGACTGATAATTATACACAGTGAAGATCATGGTATTAAATAAAGAGTGTCTCATTTGAGCCGATACGGCTCAAATTAAATGGTAATATTGAAAATTTCCAAAGGAAGAAGTGAGATTTCTGGAATATAGATAGTTTCGGTCGAGTTTTGGTCCGGCAGAATTTTAGGCAGCCTTTTCGCCGAAAACGAATTTTCCGGTAACTCAGATTTTGGGAACAAAAGGAAACAGAATTTTCTGTCAATCTCTAATTGTATGTATTCATATTACTCATCAGCTAATTAGAACAGGTCTACGGCGCTTTTTTTACGATAAGGGAAAGACGTCCGTCATTTTAGGATTAAAACATACGGATATTATTAAAGTGATTATTTATGGAACGTAAAAGTAACTCTTATTTAATTTTAATCTTTTATCCCTGTAGTTTTGTATGTTATGATCATGAGTTAAATAGTTTATGTTATCTAGAAGAATATTGAACTGGAATTGTTTTCCTTTGAGATTTGTTGAAAATGTGTTGAGAAAGTGTGCTGCTAGATTTTTTTCGGTTTTTTACTATTTTATGCTTATAAACACTTACAGTATTTATCGTTATTATTGTTGCTGTTTAATAGTGCAATTATAAAATACTAATTATTATTTTTAGTGTTTTTGAAATTGGTATATAATTATTTTTTTAATTGTATGTAAGCATTTTTTTGCTGTTTATGATTTTAATCAAAACATTTAATTATAGACATTCTGAATCAGTTATTAAATTTTCTTCTATTGTAAACTCATTTTCAACGTTTATGATACACGTAATTATTGGCACTAAAAAGTAAAATATGATATTTAAGCATTGAAATAAAGTGTCGTTTTATGCCTGATAGGAAGTTTATAGATTAAACTGCTTTAGTATATTTTTTAAACAGTTCATATTTACTTACATAATATAGGACTGAATATATTCTTTTAGAGATTAATAACTAATTTTTGCATTAAAATGTTTTCCAAACAATAAGAACAGTTCATATGCAGTCATTTATTTTATTTTTATATTTCCTTCTTTTTTTTCTATGTCCTTGGTCAATCTTTTCCTATAAAACATATACAATCTGTTTCGCCCATATTCACAAAATACAGTATCTACGGGAATAAAAAATTTGAATAAAAAATGGCTTATAGTGTTGTTTGCTAAATAAATATTGTTTAATTCAATTTTTCAGCAATAGCGGACGAAAATTAGAAATCATGATTAAGTTAAGGAATATGTTTAAAAGAAAAATATATACATATTCCAGAGAACTTAAAATTTAGACTCCGTGTTCATATCAAATAAACCAAAAGCAAGTCACAACGGATAAAAAAAATTTCGCGTTCTTAATATTTAGATCATGCTTAGAGCTTATTTTAAAAAGATGTGAGTTTATAAGTATTGCTTTTTAAGCGGAAAAATTTAAAATATTTTAGAACAGTAGGACTTTGCAGGAAGAACAATAATTTACGGAAAAGTACGATAAAAAGATAGGAATTTATATTTAAACAAAAATTAAAATGAAATCAAACATTTCTGAACGTATAACATCCACCTGTTAAAAAGGTATTAATAAAACTTTAAAAGTAACTAAAATACAGTAAAGCATAACGTTTAATTAGTTTTAAATTGATTAGCAATATAAATACTAAGATTTAAAGATCTAAAATTTGAATTATACAGGGGGGGGGGGGTGGAAAGAACATATCATACATCACAGGAGCTATTAAAACACTTAATACAACTTTATGGGCACCTGAAAAGAAAGAAATAATATTAATTGATTAATATTTGGTTTAATTACTTGTCCTTTTCGGAATTTTAAAACTATCACATCTTTATAGCGCATGCAATAAAATCAAACACAAAGGATAAGATTGGAATAAAATATTTTAATTTATTTCTGTCAGTAAGTTCTATTAGTGTTAAAAATTATAAATTACTTAAATATTGCCAATAAAGTATTTTATTCTAATCTTTACCACGCTTGTATCTATTTTCATTGCATGCTGTAAAAGATGTGATTCATTTAAAATGCCCATAAAAGCGAAATAAAAAAAGACTTGGCTCCATAAAAAATGAACATTCACTCATGTGAAAGAGTGACTATTCACTCCTACCAGGGGTGAAAACACGCACTTCTTCGGCAAGAGTGAATAGTCACTCCTCCGAAAGAGTGATTATCGGCCCCTAATTAGAGTGAATATTCACTTCCCACGAGTGACTATTCAATTCACTCTTTCAGAGAGTCAAAAATTTCACTTTTGCTCAGGGTGAATAGTCAATCTAAAGAGGTTGATCATATTTTGACTCTGCGATAGAGTGATTATTCACTCCTCCGGAGTGAATAGTCACTCCTTTTTATTTAGAGTGTAGCATCTATAGTCGTCGTCTGGTCCGTCCGTCTGTCCGCATATAACAATGTTACCTAACCGAATGGTCGTTGCAGAATTTTGTTAATTCTTTTCAAATTTTATGAAAATAGAATCAAAATTTAAAAAGATATTAATAAAAGTTTTCTTCATTCTATTAAATCCTATCCTACGTGATTAATTGAATGATATCCCATTAAAGGGGTAGGTTGCTATGGTTATGACGTCCTATTAAAGAGGGAGTCGTATCATTTCCGTATTACTGAATTTAATATATAGAATCGTAATAAGTTTTGTATTTATGCATTTTGCATAAATGTGCAACAGCTATAGCACCGAGATCTGAATATTTATAAAACTAACTGCAGTACGAACGCACCTCATTTGTTACGCTTGACGTACAATTTCCGACTTGTTTCAATAATCACATTGTAACTTGTGATTTTCAGTTTAACTACTGATACTAGTGAAATTTGATTTCGTTTGGAGCCCCGGTACATCGGTAAAGACTCATGAATAGAGGGATTTCACTGTAAAAAAAACGGACTAAAAAACGGAAATATTACTGGCAATCTAGACGCCAGTACTATTTCCGTTTTTTAGGGAATTTTTACCCATAAATTACAGAAAATTTTCCGTTTTTCTGATTAAAAACGGAAAATTTTCTGTAATTTATGGGTAAAAATTCCGTAAAAAAACGGAAATAGTACTGGCGTCTAGATTGCCAGTAGTATTTCCGTTTTTTAGTCCGTTTTTTTTTTACAGTGTTTAATTATAATAGTCTTGCACAGTCGTGGAAAAAACAAGTAAACACCACCTATTAACTCTGCAACAAATTACAGTTGAGGAAAGTTACTAGTACCAAACGTTGTTAAGCAATAATCGTCACATGGTCATAAGAAATTAAATTTCTTGCTTCTTAAATGTTGTAAACTTTATAACATTGCTAAGAATGTATTAAGGAATTTCACCTTCTTTTTTTTTATCGGGATTGAAACCGTTACTAAGTTAATGTGTCTTATTTTTATCCTCTACTATGTGTCAGGAGCTGAGAAATAATTGAAACCTATCATTCAACAAAAGCTAATATCCTATTACTTTATTTTTTAAATTATTTTTCAACCGTAAAAAGTATTTCATCTGTTCACAAAACATGTGTATGCCTGCCACGAACCCTTCGTTGCCCCGCCTAACAAAAGGAAAATATCAGTGATAACTTGAAACAAATAACTAAAAACCTGCGGTAACCACAGTCTTGCCAGATTGAGGGCTTTTTTGTCCCCAGATTGTTGATTGTCAGCGCTTTTTTGAAATAGAAATATTCGACCTATTTAAAAATAGATTAAAATTTCTGAAAAATAATCGAATTATACTATTTAAAAAAAGTGGTGACAGTCAAATAATCTGAATTAAAAAAGTTCCCAATCTGGCAACACTGGGTACACCCCATATAACATCAATATATCGCCAATAGTTAAATACCTAAATAGATGAAAGGTCATTTTCCTGATGCGCACCAAAATCTGTAGTTTGCACACATTCTGCCTTTTTTTTCAGCCGATTCCTCTGAAAGCTAAGTTAATTTAAATGCCTAATTCATTCATTTATTTATAAACTGCCAATTCAACGAGGCTCTCTCAGATATCTTCTCTGATGTCTACTTCCTGCGTAAGATGACTCCCTTTCCAGATAGCTATGAAACAAATGATCCAAATAATAGGAAAACGGAATCTCAATAAAAGGGAATTTCCTCTCGTACCAGAATGATTCCTCTTTTCCGCAACGCCGTCTTTAAATCTTCGGTTGACCGTGAATGAGAACTACCAGCCATCGAATCGGATCTCAGAAAACCCATTTCAAACTGCACCCGCCTGCTACACGTCCCGACTGTAAGAGTAGAGATAAACGCCCCAGCCCACCGTCAGGATAGCCCGCAATCTGCGCTCCGCCCGGACTTGATGACTGAATCGAATGCAATCGGAACGATTTCAAAAACCCCGGCTTCTGCATAATTGAACATTGCCTCATAGTACCGTGATTCCTGGATCGTGCCTCCCAGCAAAGAAAACCCACAGGTATCCCTGCAAAATCATTCTTTCAGAAAAACGATGATATCGAATATTTTTTTCTTTTTTTATCTTTTCAATTTTTCTTTATCTTCTTTTTCCGGTAGTACATTGTACAATGTAGAAGATGGAGCGAGAGAGATGAAAACATGTGCGGAAGAAAAATTTCAGATGGAAACAGTTTTTGAAATTTGAATCTGAACACATTCTTTATATAAAGGCACTCTTCCAAAGCGAAGCATAGTTCTCTATTTTGTTATTTTCCTGAGGTACTGCTGAAACATATTTCAGTTGCTCAAACTCCTTTTAGAAAGAGAAGAAATATATATATATTTTTTCGTTTTGGCTTCGCAAGAAACTGAAAAAGTGATGTTTCAGAAAGAAAAGCATTAAAATATAGTTGATGAAACATGAGAAAATGACGATATTTTATTCACAATATTTTAATGTGTGTCAAAATTACGCATTTATCTGAAAGAAGATAAATATTTTATACACGAAGTATTTTATTACAGATAAGTCGAAGAGTATTTTTTTATTTTATTTTTTATATTTTACTATGATTAAAATATTTTAATAAGCCATACGTATATAAATCGCTTTCTTTAAAGCGAATTCACGAGCCGCAATATTCTGGTGGTTACTATATAATTTATTTTGTTATTCAGAGCATACACACAAACACAAAAAAGATATCTAACTAAATTAAAGAATACAATATAAATTAAAATCAAGGTGTAGCAAAGACACTTCGAAGATTGGTTTATTAGCTTAGGGCGCTATGATCATCTTTTTGCTCACGAGGGCTGAACGTACCGGGGTTTCCAGTTTAGATTGTTCCCAAAAAGAGAAAAAAAAATCCGCGTTAATAACTAGAAAAATTATGACACATTTCCGGACTCATTTTTAAACATAAAATCCCTGTCAGAAATTACGGAATGTTGATCCTTGTTTCATTTTCATAAGGTTTTATACAAACAAACAGAATGAAAATTTTATTATTGAAGGGTTTGTATTGTAGAAAATTATAAATCCAAATTATTATTATTATTTCTTTCATAAAATTTTAATTTAATTTAATCATTTTTTAAGAGCTTAGCGTATATCCACTTGAAATTTGCTTGCATTGAAAATAAAATTTATATTTCTTATCAAATGTAATTAAAATGTAAGAAATATACAATGTCATGTACTACATATATTAATTACACCAATGCAGATAAAATTTTGATTTTTAACATTGTAAAATTTGAACATACCTAACCTTGGAATGAAACAAAACTGTAATTTAATAAGAGAATGTGAAAAAATAATTTTCTCATACTAATGCAATCATGATAACCTCTTATATTTCATAACACCTGGGAAAAAAAACTCATTTTATTTATAATCCGGATATTTTTTTTTTTTTTTTTTTTTAAAGCTGATAAATATTAAAGTCTTTAAAAATTAATAAAATACAAAATTTAAATTCTTTCAAAGGTATCATAACAATAAAAATATTCATTTTATTTATATTGAACGAAATTTTAAAATTACACAACGAAAACATTAAAAAAAAAATCCCTGCCGGCCCGGCCTACAGGCAGAGGTAGATTTCGAAGTTAAGTATACTAATTTCACCAACAAAAACTAAATCATTATTAGATATAAATCCACTTTAACAGTTTTATCTGTCTGCTTTTGGTGAGTTTTTATTTCCTTTATAAAAAATAGCTGGTTTTATCAGAATCATGTTAAGGCGATATTAAAAAAATGTTTTTCCATACTCAACAACTCGAAATTTTTTGGGGCATTTTCAGATTAATTTTTAATTAAAAAAAATATGAAACATGCTGACGTGACTTTTGAAAAGATTTATAAGCGACCTGTGTTTTTATTTTTCTTTCAATTAATTAAAACTTGATTAATAAACAATTATTTTCTCAGTAGGGCAATATTTTTCGTTTCTAACACAATCGCTTCGGGAAATTCTGTTCAAAATGCCCACTTTGACATCATTTTTTGAAATATATTCTGCCTCTATCAAAAAATCGACCATTACTGTGCATTATATAGTTTCTGAATAAGAGAATCTAGCAATTGGATGCGTTTGAGAGAAAAATGAATTTAAAAATGAGTAAGAAAATAGACAGTTTGGATTTGAATGCACCCTTAATAAGATGATTTTTTTCTTCAACCGCTATGTATTTTTAATTTGTTTTTGCTTTAAGAATTGGCCCTATAAAAAACTTGTCTATATAAATGTTGAAGACAATATTAAGAAGATATATGATAAATTCATGGAGATTTTATATCTTGTGAATTGACGGAGTTATGAAAATTTTTCTTCTTCAACCCCCCCCCCCCTTTTTTTTTTCTTGGTACGAATTGGTCCTATCAAAAACTTGTGTATATAAAAGTTGTAGATAATATTAAGGAAATTTACAATAAAATTAATTGGAATTGATATCTTGAGAATTGGCGAAGTTATGAATTTTTTTTTTCCCAAAAACCCTATTTTTTGCGCCCCTTGAGCCCATTTTTAACTTTATCAACAATCTGTGATGCATGAATTTTTCGCGCTATTTTTAGAAGTAATAAAAAATTTAAACTGATTTGATATGTACAAAATTTAAGAAGTTATTGGGATTTTTTCGGTTTTTACAAAACCCCTCCCTATTTTCATCCCTTATGTCCGTTTTTGCCCATTAACGAACTTGACCGAGATTTTATGCCCCTTGATTTTATGTATCAGTTTGGAAGAGATTTGTGCAGAATTGCGGAAGTTATCGTGTCTAGAAGAAAGTGATAAAACAATTGTTTCGGGAAATTCCGTTCAAAATGCCCACTTTGACATAATTTTTTGAAATATATTCTTCCTCTATCAAAAAATCGATCATTGCGGTACATTATACAGTTTCTGCAAAAGCGAATCTACCAATTAAATGTGTTTGAGAGCAAAAAGGAATTTAAAAATGAGTCAGAAAATAAGCAGTTTGGATTTGAGTGCATCCTTAATGCAATGATTTTTCCAACACAATAAGCTTCGGGATATTCGGTTCAAAATGCCCACTTTAACAGCATTTTTAAAAATATATTCTGCCTCTATCAAAAAATCGACCATTACGGTAGTTTCTGAGTAAGAAAACGTACCAATTACCCAATTTACCCTTTGAGAGCAAAAATGAATTGTAAAATGAGTCAGAAAATACGCAGTTTGGATTTGAATACACCCTTACTTTAGATGATTTTTTTCTTCAACCGCTATGTATTTTTAATTTGTTTTTACTGTAAGAATTAGTCCTATCCAAAACTTGTCTATATAGATATTGTAGACAATATTAAGAAGATATATGATAAATTCATGGGGATTTTATATCTTTTTAATTGACGGAATTATGGATTTTTTACTTCTTCAAACCCCCTTTTTTTTCGTTTTTAATTTTTCTTTTGCGGTACGAATTGGTCCTATCAAAAACTTGTGAATATAAAAGTTGTAGATAATATTAAGGAGATTTATAATAAAATTAATTGGAATTGTTATCTTGAGAATTGGCGAAGTTATGAATTTTTTTCTCCCAAAAACCCTATTTTTTGCGCCCCTTGAGCCCATTTTTAACTTTATCAAAAATCTGTGATACATAAAATTTTGGCCCTATTTTTAGAAGTAATAAAAACTTTAAACTGATTTGATATGTACAAAAATTAAGAAGTTATGGGGGGTTTTCGGTTTTCACAAAACACCTCCCTATATCCATCCCCTTGGTCCGATTTTGCCCATTAACGAACTTAACCGAGATTTTATGCCTTTTGATTTTATGTATCAGTTTGGAAGAGATTGGGTCAGAATTACGAAAGTTATCGTGTCCAGAAGAAAGTGATATATATATATATATATATATATATATATATAAAGTTTTTTACTGAGGGTGGTTTTGGGTTCTAGGAGTCATGATCGGTGTAGATCTGCAAAAATTTTTCAGAAATTCCAACATAGGAATGATCCCAATAGGTAGTATTTCATACGAAATCTACCTAAAAGGATCTCGAATTACATCATTACCTCCTGTAATTTTTAAAAATTAAAAAAACTATAATTTCGTGTTCCATCATTTATACTGATGGCCGATAGATGGCGGCAATACAATATTGAGCGCAATTTATGCATGGAACTACTGTCTTGTTTATATAAAATAATTAACTCCCTTTTTTCACAAAACATGTCGGTATATAAAAGTGGAAAACACATTTCAAAATATTTAAAGACTTTAATATGCTTTTACAAATATTTTGAGAGATGAATTTGATGTTAAACGGTATTTTTTTTTAATGAAAGACTCAAAGAGTCGTTCATTTGTTTCTAGATTTGGAATTTGTGCTTCTGAATGGCAACGGTGTTCGTTTGTTTATATCGATAATTTGTTGTTGGTAGCTGAGTATTTTTAAATCAGAACTTAAATCATTATAATTGTATAGTTTTTAAAAATTTTTAGAGAAAATGAAGAAGAATAGATGTGATACAACGTAGATTATTATAAGTCGAACAATTACCCTATTCATGAAATCGGGATGGTTAGGCCTAACATAGCCGCGATATTTTTTTTTTCCGAGGATGAGAGCAATTATCGGGATTAGGGTGAGTTCACTCTGGAAGCGTTATACATTTAGCGTTTTATATATATAATAAGAAAAATTCAGAAAGTTTTGTATGGTACTTTCTAACTTTGATTTTGCAGAACTGAAACTTCACTGCAACTGACAGCTAGCATACATGCAAAACAAATACTTTAATAAAGCATACTAGTTATATTAAATAGCCCTCTAGCAGTTTCTAATACCGAGTCTCCAAAAATTCAGTTATCATGATTATCCTCCTAATTCCTTATTACCATTATCATCATAACATTTTATTGGGAGAAAGAGTCATCATGATCTTCAGAGTTGAAATTTCAATAAAACTACTAACAGTATGTAACAAGCATATAAAGGTCCACTTGGTGTAGTGGATAAAATATTTTTAAAATTCCATTTTATGGATGAAACAGCACCAAAAAACTGACGATTAATCAGATTTATAAAAATAAAATTTTGTTAAAATCACCATAAAATACAAAATAACACACATGACGCGTTTCGGACTGGAAATTTTAACAGCCCGTCATCAGCCAAAAAAAGCACCTGCCCGAAAGCGGACAAGGTCACAAACGAATAGAAAGGGCAGAAATAAGCAAAAAAAAAAAAAAAAGGATCTTTTGTTTTTTTTTCTTGCTTTATTCTTTTATATTTCTTTATTTATTATTATTATTTATATTTTTAATTTACTTCTTTTATTTTTATTTTTATTTTGTTTATTTCTTTTATTTCCATTTTTTCCCTATCAATTTCTCTTCTATCTTTTTGGCAACACCTTTCTCTTTTGCATGTTTCTCTTTCAGGTAGCGCCATCTGTCGCATTCTTTGCAACATTTTTTACCTTCAGTTCATTTTTTAACTTGTTCGCTTGCGGACACGTGTATGCTATAGCTGATGGCGAGCTGTTATGTTTTTAGCTCGAAACGCGTCCTGTGTTTTGTTTTTATTTTATGGTGATTTTTTACAAAGTTTTATTATTTTAATTACTTACAAGGAATGTGACAGATGACGCTAGCTGAAAAGAAAACACCCATCACAGAGGAGAACATGCAAAAAGGGAAGAGTTGCCAAAATGAAAGAAAGAATTAACAGAAAAGAAAAGAGTAATGAAAATTAATTTTACTTATTTATTTATTTTATTTCCGTTACTCTTTTCTTTTAAGTTAATTTTTTCTTTCATTTTGGCAACACTTTCCTTTTCTGCACGTGTTCCTCTGTGATTGTTTTTTTTTTTCCTTTTAGCTAGCTAGTATCACTTGTCGCATTCTGTGTTTTATTTTGTATTTTATGGTGATTTTAACAAAGTTTATTTTTATAAATGCCATTTTATGCTTTTCCGGGGCTGAAATTTCTACACGGGTGTTAAAAGGCATGTAGGCAAAGGCCAATTTTTTGTACTGAATAATATAAATGACAATAACACGATCCCTTTAAGACCGGCGGTGGTTGTGTGTGTGTGTGTGGGGGGGGGGGGGGACAGATGATAGCTATGTATTTTTTACAGCAAGGTAAATTAATTTTTATATGTTCAATCATTCTTTCTGAACTAATACCAATTTCATATTTTACATTTCTGGACATAACAGCACATAGAACAGAAAGACTTGCCAGAAAGTCACAAAATTAAATAAATTCAAACCCCTACGATCATGAGTATATAAAAATAATAATAATCACCACATTTTATTGATAGAAATAATTAGAAAATATCATCTGTTGATCCTGAAGAGTTAAAATTTCAACATTAACAACGAAGTAAGAAACATTAAAAGGCCTAATGATGTAGTGAACAACGTTGATTTAAGTGACAATTACGTTACATTGGAAAATTCATTCATAATTACCGTAAAATACTTTATTGGAGAAAAATACTTAAAAAATGTCATATTTTGATTATTTCAACCCATCTCTTAGCCCTAAGAAAACAAGCATAAAAATAGCTTACTAGTCGTGCCAAATAAAAAAAATAATGCAAATGCGCAACTTATACCGAAAAATCAGTCATCATCATCATCATCTTCCTCATTATCACTACATCACTGTAAAATTTTATTCGAAGAAAGAGAAAAAAAAAAAATCATATTTTGAAAATTAAGGAAGAATCTTCGTCATTTATCGTCGATTGCGGGATTTCATGTTATCTAATAAGAAATAGTGAACTTAAATACGTGATCAGTCATTACCTAATATAATAATCGAAATACGGTTCTTACCCTCAGAAAGTAAATATTCGATCTCAAAGTAGTGCGTTTTTAAAAATTGACTTCGTAATTTAAAAAAAAAGGAAGGCGTTAACATTTTTACATTTTGCTCAAGAGAAAATTCAAAATTTATAGGTTTTTTTTAAAAAAAATAATTAAAATGTGGGAAAATAATTTTTTAAAGGGCATCATGCCGGCATCGAACGTCTGTTTTCTGATAGTGAAAAGATTTTTTCAATAATTGTATCAAATATTGAGCAATCACGTGATTAAAATTGCCCATAGGTTAAGATAGGATTTCACAATCGGCGAGAGGGAAACCAATATGGATGAACCGATATCCTTAAGGGGGCTGGTCACTCAGCTTCCGAACTCTGCTCCGTAATGTTAAGTCCAAGACTCCCTTATCATATATCATATTATCATATATGATATATGATTAGGGAGTCTTGGTTAAGTCTGTGAACTTTTGATGCATTCGTATATTTAAAATATCTTCTCGGGAAATTCGTGTTTTTAACATCTCTTTTCTGTGTACTCTTCTTAAAGGATGTCTCTTTTTTTCTTACAAGGAAGGTCTCCATACGGGCATACTCAGAAAAATCTGAAAAAAATTACAGAACGTTCCTCTCATATGGATATATATGTTTATAAAAAATTTTTTGGCGGAACCCCGATACAGCGTTCGTAAAAAAATAACGAAATTTTCGTTTATTTGGCGATTTAGCACCGGTTGGCGATGAAAAAAAAATACGGCTTTATGTAGGAAGAAACTTTTTATGTTGAATTTGTTTATATAAGTTTAATTTAAATAACTTTAGTTTTGTCATTTTTAATTTGTTTTAACTATAGTTTTGTCATTTTTAGTTTGTTTTAACTACAGTTTCTTATATATATTTATATGTATTTATAATAAAATTTAAATGTCATATTTTACGATTTAAAGCAAAATTTAAATTGATTTAAATTATTTCAAGCTCAAAAATTAGGCAGATAGAACACTCTCGATTTGATTTTGTTGCTATGGAAACGACTTCGTCTTTGATATGAAAATGTATTATGGCAATCAAATGTCAGCTGACTATAACTTAAAATAGATATTTGCAACTTGCAAAGCATAGAAAATATTTTTACAATGATAAAATTAAATAACTACAGCAAAAAGCAACATATATATGTAATATAAAAAATATACAATAACCTCTTTCATTGATTAAGTTTAGATTCATTAAAAACCGTGCATTCTAAAAAACAATTAATAAACACTTTTCAGATGCATTAAAATCGTTTGCTTTTGGCGTAGAAAAATCCTGCACGCCAAATCGCGTGTCATTTTCGTATTTTCGCGCCAAATATTCGAAAGTATATTATTTTTTTACAGACTTTCTACTGAAATTCTGCCGTTAAATTTGACTGATCCCTTATTACATACATGAGTAGTTTCACTAGCATTTTATTCGACATATTCTGAGTATGCCCTGTATGGAGACCTTCCGTGTTAGTTTTCAAAGTATTTCGAAAATCTAGGCTGAATTTAATATTTTATGTGTTAAAAGCGGGTGAACTGCGAGTAAGATTTGAACACTTCTTATAAAATTAAGGCTACATTTCAGAAATATTTTGAGAACTAAGAAAAAAGTGTACACAAAAAATAGAAGATAAAAATATTAATTTTCCGAGGAGTTTAATTATACGAATGCATCCAATGCCTATAGACTTTACATTAGTGAGGGGAAATCGAAAGCTGAGTGACCAGCCCCCTTAAGACTTCAACACAGATGTTAGCCAACAAATAAGTATTTAAAAAAAAAAAAAAAAAAAAAAAAAGATAGCGTATTGCGCATGACGAGTAAGTGACAATCGACCATCTCATTTTCATTAATTCACTGATCATTATAACAGTTCCAGGATAAAAGAGGGGAGTGGGGGTAATGTTTTCCGATACGGAAAGACTAAAACAACAAGCATCAAAAACAGAAAACCAGTAATGTTAAAAAATTGCGTTCTTGTTGCCCTGAATAACACGGTGCAAGTAACAATTGTTCTCACTTCAAAAATTCAAACATGGAAACAGAAACGTTTCGACAGCGCCTGTCTAAGAAGCCAGAGCAGAAACGCCACAAATGCCAGTACGCATTGGACTGGAGATTTACTTTTCCACTTTGTGCGTTCGTATTCAACTGGGCTTCCTTTACACGCTAAGCAGCCGAAAGTAATACACGTTTTCTGACGTCCCCGCGTCATAAGATTTTTTTTTTTCTTTTTTAACATTTGACAAATAACGTTCAGTTATGTTAGAAGTATAGTGAAACCTCTGAGAAGTAATCGCAGCAATTGAGACTGGAAAATATTTCGTTACAGACAGGTTTCCGTTTTAGAAGGATCTATTGTAATTGTATTGTATTCATTTCCCAAGGACCATGGAGTTTGAAGGGATTTTGACTTGGAGAAATGATGCATTATAAACAATTTCCGTTTTATCAGGTTTTACTGTATTTGGAGAATTTCTGTGGCTGATTGCATGAACCTGGAAGTCACCGTTCATGCAAAATGCTAATTAACCCTTTATATACTGAATTATGAATTCATGAAAATTGTATCTTCTAAAGCATGTTTCGTGATTTGTTTACATTACATTAGAAGATTTACATAAATTATTAATAATTATTCATAATTAATAAATTTTAGAAGGATTTTAGAAAGATTGAAGGATTTAAAAGGATGAATTAAATTTTAATTTATAAGGATTTTGTACAATAGTTATTACACCACTCAAATCTTTTATTTTAAATATTTTTCTTAAAATTTTGAAGAATTAGGAAATGTACAAATATAATTTTCTTACAATAGAAATACAGAAATATTTCCGAATTGAAAAATCCCCCCCCCCCCCTCCACAACGCCAAGAAAGCTGAAAAGATGCAAAGGCAAAAGAAATCATCCTTTTAAAAATATTTTTGTTTTGTGTAGCCCATAATGCTTTTGGAACAAGATAAAGTAATATATCTATAACTCCTTCTAAACTATTTTATAACTAATCGATGTATTAAATGAATTTTATAACAAGTTATTTTAATGATACATATAAGTACAGTTAGTAGATAAAGGGTTAAAAAAATCGCCCAATCTAATAGTGACTAATGAGAAACGTGCTTTGGGTAAGAAGAACAACACTTTTTTTTTTTTTTTTTTTTTTTTTTTTTTTTTTTTTGAATAACTAAAGCAATTCCTACGAAATTCTAAAAAAAAAAAAAAAAAAAAAGGCCTTCACAGGACTTCTTAATGTAAGCTAGCATGAAAGTTTTAAATAAATGATTTAAATTTTAAGGGGTCTCAGTATTCTTAAAATTGGAAAAAATGAAAAAAAAAGTCCATTTTCAAAATTTAATATCTTAAAATGTATAGAATTTTAAAGTACAATATTTATTGGGAATGAAAGATACAAGTATGTTCTTTCACTTCATGTATTTAAAAAATTGCAAGATGCAGAATTAGAATTTACAGGGGGGCTCCAAACTGTCAGACATTTGACGAGCAGAAAATCGGTATGACAGCTTTCGCACAGAATTATAAAATAAATTTTACAGCTAGAATGAAAATTTCGGTGCCGACTTATACTTAAGATTACAATAATTACCCTGAACCAAAATAAATTTGTATTTAATGCATTTTTATATTTTTAATACAAAGTTGTATTTAGCTAATGCAAAAATTTGAAAATTTCAACAGTATAATCACTTTAAATATATATATATATATATATATATATATATATTGTACAATAAAAAGAAAAATTTAGGTTCAATTTATACAGACTAACATGAAACATATGTTTTGAAAATTTCATGAAAAAGTATTCAGAAGTTTTTGAGTTATCGCGTGCGCGTTATGCCTAAAAACATCATTTGGAGAAAAATGATTTCAAAGTTTCGGAAACGCCACTTCAATTATTGAGTGGGTATAATTCTAAAAGCTATAACGTCTCTTCTAATGGGAATTTCAAGGAAACAATTATATCAACATGTTCAGAAATGATAGAAGTTTAACATCTAAAAAAATTTAAATTTCGAAAATTTTGAAGATTTAAGAGTCCCGAGTCCCCTTAAGTGAAAACCATTATTTCTACCCGTCCTAGGACGAGGATGTACACCAGTTACTAATTAATTTTCACAGTCACACGAATAAAAGTTAGTATGTATTTATTAAAAAAAATAAAGAAAGAAGAAAAGAAAAAATAATCATAAAATCGGTGAACTTGAATCATGGCCTAATGTACGTATGTATAATCACAGGAATCACTCGGAAAAAGCACAGAACAATCCAAAACGGAACAGCAGAGCTGAAAAAGGGCACGAAGCACGCAAAAGATGGCACAGGACAGCACACCGTTATACACACGAAAAGTACAAACAACAAAAGCGTCCTCTGTACAAACCGATGTTCTAAATAACTCAAAAGATTTTAAGTTTTAACAAAACATAATATATCAGGGCTGCCACATGCGACTATTTTTCAATTCTATTTAGCACCACTTTTCCAAAAGAAAAATATTTTACTTACGCTTTGACAACATATAAAATGTACTTAAAAAAAATACTGGTGTGAACAGAATATAAAAATAGTCGCCTGTGGTATCCCTGTATATATATATCATTAATAATTGTCTGAATCAATATTTTATGCAACTTGTCAAAACGTGAAAAACTATAAATTGTATAATAAGCCAATAAACAATTACAAATATATCATAATTATCATAGGATCATATTTAGAAGAGGGAAAAACTATTCCTTTTTTGAAGTCCGAATTCGTTTCCACAAACAAAGCGTACCGATTCTGGCACGCGAAACGATGGTTATTGACAGAGAAGAAAATGTAGAAAAGGAGCGTAAAAAGTACTTTTTTTATTTTAGTCTAAGACAATATGGCATATTTAATTGTCACATTGGTAAATTAATGATTTAGCTGACTGACTCATTTGACGGATGTATTTTGCATTCTGAATGAGTTAAGTAACAGTTTTAGTAACTTCATTTCACACTTTTTTCACTCAATGAACATACAACAACTTTTTTTTTTTTTCAAATCTTTTTTTTTTCTCTCAACATGAAAAAATTAAAAATTTTAGACAATTTTATGAAGTTACAGATAAATATTGTGAGAGAAGTGCTTTCAATGAATATTTTTTCCACAAAACTAATATCAGACTTTTCATTATTATTTTTTTTTCAGTTGAAAAAAACCTTATCAACATTGCTGATAAGAGAGGTAAACATACGTTATTCTGTGACGAAAATTTTGAGAACATTTCCAAGTAGTCAAATTAATGGAGTTTCGACTGAACGGAATATCTTTTTATTTTTGAGAAAACTTCAAAAAGTCTATTTATATTTAACACAACGTATAACACAAATGTGCATTTTTTTGCTTCTTTAAATCAAAACCCAATTCAGGAATAACTGAAGTGTTGATTTAGATTTTACGGCTAAAATTCACAAACACTGAACCGAACCTGCCAGCGTTATATTTTATTAAGCGGCGAAAACCCTGCTCGCTAATGTTAATCCTATAGTATAAGATCCTTTAAAATATCTCGTTTGCATTTCAATATTTTTCAACTTTTTTAATTGGATTTCTGAGCTCAATCTCTACAATCGCCTTATTTTACTTTTTTGATTTTGTTTTAAATTTTTTATTGGGTAGATGGGGCGGTTACACTTTTCTAGGTTTGCTATGCTCAAAAACTGAAAACTAGAAATGCTATGCCTTTATGTATGGTAAATGTTTTATCCTGCCAAAATTTTGAAGAAAGTTATAATATTAAAGAAATCCATTATATAGCCGTAACTACTGAATCTTTTAAAGCCAATAGGTAAATTAAACAGTACTACCGCTGTCAGGGCTTCGGCAACGCATCGAAAACTTGTAAATTTATCCCGAGATGCGTTAAATGCGCAGATATTCATCTCAATAAAGATATAGAATAAGATAAAGACATCTAAAAAATACATCGAATTAAGTCTAAATAAGCTAATGTGGCAGGAAGAGATTGTGGGCAGGAAGATAATCCCGCTTTTAACCGGAGCTGCTCTAAAACTTCCTCTATGTTAAAACAAAACCCAATACAGTAGAGCGCCGATTATCCGAACAAGTCGGCACCGACCCTAGTTCGGATATATCGACAGACAGTTTAAAGGATGTTTCTGACAATACTAAAACCTTCACACTTTATCCAGGATTAAGACTGGCAGCACCAGATAGTGATAGCTTGTTTAAAACTGTTTATTTTTTTTTGTTTACTTTTCTATCATTTAAAATTTTCTTTTTCTCTTTTTATAATTTTCTTAACTCCAAAGATTATAATTTAAGCAAAAAATCTTTCGATTGTTGCTTGCTTCAAAGAAGACATTCTTTTCAATGCTGCCATATCTCTAATTCTTCTTAAATACGTTAGTTGAATAAGATCAGAGTTCTTCTGCCGTCGAGCCATTTCACAGCTGTTTTCAAACATTCAAAGGCTTCATTATGTGATGTACCTGGGTCATTTTCAGAACATTTGTTTTCATTTCTTCCATTTCTTTTTAATCTTAAATCTCATCCACAATCTCCTCATCATTACAAAAAAAAATTTCAGAGAAATAGACTGTTCGGGTAAATGGAAGTTCGGTTTAAATTCTTTTCAGAGAAATAGGCTGTTCGGATAAATGGAAATTTGGTTAATTGGAGTTCTGATAATCGGCGCTGTACTGTATTGATCATTACGGTAAAAATACTAAAGATCCTAAGGAAACTTTCATTTCTGCAGATGTCTTAAATGAATTTAAAATTTAAATACACAAAAATGCATCAGAAAAAAAAACGATCCTGAAATTACTCAAAGTTCAAATATCGATAACTCTCCAAACACCCCAGCTGAGGACACCTCCTCTAATTCTACTTTTACTAATACTCCTAACGCCAACCCTGATTCAAGTAGTTACACAAAAGAAGTTCAGGCTATCTTTAAAACCTTTCAAGATATCAAAGAAATGCTGCCGATTACTAAATTCCTAAAATGCTTCAAAAGTGCCTTCACAATAAAAAAGATTCTATGGGTAAAATGCTTGATATAATTAAAGAATTCGACGTTGTTACAATAGAGCCGATTATGATTAACGATGAGTAATTCCTATTTTTCTTCTTTTATAGTTTTAACATGGAATCGCAACTCCCTTTCAAATAAAATTAATGAACTCCGATATTTTGTTACTAAATATTATAATATCAGATAAAATATATGTTTATTAAAAAAAGAAAGAACGAAAAGAAAAGAAAAATAACTACCATATCAGTGCTCTTGAATCACGGGCCGAATTTACGTGTATAATGACAGGAAGCACTTAGAAAAAACGCGCGAACGATCCAAAACGGAACGGCAGAGCCAAAAAAGGGTACGAAGCACTCAAAAGATGGAAAACCGCAGTGCACCGTTGTACATGCGAAAAGTACAAACTACACTAAAGCTTATTCTTATTCGCCCCACCAGTGGCCGAGAGGTTCTGCTCTCGAAGCTGGTAGACGGGAGGGACTAGTTTCCCAATCCGCAGTAGAACCCAATCGCGCCCGTCGGCCTAATCGTTCGGAGTTTTCGTGGCTTTCTTCAAACCTTGGATTCCCATGCTTAAATACGGGTTAGGTTCCCTTAGAAAGGCCCCCCACGGAGGGCACTCCCCCTCGGGCCTATATCCCTCGAGTAGTTAATCGGCGTCAAAAAATCAATCAGTCATTATTCTTATTCAAGAAGAACTAAATCTTCTGAGTCTTTCTTCGTCAACCGCAAAGAAGACGTGCTTCTACTATGAAACTATCTACTTGATAGTCTTCTTTGCGGCTGACGAAGAAAGACTCAGATCTTTCGAAAGGCCGAGCGCATTTAAAAGTTTTTGATGGTGTTTTAAGAAGATCTTTTAGTTTTTATTGATTCACACCAGTTTCAACTTATTTTCTTATTCAATAAGTTTGTAAAACTTGCGTTAATATTTCTTGTTACAAACTGTACCATACAACAAGAGCTGACTCACTTTCGGGCAGCACTGCCATTTTCATCAAACACCACATACCACATTACAATTTACAAAACACTACATTCACTCGTCCTGACAATATGGGAATAGTTGTCCGAATATTAGCATTAACTCTGTTTCTTTATATGACCAACATTTTCGCCAATTCCCACCAATGGCCTCACACAAATTTTCTCACGAAATACGCACTTTTTCATCGCCAGTGATTTTAATTCTAATGGTCGACGATGTAGTTGTTACTCAACCACTCGTCATGACAGGTTACAGCACAACTTAATTTTACACGTACAACTTAGTCGTCATGCACCTGATATACTTACGCATTTTACTGCAGATAATTCCAATCTAGTATTGATTTTGCCAAAACTAAAAAAATTCTTTTCCAATTCTACATTTATTCTTAATGATTTAAACTCTGACAATCTGCTAATTAGTTTCAAATTTTATCTGATCTCTTCTTCTGTTTCAGCAGAATGGTGTAAATTCAAAACTTAATTAAGTAATTCTGATTTATATTTTCCAACTAATAATAATTCCGATGATATTGATAATACTGCTATTAATTTTCAAAATTTAATTACTAATGCTCAAAAGCATTCCACATACCACTATACTAAATATGTCTTTCACTTTTCTGTATTGTATGCATAACATCTAGCAAGCAAAGGAATATCATTTGGCAATTTTTCCAATCTGCCAGATATCCTTTCTCAAACCTACTATTAATAGATAAAAAAAAAAAAAGAAGAACTTCCTTAGCAACTTTTCTCTTGAGGATACACAAAAGAGAACACACAACAATAACACACATTTTTTTTTTTTATTACAATTCATCATGACAAATTAAGAAAAAAATTATTAATTGACATAGATATACCATAAATATTTGTGGAGGGAACTCTATTTTATGTTCAATCATATTTCACAATAAAAATAAAGAAAGAAAATTTGGTTCTTTTACCTGATGTCCCGGTGTCGAAAGATCCGCCACACGATTCAAGATGCATTCCACGGCATTCCTTCTTCTTATTGCGGAGAGGTGATCGCTAAAATTTTATTTGAAGTAGAAAAATGGTGAAATATTAATTTAGGATCTTTTTTATGTGTAAATATGATGATTTCGCATCTTAATAATGTGAGGAGCCAGGAGTACCTTGAGTAATATATTTACTATAACTTTTCACTTGACAAAAGGGACGGGACAGACTTTTATGTACGTCATTACAGATGCAATAATAAAAGGTTACTGAGAGTGTGTCAAAGAGGGAGAAAAAGGAGGCGAGGCATATGCCTTTACATTAAAACCACAAGCAACTGCAGAAATTGATGAGCAAAGGAAAAAAACACATACACTGGGATGGAAAGAGAAGAAAAGAGTCAGATTGAGTTCGAATATTTTAGTTCTTGTTTTCCTGATTAAAAGTTTTTAAGTTTTTGCTGAGAAAGGGTTCAGTTATACTAACAATAATCATACTCCCATTTCACCTCTTACTGCTCAATTTCCTATACTGATAAAGACGAAATTCATTATAAAAAATATGCTGAACAATTTTCCGCTAATCCTTCTATTTATAGTCCTGCCCACATTTCCCATGTTAATGATACAGTCAAAAATTTCTTCGATATCCCCTTTCCAGAACCTCTTCCTGAAATTCAACCTATTATTATTTATCGCATCATTTTTTACAGTATATTGTTCAAATAAACATTATTTGAACCAGAAAATGTATTTAATATAAACGAAATCAAGTAAGTAGCGCATAAATAGAAGACAAAATGTTATTAAATAAATTCTTTGATTCAAAATGTTTATTTTTATATTTTACTTCAAGAAAACACGGAAGATTGGCGGCTATACCGTTGCCTGATCAAGATTAACAGATCAGGAGGTACAATCAAATTTTAAAATAAATACAATTTAGAAAAATTAAATTAAATTTTATAGATTTTGTTGATGAAAAGTAATTTTGAGTATTTTTTCGAAAAATAAGATAAAGTAATCTATGCATAATAACAACCTTGTAATTTTGCGTGAATATTTTTTTAAAGGGCTGTATTTTGTACGAACACATTTTACTTTTAGCAATAGTAATAATGTTTTCTACTTTTTTTTATGTGGCCCGCGACATTGTATATGATGCTTAATTTGGCTTGCGGCGGTAAAAGAATTTAACATGTCTGCTAAAGACCCAGGCAACTGCAGACGAATTCCAAAAAGTAGAAAAAACTACCCAGTTGATAAGTATTCGCTTAAATAAATTAAAAAAATATATGTAACTGTTGGGTATCAAATTGTATTGTAATAAGTTTTAAATTAAATTATGTAAATAAAAAAACCCCATAATATTAAGTAAAAAAATATAAATGACATAAAGAATTCAGTAATGCATAATTAAAATTAAAATCGGATTTTCAGTGTCTATGTATCTATTTTTCCTTTTTTACGCTGAACCAGATTTACCAAAAAAATTAACAGTGATTTTAATTTTTAAGCATCAAGATTCCAAGTAATTTATTTTAATATATATGTAATGTAAAATTATATATTGCTATAAAAAGTGTTCAAAATTATCGATTTAAAGGATATCGTCCCTCACTAAAGTATCTAGCGTGATGCTTTGTGAGTAACTAATAAAAATATACGTTAAGGCGGAATTAAAAAAAATATTTTTCAACGCTCAACAACTCAAAATTTCCTGACGCATTTTCAGGCACATTTTTAAAAGTAAAAACATGAAACGTGCTGATGTGATTTTTTGGAGATATTTATGTGGTGTCGACTTGTGATGCCTGTGTTTTTATTTTTCGTTCAATTAACTAGAACTTGATTTATAAACAATTATTTTCCCAGTACGAAGATTTGTTTCATTTCCAACACTGTCGCTTCGGGAAATTCAGCTCAAAATGCCCACTTTGACAGCATTTTTTGAAATATCTTCTGCCTTTATAAAAAATCGACCAATACGGCACGTGGTTTCTGAATAAGAGAACCTGAAATGTGGATACGTTTGAGAGCAAAAATGAAATAAACTAGTCAGATGTGGCAATTACAAAACTTTTTTCTATCTCATACATGTTAATACTACCTGAAAAGTGCAGCATATCAGCACCACCGGTTAGATGATTTACACCAAAATCTAATTATCAACAACTTTGACAACTCCTAACTGAATCTGAAGTTTGATGAAAATCCGTGCATTAGTTTTTTAGATAGAGTTCTTGCGGATATTGTAAAAAAATTCTGCATTGCTGCGCACCCTGTTGGGCGATTTACATCAAAAACTAATTAGGACCAATTTAGACCAGGAAGGAACTAAATCTGAAGCTTGATGAAAATTCATGCCTTAGTTCTTGAGATCAGCTATTGCGGAAATCGTGAAAAATGTAGCACAGCAGCGCCACCTGTTGGGCGATTTACACCAAAAATTAAACAGCTCTAATCTATATCAGGGAATAACTGAATCTGAAGTTTAATGAAAATTCGTGCATTTTTTCTTGAGTTAGAGCTATTGCGATAATCATGAATAATGCATCATATCAGCGCCACCTGTTGGGCGATTTTCACCAAAAAGTAATGAGCACCAAACAATATCCTGGACTAACTGAATCTGAAGTTTTAGGAAAATCCGTGCAGTAGTTCTTGAGATATAGCTATTGCAGAAATCGGAAAAAAATTAACCATAGCAGCGCCACCTGCTGTGCGATTATAAACAAAATCTAATCAGAACCAGTTTATATCAAGGTCTAACTGAATCTATAGTTTTGTGAAATTCCGTGCATTAGTTCTTGAGATAGAGTGCCCACAAAATTTTTGTCATATACAGACTCACAGAGTGACAGAGTGACAGACAGCCATTTTATAAAAACCATCAAATAGTGTTCAGGACATTCTTAAACGTATAAATTCATCGTAAACCGGAAGTCGAAAATTTTCACGAATCCAGTACTTTCTTCTTGTAAACATAGAATAAAGTAACAATGAGTCAGAAAATAAGTAGTTTGGTGTTGAGTACACCCTTAATCCCAATAAATGGAAGTTAAAATTCCAGTGCTCGATTCATCTTGAATTAAATAATTAAATTCACATAGACAGTACAAATACTTGTAGTACAAGGATTACTTTCAGGTGCATATATATAATTTATAAGTATTTAAAAAACGTCAAAATATCTTAAAATACATAAAAAAAAAAAAAAAAAAAAAAAAAAAAAGCAATTTAACAAATTACAACGACCATTTGGAAAATGATTTTTTTGAAGACTAAAATTTAAGACACAAAAAATCGCACGGAGTTGATCATACATTACGAACGCCATGGATTAAACACGGATTATGACACGTGAAAATTGCAAGCGACAAAAATCGCCTGCAACCCGTCAGATTTCTTGAAACTTACGTATTATCCACCTGAAACATACGTATTATCCAAGCATTTCATTGGCTGTTCGGGAAAAGACTTTTCCATCGTCCAAGAAATCTGACGACCCATTTTAAATCAAATTTCATTCTTAAATTTCTAAACATCCCACAATATTACTTTTTACACCGTCGTGTAGAGAAAAGAAATGTACTTTTAAATGCAATTTGTTTGAAAGCTGTATCTCAATTTGTTTCTGAGTTATTAATTTTATTTTATTTTATTTTATTTTTGTAGTTTTTATTACTTTTTTGTCATAGTGGCAACAGAAGTAGCCATCTCTGTTGAAAGTAAAGGAAAATACAGGTTACTGTATAGACCAATCAGAAAACAAATAAAATGCGGATTCAACTAATAAAATGCTTCAGATGTGCTTTTGATTTCCTGCTCTGACGACGACGAGGATAACAACCATTTTTCCAAATGGTTAAAAAACACAGAACACTTTCAACCTTCACAAGGCCGTCAAATTGAAATAAATTTCTTCTAGACAATTTTCGAATAAGCGCAAAGAGAATAATAACATTTAAATACCACTGACGACGGCCTTGTGAAGGTTGAAAACGTTCTGTTTTTTTTTGTTTTTTTTTAACCATTTGGAAAAATGGTTATTGTTCTGCTCAGGGTAGGAAATCAAAAGCATCTGAACGTTTTCATTGGTTTAATCCGCAATTTATTCGTTATCTGATTGGTCTATACAGTAATCTGTATTTCCCTTTGGTTTCAACAACGATGGACAACAGAGTGTTACCACTATGACAAAAAAGTAATAAAAACTACAAAAAAAATTAATAAATCAGAAACAAATTGAGATACAGCTTTCAAGCAAATTGCATTTAAAAGTACATTTTTTTTCTCTATCCGACGGTATAAAAAGTAATATTGTCCGATGTTTAGAAGTTTAAGAATGAAATTTTATTTAAAATTGGTCGTGAGATTTTTTTGGAAATCTGACGATAGAAAAGCCTTTTCCCGAACAGCCAATGAAATGCTTGGATAATACGCAAGTTTCAGGAAATCTTGCAATTTTTACGTGTAATAACACTATTAATGTTTAATTCATGGCGTACGTAATGTATGACCAGCTCCGTAGAAGTTTAAAAATGTACAGTACCGAAAATTGTAAAACTGAAATTTCTTTTAAAATTTGTTCACGATGGGTCCAGGGATGTTATCGTTTAATCCATGGCGTACGTAATGTAGGATCAACTCCGTGCGATTTTTTAGGTCTTAAATTTTAGTCTTTGAAAAAATCACTTTCCAAATGGTCGTTGTAATTTGTTAAATTGCTCTTTTATTTATTTATTTTTTATTTATTTATTTATTTATTTATTTATTTATTGTTGCTGTTTTTATTTTCTAATGTACTTTAAGATATTTTGATGTATTTTAAATACTTATGAATTATATATAAGCACCTGAAAGTAATTCTTATACAGGTATTTGTGCTGTTTATATGAATTTAACCCTTTACTCCTTAGCTGTTTTGCCTGAGTGTCACTCGGGCAAAAAGAATTTGCTATCTTCGATACTAAACGTTTTTGGATACCACCTTAATTTTAACTGTAATCTTTGGTTTGTTAAATGGCATACCTTTTTCGAACGTACAAAGCCAAATATTTTAGTAAAAAAAGTGGTGCCGGGTCGTTATTTTTAACTTATTGTGTACAAAAAAAAAAAAATAAAATAAAATAAAATAAAATAAAAAAGAAAGAAAGAAAGCAAAGAAAAGAATGAAAAAGGAGAAAGAAACAGTTAAGGTTGTTCTCAAATCCAAAAGGGCAACTTTCTGACATAAATTTTAATTTATTTTTGTTCGGAAATGCATGAAACTAACAAGCGTTTTTCTTCAGAAACTATGTCATTGAGCTGTTTTTTCTGCAAACGCAATAGATATTTCAGAAAATAGTGTCAAAGTAAGCGTTTTGAACCGAATTTCCGCGTGAAGGAAGAACAGGCACTCAAGCAAGGTTGAAAACCAGTTTGTCACGTGATCAAAATCACTTATAACTAACTCAATAGGTAATTTATGGATCAGAAAATGGAAAAAAAAAACAGTTCGATCCCAAATAGTTCCCATGGTCAGGCTTTCCAATTTTATATCATTCCGTTAAAAAATACATTTGTGAATGCGTCAAAACGTTTTGCGCTTATTGAGCAGAGCAGTTAAGAACAGCCTTAATGTGAAAATCGACTTATTTCTTGGTAATTATATACGTTTGGGCCCTAAACAGTCGGCTAGTCTGCCTTTTTGGTAATCCGGCCCTGGTCCTCTTTGCAGATCACTTATTTACTCATATACATCGGCTGAGGTAAGAAATTTGAAGATCGACTCTCCGGATCTATCGTGTGAAATGAAATCTCATCTCCTTCCTCGTGGCATATTACACTTTCACGACATTTTTTCGTCGAATTAGTATATTCCAAATGTTCCATGCATCTTATTTTTTATCCAATTTTCATAATATTAAGTATTATTGCTTGCTATATGCTATATTTTAAAACTTAGTATAATAAGCATTACATTGTGAACATTAAATGAATATTTGGTAGTTATATAATTTTTTCCCCTGAAATTTCAAGAAAATGTGCAAATATTAGAAGTTTTTTTATTATTTTTCCTTAATATATTAGTTATAATTTTAGAACGCATATCATCTTTTTCTGGAATATTGTAAATCTCCCATTTAACCAAGCATCGGGATCCTAAAGCCAAATTTTATGCGTTTGGAGCATTTTAAATTAGAGTGATTAATTAACATATTTTAATCGATAATTTAATTAATTACACTCATTTTTGAATAAAATTCATTAATTTACTTAGAAAATGTATGAATTATTGTGTGTGCAAAATTTCCGTACAATTGAGTGAAAAATGAAAAAAATGGTTTTGAACATCTACTGTCCCTTTAAACGATATCGCCAAATTTTATGCGCATGAAACATTTTCAATTAGAGTGATTAACATATTTTAATCAATAATTAAATTAATTACACACATTTTTGAATAAAATTGATAAATTTACTTAGAAAATGTATGAATTATTATATGTGCGAAATTTCCGTTAAATTGAGTGAAAAATGAAAAAAAAAATAGGTTTTGAACGTCTACTGTCCCTTTAAACGATATCGCCACTTACTCAAGTATATAGCGTAAGGCTTCGTGCGTAACTAAAAATAATATACGTTAATAAGAAAATCCATTTATTTTTTGGCAATCATATGTGTTTGGGCCCTAAACAGTTACCTACTTTCCCCTGGTCCCCCAGGCAGATCGCTTACTCATATACATCGGCTGAGGTAAGAAATTTGAAGATCTACTCTCCGGATCCATCGTGTGAAATGAAATCTCATCTTCTTCCTCGTGGCATATTACACTTTCATGACATTTTTTCTGACAATCTTCTTGAAAGAGACGATCTTGCCGCGTGGAGACCACACACGTCGTTGGTAAATGTCGTCGCCTTGTCGCCTCGATTACAGAAGTGCGCCCTGTTCCGTTATCCAGCCCCATTCCAGAGTAATTATGTGGATATTTTTCTGCCTTTTTATGAGCGTCTAATAGGCTTCTGAAAGCTCATATCTGCGGTTTTTCGCGCTGAATAAACGCGCGTGTGATCCGTCAAAAAGTTAGGTATTCTTCGACGCAGACATCAACAAAAACTGACTGGAGAAAAAATGACATCCGCAAAAAGCGTGTCTTTATGAATAGATCTTTGATGAACGTCTGCATCCAGCAATTTATTGATATAGATAAACAAGTGCGCTAATGAAAATATAACTATGATGTATTTATAGCGATTTCATAAATAAACCCGCACGTGTGGAAGAGTTTAGTTCTAAATATGGAATGCTTCACGTTCTAGTGTTAGTAAATTTCGCCAAGTTTCTCATCTTCATATATGGAATTCTCATTAAATACAGTTCTTTTTGACGAAGTCATTTTTATATTTAAATTTTGTAAGCTGTTTTCCTTTATGGAAACATATTAGTTCAGAGTTCACGCAGTTTAATGATGAGCATGATGGCTCAAAGTCGGAGTTCACAGGTTCGGCGTTCGTGTCCCATTGTGCTTAGAGACGAAGTCATGTATGATGTGCGCAATTTCCCTTGAAGTAAAATTGGAATTTGGTGCTTTGGAAAAGTTTTCCTAAAGGTATTTCTTGTAAAGATAATCACTGTTAAAATTCTTCCCTAAAGATCCATACTTAACTTTTTATCTGCGAAACGGATTTACCCTTTATGCTCTGACGGTACTTTAAAGTATCATTAAAATAATTTAATAAATCGAGTATTAATTTAATACATAGAGTAGTAGTATTACAGTTTAGAATGAGTAATAGGTGCTTTACTTTATCTTGTTACAAAAGCCTTATTGGTTGCACAGAAAAAAAAAAAAAAAAAATATATATATATATATATATATATATATATATTTAAAAGGATAATTTCTTTTTAATTTGCATCTTTTCAGCTTTCTTGACGTTCAAAGATTTTCGAGAATAAGTTTCAGTTAGGAAATATTTCTATATTTCTATTGTAAAAGTATTATATTTATAAATTTTCTAATTTTATAAAATACTAAACAAATATTTTATATACCAAAAGATTTGAGTGAGGTTATAAATATTGCACAAAATCTCTATAAATTCAAATTTAATTAATTATATTTAGTTAGCAAAATCCTTCTAAAATGTAATTAAATGATTGTCTCAGAGTAATTCTGGGCTAACATTAGTTAATAAGACCAAGGTGCTTAACAAAGCTAAAAAGTTTATGAATATCTTGTAATTTTAAAATTTATTAAAAGGATTTCGAAAAGCATTTGTTTCTTTTCCTTGCAGCATATTCTTTCTTTTAAATTTCAGCCTATTTCTTAAATTTGACATAAATAAACACTTAATATTAACTGCAGTATAAGGAGGGCGTTCAAAAAATACGATCGTTTTTCACGAATGCGGACGTATTGTATTCATTAACAAACTAACGTATGAACAAATGGATTAATCTCTTATCGAGGCATTCTAATTTTCATTGTACAGTCCTCCCCAATTAATCGGGTCACGGATAATAAAATATCCCGCTTATTCGAATAGAATCCTCCGGAACCGAATTTATTCCTATTGGTTCTATGTTATTTTTTTCCGCTTAAACCAAATAACTTTTACGAACTGTCCCGCTTAATCGAATAACAACTGTGTGACCGATGTTTGAAAATAGGCGCGGAAAGCACGTTTCAGCTGGAATTTCCTTTCATCTTTTGTCATTTTCGGTTCCTTTATGCTGAAAACAAATTTTCAGTTCTTCCTGCAATGATTTCGGCTTGCAGGTGTATAATGGGCAGGTCAAATGATTTCCCCACCTTGATCTCCTCACCATCACTTCTTGCTGTTAATCAGGCTTTAATGGCATACTCGAGATGGTAGTTGTGATATTTTGCACTCATTCGAAAAATAACTCGATATTTACTCCTTTAAAATTTCACTTAAACAAACCACTTTAAACGATTTTTTAAGGAAGTATAAGTAACGTAAATTAGAAGTAGCAAAGTTTTGATCAAATTCAAACAAGCTGCATTAAGTGTGATGTAAACTATATAAATGTATGTACTGACATTAAATTAACACGTATTTACCTTATATTAGCATTTGTATTTATTTTAGTTTATGTTATTCTGTTAACGATTTATTATGCTGTTAATTAAATATAGCGTAGATGGTCATTTTGCCTTTTTATTACGCATTAAATATTACAGTTATGATTCCCCGTTTAATCAAATACCGCTTAATCAAATATTATTTCTGGAATCGCCAATATTCGTTTAAACTGAAACGACTGTATTCAATTTCTCGGGAAAAACAAGTGTATAAAGAAGAGGATATTTTATGTACATGTAGATTTGGTTCTTGGCTATTTCTGGTGGATATTTAAGAAGGTGAAATCGTGGAGTGTGTTGGTTTTTGTAACTCCTTTCTCTCCCGAGTCTAGAATTAGCTGCAGTGGTCATAAACGAGTGGTAAGAGTTATTAATTACAACTTCAGTATAGTTGATCTGGGTTCAGGGAATCTAATAGTTATAGAGTTGAAGTATTGTGCATTTGGTATTTATTGTTTTAGTGAAAGGAGTACATTTAGATCTTAACCTATCAGCGGCCGCACTTAAATTGTTTGCTCGTGACATATTTTTTGCGGAGAGTCGATAGGGGAGGTAGCGGAGGTATGATACACTTTTTTTACTAATTTTTTACAACCCTTAGAATGCTATTTTTAAACAACTTTTTCGTGTTTTCTTATAAAGTGACCTTTTATTCATTTATTAAAAATATTGTTAATTTAAAAAATAGTCATTCAAAAAATATATCCCAATTATTTTGAATGGCTACTACTGTATCAATTCTCCCCATTACTGAGGAGGATTGATACACTAGCAAGGGAGGTTTGATACAGTGTTATGTAAATTGAAAAGAAAAAATGCAGACAATTCAATTTATACGTCATACAATTTTTTATGATAAATCTTGAAATATTTAAGTAAAATTTGAAACGAAATGACATTGACATATTTTTGTTTCAGAAATGTGTTTTACAAAAATATTTAAACTATTGCTATTATTTAAACAATCCTATTAACACACTTTTTAGAAAATAAATAATGAAAAAAACCCCTAGAGATCTAGCTGCAAGGAAAATTTAAGTGAACATTGCTGATTTGCAAACAATTTAACATAAATTTAGCACATTTAAGATTCCTTTAACCCTTTCAGGGGTAAAGCATTTTCAATGCTAAAGTGTTGAATAAATGAATGGCACCGGAATTTACCAACAAATTTAAATAGAAATAAGAAAAGGGATATATTTCACTTTCATACTAAAAGGAAAATATTTTACCAAAATGCTAGTTCTAATGTGGCGTTTGGGAATTAAAATTAAGTGGTTTCATAAACGTACCACCACCCCTGAAATGGTTAAAAGAAAAACTTATAACTATATCATTTTGATAAGTAAAATCGGGTAGAATTAACGTTTTTTCAATTTGCCCTTCGTAAATTATAGAAACATTTTCTCTTTCAGGCCATTTAAACTTTTTCCCTTCTACATGACGAGCAAAGCGAACTAACAATCGCACTGCTTTTCTATGTAACCTACATAATGCCTATGAATAGTCTCTTTCTTCTTCCTTACCAATTTCAGTAGCTCTTGCTGCAAAACAATAATGAATATTACAGTCCTATATTAGTTTGAAAACTTAAAAAAACTATTAAATTTCAAATATACAAGTGTATCATTTCTCCCCAGAACTAATGTATCATTTCTCCCTTCTACTATGCCTTATTGGATTTTCAACCACTTTCTACAAATGCAGTTGCAAAATGGTAATCTACTTTCTAGTAAAACTAATCCTAACAATATGCTTTGTAAATAAAAAAAAATTACAAGATATTATCTTCACAATAATAAGAGTTATGAAAGAAAATCAATCAAGGAAAAAATTTACATTGACATCCAAAAAACCTTCAAAATTAAAAGAAAAGAAAAGTTGTCAGTTCTTCACTGATTAGTCCAGCTAATGATGGCTTCAGCAAATAATAGAAGCCTTCACATGTGTTAGAATGGCTCTTAATGCCATTTGTTGAGAAAAATTGTCAATGTATCAACCCTCCCTATGTATCAAACCTCCCCTACCTCCCCTACGTTATTACAAATTCAACATTTTTCGTAGCAATAATAAGAGATATGTTAGAGGAGCATTTGCTCACATCAGTAGTAAACATTGAGTCTAAATTTCGGTGCTATTTTTGAGAAGAAAATTTCGGAAAAATTTCGTTTGTCGAAAAATGTGCGGAATCGCGTCTTCTGGAAGGTTATTGGAAGTTAACGATATCTTAACTTAATCAAGCCATAAAATCTTGTGTGAAATAGATTTTAGAAGTTGTAAGTTAGTGATCTGAATCTCGTTACCTCACGATCCTTACCTTTATTGGATTTTCAATAAACATTTCTGTTGGGTTGTAACTGGCTTTCATTTTAAGAGTAAATCATGAGTGTTAAGTTGCATACAATGAATTAATATCGACACAACATACCGATTTTCAAAGTTGCATATGTGTAAGTGAAACTTTACAAATGAACATTATGTGTCAAATAGAATAATGTGTAACAGAATTATGTGTCAAATAGACACATAATTCTATTACACATTATTCTATTCAGCATTATTTATTCTCAGATCAACTAACTGTCTTTGAAGTTCACAAATTCGTAATAGCGCATGAAATAGTACTTCAGTTGACAAGTTATAGGCCCTGTAAAAAAAGTCTGATCCAAGGAAAATTAAAAAGGGAACAAATTAAAGTAAATAAGCAAAGATTTAAAATTTATCATTTGTTTTAAACTCTATAATTTCAGGCAATTGCAGACATCCAATTTGTACTTTTAATCTCTCGTTAAGAGTATCGGTCAATCAGAAAACAAAACAAAGCAAAATAAGAAACAAAAACAAGAAAAGAAAATTCGGCATTTTGGCATCCAGAGACAAAGATTCTCTAAACTTCCAGAGGCGCAGAGAATTACTTCTTTTCAAAATTAATTTTTCCAATCTTTCTTTAAAAGTTGAAAATTTTTATTTGGTCAAAATTTTCTTCTGCATTCATTTTAATTACTAATAAATTCGCAGGGTATGTTCAATTTGACCAGAATTTTTGAGTAGAATTTTTCGCCTTATTTAATCGCAGGAAGATACTCCAAATCCTGCGATGAGGCGGGGCGTTTTCAAATTCTGCTATTTAAATATTAAATAGATTTTTTTTTTCTATCTTTACTACTGGTGCCAGTCTCCTTGGAAATTCCAAAGGCGTGTGAGCACCTTCATTACGTTACACTTGAATTGAAAAATATGAAGTACTTGTATTTCTCTTTTGAAAATAGCTGAACTAGATATTAAAAATTTACTTCTAAAATGGCTATGGATTTACCAGAAAATATTTTTAATTATTAAGAAGTTTAAGAAGGTCAGGTTTAAAAAGATAAAGTTATTGGAACTAGATACCTGAAACCTAACCTAACCATAGTGTATTGACCACACTGTTAACATCGTTACCTTGTATATGTATTGACAATTTTTCTGGAATGTAAAAATAACGTTTCATAACATGCGTGAAACGGGAAAATGTGGAGCGGCGATTTTACTACACAAAGCTTTTGACCCAATTAACTACAGAAATTCCTGTTATTGATAGGAAATACTTGGAAATTTTACTTTCTCCTGGATCTTCTCCAAAAGTTTAAACCATGATCTAATTAAAAACATGTATCATAATCACTTATAAACAGATTAAGTAAATAATGCTATAAAAAGTGATAAAATATCTTTAAGATTGACGATCGTTTCGTCGCACCAACGGCGACATTTTCAAAATCATTCACGATAGGAAATATTTTCACATAATTTAAAAACAATAAACTTAGTAAACAATGTCACGAGACATGATGCATAATGAAAAACATTGCAAATATAAAATTAAATTAAAATTAAATTAGCTATTTGTGAGCGTGGATTATTTTTCATATAATTTAACAAAACAATAACATGGTAAACTTAAAACCAGAATCAAAGAACATATAGCAGACATCAAATACAATAGAAGAACCACGGTTTTGACCAGATTATGCAGCGAAGAACCTTTACAGATCGATTTTAAAAATAGCAAGTTAATTTATACATCAAGGTTTTATTTGCCATCCATAATCCCAGAATCAATAGAGATATTTTTACGCAGCAAGACTATTTGCAATGATTCGGTGTCCCTTGATTTACCTAAAATTTGGAAAGAGATGCTATGTAATTTTAGTAACAATAGTAAAAAGTAATCAACGCTCGCAAATAACCAAGATAATTTTATTTTTATTTTATGTTATGCAGTGTATTTCATTATGCATGTTGTCTCGTGACATTGTTTACCATGTTATTGTTTTGCTAAATTATATGAAAATTAACCCACGCTCACAAATAGCTAATTTAATTTTAATTTAATTTTATATTTGCAATATTTTTCATTATGCATCATGTCTCGTGACATTGTTTACTATGTTTATTGTTTTTAAATTATGTGAAAATATTTCCTATCACGAATGATTTTGAAAATGTCGCCGTTGGTGTCGAAACGATCGTCAATCTTAATAAAGATATTTTATCACTTTTTATAACATTATTTTACTTAACATGATCTAATTATTATTATTATTTATTTGGGAAAAAGCACGCATTTTTTTTTTTTTTTTTTTTTTTTTTTTTTTTTTTTTTGCACGCAATTGCACTCGATGCACAATTTTATTGCAGAATTTGTAAGTTCATTCTTGCTGAATATCCACCAAATGATTTCTTATAAATGATCTTTAAGATTTTTTGTCTTTATCTCGGATCCTCTCACAGAATACCAGTGTGTCATGGCACACTGACTGAGAAACACTGCTCTGTCCAAAGTTTAACTTTTGCATATATTTTCGGAAAAAAAATTTAGATATGCTAATTAGTTTGCTGCAGATAAACGTTGACTATTGTGTTCATTTCCTGAAACAGGATTAGTATAATTCGAAATGTTAATTTTCTCACTCTATACCATTTCGTTCTTCCATCGGTCACTGTCCTATCAAATCTCATTCAATTGCATGATCCATGTTACGCAATAAAAGAATAGCGAGTAAGGTTACCATAGCAGGACACGATAGCTAGAAAAACAAATCCTGAAAAAAAAAAGAAAAAAAAAAGAAAGAAAGGGAAGATGACTGTAGAAAAAAATCTCTCGACCTTGCAGATTTCTTTCTGCAGTTCGCCGCCTTTAAAAAGAAAACTGAAGATGTAGGAAGAAGAAAAGGAAATCTTGTGTTTATTTTACCAGGGATTTACTTTTACTTGCCGACCTCGTAAGAATCAAGAAGATAGGGGGAGGAATTGTTTTTGATAAGTTCCAGCCCGTCGGCGGTAGTAGTAGTTGAAGTTTTGTTTCCAAAGCTCTTCACAAGAGCTATTTCATTTTCAAGCACTTGACCACTATATTAGCCTCACTTTTTATTTGAAATGAATATTCAGCAATTTGCAGAACATTTTCAAAGTATATTTCAAAAGTCTTGAATGACAATTAGTTTCTGGTACAATATCTACAATCGCATGGTAGTTCTATTTAAACGAAATTGCCACTTCACAGAAAAGAAGAAATTCCCTGGAGGATTCTGTTCTTTGGCGAAGGTATTATTATTAAATGAACATAAAATATCCGCCATAGAAAGTGCTTAAGTTTGTTTTCCCTTCAATCACGAAACTTTTTATTAGTCAAAAATATTTTACTTATAAAAATATTTGTTTTTAACCATATTTCAATAGTATTAAAGGGAATTATCTGTTTTTTTTTTTTTTTTGTACTATGTGCAACGCTATTTCAATTCCATTTAGAAATAAAAAGATTTTTTTTTTTTTTTTGGAAGGGATAGCCAATAAATGAACATAAAATAACCGCTTATCAAAAATATTAAAATTTATTTTGTCTCCAATCAGAAAGCATTTTGATTTTCTAAAATACTTTTTTACACGAAAGCATTTTTTTTATAAAGTATAGTCCTTTTTGTTTCTTTTAGCTCCTTGCTCGATATGTACCATCACATGAGAATCGTATTTAAATCGAATTTTTATTTAAAGGAAGAAAGGAAATTATTAAATGAAATTTCCACTCATCAAAATACCTTAGTAGGTTTTCCCCTAATCAGCAAATGCTTTATTATTCTAAAACAATTTTATTATGAAAGGATTTGTTTTTAAAGTAGGGTGACCGAGCCAGTAGTTGATGAAATAAGGTCGGTGCTATACAGAGTTTTTATTATATTTCCTTCCTTTTAAGTTTTAGAAGTAAACTAACATGATTGCTACAGCCCTTAATGAATGTCCTATAATGGGCAAAAATGAAATCTGCTGAAATTAAATAGCAACAAAATTATAAGTAAATAGTTTCTTTAATTGCCATTTTCCCAGTAGTTGATCAATCGAAGAAATCAAACGAAAATTCAAAGATTAATCTTTAAAATATTATGGTTAAGCTGTGATTAATAATAATTCATATAAAACTATTATTTGAAATAAGCAACATGGAAGTGGATTATTTTAACTTACCGTTATTGTCTCCATCTAATCAAAAGCTAAATTTTTACATTTTCAAAAAAAAAAAAAAAAAAAAAAAAAAAACATAAAATTGCTTCTCTTACAGAAGGCAGCTGACAACAATGTGACAACAGGTGCTCCAACTTTCAAACAAAATATTATGCCTAGTGCCACATGTAAATCTCAATTCCGCCAGAAATGGCGTGTTATTTCAAAAATTTGATCAACTACTGGAGGGGTATCAACATCAACTACTGACGCAGTCACCCTATAAAGAATCTCTTTTCAGTTACTTACTGTCTTTTCAGTTAGTTACTCGATATGTAAAACTGTATTACAATCAGAAAGAAAAGGGCATTATTTGAGGAAGGAATTATTAAATAAGCATAAAATTTCTGTTTATCAAAAGTACTTAATTTTGTTTTTCCTTCAATCATTAAATGTTGTACGATCTTATTTCAGTTCTATTTATCTGGAAATGGCTTTTAGAAAGAAAGGAAAATAATTTTTTGACGAAGGAATTATCAATAAATGAACATAAAATATTCGCTTATCGAAAATATTAAAATGCGTAAATAGTTTTTTTTTAGTTTCTTGCTTAATATGTACCGCCGTATGGCAATCTTATTTAATTCGAATTGTTATTTCAAGGAAGAAAGACAGCTACTTTTTCAAGAAGAAATTATTAAATGAAATTCTTACTCGTCAAAAGTATCTTAGTAGTTTTCTCTCAAATCAGCAAATGCTTTATAATCAAATATTTTTATTGGGTATTATAATTAAACATTTTTATTGGGTAAAAGTTCGGGCCCTATTTCCAATGCATCGAGTTTCGCCGTGCCCATTAAGTCGTTTTCAATGGCGAAATGCAGTCGAATTGTCAACATTTAGTCTCTAAGCAATATCTTCAGTAGTAGTCCGTGGATTATTCTTTTCTAAATCACGGATTAAGTCATATCATTGCCAGAAGATCATCCAGAGTGAATTTTATCATTTAGATTGAAATAAACGTTTCGAAATGGACAAAAGCACTTTTTAACAGTCCTAACAGCGGGAGCACGATCCAAATAGTCGTCTTGAATATTTTTTGCAGCATGTCCAACATTCATACTTTCAGGTACTTACTCGATATGTAAAACTGTATTATAGTTCTTTTTTGTTTGTTTTTTTTGAGCTGGAATTATTATTTCAAGCAAGAAAGAAAATGGAATTCTTTGAGGAAGGAATTATTAAACGCACATAAATTTTCCTTTCATCAAAAGCACTTAAGTTTATTTTCCCTTCAATCAAAACACGTTGTATTTAGTTTACATTTTATCTTGTTTCTTATATATTTCTGGAAAATAATTTCTTTTCTGATAAGCATAATCGCATTATAGTCCGATTTAACAAAATTGCTACTTAAGACAAAATAAAAATAGAATTCTTTAAGGAAGGAATTATTAAATGAACAATGTTCATCTAATATGCACTGTAAAAAAAAATTCCCTTAAAATACGGAATTTTCGTTTTTTCACAAAATGTTTCCGTTTTTTTACTCCTTTTTTAAGCTCATATAATATAAGATGACGAAAATGTAACTTCTCATTTTCCATTGTGAATATTAATCTTGCTCATAAATTAAATTGAAAAACTTTTTTTTAACTTTATGTTCACTCACAACACCTGTAGTTAACTGTCAGTTAATAATCTGGTTATAAAAGAAGCATCAGCACAGTCAAAATTGCAAGTTTCTGCCGTCTATGAAATAGGACACGAACTTTTGCAATCTCTCAATATAATGAAAGCATTTGTTTTTAAAGTATAAAAATCTCTTTTCAGTTACTCGATATGTAAAACTGCATTATAGCTTTATTTAATTGGAATTCTCATTTCTGGAAAGGAATAAGATGAAATTCTTAGAGGAAGGAATTATTAAATGAACATAAAATTTCCGTTCATCAAAAGAACTTAAGTTTGTTCTACCTTTAATCCCTAAAATTATTATTATTAAAAAATATTTTACTTATAAAAGCATTTGTTTTTAACCATATTTCAATAGTCAAGTTTAAAGGGAATTAGTTTTTTGTTGAATATGTAGGATCTTATTTCAGTTCTATTTATCTTGATTGGCACTTTAGGAAGAAAATCAAATATTTTTTTTAGGAAGGAATTATTTATGAAGGAACAAAAAATATCCGTTCATCGAAAGTATTAAATTTGTTTTTTCTCCAACCAGAAAGCGTTTTTCTGTTTCTAAAATACTTTTTACAATTTTTTTTCAAAAATGCTAACAAGAAAACATTTGTTTTTAAAGCACTCTTTTTTTCTTTTAGTTTCTTGCTCGTTATACATTACAGTATAACAGACTTGTTTAATTCAAATTGCTATTTCAAGAAGAAAAAAAAAGAAACGATATTTTTTTCCGGAAGGAATTATCAAATGAAATTTTCTGCTCGTCAAATGTACCTTAAAACGTTTTTCCTTCAATCAGTAAATGTTTATAATGCTAAAATATTATTATTATGAAGGTATTTTTCTTTTTAAAATACAGTCTCTTTCCAGTTTCTTACTCGATATGTAAAACAGTATTATAGTGTTTTTTTTTTGAACGGGAATTATTACTTCAGGCAAGAAAGAAAATGGAATTCTTTGAGGAAGGAATTCTTAAACGAACATAGAATTTCCGTTCATCAAAAGTACTTAAGTTTATTTTCCCTTCAATCAATAAACATCTATTTAGTTTACATTTATCTTGTTTCTTATAAATTTCTGGAAAATAATTTTTTTCTGATAAGCATAATCGCATTATAGTCTGATTTAACAAAATTGCTACTTCAGACAAAATAAAAATAGAATTCTTTGAGGAAGAATTGTTAAATAAACAATGTTCATTTAATATACACTGTAGCAAAAAAAAAAATCTCTTTAAAATACGGAATTTCTGCTTTTTCGCAAACTGTTTCCGGTTTTTTTACTCCTTTTTTAAACTCATATAATATAAGATGAGGAAAATGTAACTTCTCATTTTCCATTTTGAATATTAATCTTGCAACTAAATTAAATTGAAAAACTTTTGTTTAACGTTATGTTCACTCACGACACATGTAAGGTAACTGTTAGTTAATAATAGGATCATAAAAGAAGCATCAGCACAGTCAAAATTGCAAGTTCCTGCCATCAATAAAATGGGGCACGAACTTTTGCAATCACCAAAAATATAATGAAAGCATTTGTTTTTAAAGTATAAAAAATCTCTTTTCAGTTACTAGATATGTAAAACTGCATTATAGTCTTATTTAACTGGAATTCTTAATTCTGGAAAGAAATAAAATGGCGTTCTTCGAGTTGAAATTATTAAATGAACATAAAATTTCCGTTCATCAAAAGTACTTAAGTTCGTTCTACCTTTTAGTCCCTAAAATTATTATTGTTCAAAAATATTTTACTTATAAAAGCATTTGTTTTTAACCATATTTCAATAGTCAAGTTTAACCCATTAACCGCCAAAAATATAAGGTTGAAATTTTCAACTTTTTAGCTAATGTTGTTTGCCACCACAAACTCTGAAAGATAATTTTAGCTTTATATGATCTTAAAATTTTATTTCTTTAAATAAGGCCAATTTTTAAATTCAAAAATAGTGGTGGGTATGTAAATAACTTAAATATGTGCATTTATTTTGACCGTTGCGTGAACGTAACACCAGCAGCGGGTAATGGGTTGAATGGAATTAGTTTTTTGGTTGAATATGTAGGATCTTATTTCAGTTCTATTTATCTTGATTTGCACTTTAGGAAGAAAGTCAAATACTTTTTTGAGGAAAGAATTATTAATAAAGGAACAAAAAATATCCTCTCATCAGAAGTATAAAATTTGTTTTTTTTTCTCCAACCAGAATGCATTTTTCTGTTCTAAAATAATTTTTAAAATTTTTTTTTCTAAAATGTTTATAAGAAAACATTTTTTTTAAAGCATATTTTTTTTCTTTCAGTTTCTTGTTCGATATATATACCCAGTATAACAGTCTTTTTAATTCGAATTGCTATTCCAAGAAAAAAAAAGAAACGGCATTTTTTTTAGAGAGGAATTATTCCATTGGTCAAAAGTACCTTAAAATGTTTTCCCTTAACCCCCTGACCGCCGAGCAAAAGGACAGAATTGTAATGTTGTTTTCCCTTAAATTTTTTAAAAATCTCAAATAAGTTTATTTTTCTAACAGGACATAAAAAATTTAATTACGTAACAGAGTATAAGCCGTGAGAGTAATAATCATAACAAAATATTTTAAAACTGCGTTATATTTGTAGAATTATATTAATTTAAAAAATGCTTCGAATACAGTGAAACCTACAGCTTAGTGAATGGATATATCAGTTCGCGGCGGTGAGAAGGTTAATCAGTAAATGTTTATAAAACTAAAATATTATGAAAACATTTATTTTTTAAAGTATAGTCTCTTTTCACTTACTTACTCGTTATGTAAAACTGTATTATAATGTTTTTTTTTTTCTTTTTTTACTGGAATTATTACTTCAAGCAAGAAAGAAAATGGAATTCTTTGTGGAAGGAATTCTTAAACGAACGTAAAATTTCCGTTCATCAAAAGTACTTATGTTTATTTTTCCTCCAATCAATAAACGTCGTATTTAGTTGACATTTTATCTTGTTTCTGATAAATTTCTGGAAGATAATTTCTTCTCCATAATCGCATTATAATCCGATTTAACAATATTTCTACTTCAGACGAAATAAAAATGCAATTCTTTAAGGGAGGAATTATTAAATAAACATGCACTGTAAAAAAAATTCTGTTAAAATACGGAATTTCCGTTTTTCACAAGATGTTTCTTTATATATATATATATATATAATAAATTTGAAATCACAAATATATGAACCATTAAATAAACATTATCAACCACCAGCAAAAACTGTGAGAGCATGAATAAAATGACATTACAAAATTGAAAAAAATACAGTACCCCCAACCCACTTAAGATAGATTCCAAAAACATAGTAAACTGTATTATAGATTTTTTTTTTTTTTTTTTTACTGGAATTATTACTTTAGACATGAAAGAAAATGAAATTCTTTGAGAAAGGAATTATTTAAATGAACAATGTTCATTTAATATACACTGTAAAAAAAAAAAAAAAAAAAAAAATTCCCTTAAAATACGGATTTTCCGTTTTTTTACTCTTTTTTAAAACTCATATAATATAAGATGACGAAAATTCAACTTCTCGTTTTCCATTTTTAATATTAATCTTGCACATAAATTAAATTGAAAAACTTTTTTTTAACATTATGTTCAGTCACTCACGGCACATGTAGATAACTGTTAGTCAGTGCTGCAGTTAGGTGGGAACGCGTGGGAACTCCGTTCCCGGAAATATTTGTTTTGTTACCGTAAAAAAGAAAAAAAAAATTAGCGCGAACGAGCAAAATTTTTTTTCTTTTTTAAAGCGAAATGGTAATTTATGCTAGTTTTAAGAAGATCCATTTCATTTATATTCATAAGCTGCTTTAACTGAGTTATTTTCTTCTGATGGACAGATGGCATCTATTATTATGAAACTACCATTATAAATGAAGTGTCAGGTGAAGATGAAAGAGCAGCCGTAAAAAGTTAGAACTCTGATTTTCTGGTCAGAATGGATGAAAAAAATTTTGGCCATTTTTTTTTTTTTTTTTTTTTTTTCTAAATTATGGCCATTTTTTTCTCATTCTGAACAGAAAATCAGAGTTCTATGTAACTTTTTATGGCGGCTCTTTCATCTTAACCAAACACTTCATTTATAATGGATGTTTAACAATAATGGAATTTATCAGTCCGTCAGAAGAAAATGATCCATTCGAAAAGCATAAGTTCGATTGAAAAGAGCTATTTAATACTTTGAGCAGAAAGAAGAGGCTACTTCATTATTCATTTAGCAATGAGATTATTTCTGCCATAATTATAAAATCACTTTCATAATGGTGAAATTTTATGTTATTCTCATTTAATTACAGTGAATCAATTAGTGATTTCATTTAATTTATTTATGTAATACATCTTACAACGGAATACATTTATAGTCGGCTTTAATCCGTCGACCACTCTTTAATGATATTTATGTTAAAAAAATCAGTTTAAAACAGCAATATTGATAATGTTCCTAAGAAATTCCATTAGTTTTAAAGGAAATTGAAAATATTTTTCGATGCTTGGAAATATAAAAAAAGATTACAACTGAAAGTTTAATGCATTTCTGGATGAAAATTAGTTCACAATTGTATTAGAAACTAGATTAATTACATATGACATTATTACTCAAATCCCCTACTGCTAAAGCATAAACATTCTCTTGAACAATATTGTGTAGTCTCGTGACGTAGGTGCAACGTTGCAATGACATGATTGTGACGTCCATTTGACCATTTTTAATTCTTTTTATGACACCAGTCGAAAGCCGTTACTGCATACAGGTGGATGTAGTGTCACAAAGTATTGATATATTTTGTTACAAAATCAAATATTTATAATCTCCTAATGAACATAAATAATGATTAATCTCATAAAGTTATTTCATCTTTCATCAGTAAATCAATAAACGTCAATCAGGTTTGATATATGAATAAGGAAGTGAAGCATTTATTTATCTTATCTATGTTGAGTGTTTCAAGGACAATGTAATTATAAATCATGACTTATTCAACATTCTTAATATAATGACTCTAATAATATCATAAATCTTCCTAAATTTATTTTATACTTCCTGTTCATAAAATACATCTTCATGTGTAAATTAAATAAATTAGTTGTTGTTAAAATTCTCAACAAGAGAGACATGCAGCTTTATTGCTGCTACTGTTTATTATATTAAATAAATATCTTAGCATTTTCAGAAACCTGTATCATGAAAAGAAATAAATACACAGCAACTCACAATAAATAAAAGCGACACACATATAAATAAAGGTTATATTTACGTCTTCAAACTGTTGCTGAATAAATGAATGGATTGATAGTTCACCAGGATACCAGTAAAAGTTTGGATATCTTAAAATATGTAAGCAGATTTAATTTACCTACTTTGTATAGTTATTGTAATTATATAAATATATTTTGAGGAATATTCTTACTCACTCCTTAAGCATAAGGCTTTTCTAACGTATTTGTCAAAAATATTACAGTAGCAGCTAGAAATGCTGCTGTAGGACACATTGTGAATATGTATGATTTTCATGAAGTCAAACACCACTGCTGCATTATAATGGCTCTTGTGACGTTGCAGAGATGTTAGAACGTTGGAACTGTGACATTTGTGGCAAGACAAGTATCTCAATGTGTTGTAAGCTTCAAATGAAATCACTACTACGTGGAGTATGAATGCATTCACGTCAGTAAAGTCAGGACTGCGGCATTTGTGACAGGAAAAGTATGCCAATGTGTTGTAAGCAGCTACAAATGAAGTCACGTCGCTCCCACACTGCTGGTAAAATAAGTCAATTAGACGTTTCCAGATATTCCTTCATTTTTTTTCTTCAGATATCATGACAAAAATGTTTTCATTCAGATAGGATTGTTTTAAAAATAAATGTCTATGATTTCTAAAATGATGTTATAGAGAACTTTTGTACTATAGTACTAGTATATGCGTTCACTCAATATCTTTTCGGCACGCGTTCTGAGTAGCCTAATAATTTCCCAGGCGCATATTAATTCTCCATTTCCTCCATTTACTAAATGAATTCCCTCCTCCCCCAAGAAGAAAACATTGCCTGTCAAGGGCCGGGGTTGAGTAACAAACAGGGCATAAAGGGGGCGCAGGGGAGGGATAGAGTTCGGTTTGAGTCGCGCGTCACTTGGCATGGTGATTAAATGTCTTTCCATCCCACCCTACCCTATACTAGCCTTGATTGATGCAAACTTACTCCTCTGATGGGTCAATCAATGGACTTTTGGAATCGATTCCATAGCCTGCCGTCTCTCTCTATACCGTCCGTATGTCGCGAAACAGCCTGAAAGGGGTGATTTCTAATTCATTTTCCTGTTTTTATAAGTGATTTGGTTTTCTCTCGTCTTATATTAAGTTCAAGTCTGTCGCAGTTAGCAAGGTAACTTGGCATTCTAAAAAAATTACAAATTAAGGTAAACGCACCAGTAGTGGGCCACCTGATTATTATTAAGGCTCTACTTCAGCCACGCGAAAAGACCCGTTCGCTAATGCTATTCCTATGGAAGAAATTTATAAAGATATCTCGGTCACATTTCACTATTTTTAGGTGATTTTTTTTGGCAGTGGCTAGCTGAGGTCGATCTGTATGCAGGACGTTTTCTACTTTTCCAATTTCGTTTACAAGTATTTTTAATCAGGACACTTTCATTTTCAGAACCGGTTCCTAAAATGAAAGCATCTTCTTGAAAAAAATCCCCAATGAAAATCGAAAAAGTAAAAAACGGCCTTTTTACAGATCGATCTCAGCTAGCTACTGCAAAAAAAAAAAAAAATCATCTAAAAATAGTGAAATGCGACCCATATATCTTTATAAATTTCTTCCATAGGAATAGCATTAGCGAACGGGTCTTTTCGCATGACTGAAGTAGGCCGTTAAAGTGTTAATGAATTCCAATGAATGTATATATATATATATATATATATATATATATATATATTATAACTGGTTATTAGTTCGTAAATACATCTTTGCAATAACAAAAAAAAAGCTTGCACACTATTTAAATATATTTCTTAGTAAAACTTTCTCTATACATTTCTCAGATATATTTTTTTTATCTTATTATGACAATCAGTTCAAAATTAATTTTAAAAAAAAACCCCAAACTTAAAAATACAAATACACAAATGCTAATTACTTATTCAAATCAAATATTCAATAAAATTAATATTAATTCTATAATAAATGACAAAAAATGTAAATTTCCTATTCATAGTATTCAAATATCTAGAACTTTCAAATATCCAATTTCTTTAGGAAGAAAGATTTTTAATTATAATTCTTTTTCAAAAAATACATCTGCAACAAGTACTTTCCCTTGTAACTGCAAAGACCTTGTAACTACAACAATACATTAATAATGATCATGGTCATATAATCACTGGTAATCTTAATATTGCAAATGATATTCCATTAAGAAAATTAATGGGCTACGGCACTAAATATAGGCTTCCATCAAAACTTAATTTAAATACAATTATAAAGCAATTTACATATGATATAGATTTATTTATATATAAAATTTCTATATATTACAGTAAACCGATTGCATTTTTTAATCAATGAAAAATATTGGTTATTGATAAGTTAACTGATGCTCTTAGGGCAAATGTATCTAATCTTATTAAAGTCAATACCAAACACATTTTGCAACAAATTAATAATTTTAAAAAATCTATGCAATCACCTATATTGACAAATCCCCAAAAAATTATGCAATCATCTGCAAATCTTACTATCACCATCTTCTTACATCTTGTATTTCGTCAAATAAGTCTTTCCAAAAAAACTTATAATGACATTACAGTTACCAATCGTAAAATTAATGGTTATTATAAACTACTAAATATTATGCCCACTAACTTTAGCTATCCTTATTTAGTTCTTATTCTTAAATTTCATAAGACACCAATTAAATTCAGAACAGTTACAATTGGATGTAATACATATAACAATTATGCTAACAATATTTAAAAATTCTTAGTTAAATTTATAAACTAACAACAGAAATAGATAATACACATTGTATAAAAAATAGTCATCAATTGGTTAGACCTAAAATATGTAAAAAAATGTACGGACATATGATTTCAAAGATCTATTTAATAATATAAATCTTACAGACCTGCATAATATCATTAATACACTATTTAAAACATATAAAAATAAATTAACTCTTCCCACATATATAGATATAAAATATTTTCGCACTTTAACTAATTTCATAATGTACAATAACTACATCTTACGAGATAATATTATTTATATACAAATAGTCGGAATACCACAAGGCGGATCTACATCCAGTCTGATGTCAGATTTATATTTATATCAATATGAACGTAATTTTTGTAATGATAGTATTCTTATGTGTCGTTACATTCATGACATAATTTTAATTGACACTAACCAATCAAATATTTCTCAATTTCCTGTAGATTATCCAACTAATTTAGAATTGACAGAAAACCTTTTACTAAATAACACTATTAACTTTTTAGATCTAAAAATCAAAATTGCACAAAACAAAACAATTACTGATCTTTATGACAAACGTAAAGACTTTCAATTCAAAGTTAATATAATTACTCGTTTTAAATCCTGCCTACATATTTCAGTTTACCGTAATATACTACTTAATCATTTGTATAGAATCAAGAGTTTACGTTCTTCACATCTTATAAATAAAAACGTTAAACAATTAATATTTGATGCATTAAATCATGGTTTTCCTAAGAAATTCAGTTATTCCTCAATCTACAATTAGTTAATTAATGCTCTAAACAATGGATAGTAGGGAAGTTTCTTGTAAGTTACCTTTAACATTTTGCGTATTTAAAAATTAAAAAATAAAATAAAATAAAATAAAATAAAAAATAACAAAAAAAAATTAAAAATACAAAATATATTTAAAAAAAATTAAATAGATTGGCTGTGTGGGTAGATGTTAATTTATGGAGGAGGGAGGCGTTGTCAGGATAATTTATATGCAAATGTTGATTTAATAAAGATATTTTTTTTTAAAAAAGAGGGAAATGTAGTACATTGTATTAATGAGCTTCTATGTTTATTTTGGTCTTTATGAATTTGTTTTCCTTAGTACAGCATAAAACATTTATATTATACTAATTTACATCAATTTTATTAATTTACTTCAAAATATTATAATTTATAAATAGTGGACTCTAATACTGTATATGATACATGTATTTATAAACATGTAAAAATGTTATATTTGGTTGTATATGACCCCCCCCCCCCATATGTAAAGAAACAATTTAAAATACATAAAATTAAATTTATTAAGAGAATGATAGTATCATACTTTTATATTATTATATTTATAATTTATTTAATATTATTATTAATTTACTTAATTTTATCTGAATTATAATTTAAAAATAGTTATAATAACATTACATTATAGATGCTAAATGATTATTATCGATATTCTGATGAGCAGACTTAGAATTATAAATGTTGTGCTGTTTTTGTTTTTTTATATATGTAATATGAATTAATGTGGATCTAAAATATGCAAAATGCAATTTTTCTACATAATTAATTTCAATAATCTCCGACAGATGGCAGCACTACTAATTATTTCTACTTATATTAGTTTAGAAAGTGAAAATGGAAAGAAATTTTTAACTTTATGAATTATCGGTAGATGGCAGCATTACATAATTATTTAAATTCAGTTCTAAAATAATTATGTTGCCATCATATATTATATTATTTTTCTTTATTCATACAAGATGTCTACTTCTTTTGTCCTATTTAGTAATAATTTACTCTTGTATCCTTCAGTTAGCATATAAAATAATTTATAATATATAGACAATTTATAATTATTATATTTATATCAATAATAATATTATTTACTTGGTATATTGATTTCAAACCGTATGGATTCTCTTTTAACTGTGACCATTTAATTAGGCGGGATTTTCGCTGTGATATACGGGATACATGTTTGCGATTTATATATGGTGATAAAAATTCTCTTATTGAGTAAGTTTTTAATTCGCATGTTCTAATTTTGTTTATGTTGTGCATGATATTGACATATACGGGTCTTACATTGATTAATTATTTCTTTCTTTCATTTTTTATGGCGTGGTTACTTTATACTTCTTGGTTTATAGTCGGTTGGGCACATAAAAAAATAATTTTTCAGCTTATAGCTTGTTCTTTTACAGAAATCGACTGTGTATTGCTTATATTTGTATTTCATGTACCCCTGATGAAGTGAAATACACTATAAGTTTCCTTCTACATCCATCCAATTGGTCTTTTACTTGTTTTTTTTATACCTTTTTTTTTTTATTAGTTCAACATTATTTAGCTGGATTTTTGTATCTTTTGTCTATAACTGGTTATTGCATAAAATTTGGTACAATTTTCATGTGTTTAAATGGTTTAATTGTCCGCAATTTACTAATGATTTCGTTATATTGCCCTTGATAATGAATTACCAATCATTGGTTCCATTTTTATTCGTAATTTTTCTTGTTTATTTTTATGTTTTGAGATCATTTGTGGTTTTTCCTTTATTGGATTAAGGTTTTTAAATTTTGAGAACATACGATTCGGGCAAAAGAATTGTTTATGATGACATTGATTCATTATAGTTGGTCTTTCATTGGTTAAATTGTTTTGGTTACAATGGGTTTTACAATATTAAAAAAAAAAAAAAAGTATGATTCCCTGCATATTTAATTATTTACTAGTTTTTTAAATAATTTCGCCTTCCTGTTGTTTTTCCGTTCACCAATTATGAAAGTTTTTAAATTCATCATATATTGGGGATCAGTATATTGGTACATTATAGTAGAAACAATTCATTAATGATTCATTAAATTAAAAATAGATGATCCTTCTTTATTTTGTATAATGTCAGTGTAATGTATTGATGCTCAATTTATTAATTTTATTTATATATATATATATTTTATATATATATATATATATTATATATATATATATATATGTGTGTGTGTGTGTGTGTGTGTGTGTGTGTGTGTAAATGAACAAAGTAAAATTGAACAGCTAAAAATAAGCTATATTAATCACCAAGCTAATGTTACCTTTTACTGGATAAAGAGAGTACCATTAAAAATGCCAGAATAATAAGGTTGTAAGACTAAACTAAACAAATTGGAAACTGCACGTCAAACGTGGCAAATGAGGTGCGTTCGTACTATATCTAGTTTTATAAATATTTTTTGCACTGCATATTGTACTAAATGTATATTTTAGTGCACTTCATAAGTGCCTATCAATTTCATTCTATTCGAAAGGCTGTAACATCATTAAAATGCACTTGAACAATTTTTTTTTCTATTGGCCGTAATGTATCGAAAAACTGTTGACTGTCCCTGTCATTAAAGTATACATCCAATTTTCATAAATTTGAAATGACTCGACAAAATTATGCAACAATTATAAATTTTAAATTTCAAAAAATTCTGTTACATAGTTTTTGCGCTATTATATGCGGACGGACAGACAGGCAGACAGAGAGACGGACTGAACGACGACTATAAGTTCTACGTATTTATATAATTACGAACGCACCTAAAAAGGCTTAATGCCGAAAAAATTGGATGAAATAACGCATCTTCAGTAAAAGCTCCTCTGATGATTCTGTGGGTTATTCATACTTTCTTATTTTACATACAGGTTTCTTATGTTCATATCTTGTTCATCTTTAGAATTTTACCATTTGTTCATATATTTTGTTATTTCATCTTTATTATATATACATGTATATATGTTTCAAAATATATTCTTCGGAAGAAAAGGAAAAATAAAAAAATGTTACCTTCCTCTATGCTCCAGCCGTGGACCTAGTAAATTTCTGATGCGTGTATCTTTACACTTTCGTATCTTTACACACCAACACATTATTTATAATGTAATAGAGTATATAAACAGTAGTTTAATTTAAAATAAAATATAATATTAAAGAAACAATGTTTTAAATAAAACCTTATATCTTAATGAAATCTCTATAAGAATGCGCCGAAAAATCTGTTTTTCAAGATTCTCTAGAAAATAAATAAATGTACCCTTAGAAAAAAAAATGTCCCAAACAGTTTATCAAAAGTTAACACTTAAGGATGTTACTCAATCAGATTCCTTTCAGTCGTTTTCAAAAAATGCATTTTGAACTTGTTTTTAAACTTTAAAAATTAGTAGCCCACTACAGACGCGCAGCCCACTATTGAATTTTAATTATGTAGCTATGTGAAAATTTTTGTCACAGCAGTTAAGGTTGTTAAGGACTAAAATGACAAATTCGTTAGTGATTTTCTTTACATTTCTTTATTACAAACTTATTACTAAAGGTTAATACATTTTTTTTTCTAAAAGTTTTATTTATTTGCTGAAGCTCTTTTATTTATGTCTATAAAAGAAATAAAATTTATACAAAAAACAAAAAAAAAAATATCAAATAAAACAACTCTAAAATGTTATTATTCAATCTAGAAAATCATTTGTGGAAATGTCTATGTCAAACTTTGTTAACTGTACGATGATAATTCTTTACTATTTAGACACACCTATTTCCGACAGATAACTTTCAGTATTTAAGAGGTCATGTGACTCATACTGACGAAGAGTTTCATTAAATAATACTAACTGAAATAAAAAGTACATGAAATAAAAAATGACTGAATTAATAAGATGCACTAATCTTATAATAATAATAACTAATAATAAATAATAATAATAACTAACGCGATAATTTCATAAATTAAAAATATGATGTAATTCTCATTTAAATGTGTTATTATTTTTAAATATAATGTGTTTGAAAAAGAAAGAGCAGATTTTAAGGATTTATTTCTTAAAAATTACGCAATACTGAACCATATTTTGTGCATCTCTGTTTACAGGAAAGTTCTAAGTTTGGTCTGTTGTACGTTAAGTTGCATTTTTTCGATATGAATACACCCTTCAAGCGCAGGAAACACAAAAAAAAAGTAATTTCTGGTTCATAATCTTGCCTCGAACCAGTTAACTGAACACTGGTTAATCAATTCAGGAGTTCCAAAGTTTAATTTCAGAAAATCTTGAATAGTAGTTAAATGAAATATACACTATTTTTGTAATGTACCCTCAGAGAATTAAAAAAAAAAAAAAAAAAAAAAAAAAAAACACGTGGGGTAGGTCTGGAGATCTAGGAGGTCATAAGCAAGTTAATTCAACCTAACAGATCATAGGCTAAAACTTAGATTTTTTTGGATCCAGTGATGTGCGAAATATCTCTATAGTTTGCACTTGAAATCTGCTATTTCTTTTTTAAAAATTCTGTATATTTAATTAAATAAAAATGCACTGTGTTTCTATAACTTTCTCAAACTGTAACATATTTTATAATCTCCTTGGCTATTAACTTTCTATGGGTTAGTATCTTTTTTTTTTTTTTTTTTTTTTTTCGTCTAATTTGAAATTTATTTTTATACAATGGATGCAGATAATTAAAAATCAAGTTATATCTGCATAATTAGAGATATTATTCCAGAATCTAGATTAAGATATAGATAAGATTAATCATTTTTATCTAGATAGAAATCGAATCGAATATTTAGCTTATATAGTAACTTTCAATGTTTTATTTCTAACAACTTCAATTCCGGCAATAATGGTAGATTCTACGCACGATGATAATCATTCTACTCCTTTGAATTTAACAAATCAACACGCTGCATGCTCCTCGTCACCTTAAAACGAACCTTCTCGCTCCATTTTTTAATTGTTCCAGTTAATTAGGCAACCCAAACCATCACTCATCCTAAAATGGACCATGTCCCAAAGTGTCCCACTCGTCTCTAAATACTAAATCTTAAAGAAAATATTCGCTACTTCTCTATAAACTGGAAATCAATCGGAAATGCGATTATACGGTGAATTATTATAGTTATTATTCAATAATATAACTTAAAATATTATTAAGGAAATCCATTTAAAAGCATGGAACTTAAATAATTGTTTTGGATGCTATACCTTTACCCTTTGTATCCCAAATTATGAATTCGTGAAAATTTAATCTTCTAAAGCAATTTTCTTGAATTTTTGAAACTACATTGGAAGATTTACACAATAAATTTTAGAAGGATTTTGTCAATTAAAATTAATTAATTTAGCAAATAAATAAATAGAAATGCTTATTTCATCTTTAAAAAGTTAAACTCAATCTTAAACGCGCCAGTAAATATACAAGTTGATTTCGAAGACGCAAAAATTATATATCCCTCAAAGAATTATCATGATTTAATCATCCGCGAATCAATAGAAATTATTACTAAAGGAAATACTGTTTGTAATGACGTTTTATCCTACAACATACCCAGAATTTGACTCAGTTTGCTTAAAGAATCATAAAATGAGTAATATTCCACTTCCCTATATCCATCTTTTATTTTCCCAATGTTTTCCGGATCTATAAATTGACTTTCACTTTCATTCCTTTCGTTACCATCTACGTGAATTTTGAAAATTAGACGTTAATAACAATTGTATTTCTTATATTTCTCTGACGAAGACTATGTTTTTATAGTTGAAAGTACTATAAGGTATTAAACATCTTTTTAAATATTGTCTCACCATTTAAGTAGTTTTGCACATAGTGTAAGTTTAAGTTGAATTAATTTAATTTGAATTTATAGAGATTTTGTGCAATATTTATAACTCTACCCTAATATTTTATTAATTTTTTATTTTGTAGAATTAGGAAATGTACAAATATAATGTTCTCACAATAGAAAGATAGAAATATTTCCGAACTGAACTCCCCCCCCCCCCTCAATCTTTCAACATCACGAAAGCTGAAAAGATGCAAAGGCAAAAGAAATCATCCTTTTAAAAATATTTTTGTTTTGTTCAATAATGCTTTTGAATATTAAGATAAAGTAAAGTATCTGTAACTCATTCTAAACTGTATCACTACTAATCGATTTATTAAATGAAATTTATAACAAGTGATTTTATTTGTAATTTAAAGTACCATCCGGGTATAAAGGGTTAAACACCACAGATGTGACTAACGCGCCCAATAGCAAAGGTATACTAAATTTCTTAATGAAGATATTAAAGTTTTAAGGAAATTGGTCAACGCTGTCCGCATATATCTATAAAAAATATTTCCCTTTTCCATTTAACCTCGTTGTAAGAGGTTTTCACAGTATTAATACTACAGAATTCAAATTTAGATCTAAATAAATATACAGTAAAGTCTGTCTAAAGCGGAATCTATTGGGACCGAGAAAATTTTCCATAGTTGACAATATTTCGCTTTAGACAAATTTTACTCTATCTCTATGGATTCACAAGGACTTGAAAATCTTTCCGAGTTGCACAGATTTCCGCCTTACACGGAGTCCGCCTCACAGAGAGTTTACTGTAATTTTCTTTTCTAAATGATAAAAATGAATCTTATATACGATACCTAGCAAATACAATATACAGTAACTATCAATATTTTCTTTTTCAAATTCAATACGAGAAATAGTTGTCGATTCTACTCACGATACTAATCATTCTACTTCTTTGAATTTAACAATTGAACTCGCTGATTGCTCTTAGCCACCCCAAAACGAATCAATTCTCTTCAGTTCTTAATTTCTCCAGTTAATCAGGCACCCCCACCCCTCGCTCATCAGCGGTTTTGTTGGGGAGGATGCAGAGGAGGGATTTGATCTAATTTCCTCCCGCTTTCTTCATCAGTGCAAAAGCGAAAGTGTCATCAGACGCTGTTCACTTGACCATTAAAGCCCGGTCAAGTGATGGAGGAGAGACCGCGGTCACTAAGTCGCACTTCACTGGACACAAGTCGTTTCTTATTTCGGTAAAGGGGTTATGGATCCCTGTGTACATAAATATGGTACTATGTCGGCTGAAACGATCTCTAATTGAGCTTTCAGCGGGAAAAGTCACATAAATCATGGAGAGGGGGAGAGAAATTCAACATAAAAGAGAAGTTACATTTGCTGGGAGTGTTTACTCAACATCATAAAGCTGTATGTTTATGAGAAATCGGCAATATATCGAAAGGGACTTGAGATATTAGAATTCATGAGAGAATTCATTACAGAGAATGCTGCCATGCTTTCTGTCATGCACAATATTTCTGAGCGTAATTTCTTTTTTTAGAAATAAGTCCATGGGCTTGTTGGAAAGCATCATAAAGTTTATAAAAAATAATTTTAATCTAATTTCCTCCCTCTTTATTCTTCGGTGCCAAAGCGAAAGTGTCATCAGACGCCATTAACTCCTTCACGACGAGCGTCATTTACAGAATTTTTTTATCTTTTAACACCGGCTTTTCAAAGTAAAAATCTTTTCCTACTTGAATCACAGAAATGCTTTGATTAAATAGAACAAAAATTTAAATTTAAAACTACTAGTAGGATGATTATTGGCACTTTATGCGTCACGTTTACGTGACGATATATCATAGAGCCCAATTCTATGAAACTTTATATGAAACCGATAAAGTTTCGATATCGATGTCGAAACTGTATCGAAATTCATTAAATTTCCCCATTTCGATGAAACAACTTTTATCACAGAGCGTACTCATGATTATGCGGAAGAATGATACCAATTTTACCGTCGAGGTTTAGTATTTTTAAAATATCTGCAAAGTATGTATGGAAATCGATAAACCATTTATTCAATGGACATTTAATGAACAATATGAATGTAAACCTTCATCAACGCAATGATATCCTGAAACTGCAGTCTCTTGTACATAATCAATTTTCATCGCCTCGAGTTGTTGATATGTATAAATATACATGGTTTAAATGTGGTTATCTTAAAGAAAAGCACGCGACGTTCCAAAATTCACTTGATTTTTGTTTCACAAGTAATGCAACCGAATGACATGAATGTGAAAAATTCGATTTTATAATTTGTGGATGGTGTAAAAATTCATCGTGTTTTATCATTTCTATAACTAATTATCGTTTCTGTGACGATTACGTTGTTTGACCTTATTGGAATATTTTTTAATACAACATTTAGCGATTTCCACTAGTTGCACCATCTACATATTTAACCATTTGAGCTCTGGTGGGTGAATTTCTTCCCACTTAATTTTAATACCAAAATGTCACAATGGCACCGGAATATTCGACCAAATTTATTTGAAAATAAGTAAGTGCACATTTACGTGTATAAAACAAACCGAATTAGTTGTTTGCAAAATACTGGTGCCAATGTGGCATTTGGATATTTTGAAGAAATTCACCCACCAGAGCTCAAAGGTTTAAACGACAAGACTGGTTTTTTAGCCATCTCACCTGAGCCTTCTACTGAACGGATTTGGCTAATTATTTTTTTTTTAAATGAAAGCTCCTAATTTGCAGATACTAGCAAATTTTATATCGAAATTGTACTAGCTGTTTTTTAAAAATATTGCCATTTTTATATTTTAATTTTAATTTAAAAAGTTGTTTATGAAATTTCTTTACTGTGGTGCCAATTGTGTTACTAACCATTGTTACAGAGAAACGGGAAATAATGGGAATTATCATATTTTTACTGATGCCATTTCCTCATTACAATTAAAAATATATAAATTTGTTTGATGTGAAATGACGTTGTATTATAAAAATTACGCATTTTCCCTCATAAAGTTGTTACACTTGATAGTTATTCATTCCACTAATATTGAATTTGAAGCGCTATAATCTCAGTGGGAGGTGAAACGCTTTGGTGAGTGAAAATGACGTCATAGTAAAAAGGAACTAATATTTTCTTTAATAGAATTAGTTATTTTACTACTATGAATAGTTCTAAAAGAACAAATTTCTAGATTTCGCAGGTACTGAGATTAGAACCTTAAATCAACAGTACGAATGTTCACATGCAAAGTTGTAGCTTGGAAATATATTTATTAGTCATCTACTGCAAGCTAAAATAAAAAGGAACTAATATTTTCTTTGATAGAACTAGCTATTTTACTACTATGAATAGTTCTAAAAGAACAAATTTCTAGATTTCGCAGGTTGCTGAGATTAGAACGTTAAATCAACAGTACGAATGTTCACATTCAAAGTTGTAACTTGGAAATATATTTATTAATCATCTATTGCAAGTTAACATAATTTAAAAATAATGCATAGGAATATGAAAAGTATGCATGTAAATTTTGTGACGGGAAAAATGACATAACTCTTAGATTTCGTTCAAAAAAAAAAAAAAAAAAGACTGTGTGTTAGTAGGATATATATAGCGTGTATATATATATAGTGAAAATTTTGCTGATTTTTCATTCCGTAATACCAAAGATCAAAGCCTCAATTGATAACTTCATAGCTACTTATCTTGCTTAACATGATACTGATTACTTATAGGTATAAATTAATTTAAAAAGTTTAAGTTAATGGAAATAATAGTTTGGTAACTTACGTTTAAAATAATATTTATTTTAAGAGTTAGCTTAACGAATGTAAGATTGATTTTTTAGCCTCCGATATGCTATTTCTTTCTCCCAGCTAAGTGTCGTCTTCAAAAAATAAGGTTCCGTTGTATAAAACAGCCGTAAAACAAAGCAGATGTACGATTGGATTCTATATTCTATACTGCAATTTTTTAAACTTTTAAGCACCGCACATTTTCAATTTTTAAACCGTCGTATTGGGAAAAAATAGAACTTTAAAATGCAATTTGTTTGAAAACTGCATCTAAATTTATTTTTGAAATATTGTTATTATTATTATTATTATTATTATTATTATTATTATTATTATTTTGTGTTTTTTAGCGCCATTTGTTTACTTTTAGCAACTCAAGTACTCCACTTCTGTAGAAAGTAAAGGAAAAATAGTTAGAAAATATTAGTTATACTTTTTTGTTGCCATTTTCCAATAGCAACTTTTAGAAAATGCAATTAAAATACATGCTATTTTGAAAAAAAAATAAATGAAGGATTTCTGATAAAACATGGAGCTATTATAAACCAAATTTAATTTTAAGTATCTATATTAATATTACAAAAAAAAAAAAAAATGAAATGTTATGAATCACCAGATAGCCGATTTTTTTTTTTTTTTTTTTTTTTTTTTTTTTTTTTTTTATGATGACATCTCTTTTTTTGTATTTCTGTATTATTCAGCGAAAGTGACGTCCTATGCGTATTCTACTGTAGATGTTGTTTAAGAAAGGATCGTAAATGAAGAATTCTTCAGCGGATGCGGATGACGTTATTTTATATAAAATAAATGCGTATCTTTTAAGTGTTAAAACTGAAATGTGCTTTGTACTATCTATAATTATATATATATATATATATATATATATATATATATATATATATATATATATATATATATATATATATATATATATATATATATATATATATATATATTCATCGGGGGCGACAGTAAATTCTGAATGCAGAATTCCTGTTTTCTAGTTATTGGAATTATTTTTGCAAGTTTTTATAAATTTAATCTAAAAGTTTGCAAAAGATTTTGATCCGTCGAATTCGACGGATTCCCACTCTTAGATGCTTTAAAAGTATTTACCTTACTGCTATATGATTGTTTTACTAATTTCTTTGATTATCGTACATTTTCCAGCTCTTTCTTTTCCAATAATAAAAGTTGACTTAGGGAAATTCGTAACTTTTGTTTGCAAAGACAAAAGCTGTTCAGTGCATAACTGAAGTATCTTCTGCTTCTCATCTGTAAATCTGATGTCATAGAATTAACAAAACTTTCATGCAGCGTAATTTGCTGTTCTTTAGAATAATTCAGAATGTTAAAAGTAAAGAGAAACCATTAGATAAGAGAATCTACGGTAAAGATAAAGAATTACCACCGGATGTATTTGAGCGATTTGGATTTGTTTAATGTCGCTCTGATCTTTGAGACAATCAAAAATTGGAACTTGATCCATCGAGTTAGCGGCAGAAAACGTCAAAGCTCCTTCAAAGACTTGCTTGTCTGACACATCCCACACTTATTTAATATGGTAGGTAAAGGTTTGTAACACGTATGTAACACACACACAATGGTAGTTTAATATACTCCTCTACCAAACTTGATACCTTTATTCATCTGAGTTGTTGTTATATCGTTATTCTGCAAATACTCGGAAGGCATTTGGGTTATTCTTATGTGACTTTTCCACATAGAATTACGCTGAATAACTCTTTACATTTGAGTTGCTTTCTTTTAACCGGCATTTTCGAAACTTCTGTGTATAACGTTATACATATAAAAATATGCATATTTCTTAAAATGTATGCCAAATCCAGGCAAAAGATTAAAAAAAAAAAAATCAGGGATTGATTTATGACTTTTAGTGAATATAATTTCTCGCGAATTATCTTTCATTGCTGTATCCATTTTCCCGATCATAAGCATAAAACTATACAGTCATATACATTAACGTCGAATTTCTCGCTAAGCTTCGTGACATTTGGCAAAATATCGCCAAATTTGGCTACCAAAAATAGGTCGCCATAAATTAAGTCAATTTGGCTGCAGCTGACTAATTTGGCGAAATTTCCACTGAAATTCAGTACTGATTATTCTTCTCTAATCGGGTTCTTCGCATTTTAGCTTCGTGTTCTCCAGTAACATTAGCTAAAATCTTAAAACCAAGAAATGGGGAAGCTACCTTTACCAACACATACAGGAATTTTTTATTTTGTAATCTACATGTTTCCATTTTCTAGTATATCCGTACATCTTGAAAAAAAAAAAAAAAAATGCTTATCTCATTCACTTCAGAATGTTCACTTGCATTTCTGTTGCAAAACATTCAATTAAAGGGGGAAAAAAAAGAAAAAAGAGTAATCTTCAGTAATTCGCACCGCTACCGAATTGTTAAATTTCCGCATCAAGCAACGAACGCTCAGTAAATTATGAAATTGTCTACAAACCCGATTACGAAAATTTTCCAATAGAAACACACATTCGTCTGAATACAAACATACATACATAAGAATACATACACATAAGTAATACATACATGACATTATATTTTTCTCGATATCTTTGAGTATCACTCGTAGCCATTCGGCTAATGCCCACAATCGTATTTTCCGTGTTCGATTTCTTTTTATTTCTCTTAATTTAAAATTAAAAATGAATTGCATCGATTTGGAAGCTTGCGGAGAATGAAAAGTTCGCGAAAAGGAAAAAAAAAAAAAAAAATAGTGGTATTTAGGGACGTCGAGTTGGGTTGATTTTTGACGGCCAATTATCTACTCGAGGGATATAGGCCCAGGGGGGAGTGCCCTTCGTGGGGGTCTTTCTAAGGAATCCTAACCCGTACTTACGCACGGAAATCCATGGTTCGAAGAAAACCATGAAAACTCCAAACAATTAGTCCGACGGGCACGATTGGATTCGAACCCAGCACCTCCCGTCTACCAGCTTCGAGAGCAGAACCTCTCGGCCACTGGTGGGGCCTTACATACGTAGAAAATAAAACTTCTGAAAGGGGGAGGGGGTCAATCTATATCTCAGATCACCAATGTATCAACATAGACTTCAACATTCGACTCCATAATGATCCGTATGAGGTTAAAATGCACAATTTGTAGCAATGGAGCTAATGTTTTAATTAATAACGGGGTGAATCTCGTCGAATTTCGACGAAAGAAATTATTTAAAAACGAACTCATACATGGATTGATACTTAGTCTCGTAAAACAAATATTATTTTTAACTTAAAGTTACCAAAATACTAATTCCATATACACTTCAACTGTTCAAAGTATTAAAAAATTAAACTGTATTATTATACATAATCAAGATAAGTAATTTTGATGAAATTACTTATTAATGCTGTTATGTTTAAAATTACCTATTGAAAATCAGAAAAAATGATTTTACCTTAAGTCAATCATGGAATTATTTTTCGCATAAAATCAGAACATAATGTTATTTTCACCGTCTCAAAATTTGCATACGCATCTCTCATATTTACATTCACCATTTCAAAAATATTGCAATGCGCAATATGTGATTAATCTGGGAGCACGGCAGTGCGTCCGCCAAGTTCGCACAAGCCGTAAGCTACCTTTTCCTCAACCATTTCGGCATACTTTTCACCCCCTCATAACGTCGTTTTAGGGAGAGATACAGAAATTTTTCTTTTATACACATGTTCGTATGGTCAAACTGAACTAAGGTTCCACGATTTCATGTTTCTATATTGAGTAGTTTTCGAAATATTAAATTCCGAAAAAGCGCTTTTTTGTCACTGACTCACTTCGCATCATCAAATAACTAAGGTACTTCTAAAAGTCGTAGAATCATGAAATTTCACAAGTAAGTCGAGTTTGTAGCACAATTAACCAGAAAAATCTGAAAACACAGAATTTACGCCTCTAAACCCTTCAAACAGGGGGTGTTCATTTGACCGTAAACAATTCCTTAACACATTCAATTGTGCCAATGTTGGTCGCCAAAACTCGATTACAGAGTTTTGAAGGGGGTCACGTGATTTCAAGCAGAATAACATTTTATATATATGCTTTCCCAAAGATGTTTGTTAATTAGGAAAAATGAATATACCTAAAAATTTTAATCAGTATAGGTTATGATAAATTTACGATATTAAAACAATAAAACATTTAACAAAATATAACCGCAATTCGGTACGTTTCTGATATAGTAGCCTTAGCGAAATACAGAAAATAGCCTTGACGAGAAAATAAATTTGATAATAACGTATTTTCTGGCAACCTATTTACTATGTCATATACACAAGCAATTTTTTCCATATGTATACAATTTATTTAATGTAAGGAACCCGTTTATTTATTTTTATATGCCAACATAAATAATTTGTATATAAAAAATAATATTTTATACATGTATAAATAAAATATTTATATGTATATAAACACATATATAAATAACATAAAAGTTCATCAGGTTTGTTTTCATAGTTGTTTATATCATTTGGCAACATATCTCAGCTTCTGAAGTCCGAATTGCGCCAAGATTTAAAAAAATGCCAAGGTCCCAGTAGTGGAAAAATATCCTAATTCCATATGAAAGTTTAAAAATCTCCTTTTAATTAAATGAAATGTATAACTAATAAACTGTCTTTAACGATGTGCGACAGATGCGGCGCCCGAAGTCCGCTGCTAATGTTATTATATTGTATTATTAGCCTACTTACTGTTAATTTATTGTTATTTATAAATCTGTAAAAGAAAGATTATAGTTATAGCTATGTCGCCAAAACCCGATTACAGAAAATTAGCCTGAGTTATGAAGGTGTTACATGATTTCAAGCTGAATGAATTTTTATATGCTTTTACAAAAATCTTAATAAGCCAAATCTTTCAGTTTATCTGTCCATCTTTCTATCTCATACTTCCCTAAAACAAATTTTATTAAAGACCGGGAGGCGTCTGCACAGATCATCACCTCATCGAGTTGACGGCTGAAATTTTAGGATTAGTTAAATATCGATTAGCGTATTGAAATGTAACTAGTCTGCCAAGCCATATCTTTGTGGAAACCACCTACAGACCCGATTTTACAGGTTAATTGGTGGATTTTCGATTGTGTTTTCCTGCACCCATTCCTCCATGTTTCCAAACTTTTGGATGCAGGAAAATACAATAGTAAACCTATCAGTTAACCACTAAAATTAGATCTTCAGGTGGTTTCCACCAAGATATGACTTAACAGACCAGTTGCATTTAAATATGCTAATCTAATTTTAACTAATCCTAAAATTTCAGCTGTAAACTCGATGAGGTGATGGTGTGTACAGACGCTTCCCGGTCTATTATAAATGTCGGAATTCTAATCTCAATAGCACTCTGGTCAATCTGGCAATTATCCCTACTATTTATGGAACACTATTCCTTTAAGTGCGTTTTAGTGACGTTAATGAACTTATGCATATGCATCATACATATTATACATATGCATATAATACGCAATACATTTGCATCATACATATTATAGGTATGTGCATAATACATAATACATATGCATCATTATGACGTCAGAATAAACAAAACTTTTTTGTCGCCAAATTTGAGAATTGACATGATATATTACCAAATTTGACAAAACTTTGCTAAATGTCGCCAAGCTTGGCGAATATTTGACGCTAGTGGCTATTTTTCAATGAGTTAATTATTAATTCGAGCCATCTATTTTTATTTTTCCGCATATCATCTGAATAGCTAAATGATATAACTTACTAATATTTCCAAAGTGCTAATAGTTTCGTCACTGCCCAAAGCCTCTGCTATTGTTAATATATTGTACTGTTATTATATTTACTGTGATTATGTTGTTAATCTTTACACCTTTAAAACTTCTGTATTATATAAAGAGAATTTACGGAAACTATTAAAGCATTGAAACTGCCAGTTCTCCTTATGGTTATTATAATTCTATAATATGTAACCTGTTAATCGATATGTACGTTAGAATGAATCTTCTATAATCCGGTTCCTCGCATTTTAGTTTTCAGGTTTCGATTAAAATTAGCTAAAAACTTAAAACCATGGCACATTGACTAATTCTTCAACACGATCAGATGAGAAGAATGATAGATTTTCAAATGGATCATGGCAGTGAGCCGGTAGACCTTCTATTATTCCGTAATCGAGCCTATTGAAAAGTTTAACGTGAAACAAAAAGGTATTAGCATCAATATGGTTTAATGCAAATGCAGATATTGTCAAAGGATTTCATAAGAACCATTTCACTTGTACCCAGTCGTATCAGTTAAAATACAACAATTGGCAGTGGGCCCAATTAAAAAAGATTACTTAATAGGATTAAAAATTTCCGCATTAGAGAACAAATCATAACTGCTAAGGAAACATGCATAAGTGAGTTAAGAGATATTTGTCACGAAAGATGAAATACATAATAACACATAATATATGATGTGCTTCCATGACCGTAAAGTGTTCTTGATTTCTCCATCAAAAGCTTCCGACTTGGCGAAAGAATGGGCAAGTAAATTAAATTATGAATAACAGTAACATGATGCAACGTTTAACATGGAATTAATACGGTAAATACTGCTTGCTAGAGGCGGCTAGTACTTTAATATAAAAAGAAATAAAGTATACATTTGTAAAGCTCAGTAAAATAAATTTAGGTATTTTTATGTTAGCCGTGCGCAAGTGGTAAATCGCCAAATACTGTTCCCAAGTCCACTTCCAAACTCTCTCGAAGGCATTAACGTCCAAGTCGCCGGAAGCCATTTTCAATGAAAGATTTGGGATGTTTGGCTTTTAACTTGTGCGAACTTCAGATATCACTACTTTTTCTGGCCGAAACATTTAAGAGAACTTGGCGCTTTTTTTTTTTTTTTTACCGAAAACTTTTTGTTGGGATACATATATTTCTAAACTTGAAATTGAGTTTGTCAACTACGACTTTGCATGGGAACTCATGACTTTTGATTCTAATCTCCGTATCGGCGAGTAAAATTCCAGAAATTTATATCTTTTAGAGGCGTTCGTAGTAAAATATTTAATTTTATCAGAGAAAATGATCGTTTTCAATTAAATATGATGTCATTTTGCCTCATTGAAGCATTTCACCAAGCGTCTCAAACTCAATGAATGAAAAAGAAGTGAATTATAACAGTTTTTGAGGAAAACATCAGTATATTTTTAAAGCGTGACGTCATTTTCTGTTCAGCTTTTTCAGAAAGTTTATTTTGAATTTTATTAAAAAATAGCATCAATAAAGATAAACAAAAATTATTATTTTTTCTTTCTTTACAACAATGGAAGTAATCCAATTACTACCATTTTGAAACAAAGTCATAGAAAATTTTTAAATTTTAAATTTAAGTATAAAAATGGGAATATTTTAAAAAAATAGCTAGTGCAGGCAAATCTACAAAGAAACAGCTTTCATTAAAAAAAAAAAAAAAAAAAAAAAAAAGAATTATTAAAATTGGTTCAGAAAAAAAGCTCAAGGTAGATGATTAAAAAAAGAACGCCTTATCTTTCAAATATACAGATTTAAACTCGCAATGTTATCTCTATGGGAAAATTTTGAGCCGACATTTCAGGCTGTTAGGGTTGACGAATATTTATGACTTTCAATACGCGCCGAGATTTTGGCACTACCGACGTCCAGCTCATTTTTTGTGTCGATGCGACAAATATTTTGGATGCTATCGTATTAACAAAAGTGTAATTTTTGCAAGGAAGCCGGAGCTGTGCTCCGACAAAAATGCTAAACCTCGAGGATGGCTGATATAATTGGTATATTTCTTCATCATATCATGAGTACGCTCTTTGGTAAAAGTTTCATTCGGGTAGTGTCCCTTGTAAGCAAAAATTGGTTTCTTACTTTGGAAAAGGTATTATGGATCCTTATGTACATGAATTATGAATATGGCTAGAACTGTTGCTCATGTTGCAGTACATTGACTGAAGCAATCTCTAATCGAGCTTTCAGCTGGAAAAGTCGCATAAATCAAGGAGTTTAAGGTGGAGGGGATTCGACATAAAAGAGAAATGACATTTGCTGTAAGTATATAAATTACATGATAAAATTGTATGTTTGTCAGAAGCCATCAATATATTGAACGAAGCTTGGGATATTCGATTTTATGAAGAAATTCATTATAAGAAATGATGTACAGTCGTGAAAAGGAAAAGTAAACACCCCTACTAACTCCTCAACAAATTATCGTAGAAGAAAGTTACTGGTACCGAACGATTGGAAATAAAGTCTACTTTTAAATGATGTATATAAAATTTGCTTAAGGGGGCCATCTACATATTAAAACGAACCATAACTTTGTTTTTTTTTTCAATAGCAGTACACAATTCTGACAGCATAAATGAACTCTACACCCTTCAATTAGCCTAAAAACAAATTTTTATGCAATCCGTACCATATGTTTCTGAGAAATTAATTATTTTAAAACAAACGTATTTTAAGGCTGTATCCAAATTGAAGTTCCGTACTCGATTGTTAACCGAGAGAGCCCCTTTCTTGATCAAGGCACCTTGAGAGCCACTCACAGAGTCAATGAAGCCTGTTAGATTACAGTACAGAAGAATAAATTTCAAAATATCTGCTCACTTCCATCATAGACGGCCCCTTGAACAATCATTTTGTCGTTTTTTAATCATAATTTGAAAACTACTTGGAAGAAAAATGTGAAATTTTGGTTTTCCGTAAAGCAGGACTTAGTAAATCTAAATCCATAAAAAAAAAAAAAAAAAAAAAAAAAAAAAAAAAAAATGTAGGTTGCAATTCATAATTTTTTCGAATATTAATTTCATAATTCATATCATAAAATTATAAAAATTGCAAATTCAGCGTATTTACGTTTGGGTATATTAGTATTATTGCTACACAAAAAATTAGCACATTAGGAGCATAATTTCAGGAGATATAAATAATAATATGAAAATGTAATTTAACATTAGAAGCACTAAATTTTGAATGTTTATAATTCAAAAACTTATCATTCAAATGACTTGAAATTTGGTGTCGAGGCATAGTTTGAATTGAAGATTTGAAATATCTCGTTAAAATTGGGTAATGCCATTGAAAAAAATTATGTTTGGATTCGTTTTAATACGTAGATGACCCCTAAGCAAATTTTATATACATCATTTAAAAGTAGACTTTATTTCCAATCGTTCGGTACCAATAACTTTTGTCTACGATAATTTGTTGAGGAGTTAGTAGGGGGTGTTTACTTTTTTTTTTCCACGACTGTACAATATTATGTTATGTAGAGAAAATTATAGAAATAAATAGATAACCTCCTGTTTAAGTCCTCTTAATTCTCAGTAAAATCTTTAATGGTTATTAAATATTTATTCAAAATAAAATCGATGAATGACTTTTGCGTTTTAAATATAGCAAGTAATTAAAAATAAATAAAACTGGCATAATATTTTTTTAAAGCAATGTCTTATTCGAGATTCCAGCTTACAACCTCAGACATATCTACTTAGTTTACATATAACCTTTGTACCATGGGCGTAACCAGGGGGGCTGATGGGGCTACAGCCCCACCCCAGCCCCGAAATTTTCGAAAGTGATATGAAAAAGTGCTACTTTTTCGTCTTTCTTTTTTGGAAAAAATTTAAATTTTTTTCAATGATACAGCAGACTAGCCATTCTCATTAGTCCCAAATTAGTCCACATTGACAACAGAGAAGAGAAAGGGATCAGACGAGGTTACAGCCCCCCCCCCCTCTCCTCCCGAAATAGTCGAAAAATTAAATGACAAAGTAATTTTTCCTTACTTTTTTAAGATAAATCTGTAATTTTTTCTTCTGTCATATAGCAAAATAGACATTCTCGTTAACACCATATGAGTCCACATTGGCATCACAGCATATCCAAAGATGGGGAGGGGGCTGATGGAATTTCAGCCCCCTCCTCTCGAAATGGTCGAAAATGAAATGATAAAATAGTGCTGAATTTTTTCTCCCTGTTTAAGATAAATTTGCATTTTTTCCCCTATCGTTCAACAGACTATGCGCTTGCTTCGCTTTAGTTCCATAGTAGTCCATATTGACACCAAAGAAGAGAAAAGGGACTGATGTGGTTACCCCCCCCCCCCTCCACACACACACACACACACAAACCAGAAATAGTCGAAAAATTAAATGAAAAAAGTGTTTTTTCCTTATTTTTTAAAGATAAATCTGTAATTTTTTCTTCTGTCATACAGCAAAATAGCCATTCTCCTTAACTCCATATTAGTCCACAGCGACATCACAGCATACCCAATGATGGGGAGGGGGTTGTTGCAATTACAGCCCCCCCCCCCCCCCCCCTCCTCTCGAAACAGTAGAAAATGAAATGAAAATATAGTGCTGAATTTTTTCTCCCTGTTTAAGATAAATTTGCATTTTCTTCCCTATCATTCAACAGACTAGCCGCTCCCTTCGCTGTAGTTCCATATTAGTGTACAGTGACACCACGTTATACCCAAAAAGGTAGAAGGGGGCTAATGGGGTTACATCCCTCTCCCCAAAAAGTCGAACATGAAATGAAAAAGTGCTGATATTTTTCTTTTTGTTTGAGATAAATTTGTATTTCCCCCCCTATCATTCAACAGACTATAGCCGCTCTCTTTAGTTCCATACTAGTACACAGTGGCACCACATTATACCCAAAGAGGTGAAAGCGCCTAATGGGGTGCCCCCTTCCTAAATAGTCGAAAATCAAATGAAAAAAAAAGGCTGATTTTTTCTTCTTCTTTGAGATAAATTTGTAATTTTTCTTCTGCCATACAGCGAAATAGCCATTCTTGTTAAATCCATATTAGTCCACATTGACATCACAGCATACCGAAAGAAGGGGAGGCGGCTGATGGACTTACGGACCCCTCCTACCGAAAAAGTAAAAAAAAAAATATTGCTTTTTTCTTTCTGTTTGAGATAAATTTGCATTTTTTCCCTCCTATCATTCAACAGACTAGTCACACTCTTATGTTTAGTTCCATATTAGTGCACAGTGACACCACATTATACCCAAAGAAGTAGAAAGGGGGTGATGGGGGTTACAGACCTCTCCCAAAATAGTTGAAAATGAAATGAAAAAAGTGCTGATTTTTTTTCTTTTTGTTTGAGATAAATTTGTAATGCAATTGTTTTCTGCAATACAACGAACTAGACTTTCTGGCTAGTCTCATATCAGCGCGCAGTTACGCCACAGTATACCCAATGAGGGAAAGGGGGCTGATGGGGTTATAGGGCCCCCTTTCGAAGTAGTCAAAAATGAAAAAAAAAACTAATGTTTTTTTTCTTTCTTTTGAGATAAAATTAATTTTTTTTGTGACGCAGCTTTTCTGGTTAGTCCCATATACTAGTGCACAGTGAAGCCCCAGCATACACCCAAAGAAGTCGATGGCGATGGGGATTATGAGATTACTGCTCCATTCCACCTCCGAAGAGATCGCCATGAAATGAAAAAAGGGTTGATATTCCTTCTTTTTCAGATAAATTTGTTTTATTTTCTGGCATGCCTAATATTTGTTTTTCTTGTTAATCCAATATCCTCCTCAGTCCTGCGACCAAATTCACTTGAAACCACAAAATCAATTTTCAAATGACTGAAAAATAGCTAGATAAAAAAATAGATAAATATTAATGGATAAATGAAAACGTATATGGTCAGTTCAAGACACCTACAAGTAAATTCGACAAATCTAAAAGTAGTTTAATTTAAGGAGTTTTTTAAATTCTCTCACAGTCGGCGGGCGCCAAGATTGTCAATGCGGAAGTATGCTAATGCACAGTAGCACTACAGCTAATCACAAGTCGATTTCGGCTAAATAGGAAATCCGGTGCGGAAGAGTTGACTATAAAAGTAGCTTATTAACTTTCATTTTTCAGTCGCATCTTCATGCAAAAAATTTGTGTTTTTTCCACGTTTTTTTGGCGAAATTTGCGTTTTCTCCACAGCCCTTTGAAGAAATTCACTTTTTCTGCGGCTTTTTGCCGAAATTCGCGTTTTTTTACGCACTTCTTCGTCGAAATTTGCGTTTTTTCCGCGGATCTGTGACGAAATTTGCGGGGTTTTTTTTCACGATCCTGTCAAAATTTGTGTTTTTTCCGCGTTTTTTCGGCGGTTTTTTGAGGAAATTCAAGCTTTTCCCCGGATTTTTGCCGAAATTCGCGTTTTTTTTACGAAATCCTTCGTCGAATTTTGCTTTTTTCCGCGGCTTTTTTGACGAAATTCGCGTTTTTTCTCGTTTTTTTGATGAAATTCGCTTTTTTCTGCGGTTCTTTGACGAAATTCGCGTTTTCTTTGACGAAAGTAGCGTTTTTAAGCGGCTGTTTGACGAAATTCGCTTTTTTACAACAGTCGTTTAACGAAATTCACGTTTTTCTTTGGCCCTTGTTTGTGACCTTGCTTTTTCTTTTTTTGCTATCGTTAACGAAATTCGCGTTTTTTCCGCTTCCCTTTGACGGAATGCGAGTTTTTTTTATCGATGCTTTGACGAAATTTGCGTTTCTTCTGCGGCCCTTTGACGAAATTCGCGTTTTTCCCGAGGTCATTTGCCAAAATTCGCGTTTTTTTACACAATCCTTCGTCGAAATTTGCGTTTTTTCCGCGGAATTTTGACGAAATTTGTGCTTTTTTCTCGTCTTTTTGATGAAATTCGCTTTTTTTAAGCGATCTTTTTTTCGAAATTCGCGTTTTTCCCGCGACTTTTTGATTAAATTTGCGTTTTTTCCGCGGCCCTTTGACGAAATTTGCGTTTTTTTCGAGATCCTTTGTCGAAATGTGCTTTTTTTCCGCGGCTTTTTGACTAAATTCGCTTTTTTCTGCAGCCTTTTGACGATCACGTTTTTATGTGTCCCTTCTTTGTGACCCTGCTTTTTCTTTTTTTTGCGATCCTTTAACGAAATTTCCGTTTTTTCTGCGGCCCTTTGACGAAATTCGCGTTTTTTCTGCGGCCTTTTGCGAAATTCACGTTTTTTCTGTGTCCCTTTGACGAAATTCGCGTTTTTACCGCTTCCCTTTGACGGAATGCGGGTTTTTTTAGCGATCCTTTGTCGAAATTTCCGTTTTTTCTGCGGCCCTTTGACGAAATTCGCGTTTTTTCTGCGGCCTTTTGCGAAATTCACGTTTTTTTCTGTGTCCCTTTGACGAAATTCGCGTTTTTTTCTGCTTCCCTTTGACGGAATGCGTGTTTTTTTAGTGATCCTCTGTCCTAATTTGCGTTTTTTCTGCGGCCCTTTGACGAAATTCGCGTATTTTCTGTGGTCATTTGACGAAATTCGCGTATTTTCTGTGGTCATTTGACGAAATTCGTGCTTTTTCGGTGGCCATTTACCAAATTCGCGTTTTTTCGCTATCCTTCGTCAAAATTTGCGTTTTTTCGCGGCTTTTTGACAAAATTTGCGCTTTTCTGCGCCCTTCTGACGAAATTCACGCTTTTCCATGTGCCTTTGACGAAATTGGCTTTTTTGCGATCCTTTACGAAATTAGCTCCTTTGACGGAATGCGTGTTTTTAGCAATCTTTTTTCGAAATTCGTATATTTCCCGCAAACTTTTGATGAAATTCGCGCTTTTTCTGCGACCTTATGACGAAATTTGGGTTTTTTCTGTGCTCATTTGACGAAATTAGCGTTTCCTCCGCAAGTATTGGACGTAATTTGCGTTTTCTCCGCGATCATTTTACGAAATTTGACTTGTTTTCGCAATCCTTTGACAAACTTCGCATTTTATCCGCGGCCTTATGACAAAATTACGGTTTTTTCCTTGATCCTTTAAAGAAATTGGAGATTTTTTTTTTTCTGCGAACGATTGATGAAATTGATTTTTTTCGGCGATCATGTCAAAAATCGCGATTTTTTTTAAGTCCGAAACTTCGGACTGGACCAAATTTTTCAAATTGTCGGAAAATTCGGAACAAAGGCACCCCTGCCCCCCCCCCCCCTTCCTGGCTACGGCCTTATTGACAAAAATGATTTTTGGTTATAACACAATTCAACGGGTTTCGTAAGATGTAGAACATTATGGAAATTTAAGTCACCCCCCCCCCCCCCGAAATAAAATCCTGCGTACGCCACTGCTTTAGTATGCTTTTATTGGAGGTTAAAAGATCACATAGTATAATACAATATAGATTTATAATCGGTCTACTATTGTTTACTATTCTCTCGAATTTTTAATCTTTTTCAGTTCGTTAAGTGACAGAATATTCACAATTTCTTTCCAATAAATTTCGCTAATCATTGTTATAAAAAAAAAAAAAAAAAAAAAAAAAACAGTCAATTGCGAGTATTACTCGCACTCAGAGGGTTCCGTACAATAAATATATGAATTATTAACTGCATAATTTAAAAAAAACGCTACTAAAAGAATAATAAAAATTTGCAAAAACTGTACAACGTAGGGTTGGATATAGCTGTATATGCTAGAAAAGTATGAATGGGTATAACATAAAAGTTGAAAGAGATATGAAACCTAAATAATATAAAATAATGCTATTCTGTATATTAATCTTATCCTAATCTGTTTATGCTGAACTTAATTCGGTACTGACAATAAAAGTAATGCATATTTAAACTTCATTTGGCACTTCATAAAACTAAATCCAGCGTAGTAATAATCTTTTCTTTTTACAGTGTAGCTAAAATAAAACCTTCATTCAAAGTTTAAATTTGGCAGTGTGCTAAGCGTGCTTCGAAAGGAGGTCGCAAAGTTGCAACGCCGCCTTGGTCCGCGCCGCATTTTTCTAGATAGGCTTTAAATTAACTTTTAAAGACACATGATGCGTATTGAGAGATCCACTCGATGCAATCTAATCGCGAATCCCATAGTAATTATGTGATAAACTCTAATTAAATTAGTCTGTTTTTAGCAATGTGACTTTATTGCTTTTATACTGCTACTGGGCATTACATTACGCAGATATATAATTATAAGTTGTTATCTGGGCTTTAAAAGCCGATGGTGCATAGAGTAACGCCGCCCCTCTCATTATGTATGTCCAAACCGTCCGCGTCTTTAAGGGTTAATATCTCGGCTAACTATCGACGTTTTTTTTTCGAAAATCATTATCAACAATGCTTTTATATTTCTGATACGATAGGTACCTCCAGCGCTCCTCAAAATCTTTGCTGAATGCTCGGAAATTGATATTTGTGTGTAACGGAAAAATGTGCTTTTTAAAAAATATATGTGACCTAGGGTGATCGTTATAATTTTCCTGCAAGGTTTAAATTAACGTCCACTACCTCTAATTTTTTCATAATTTTCGTTTCAGTAGATTCGGAAATAATTGGGGGAGTGGGGACGCATTTTTGTACTACACTTTCGACGATATATCTGAAAATATAATACCTAAAATTAAAAGAAATGTATAGTTGAGTTTAGCGTTATGAAAGCTTTAACACGATATCCCACACGATGTACCAAGAAAAGATTTTTTTTTCAAGTAACATAATTCGCCCCTCTACATTTTTCCTAAATATATTTGTGAATGTTTAATAGTCTGTAAATATGTGGGTTAATAGTCTTCATTACTTCCCCCAATTTGAACTTTCCACGTTCCATAGTTTACGAGTAAAATGGGTGTGACAGACAGACACAAGAGTGATCTTATAATGGTTCCGTTTTTACTTTTTAAGTACGGAACCCTAAAAAAAATAATAATAATAAAAATAAAAAAACCGATCTCTGATTGTTACGTCATCATTTTGAGTATGCAATCATTTATGGAGGTTTATATTCTGGATTTCTTTTTCTTTTCTCTCTCACATTTTTATTTCATTACAGACATTAAAAATCTGTCTCAGCTGCAAATTTACCAGAATCCAAAATATATCTTCTAAAATAAAAGTTAGAATCCTATTCTGATGCATAAATAAAATACACCAAAAAGGCAGTTTTTCCGTTTTAAAATTTTTCTGTCTCTCTCTTTCTTTTATTTCCTTAGTATGAACTTAGTTAGATACTTAGTATTTAGTTATCGATCATGAATCATTCACAAAAAGGCTGAATACAGGGGAAAAAAAGGAAAAAAATACAAAAAGACATACTATGTTTCTGTTACGTCAATTATTTTGTCAATCGAATTTGAATAAAATTAAAATATCCAAATATTTCTATCCACAACGCCTTCCAGAATAATGATAAGTATTCATCGTCACCTATTTAAACCTATACATTTTTTATCGAAAAACATCCAATAAAGATAAATAACGCACTGTTCGTAAATGTAAACGAAAAGCTAATTTTTTTCTGATTTTATCTTGACAAAACACCCTTTTTTTCTGATAAAATACTTGACAATTTGTCCACTCCTTATAAAAATGATGTACTCAAAAGAGATAATAATTAAAATTATCTCAAACTTATTGTTGTTTTTTATCAACGGACTTTTGAGTTGGGAAGAATCAAACGGAAATACTTACATGAGTGGGAAATGAATGAATCCATTAAAAGAGTGTTATCGGACGCGATAGGATCTCCCACGTATTTTATACAAATCATGTCGCTTTGAGGCGTGCCGTTTTACAGGACAAATCACCGCTGTTTAATTCAATTTTTCGCTTATAAAAGTTAAGCCTTACACCTACTATATTCAAAAGAATGGTGATTTCCAACTATTTCTTAAACTCTGTTAATAGCACGACCTTTGTATGGCACTCCCTTATACTAGAAAAACGCCCAACTTTGAACTTTTTTTTTTTTTTTTTTTTTTTTTTTGAAGGGGCAGAATTGCTTTCTATTTTCAGTCATCAAAAAAATGTGGTATAATTTATGATAAAAGTATTCCAATTGTGGAAAGAAATTATTGCTGTAGCGACTGTAGCATTATGGATTGGGATCATGCACGATTCCTCAGTAGTCACTATTACCTTCATTTACTGGAGAAAAAGAATATTGCATGTTAACTATGCATTGTTTGTTAGATTACTTTTGAGAGGAAGTTCTTAATATGCAGAAAATATTTATACGAGGGTAACACTGAAATTTTTCAAACAGAAGCAGACGATATGTACAAAAATATAATTGGTTATTATTAAATTAATTAAATTTGAATTTTTTTTCGTCCGCAGATGATAAATTGTGACAATAATTGCAATATAGGCATCGTAGAGTAAATTTTTAAAGAAGAGAAAATTGTATTGACGTGAGAGTATTATCGAGCTATAATTTTCGATGATTTAAAATCGAAAATAAATCAAGAAGAATGCTTTCAACATCTACAATTAGCATTTGGGTTGGGTTGGGTTGATTTTTGACGGCCAATTATCTACACGAGGGATATAGGCCCGGGAGGAGTGCCCTCCGTGGGGGTCTTTCTAAGGGAACCTAACCCGTATTAACGCATGGAAGATCCACGGCTCGAAGAAAACCACGAAAACTCCGAACGATTAGGCCGACGGGCGCGATTGGGATCGAACCCAGCACTTCCCGTCTACCAGCTTCGAGAGCAGAACCTCTCGGCCACTGGTGGGGCCCAATTAGCATTTGGAAATGAAACTCTATCTAGTATCACTATTCGAATAGTTTACAGAATTTAGACGAGGTCAAAATTTTGTCCTGTGTGAAGAAGACACAGAAAGAGCTCCATCATAAAGGTGTTGGCCGTACGAAAAATGTTAATGGATGATAATCGCTGTACCTACTAAATGATAAAGAACGAACTTAATATTGTTTGTCGTTGGGTCCGCATAACTTAGCAGAATACCAAAATGCTGAGCGTGTCAGAATCAGTAAAAAACCCCTAAAATTACTTCATGTTGGTGAGTATGGCATTATTTCTAAAATCATAATTGGTAGTGAGACGTACATACCCTTTTTAGACGTTCCAACCCGTCAAGAAAGTAAAATATGAATCATTGAAGATTACCCCAAAACAACAATGATTGAAAGACGATGTGAAATGTAAAAAGTAATGTACGCTGTGTTCTTCAGAAGTACGGGGCTGGTTAAAACAATACTGCCGTTGGCATAGAAAACAGTTACAGTTAACTGGTACCCCTCTAAAGGTCTTCCAGAAATTCCTCAAAGGATGAATGTTAGAGGATTCATGCTAAATCATGACAATGTCTTTTCTCATTCATAGAAAGGATTACAGTCGAATTTCTTGAACAAAAAATGTGAAAGTGATAGAGATCCTATTTTCCTGACCTGACTATGTATGATTTTTAGCTATATTTTAATCTAAAAAAATTCCGAGGATGAGATTGATGAGACTATAAAACCATATTTTTTCATCTATTCCAAGAAATGGGTGGCTTGAGACATTTAATCTTTGCAGAATTCACCTACAAAGTGCTTTTATCTTGGAGGGAACTAATACTTTACATACTTTGAACACTCCTCAGAGTTGGTACCGTATTTTATGGAAGAAACGCCGCGGCGTTTACGAGTTTAAAAGTTAATTTTTTTTCAAGTGCGGCGTTCACGCCATGTGCGTTTACGATTTTTTAAAATACCAACTGAATTTCCTTAATTAAAAAATTCATAAAAATATTTAAAATCGGATTTAAATATTTGAAATAAAACTTTAGATATCTTAAGATATTAAAAAGGAGGCATCCTACACTGCTCAGAAAATTTTGATTAAAGTTAGGTCAATGTGACGCTGTCGACAAAAGTAGCGTTCCGACGGATGCGGCGTTTACAATGGGTGCGGCGTTTCTTCCATAAAATACGGTAGTTTAAATTGTACCTCTTAGCCTTATATTAAAAAAATCAGTGTGACCCATGTATAGAGTGTTTCGTTATAGAGTTTTGGGTGTTTTTGTGAGATAAGGTCACAGAAAAATCCAGTTATTGATCTATCAATAACTGACAATCATAAGTTTGTTAAGGAGACCTTCTACATTAAGAGACTAAAAGCAAAAAAAGAAAACACTTTTTTATGATTTTTTTTGATAAGAAACATGATGGATCTTTTGAAATTTTAACAGTTTATTGTACATACCTTAATGTATACCCAAGATTTTTTTAAATTAGATTTTGTTGCTTCTACTCTAAGTTATAAACAAATATGTTCAACTTATATGAATTAAAGCTTTTACTAAAATTATTAAAAAAAAATGTTATTAACAAATACGGACAAATTTTTTTAACTTTTTTTTTTTTTTTTTAAATCAGCCATTACATAACTTTTTAAAAATAAATTTATGGGTTTCTTTAATTTAACTAGAAGCTATACTCACGAAGTTTACGAAAAAAATTTATTTTTCTTTTTCAGATAATTCTACAAGGCGCTATCATGCCCACTGTCCAGACGAAATTTTCCAAAGCAGTTGAACATATTTGTTTATAACTTAGAGTAGAAGCAACAAAATCTAATTAAAAAATTCTTGTGTATACCTTAAGATATGTACCATAAACTGTTAAAATTTCAAAAGATCCATCATGCAGTTTTCTTACAAAAAAATCATAAAAAAAATGCTTTTTTTGGTCTCCTAATGTAGAAGATTCCCTTACCACCCAGCGTCACCCACTGGTCCTCAAATCGTGAAATTTAAAGGAACCTTATGTACCGAAGATTCAAAGTAAGGATTTTCAAGAATTTTTCAAATAAAAGTTATTTGCAAATTAAAAAGTAATTAATTTAACCACACTGCTAATAAAATCTACCAATAACGCTATATTTTTCCCGATAAGATTTTCAATTCATTTCACAGATAAGTTCTGCAATAAGAGCTAAAAAGGCATTTAGGCAGAAGTTAATTAAGTCTAACAAAACTAAGTGCGGATTAAAATAAATAAAAAATATATGTTCAAAACAACAGAGACAGTGTGAGGTTTCCTTTTAGTGCCATTCACTAATCATATTTAAAATTTTTATTTTCTATTCGGCGCCTGATTTCTTCACAAACCAGTTACGGATGCATTTTCCTAAACGCGATGGCGTTTAGGAAAATAGGTTTGGTTTCTCAGCTTGGTTAATTAGATTTCAAGTTAATTATGATTTCTTCTCTGGTTAGTTTAAAGATGTACGACAAAAATACAGATAAATATATATCTCAAATACAGGGGTGTCAAACTGTGGCCCGCCGGATACCACTAAAATTTTACAGTTATCTTTACCTTATCTAATCGTCGAATTTCTGCGATTCAACTTGTCGACTACACTGCAAATAAAGGCGTCTTAAATTCAAACACATATGTAACTGAAAAAGTAATTCAGACACTTAAGTGTCTGAATATGAAATTTCAGACATCACAGGCGTCTGAAATTAAGACACTTAAGTGTCTAACTATGATCATAGTATAAATACTGTAAACGAAATGTCTGAAATTTAGACACATAAGTGACTTAAAATGGAGTGTTCAATTTTCAGACATTTTAAAGTGTCTAAATTTTTAAGACACGTGTATGTGTCTGATTTTAAGACATTTCAAACATCTGAATCGCATCCATCTTTGATCAACCTGCATGTTCGGCAATATTCATAGGCAGCCGTTTTTTCCTTTTTTTTTTGTAAGCTTTATACACTGTCAGGACTGAAACTAGCATTTTTTGCACCCGGGACAAACATGGATTTAGCATACCCCCCCGCCTCTCCTCCGCAAAGTATACTTACAAAGAGAATTTTACTAATTTTCTAATAGCCTACTTATTTTAAAATTTAGAATATGTAATCATAAAATATGTAATACTGAACTACGTAATCTGCTTTGTCAAATATTTATTCATTAAAATCTTGAAAACGGAATCGAAAAAAATTCCGCTTTATACAGGATTCTTATGCCATATCATATCATCTTTAGATTCTTCTATGCTTTGGCATATCCCAGACAGATGATTTTAACAATACTGTGCTACATAAATGTGCGAAAAATCGACAGACAATACCTTCATTTGGCGCCCTCTCGGTCTGCTGCCCGGGACAAGATGCTCCCTCTGTCCCCCCCCCCCCCCTAGTTTCGACCTTCTAACACTGTGAAAAAATATCCGTTTAAAATATAGAAATTGTACTGCCAGTCGAGACGCAAATTTACGAAAAGAAAAAGTTACATTAAAAAATGTATTTTTTTCTTTTCGTAAATTCCAATAAAATTTCCATTTTTTGCATATTTCTGTATTTAGAAGGTTCCGTTTAAAAGTAAAATATAATCTTTCAAAGACGAACCCATACAGACATGATATTAGACATAATTTATTTATTTGTATTCAAACTTCAAATTTTTGTTAATCGCTTATAATTCGATATGTAATTTATTCATCAAAAATTGTCATACATGCTTCATAAGAATCTCTTTGGATTTGAAAATAATCATACTAATATACTCTTAAGATATCAATGTGGCGCCATCTACTTTTAAAGAATTTATTTAATTATCTATTTCTCTTTTTTATTATATTTAAGTATTTGTTTAATTATTTATATAATTAAAAAAAATCAAAGTACTTATTTAATTTTTTGGAATTATTTACAATAGCTCTGAAATTTTATACACTAACCTTTTAAGTAAAGACTGAGTTCAGAAGTAATCGCATATCATTGTCAGAAAAATTACTCTGAAAATCAAAAAATTTTACTCTGGATTTCTACTGATGTATGTTATATGCGTAAAACAAGGATTTTTATAACTAAATGTCAATATTTTGGCAGAAAAATTATACACAATATTTAAAACTGAGAAATTTGGTTCAGAATATGCAGCACAGGAAGGAATTAATCAGTCCAATTTCAAAAATTTTGCCATATATTCAATCATCAGAAGAAAAAAAGAAAGAAAGAAAACAGAGCCCTCAATACTTTTCCGTTAAATTTATACGCTGTCTTTGGGCAATAAAAAGTTCATTTTTTTAATGAAAGATTGTTTTTTTTTTCACCCCTGAACGGTACACGTCCCGAATTAAATGTTTTAACAGTGCATATATAATATATACACTTTTAAAACAAACAATATTTTTCCACCCTCAACAGCTTGAAATTTTCTGAGATATTTTCAGGCTCATTTTTAAAAGTAAAAACATGAAAACTGCTGAGGTTATTTTTGAAGAGATGTATAAGAGGCCATGTGATTTCATTTTTAGCTCAATTATTTACAATTTAATTTTTAAACAATTGTTTTCTCAGAATAACCATTTTTTTTTATTCCCTGATCTCCCGCCTCTGAAAATTCGATTTAAAACACCAACTTTGACAACATTTTTTACGATATTTTGTGCATTTATCAAAAAATCGAGAAGCACGGCACATTGTGTAGTTTCTAAATAAGAAAATTTCTTAGTTTGATGCGATTGAGAGCAAAAATGAATTTAAAAATGAATCAGAAAATAAATAGTTTAGATTAAAATACATCCTTAATATTTCAAAAATAAAGTTTCCTCTGTATAAAACGATAATATTTTTGTTCTAAAAAATTTTTTCCGCTAGAAGAAAAAACCTTTTTGCTGGTCTTTAACGCATGAAATTAAACAGATATTCAAAATTCTAGGGGGGGAAATGTGTAAAACGTTAACTGGATCGGAAAAATATCTACCACTACAGTTTCATTGTGTAGCATAATAAGTAACAATATTTGGGTTTCTACCTAACGCGGTCGTGGCCGAGTGGATAAAGCTCCAGTTTGGAAGCCAGCAGGTCCCGGGTTCGAATCCTGTCAAGGGTAAGTTTGATATTCTGATGTAATGTGAGTTAATAAATCTTGTAAAATGTAATGGACTTTGGCAGTTCCCCAGTCAGTTAAATATGCAGTTTCCCCTTCCATAAAAGCTTAATTTTTTTTTTTTTTTTTAAATACAGTAATTTCCCCCAAAAAATTAAATTTTTCAACGGAAGAAAATTCCCATTAAAATACGTAAATTGATGTAAATTGTACTGGTGTTTTGATTGGCGGTACAATTTCCATATTATAATAGATTTTTTTTTAAAGTGTATAATGCTTATTAAAAAAAAAAAAAAAAAAAGAAAGAAAGAAAAAAGAAAAAGACTGCTTTTGCATAGAAATGAAAGGTGGTCAAAGATGGATGCAATTCAGACGTTTGAAATGTCTTAAATTCAGATGCATACAAGCGTCTTAAAAATTAAGACACTTTAAAATGTCTGAAAATTGAACACTCCGTTTCAGACGCTTATGTGTCTGAATTTCAGACATTTCAGTTTACAGTGTATTTCTTTAAAATTTTAGTGGTATCCGGCGGGCCACAGTTTGACACCCCTGCTCAAATACATAAAAACAAACATTCCGTTTGAATTACAAGAAAAACAAGAAATCTAAAACGCATGCGCAACTGAAAATGCCCCCTGGTGGTTGCTAGATAACGGAATCAACAATACGTCTTAAAATAAGACATTTGTTAATTTTTCTGAGGTTTGTCTCGGGTCGTTTATACCATGATCATAGTAAGATACTTATATGTCTTAAATTAAGACATCTATAATGTCTTAATTTTCAGAGGCAGTCACTTAAGTGTCTGAAATTCTTTTTCAGTCACATAGGGTAGACCGGGGCTAGTTGGCCCGCTTTTTCTTCTAATAATTTAAAAAAAATTACAATTCAACATTTTAAATGTCTTTTTATGTTACCACTATCGGTGTACTTTCAGGAAGAAGTAACAATAGTAAAGTTTGAAAATATTAACTATAAGTATTAGTTTAGAAGCTCAAATTGACACCAAGTCGCTTGGGTCAACCTGCCCCGATTGCGGGGCAAGTTGGCCCACGTCATTTTTTAATGTTCTAATAGTGTAAAAGTTTAAGAAATGATCAAAATTTTACCAAATCTTAATTTTTATTTCTTTCGAACGAAAATACAATATAGCCTCCTAAATTAAAATAAAAAATTTTGTCAATTCACAAGATATCAAATTCACTTAAGTTTATCATAAATCCTCTTAATATTATCCACAATTTTTGTATTGACAAGCTTTTGATAGGAGCAATTCTTGCAGCAAAAAGAAATTAAAAACAAAAAAAGTGTATGTGGGGGGGGGGGGGGGCAGGGATGTTGTATAAGAAAAAAAAATCACATGTCCCTTCATCCGTTGCGGGCCAACATGTCCCGTGCCAAATGGGCCAACTAACCCCGTATCGCCATTTTTGTTTTTCATGACTGTAACGAATTATTCTGAAAGTATTTCAATAAAAAAACATGCCCTACAATAACTACGAAAAATTATTTTTCTGAAATATTATATATCAAAATCTAAAATGTAATTTACAAACAAATAAAAAACGATTATTTATAAGAGAGGAAATTTACTCACCTTTGCAAAATTTTGAAAATTCTCAATAATTCTTTAACGGACGCTCCGACTTCAATGGTGCTGATGTTGGAGGAGGAAAGCGAAGAAACGCATACTTGGCTGGACTGACAATGTTATCTAACGCAAAGTTAAAAAAATATTGTGACTGGGCCAACATACCCCTATGGCCAACTAGCCCCGGTCTACCCTATGTGTCTAAATTTAGGACGCCTTTATCTGCAGTGAACCTTATTGACAATGGCAAAAAAGTTAGGAGAAATATAAATTTTACATTCATATCTATTTGTTGCCAGATGTCCCGATTTCAAGGGCGGATCTGGAGAGTCCTCAAGGGGGGGGCGATTTTAGAAATTTGGAGATTACAATCTGATGCGCGGGTCGGGGCTATTTTTTTTCACTGCGGGTCGTATTACTTTTACTTTTTACTGCGGGACGGGTTTGGGTCCGGTTGACTATACTTTTTTTGCTGTGGGTCGCGTTTGGGTCCGGTTGACTTCTTTTTTCTGCGGGTCGGGTTAACATCTTCATTTATCTGCGGGTCGGATATGGGTCCGATTGACTTCTACTTTTCTGCTGCGGGTCGGATTGACTACTTTTTAGCTGCGCTCTAGCGCGTTGGGTTTGGGGCTGATTGACATACATTATTTCGGGTTTAAGTCAGTTTTGGATTGGGTTTTCACTCTTAGACCGGGAGTCGGCAGCATAGACAACCACCTCATCGATCGGAGGCTGAAATTCCAGAATTAGCTAAAACTCGATTCCCATATTAAAACGCAATCGGTCTGCCAAGTCATATCTTGGTCGAAAACACCTAAAAACCCGATTTTACCGGTTGACTCGTAGGTTTACCATTGTGTTTTCCGGCTCCCAGTCCGCCATGTTCTAATACCTTTGGGTGCAGGAAAACGCAATGGTAAACCTACGAGTCGACCGCTAAAATCGGGTTTTTAGGTGTTTTCCACCAAGATATGATTTGGAAGACCGATTGCGCTTTAATATGGGAATCGAGTTTTAGCTAATTCTGGAATTTCAGCCTCCAACTCGATAAGGTGGTTATCTGTGCTGCCGGCTCCTGGTCTATCTTGCGAGAAAGGTTCGGGCCGACCCGAATTTTTAAAAGAAAGCCTAAATACTTTTGAAGATAAAAACTGTTTACAGTAAAAGCTCCATAACTGGCACGCCCAAACAATTATTTCATAATACTTTTTAATCTTCAAGATTATGTAAAAATACTAATTTGGTATAAGACTGCTTGTCTCTTTATATATAAGATGAGTTGCAATTCAGTAAGGAATGCTTTGAAACTTATTAAAGAACATACCGGGTGTCCTAAAATGGACTGATTTATTTTGAAATTCAGTAACTTGCAAATGGTGACAGCAATTAAAACAAGTGCGTAAGTGTGATCACAGATCGCACAGAGGGTTTCGTTTAATATTCATTTCAAAACACTTTATCCTTTTGAAAAATCTGTTAGTTCCACATTTCGCAACCAGGGGCGCACTCTATTCTAAACAAATCTCTATCCGAACGAAACTCCGTTTTACATACTATCCGTATATATATTAGTCGAAGGGATTGGGCCCATAGCATCCGAGATAAGTAGTCGTCCCTGGCGGTAAAAAGTGGAACTCAAATATATAAAGCTGTGGTGCATAATATGAAAGAATGGTCAAAGGGGTGTTGGCAAAAGTCGGAAAAGTGCTCCTCGGGTCAAAAGGGCGGAGGTTAGAAAAATTGCTTAAAATATACGTTAGAGCACGGAGGAGTAAATAATATAAGACTTTTTGAAAATTTTATGATTTGTCGTGTGGTCTGAGGTATTCAGCTATACGTATGCAAAAATTCATGTCTCCAACTTAATTAGGGGCTCTCTTAGAAAGAATTGCTTAAAATACATATGTGGTAGCTCAAAGGGTTAAACGTAAGACTTTTTCAAGATTTTATAATTTGTCGCCTGGCCTCAGGTGTTCTGCTATAATAAGCATGCAAAATTTCAAATCTCCAATTTAATAAGGGGCTCAGTTAGGAAGAATTGCTTAAAACACGCATGTGGGAGCCCAAAGGGTTAAATGTACGACTTTTTCAAATTTTTATGATTTGTCGCATGATGGTGTTCAGCTAGTATGCAAAATTTCACGCCTCCAACCTAAATAGAGTGTCACTTAGAAAGAATTGTTTAAAATACACATGTAGGAACCCAAAAGCTTAAATGTACGACTTTTTCAAAATTTTATGATTTGCCGTTTGATGTGTGATGCTCAGCTATAAGTATGCAGAATTTCACGCCTCCAACCTAATTAGGGGCTCACTTAGAAAGAATTGTTTAAAATACACATGTTGGAGATCAAAGGGTTAAATGTACGATTTTTTGAAAATTTTATGATTTGTCATTTGATGCGAGGTGCTCAGCTATAAGTATGCAAAATTTAACGCCTCCAACCTAATTAGGAGCTCACTTAGAAAGAATTGTTTAAAATACACATGTGGGAGCCCAAGGGGTTAAATGTATGACTTTTCAAAATTTTATGGTTTGTCATTTGATGTGAGGTATTCAGCTATAAGTATGCCAAATTTCACACCTCCAACCTAATTAGGGTTCACGTAGAAAGAATTGTTTAAAATACATATGTGGGAGCCCAAAGGGTTAAATGTACGACTTTTTGAAAATTTATGATTTGTCGTTTGATGTGAGGTATTCAACTATAAGTATGCAAAATTTCACGCTTCCAACCTAATTAGGGTTCACTTAGAAAGAATTGTTTAAAATACATATGTGGGAGCCCAAAGGGTTAAATGTACGACTTTTTCAAAATTTTATGATTTGTCGTTTGATGTGGGGTACTCAGCTATAAGTATGCAAATTTTCACTCCTCCAACCTAATTAGGGTTCACTTAGAAAGAATTGTTTAAAATACATATGTGGGAGCCCAAAGGGTTAAATGTACGACTTTTTCAAAATTTTATAGTTTGTCGTTTGATGTGAGGTGTTCAGCTATAAGTTTGTAAAATTTCACGCCTCCAACCTAATTAGAGGCTCACATAGAAAGAATTGTTTGAAATACACATGGGGGAGCCCAAAGGGTTAAACGTACGACTTTTTCAAAATTTTATGATTTGTCCTTTGATGTGAGGTATTCAGCTATAAGTATGCAAAATTTCACGCCTCCAATGTAATTAGAGGTTTACATAGAAAGAATTGTTTAAAATACACATGTGGGAGCCCAAAGGGTTAAATGAATGACTTTTTCAAAATTTTGTGATTTGTCGTTTGATCTGAGGTGTCCATCTATAAGTACGCAAAAGTTCATGCCTGCAACCTAATTAGGGACTCACTTAGAAAGAATTGTTTAAAATACACATGTGGGAGCCTAAAGGGTTAAATATATGACTTTTTCAAAATTTTATGATTTGTCGTATGATGTGTGGTGGTCATCTATAAGTATGCAAAATTTCAAATCTCCAACATGTGTAGTTTCTGAGAACGGGCTCTGTGACGGACAGACAGACAGAGGAGCGAGACGAATAGGGTTTCGTCAGATGAACGAAACCCTAAAAATCTTGCAGGAGGATTATGTAAGACCTCAGGAGATTTTTTTACTGCGATTCTTGATTTTACTTTACAATAGCAGCGATAGATGGCGCTGCAAACAACATGCTTGCAGCGTAATCAGTCGTTTCTATTTTAAACTAAAATTAAAAATCGCGGCAAAAAACTTTCTGAAATTCAGAGCAAATTTTCTGAAATGTTACAGCAGAGGGGCTGGGGGTAGGGATTCCTTCCTGGCTCTAATTATTTTTGATGCAGGTCGGGTTAGCTGTTTTCGATTCGGGTCAATTTCATGTTGAGTGTAGATTCCTGCAAGCTGGGTTTGGGTTAACCCGTTTTCCAGTATATTATTTCGGATGAAAAACTATACTTATAATAATAAACATAGGTGTATGTATGTGTGCTATTTTCTAAAGAGACCACTGTATTTTTTCCACGACTCTTTGATAAAATTAGCATTTCTTCCACGACTAATTGACGAAATTCGCGTTTTTTCCGCAACTTTTTGACGAAATTCGCATGTTTTCGCAGCCTTTTGATAAAATTCGCGTTTTCACATAGCCGTTTGATGAAATTCACATTTCTTCCATTACCCTTTGACGAAATTTACGTTTCTTCAGTAATCCTTTGACGAAATTAGTGTGATTTTGCAGCCCTTTGATAAGATTCGCGTTGTTTTCCGCGATCCTTTGACTAAAATCGCATTTTTCAGCGATCCTTTGACGAAAATCGCGTTTTTTAAACGATTCTTTAATGAAATTTAGTTTTTCCGGGATTCTTTGACTTGAGTTCTTTCGCGACCCTTTGAGAGAATTTCGTTTCTTTCGCGACCCTTTGATGTAATTCGCGTTTCTTTAGCGATTCTTTGATAATATTTGCATTTTTTCGCGATCCTTTGACGAAATTCGCATTTTCCGTGGTCATTTAAAGAATTTCGCGTTTTTTCCCTTTGACCAAATTCGCGTTTTTTTCGCGGCCCTTTGACCGAATTTGCGTTTCTTCCGCGATTCTTTGGCGAAATTGAAGTTATTTTCTGCGAACGATTGACGAAATAGATTTTTTATGGCGACCATTTGTCAAAATTCGCGATTATCTTTATGTCCGAATTTTTGGACTGATGAATTTTTTTAAATTTTCGGAACCGGATGCCTTAACCCTCTCGCTGCGCACATATATATGAAATATATATGTATATATATATATATAATATCATATATATCATAATATATATATCATATATATATATAAAATCATATATATATATATATATATATATGAAAATAGGTCCAAAAATTGCGCCTTTATTTTATTCCATATTTCGAATTTGCATATATTTTAGAGTTCAACTATGTCCAAAATTTTTGAGAAAGAGTTTCTTTTTTAACTAGAATTAGATCATAAAAAAATTTGCTGCTTAGGTAATTGCTGATTGCGCAAACAAATTTTGCCACTTGTACGTTGGCCGTGGAAATCGCGGGTTGCGCAGCGAGGGGGTTAAATTTTCGGAAAATTCGGAACAGAATCAGCCCTGTTCCTGAGATCTTACATAAACCTCCTTCAAGTTTTTTTTTTTTTTTTTTTTTTTAAATAGTTGTCGCCATTTGCAAGCTATTGAATTGAGGTATTTAAAATCACTCAGTACATTTTAGGACACCCAGTATATTCTGTAGGTATGGGATGATGGCTGAAAGAAGCATATTTAAAAAAAAAATTAATGCTGACTTCGATACGTCAGAGGTTTATCTGGGCTGAAATTTACAGATCCAACCTACACACAAAAAAAAATATATATATATTGGCCCGGCCCGGTATAAAAACTAAAAATTCAACTCCAGACCTTTACTAAAATTATAAATAAACACACTTACTTATGCTCATATTTTGTTTTAGATTATGCTCGAAATTCATGAATACAGAAAAATATTAATATTAATGACTATTTAGGCAATTATGTACATAAACACTACGTAAAAATAATTACTTAGACAAATAAATGCAAATGAAAATCCAGTAAGAAAATCAGTTTTGAAGGAAGAAACGGGTGATAAAAGAAAATCACAATTTTAAAGCTCTACAAAGAAAAAAAAGTAGATTGTTTAAAATGTATCTCTGTGTACTTATCAAATCAAATTAATTTTTTAAAGATTTCGATAAACAAATGTACAAAATAAATATAATTTTTACGAATAAGAAATAAGTAAGATGCCAGACCAACTTGGGCTCGGGGAGAAGAATTTAGAGAAGTGCACGGGTCGCGGCCAATACTGCTTATCATACGAGCTGACACGGACCGAACGTTTAGTTTTTATTCCGGGACGAGTACCGACCCGGAAATTTTGGCCAGTGGAGAACTCTAGGAAGAATGAAGTCCAGACCAGGCTCGACCTGGAAAAAAAAAGAAGTTTGGCCCGACCCAAATTTTCAGAAAAATTTAAGATCAGGGCACGGCCCGGCTTTAAAAGAGAGAAGACCTTAGCCAGACCGAGTCTCGTTGGATTTAAACTGGCGCGACCCGGTCCGGGTCGCGCCGGGCTCGAGCTTCGCCCCAAGTCATTTTCTGTGAGGATGCATAATGCCGTTTTGCAAACCCTTTATTTGCTCAAGGGGGGGGCGATCGCCCCCTCGCCCCCCCCTTAGATCCGCCATTGCCCGATTTTTAGAGTTAAAAGTCACGTACCGCGGGATCAGGGCCGAAACTGCGGCGGGAGCGAGCAGGGCATATGTTCTGCAGCCAAAATAAGATTTGGTTTTCGTTCGGCACAACTAACAAATAACGAAATTCAGGCAAATATGTCATAGAATCGTACAACCCAAAGTAAAGAATATCAAAGAATAAGCCTTTAAAGCCGTTTCATTGCGGGGACTGTGCTTTACAGAGATAATTAAACAGCATTTGCTCTCTGTTTCTCTAAAACTTATACTTGACGACTCTTTCATTTTTAACACATTCCAACATGTCCAATCTTCCCTCGCATCTGCTTGAAAATTTAAATCATAAATGTGTGTTTTTTTCAACTTTCTAAATAAATTATTATTACCATTTTTATTATTATCTTTATTATTATCATTAACATTAGCATTCTAAGTATTATTATCATTAACATTATTTTTATCATTATTAGTATCACTATCATTATTATTTTGTTATATTTGTTTACAGTATGTTGTTACCTGTTTCTCAAGAACAACTATTGAATGATCTCATCAATAATCCAAACTTCCAAACAAGAAGTAAATTTCTGACTATGACTTGTCAAAATAAAAAGCGTCAATGAATGCTGTCTATGATTTTTAATTTATAAATCTGCATTGTTTTGAACTTTATAATATCGTTTAATAATGTATGTCTTTATAATATTGAAATAATATAGTTTCTTTCGTTACGCTTGATTAAATTAATTTTTACCTCTTTCGAAGAGCCACGAATATCTTTTAGATGAACTCATCAGTGACCCAAACAAGAAGCAAAATCTCACTATGAAATATGTCTATACTAACTGTGATTTTTAAATAATAAACATATGATGCCTTGAAGTTTCTAATAAATTATTATTACGATTATCACCATTATTATTATCATTATAATTATTACTATTAATATCATAGTCATTATTATTTTGTTATATTCGTTTATATTATGTTATGATCCCTTTATCACGAAAAACCCTTAGACGATCTCATCAACGATCCAAACAAGGAGCAAATTTCTGTCTATTACTTGCCTAAATGAGGAACGTCAGTCAATGCTGACTAAAGATTTTTAATTTATAATTTATATTGTTTTGAACTTTGTAACAAATAGAAATTAATATCGTTTCTTTCACCACACATGATTACAGTAATTGTTACCCTTTCGTTGACCCACGAACAACCATTGGATGATCCTTTCAGTGACCCAAACAATAAGCAAATTTCTCTGTAAGAAATACGTCATTGCCTATGCTTTTTTATTTATAAATATACGTTATCTTGAACTTTCTAATAAATTATTATAAGCATTTTTATTATTATAAGTATTATTATCCTTTCAATTATTATTATCATTGTCATTATTATGTTGTTACATCTTTCTCAAGAATAACACTTGGGTGATCCAAACAAAGAGTAAATTTTTGTCTATGACTGCTCAAATAAGGAGCGTCAATCAGTGCTGTTTATGATTCTTAATTTGTAAATCTACGTTCTTTTGAACTTAATAATAAACAAAAACTAATATCGTTTCTTTCGCTACATTTCATTACAGTAATTGTTACTTCTTTTCGATGACAAACGAACAACCATTGGATGATCTCGTGAGTGACACGATCAAGAAGCTTATTTCTCTGTATCAAATGCGTCTAAGCTATCTATGATTTTTAAATAATAAACGCATGCTGTTTTATATTTTTTATTATCGCTTTTATTATTATGATAATCATTAATATTTTGCTATATTTGTATGCATTATGTTGTTACCCATTTCTTAGGAACAACACTTGGATGATCTCATCCATGATCCAAACAAGGAGTAAATTTCTGTCTATGACTTTTCCAAATAAGGAGCGTCAATCAATGCTATCTATTATACTTAATTTGGAAATCTACGTTCTTTTGTACTTTATAGTAAACAAAAATTAATATCGTTTCTTTCGCTACACACGAGTACTCTATTTGTTACCCCTTTTCGATAACAAACGAACAACCATTGGATGATCTTGTCAGTGACACCATCAAGAAGCTTATTTCTCTGTATCAAATGCGTCTAAGCTATCTGTTGCACTCTTTCTTAGTCCACGCACTGATGAATTTTCCTAGATCCACGATCACCACTCGCACAGACTTCGAAAAAATGTTCTTTTATTTTGATATGTTGCTACCACCTATATACACTGGTCATCAAAATTAAAGGATAATGAGAAAAAATATGCTCACTAAGTTAATGTTGCAACCAATGCCCAATGCTGCAATTATTTATGTTAATTAAATACTATTGAACTCAAAATTGCACTTCCACGCATATGTTAGTGTCGGAAATATGCAAATTAGAAGATTGACAATGTGACGCGCAGTGGACGTATGTTAGAATTCTGGTCTGTAGCGTAGATTCGTAGGCTTGTAAAGTGATGGAAACTTGGCGTCCTGCTTAGCCGCCTATTCGCAAACAGCAGATTTAAAACAGAATAACGGAAAACTGATGATTTTAATAAATATAAATCGTTTTTACTCAGATTAATTGACTGAAACAGAAATTTAAGATGATATGGTAATGCACTAAAATTGAAGTATTGACATTTGTAACTACATTTTGCAATATTAAGATGTATTAGATAGAAGAAATTTTTGAGATTGGCACAACTAACTACTTAATTTATAAATCTACGTTGTTTAGAGCATTATGATAAACAGAAAATAATATCGTTTCTTTTGCCACACGTGATTACAGTAATTGTTACCCCATTCGATGACGCATGAACAACCGTTGGATGTTCTCATCAAAGTAACCCAAACAAGAAGCAAATTTCTCTGTATGAAATACGTCTATACCAGTTATGGTTTTTATATACTATTTTGGACTTTCTAATAAATTATTTTTGTCATTATCGTCATCATTATTATTACCGTTAATCGTATTATTATCATTCATTAGAATTATCCTTCTATTAGTAACTTTAATTATTTTGTTATTATTTGTTATCAGTATGTTTTCAGTACCCCTTTCTAACGACGCCGGTAATTTCATACACTGTAAGGAAAAAACAAAAGGACTAAAATACGGAAATACTACTGACAATCGAGGCGTCAGTACTATTTCCGTATTTTAACGGATTTTTTTCCCCGATAAATTACAGAAAATTTCCCGTTTTTTTTTTTTTTTTTTTTGGGGGGGGGGGGGGGCATTTACGGTGGGGAAACTTCCGTTAAAATACGGAAATTCTACTGGCGTCTCGGTTGCCAGTTGTATTTCCGAATTTTAGTCCTTTTTTTTTGGGGGGGGGGGGCATTTACGGTGGGGAAACTTCCGTTAAAATACGAAAATAGTACTCGCGTCTCGGTTGCCAGTTGTATTTCCGTATTTTAGTCCTTTTTTTGGTGGGGGGGCATTTACGGTGGGGAAACTTCCGTTAAAATACGGAAATAGTACTGGCGTCTCGGTTGCCAGTTGTATTTCCGTATTTTAGTCCTTTTTTTTTTTTTTTTTTTTTTTTTTTTTTACAGTGTAATGATGCAAACAATGAGTAAATTTGTGTCAATGACGTCCAAATTAGAAGCGTCAATGATTTCGGTCTATGATTTTTAATTTATAAATCTACGTTGTTTATAGCATTATGATAAACAGAAAATAATAGAGTTTCTTTTGCCACACTTGAATACAGTAATTGTTACCCCGTTCGATGACCCACGAACAACCCTTGGATGATCTCATCAGTGACCCAAACAAGAAGTAAATTTCTGTCTATAAAATCATGTGGCAGAAACCGAAAACTGAGATCCTTTTGTCCCAGAGAAGAGGACCCTTCCATACGATTCTTCCGCTTTTTCCTTCCGATTCTTCAGCTTCCGGATCTCTTCCGGTCATCTGAGAGACGCCCACCCCTTTCGATTGATGGAAAGAAAGGGGTGTACGAATTTTCGGATATGGAATTGAGTCTTTAATGAAGCAGAACGCTTGGTGACGCAAACCTATTTGTATGTTCTGTAGGATTAACAACGAATATTCCCTCTTTTACACAATTTGTAGAGAATAAACCAATTTTCTTAATGAATTTAGCTTGCGTTTGAACATTTTCTCCCGTTGTTTAAACAGTAGAAAGACGGCAAGCGGTCATTTTGACCGCTACCAAATGAATGTATTTCGGTTCGAACCAATAATTTCTTTATAAAATTAGTTTAAAAGAATCAAAGAAAAAAAAAAACTAGTTAAATAAATAAGTTAATAATTTAAAATGCAAATTCTGGTGTGAAATATTTTTTTTTTTTAATTTGAGTAAAATTTCCCGTCTTTCTAAGTGTTAAGGGGTCTCAGGACTCTTAAAATTGGAAAAAAAGAAAAGAAACAAGTAAAAATTAAATTTAAAATATCAAAAAACCCGACTGCGTAAAAAGCGAACCACTTAATTATTTCTTATCAATTTCAAACTATTTTTTATATTACTTACCTATTCTTTTTATTTTTATGTATTGGTGACTTAAGTTTTGTTTGTTAGATCCGTTTAGTTATAACGTATCCGTTTAGTTATGTTTAGTTATAAACACTGTTTTGATGAGGCCTCTAGATGTCTATGAAGGTTAGAGTTGCAGCAAAGCTAGAGATCCTACCTCACAATTTCCAGGTTGTGTAGTATTTAAACGGAGCTTCCGACTGTAAAATAGTCGATGAAACATCGTCTTCATTTTGAAAGACCTATATCCAATGATATGCCACTCAACAGGGTGCGTAATTTTTTTATTCATCTCTACTGCCATTTTGTATTTTATGGCCGCCATCTTAAATTTATAGAAACAAAACCTAGCCTATAACCATCGGACGGTTTAGGCGGATCGATAGAGACCTCATTCATTAAAATCCATCCAGCCGTTGGGATTTTTCGAGGGCATAAAGAAATCCATATACCCAGATACGCGTGAAACACATAACCCTTCTTGGCAGTCGGATAAAAAGACCCATTTCAACATTTTATATCTTAAAATGTATGTGATTTTAAAACACAATTTTTATTGGGATGAAAGATATATGTTCTTTCATTTCATGAATTTAAAAAATTGTAAGATGCAGAATTAGCATTTACAGGGGGCCCCAAAATGTCACACACTTGACGAGCAGAAAATTGGTATAACAACTTACGCGCAGGATTGCAAAATAAATATTGCAACTAGATTGGAAATTTTGGTGCCTACTTGTACTTCAGATTGTAATAATTACCCTGAACCTAAATAAATTTGTATTTAAAGCAATTTTATATTTTTAATACAAAGTTGCATTTAGCTAATAGGAAAATTAAGAAAATTTGAACCGTATAATCACCTAAAAAAATATTGTTTTTAACAATAAAAAGGAAATTTTAGGTTCACTTTATACAAACTAACATGAAACATATATTTTGAAAATGTTAAACCAATGGGAGTTTTTTATTTTAAATTTCTCACTTGCATATTAATAGTTTTAAATGATTTTTTTTCTTGCTTAGAATAGCTGAGATTGAATTCTAAACGGGTTAGTGTTTATTTTTTCGATTTTGGTTGCAGATTTTTTTTTTTTTTTTTTTTAAATTACTTTCACTTTCACAAATTTGAAAAGAACGCTCCCATAGTTTTAACATCGGCCAGCGAGTTTCTTTGTGCTTCATATGTATATACATATGTACATCTTTGTATGAAAACGACAAACAAAATCTTAATTTGGTGCCCCCTCCCTCTCCTTCGCCTATCATTCTGGTGCCCGGGGCACATGCCCCCTCTTCTGCACCTCCCTAGTTTATGCCCTGCTACACTGTAATTGTTGCATATTTGAACTGGATTGGTTTGTGATATGCAACTGGTATAACAGGGCACTGGTCGGAGGTGAGTTTTATGGCACAAACGTTTTACACCGCATAGCCTGCAGGGCCTGACTTATGCAAGGGCATGGGGGGCAGCTGCCCCGGACCCTCCTTTTCAGGGTACCCCTATGAGAGTAATCAGGATTTTCATTAAAAGGTGCTAAAATGATTAAAATTATCCAAAAGTGACCAAAATTCATATATTTTCAAGTATTTAGGAAGGGAGTGTGATCCCCTTCCACCCATGCAGAAAACAAACATATCATTGGAAAACTAATGATTAAAATTTTACTATAACTTAGTATTCTATTGTTTTCAAAAGGAATTCTTTTTTAACGTTTTTCTCTTAACGTAGCAAGTTAAAACCATTAATTATGACTAATTTGGAAGATTTTCTTTTAGACAACTTATAACGTTTGTAGATAAGCAAAGTAAAAGTTTGCAAAGAAATACTCGTGTCAACCAATCTATTATTTTTTTTTTCTACTATTATCCTACTGGTATTTTTTTTTTTTAAGTTGACCATCTTTTTGTGATACCCTGTGTACAGATGTGAACAGTATCAGGTACAAAATTTATGCATGCATACAACATGTATGAAGTTATTACCCACTTCCACATTATTCACAAAAAATTCCAATAGATAGATAGAAGCCCCCCACTCCCAGAATAACGCTTGCTCCGGGGCCCTCCATTGCCTAAGTCGAGCCCTGATAACCTGGTATATAGCTCTTCACTGGCTAAATTAAGCCTGGAGGTCAAGGGGTTAAGAAACACTTGTCTTTTTTACTTTCTTCTATCTTTTCAAGAAGAAAGTATTGGATTCGTAAAAATTTTCGACTTTCGGTTTTCGACGGATTTACACGTTTTAGAGGTCAGAGATTCCGAAAAACATGTTTTTACTAAATATCTGTCTGTCTGTATGTGACACAAATTTTGTGGGTGCTCTATCTCAAGAACTAATGCACGAAATTTAATAAAAATTTATATTCAGTAAGTCTCTGATATAAATTGGCGTCGATTAGTTTTTGGTGTAAATCGCTCTACAGGTTATGCAGCATCTTTCAGAATTTCCACTATAGTTCTATCTCAAGAACTAATGCACGAATTTTCATCAAACTTCAGATTCAGGTATACCTTGATATCTGTTAGTGCTGTTTATGTGATTTATATAGAAGAAAGTTTTGTGATGGTCACAACATACTAGTTTTACAGTGTATATGAGAGCAATTCCAAAAATAAATTTCCGTATAAAAACTAGAACTGGAGTAAATTTTCAATCCCAGCTCTCCACACATACTTTTCCCTAATCCGCCCAAGTATGTGGCTGATTTTCATACCCTTATGGACCTATCTGGATTACCAGATCCTATCCTATGAATGTCAAACCACTTTTTGGGAGTTCCCGAGGGTTTTCATCCACCTACTCTCTCTCTCCTAAAACATTCCATTTCAAAACAAACACCGGAGTCAGCCCCCGTGCTACTGATGCAGACATCACAACCTAGGCTCAAGGGAGTCATCTTGTCAAAACCGAACCCCCAACAGCTGGGGACAGCTTTTGTGAGGGCCCCCCTTCCCTTGTCATTTAGCTCGTTCGGGGACCCCGGTCCATGTATCAAATTGTATTCCCTTTGGGGACTAGAAGCAGATTGTGTGATTGATTTCTGGAATGGCCGGAACGAGAACAAATACCCGTAAACTTCGGATAATTCATTTAATTGAAAAGCAGCCGCTTTGATTGATTTCGGAATTATGGAATTGTATAATGGCATATTTGTTTCCGGGTTAACCAATTCAATGGCGATAACTGATGGCTCTTTTTTCAGATTTCGAAACAGCCAATAGGAGAACAGCAAGCGTTTTGATTTAATCAATTAGGGGTAGGTAAAACATGGGACTGAACTTGGAAATGTTTGTAAACTTTAAATAAGTCATTTAATTGAAAAGCAGAGCCGCTTTGATTGATTTGAGAATTGTAGAATTGTATAATGGCACATTTTTTTCTGGGTTAACCGATTCAGTGGTGACCACTGAGCCCCATAACAATACGGAGAGCGAGAACTAACTCAATAGTCCACTTTCCGCCGCGACCGCATCACACTTTCAATGCGCGAAAGTAATGAGTCCTGCACTTTTCTTAATATATTAGAAGCACAAACTTTTCAGCACACTTTTTATCAATTTTGGCTATTTCTACACCTTTTTGATATTTTCATGAGCAATACTTTTTTTTTTTTTTTTTTTTTTTTTTTTTTTAGCTTGCATAAAATTTAATTTTTAACTAATATCAAATAAAAAATTTGCGATGAATTTAAATAAAATCTACAGTCTTTCAATAAAAAATATATATCAGTGAAAATGGTAGCAATTTCGTCCTTTTTTAAAACAATAATACAATTTGTAAATATCTACCCCGTATCTACCCTACCCCTCTATGGAGAAAATTCTTTTTTTTTTTTTTCTTTTTTTCTTCTGATTTTTAAAAAGCCATAAGGAGAAAGACAAAGCTTTTGGTTTAATCAATTAGTGGTAAAATATCGGTTCAAATTGGATATGATTGCAAATTTTGGATACTTCATTTAATTGAAAAATAGCCGCTTTGATTGATTTGAATCTATATTTTGCCAAAAATTCTTTTTATTCAGATTTTCAAAAAAGCCGATTACCATAATGGCATACAATGAAACACCAGTTATTCGAACACCAGGCATTCGGATCATCCAATATCCCGGTTGATATCGGGAAATAGAAACTAGTTGGAAAGAAAAATGCTTATTAAATGTATTCGTTTGTTAGAATATAATTGTCTTGAATATCCTATGCTTAAAATATTTATAAAATAACACTAAATTGGAATTTTTGAAGAATATGTGCAAGTCGATATTTCAACAGTTTTATAGATACTGTACTTTTATATTCTTTCGTTCGAAGAAAAATTGATGTTTTCACTTGCACTTTAGAAACTGTAAATTACTGTGAATTAACTATTAAACTGTGAGATTAAGCAGAAAAAATAAAATAAAAATAAACGGTCAAGTGCGAGTATTACTCGCACTCAGAGGGTTCCAGTTCAATAAATGTATGACATTAACTGTATTATTAAAGAAAATCTTTCATAAAAGAATAATAAGATTTTGTAAAAAAAAAAAAACTATACAACGAAGGGTATACAACGTATAGCTGTATATAACAGAGAAGTATAGACTTTTCTTTTTACAGTGTAGCTAAAACAAAACTTTTGTTCAAAGATTAAACTTGGCATTGTGCTAAGCGCGCTTCGAAAAGAGGTCGCAAAGTTGCAACGCCGCCTGGTCCGTGCCGCGTTTTTCTAGATAAGTTTTAATTAACTTCTAAAGACACGGGAGGCGTATTGAGAAATCCACTTAATGCAAACTAGTCGCGAATCCTATGGTAATTAAGTGATTAATTCGAATTAAATTAGTCTGTTTAATACATGGAAATTATTCCAGAGAGAAACATTCGCCTTGCGTACAATATATCAAATTTCAAAGTAATTGCTTAAGGCTGTTCTCAAATCCAAAAAGGCAACTTCCTGACATAAGTTTTAATTTATTTTTGTTCGAAATTGCATGAAACTAACTGGTGTTGTTTTTCAAAAAGTATGTCATCGAGCTGTTTTTTCCATTTTTTTGCAAACGCAATAGATTTTTCAGAAAATAATGTCAAAGTGGACCTTTTGAACAGAATTTCCGCGCGAAAGTAGAAAAATCACTCAAGAGCGGGCGAAAAACGGGTTTGTCACGTGATCGATATCGCTTATAACTCGGTGGGTATTTGATTGATCAAAAGATGGAAAAAAACAGTTCAATTCCAAATCGCTTCCATGTCCAGGCTTTCCAGTTTTATATCTTTCCGTTAAAAAATGAATTTGTAAATGTGTCAAAAAGTTTTGCGCTTGTTCAGCGGAGCAGTTAAGAACAGTCTTAAGAGGCGCAAAAGCCAACATAGTGAAAAAGATTCCATGCCGGGACTCCAACTCGGGCTATCAATATAGCGCACTGACGTTCTACCGACTAAACCACATGGAACGATTTCTCAATACACAGTATATTATATTACAAAAGAATAAAGTGCATGTTTTAATTATAAATTTTATTCTTTATTATGTCCTCTCCCCCTAAATTATGTATATTTAATTTTTAAGAAAGTTTGTAAACACATTAAATGTAACTAAATTATTTTAAAATTTAATTATTATTTTTTTTAATTCCTAAGCATCATAATTTTAATCAATTATTTAATTATGTAACTTATTTAAGTTATTATGAATGTTGTCACAGTAATTTAAATATTGATATGTTACAGTGAGGTACATTTATTTATGTGAAACATTAATTAATAAATCATCAATATCACCATTTTACATATTATTTTTATTTAATATATTTTTTAAAATATCATTTACTTATTTTTTCTAATGGTAAAATTTATTAACATATTTTCAATAATTATTTTTAATCATCATTTTTATATTTCTAGACAGTGTATGCATATACTAGTATATACATAGTATATATTTTTTTAAGTATATAAAACTTGTTTAATACTCATACTTGAATTCTATGAATGATGCAATAAAAACATCCGCTTTAATTAGAAATTTAAGTTACTTCAAAAAATATTATCATCCAGTTAAATAATCAATGATTATACTAGCAATATGAAAATCAATCTTTATTCACTAGAGTAAGAAAGTTTTTAATAGGATTTAGTTTGCAAATATATGGTATGATGTTACTTAAGATTTCACAAAATAAAATACTTTGAAGAAAATATCCGACCTGCATATTCGAAAACTGAAATGAAAATGGCTAGCATCTTGATAAAAACTCATATCAGTTAGATGACGTGACTGATAATACAATCTGATTGCAGACAGATCATTCAAAAGACACGAGGAAGGCACGTGGTTTCTTATTGATTACGTCAAATCTCTAATATGATAAGCTCACCATCTCTTTTCTGAGATCAAGTATGGTAAGTCCACTATTTTTTTTATATGTATATATCAATATATTGCTTTTATAGGAATGTTTAAGTACAGATGTATTAAAAGTTTTGTAATGTTGGTATAGGGATAACAATACGAAGATATATAATTTAAGTGAAACATAATGAAAGTAACACAGACACAAATATGGATAGATAGGTAAACTCACTTTTGATAAAATGTAAAAAAAAAAAAAAAAAAAAAAAAAAAAAAAAAATTACAATCTTATAATATTTTTGAATTTCTTTTAAATTTTGTTAACTTAATTTTTTTTTTACTTTTTAAAATATTTTTAATATTTTAAACTAAAGAATTTATTAATACATTTTTTTTAACTTTTCAAAGTGTATAACTAGGGAATATCATGAGGGTAGGATGATAACATAAAGAAGATTTATAATTATTTAACTAAAACATAATGAAAGTTACACACATATATTGATAGATAGATAGGTAAACTCACTTTTAATAAATTGTAGAATTTTTTTCCTATCTTATAATATTTTTAAAAAATTGTTAATTTAAACTCCAAAAATGATAGTCATATTAACTAACAGCTTACTGCGTTCGGATTAAGTGTCTCATTTCTAATTAAAATATATCTTTGAATTGAAATTTGAATGAAATACAGGGTCATGAAAAATCGAAGAGTGTGAAAAACTTGATTACAAATATCTCGGCAACTAATTATCCGATCGACTTCATTCTTTATGCAAAATTTATGTTTTTTTATTATATTTTATATTCACTCCTTAAAATAAAATAAACTTTTTCGAAGAATTTTATATACCTTTTATCAGAACGAATATTTGGAGAGTCCGAAAAAATAATTCCGTATAATCGAGATTACTGATATTTAATAGGTCCATTATTCCATTATCATATACTAAGTACACACCAAATTTCAAGTCTCTGTCTCAATTTGTTCGGGAGATAGAGCGCTTACAGACACACACACACACACACAGACGTCGGCAAAGTTTATTTTCTAAGAATGTGTTTTACGGAATCTCCAGTGTCTGAAACGTGCAAATCTGTCTTTTTTTTTTTTTTTTTTTTTTGCGATTTTTAAAACGATTACAAGACTTACCCTATACTACGTATGATGGGTAAATAATAGAAAGGAAATATAGGAAAACTCACTCTTGTTAAATTGTAGCTTATTATCAGCTTGTAATATTTTTTTTAACACATTTGAAAACTAATTTTGTTAACTTTCAAAAACATTTTAAACATTTTTTAAAGCTAAAAAATATATTCATACATTGCTTTCGTAAAAATTTATGTTTTTGCATAATGTTTGCAATTGATCATTGTATTAATCCATAACTTTTTTATAATGTTGGTGGAATGATAACATAAAGATTTCTATTATTTAACTAAAACATTAGCGAAAGTTACAAACTCATTTATGCATGGGTACGCATATACAGATAGATAGATAAACTCACTTTGATAAATTGTAATTTTTTCTACAAACTGGTAATATTTGAAATCTAATTAATCTTTCTAAAAAAATTTTGAAAACCTAATTTTTTTAACTTTAAAAGTAATTTTTTATTTTAAAAAATTTTTTAAACTATATACTTTTTTAATTTTGAAAAAAATTTTAACTTTTTTACTTTGAAAAACTTTTGTTAAAAACTTTTTAACATTGAAAAACTGTTTTTTAATTTTTTAATTTAAAATTAAAAAAAATATTTTTTAATTTTAAATTTTGAAAAATCTTTTTTAATTTATTTTTTTAATTTGAAAAACTTTTTTTAAAACTGAAAAAGTATTTTTATTAAGTATATTAATCTAATGCTTTTATATGATAAAAAGAAATTATATATTATTAAAAGAAAACATAATGAAATTCACATACATGTACACATGTACACTGTACAGCTAGGTAAACTCACTTTTGAAAATTTGATTTATTAATTTTTTTTAAATATTTTTTTTTTAATTTTGATAACTTTTTTTTTTTTTTTTTTTTTTTTTTGAGAACTTTTTTTCAAACTTTTTTTTTAACGTCTAAATTTTGTAAACTTTTAATATTTTTTTCAAAGTTTTTTAATTTTGAAAACATTTTCTAAAACTTTTAAAATATTTTTTTATTGTTTCTTAATTTTTTTTTTTACCTTTTAGTTTTGTGAACATTTTATTATTATTATTATTATTATTATTATTATTATTATTATTATTATTATTATTTCATTTTAAAAACTTTTTCTAATTAAGTTTGTTATTATTTTATTTTAACTTTTTAATTTTGAAAAGTATAAATTATAGTATTAAGATTATCAGTTTAATATTTTATACTTATAGTTTTAAGGTTTATAGTATTAAGAGTATTAAGATAGACATTTTAAATTACAGTCCTTCCCGTTTAAACGAATATTGACGGTTCCAGAAAAATATTCGATTAAGCAAGGTATTTGATTAAACGGGACTATAACTGTAATATTTAATGTGTAATAAGAAGCCAAAAACCCTTTACGGTATATTTAATTAACATAAATCGTTAATAGAATAACATAAACTAAAATAAATACAAATGCTAATATAAAGTAAATAGGTATTAATTTGATGTCAGTACATACATTTATATGATTTACATCACACTTAATGCAGCTCGTTTGAATTGGGTCAAAACTTTGCTATTTCTAATTTACGTTACTTATATTGCCTTAAAAAAATCGTATAAAGTGGAATTTTAAAGGGGTAAATATCGTGTTATTTTTCGAATAAATGCAAAATATCACAACTACCATCTCGAGCCTCGAAGTGACGGCGCATTGCCATTGAAGCCTGGTTAACAGCAAGAAGTGATGGTGGGGAAATCGTTTGACCGGTCCATTATACACTTGCTGGCCGAAATCATTGCAGGAAGAACTGAAAATTTGTTTTCAGTGTAAAGGAACCGAAAATGACAAAAGGAGGAAGGAAATTCCAGCTGAAACGTGCTTTCCATGCTTATTTTCAAACATCGGTCACACAGTTGTTATTCGATTAAGCGGGGACGTTCGTAAAAAAGTATTCGGTATAAGCGGGGGAAATAGCATAGAACCAATAGGAATAAATTCGGTTCCGGAGGATTCTATTCGAATAAGCTGGGTATTCGATTATCCGTGACCCGATTAAGTGGGGAGGACTGTACTAAAGAATTGTTGATTTCTTAAGTTATACATCTGTAAATTAAATTCAAACACCCTATTACAAGTTCTAAAAGATAAAACAAAATAAAAATACAAACATACATATTAAAGAGGATAGCAATGCATTTTATTTTATTATTTTAAACAATTCGTTTTGAATGGTTTCTACATGAATGTGAGATAAAAAGTTTTCATTAACGCTGTCCATTCCGTTTAAAAACGAGAAAATAACGAAACCGAAATCTGTAAGTGTTAATAACATCTCTCCTAGTTGTTCAAATTTTTGTCGATTATTTAATATAAAACAGGAATGAAGACTGTGAGATTTATGATTAAAAATACATCCACCACATTCAAAAACACGGTTTATTATAATCAATATACATTATTTTCAATACATGTTATAAGTTTAGATTGAAACATGAGTTCATTTTCTGGAGATACATGAACAATGATACATTTCTGCCTAATAAAGCTTGGTATATGCTTTACATATATATGCTGGAGAAGTTCCTTATCCAAATCCAGAGTTTGTACGCATCAGGGAATTCAATCGATTTTAAGTGTTCAAGTACCAGAAATTTCGTAGAGAACTGGTCGCTATATCTGAAGATAGAATCTTTTTCATTAAATAAGCCAAATATTATTTTTACGATAATTCTGGTAAAAGGTGCTTGAAAGTCTTTGAAGCGTATACGAACCCTGAAATCATGTGCTTTTTCCTTTTTTAACACTAATATCATGTAATTGGCAAAAAATGAAGAGCTTTTATATCTCAAATTAAAAGAAAATTTTTTATTGCAGAATTCGCACCAGCTATTAACATCCATAATAACTCCATGTTTCGTTAAAATTTCTTCACTAGTAAGCCCACTATGCTTAAACTCTCGAATATGAATATGAAATTGTCTATTATTCAGTTTTAAAATTAAAAATATACAGAATATGGAAGAGGCTGATAGCCTAAATATTATAGCTGTTATAATTTCTAAGGAAAATGAAAACGTAATAAACTTAGCACAAACGTGGCATTTTAAATCAACTGTGTACAAGGAACGATTTTATTGACTGCAAGGAAGCTCTAATTTCAGTTAATGAAGTTCCAGTGACTGAAATAAATCTTAGAGAATGCTATCTTTAGAATTCCAGCCTACGAGGTCAAAGATTTCACAATTACAATTGTAAAGGCAATTGTAACTCAAGGTCCTGCAAATTTATAAAATCAAAAACCCTTTGTAACTCCAAATACCACAATAGCTCGTCCCGTGAAAATAAATAATTTGTTAAAATGTAATGAAAAATTAAAAATCCTTTGTAATTCCAAATGACATCCCTTTCTGCCAAAATAAATAACTTGTTATAAATGTAATGGTATTGTAATTCTAATGTAATTTGTTTGCAATATAAATAAAAACATTGGATTTCGAACCCTCAGTCCATCTTTCTTATTGACTAGATTATTTTTCTCGACTTTTCGATGGCCGTCTAATTTTGCACTTCTGGGCGGGTGGAGAATACATGACCTGCCTCTTTTTACCCGACTGCCAAGAAGGGTTATGTGTTTCACACGTATCTGGGTATGTGGATTTCTTTATACCCTCGAAACATCCCAACGGATGGATGGATTTTAATGAATGAGGTCTCTATCGATTCGTCTTAAACGTCCGATTGTTATAGGCTAGGTTTTGTTTTTATAAATTCAAAATGGCGGCCGTAAAATACAAAATGGTGGTAATAACGAAAAAAAATTACGCACCCAATTGAGTGGCATATCATTGGATAGGTCTTTCAAAATGAAGACGATGTTTCATTGACTATTCTATAGTCAGAAGTTCCGTTTAAATATTGCACAGCCTGGAAGTTGTGTAGGTAGGACCTCTAGCTTTACTGCAGCTCTAACCATCAAAGACATCTATAGGCCTCAAAACAGTGCTTATAGATAGTAACTAACAACTAAACACTACTTAAAGGTCACCAATACAAGTAAATACAAAAAATAGGTAAGTATATTAAAAATAGTTTCATATTGATGAGAAATTATTAATTAGTTCGCTTTATACGCAGTCGGGTTTTTTGATTTTTTAAATTTAATTTTTACTTGTTCTTCTATTTTTCTTCTATTAGATTGATTTAAGAATTACCACACTCCGACAGTAACTTTTCTTAATATATTTGCTGCATGTAAAAAATACTTTAATAGAAGTCTAAATTTAAAACTTTCTACTTATGCTACACTTTTTTTATTATTCATTGCTGAAAGTATGCACTTTAAAACTGAATTATTTATTTTTAATTATTTCAGAGTTTAAAACTTTTACCTAATTGATTCAGTAATTATAAAAATAATTATCTTTAAACCTTTAGGCATTGACATCCTATTAATAGCACACGTATTTTGATTGATGATTATTGTCTCTTAACAGTTGTTTTTATTATTAGTTTCATGCAGTTATAATAGTAGATGTTCCAGTAAAGGACATATTCGTTACAATGCTTAATTAATTATACTGACCGAACTTCATTGGTAATTATTAATAATAACGGGTTAATATGATTATTATGCAATATTTATCAAATTTACCAAAAGACGAAGTTATTATTAATAATAACAGGTTATTATTAATAATAACCGAATTTATCAAATTGACCATAACATATGCATCATATGGATTCCCTAGCTGCGGAGCAACTTCACATCCAGTGAAAGATACATTGATTTTCAAAGTAAGTGTGAGCCATAAAAGGAAAAATTGTTTAGACGTGAATGGTAGCCACACGAGAAAATTAAATTTAGTAATTTAAAATAAGAAAATAAAAATTATAGATGTTCCTCGAATAATAACGAAAAAAATTACTATTCAAAATTTTCTGGTGTGAATTCGGAATTAATTTCTGAATAAAAAAATTGTCATATTTGACAACTCTGATAACAGGTTTCGATTTTGATAATTTTAATAGGTTTAAAATACACAAACCAGTAAAAAAATAAAAATAAAAATCATTTATCGCTGAATGAAAACTCAGTGACAGAATACCTTCGTCTCACAGACAGATTAAGAGGATTCAATCGGTGGTCGTATGCCAATCAAAAATCCCAACCAAAAAGAAGGTTACACGGTTACAGCGCTAAACAGAGGGCACGATTGTAAACGCTGCGCTTCATTTACGAGAAGGGCTTGTCGAAGCGTGTCTGGTTATTGTTGTACGATAACAATGTAAAAAAAAGATACAGGGGTGGACCTTCGCGACAATGAAATAATTAATATCGCCTCGGGCTCTTTTTTTTTTTTTTTTTTTTTTTTTTTTTGTATCTAAAAAAGAAGTGGGGGGGGGGGGGTTGTGTAGGCGGAATCATTTCGATCAAACGATATCGCATCTAGGTACGCAAGGTTGATCGCGGGACCCAGAAAAGCGTGTCGGTCCCCACTGGTACGCCATCTGTTACTGTAGCGCCCGCACTGAATAGGAGCGATGTTGGAAGTCGGGATACTCAACAAGCCGCCTTACATCCGATAGATTCGGCCGCATGCAAATTCGAGGCGTTATATGATTTTATGATGCGATATAGTGGTGTACGTGGGGAATTTTTATGTAACCTTTTTTTTTATGTATGTATAATAATCGGATTTCAGGATGGAAAGAAAGAATGTTTATATAAATTATGGTGGTGTTATGTCATGTGATATTGTATGTTTTAAATTTACGGGATTTGTAAGTGTTTGAATGTGAGTAGTGGAAGTGATATCCGTGTTTTATTACTGGGAGGATGAAGAATCACGTGTTTGGATTAAAGTTTATTTTTTCTTTTATTTTTTTCCCCTTTTTTTGTAGATTTGTATTAAACTTTAGATTTACACAATGTAAGTCTCCAATGCTATAAACATCTAATATGTTTGACTAACAATGAAAATATTCTTTAGTTTACACGTAATTCTTGTTATTGGGTGCTTATGTATTATTCGTGTCAGGGAGGTACAATGGCGACAATGATAAATAATATAAAAATAAACTAAAATAATGCAAAATAGTAATTTTATATGAATTTATTTAGGGTGTGCATAAAGGTTGTAAATACATTACACATACATACCTGTATTTATAAGTAAGAGTTAAACATGCTTACATGAAAATATACACAATGCATACATAAACATACATTGCACATACATATGTAAGTTTTACATACATTTGCTAATAATTTCATTTATTAACATGCATAACATACACACATATATAAAAGCTATTTACCTACATTCGAAAATATATCTATCCAATAGATTGGCCGCATGGAATTTCGAGGTCTTATGTGTGTAATCCAATCGAAACTGCTTATTTTCTGATTTATTTTTAAATTCATTTTTGCTGTCAAACGCATCAAACTGGCAAATTCTCTTATTTAGAAACTACATAATGTGCCGTGCTTGTCGATTTTTTTGATAAAGGCAGAAAATAGTGTAAAAAATGCTGTCAAAGTTACCGTTTTGAATCGAATTTTCCGAAGCGGGAGATCTGGAAATGAAAAAAAAAAAAAATGGTCATACTGAGAAAATAATTGCTTAAAAATCAAATTCTAATTAATTGAGTAAAAAATGAAATGTCATGGCCTCTTATACATCTCTTTAAAAATCACCTCTGCAAGTTTCATGTTTTTACTTTTAAAAATAAATCTGAAAATGTCTCAGTAAATTTCGAGCTGTTGAGAGTGGAAAAATATTTTTTCGAATACACCCTTGTGTGATTTTATCATGCTGTATAGTGGTTAAATCAGAGGAATTTTATCTAACTTTTTTTTTTAAATGTTCAATAATATAATCAGATTCAAGATGAAAGAAAGAACGTTTATTTAAATTATGGTATGGTATTACGTCGTGCGATATTGTATAGTTTGAATTACGAGATTTCTAAGTGTCTGAGCGTGAGTGGAATTGATATTGTGTAATTACTGAGTACCCCAGTTATAAGTTTTATTAGTATCATCTGTAAATATTGCAGGGTGTTGGTTCAAGTTCACAAATAAAGAGACTCAATCAGTTTTAGATAAGCGCAATGCGTGAGTGCTGCTTTGCAAAATGGCAACTCCTGAGCTTAAAGCAATATTGCCGGGCCATTTAAAAGCCGTTCCATGCGATTTTTTCCTTTGGGGCTTTATACAGAGCCCGATTAACCTCTGAAGCTATGGGAAGCACGGTGTTTCTTCGGGCCCCTCTTTCATTCGAGAAGTTTCCTAGATTCGACCTAACCGGAAACTCACCAATGCTACAAATATTATTTAAACTACTGCAAATATTATATTACTGAATTTTATCGATTTTGATTTGTTGGACGATAATACTGCCTGATTAATCGACGACTTTAGTTGGTTAGACAAAGTGAGGAATTCTGATCATGTGGGTTGAAACTGATCTATTTACATGAAAAATTAATGTGTTATGAAAGGTATTTTTATGAAACACTTTTTAATATATATATTAGTATATATATATAAATGAGTTAATAATTTAAAAAAAGTAATTAGAATTTTGGAATGGAATTAATTCAATATAAAATTTGGGCCCCCTGTTTTCTCAATTTCGGACCCCTTCAAATTTTTCTAAGGGAAGCACGTGCTTCTCGTGCCTATTCGTTAATCAGGGCCTGGCTTTATAAAAGATCATGTCTACGTTCCACCGCTACCTAATGATTTGCCAGAGTTGTGACACAGGTTTGAATAGACTGTTGCTTCCATGACTCCGGACTTGTTAACTAAAGAACGTAGAGACACGCTTCAACACACGCTTAAATTTCGTTGTTGTCAACCAAAGTGTCGGAAGAATTGGACTTTAGGTTGGATGTGTGCCGTATAACTAAAGGTGCACCTATTGAACATTTGTAAGAAAAACTAGGTTAGTTTACCTTCAATTTGATGTATGATTTGTCGTAAATAGTCTAAATTAAACTGTTATAATACACCATTAAAACTCGGACATACTTTTATGGATGCCCTGCATTAAAATACATTTTAGGAATATTTTGAGAACTAAGAAAAAATAAACATTGTTTGAGAAAAGTGCAAGGAAAAAAAGGAGTAAAAAAATATTAATTTTTTTAGGAGATATCTGAAATATACAAATGCATTCTACACCCATATAGTTAATATTAGTGAGGTAAATTCGGAAATTGACTAACCAACAGCCTTAAAGGGGGTAAACGGCCTTAAAGGGTGTATTCCAATTCAAACTGCTTATTTTCTGTAAAATTAAAACAAAACACAGGACGCGTTTCGAGCTAAAAACAGTTCGTTTACGGACACGTGTATGCTGTAGCTGATGACGAGCTGTTTTGTTTTTAGCTCGAAACGCGTCCTGTGTTTTGTTTTAATTTTATGGTGATTTTTTACAAAGTTTTATTATTTTAATTGCTTCATATCGCCAGTTTTCGGTGCTGTTTCGCTGCTTATTTTCTGGTTCATTTTTATATTCATTTTTACTCTCAAACGCATCAAACTGGGAAATTCTCTTATTTAGAAACTACATAATGTGCCGTGCTTCTCGATTTTTTGATAAATGCAGAAAATAGTGTAAAAAATGCTGTTAAAGTTGACGTTTTGAACCGAATTTTCCGAAGCGGGAGATCTGGGAATGAAAAAAGTGGCCATACTGAGAAAATAATTGTTTAAAACTCAAATTCTAATTAATTGAGCGAAGAATGAAATCACACGGCCTCTTATACATCTCTTCAAAAATCACCCCAGCAAATTTCATGCTTTTACTTTTAAAAATGAGCCTGAAAATGTCTCAGAAAATTTCGAGCTGTTGAGGGTGGAAAAAATGTTTTTCCGAATACACCCTTAAGGCTGTTCTTAACTGCTCTGCTTAATGAGCGCAAAACGTTTTGGCACATTCACAAATTTATTTTTTAACGAAATGATATAAAATTGGAAAGCCTGACCATGGGAAACGATTTGGGATCGGACTGTTTTTTCCTTTTTCTGATCAATAAATTACCTATTGAGTTATAAGTGATTGGAGGGATGTTGTTTCTGCCCTCTGGAAACAACTTCTTGTGTACAGCACTGGACTCCAAACTCAACATTTTTAAATTATCCTCATTGAAAATCTGCCGAAAGTAATCAATATGAATAATAACGAAGATGGAAAACGAAAAGGAAAAACAAAACATTTTTTTCCAAATTCATCGCGTGCCAATCCATTTCGATCCACCACGCGTGTGTGCTCGCACGCAAACAAATCACGGTGATTGACTAGTCACGATTAGCGATCACGTCGATTTATTGTTTATATTTGTTACACTTTTTTTTCTGACTCTATAGGTACACATGTGTATTCATTTTTTTGTATGTGTTATTTTCCTTTTATTGCCTGGACTTCATTATCGCTTTACGATGTCACGCTATTTATTGCAAGGCGTAGATTGAACACACCAATTAATGGACGAAGAGGGGGGGGTGTGCTTTTAGTCAATAATCATGTTTTAAGTAAATGTCATGATTTGAGCTGAGCGTGAACCAAGCAAGGGAGCTCACTAATGGATTAAAAGCCGATCGGTCTTCGTGACTTTGAAAATGTGTAAAGCGTATCGTTTTCAGGATGTGATTTTTGGAAATTAATGTAAGGTAAAGGGGAGCTTTCATTTTTTTCGTATTTGATTTAATTTTTGCATCGTAGTGTAACTCGTTCATTCCTGTTTCGTGTCAAACAACTCGGCAAGTTTAATATTTGTTCGGTTTATGATCTGTGAAATGACTTTTTTCTGAAGAAAAGAATGTAATTTGCAGTGTAAAAGAAAATATTAATATTGGATTTTAAAGTTATTTTTTATCCGTCCATTATTTCGTGACTGATTAAGCCAAATGCGAATCGTAAAAAAATAAAATAAATGTGTTTTTTCATACATTAGCATACTATTTCTGTTGGGAAATAAACTGCTCAATATCAAGAAAATTAAGTCGTATTATATAATAATGGTTCTGTTTTTTTCCCCAAAAGATGCATATACAGCGAAACCTCCCTGTGCGACCACCTCCCTGAACGCCCATTTTTTGATGGAAGGAAAATTATTCCCATAGGCTCAATACTAATTTTACCTCCTTTCAGAGACCATTCCAATTGAACTCCCTCCATGAGCGACCCATTTCTTTGAAGAAAATGAAACAAATTCCGTTTTTTCCTGGTCACTGGAAGAAGGTTTTATTCCGAAGAGCGCATTATTCATCAAACTTCTAAACTAAGTTTAGATTTTTTTTTTATACCGGTAACTTTTAAGTGTTTAAACCCTTTTCTGCCGTTTTAGGCAATGAATTTAACTCTGATGACAAGTTAAGAATGACGGTCAATAATCTTCCCTGCCCTATTCTGTCAGGAAACTCTCAAAAAATAGATAAATTAATGAAATCGTCATTATTAGTTTCCGTCAAAAAAAAAAAAAAAAAAAAAAAAAAAAAAAAAAAAAAAAAATGTATTTTTTTACTGAATTTCGAAAGGACTTGGAAATAAAAGTTATAAAAGAACCGTATAATCAAAGCGAACATCAATGTATTCATTTTTTAAACTCTGCAGTAATTAACTTACGTAATCAACTTTTGTTTTGATTTTAAATTTTTATATTTTTTCCTAATGTGAAAAATAAATTTTAGTAAGATTAAAATTTTTTTTTCAACAATTAAAATCTAGATTTAAACATGACCTATATTCAGAGACCACCTCTCGGAACGACCAATTTTTATTGAAACGGAACGTGGTCGCTTTAGGGAGGTTTTACTGTATTTGATTTAATTTTTGCATCGTTGTGTAACTCGCTTATTCGTGTTTCGTGTCAAACAACTCGGCAAGTTTAATATTTGTTTGGTTTGTAATCTGTGAAATGACTTTTTTCTGAATGTAATTTGTAGTGTAAAAGAAAGTATTTTTATTGGATTTTAAAGTTATTTTTTATACGTCCATTATTTCGTGACTGATTAAGCCTAATACGAATCGTAAGAATAAAATAAATGTGTTTTTTCATACATTAGCATACTATTTCTGTTAAAAAAATAAAATGCTCAATACAAAGGAAATTAAGTCGTATTATATAATAATAAAAAAATATATTACAATTCACCAGACATACAAGTAAAAATTACATAAATACATTTAAGGCTGTTCTCAAATCCAAAAGTGCAACTTTCTGACATGAGTTTTGATTTATTTTTGTTCGAAAATGCATGAAACTAGCTAGTGTTGTTGTTCAGAAACTATGTAATTGAGTTATTTTCTCCATTTTTTTGCAAACGCAATAGATTTTTCAGCAAATAGTGTCAAAGTGCGAAGGAAGAAAGAGCACTCAAGATCGGGCGAAAAACGTGTTTGTCACGTGATCGAAATCGCTTAGGATTCAATAGGTAATTGATTGATCAAAAAACGGAAAAAAACATTTCAATTCCAAAACGCTTCCATGGCCAGGTTTTCCGATTTTATACCTTTCCGTTAAAAAATGAATTTGTAAATGTGTCAAAATGTTTTGCGCTTGTTGAGAAGAGCAGTTAAGAACAGCATTAATACATTTAAAAAGCAAACGTTTCGAGCTAAATTTTAGCCCCTCATTAGTGCAATAAATAACATTCAAATTACCAGAAAACTACACATCATGTTTACAGTTAAAAATTATTAGCAGTTAAAATTAAAGAAAGTATTTAATATATATATATATATAATAATAACTGTAAACATGATATGTAATTTTCTGGTCATTTGAATGTTATTCATTGCACTGATGAGGGGCTAAAATTTAGCTCGAAACGTTTGCTTTTTAATTGTATCAAATGTATTAATGTAATTTTTACTTGTATGTCTGATGAATTGTAATATATTTTTTATTTTTAAATCCTATATCAGGCGTTAAACAATGATTATTTATTTTAATATATAATAATAGTTCTTTTTTTTCCCCCAACAGATTTCACTCGGCTTGGAAATAATATTGTAGATTTTAGTCACTTAAATTTATTAAATATTCTGAAATATTCCAAAAAAATATAATGTATTGTCTGTATTAGTATTACATTTAAAAACAGCTGTAATTTTGAAATTATTTTATTTTTCTAGTCCGTAATGTACCCTGGACTATAGGAAAAATTTATACGGAAAAGGACATTTATTGGTCTTGTTTGCCAACGTGACATTTTTTTTTTTTTCTTTTGGAAATCGAATATAACCAGAAATTTCATGAAATTAATTTTTAGTTAATTATAACCACGTTGAAAAATGAAGATGAATGAATCTTCCAAATTATACCTTTAGGCCGTGCTTTGTTTCGAAATTCATCCTTAGTTCATTTTCATATTTAGTTGGAGCTTACGCGCGGTGGCGTTTCACGCCGCGTTTGCACTCCTTAAGGCTGTTCTTAACTGCTCTGCTCAACAAGCGAAAAACGTTTTGACATATTTACAATTTCATTTTTTAACGGAAAGATATAAAATTGGAAACCCTGACCATGGAAGCGATTTGGAATGGAATTGTTTTCTCCATTTTTTGATCAATCAATTATCTATTGAGTTATAAGCGAATTCGACCACGTGACAAACCCGTTTTTCGCCCGCTCATGAGTACTCTTTCTCCCTTCGCTCGGATATTCGGTTCAAAACGCCTACTTAGACATTATTTTCTGAAATACCTATTGCATTTGCAAAAAAAAAAAAAAAAAAAAAAATGGAAAAAACAGCTCAATGACATAGTTTCTGAAGAACAACACCAGCTAGTTTCATGCATTTTCGAACAAAAATAAATTAAAACTTATGTCAGAAAGTTGCCCTTTTCGATTTGAGAACACCCTTAAGCACCGCGATGTCATGTCATTTTATTAATATTCTTTCTAATTCGAATTAAATTTATTAGACAAAAAAATAAAAAATAAAAATAAAAGACAGCTACGCGGGAAGTGTTGCTAATCTGGATAATGTTTTATTCACAATATCTACCACTATTTCATAATAAAAATATTCACTTTATTTAATGACAGACAATTCATTGTTAAATAGAGCAAAGATTACTTATCGAAAAATGTGGTGATATTTTGAATAAAAAAAACCCCAATCTGGCAATACTGTCCCTTATAAATAAAAATCCCGAGGGAAAAACATTTATTTTCCTCTCTTTTTTTTTTTCGCTTTTCATTTTAAAAGTTTAGATCTCTGGGCTACAGATTTTTTATCTTCTGTCTTTCGACAGGCCTGCACAGGAAATTCCCACAATTTTGATAGTCGACAGAAGACGCAATCTGCCGATTTCTTATTCCTCTGTTATTTTCCAATGAACTAGCGAAAGGATATTCTATATATATAAACACTCGTATGTGGAGTTTGTTAAAGAATTTTTCCAATATTATAATTATATAAAAACCTCTGGTTCATAAATTCCACCTGCATGTTTTCACATTACATTTATTACATCACATTACATTATTCATGTCTTATTGGCTGTTCTCGAAACTTTTCTGAAATTCTATTGGCCAATTAACTTGATCTTTGAATCCGCTTACATGGCCCATTTCCTATCGTAATTCTATTGGCTAATAGACTTCATCTTTGAATCCACTTCTCTTACATTGGATGTTTCCTAAAATTTCTTCTAATTTTATTGGCCAATAAACTTTATCATTAAAACCGCTCCTCCTACATATATTTCAGAGATTTTCCTGCGCCAAGTAATTTCTTATTGTAGTGTTATAATACATTATACTTTAGAATATACAGTAGAACGGCGATTATCCGAACAAGTCGGGACCGTTCCTAGGTCGGATACGGAAAAGTTCGGATAAATCGACAGACAATTTAAGGGATGTTCCTGACTGTACTAAAACCTTCACACTTTATCCAGGCTTAGGACTGGCAGCAACCAGTTAGTGCTAGCGTGTCTAAAAACTGTTTTATTTTTTTACTTTTTTATCATTTAAAATTTTCTTTTTCTCTTTTTATAATTTCCTGAAGTCATATTTCATAGCTGTTTCCAAACATTGAAAGGCTTTGTTATGTTGTGGACGAGGGTCATTTTCAAAGCATTCGTTTTCATTTCTTCAATTTCTTTTTCATCTTAAATCTCATCCACAATCTCATCATCACTGAATTTTTTTTTTTGAGAGAATATAATAAATGGATGTTGCTCAGATAAATGGAAGTTCGGTTAATTTTTTACTTATTTATTTATTTTTTTTTTTTTGAGAGAAATAGGCTGTTCGGATAATTGGAATTTCGGTTAATTGGAGTTCCGATAATCGGCGCTCTACTGTATATTATTATACGCATAGTAATAATAAGTTATTGATTAAAATTATTATTACAATAATTAATTTTTAAATTATTGTGCAAATTATTATTGTCCAATAATGTATATCAAATCTGTGCTATATAATCAAATTATAAACTATACTGATAAGATTAATTGCTGCCCACGCTTAAATGCATACCCCGCTTAATTGTAAACAATTCAGTGGAACCAATTGCATGCAATTAAGCAAGTAGTTGAAAACATAAAAAAAATAAGAGTAATAATAAAATGACTTAAGTAAAAATTCAAAAAGGATAATAGTATTACAGCACTAGGAGACAAGCTAGGTAAAAAGAAGATGGCAAAAGGTCACTGCATATAAACAAAAATACACTTTTTCAGAGCTTTATTTTTTACAATCTTTTTACTTGTCTGTGATAGTTATGTATATGGTTAGGTATATATTTTCTTTTTTGTATAATGATATCATTTTTAGCTTAGATGTATTGTAATCCCGCATCCGCCATCTTGGATTTTTTTTTTTGCATGAAAACTCCTTTTTTGCCAAGTAGTAAATGTTGCCAATGGTTAAATATTGTTGACAGTTTAATATAATATTGAAAAAACTGGAATATAATAATTATAACTATTAATTAGAAAACAATTTTTAATTCACGCCAAGAATAAAAAAAATCCAAGATGGCGGATGCGGGATTATAATATATCTGTTCCTCATTTTTTCCCGTCTTTCTTTGGATTTTTTTATCTCATCTAAAATAGCATGGTCTGCGACAAATTATTCTAGCCTCTCATACTTGATATATCAACAAAAATGTATGCATGGTTAAATAAAATTTCTTTTTCTAGTTATCCGGGAATTAAAAACACCATACCAAGTTTAACACTGAAATACAAGTTAACTACACGGATTAGATACAAATAAAATTTTTGCATCGAATAGTTTAGATTTATTCAATACGAAGCCCTCCTTTTTCAATTCGGTGTCGAACTCCTTCTAGTTGTAACTCTCTGGGTATATTAGACGAGCGCTAATGGAATTTAAAGTGGATATTTTACGGTGGCTTATCTGATTTCACTCTTATGTCAACTGTTTGGTTTGCTCAAGATTTTAAGAATGAATCTGTGAATCGACGCTCCCAGAATTGATTACCATTTCCCAGCTTCCCAACTCATTCCGGAGTGCTAGAATTTATGTCACATCTTTGGAATGAGTGAAAATTGAAAACGAAAGCAAAACTTCTTTCCATGTTGGATAGTAGCTTTTTTTTTTTTTTTTGGTTGGGGGTGGGGGGGGGGGAGAGGGGTGCCGTTTAGGCGAACAATTTCAATAGTTTGTTATTTAAAAAGGACTGATATCAACACAAATTTTCACTGTAATTTATTTCAAAGTATTTTAATCAGTAATATTTTGCAGTGGCTTGTCTGATTTCAATCTAATGACATATGTTAGATTAGCTCTAGATTTTAAGAATGAATCTGCTAATCGGATCTTCAGGGATTGATAACCATTTCACAACTCCTAAATTCATTCCGGAGTACTACAATCATGTCAAACCTTTTGAAGCCAGAGAAAATCGAAAATGAAAGCAATACTTTTTTCGTTTTAGAGAGTGTTATTGCCTATTGATATGCTATAAAATTATTAAGATCTTTTGTATTTTTTATTTACAAAAAAAGAAAGGGGGGGGGGTGGAATCACCTAATACTACCTGAATAAGAATACAAAATAATAATAATAATAATAATAATAATAATAATAATAATAACCGGTTAAGTGCGAGTATTACTCTCGGACAGAGGATTCCGTACAATAAATATATGAATCAGTAACTAGGCACTACATTACACAAATTTATTAAAAGAGTTATCCAGGCTTTAAAAGCTGAAGGTGCGTAGAGTACGCCGCCGACCGTGTCTTTATGATGTTCAAACCGTCCGTGTCTTTAAGAGTGTATTCCAATTCAAACTTCTTATATTTTCTGTTTTATTTTTAAATTCATTTTTGCTCTCAAACGCATCAAACTGGGAAATTGTCTTATTTAGAAACTACATAATGTGCCATGCTTCTCAATTTGTTGATAAATTCAGAAAATATTGTAAAAAATGCTGTTAAAGTTGGCGTTTTAAACCAAATTTTCCTAAGCGGGAGGTCTGGATATGAAAAAAGTGGTCATACTGAGAAAATAATTGTTTAAAATTCAAATTCTAATTAATTGAGAGAAGAATGAAATCACACGGCATCGTATACAATATCTCGTCTAAATACTGACAATTTTTTTCAAAAATCATTATCAACAAACCTTTTATATTTCTGCGACAATAAGTAACCCCAGCGCACCTCAACTCCTTTGTTGAATGCCCGGAGTTCAAAATTTGTGTGTAACGGGAAAATGCGATTTTCTCCAAAACTATGTGACCTAGGGTATTCGCTATAGTTTTCCTGCAATGTTTAAATTAAATTCTATTACACCTAGTTTTTTCATAATTTTAGTTTCAGTACATTCGGAAATAGGGGGTGGGGAATATATTTTTGCAATACATTCTCGGCGATATCTCTGAAAATATAATACCTAAAATTAAAGGAAATGTATTTTTGAGTTCGGGTTACGATAGCTTTCACACGATATCCCACACGTTATATTAAGAAAATATATTTTTTTTCAAGTAAATTAATTAGCCCCTCTACATTTTTCCTAAATGTATTTGTGACTGGTTTATAAGCTATAAGCATGTAGGTCAATAGCCTTTATTACTACCATCAATTTGAACTTTCCACGTTCCATAGTTTACTAGTAAAATGGCTATGACAGACGGACATACAGACACAGGAGTGATCTTATAATGGTTCCGTTTTTAACACTTTCCAACAAAGTTGAAAAGTGTTTATGACATCGGTTTGTCTGTCCGCGCTCTAACTCTCGTAAATATACTCGGATTGCCCTGAAATTTTTGGATGTTATTGAGGATTACTATAGCACGAACCCTATTTCAAATTAAGTTTGTAGCATGTTCAGTTCATTTACATGGACAGTCAAAAGTATTCCGTTACATTACGGCCAATGGGAAAAAATCGTTTCAAATGATTTTTAATGAAGTTACACGCTTTCAAACACAATAAAACTGACATGCATTTATGAAGTGCATACTAAAATATGCATTCTGTAGAATATGCGGTTTAAGGAATAGTTGTTATTCATTTAAAGGGCCACACAAAAGAATTCCGTTACATAATGATAAGGGGGGGGGGGGGATTGTTTGCGGCGTATTTTAATTATGCTGAACTATTTCCTGTATAATGAAATTGATATACGTCGCTTAGGTTTACTATAAGTTATTTCATGTATAATACGAAGTACACAGCATTTACAGGAATACACAAAAGATTTCAGATACTATATTGCTGTCTATGGATGGTAATTTCCGGAAATGTGATTTCAGCATGTTTAAGAGTGTTTAGTTTGAATTAAATTTTAGCTAAATAGTGGTGTGTAATAAAGGTACTAGGTAAACTACAGGGCTGTACAAAAGTATTCAAGTATGTTTCTATCTATTAGCATATTGCTGAAAGAGGAATTTCAACCTGTTATGCGTTTTCTCGCTAAACTAAATTTTCCAATTATAAAATATCTATATAAACATACAGATCAAATACAGGGCTGTTCAAAAGAATTGGAATACATTAACGAAGTTTTATTAAAACATTCAGGAAGTGTTGGGTAATCTATGCTTAACGCATGATTTTTCTTTATTGTTACTTTTTAAGTACGGAACCCTAAAATGAAGAAAAAAAGGGGGGGGGGGAATCTACCTAATACTACCTGAATAAGAATGCAATAATAATAATAATAAAAACTATAATATATCTCGTAAATAATGACTATGTAATTGTTTTCAGTTTTTACATGTGACGTCAAAAAGTACCAACTCACTCCGAAATCTAGCACACTTTATGTACTCCCCCCCCCTGTCCTCTTGAAGTGTGACGTATATAATAGGCGAGCCACCGTCCCCTGAATACTACGCCTGATCGCTGACATAAAAATGGCGACTGTCGTAAGCAGATTTTTTGTAAGCGTCTGTACGGTTTCCTAAATTTAGACACCAGTATTTTCCAAAAGGTTTTCTATAACTAATTTAATTTCAGAAAAATAAATCGGAAAAAACTTTAAAATATTAGTGGTTTTCAAATTGAAGGGAACGCACTCTAAAAAAAACTTTCTTCAATTCGCGGAAATTCTACTGGCAGCAGTGCTGGCCGGCATATTTCCGTGATTTGACGAACAACCGTTTTTTTTCTCCATTACAGGAGGTAAAATATCCATAAATTGAAGAAAGGTTGGGAAAATCAAAAGCGGACGACGTTGGATTCGAACCAGCCATTTCAGGGTTAGGAGGCGAACGCGCTGAGCGAAACGCTTTGAAGCAAATAATGTTTGCTTTAGATGCGTATGGCTTGATCAATTTCTTTAAAGCTTTTAATTTTGAAGTTCATTTCAGGAGGATCTCATCTTTAATGAGATTGTGGTTGGGGTTTTTGCATTTTAGTATTAATATATTATAAAAATATGAAATTTTAAATAGTTTTACGTAGATTGCTAGAGGTAAAATACGAATATTATATTTTTATTTAATAAGATTTTTTTTTTTCAATAATATCGATTTTTTCCCATTTAATTGCCTTAATTAAAACATCTTTTAAATGTGTTCATTTAAATATATTTTAAATGCGAATATTTATTTATAAACAACTTTATACATTCAACTTTATTTAACTTTATTACTCTTTAAAAAAATAAATTGTGTGTACTTTTGAATGAATTAGAAAAGTAATTGTTATTTATTTTGAAATTCGAAAACTCTTTAGTATTTTTAAATTAAATTAGAAATCTTAATTTATAGAATTTTTGGTTTTTCATTTTTAAAATAAATTCGGATTTATTATTAATAGACCCAATATACGCATGCGTGCTATGATTGAACGGAATTTCTCCCTCTGTTTTAGACGTTCGGGGAGAATTCACGGATAAAACATGTTTTCTAGGAGTACGGAAATTTTTTGTTAAAAATGAGGAATAATTTAGTGTATATTGAGGAGTTTTTTTCATATAATAGTTTTAAGGGTGTTCTCAAATCCAAAAGGGCATCTTTCTGGCATAAGTTTTAATTTATTTTTGTTCGAAAATGCATGAAACTAGCTGGTGTTGTTCTTCAGAAACTATGTCATTGAGCTGTTTTTTCCATTTTTTTTTAGCAAACGCAATAGATCTTTCAGAAATTGTGTCGAAGTGGGCGTTTTGAACCGGATTTCCGCGCGAAGGCATCAAGTGCACTCAAGAGCGGGCGAAAATCGTGTTTGTCACGTGCTCAATATCGCTTATAACTCAATAAGCAATGGATTGATCAAAAAAAGCGAAAAATACAGTTCAATTCCAATTCGCTTCTATGGCCAGACTTTCCAATTTTACGCATTTCCATTAAAAAATGAAATTATAAATGTGTCAAAACGTTTTGCGCTTATTGAGCAGATCAGTTAAGAACAACCTTAAATAAATCTTAAGCTAAAAATTTTAAATTTAACTTCATAGTTCAGGAAGTTTGATCCGTTTGCATTGTAGAGCTGTATAAATTCCTTTCTATGAAATCTGAAAAGGCGGTTCTTTAGACTGATAAGCAAGTTTGACGTATATATACATCATGCAAAAGTTCAAATGTAGTGAGTTTGAGGCATGTATACGGCGGGCGAAAAAAAGTTACTATTTGCTATGAAACTTCGAAATTTTGTTAACACTCAAAACATTCTCATCTGATGGTGTTATTACTTAAATTTTTATGAGAATTGCAATATGCAATGATCTCATAAATTTTTTTATGAGACATTGTTTGTTGTACAGGGTTCGTACGGGTCGAGGAATTTCCCTAACTTTAGGTCAGATAAACACTAGTATTTTCTTCGTGTTTTGCGATCGCGCGATTATATAATATAAATTAAGTTTTTCTACATACAAATACTGGTATTTTAGCTGAAAGCGTAGGAACCCTGGTTGTGTGATTTCAATTAGGCAACAGTTATGGAATTTTTTAAATAAATTACTCGCTTAACATCTTAAAAACAAGTAAAAAGTAGTTTTTGTACGCCAAACGTGGCAAATGAATTTAGTTTTATAAATATTCAGAACTTGGTGCAATAGTTTGTTGCACTCTGATGCAAAAATGCATGAATACAAACTTTATTACGATTCTATATATTAAATTTATTAATACAGAAGTAATAGGACCCCATCTTAAATAGGGCGTCATCACCATGGCAACCTAGAATTAGCATCTATCATGGGATATCATTGAATTAAGCACGTAGGATTGGATTTAATAGAATGAAGAAAACTTTTCTTAATATATTTTTAAGTTTTGATTTGATTTTCATAAAACTTGAAATGACAGGACAAAATTCTGCAACGATTATATTTATTCAATTTCATTCCATTTGGTCGGGTCGTTTTTGAGCTGTTATACGAGAACAGAGGGAGAGACAGACGGACGGACCAGACAGGGGCGCGCCGACCCAGTGTGCAAAGTGTGCACCGCACACAGGCGCCAAATAGTTTAGGCGAAGCTGAAAAAATTGAAAAACTTTTATCCAATTGAAATTTATTAAAGGGTCATTCCATGAAAAGTGAAACCAAAGTACTAATCTTTTTTATTTATAAAACAAATAATATTTAATTTATAAAGTCATGTAATACATTTTTTTATAGCTTAGAGTGTGAATTTTCTGAAAACATGCAGTTTAAGTATAAAAAGTAAATCAAATAAAAGTATTAGCACTAAAAATGTGAGAGTGATGAGATTGAGAACATTTCGCTTAAATTATGGTAAAGTTTAACAAGTTATTGTCATTTCAAAAATTATTTGTAGAAGTTGTAATTAGGCTAGTTTTTGTATTTGAATATTCTATTTTTTAAATTTATAAAAGAAATTAGGGAATATATTACAAATGAATTAAAATTCATAAATAAATTTTGATACATTGAATTGTTACGTCCGTAACAGGCAAATGTTACATATGTAACAATTTAATTATCCCATATATTAATTAATAATTATTTTAATGTTTTCAGAATTGCAGTTTCCAACAGCTAATACCCTAATAATGAATTATTGAAGAAAAAGTTAAATGTTCTTCCTTAAAATTCACAGGATTATGACAATAACTGCAACTATATGCAATTTTGACTGTTTTGTGAATTACGTCCGTAACACCTACATTTTATTTTTTCAAAAATTATGGGAACATTTTTCAGATTTCAAAATTTAATATTCTATTTACAATTCTAGGACCGACCTTAAATATAAAATAATCCATGTAATAAGTATTTTTTTACATTATTTCTGAAGCTTTAAAGTCTCTGTTTGTTACGTCCGTAACCATGGAATGACCCTAAAGCGGTATTTAAAATCGAAAGTGTGTCATTTCTGATGACACATTTATGAGTTCATTTTTAGGTGCGTTCGTAATTATATAAATACGTAGCACCTATAGTCGTCGTTCAGTCCGTCTGTCCGTCTGTCCGTCCGTCCGCATATAACAGAGCAAAAACTACCCAACAGAATGGTCTGAAATTTCAAATGTACGATTGGTGCAAAATTTTGTCGAGCCATTTCAAATTTTATAAAAATCGGATGTATAGTTTAATTACAGGGACAGTCAAAAGTTTTTCTTTACATTACGGCCAATGGGAAAAATTATTGCAAGTGCATTTTAATGTTGTTACAGCCTTCCGAATCGTCTGAAATTTTAAATATATAATTGTTGCAAAATTTTGTCGAGCTATTTCCAATTTTATGAAAATCGGATGTATAGTTTAATTACAGGGACAGTCAAAAGTTTTCCGTTACATTACGGCCAATAGGAAAAAATTATTGCAAGTTCATTTTAATGATGTTGCATCCTTCCGAATCGTCTGAAATTTTAAATATATAATTGTTGCAAAATTTTGTCGAGCTATTTCCAATTTTATGAAAATCGGATGTATAGTTTAATTACAGGGACAGTCAAAGGTTTTCCGTTACATTACGGCCAATGCGAAAAAATTATTGCAAGTGCATTTTAATGATGTTACAGAGTACGAATGGTCTGAAATTTTAAATATATAATTGCTGTAAAATTTTGTCTAGCCATTTCAAATTTTATGAAAATCGGATGTATAGTTTAATGACAGGGACAGTCAAAAGTTTTCCGTTGCATTACGGGAAATGGAAAAAAAAAAATATTGCAAGTGCATTTTAATGATGTTACAGACTATCAGACTTGCACTTACTTAAGCACTTACTAGACTTGCACTTATGAAGTGCAAAAAAATATACATTCAGTACAATGTGGGGTGCAAAAAATAATTATAAAACTAGTTATAGTACGAACGCACCTCATTTGCCACGTTTGACGAGCAATTTCCAACTTGTTACTTTTAAGATATATGAAATATGCAGATGCTCGTCAGCGGCGTAGCTTTAGGGTAGGGGGGAGTCTCAAACCGAAAGGCGCCATGGTGTCAAAAGGTCACGGTCGAAAGGTGCCACGGAAGGCTTAAGGGCGCCGTCATGCGCCAAAAAAAATAAAATTTAAAAAAGCTCTAGAAGCATTAAAAAAAAAATCGGAAGGGCGACCGCGAATGCCCTTTTTGACATCCCTGCTCTAGATCAGACCTGTCCAACTTTTCAGAAAACAGGGCGCACTGCAGCTGGGGCCAAACATGGAAGGTTACATTATTCAAATAATTGAAAATATATAACACTTCTATCTTACTGTAGTATTGGTAGTGATACACATACTGACGACATAAAAACGAGTAGTATATTAAATGGCACAATGGTAAAGCAGCATAAGCCCCTAGGTTATGCACGGTTCCCATGTAAAAGTAAATTGCCGAAAAAAGGACAAATCAATCACAGCAATCGGCTATATTATAACAAAAAAATAAATAAATAAAACAGGATGGAGCTCAAAATGCAATGCATTTAAAAAAAAAGAAATGAAAAATGCCATTCGATTCCAACCTAATTTAATAGCCATGCCTAACATTGTACTATGCTTTTACGCATAAAAACGAGTCCATGAGCATGTAAGAAAGTTTCATGTCATTTACAGTAGGGAAACATGTTTTTGAGAACAACCTCAAAATGAATAACGTTTTATTGAAATTTTAATTGAATATTTTATAGATTTGCTTCGAACAAATTATAATAGATCAAACGCTAGTTTCACTCGCGTACAGTGAGTTCATACAATAAATTTATTAATTTCTAACTACAATCTTACAAAATTATAGTTGTTAAACGAATAATATAAGACTTTGCAAATAACTCGTAATTATTCTATTAAATATTTTTCAATAATTGCCTTCAATAATTGAATTCAATTGGAATGAAAAACGCTGACTATTTATCATTGTGATCCGTCTTACCCAAAACAAAGGCATTGTACAAAGTTTAATATTGCCAATGAGCCAAGTACGCTTTGAAAGGAGGTTACAAAGTTGCATGGCCACTTTGGTCTGTGCCACGTTTTTTTTAGATAGGTTTTTAATTAATATCTCAGCTAATTACCGACAATTCTTTTGGAAAATCATTATCGACAGTCCTTGGATGATTTCGCGTCGATAGGTACCTCGAACTCTCCTCAACTCCCCCGCTGAGCGCCAGCAAGATAAAGTTTATGCATAAAGGAAAACTGCGATTTTCTGAAAAATTGTATGACCTAGGATAATCTCTATAGTTTTCCTGAAAGGTTTAAATAAATTCCTGCTACTTCTAATTTTTTCGTAATTTTATTTTCAGTAGATTTGGAAAAAGTGGGGGATACATAATTTTGCCATACATTTTTGACGAATTTCTGAAAATATAATTGTATCTATTATTGTATATATATTTTTGAGTTCTGCGTTACGAGGTTTACGAGGTCGAACGACCCCCCCCCCCCTCTCCCCATTTTGTCTTAAATACGTACCGGTTCACTGTGTGAAAATGGGGGAAAAGCTGCTAATTGTTGAGATTTGTTATGTAAATGTTTTTCTTAATTTTTGGAAAATTGTATGGGTAGTAATGAACAAATTAAAACTTTAAAATAACATTTACTGATAAAAAAAATGAGTTAAGAGGAGAGGAAATGAGTGCTTAGTAATATCCAGGCCAAAATCTTTAAAACAATAATTCACATGAAAAAATTAATTTTCTCCCTCACGAGGGGAATGCCACCTAATAGTCAGGGGTAAAGTCCTGCGTCGGGTCAGGTTACCCGCTTTTACCCGAACCCGACCCGACCCACACTCGGCGCTATATTTTCGCGTTGCGGGTTGGGTCGGGTTGTCTTTTTTACTCTTGCGGGTAGGGTTCGGGTTGAAGCGATTTTTTAAAAGAATGTGGAAAACATTGTTTCACGTTAAAAGCCTATATAAAAACACAGATCAAAGTTTCACAAAAGCAAAATGCGTGCCTATCTGTTTTGTTTTTAGTCGTCCTTTCACGAGTCTTCGAAATAAAAAACTGCATTATATTTTTATCGTATTTTTAAAATACAATACGCAGCAAAACGCTAAATGGTCCTTCCTGTCTATCACACAGTAGTTGTCAAAGTTAGAAGTATCAAGACTTATAGAACATTAGCAATCGCAATCTGTTGTGCAATGATTAAAAATGAATTTAACATTTGGAGATTCAAATTTTAAATCTCCACAATTCCTAAACTACTTGACTAAATGTCTTTCTGTTTAGTTTTCTTAAGTAAAATTTAATGAGAAAGCCAAATATGATATAAAAATTATTGCGTTTGCATTGAAAATTTCAGAGTTCGGTACAATTTTAGAAGTATGAAGATGAGCCTTAAGATTTTTTTTTATATAACTTGAAAGAATACATAATTTCCTATCGAATGTTTATTTAATTGTTTTCAGGAAAAATTTGGTGAGTAAAATGCATGGGGTCATTATTTCATTTGACCGACTGCACCTTAAAACCGTCAGATACAAATGATATTTACTCATGAAATTGGTCATCATATGAAATTAGAGAGCACTCTTCTTAGACCGATGTAGTTATTTGCAGAGAAAAAGAGTATCAGGGAAAGAAAAGTCTTCCGAGGAAATATTAGGGTTGGGTTGGGTTGATTTTTGACGGCCAATTATCTACACGAGGGACATGGGCCCGGGGGGAGTGCCCTCCGTGGGGGTCCTTCTAAGGGAACCTAATCCGTATTAACGCATGGAAAATCCACGGCTCGAAGAAAACCACGAAAACTCCGAACGATTAGGCCGACGGACGCGATTGGGATCGAACCCAGCACCTCCCGTCTACCAGCTTCGAGAGCAGAACCTCTCGGCCACTGGTGGGGCCGAGGAAATATTAGAGAATGTGTCCCCTTTAATGGAGAACTACCATCGTAATATAGTATTAGTGTGGTAGTGCTTGAAGTGACCTACGTAGTACTAATATACATTAGCTGAATCAGTATTGCATATACAGGGTGCAATATGTTATCTATCGCCGACCTTTACTTTCTCAACCGTTGGTCGTAGACATATAGTTCCAGTTACAAAAACGTTTCAAATGAGCTAAATATTCATGTTGTGGCATTATTTAAAGTAAAAAATCAATTTTATAAAAATTACGAAAACTAACTTTTTACACGGTCCCCCAGTCCTTATAGTTATATTTAGTAAAAGTTTACACATATCATAACAGATGTAACACAAAAAGTTTGACATCTATACTACAAAAATTGACACAGTTATTAAATTCCAAAGTTTGAGATTTTTACACATGATTTTGTCTTTCATTGAGGGTTCAGTTAAAAGATGAATTAAAGTGATTCGCGATCAAAATCAGGGTGCAATGTCCTTTTTACGGCAAAGCCACTTTTAGCCGGTATCGTCGGTGCTTTTGAATGTTGTTCGACCCATAAAAGTTAGCTCAAATTTTTAGATGAATTAAAACCCTATTTGGTGATTCTCCGATTTGGTGATACCGGCTAAAAGTGGTTTCGCCGTAAAAAGGAGATTGCACTCTGATTTTGATCTCGAATTACTTTAATTCACCTTTTAACTCATCCCTTAATGAAAGACAAAATCATGTGCAAAAATCTCAAACTTTGAAATTTAATAACTGGGTCAATTTTTGCAGTACAGATGTCAAACTTTTTGTGTTATATCTATTATGATATGAGTAAACTTTTACTAAATATAATTATAGGGACTGGGGGACCGTATAAAAAGTTAGTTTTCGTAATTTTTATAAAATTGATTTTTTACTTTAAATAATGCCACAACATGAATATTTAGCTCATTTGAAAAATTTTTGTAATTGGAACTATATGTCTACGACCAACGGTTGAGAAATTAAAGTTCGGCGATAGATAACATATTGCACCTTGTATATTAAGTGCACCTGTTACACAAATTTAATTAAAATTGTTTTTTAATAAAATTCTTCTGAATTAATACATTAATTTTTTTACACTCTTAATTATAATAAAAAAAAGACATTTAAATTCAATATTTCAATGCAAAATGCTGAGGTTCTTTAAAATTTAAGAGTTGTAGGAAGTTCTAAATTTTCATTCTTTTTCAGCAATCCATTATAATTTTTTTCACAGCTATATTTAACTGAAAAATAAATACCCAGAAAAATACATTCCCAATGTGGCTATTTTACATCACTGGGTGCACCAGGACAGGCTTTCGACTATTATCACAAATATTTTGAGCCTCGTACGTGCCGTAGATTCTGCTAGCCATCGCACACGGACAGAACAAAACTTTTGTTATATTAGTATTTTTAATTTAGAAATTGGATTCATTGCACGAAAATTGGGAATTCGAAAAATAAAAAAATCTGACAGAGAAGGAAGGGTTAAGAGTGTGACAAGGTAAAGATACGCCTAGCTTCTTAGCAATGTAAACGTCAAAATGAATATGTGTTTTTCATAACAATTGTTATATACCGGGTGTCCTAAAAAGGACTGACTGATTTTAAAATTCAATAACTTGCAAACGGTGACAGATATTTAAAAATTTCTTGCAGGAGGTTTATGCATAAGCTCAAAAGTTTTATTACAGTGATTTTTGATTTTAGTTCGAATTACAAACAATAAATGGCGCTGTAAGCAATAGTCGCTAAATACAGGCTCGATTTTTGGTCCTTTCTCTTGTTTCATGCGGAAAAAGGAGATGGAAATGTATTATCCGGGCCACGAAGTACCAAAAATCGAGCCTGAATTTAGCGTCTATTGATCGCAGCGCCATCTATTGTTTGTAATTCGAACTAAAATTGAAAATCACTGTAAAAAAACTTTTGACCTTATGCATAACCCTCCTGCAAGAATTTTTTAAATATCTGTCACCGTTTACAAGTTATTGAATTTTAAAATAAGTCAGTCCTTTTTGGGACACCCGGTAGCCTAGCATAGGGGTTCTGTATTTGCTAATATAGAATCAAATGTTCCGGGGCTGGAACATTTTCAAATCACCCCTGATTATAATCTATGTGTGGTAATTGTTTAAGGCGCATCTTAATTGATGTTACATTATTTTAAAAGAAATAAAAGTACTATAACAAGCTCCGATGTAATACGGACACCATTAATTTGAGAAAATATTTTTCTACTTTTATGTGTATTTGCCGTATTACGAGCACTCCTTTCTTTGTGTCATAGTGCTACCATTGATTAATTCAACACAGCTATATTTCCAAATTACAGTTTATTTGAACTGTTTTAAGTTTTAAGTATAAATATAAATAAAGATCAGATCTTAAAAATTACGGGAGTAATGGAGTTAAAAGAAGCTGATTTATGTAGGAGGTATGCCATTTGTGGGGATGGGGAGCAAACAGCTGAGCACCCACTTTTTAGGGATGTCCGTTATTTGTATAGCTGCCAACATTCCTTATTTTTAAAGTCAAACAACAATATTTTAAACCAGAAATTTTCTTTAATAAATGACATAAAAAAGAACCCAGTAGAAACAAGACACATTTCATTAAATAAATTTTCTGGTTCAAATTCTTTTATTTGATCTGGAGAAAACCACTGGAAAGTTGACTTAGCAGCTATGCATTTATACTCATTGAAAAGAAAATTATATATTTTTTTGTCTTTTATTTTTTTTTGGGGGGGGGGGGTGTTTAGGAATATGGGGCGCCAATTGAAGTTCTGCACACAGGCGCCGGATACTTCTGGCGCGCCCCTGGGACCAGAAGGCGACTATAGATGCTACGTATTTATATAATTGCGAACGCACCTAATAATTTTTTACACCACTCAAAAACTCTCTCTACGGACTCATTTTTAAACATAAAAGCATGAAATACGCAGACATGACTACGGAAGTGGTTTAGAATCGAGTGGTGTTTTTCAATTTTTGATAAATGAATACTATCTTGAGTTCTAAACGATTTCTTATCACACAACGATCTTTCTCGGGATGTAGTGGCCGAAAATTAAGTTAGAAACTCCGATTTTGGCAGTATTTTCGGAAGCATCCTTTTCCTTTATTAAAAAATGGATGTTTCGATTGTGTTGTTTCTGACTAATAGCTGCAAATATGATGTGTCTAAAGACGTTAAACATCTTTGCAAATGTGTCAGAAATTAGCCTTCTTTGGATTTGAATTCAACCTTAAAAGCAAAAATAACAGCAATAATAATTATAAACTGAGATATAACGCAAAACAGCTCACATTTATTGGTTGTGGCAAAAACAAATAAACAAACAAACAAAAAAGAGAACAAAAATAAGTTTTTCAGCCTCCTACCATTGTTAATTTGAATACGAGTGTTTTTAAAAGAAGTTTATTTTATTTGCCAAATGGACATAAAAAATGTAAGTTGCCGATTGCCAAACCTGCATTAATTTGAATTTCATTTTTTTTCAAAAGCTTCAGTCCATTTAGTTTTTTTTTATCACGCATAATAATTTATTGTAATGATGTTATTTGTTATGATAGATGTTGTTTGTTATTTGTTATGTGTTATTTTATTGCCCATGGTGTTCGTACCATAAAGTGACAACCTCAATTTGTCCACTTTCCTATCTTTATGTCATGTGTTCAGTGTCAATATTAGCGTTTATGTGCTTTGAAACGAGATTTGTTGTGATAAATATATAAATTACATTAAATTATAAAATAAAATACTATCATTGATGCATCTAACGCAAGACCGTTTATTTATTTATTTATTTTCAAAAACAAAAAATAGATAATGATTTGGTTAAAACTGTTTCAAATGAGCAATCGACAGCAAAAATTTACTACATATGTTTATTATTGTCAGTTTACTACTAATACATTTAACACATACATATTAATACATTTTTTACTTTATCTTTATTATTTGCTTGAAACTCTTATCGCTATGCCAAAAAGCTAATTCCTAAACAATTTCATAAAATGCAACACAAATTCCAAAAATGTATGAAATATGTGTCAATGAAGCTATTTTTGTAAAAGTTACGAAATTTAAATATTGATACGATCCTTGGATTACACAAATCACATTAACCACTTAACGGTCGTTGTTAAATTACGGTTTAAAAACTCAAATTGCTCATTGGCATCACCACTTTTTTGAAAAAGAAATAGTCATTTTATTTAATGACATGAAAAATGATACCATAATAAAGCCAATTACACTATTTTATAAAACTGGTGGGAATCAAACAATCTGAGTAAAAGACACAGCCCGTGAACATCATGAGAGCGAGAATTAGGGGTTAAAAAAATTAATTTTCCATGCTTCAATTATATGCTCTAAAAGTGAAATAAATAAAAGTTATTTTTGTATGACTAAAACTATAGCGTTGTGGTACTTTGAATTTTAAGAATTTTCAGGAGCTATAAATGGAAAAAGGCATTTTTAGTTGGCAGAAAACGCTAAAAATTCGGTATTTTCGGTTAGCCGGGCGCCAGTGTTATATATACATATTTATCAGTGGCGTGGCGTGAAAATTTTCGGTGGTCATCGCAATTATTTAAGTTTGTGGTGAAAAATTATTAACTCTAAAATTCAATGGTTGAATGTTCAAAAAAGAAACTTTAAATCTTACCTTCATTTATACATGAACTCCAAATGTTCTGCTTAAACTGGATCGTAGAGTCAGGGTCCGACTAAGGCAGGGGCATGCGGGGCAGCTGCCCCGGGGCCCCCCGATTTGAGGGGGCCCCCCAAGGGCAGATATAAGTTTCAGTTAAAGGAGAGCGAAATGATAAAAAATATCCAAAAGTGACCAGATACTAATTTAGTGTTTTTCATTTTGTGATATTTAATTTCTTCCTTGCTGATTTCATAAAATTTTTAAATACGTAATTTTAATTAAAATATTACAGTAATATCACACATCTGTTATCTGTTGCTTTCTGTTTTCATATTATGAAACTTTATACCAAAGTACTTTACTGGCATCATGGGGAATGCAGTAACAACATAACGAGTATTGAATTTTGTTGCTATTATTATTAAATGCATGCCACCACTTACCTTTCTATATATGATGGAATCACCCAAATGCATGTTGATTGAATACAAAGATTAAGTTAAATAGAAAAGTATTAACACAAACAGCCAATAATGCCTGAGAGAACTGTATTTACATTTTAATGACTCACATTTATCCTTATATTCCTATAACAAAAAAAAAAAAAAAAAAAAAAAAAAAAAAAAATCCCTGCCGGCTCGGGCCTACAGGCGGAGGTAGATTTCGATGTTAAGTACTAAATTCTCCAACAAAACTTAAATCAAGATTAGAGATAAAACCCAGTTTCTTCACAAAGAGTGAGCTGTAGGGAGCTAAACTTTTTGTGAAAATTATAATATACACGAATACACACACACATGTATGTGGAATAGGTTTAAAAAATGGCTACAAAAAATTCAGAGAACCTTAAAGTGTTAAAATATGTTAATATTTCCATAGTCGGGTTTTTATCATGTTTTAATACGTTTCTTCAAACTTACATGGCGTTACATATTTACCTGCTGAGGTCCATTATATTTCCAATATGACGCAATATACATATTTTTTTAATTCGTCAAACTATTTTATTTTGAGTTTTCATGCTGAAATCTTGCTCTATAAAACTTATGACGTAATATTCAATTTGTTTTCAATTTGTCAAACTATTTAATTTTACACGTGAAAATTTTGCAAAAGAAAAGTAATTGTTGTGGTGAGAATTTTATTGTTTCTTTTTTTTTTTTTTTTTTTTTTTAATTGTTGGCAACTGCTATAACGAAAAACTTTTATTTTTTTCCTGCCATTGTTGTGTAAGAGCTGGTTTTATCAGATTCATGTTAAGACAGTATTCAAAATTTTGAACCCTCCCCATTTCCACCCTCTTGGGCCGATTTCGCCCATTTTCAATCCCCGCCGAGATATTAGCCATATCAAAGTTGTTGGCGAGTTTGAGGACAATCCGTGCATAATTGCGACTTTTATCGTGCGGACAAAATTTAGTACATACATACATACATATATATATATATATATATATATATAAACTTTTTAGGTGGGGGTGGTTTTGGGTTCCTTGGGTCCCATAATGAAAAGTTATGAAGGAATTTTTCAAAAGTCGCACCATGGTAACGACTGCAATAGGTAGTATTTCTTACGAAATCTACCTAAAAGTATGTTATAGTTTCTTGTTTCTTAAAGTTGTCATTCTTGTACTATACTGTATACAGATGTGAATAGTACTTGGTATGAAATTTAAGCCTACATACAATAGGGATGAAGTTTAGTTTTAGTCACATCAGCAAAATTCACGAAAAATTTCAAAAGATCGAAGGGGGCCCCCCGAATAATGTTTGCCCCAGGCCCCCCACTGTCTAAGTCGGGCCCTGCGTAGAGTTTTAAAAGCTTATTAAGAGTTTTAAAATATTGCTTGGTCATCGCCGCATCCAGCGATGACCGGACGCCACGCCACTGATATTTATATACCTACATATATGTAAATAGTATATATATATATACATATACAAATACTGTAATACACACATATATATATGTAAATATATATGCATATATACATATACTATGTATATATATAAATATGTATTTATAACACTGGCGTCCGGCTAACTGAAAAGTAACCAAAAATTCATTAAATTTAAAGTATCATAATTGTGTATGTTTTTCTCATAAAAAATGTAAAAATTTTCGGGCGTGTTTAGGGGAAAAAGGAAAAAGTGGCCACTCTAAGGTTTGGCGAATTTTTATGATACCTTTTTAATTAGTAAAGTTCTAGAAACAAATGCCAATCGTAACTAATAACTTTAGTTTCAATTGCTTTTACTTTTTTTTTTTTAAATATTTTAAAATGTATACACCTTACTTAAAAAGAAAAAAACTACAGAATGGCCACTTTGCCTGCCTAAGAAGTTCATTTTTAAAAATGCTATCATATACATTGTAAACAAGAAAGAAAAAATCATGCGTCAAGCATAGATTATGAAACACTTTCCAACACATTCAGAATAATGTCACAAAATTGCACCGTTTAATAAGTTAAAACGTTATGTCTAATTCAACCCTATGGAAACGCATAACACGTTTGAAAACCCAATTTCAGATGTTCCCATCTACAAACGGAAAAAATTATCCGAATTTTTTCAGCAGCCCTGCATAGGATATATAGAGTTGTATTTATTAACCCTTTCCGGCACGGGGTAATTCTGTTTATAAACTGAGGAAATAATGGGCTGACACCAGAATTTATAAACTAAGTTATTAGAAAATGCGAACTTGCTTATTTTAACGTGCATTATGAAAGGAAAAATTTAATTAAATATTCTTGGTGTCGTTTGTCAGTTTTGGATTTAAAATTAGGTGTCCTTTTTTAAGGACACCGCCCTCGAAGGGGTTAACTACATGCATGCCAAAATTTAGCTCACTTAAGAAATACATATACCGTATTTTATGGAAGAAACGCCGCACTCGTCGTAAGCGCCGCACTCTTCAAAATTGATCTGTGTAAGCTTTAAAATATCGTAATCGCTGCACCCGTCGTAAACGCCGCACCTGTGGGAACGCTACTTTTGTCGACAGTGTCTCATTGACCTTACTTTAATCAAAGTGTTCTGAGCAGTGTAAGGTGCCTCATTTTTAATAACTTAAGATTCTAAAATTTTATTTAAATATCTAAGTCAGGTTTTAAATATTTTTATGTAATTTTTAAATTAAGGAGACGTCAATTGGAATTAATTTCATCCAGAGCGCGAGAGGCAGACCTCTCTCCTTAAGTGCTGCACATTTTTATAATGGGTCGGAGGAACTTTGCACTCTTTTTATGACGCTTTTTACGTCGCATTCACTTTGGTCCTTTTTAGGTGCGTTCGTAATTATATAAATACGTAGCACCTATAGTCGTCGTTCAGTCCGTCCGTCTGTCCGTCCGTCTGTCCGCATGTAACAGAGCAAAAACTACCCAACCGAATGGTCTAAAATTTCAAATATATGATTGTTGCAAAATTTTGTCGAGCCATTTCAAATTTTATGAAAATCGGATGTATAGTTTAATTACAGGGACAGTCAAAAGTTTTTCTTTACATTACGGCCAATGGGAAAATTTATTGCAAGTGCATTTTAATGATATGAGAGCCTTCCGAATGATCTGAAATTTTAAAGATATAACTGTTGCAAAATTTTGTCGAGCCCTTTCAAATTTTAGGAAAATCGGATGTATAGTTTAATTACAGGGACAGTCAAAAGTTTTTCTTTACATTACGGCCAATGGGAAAAATTATTGCAAGTGGATTTTAATGATATTAGAGCCTTCCGAATGATCTGAAATTTTAAAGATATAACTGTTGCAAAATTTTGTCGAGCCCTTTCAAATTTTAGGAAAATCGGATGCATAGTTTAATTACAGGGACAGTCAAAAGTTTTTCTTTACATTACGGCCAATGGGAAAAATTATTGCAAGTGCATTTTAATGATATTACAGCCTTCCGAATGGTCTGAAATTTTAAAGATATAATTGTTGCAAAATTTTGTTGAGCTATTTCAAATTTTAGTAAAATCGGATGTATAGTTCAATTACAGGGACAGTCAAAAGTGTTCCGTCACATTACGGGGAATGGGAAAAAAATATTGGAAGTGCATTTTAATGATGTATCAGACTATTCGCTTTATGAAGTGCAAAAAATTATACATTCAGTACAATATGGGGTGCAAAAAATAATTATAAAACTAGTTATAGTACGAACGCACCTCATTTGCCACGTTTGACGAGCAATTTCCAACTTGTTTAGTTTCTATTTGAAGTCCTCAAATTCTGTGTGGAAGAGTTGTAAATTTTCTTTGTTCACCAAGGGCGGCGCCAGAGGGGTCCGGGGGGGGGCGCATATGCCCCCCCGTCGGGCATACCTGGCCCCCACGCCGGGGTCAAATTTAATCGTCGGCAGGGAAATTTTTTTGACTTGAGTGTGGAATCTGCATCGGGTCGGATAACCCGATTATTTCTGCACACGACCCGAGTCGTGTCCAGTCGGGTGCGGGTTAGTTTATAAAAACCGGACCCACGGATAAGCTTGCCGTTGATTTTTTTTTTTTTTTTTTTGGAACTCGGATTGTCTTGACTATAATTTTTTCGGTTTCGTGATGAGTTTTGATTCTTACGCGTCGGTTTTGTTGCTGATTTTTCAAAAAAGTGCAAAGAAGTCCTGCATCGATTCAGGTTGCCCGATTTTACGTACACCCGACTCGACCCACGGTTCGGATTGAGGATAACTTTTTTCCTTGTGGTTGGGTTCGGATGGGTTTGGGGATACGGATTGAGTATACAGTACAAATTTCGCATAAATATGTATGCAGTATTCTGTAAAATAATCTTAATTATATGTAGAAATTTACCCGAGCAGAGACTGATTTCATTTATTTTTACACAGGCCGGTCAACGGTGAACTGCGAATGCATAAACGGGCCGGTCAGGGCCGGAAATTTCTGCCTGCTTAAACTTCTAACCCAGCTTAATGCATAATCTGCCTCTAAATGTGGCATTTCAGTCATTATTATCCTTAGTTTCACTCGTAGAGCAGAAATACGCATTTGGCATTTTTAAGAAATCTAAGGTTTCACAAATCCTTATTTTTCTAAATTCAGCTATAAATAAAGCAAGGATTTTTGGTGCTGCCATCTATCATTAACTGACAAAAACTCATTTTATAAAATTCAATAAAATTTTCTGCATAACATTTGTTAAATAAATAGAATATTTCCTTCAGATATTTTCGAATTTATTGCTATGGTGACCTACGCGTTTTTGCACATATTTTTAAAAAGTTGTTTGAAATGTAATGACTTAAATCTCTCTCTCTCTATATATAAAACTTTTTACAATACAATCTGTTCACATTATATATAAAATTTTGTAATTTTTTTCTAAAAATTCTAATTGCTTGAGCCCGAATTAAAGACAACGACTTTTTGTATCAATAGTTTTAAATTTACAGGGGCACTTTATCTTCTTACAATATTACGTTTTATAAATAACTAGAAAGGTAGCCCGTCAAAAATGACGGAAATTTAGATATAAAGATATATACAACTCATGTGCAAGAATATGAGTTTTCTCGCTTGTTCCGCAGTGATAGATGAAAATAACACATTTTAAGAACGAAACACATTTATGAAAAACTGTGTACAGTAGAAGACCACTAATCTGCACAGTTTGGTTCCAAGTGTTATGCAGATTTGAGGCTTTTTGCGGTCATGTTTATTCAATCTTTGTTTACATTTTTTTTTAAATTCATATAATTCATATAATCATTCATAAATTCATATGGACAATTTAGATTGTTGAGCCTTAAAAATAAATAAATAACACACTTGAAGTAAGGTTAAAAACTATTAAATTATCGTATACGATTTCACGAAATGGTATTATATGGTATTATATATGTGTGCTTCACGATCTTGGTTACGACGTTGGCGAAATTGGCTGAAACTTGTCATAATCCTAATAGTGTGGGCCGCTATAACAAAAAAGTAACCAGTTTTTAGTAAAATTTCTGATATAAAGTAGCTTTCAAAAACTTGTGTAAAATTGCACACCGTTCTCGTGTTATGTCAGTAATAGGAATAATATTTCTAACACTGAAGATTTTCCATGTATATATGGAATTTAGAAAAGCTTCTCCAAAAGAAAGGTCCTGAAATGACATTGTAATTCCTCTAACTTCAAAGTTTAATCGGGCCCTGATGTTGAGTACTGAAATCTAATAAATACAGTTATTTTGAATATTACAACAGAATTAAACAGTTAAACTTATTTAACTTAAACCCGCTGTTACTTCCCGATGTTATTTTTTAGTATTAAGAAAGAAAATTATATAAAGTGTTCAAATCATGCATTTATGATTTTTTCCCGTCTTTAATAACTAAATAATGAAAAATTAGGCTTTTGTTCTGAGCTCATAAATATGACAATAAAATAATGTAACTAAGAGACATTGCAAAATTAAATCTTTGTGATTACAAACCATAAACAAACGATACCGCCACCATTTTACCTACTATGACGTCATTAGAATATTGCCCATTGATTGTTGGAGAACTTACTTTGTGAATGATTACCTCGATGATTTAATATTTTTGACGTTTCACGATGAATGAAGAATGAATCACTTGTGTTTGTTTAGGTTTATGGAATGAGATATTAAGCTGTGATCCTAATTTCAATTGAAGTTATCCAAGGATATATGTATTTTTAATTGAAATTAAAAACAATGCTTTGATCTCGAAATAAAAAGTTTTAGTTTGTATAATTTGTTATTTCTGTTAATTATTTATTTAAGTACTTTTCCATCATAGTGCATTTTTTAAAAAAGCTTGGCGCGATTCGGGCATCAGAAAGTGAGATATGTTGCGAAAATATATAAACAGCTATGAAAACAAATCTAATGAAATTTTATCTTTGTTTATATATGCACTTATATAACATAAAAAAATCGTTTCTAAATATATATAATTTTTTTTTATATACAAATTACGGCACAGATTTCAGATATGAACCGGGATACCTAACTGGCGCGAAAATGGTGTTATTTTGCCTGCCATGGTAACCCGGGTATTGTTTTTTATTTATTAATAAAGTGTTTAATTACTTTTATTTTCTGTTTTTTAATTATATAAACTGCTTTGTTCTATAGTTATTATTCAAACTTTTATTTATTTATAGTTATTTCCTTTTCAAAATGATAGCAAATAACTGAAAAATAGATAAGTAACTGGTATTCGAAAGCGAGATTTCTGCCAAATTGGCGTCATAGAAAAATCACGCCAACCCCCATGCGTATATGACATCGGTGCAAAAATTACTTCTGTTTCTTTATAAAAATGGGTAAATGGCTTTTTTTATCTTAAATTGTCGCCACAGATGTCGTATACGCCCATATTGGCGCGATTCTTTTTTTTTTTTTTTTTTTTTTTTTTTTTTGACGCCGATGTGATATACGCACCGGGTATTTAACTGCCGCCAAAGTGTGGTTATTTTGCTTGTAATGGTAACCCAAATGTTGTTTATGCTGTTGATGTTTTCGCCAAATTGGCGTCGGAAAAAATCGCGCCAATATATGATATCTGTGCCAAATTGTATACATATGGAAAAAATTGCTTGTGAGTATGAAGCAGTAAATATGTTGCCAGAAAATACATTGGCAAACTTCTTTCTCGCCAAGAAACTTTTCTCCGAAGTATTGTACATAAGCAATGATTGCTAGAAATGCATTTTTAATTATGATATGCGCTTTTATCTTTCACTACATTTATGCATACTATACTGTGTGTATAAATGCTACATTTCATATGCAGGGCTATACAAAAGAATTCGTAAGGGTTACTGAGTATGAGAGTAAATTGCTTAAAGGTGGTTTTTAAAGGAGTTATGCATTTTTACGCTGAACTGCATTTAGTTTCCTAAGAAATGTTGCCCCACCAGTGGCCGAGAGGTTCTGCTCTCGAAACTGGTAGACGGGAGGTGCTGGGTTCGATCCCAATCGCGCCCGTCGGCCTAATCGTTCGGAGTTTTCGTGGTTTTCTTCGAGCCGTGGATCTTCCATGCGTTAATACGGATTAGGTTCCCTTAGAAAGACCCCCACGGAGGGCACTCCCCCCCGGGCCTATATCCCTCGTGTAGATAATTGGCCGTCAAAAATCAACCCAACCCTAAGAAATGTTTGTAGAATATAGAAAAATGATATAAATGGTCACGCAAAGAATTGGATACATAACCGTCTATGGATGATAATATCTAGAAATGGGATTTCAGTAGTTTTAAGAGTAGTTTAAATTAAACTTTAGCTAAATAGTGGCATATAATAACGGTACTATAGGCTATGGACGGTAACTGCTGAAATCAATTAATTTTTTTATGCGTTTTCTAAAATGTTTACTTAGTTATCTTGGTACTTCTTAGTTATCCCCTCGACCAAATTACTGTCGCCAAATTGTAAGATTAATTGCCAATAATGGTTGCCATTAATTAATTAATTGTAAGATTAAATGCCAATAATGACCAATAAAACCATTAATTCGACGTTTTATTTATATTTTTATTAATGTTTTACTATTGATTTGGCGATTTATATAATTTGGCGAAATTGCTCGACGGAATATCTAAGAAGTAACGTTGTCTTATTTACCTTATTTTCCTAAATAACGAAGTTTTGTTAAAGCATTCAGGATGTGTTGGAAAGTGTTTCATATTCTATGCTTAACGCATGATTTTTCTTTCTTCTTTAGTCTTATTTTGCATTTATTTTATTCTTAATTTTTTAGTCTTATACTGCTTTATAGAAACTTTGACACAGTTGTCATATACGTTATCATATATTGGCGCGATTTTTTCCGACGCCAATTTGGCGAAAACATCAACATCATAAACAACAACATCCGGATTACCATATCAAGCAAAATGACGACACTTTGGCGCCAGTTAAGTACCCGTTGTGTATATGACATTGGCGTCAGAAAAAAATCGCGCCAGTATATGACATCTATGCCGAAACTTTAATATTTAATGTTTAAACTCTTCGCTCCATTCCCTTTGCATATAGTATAAACTATAACACGGATAGCGCAAAATAATAGACAGTTTGATACTTTTGCACTGTAGGGGCTTTGGCATTTTTTTAAAAAAGCTTGGTGTAATTTGGGCATCAGAAAGTGAGATTTGGGTACTTTTCCGTTATGCGGACACCATTGTCGCCAAGCGTAATAGTTGGCGCAAAATCGTGAATTGAAGCATTTGAAAAATAAAAGAAAAACCATTGTCGATACTAAAGTGAGCATTTAAAAAATATAACATTTGAAAATTCCAGACTTTTACGAACTATTTCATCAAATCACATATATATACTTAAAATAAGTGAACAAATAACTGCTATAAAATAAAGCAATAAAATAAAACTCATATTAAACTGCTGGCATAAAATTTCAAATATCTTTTAGCATTTTGAAAGCGTGGACAGACGGACAGACAAACCGAATGCATAAACACTTTTCAACGTTGTTGGAAAGGGTTAAAAATGCATTTTGAGCAATCATTACTAATATACAGTAATTCGGATACAATATAGTATCAGAAATCTTTTCAAATACACCGCAAACAATTCCCCCTACACCATTATGAACGGAATTCTTTTGTGTGGCCCTGTAAATGAACAATAACTATTCCTTGCACCGCATATTCAACAGAATGCATATTTCAGTGGGCTTCATAAATCAATATCAATTTTACTATGTTTGAAAGAGTGTAACACCATGAAAAATCATTTGAAACGAGTTTTTCCCATTGGCCGTAATGTAACGGAAAACTTTTGACTGTCCCTGTAAATGAACTAAACATGCTACGAACTTCATTTGAAATAGGAAACGTACTATGGTAGAGGTTCCTAACATCCAAAATATCAGAACGATCCGAGCATAATTACGAGAGTTAGAGCGCGGACAGACGGACAGACAAACCGAAGTCATAAACACTTTTCAACTTTGTTGGAAAGTGTTAAAATGAAAAGTATACTTAAAAGTGTTTATTAATTCGGTTTGTTTGACCGCCTGTCTGTCCGTGCTCTAACTCGCGTAAATATAATCCGATTACCATGAAATGGATATATGCTATTGGGGCATACTATGGCATGTTCGGTATTGAAAATGAAGTATGAATCATTTATTGTTCTTTTACAGGGACACTCAAAAGAATTCCGTTATATTACAGTCTTTGGGGAAAAATCGTTTGCCGTGCATTTTACAGTATTTTAAACATATTGAAATGGATATACATTACTGAGGTGTACTACAAGATTTTTACTATAGACTGTGGTGTGCATAGAACTTATCGTTTATTTATAGGGACACGCAAAAGAATTTGGCTATAGAAGAAAATGAGCAATAATTGAATCATTGAAGCATGCGAACAATAATTGCTGGAAGTGCGTTTTTAGTGATGTGTGCGTTTTTAAATGTAACTCTTTTTTAAATATTACCTGGTGTGTATAAATTTTGTAGATCATATACAGCGTCACGCAAAATTTCTCAAGAACATCAGTTTATTAGCGAAAATTGCTGAGTGGAAATTTTCAACTGTGCTATGCGTTTAATTGAGCTAACTTTTAGGTTTTAGCATGTATTTTTTTTTTTAAGTACATATCTGTAGATTATATACAGGCCTGCACAAGAAATAAAAAAAAAAAAAAGAAAAGAAAGAAAGAAAAAATCGTATATTTTAACGTCTTTCATGGTAATAGCAGAAATCGGATTTTCAAATGCGTTATGCTTTTTCGAAATTCTTCATGTAGACATCATGTTTCACCCTTGTAAACTGTGAAATTTAGTTACAGTAATCTGAATCTGTTGGAAAGTGTTTCGTAATCTATGCTGTACGCAGCATTTTTCGTTCTTGTTTTAAAAATACAATAAATCTATAAATATCCATCTACAATATACAATCAACGAGAAGACTTATGCAATTCATATGTTTCGCGAAGAAGAAGATAAAAAAAAAAAGGTATGGGATCAATTTTCTAGTGGCTCTAAATGTCACAAACCATATTACTGCCAGTCCCGCGATATGTTAAACATATTTTTTCACCGTTTTCGAACCAAATATTTAAAAATATATTTTTCTGTTCCCATGATATATAAGAATTTGGGGTAATTATTACACACACATCTCATCTATACATTCGTTTATTGATTTATACCTTTTATATGAAACACACGTCTGAGCCAAAATTTCATTCAATAAAGCGGCAGATTATAGTAATAGTAACAACGTTATTTATTTCATATTCTGATAATTTAATTCATAAAAGCGATTCTGTTGATCAGCGATTCCCATAGGCGATGACTCCGATAACAACACAGTAAAACCTATAAAAAAGAGTGTCTGATAACGCGAAAATTTTATGGTATCTACGAAAAGTATGTGGTACAATTATATCTGCTAAAATGGAAACCGGAAACCTGTTCTAAAACGGATTTTTTCCCCTCCGTCCATAGCGATTTTGTTTTATTTTGAGAATGAATAAAAGAAAAATGTAAAATGTTTAGTGCTGCCATCTGTGATTGTTAGAGGCAAGCAATCGTGAATTCTTAAAAATAAGGGTTAGATTAGTGTTGCACAACCTTTTTGCCAGAGAATTGTTTGTCACAACAAAAAAATTATGAGTAACATTTGAATTATTTAATAGCAAAGTTTCTGTCAATTCATTCGGAGAATTAATCTGCATATAAATAGTGGTAATATTGGCATAGGCGTAGAGTTTTCAAAATTATTGGAGGGGCTCAGCCAGTACCGCAGACAAGGGGGGGGGGTCTACCGCCCCCTGAACAGGGATTTAATTTACTAAGTAATGAATACAAAAATAGTAAAACCTACTAAGACAAAATTACAAATAACCGCTGAAAGTTTCCGTTTTATACAGGTTTTCGTCTACCTTAGCAGGTAAAAATTCAACGAGTTCCTTTCGATGGATCATGAAATGTTTGCCATTAAACAAGATTTCGTTATAGACAGGTTCCGTTTACACAGGCTAACCTTATATCCATATCCATACAGTAAAACCTTTTGTAAAAGCAATCGTAAGCGACCGAAAGAATATTCCGTTTAAGACAGGTTTCTGGCTAATTAAGTGAAATTGTACGGCAATCTTTCCTTATGGAGCATGAAAAGTTTCCATTTAAGACAGGATTATGCCATAGGCAGGTTCTGTTTTGACAGGTTTTACTCTACATATATCATAAATATCTATATATCTAATAATAAAAGACAAGATCGCTGTTTGTGTGTTTATTGCCGATGGCTAGGAAAATCTACTGCACGAAGAGGTCTGAAAATTTATATGAGAATAGTTCATTTCAGGAATGGATGCCACTGAGGCTCACATTTTTAATTTTTTTATAATTGGCCGAGATATTAATGAAAAACTCATCAAAAAAGAGATCTTTCTTTGAAAATTGGCGGAGGCGCGTTCGTGCATGACCAGAACCTGCTTTTCGAGAGGAAAGGAAGGAAAAACTAAATACATTTTTTTTTTTTTTTTTTTTTTTTTTTTTTTCTGTTTTGTTTTAATGCCCATCAACCGTGCCGTTTAAAATTCGGAAAAACGGACGACATATTCTTATAGTTCGTACATTTATTTCTCAAACGCCGCAATCAGTTAAAAAAATATGGTTCTTAACTTTTTGAAATTTTTTTTCAATAAGGGAGATCGTTTTTTCTCAGTCGACTTTTTCTCCCTTTCGCCAACGCTTACTCAGGGCTCAATTTTGACGTACCGATTTACAAAAAATACGCATTTAAAGCTAAGATCTTGTTCTTGTCGCCGGTGCAATCGGTTTTCTAAAAGACTAATTTTAATTCTTTAAACAAACTCGCGACCCCATGTCACTTCGCGCTTCACCGTGACGAGACTATCTTTTTTCACAATCTTTTTAGAGCATTTCGACAGACTGGATTTTACACCCATTACAAAAATTTCGTAATGTTCGAACGAATAGAAGTACTTAAAAAAAATAATAAAATCTTAGAAAATTTTGACGAAAAAGCTAAAAAACGGTTTCGGCGCGGTTTCGCTTGGCTTCGGCACACGTTTTCACGATTAAATATGTATGTTTTTCATGAAATTTTATAGAATACACGGATACAGCATTTATAACATATTAAAATTTTGGACAGTTCGGATGACGAAAACTATTTTTTTGTTGTTGTTATGTTAAAGAGCCCGACGCGAAAACAAGAAAGACTTGTCGAATGTGACAATCTCAAAACTTTCTTCTATCTCATACATGTTAATACTTCAAAATTCGTTACCACAGTGCTAAAATTAAATGACAATCTATACTCATCTCAATCATAAGGATCTAAAGATATAGGTTCATTAAATTTTGTGCATTTTAAAAGGAGATACATGTATCGCATCTTTGAAACAAACAATTGAATTTTGGTATCCACCCTCTTAGATGTATGTAAGAAAAATTCTCAGCTCAAAGAGCATAAAAGCGACACCTGTCCCACTGTATACACCCAAACCTAAAAAGAGATCGATTTATGTGAAAGTGTAACAGAATATGAAGTCTGATTAAATTCCGTGTATTAGTTTTTGAGACAGCAGAATTGTGGAAATCGTAAAAAAACGGAGCATAGCAGCGCCACCTATTACGCGATTTACACCGAAACGTAATAAAGAACAACATACATCAACATCTAACTGAAATTGAACTTTGATGAAAATTTGTGCATTAGTTTTTAAGATAAAGCTATTACGAAAATCATGATAAATTCTGTACTAAACTAATCTGAAGTTTTATGAAGTTCGATTAGTTCTTGAGAAAGAGGTATTGCGGAAATCATAAAAAATGCAGTTAGCAGCGAAACCTGTTGGACGATTTACACGAAAACGTAATCAGCACGAAATAATATCAAGATATAACTGACTCTGAAGTTTCATGAAAATCTGATCATTAGTTCTTGAGGTATAGCTATTGCTGAAATCATCTATAGCTATTGCGAATAATGCATCATAGCAGCACCACGTATTGAGCAATTTACACCAAAAATTAATAAGCACCAAACAATAGCAAGGACTAACAGAATCTGATGTTTTATGAAAATCTGTGCATTAATTTTTGAGATATAATGCGATTTGCACCAACAACTATTCAGCACCAATTTATATCAGAGACAAATTGAACCTAAAGTTTTATTAAATTCCGTGCATTAGTTCTTGAAATAGAGCGCCAAAAAAATTTATGTCACATACAAACTCACAGACAGATTCACAACTAGTCATTTTGTAAAAACATGTTTTTCGGGATCTGTGACCGCTAAAAAGAGTAAATCCGTCGAAAACCGGAATTCGAAAATTTTCTTGAATCCAATACTTAATTCTAATAATTCTTGCAATAATAATTCTTGCAAAGATGGAAGAAAGTAAAAAGGAAGAAGAAAACATGCCTTTTAGAAGTAGATATCAATATTTTTTTCACGAAAATTTTACACGGGCTGAGAAACGGTTATATTTATAAGATAAATTTTTTAAAGAGTTCGAACCAATAGAAAATATTTAAAAAAAAAAAAAAATATGAAACGGCTGTACGTGAAAAACAGAAAATGACTTCTTACGAACGGTTTTACCATTAAAAGTCAATATTTTTTGCAGATTTTTTCGTTTAAAAATATAAATTCGGGCAAAATCGGATTAAAGGTATAAAATCATACAAATTTGCGCTTTATTAAAGGTTATTATCACGGGACCGGGCAACGCCGGGCGGGCCACCTAGTCTATAATAATAAGGAAAGAAGTTTGTCTGTCTGTCGGCCATGTTCTGAAAAAACCGTTGCACGCAGAGCTACAAAATTTGGTATGAAGGTACCTCTATGTATTTAGTTAAGCACACCAAAGCCCGATTTTAGACCTTTTGCAATATAATTTTTAATGCTTTTTCACGGTTCGAGGGGATTTTTTTTTTAAATTATTACAATAAATCCGATTTCAATTTTTTAGCGTATAATATACCCTCATAGCATGCATGGTCACAGTGACGTCATTGTGACGTCACTGTAAGTCACTGTGGTCACGTCACATCTGTGACCAAAATGCCACCACTCAGTGATGTCACATTGTGACTGAGATGTGAACTTCTTAGAAAACTTTAAAAAATTACAAAAATTATTAAAAACATGTTATTTACTGTAAAATATATTTTTCTGCCGGATTAACAATATTTTTAAACCGTGATCCAAGTTGCATCTGTGCCTCTAACAAAAACTTTTTATTTTCATATAACATAAAATGTAATTAATTCATCAGCAACACAAAACGATTTCCTAATTATGAGAATTTCATATTATTAAAAAAATGTTTTAGGTAAGCAGACCTCGACTTATCTTTTATAAAGATTTTTGTAAATGATCATCTGTTATACTAGAAGTTTCTCAAAGAGTAGTCGAAACATTTCTGTCGTTTCAAACTAAAAACTTTCTATTACAGTTAAGGCTGCAGCTTTTAATGAGCACGCAGAAAGCGTCTTCAAAGTTCAGTCATATATGCATTTCTTGCTTTATAATTTGCATTCAAGTCATTTTTTTTCCTCTTAGTGTTTCACTATTTTAAGTATTTTTTTTTTTTATTCTACTTCTTTCAAACGTTTAAAATAGAATTGACATTTTCCGAATATAAAATTAATGTACAAAATTTAGGCAAAGCCCACGACATAATTAATTATTCATGTTTTATTTTTTGTTTTCAAAATATATCTTTAAAAATTATTTTACAAGTTTTATTCTACAGAAAATTAATATTAAGAGAATGACAGATTGACAAAGAAAAACTCATCTCTTCTCGATAATCTTGTTGTATTTTTTAAGAAGATATTTTGTATATATTACCTGTGATACAAATTTTACTTTTAAAAAAAAGGAGGGAGTCATCATTATTACCATTAAATTAATTTGTATACATTTTGAAAATTTAAGCAATGTTTTATATAGTAAACTCTAATTATGGATAATATTATTATTATAATTTACGTAAATGAAACTTTACAATTCAATAAAACTGATAAAAATAAAAGATGAAATACAATAAAACATTTTCAAACAGGAAATTGAATTAGAGACAATTTGACAAAATTATTACGCATTTAATTTCCTTCCGAAACTGTGGTATAGAAAAACAAATAAAACCAAAAAACATCTGCTTCGAACTTCGAAACTTAAAAATCGTCTGCATCTGCACTACTTCAGTTGTTACCACTCGACCGCAGAATAACGGATAAAAGTAACAGTGAAACTTTTTAGAATAAACGCGGGACACTGGACAGTTCTGTGGACACTGTGGACACTGGACAGCATAGATGTGTTGGCACGGATTTAAAAACTGAAACAAGAACGTTCTCAGGATCCAAGTTAGTTCAGCTAACAAAATATAAACCCGAGAAAATTACGGTAGCTTTGACTTGTTGAAGATGATTCAAGTCATTGCTATCGTACTTATAATCGGATTTAATTGGTTCCCCAAAATCAAAGTATCACGTACAACGTCAATGAAATTAGGTATGTAAAAATATTATTTTCCCTGTTTGCTTTTTTTTTTTATTACAACAATTTTAGTTAGTTTCTCATTAACATGCTGTAGAACATAAATATTTCATTACATTTATTTTTTATTTTTCTGAAATATCTAAAATATTATTTTCCTTGTTTGCTTTTTTTTTTTTAATTACAATGATTTCAGTTATCTTCTAATAAACATGTTATAGAACACAAATATTTCATTACATTTATTTTTTATTTTGTTAAAATATCTAACTTCCTTTTCAACAGCTTTGATCAGATTATTAAAATTAGTGATTTAAATTGCATTTTAATCTGGTTTATTTTCTTATTTAAATATTGGGTTAAAACCGCATGGTGGCATAAATATAAAAGTATATGGACAAGTATTATCATCAATCATTAACATAATTAATAGACATTTAAAGATAATTAAATTATTTAAAATTTTTGGATGTTATTGACGTTTACCATAGCAAGACCCCTATTTGTAATGAAGTTTGTAGCATGTTTAGTTCATTTACAGGGACAGTCAAATTGTATTCCATTACATTACGACCTGTGGGGAAAAAATCGTTTCAAATGATTTTTAATGATTTTACACGCTTTCAAACAGAATAAAATTGATATGCATTTATGAAGCGCACTAAAATGTGCATTCCATAGAACATGCGATGCAAAGAATAGTTATTGTTCATTTACAGGGCTAAAAAAGGAATTCCAATACATAATGATATAGGGGTGGAGGGAATTGTTTGCGGCGTACTTTATTTATGTTAATCTATTTGATATGAAATGAAATTGATATACGTCGTTGAGGTTTACATACTATGAATTATTTCATGTATAATACGAAGTGTATATAGCATTTACAGGGACACACAAAATATTTCAGATACTATATTGTATCCGAAGTACTGTTCATTAGCGATGATTGCTGGAAATACATTTTTAATTATGATATACACTTTTATGATTCACTACATTTATGCATAGTATATGGTGTATATATATATGCTATAATTCATATATAGAAATATACAAAATTATTCGAAAGGGTTACTGGGTATTGCTTAAAGGAGGTTTTTAAATAAGTTATGCATTTTAACACTGCACTGTATTTAATTTACTAAGAAATGTTTGTAGTATATAGATAAAATGATATACAGGGTCACGCAAAGAATTGGATACGTTGCCATCTATGAATTATAATTTCTGGAAATGTAATTTCAGCAGTTTTAAGAGTGTTTTAGCTTGAATAAAATTTTAACTAAATAGTGGCGTGTAATAAAGGTTCTAGGTAAACTACAGGGTTGTACAAAATTATTTAAGTATGTTTCCATATATTAGTATAAATTGCTGAAAGAGAATTTCAACCTGTTATGCGTTTCCTTGATAAACTAAATTTTTCCATTATATAGTATATATATATCAATCTACAGATCAAATACAGGACTGTTTAAAAGAATTAGAAAACATATTTGGCTGTGGATGGTAGGGTGTCAACGATTTTAATCGGTTGATTTAAATCAGCGATTAAATCATGATTTTAATCAACCGATTTTTTTAAAAAAATCATTGATTAAAATAAAAAATTTTCTAAATGTTTAAAATCTCAAAAAAAAGTATTAAAATCTAACATGAACATAATTTGAATGTTTCTACAGGTATTTTGACTTATTAATAAACAAAAAAAGAGCTTTAAATAATTGTTTCTAAGCTTAATTCATTAGTATTGTAAAAAAATTAAAAACAGTTGAGTTTGTAAAAAGCATTGTTTTTAAGTTTTTATCCAAATTGAAACAGTTTCATTTAAAAATGATATTTAAATCTAACATAATTTGCAATGTCATAATTTCCTTTAGGTAATCAATTTATGCATTATTTTATATAAATACACATAGCAAGTATAATTACATTTCTACAAGTAAAAGAATAAATAGTAATTAATAGCAATCTCAAGTTAAAGAAGAATGAAAGAATGACATCTGCTCAGCAGCTAAATTGTAAATGAATGCATAAGAGAAAAAGAAATAATTGGTATAAAAATGCTAAGCACAGCAAGAGCTTCTTTGGTATAGGTTGAATAAATGTTTATTATTATTATTATTATTATTTTATTTTATTTTATTTTTTGTAACTCATATATATTAAAAAATTGAACCATTGAAAGCCAATAGAGGTAATAATGCTGTTACTTAAATATTTTGAGGATTTCAGATATTAGTGGCTAACTTATATTTATTCTATAGGAATGGGTTTAACTCATTTTCATTTTTATCTTTTTTTTTTTTTTTTTTTGATTAGCATACACGTACATGTGTGTAAGTATATATTTTGGTGGTTTACAGAAATTTTCCTAAATACAAATGCAAAATGAGCTGCAAATAATATTTGTTAGTTTTGTTATTTGTGCTACTAACTAATGAATTTTACTTCTTTTCAGTTTTTATTAATTCTGTAATTACTTATACTGCTTCTTCTAGGCCATTTTGTTTAATGGTGCCACACCATGCCCCTTTTGAAATTGGCAAAATGCACCCTGCCTTAAAAAAAGAAAAAAAAAAGTTGAAATTTACCTGTAGTTGTAGCCAGAGATTTCTTGTAAAAAACTTCCCCATTCAACAGTATTCTAAATTCATGTGGAAAAAATCTTGCAAAAATATAGAACTTTATTTCTTTAGAAAAAACAGGATATTATTAAAATATGTTATTTAATTGTATTTTTCAATTTGTTATTCATAAAATTATTAAAAATTAAGGACACTTTACTTATAATGCTAAAAAATATTCTTTTTTTTTTCTTACATCATTACTAAACACATTACTAATATATTTCCTCATGAAATAGTGCCCGTTTTTTGAACTAGCATCCTGTCCCTTTTTCTTTCTAAAATGGATTATTATCATTTTAATAATTAAGGCTTAAAAATGTATAATATGTTCCTAATTAGAGAGTTGATTGTTTAATAATTAATTTGAAGTAATGTTTGCTATTTAGTATAAAATGCAGTTAATAATTTTCATAAATGTTAAGTATCTCTAGTATTTATAAAGTTTTACATAATTATTACAATATTAATGTATATAACATTATTGTATAATACTACCTAATGAAACTACTAATTTGCAGTTTTTATTTCTGTAATTACAAACTAACAATTATAATTTTATTAATTAAAGTGTAAAAACATAGATTATGTTAGCAATTAGTGGTGTAATTGTTTTGGAAACCTAAAACTCATGATAGCTATTCAGTATTTGAACACTGGGAAAAAAATCATACAAATCTGATTTAAATAAAAAAAATCTGATTTAAATAAAAAAAAACGATTTTTTTAATTTTTTTTTTAAATTATGATTTTTTTACACCTTAGTGGATGGTAACTGCGTAAATCAGTTTTTAAATGTTTTACGCGTTTTCATGTTTACTTAGTTATCTTATTTACGTTATTTCCCCCGATGTCTTGATAAAACATTTAGGAAGAGTTGGAAAGTGTTTTATAATCTATGCCTAACGCATGATATATCTTACTTGTTGTTTCTATTTCCCAGATCAGTCTTTTCATATAAAACATACCAAATCTAATTAGCTCATATTCACAAAATACAATATATACGGGAATAAAAAATTTAAATAAATAGGGCTTATCATGTAGTTCTATAAGTAACAGTTGTATTAATGTCCGTTAGACTCCACGTTCGTATTTAAAAAAGCAATGACAAATCATAACACATTAAAAAGCTTACACATTCTTAATATTAAGCTTGAATTCAAGATCAAGCTAACTTAATAAAAAAAGATGTCAGTTAATAAGCATTGTTTTTTAAATGGAAAATTAAAAGTATTTTAGAAGAATAGGACTCCAAAATAGCGATATCTTGCTAAAAAGTACGGTAAAAAGATAAAATTTTATATTTCAAACAAAACTTTACTTTAAAATTATCGTAGTTTTTATGACAAGAATCATCACAGTATTAATACTTGGACATTTTTCCAGAGAGAAACATTCGCCTTGCATACAATATTTCAAATGAAAATCAAATTTCAAATAAATTGCTTAAAAGGCGCAAAGGCCAACATAGTGAAAAATATCCACGCCGGGTCTCGATCCCGGGTCATCAGTATAGCGCACTGACATTCTACCGACTAAACCACATGGAACGATACCCAGCCTGGAAATTTTCTCCTTATTACATGTTGGCAAGGCTACAAACGCCGCACAAGGTGGAATACTTATCGTGAGCCACCGTCATGGGGCAAACACGAAACTTAATTAAACCAGCGTCGATTAAATCTATATTAATACATGGGAATTTTTCCAGAGAGAAACATTCGCCTTGCATACAGTATTTCAAATGAAAATCAATTTCAAATTAAAATTGCCTTTTAAGCTATTAATTTGAAATTTGATTTTCATTTGAAATATTGTATGCAAGGCGAATGGTTCTCTCTGAAAAAATTTCCAAGTATTAATATAGTTTCAATCGATGCTGGATTTAATTAAGTTTCGTGCTTGCGCCATGTCGGTGGCTGACGATAAATATTGCATCTTGTGCTGCGTTTGTAGCCTTGCCAACATGTAATAGTGAGAAATTTTCCAGGCTGGGTATCGTTCCATGTAGTTTAGTCGGTAGAACGTAAGTGCGCTATACTGATGGCCCGTGTTCGAGTTCCAGCATGGAATCTTTTTCACTAGTTCGCCTTTGCGCCTTTTAAGCAATTAATTTGAAATTTGATTTTCATTTGAAATCATCACAGAGTTTATGACAAGTTCGTCACAAATGACACACTTTTCACAAATTAGTCACACCGTGACTTCACAGAGTGGTCACAATGTGACGTCACAAAGGACCTCTAAAACGGCCATAACGACCTCACATTCTAGTCACTGTGACGTCACATCCACGTCACGTGACGTCACATCGACGGTCACAAAATCACAGTGTGACTTCACAACGACGTCGCCGTGACGTCACCATGCCTTACGGGTAGCAAATTTTGTCCTATTTTCAAAAAAGCTTATTCGGAATTCGTACAGCGATTTTTGAATTTTTCTCAAATATTTATATGCGATTTTTAGCGTTATTTCGTGTTTCGCAGCGGTTTTTATATTGATAAAAGGAATTTCGTTTCAGATTTTTAGCATTATACAGTAAATTTTGTCCTCCGAAATTTTTGAATTTTAAATTCGATTTTAATGCGAGTTTTTGCGATTTTTCGCGACGAGTTTTGACACTCGTGAAAGAATTCTGGTTAAAATGTTTTAGAGCACTTGTAATAATTTTTGGCCTTTGTGACTTTTAGAATTTTTAGCGCTTTTTAATGCAATTTTCAGTGGTTTTTCGCGTTCCGCAGTGACTCTTTTATTTTTGGTAAAAGGAATTCGGTTTTAAACTTTTAGCCTAATGTAGTAAATTTTGTTCACTTTGAGCGATTTTTATTGCGATATTTTGCATTCCTTGGAGATTTTTTGACATTCGTGAAAAAATTCCGGTTAATGTTTTAGTCCACTATAGTAAATTGTGTTCTCAGCGATTTTTAAGTTTTTAATGCTCTTTTTTGCGTTTGTCTGCGTTTTTTTCGTATTCCGTAGCGATTTTTTGGCATTCATAATATTTTTTCGGTTTCAAACTTTCAGCTTGATATAGCAAATTTTCCCTTCCGCGATTTCTGAAAAAAAAAATTCGCCACCTCAACACGATTTTTAGCGTTTTTACGCGTTCCGTATCTTTTTTTTACATTTATAAAAGAAATTCGTTTCAAACTTGTAACACACTTTTGTAATTTTTTTCATCTGCGATTTTTGATTTTTTATCGATTTTTAATGCGATGTTTAGCGTTCCGCTGGTACCTTTTGACATTTGTAAAAGGAATTGGGTATCAAACTTTTAGCCCAATATAATAAATTTTGTTATATTTTCAATAAAGTTTATTCGAAATTCGTACAGCGATTTTTTGAATTTTTTGCGAATTTTTATGCATTGTTTAGAGATTTTTCGCATTCCGCAGTGATTTTACTACATTCGTAAAAGGAATCCTGTTTTAATCTTTTAGCACATAATAACAAAATTTTGCCATCTGCGATTTTTTGAATTTTTAGAGTTTTCTCGCGCTTTGCTGCAATTTTTCCAAATTAGTAAAAGGAATCCGGTTATCTTCTAGCCCAAAATAGTAAATTTTGTTTTCTTTTCATTTAAATTTATTTGGCATTCGTGCAGCTTTTTTTTTTCTTAATTTTTCGCGATTTTTTTTAGTTTTTTTTTTTTTTTTTTTTTTTGTGTGTGTGTGTGTGTTTCGTACTATTTTTCGACGGACCGGACGATTTAGTTTCATCATTTGCACAAAACTTAAATCATCCCCCCCCTCCCTCCCGAGTTCGTAAATTGGAGTAACTTTCTTTGTAGGTTCGGGAAACTGCCAAACATCTTATCTGTGCTCTAATCAGATCATATCGGACACCATTTGTTGTCCGTTAAAAATGTGAATTTATTGCCCCATGTCTATGACGCCGAATCAGAAAAAGAAATTCTTCCCAGAAAGTGTGCCCATGCCTACTGTCCAAAGAAGGAAGAAAAACCCACCATGGAAGAAGAGTGCTTAATTATTCCCCATGCGCCACGCTAAAATTTTTCAGTTTTTTACTTGTTTACAAAGAATAAAAGTAAACAGCGAATTTAGAGAAAGAACAATTATCCATCGAAAACATTATACGCTAAAAACTTTTGTAAATTGTATGAAATTTCAAAATCTGATTTTTTTTTTCTATGTCAGTTGGCGTAAAAAAATATAGCCCATCTGAAAAAATTATTGGAGGGGCTCGAGCCCCACGGGCCCATATAACTCTACGCCTATGAATATTGGTGGCCCGCGGGCCACAGGTTGTGCACCCCTAGGTTTGATGATCTCAAAGTAAAAGCAAGCTTTCAAGTCTCGATTAACCCTTGTCGCTAGGGGGGAAGCACAGTTTGAGTTTTGGGTCCTTTCCTAAATTCTATAAACATGGAACTAATCAGTTTACAAATATTATTCTCAGGAATGTCTTAGCAGAGAGTTCACGTAAATTTCATTGTTTATGTATAGAAATCCTGTAGAATATATTTTCATAGTTTAGAAAAAAAAAAAAAAAAAAAAAAAAAAAAAAAAATGTCCATTTACCCGGCTGCCTTCAAATCACCACATCAAGATGCGATAAAATTGAATCACAACCTCCTGATCACGCTCTTTCTGGGCCAGATAACAGACATTTCTTGAAGTAGTGTGGATTTTCTCTTGATATGGGTAAAATTTCTCAAAAAATATATATATATATATATTTTAAATGTAACTCAGATAATAACATAAAAATTAAAATTAGAGGCTCCATTTTTCAGTTATTTTGGGGACCCTGTTACATTTTACAGGGGAAGTGCTTTTCGGGTAGTTAGGCCCTCCAGGCATTAATCATAATTTCAAATTTATTATTTTTAATCATTCAATTTTTAAGGGGTCAAAAGATAATATATTGTCTTTAACTTTCCAGGGACAAAGTAAAATAATAATAATAATAATAATAGTAATTCTGGTACAAATCTTGATTAAAATAAAGTGGTATAAAACATATCCCTCGCCCTTTAAGAGGTTAAAAAACATATAGCAACATAAGCTATTGTTCGTTATTCATATGAAAGCTACATTAAAAATTTTTGGAAGTGAGAAAGTTAATTTAAACTGCATTTATAAAATCATCATTTCTGCTATATACAATAAGAAACAGTTTTTTTTTTTCTTCTTCCCACAATTAGTATAAGTTCAGCATTATAGATTAAAACATAGCAGTTTTGACAAAGTTGGTAGAATCACTCTGTTCAGTATATATTTCCAGCATTGAGATTTGCTATATTAGATATTTGAACTAGAATTGGTACTTAATAGCATTATCAGAAAAAACCTTATTGACAACCTTATTGAAAAAACCTTATGCAACAGCGAAAGTTAAGTAAATCTTTGAGTACATAAAATACATTTTAAAGTATTAGATTCTTTGTGTGACATATAGCTCATTTTGTAAATATCGAAAGCTTTACCAAAAATTATAAAATACAATAATAACCAGAAAAATTATAGAGATTTTTAATACTACACGTTCTAAACAGGTGAGCAGCATTGATCACTCACAGATCAAGAGAACGGATGTGTTTTCTCTTAGCGGATCGTTGATTTTCAAGAGGTCGTATGTGCAGTTCCGTATTTTGTGAACTTGCGAGATCTTTTGTAACTGATATTTAATGAGTTTTGGTGCTGATAGTGACATATGTGAATGGCTGGTTCGTACGAATAAGTGACTTTTTTATGGACTTGATTCATCATAGTAGTGAACGATAGAGGGTTCACTGACGCCAACCATGGGTACTGAGGACCCACTTAATTTTACTGAAAATGCAAATCGCATCTAGAATGGCTAAGAAAAATCTGATCTAGCAGCTGCTTGGATTGAATTCCCTGGAGTAAATGATGATGTGCAACGATCGATTGTGCAGCAATTCTTGCAAGACTGTGACACCTACATCACGGGACTTATAAATAGACCTGACTACTCTACAAATCCTCAGCACAGGAATTGTGTGAGTAACCTACTTTCTAATCTTATGTTTCTATTCAAAGAGCCATTTGAACCCCGTAAATTAAGTCAGTTAAAGGAATTCAAATCTTTTATTTGTAATCAGAGAAATTATTAAATTTATTAAGAAATTATTAATATTATTTTCAGCAATATTTTCTTAATATTTTCTGAAAAAAGCCACTAATGTTTAAAAAAAAATGTACTGCTATTGCCACCCACATTGGTGAATTTCAAGGGACGTTTGATGAATGAACAAAAAAAGATTATGTCTTAGTTAGTTAAAAGCTAAAATGCATATGGTGTGTTAATTGTTTTAAAGCCAACTCGGTAAACCACTTCTTCCTTTATGTATTTATTTAATGAAAGGCCTTCTAGGTGATTTGAATAGAAAATACCGCTCTTCTGTCACCCACTATTCATTGTTTGGTTTAACATTTTTCGCTGTCTTTCTTCCTCTTGTAGAGAAGCTATGGAAACAGACTTAGGTCTCAGTAACAAATGTTCATCTTGATGGACTAATAATGAGTAGATTATGAAGAAGTATACGTACCGCTTAGATGGCACATTTTGACTTTTCAAAGATGTTAAGACCCCTTGAGATTTTTATTCAGTCCCTTTTTTGAATAAATCGATAAAATAAATAATTACCAGAGTAAAAATGAAAAGAATAAAAATAAGACATTTAATAAATAAATTCTATGGTAACATTTTTGATTTTTCGTCACAATTAGTAACAATAAGTCATATTTTGAGGAGGATATTTTTGCCTTCTATTATATTTGCCACCCTATTATATTTGCCAGGAGGCTTATATAATAGGGTGGGCCGAAAAAAACTTTTTTTCGATTTTCGATGATAGGTAGTGCGGAAAAGTTGCCACTGGTGGCACTAAGTTCACACAAAAAATTTGATATTTTTCGGACAATTCCTTCATTTGCCGCAAATGGCTTGAAGTTTGGCTCAGATGCTGATTTTTGAACTTTTTTAGCGAAAGTTTTAAAAATGTTAAATTTAAGTTTTTTTAGCTGAATTTATTTGAAATGTCATGTTTAGTGTACGAAATGTTTAAATAAGCTCTAATTATGTATTATTTAATAGTGCATTTTGATGTGCATTTTGAATTAGGTGAGTTTTATAGCTTTTTCGCGTATAAGTGAGCAAAAATTGCAGGGATTGTGACAACAGGGAATAAGGATCTCGTCATCGGTAAAGACTTGGTCAGGAGGCAGAAAAAGAAACTTGGAAAGAAGATACAGGAGGAGGAAGATCTTAGAGGAAGAAAAATTACAAGAATCTTTTTTGATAGTAGAAAAAATAAAACGATCTTCATAAAAAAGGGGGGGCTAGCAGCACCGTCGACAGAAAGACGAAACAAATATCACCATGTTGTCTGAACGTCATTTGGAATATTTGGGTCACTTGACACCTCCTTCTGACCACTTCAGAGAAATAGCAAAATCATTATATAATTTTCTAAGCCAGAATAAAGTCTGCTTTGGAAAAAATCAAGAAGAGAACTGCATCATTTCATATGTATTCTTCATACGAACGAGCTCCCACTCTGACAGCGACATCAACTGTCTAAACTAGATGGTAGAACCACTTGGCCTTAGACCTTTACAACTGAAACGGAGCTAGATTAATAGAGTACTCAAATCTTCACCCTTTTACATTTTTAATGTCCATGAAACAGGAATAGGCTCGCAGAAATCAACAAGTACATTTTCGCACGCCATTAGGGATTATGTGCTTCATATTTCTCTCGACGGTGCCGCTTGTTCTCTTTTTTCTATAAAGATCGTGTTATTATTTCTATTATAAAAACATATGGTTGTAATTTTTCATCCTCCAAGATATTCCTCCTCCTGTATCTTCTTTTCAAGTTTCTTTTTCTGTCTCCTGACCAAGTCTTTATCGATGACCAGATTTTTATTCCTTGATCACAATTCCTGTAACCTGAAACACAGATGCAGCTGTTAACGCAGTTGACCTATATGATATACCAGTTCTAAATTTGGTGAACGCTGTGTGAGAAAGGGATATGCGTTTGGGAGTGTCTGCTGTTGAAGGCCCTGGTTCAAATTCTGATTCAGACGAACTGCCTGCTTCAAAGTTCCCACTTTTTTAATCTTCTGACAAATAACTGTATTTTAGGATAGAAAAGTAATTAAAATCCCATCTCGCAGTTACTCCCATCGCCAATTTCCCCCCTCATCCTCGTGATGACTGATTGCGTTTTCATTGGTTTCTACCCCGTATCTCCTCTCCTTCCAGAATTGCTGTCAAGACATGCTGTGGTTCGGCATTCAAATATGTGACTCTGAACGCATCGGAAAACGAAGGAAGAGCGAGGAACATAATAAAGACAAAAGAGAGAAACCGACGAACAAACCAAACAATACTTACAATTTTTGCTCAGTTATACGCGAAAAGGGTATAAAAATCGCCTAATTCAAAATACACATAACTAATAAATAATAGATAGTCAGAGCTTATTTAATCATTTCGTACACTAAACAAGTAAATTCAGCGAAAACAAATTTACCATTTTAAAAATTTTGCTAAAAAAGTTCAAAAATCAGCATTTGAGCAAAACTTCAAGCCATTTGAGGCAAATGAAGGAATTGTCCGAAATATCTCTTTGTGTAAACCAGTGGCAACTTTTCCGTACTACCCATCATCGAAAATCGAAAAAAAGTTTTTTTTCGGCCCACCTTATTACATAATAAGAGGGTTGGTTAACCGAGTGTGTCGGTTAATTGAACGTCGGATAATCAAGAGTCTATAGTAATTTTAAATAGCATTAATTATTTCATATTCATATAATAATTAACTGCAAGGAATGATTTAACCAATAGAAACTATGACTGTGTTGATTATATATCATCCATCCGGTATCGCCCCCCCCCCCAAAAAAAAAAAAAAAAAAACCATGTCTCTGGATCCGCCCCTGCCACTGCTCTAACTGTACATAAGAAATAACACTATCAATGCAGCCAAAACCTAAAATTTTGACTTCTCTTGTTGAAATATTCTGTAGTGAATAAGTTACTATCAAGTTTTTGTTCTTTTTATTATTGACAGTCATTATAATTCTAAGAAACTAAACGTCCACATATGTGGACAAGGGCGTGAAGAGGTTAAAAATTAAAGTATGATACTTGCAGGCATGATTCTTGAAATGATTTGTAATCGAACAGTTTTTTTCATTTTTTGGGAAATGAATTGAATCTTTAGTTGTAAGCGATTGTTGACTCAGAACGGCAATTTTTTTTCTTGTATTGCACTGCCGCGTCTGGAAATTTGTTTTAAAGCACCAACTTTGGTCAGAATTTTCTGAAACAATTCTGTCTAAGCAATAAACGGAAAAAATATCCCGGTTACATAATTTCCCAATAAAAGTACATTCCAATTCGATATGTTTGCCAACAAAAATGAATTAAAATTTACCAGAAAGTGGCCAGTTTGGATGTGAGAACAGACTTAAATCGATTTACCCAGGAGTGTATTTTTTTAAGATCTGACACATTAAATCGATATAATCAAATTCCCATGAAAGATAAAGTTATGCAACTTTGTAGAGTGTTTTTAGATTTTAGATTATTTAAATTGTCTGTGATATGTGTTACTTTGAGGAGCTTTATTTATTTTCTTTTTCATATTATTTTTGTACTGCAATGTAGCCTTCTTTATTTTCATTTAAAGATTGTTACATTTTTTAAAATAATTCTTTTTCTAAATTCCGAAGACAAGTTATAATTAATTTTCTTCCAATCTCAAACATGAAAGAATATGCAATAGTATTAATGTTTAAAAAGACGTTAAATTTAAAAAATGACTAACATTTTAACTTTTAATTTTTAAAAATAAATTTGGAAAAAATCACTGATTTCATATATGAAAAGGAATGTATAAGCAAAAACATACTTAAAGAAAAGAAATAAGTAAAAAATACTATACGAATAATTTTGTGTCGCGGAGGCGAAAGAAAATTGAAATCGGTTTTCTTGTACCAGAAACATATATCTATTCAGAACATTTGGTGTCGCCATCTAGTACTAAAGGAAATAATGATTTTCTGATTCATTCTTTCCGTCGTTGTATGGTAAAATAATGAATAAAATATACCAGATAATGATTTATGTTTTTTTTTTAAAGCAGGAAATGTTCACTACCACAATGCTATCAAAATTTCAAATTCAATACATTATTTTTTGATTGATCGAGGTAATACTTTCAAGACAGGATTATATTTTCTGATGATATAATAAAAGAATTACAGATCAACTGAAAATTCGGTTTCGTTTTCGTTTTCGGCCCAAAATCTGAGTTTCGCCAAACATTCATTTTCGGCAAAAATACTGCCGAAAGTTCTGCCTAACCGAAACTCAACCGAAGCTGTCTGTGTTCCAAAAATCTCGTTTTTTCCTTCGGAAATTTTCAATATCATTCATTGATTTGAGCTGTATCGACTCAAATGAGACACTCTTTATTTATTGCTACAAACTTCACTGTTTATAATTATCAGTCATGACAGACTCAAGACGCGAGTGAAAATCATGCAATGCATATATGACTAAACTTTGAAGATGTTTTTTCCGTGTTCATAACAGTAATAGAAAATTTTTAGTTTGAAAGTGCAGAAGTGTTTCGAATGCTCTCTGAGAAAGCCGTAATATAATAAATGATCATTTACAAAAATCATCATAAAAGATAAATCGAGGTATGTATACTCAAAACATTTTTTAATTAGATGAAATTCGTATAATTGAAAATCGTTCTGCGTTGTGAATGAATGAATTACATTATATTTTATATGAAAATGAAAAGTTTTGGGGCCCTGAGATACAATTTTGAAACAGGGGCGCCATTTCAAATTTTTTTAGGGAGGCGGGTTATTTATGTTTTGCTTTTGTTTGAAACTTTTACACACACACATACGTATATATATGTTTGTTTGTTTGTTAGAAATTCGCTTCTATGCACGTATAATTAATTAATAATTATGCATATTTGTGTATGTATTAATCAAAAATTTTTTTAGATATTTTCGTTTTCGGCCGAAAATAAAAAGATTACCTAAATTCGGTTTTCGTTTCGGTTTCGGTCTTCTGCTGTTTCGGTCGATCCTTAAAAAGAATGAGTAAAAAAAGTGAACGATTTAAAAATATTAAGTTGTGGATATATGGTACCCTCCTGATATTGGTGAGATAAAACAGTAACAATTTAAGCCTAAATATTTTCATTGAATAAAAATATTGAGATGCATTACTTTCTTCCTGACAGTATAAATCAAAAAGTTAAAAATGGAAGATCAAAAAATATTCAGCTGTAGTGCTGACATCTAGTATCAAAAATGGGATTCGCATTTAAATACAAACTGAGGTTCTGTTTATGACGGCCAATTACCAGCACGAGGGATATAGGCCCAAAGGGGGGAGTACCCTCCTTTGGGGTCTTATGAGTATACGAGAAATGTCAGATTATTTTGGGATGATTAAATTATATGACAGAAGTGTGAAAGTTTCTCGAAATAGGATATTTATTCTGAATTTTATCCGTATTTGAATTCAGTTAATTTTATGCTTGGAAAGTTAAAACTGCACGACTGCACCCAATAAAGAAGGATAAATTTAGTCAATTTTAAATAAATAAATATATATGTATGCAGGGTGTCCCAAAAATTATTGATCTCGGTTGTTATTCCTTAAATATTGATCATAGACATATATTATAATTACAAAGTTACATAAAAAAAGGTACAGAATTTTATGAAATCGATTAAAAATTTCAAGGGATTAAATTTGAATGAATTCAAAATTTAAATTTTTATACGGAACCTGTGCAAAAAAATCCCTGTCGGCTCGGGCCTACAGGCGGAGGTAGTTTTCGAAGTTAAGCACTAAATTCACCAACAAAACTTAAATCAAGATTAGAGATAAACCCAGTTCCTTCACTAAGAATGAGCTCTAGGGAGCTCAACATTTTGTGAAAATTCTAATATACACGAATACACACACGCATGTATATGGAATAGGTTTAAAAATGGCTAAAACAAATTCAGAGAACCTCAAAGTGTTAAAATATGTTAATATTTCCATAGTCGGGTTTTCATAATGTTTTAATACGTTTCTTCAAACTCACATGTTGTTACATATTCACCTGCTGAGGTCCATTATACTTCTAATATGACGCAATATTTTGTTGTTGTTTTTTAATTCGTCAAACTATTTATTTCATTTTGAGTTTTCATACGGAAATCTTGCTCTAGGAAACTTATGACGTAATATTCAATTTGTTTTCAATTCGTCAAACTATTTATTTTATTTAATTTTTCACGTGAAATTCTCGCAAAAGAAAAGCAATTGTTGTGGTGAGAATTTTATTGCTTTTTTTTTAATTGTTGGCAACTGCAATAACGAAAAATATTTATTTTTTTCTGTCATTGTTGTGTAAGAGCTGATTTTATCGAAATCATGTTAAGACGGTATTCAAAATTTTGAACCCTCCCCATTTCCATTCCCTTGGGCCGATTTTGCCCATTTTCAATCCCCGCCGAGATATTAGCCATCTCAAAGTTGTTGGCGAGTTTGAAGACGATCCGTGCATAATTGCGACTTTTATCGTGCGGACAAAATTTAGTACATACATATATATATATATATAAACTTTTTAGGTGGGAGTGGTTTTGGGTTCCTGGGGTCATATAATGAAAAGTTATGAAGGAATTTTTCAAAAGTCGCACCATGGTAACGACTGCAATAGGTAGTATTTCTTACGAAATCTACCTAAAATTTCCCAATGAGTAAAATGTGCCCCATCTCTGTCATGGAAGACGGTAGTATTCCGAGTGACGCAGCCTTAAGCCTAAAATCGCATCGTATCGTATCGTATCGTAGAATTCGTAGATGGCGGAACTCATATATACAGCTAACTCGACATCAAAGAAAACGCGAAAAGCCGCCTTTTAATAACCCAGCAGATATAGGTCCTATTGTTCTGAATTTTCTAGAACAGTCTTATATCTGCAGTCTAATCGTATACTGAAATTTTTACATTTCTACGTGCAGTATATTTTGAGATCTAAATAGCCATTTTTAAAGTGAAAACGTTGGTATGATATCGAGGAAGTTCCTAATTTGAAAATCTCGAAAACGGTTCTAACAATTATCTTTAAATTGATACATAATATAAATGTGATTAAGGCGAGGTGAATAACACTTTTCTTTTTTCTGGGAAAACTCATTTTAGTTTTTGACATTTTCGTTTCCGTTAATGCCCAGTCAACCATTAATCTCTGGTAATTTTCTCGTCTGTGATTAGTGAGTGAGAGGCTAACATTAGCCTCGTAATGAGTAGGTTTGACGTCACATCGCGCCAATGAGCGCGAAGGGCTGTGACTTTCAGTAGATAGATAAAGATAATCCATGTTTATTTGTGTAGCGAGCAGAAATTACAAATTACGCTATAACGATGGATTTAGTGTTTTAAGTCGTTGTTTCCTTTCGGATTTGAAGTTAATTATTTTATATCTCCTTATTTACATTTAGTTATTCGCGTTTGTAACAAAAAACTCGCCCTATAGCGATCTAAAGGGTACCACTGCTTTTTTCATTACGTTAGCATTACTTACCGTGAGTCAAATAGCATTTGGGATTTTTAATTCTTAATAAATCTGAATAAAACCGCAAAAAAAAAAGATAATACATGCTGTTATGTGCCCCAATGCGACTCTAGATAATCGAAAAATCCCGATTTAAGCTTTCATTTATTTCCAAATGAAAAAATAAAATAGTACCTGTCGTCTCTAAAAACGGCAACAAAACTTTGATCAGCAGAAATTCCGATGTCTCGTTGAGGCTGACAGATTGTTCAAATTTAATCGTGATTTAAATCAGATTATTAAAAAAAATAATGGATTAAAATATTTTTTTAATGATGTGAAAATATATTAAAATAGATGTTACCAGGTTTAAAAAGCATTTCCTTTTAAAACTTTAATTAAATCTGGCCATCGTCATAAAAACTTTCTTTGAATAATCAAATTATTCACTCTTTTATAGAAAATAAGCACAACAAATAAAATAATTTTTTCTAGATTAAATAAAATAAATAAATGATTCTTATTTTTTTTTTATAAATAAATACATAATAAATTTCAGGTAAAAGAAAATTTCAGAATGATAACATCTGTTATACAGTTATAGTAAGAGAATGGAAAAAAGTAAAACAAAATATAATTAGTATACAAATGTTTAGAAAGAACTACTTCAGTAAAAGTTTATAAAATATTTTCTACTTTTGGATTAGCACAACATATCAAAGAAAGCAATTGATAAAAGATGAAAAGTAACAAATTTTTTTTGCTTTTTAATTGGAAGAGCTACGTTCCAATCAAGGTTAATAAATATCATGATAATTTCAAAATGGTCAACTTATCGATGATTATAAATATTTTCGGAGTCCATACAAATTAGAAATTGAAACATAATGCACTTAGCATGAAAACTAATATATTCTAAATGTCTTTCTTCTTCTTTTTTTCTTTAATATTTTGGGTAGTTAATGTTGATAGAAAGTATGACTAACCATTAATATGATTATATTTAGTCTCTGTATATGTATGAATTAACAGATATTATTATTATTTTTGTTGTTAATGCACATATATCTGCATCAACTTAGAATTATGCAACTGCAATAATTTTACAAACTACAAATACATAAAGAACTGCCATGAAATTTCTTTTATTTGTTATATTCTAAGAATTCTATTAATTTCATGCATTAAATTACCTAATGAAATTATTTATTTATCGTTTTTATTATTTATCCAATTGCCATCTATTATTTTAATAATTAGCGATAAAAATATTCTTTAATATCCTAATTACCTGTTTTGGTTGTTTATAAAAACCTACAAATTTGACGGCGATTAACCCTTTATGTCCCAAATTATGAATTTATGAAAATTTCATCTTCTAAAGCATTTTTCGTGAATTTTTTAAACTATATTAGAAGATTTACATAATCATTTAATAAAGTTTAAAAGGATTTTGCCAAATAAAATTAATTAAATTTGAATTTATTGAGATTTTGTGCAATATTTATAACTCCACTCAAATCTTTTATTTAAAAAATATTTTTTAGTATTTTGTAGAATTAGGAAATGTACAAATATAATGTTCTTACAATAGAAATATTTCCGAACTGACCCCCCCCCCCCCCCTAATCTTTTAACGTCAAGAAAACTGAAAAGATGCAAAGGCAAAAGAAATCATCCTTTTAAAAATATTTTTGTTTTGTGCAACCAATAATGATTTTGAAACAAGATAAAATAATGTATCTATAGCTGATTCTAAACTGTATTACTACTAATCGATGTATTAAATAAATTTTATGAAAAGTAATTTCAATGGTACTTTAAAATATCGTCGGGACATAAAAGGTTAACACAGAAAAACAATCATAAAAATCCATTTTCAATAATAATAATAATAATAAAAATACTTATGTTTTTTTACACCCTACATTACAAACATACTAAAGTAAGCCGATTTTCCATTAAGAGACTTAAAAAAGCAAAAAAATTATTCCACAAGTAACCAATTCACACGAGGCAAACACAAGCGAAAGCCAGCAGTGATAACCGCGTTCACGTGGAACTGTTTACAAACATTAGCAGGTCTAAAAGCGCCACCTATCTTTGATTACAAACGTGAATTCCTGAGTGCAAAGTGCTGTCACTTTCAAGTGATAGATAATCTATATTTATTTGTGTACTTCTTGCGAGCAGATGGATTTGAAATTAGTTATTTACATTTCCTTATTTACATTTGGTTATTCCTAATACTCAGAAATTTTGTCAGTCTTCGCTTGGATGAACTTCTTGCACCATGATAATACACTGCTCAAAACAGTTAAAGGATATTTGAAGTTTTATATAAAATAAAGATATAAACAAAATTTTTTTGCCGAAAATAGAAGAAGAGAATCACAAATGCAAATTTTTCTGGTTTTCAAACTGTGGAGTATGCAAATTTTGAGTTCGACGTCAAAAACGTCGCTTCAGCGGCAGCGAATGAAATTCGACTTTCAACTGGATAAAAGAGAATGAAGACAAGGATGATCGGCATTCAGTGATTGCTTTGTTTCGATGAGTACGATGTCTCAGCGAAGTCATTTGACAGATTCAGAAGCTTTGAGAATTGTTGGTAGGTTAGAAGGGGGCCAAACTCAAGCCGAAGTTGCGCAAGCCATTGGAGTGTCACAAAGTGTCATTTCCAGGATCTGGAACTGTTTTTTGGAGAGTGGATGTGCAGGCCGAAGACCAGGGCAAGGTCGTAGACGGGCAACAACGCCCAATGAAGATCGGTATTTAGCGTTAACAGCTCGGAGACACCGAACCATGAACGCTACTCTTCTCCAACAACACTTTCGCTCGGCTACAGGCACCACGATTTCAAGTCAGACTGTCCGAAACCGGCTCCATGCTGTAGGTCTGTATGCTCGCCGACCGATGGTATGTGTTAGATTAACATCAAGGCATCGTCGCGATCGCAGGGAGTGGGCAACCGAGCATGTCAACTGGAGGAGAAATGAATGGAGCAATATTCTGTTTTCTGACGAGTCCCGTTTTTCTGCGCATCCGGATAATAGGCGTATTTTCAAGGAATAATCCTGCGTTCGTGCACGAAAGTGTCAGATTTGGCGGTGGAGGAGTGTTGGTGTATGGTGGCATCTCCATTGACGGGCGCACTGACCTCTACATCATTCGAGATGGAGCTCTGACTGGTCGCCGATATAGGGATGAGATCCTCAGACCTATTGTAGTCCCTTACGCTGCAGCAATCGGAGATAACTTCATTTTAATGGACGATAACTGCAGGCCACATCGTGCAAACCTGGTGGAGGATTTCCTTTTCGAGGAAGGAATCGTTCGAATGGAATGGCCAGCGTGTTCTCCAGACATGAATCCAATCGAGCACGTTTGGGACGCTCTAAAAAGACGAGTTTCTGGCCGCCAACAACCCCCACAAACTCTCCAAGAACTGGAAAGAGCTCTTCTGGAAGAGTGGGGCAGAATACCCCAACTCGTCATTAATAGCCTCATTGAGTCCATGCCTCAAAGGTGTTCAACGTTGCTGGCCGCCCGTGGAAACCATACCCCCTACTGAAAATGATTTTCTTTGAAGAAAACACCTTTTCTTATACTTTTTTTCTCATATGCACAAATTGTGTTTTTTTCCTTTAGTACACAAATGCGCAATAAAATGCATTTTTTTCTGCCAAATATGTGTAATTTATTCTCTTATAACCTACTATGTCTGTCGACCATGTATCAATCAGCTAAACAGTTTACCAGATACAAAATCCACCTAAAACTGCAATATCCTTTAATTGTTTTGAGCAGTGTATATTAGCATAACTTGACCAGGTTGAAAGCTTAATCCAATTTGTTATGCTGTCAGATTTACATATGTTTCAGCAGGGCTGTACGAATGGTGCAGTCAACCCCAGGCACGGAGGAGGCGCCAAATTTATACTACAAACCTCGTCTTTTTCTTCCTTTAAAAAAAAAAAATTATATTTACATGTTGTTATTTTTTTTTTTTTTTTTTTTTTTTCAGTGAAAGTACAAACATCTTTCGTTTCAAAGTTATTGCATTCTCCTTTACCTCATACCGACAGAGGCGTCCCTACGGGTGTGCGACAGGTGCGGATGCACAGGGCCTCGCACCCGAAAAACCGTCAACCAATATTTTATGAATATTAGGCAGTTTTTATGTTTTTCTCTTGAAAAAAAAATATTTTGTCCTTGTAGGAAGGTAGCCGCTGACAATTTCTTAATAGTCACCTTTTTACCATTTAGTGTCCCTATGGCAGGTGCGAATCCAGCAGGTCCCTATGGTAGGTGCAGGGGGGGGGGATAATCACGCTGATCCACCCCCCCTCCAAAAAAAAATATAAATCCAACTTTTTTATGGCAGTTTTTGCGGAAAATACAAACAAACGGAAACCCGAAAGTTTTCGGGTACAGAAGTGGGGGGGGGGGGGGGTAAACGGCTCCGATCATCCTGCCCACCAAATAAACATATATATCGGAAAAACGCGAATTTCACCAAGAGATAACGAAAAAAACGCAAAGTTCGTCAAAGGACTCAGAAAAAACATGAATTTAGTCATTGCATCGTGGAAAACACGCGAATTTCATCAAAGAATCGCAGAAAAAAATGAATTTCGTTAAATGATCGTGAAAAACGCAAATTTCGCCAAAAGATTAAAAAAAAACATGAATTTCGTCAAATGATCAAGAAAAAACGCAAATTTCGTCAGATTATTGCGAAAAAATGCGAATTTTGTCACAAGATCGAGGAAAAAGCGCGAATTTCACCACAGAATCGAGGATAAAAGACTAATGTCGTTAAAAATGCAAAATTCGCCAAAGGATGACGAAATAAACACTAATTTCGTCAAAGGATCGCGAAAAAACTCTTGTCACAGGATGGCAGAAAAAACACTTTTTGTCACACTATTGCAGAAAAAGTGCGAATTTTAGCCTCAGGATCGTGGATAAAACAATAATTTCACCAAAGGATCATAAAAAAATGCGAATTTTGCCAAAGGATCACGAAATGAATGCAAATTTCATCACAGGATCGCTGAAAAACACGAAATTTGTCAAAGGAATGCCGAAAAACAGGAATTTTGTCAATGCATTGGTTAAAAACGTGAATTTTGCCAAAGGATTGATTAAAAACATGGAAAAAAATGCAAATTTAGCCAAAGGCCGCAAAAAACTGGAATTTCGTCAATGGATTGCAGAAATAACGCAAATTTCATCAGATAATTGTAAAAAAACATAAATTTTGTCACAGCATGTTGAAAAAAGTATGAATTTTGACACAAGATCGCAGATAAAACACTAACTTCGTTAAAGGATTGTAAAAAAAACACAAATTTCATCAAAGGATCACGAGATAAATGTGAATTTCGTCAAAGGACCGCATTGTAGTAAAAGCATTGTTGCAGTAAAAGATCTTTTTAATGCAATTCTCTGTATAACAGACAGCTTCTTTAACGTAAACAATGAATTTTACTCTTAAAAAAAGCCTGCAATCCATTTTGTAGAAATATTGCTACCCTCTAGAGCAGGGGTTCCCGAACTTTTAGATCGACGTACCACTGAATAGAAGTTCATACTTCCGCATACCACCAAGTTACAAACTCCATGCTATTACAGAAAAACCTGTGTAAATGGAATATGTCTAAAACAAGGTATTTGTGCAGTCTTTTGTGCTCCGTCTAAGCAGATTTTAATCTATTTAATTGGATGATTACTTTATTAAATTGGTATACTTAGATTGACTGCTTTATATTAACATTCAAGTAAAAAGTACTAGTATCATTATTACTATATTATTAATATGTACATTATCAAAATATAGTGTTTTGATTTTTAAAAAAGCTACAATACTTAATGGCATATTGGTGTAGATTGATACATATGCACTAGGATGACTATTAATTCTGCTGTATTGCTAATGATAAGGGTGATGCTTGCTTTACCAAACACATCTTCCTCATATCTGATTCAATCTTAGTTTTAGACATAAATCAGATTCGATGTTTATGTTTATTCCTGTATTTGTTTTTCATATAAAGAAGTGACGAGAAAGCATTTAAAACAAATATATGTTGTGCTAAAAACAAGCAATAATTTTCAGGGTTGTAGTGGATATCTGCCCAGGTACCCACCCAGCTACCAGCATTAAATCTGCATATCATCACAGATGTAAACAATGAAACTTTCAGTTCAGATGTAAGGGCAAAATTACAGAATTTTTTAATTTTATATCATTCCGTTTGTATTTCAGTATGTAATTAATTCTCTATAATATGACTGAACTCATGATTTTTTAGGAAGGAAGTACAATTTATTTCAGATTAAAAAAAAAAAAAAAAAAAAAAAAATGGTAATCACAATCTTTTTATCAAATCTTTTTATGTATTTTAATCCAGATTTTTTGACTATTAAGACTGACTAAATCTGAAATAAAACTTCCTTACTTTATAATTTTGATGCAAATTAATAGGTACCATTAGGAAGGAGGTAAGTTTCATTCAATAATTCAAGGAAAATGATTCTTATCTTTATAATGCAGATTTAATTATACATTATTATTTACTTGATGTTTACTTTTAATAATTTAATCATTTTTTAAATTATCTTACTTCTTATCATTTTAGTTTATTACTGTAATTAATTATTTTAATATTTTACTATATTGCAAGGATTTTTTATAACTTTGATTGCATAAATACATTCAAATGACTGTTTAAAAACTGTAAACAAAGCAAGGACCAGAAATCTGCAAAATTCTAAAATCTGCACAACCTCTGGTCCCAAGTTGAGCGGATTTGAGGGCGTCTACTGTATAATGATTTTGTTCAGAGGTACTGTTTGTTTTCTTAAAGTGAAACCTTCTGCGCTTTTGTGCATGCATCAGGTCTGTTTTGATTTTATCAAAATATGGATGATCGGAGGCTGTTTAGCTGAGTGACAACATACAACTGGAACTTCGGCAAATGCCCATCTCAGTATTACTCCTTTGGATCGTAAAATTGTCTCAGAGTGTTAGGCACAGCTTTCGAAAACGAACTGTATCTTTTTTTGCGGGGAGGGAGGGGGAGAGATTGAAGGTGAATAGAAATCCTGACTATGAATTCTTTGTCTGGTCTTTAATTTTTGTTGTTGTTGTTTTATTTTTTTTATCATTAACTTAAAAAAAGTATTGATATCAATACAAAAACCCTTAACGGGTTAAAAGTTTGTGACGCAGCGCTTTATCTTATGCTCTAAGAATTTTAAATATGGAACTTAAAAATAATGATATAAAATTTTGAGTGACACTATGCTATTAGTTATAATATATATATACATTTATTTCATCATTTTATTTTTTTATAATTGCATGTGCAAATATTATGTTCATTTTAAAAAGATGTATAAAAGTTTATTCATTGATGCATTATCATCCGTATCTCTCATAAATTCAAAATATGAGTTTTAAAAGATATGATATCAAAATTTATGTAACGCCTTGATGTTGCTTAAAACGATTAGTTTTAAAATTCAATTTAAATTTTCTTTTGGCTGAATACATTTACACATCTAAACAATACTTTTCATTTTCCAATGCACTGTTGAATATATTACTTTCACTGAATCTATATAATGCACTGAAATGTATTCATTTGAATAAATTGATTTATCTTTTGTGCCATGCTATCCAAAAATCAAAAGTAAAATTTATGTAAATAGTTTTTGCGTCATTGTATCCAAACTAAGTTAAATGTATGCAAATGGATAATATGACGAAAAAAACTATTTAAGAATTATTAAAGAATTTTTTATTAAAGAATTTTTTAAATCGTCTCTGTAGTTTCGGAGCGTAGTAGTTAGCAAAAAACAAATATTTCACGGCACAGATGTCATATTGGCGCTATTTTTTTCTGACGCCAATGTCATATACGCAACGGGTACTTGACTGGCGCCACAGTCTCGTTATTTTGCTTGATATGGTGACCCGGATATAAATGATATAGTAACGAAGTTTTCGCCAAATTGGCGTAGGAAGAAAATCTTCCCATGTATATGACAACTGTGCGTATTTCATCCTTTTTTACAGCATTAATATAACTTTGATCAACATAAAAATTTAAGGTACTTCTTAGCTATCCCGTCGACAAAATTACTGTCGCCAAATTGTAAGATTAACTGCCAGTACTGGTTGCCATTAATTAATTAATTGTAAGATTAAATGCCAATAATGGCCAATAAAACCATTAATTCGACGTTTTATTTGTATTTTTATTAATGTTTTACTAATTTATTTATTCTTTCGTTATTTAAAATAAAAAAAATATGTCAATGTTGGCGAGTGGTTTGGCGATTTATATAATTTGGCGAAATTCGTCGACGGGATAACTAAGAAGTACCAAATTTAAATATCGTTAAACGATAAGTAGCGACTTTGTATGTAACGATATGTAACGATTTTGTAACAAGTTGGAAAGGTACTTGTTAGTTATCCCGTTGACCGATTTCGTTAAATTATATAACTCGCCAAACCTCTCGCCAAATTATACAAATTGATGTAATTTTTATTTTAAATAACGAAAGAACAAGTAAATTAGTATAACATTAATAAAAATACAAATAAAACGTCGAAATAAAAATCACTTGATGACGTAAACACGTGTAAGTCAAGTGAATGTGATATTTACGATCAACCATTATTGGCATTTAATCTTACAATCTGGCGACAGTAATTTGGTCGACGGGATAACTAAGAAGGGCACAGATGTCATATTCGCCCCGTATTAGCGCGATTTTTTTTCGGTTGCCAATTTGGCGAAAACATCAGCAGCATAAACAGCATAATCCGGGTTACCACATCAATCAAAATAACGACACTTTGGCGCCAGTTAAGTACATTTTGCGCATATGACATTGGTGTCATGAAAAAATCGCGCCAATATGGGGCAAATGTGACATCTGTGCCCTAAGAAGTACCGTTGGAGAACAAAGGTTTATTATATTTAACGCGACGAAAGACTAAATATGGAGTACTTCCCTACCTAGTTGGCAATCATATTTATTTATTTCTGTCATCTTAATTAGTTTTAGTATGTTGTAATATCACTGGTACTTTCTAAAATGTATGCCTTTACTAGGGTTCGTACGGGTACCGTTATTTTCAAGGCAAAATTTCAGTCAATTTTTTTACTTTCTTCTATCTTTACAAGAAGAAAGTATTGGATTCATGAAAATTTTCGAATTCCGGTTTTTGACGGATTTACACGTTTTAGGGGTTAGAGATTCCAAAAAACATGTTTTTACAAAATGTCTGTCTGTGACTCTGTGAGTCTGTCTGTCTGTCTGTGTGTATGTGACACAAATTTTGTGGGCGCTCTATCTCAAGAACTAATGCACGGAATTTAATAAAAATTTATATTCTGTTAGTCCCTAATACAAATTGATGCTGATTAGTTTTTGGTGAAAATCGCTCAACAGGTGGCGCTGCTATGCTGCATTTTTCACGATTTTCGCAATAGCTCTATCTCAAGAACTAATGCACGGATTTTGATCAAACTTCAGATTTAGTTAGTCCTTGATATGAATTGATGCTGATAACGTTTTGGTGTAAATCGCCCAACAGGTGGCGCTGTTATGATGAATTTTGCAGGATTTACACGATTTCCCCAATAGCTCTATCTTAAGAACTAACGCACGGATTTTCATCAAACTTCAGATTCAGTTCTTCCTTGATATGACTTGCTACTGATTATGTGTTGGTGTAAATCGCCCAACAGGTGGCGCTTCTGTACTGTCTTTTTCATGATTGCCTCAATAGCTCTATCTGTAGAACTAATGGACGAATTTTCATCTAACTTCAGATTTAGTTGTATGTTGACACAAGTTGTTGTTAATTAGGTTTTGGTGTTAATCACCCAATAGGTGGCGCTGCTATGCAGGAATTTTCACGATTTTCGCTGCAGACGCTGTTGGTCTATCTCAAAAACTAATGCACGGATTTTCTCCAAACTTCAGATTCAGTTAGTCCTTGATATGACTTGCTACTGATTATGTGTTGGTGTAAATCGCCCAACAGGTGGCGCTTCTGTGCTGCCTTTTTAACGATTGCCTCAATAGCTCTATCTATAGAACTAAAGGACGAATTTTCATCTAACTTCAGATTTAGTTGTATGTTGACATAAGTTGTTGTTAATTAGGTTTTGGTGTTAATCACCCAATAGGTGGCGCTGTTATTCAGGAATTTTCACGATTTTCGCTGTAGCTCTATCTCAAAAAGTAATGTACGGATTTTCTCCAAACTTCAGATTCAGTCAGACGTTGACATAAATTGTTGCTGATTAGGACTTGATATAAATCACCCAATAGGTGGCGCTGCTAGGCAGCATTTTGCTGAATTTACACGATTTCAGCGATAGTCATATCTCAAAAACTAATGCACGGATTTTCTCCAAACTTCAGATTCAGTCAGACGTTGACATAAATTGTTGCTGATTAGGATTTGGTATAAATCACCCAATAGGTGGCGCTGCTAGGCAGCATTTTGCTGGATTTACACGATTTCAGCGATAGTCATATCTCAGGAACTAATGCACGGAATTTCATATCTTTAGAATCCTCATGAGATGTATAGATTGCCATTTAATTCTGGCAGTGTGATAGCGAATTTTGATATATTAACATGTATGAGATAGAAGGAAGTTTTGGGATTGGTACATCCGACTAGTTTTTTTTTTTTTATAGAAAAATAAATCTAGCTTAAATAGTCGAAATTTCGCCTTATTTAAGGAGAGATTTCCTTCTATATATAAAAAAAAAGTTTCGATTTGGAAATGGACCAATGAAAATCTGCGTAGATCATCCGGGTATACTCCTACTAGATCGGCATCCATATTTTTTATGACCGGGGGTCTTTCTTCGTTAATATTAAGAAAACTGTTTCATACAAAAATATGAATATCGGTGGTATTATAGAGACGTGTTTGATAAACACGCTGATGCAGACAGTTTTTAAATCGAATAATTATTTTAAGAGCTATTTAATGTTAAAGATGGTCAAAATCGTTCCATCAAAAAAGTTTTATAGGAGAAAAACTATACATAGGAACTTAAACATTTTTAGATCATTTTATACATTGGAAGTTCCAGATGTGCAGACTGCAATTATCTTTTTAATTTGACTCATTTTTTGAGGATTTATTTCCATTTTAAATTCAAATTTTCAGCATTTCAAGATATATTTTTTACAAATTTTAGAAAAGGACAATTATTTTAAACTGTTGCCAATTTTAAAAACAGCGCAAAGAATAATATTTCCTTCAAATAAGAAATTTAGGCTTAGATGTTATATATTCCCGCGGCCGCCATCTTGGATTTCTCGGCGATGTTTTGTTGGCATTTATCGATAAATAAAACCCCGACGAGTGACATGTTCTGGCAACCCCGTTAAGTCTAACATACGCATAGATCTGCTGGCGACATTTACTCCGCAGAAAAGGAGTTTTCAAGCCAAAAAAATCCAAGATGGCGGCTGCGGGAATATATAACATCTGTTCCGAAATTTATTTACACGTGGCTATTATAAACAGAAAAAACTTTCAAATTTGAATTAAGTTATTATGTGTTAAAAATAAGGACAATATTGAAAATTACATCATAAAAACTACAGTTACACGTGAATTTTATAAGGGAAAGAAAATTTTTAAATGCTAAATTCATTGTTATGCGTTAAAAGTCACAAATGAAGGAAATCACGTCATATTTAAAAAGGGCCAAATAAATAAAAATTGGCAAAACACTTTAAAAAATATATTTGCACGAGACGTTTATTTCATATTTTGAGATAATCTTTTCAACTATTATCGTGAATTCTAAGACAGTGCCAATAATATTTCCTTTCTAACAACAAAAGAATTTTCATGTGAATATTAAAAAGAGAAATGAAACTTTGGTGAAAATTACGTCAGATTTAAAACGATACATTTAAAAGAACTTTCTTACAGCGGTGTTAAAAATTACCGAGATACAATGACTCTGTGTACTTAATTCATTTTACATTAGCTTACTTTCAAATTTTTAACTAATTTTTAACACTTTCCAACAAAGTTGAAAAGTGTTATTGATTTCGGTTTGTCTGTTCGCGCTCTAACTCTCGTAAATATACTCGGATCGCACTGAAATTTTTTTATTGACGTTTAGCCTAGCACGAACCCTATTTCAAATGAAGTTTGTAGCATGTTTAGTTCATTTACAGGGACAGTCAAAAGTATTCCGTTACATTACGGCCAATGGGAAAAAATCATTTCAAATGAATTTTAAAGATGTTACACCCTTTCAAACATAATAAAAATATATGCATTTACGAAGTGCACTAAAATATGCAGAATATTCTGTAGCATATGCGGTGCAACGAATAGTTACTATTCGTTTACAGGGCTACACAAAAGAATTCCATAACAAATGGTATAGGTGGAAATTGTTTGCGGCGTATTTTAATTATACAAATTCATATATAATAAAATTGATGTATGTCGGTGAGGCTTACTTAAGTTATTTCATCTATAATACGAAGTGCATAGCATTTACAGGAACATACAAAACATTTCAGACAAGTATTTTCTATGCGAAATACTGTGTATATTAGCGGCGATGGTAGGGAATGCATTTTTAATCCAGTTTGTATATTTATACTTTCACGTAACAGTTTTATGTACTTCTACTTCAACTTGTGTGTTCCAATAAATTAATGGTTTCGTTATGGTCAGTTTAGTATTTTGTAACTATCTTATTATTTATAACATCTGAGTTAACAGTATGTTACATGGTGTCAGAAGTGGGATCAAGAGCAGCAGAATGTCCATGTAATCAAGCAGAAATTTGATGAATATTTTTCACCTCAGATTAATCAGACCTACACTCGATATGTATTTTTTACATGGCGTCAGAAGTGTTGAAATTAAATTAAATTAAATTTTGTTGTTACTGACATTTATTAAAATGCAGAGAGAAGCTACAAACGCTCGCCTTCCGGCAGAATTGGAAGTCACTGAAGATAATATGGCCATTAAATGGAAGGTTTGGAAACAGGGATTTGAATTTTATTCAATTGCTGCGCAGTTAAATACTAAACCAGCTGAAGTTCAGGCTGCTACTTTTATGTCAGCTATAGGATCTGCTGAAATAGTTATATTTAATACCTTTAATTTGACGGATCAAGAGCAGTAGAATGTCGATGTAACCAAGCAGAAATTTGATGAATATTTTTCACCTCAGATTAATCAGACCTACACTCGATATGTATTTTTTACATGCATTCAAGGTAAGCAAGAAACTTTTGATTCTTATATTACTAAGTTGCGTACAAAAATTAAAGATTGCGCTTTTGGCGATTTGCAAGATAGTTTATTACGTGATCAACTAGTTCGTGGTATTAATTCTGATAAAGTACGTGAATTACTATTGGCTGAAAAAGACTTAACGGTCAATAAAGCTATTGATATATGTAGAGGTAGCGAACAAGCTACTTTTCAATTAAAAGAAATGCATTCAGTTGTTGATAATACAGAAAAAGATATTATGATGATTCGGAAATCTAAACTGAAATCCGATACTAAATCTGATATGGTTTATTCACATAAAAATAAGCCAAAGCTCAATAAAGCAAATAAGATATGTTGGCGATGTGGTTTAACGCATGATTATCGTAATTGAGCCTTTAATGTTACTTGCAATCTTTGTGCTTTAAAAGGGCATTATGCTCGCCAATGTAAATTTAAAAAGAAATACCGATCAAAGAATCGAGCCATACAGGAACTTACAGAAGTTTCTAATGATAGTGAGGATGAGATTAATAATTATTTTAGCAATACATTGCATGTCGGAGAACTATTGAGCTCACAGAATAATGCTTGGTTAACAACTGTTACTTTTCAAAATAGAGTATCTGTGAAATTTAAATTAGATACCGGCTCTGAAGCCAATATTATAACAGAACGTTTAGCTAAAAAGCTTAAAGCACTTATACGTGAGACTAAAGTAAAACGCTTAAAATCTTTTAATAATGAGTTTACACCGGTAATTGGCGAAACCGATATTAAGTGTATTGTTCAAAATACGCCAGTTATTCTGAGATTTTTAGTAGTTAATGGAAATTTTAATTGTATATTGGGATGTTCTACATGTGAAAAACTTGGCTTAGTCCAACGTACTCCTGAGTCTGTACAGGTTAATGAAATAGGAACTGAAATACCAGATGCAGTTTTTCAAGGTATAGGTTGTTTGAAAGATTTCGAATACGATATTGAAATTGAGGATGGTGCAGATTTGAAAATACATCCACCTCGATGAATTCCGTACGCAATTCGTGATACTGTCAAAAAAGAAATTGATCTTATGGTTAAAATGAAAATTTAAAATGAAAACCGGTAACACATCCTACTCCTGCTGTCAGCCCATTAGTAATTGTAAAAAGAGGTGATAGAATACGTTTGTGTTTAAACCCAACTGATATTAATAAAGTTATAAAACGGCGTCATTTTCCTCTCAAAACAGTTGAAGAGATAGCAGCTCGCATTGGTTCAGCAAAGTATTTTACAATATTAGATGCTAAAAAAGGATTTTGGCAGCTTCCTGTGTCTCGACGAACATCAGATTATTTAACAGTTAATACACCTTGGAGAAGGTATTCGTTCCTAAGAATACCATTTGGGCTTGCATCAGCACCAGAAATATTTCAGCAAGTAATGCATTCGCTCTTAAGTGAATTTGAAAATACTGAATGTTCTATGGATGACATATTATTATGGACAGACACAAAACAAGAACTACGAAAATTAACTGTGAAAGTAATTAGACGTCTTTTTGATGCCGGACTTCGTCTAAATAAAGAAAAGTGTGAATTTGAAAAAACAAAAATCAAATTCTTGGGTCACCTGTTTACATCAAATGGAATCGAGATTGATCCTGCAAAAGTGAAAGATATTGAACAACTGAAAACACCAACTTGCTTAGCTGAATTGCAAAGATTTCTCGGAATGGTGAACTATGTGTCGAAATTTATACCTAATTTCTCTGAAATTACAGAACCTATACGTAGACTATTGCACAAAAATGTATTGTGGGAATGGTCCGAAGATCAAGAAAATTCTTTCTTTAAACTGAAAGAGGTTCTTAAAAATACGCCAAAGTTGGCCTACTTTGATGTTAATAAACCTGCGATAGTTTCAGTTGATGCCAGCTCACACGCTGTTGGTGCAGTTCTTCTTCAAAATGGTAGACCAATTGCGTATGCGACTAAAGCATTAACAGATTCACAACGAAGATATCCTCAAATCGAAAAGGAATGCTTTGCTATTCGTTTTGGGTGTAAAAAGTTCCACGATTATATTTATGGAAAACCAGTTACAATTGAAACTGATCATAAACCTTAAGAGGCTATTGCAAAGAAATCCTTACAGGCAGCTCCTGCACGTCTTCAAAGAATACTTTTTGACATTCTTCAATACTCGCCCAAGATAGTATACAAAAAAGGTAAAGATATACCTATTCCAGATGCATTAAGTCGTGATTGCATTATTGATCTTGTAGAAGATGAAGAGATAGAAACTTTTGAAGTTTTATGCGATGTTCCTCTTCCATTATTGACTTTTTCAGAACTGTTAAATGCGGTTAACGAAGATTCTGAATTGCAAGAGTTAAAACGTTTAATTCTTGATGGTTGGCCACCTAGTATTAGCTCAGTTTCTCCACAACTTCGTAAATACTGGAACTTTAGAGAAGAATTGGCAGTTTATGAGAATTTGTTATTCAAATCAGAACGTTTAATAGTTCCATCTGCATTAAAGTCAAAGTATTTGAATTTAATTCACCAAGGTCATCTAGGAATTAATTTGTCTTTGCATCGTGCTCGAGAAATTATCTTTTGGCATGGAATGACCCGTGATATTGAGCTCTTTATACGAAAATGTCTTGTTTGTCAACAAACAGCTCGGTCACCGAATACAGAGCCATTGCAAATGAAACCTGTTCCTCAATTCCCGTGGCAACGAGTGGCTTCTGATATGTTTGAATTTTCTGGAAATCAATACTGTCTTATTGTTGACAGTTACTCGGGATATTTCGATTTTAAAAAACTAGTGCATCCTTCATCACATTCGGTAATAGAACATTTGAAAGATAGGTTCGCAACTCATGGAATACCAGACATTTTGTAATCTGATAACGGTCCACAATACTCATCAGATGCATTTCACAAATTTACTAAAGATTGGAAAATACAGCACATTCCGTCTAGCCCGCGTTATCCTAAATCTAATGGCCTAGCAGAACGCTATGTTCAAATAGCAAAATTGATTTTAAGAAAATGCTCTATAGATCATACAGATGTCAGATTGGCACTTCTAAATTGGAGAAATACACCTCGTGAAAATTTGCCTTCTCCAGCTCAACGTCTCTTTGGAAGACCTACTCGAAGTTTAATACCTATACATCCCTCTTTACGTTTGCCTCGAATGTCATCTACCGTTCCTCTTCAATTAAGTAGAGAAAAGCAACGTGCAGATTCGACCACTGACTCACGAAATGAATCTCCATTACTGACTAAAGGTCAATCTGTTAAGCTCCAAACTGATCATCGTACTTGGATTCCTGCTACTGTGTCAGATTTTGCTAATACTCCCGTTCATACTTTGTTACCACTCCTACAGGCAAGATTCTCCGTCGAAACAGCGCACATCTACGTCCAACAAAGGCTGAAATTATACCAGACCGCCAGATTGCTGTTAACCCTTCAGGTTTTGTTCGATCGGAGAATGATAATAGTACATCACTTGACCCTCTCGATGTGTCTCGTCTTTCTGCTCCAGTTTTTACTCCGCCCAAATCTAAAACAGTGGTTAACCAGTGGTAAGAATTATACGCCCTCCAGAACGTTTGAACTTATAAAAGAACTCTGATTCTTATTTTTTTTATTGTAAGGGAAGATGTCACGTGAACAGTTTGTATATTTATACTTTCACGTAACAGTTTTATGTACTTCTACTTTAACTTGTGTGTTCCAATAAATTAATGGTTTCGTTATGGTCAGTTTAGTATTTTGTAACTATCTTATTATTTATAACATCTGAGTTAACAGGATGTTACAGTGCATAGCATTTACAGGAACATACAAAACATTTCAGACAAGTATTTTCTATGCGAAATTCTATGAAATGTATATTAGCGGCGATGGTAGGGAATGCATTTTTAATTATGATATGCGCTTTTAAGTTTCACTATACTTATGCATACTATATGGTGTGTGTAAATGTTATAGTTGATATACAGGGCTACGCAAAAGAATTCGTAAAGGTTACTGAGTATGACCGTAAATTGCTCAAAGGTGGGTTTAAAATTTGTTATGCTGAACTGCATGTAGTTTTCTATGAAATGTTTGTAGAATATAGATAAAATGATATACAGGGTCACGCAAAAAATTGGATACATGGCCGCCTATAGATGATAAATTCTGGAAATGTGATTTCAGTAGTTTTAAGAGTGATTTAGTTTGAATTAATGTTTAGATAAATTGTGGCGTGTAATAAAGGTACTAGGTAAACAACAGGTCTGCACAAAAGTATTGAAGTATGTTTCCATCTATTAGTCTAAATTACTGAAAGAGAAATTTCAACCTGTTATACGTTTTCTTCATAAACTAAATTTTCTGTTATATAGTATATATATACAGATCAAATACACGGCTGTTCGGAAGAATTGGAATAAATATTTGGCTATGGATGGTAACTGCTGAAATCAGTTTTTTAAATGTTTAGTTAGTTCTCTTATTTTCCTAAATAACGAAGTTTTGTTAAATCTTTCAGGGAGTGTTGGAAAGCGTTTCATAATCTATGCCGGGCGCATGATTTTTCTTTCTTGTTTTTACTCAAAGACGAAAACAGCCATTGTATCTCTTAGCAGCGGCTGATTTCGTCTTAAAAATCTCCAATCAAAGGAAAATGAATGAAAACCGATTTACAGGGAGACCGTCACTGTTTTTTAAAATTATAATTCAAACTTTTTAAGGCCGATGAAATTAGCATGCTTTTAGAATCTGGGGTGTCTGAACGGGGGTTAGCGTAGCTCGTAGGGGGCAGAGCCCCCTAGTTACATATAAAAATACTGGTACCGAAGAATTTCTTAGTCTGGAAATTCAAGGACCCGTATGAACCCTGCTTACGAAATCTAAAGCTGGCAGTCTCATGCTGACAAAATCATAGAGAAAATACAATGCTAGAATATTTTGCCGCACAGATGCCATATAGATGTCGCACGATGTCATTGGCGCGCTGTTTTTTTGACGCCAATTTGGCGAAAAGATCAACAGCATTAACAACATCCGGGTTACCATATCAAGCAAAATAACGACACTTTGGCGCCAGTTAAGTACCCGTTGCACATATGACATTGGCGTTAGAAAAAAATCGCGCCATTATGGGGCGTATATGATATCTGTGCCTATTTTGCCACCATTGCACCCATTTAAATTTAGTTTTTTTTTTTTTTTTTTTTCATAGTCGGAATCGCATCCTAATAAAAATCTGGGTAGTTACGTATTATCTGGGTCAGGAAATAGATCGCCAAAATGATTGAAAATTGTCAATCTTGTTTATCGTTGCCAATCACGATCAAAACAGTAATTTAACATTATTAAATATGTAACATTGGTTAATCCTTCTATCTATAAAAAAAAGGTTTGATTTGGAAATGGACCAATGAAAATCTGCGTAGATATTCCCGGCAGATCGGCATCCGATTTGAATGCTTAAGCATGGCCTTTCTTCGTTAATATTAAAAAAAACTGTTGCATACAAAAATATGAAAAACGGTAGTATTATAGAAAAATGTTTGATAAACACGCTGATGCAGACAATTTTCAAATCGAAGAATTATTTAAAGAGATATTTAATGCAAAGTTGGACAAAATTATTCCATTAAAAAAGATTTGGTACTTGTTAGTTATCCCGTCGACCAAATTACAGTCGCCAAATTGTAAGATTAAATGCCAATAATGGTTGATCGTAAATGTCACATTCGCTTGACAACACAGGTTTACTTCATCAAGTGATTTTAATTTCGACGTTTTATTTGTATTTTTATTAATGTTATACTAATTTATTTATTCTTTCGTTATTTAAAATAAAAATTACGTCAATTTGTATAATTTGGCGAAATTGGTCGACGGGATAACTAACAAGTACCAAAGATTTATAGGAGCAAAAACTGTAGATAAAAATTTAATCATTTTTAGATCATTTTATGCGCCAGAATTTCCCGGTGTGCAGACTGCATTTAGTTTTTTAATTTGACTCATTTTTTGAGGTTTTATTTCTATTTTAAAATCAAATTTTCAGTATTTCGAGAGATATTTTTAACATATTTTAGAAAATTGTATTGATTTAAACTGTTGCCAACTGTATAAACAGCGCAAACAATAATGTTTGCTTCAAATTAAAAATTTATTTTACACGTGAGTATTATAAACAGAAAATATAAAAAGCAGGAACTCATTGAACATTACGTCATAAAAACTATATTTACAGGTGAATTTTAAAAGAGAAAGAATATTGTAAAATAATAAATTCATTAACATGCGTTAGAAATCTTAAATAGGGGAATTTACGTCACATTTACGTCACATTACACTTATTAAGTAAAATGAACAAAAAATAATATTGCAAAACAGTTTAAATTTAGAAATTGCGCGAGACATTTATTTGATATTTTAAAATGATCATAATATTTCATTTCTATCAAAAGTACTTTTACGTGAATATTAAAAAGAGAAAGAAAAGTTTGGTGAAAATTACGTCAGATTATAATTGTCAGATTCAAATTATAATTCAATCTTCCTAAATCTTTTTAAAGCCGATCAAATTAGCGTGCTGTTAGAGTCTGCGGTGCCTGAACGGGGGTTGACGAGCGTAGCTCGTAGGGGGCAGAGGCCCCTAGTAATATAAAATAAAAGGTAATACAGTCGGACCTCGTTTTCCCGACACCCGGTTTTCACGTCACTCCGCTTATCACGTCAGCTTTTCAAAGTCCCGATTTTCTGTATATAATTTTAATGTAAATAAACTCCGGATTTCATGTCGTTGAATAATTTTCAACTCCGGATATCCCGACGTTTTTCTTGTGGCTACACAGCGTTTTTTATCAGAGTAAAACCGAAGCATTGCATTGCATCGAAATGATCAGAAATTATCTAACATCCATTTCTAAAACAACGAATATTGATTACAATTCATTGCATAATAGCGAAAAAATAATTGTAGGAGGCACATCTAGAGATAAGCAAACCTTAATTCATCGATATTTCATGTAACAATAATAAAAAAAAAAAAACTAGTCATCATAAATCTGATTTTTATTCTTTTCAATTTTGTTTTTGTGTTTATTTTGTTTAACAATAATGTTTTATTGCTTAAAACTGAAAGAACAGTTATGAATTTAAAATGGTCTTAAATTAATTAAAAATACAGCTTTTTATAAACCTATTTTTCTCCAACTCCGGTTACCGCGACACTCCGCTTATGACGACACTTTTTTCTGGTCACTAGAGTGTCGGGATAACGAGGTTCGACTGCACTTTATTATCCCGTCAAGCAATTTCGCCAAATTATAGAAATTGGCATAATTTTTACTTTAAATAACGAAAGAACAAATAAAATAATAAAACATTAATAAAAATACAAATTAAACGTCAAATTAAAAATCACTTGATGACGTAAGAAACACGTGTAACATGTTTAGCGTCAAGTGCGAGGCTAACGGAAAAGACATGCTACCGCGGTGGATTCCACGTATTTTTTTTACAGACCGCTGGAGTCATGTGATGCTCGAATGCACCAATGCAGGTGTACGAATCGAGTATCACATCACTCTAGCGGTCTATAAAAAAAGACACTTGGGATGAACCGCGGAAGCCTGTCTTTTTCGTTAGCTTTGTGTCAAGTGAATGTGACATTTACGATCAGCCATTATTGGCATTTAATCTTGTAATTTGGCATAGTTTTTTGGTCTATGGGAAAATTAAGTAGTACCAAATAAATAAATAAACAAATAAAATATAATAAAAAAATGCACAGATACCATATACGCACCGGGTTTGGCGCAATTTTTTACGCCAATTTCGCTAAAACATCGTTTTTGAATACCAGCTACATATATATATATATATATATATATTTAAATTATTTTCTATTATTTAAAGAAAATAAATAATAATAAAAAATGATTTTTTCAAAGACTAAAATTTAAGACATAAAAATCGCACGGAGTTGATCATACATTACGCACGCCATGGATTACATTTTTCGGTACTGTGAATTTTTAAACTTCTACGGAGCTGGTTATACATTACGTACGCCATGGATTAAACATTAATATTCCTGGACCAATTTTAAATGAAATTTCATTCTTAAACTTCTAAACATCTTACAATATTACTTTTTACACCGCCGTATAGATAAAAAAAATGTACTTTTAAATGCAATTTGTTTGAAAGCTGTACCTCAATTTGCTTCTAAGTTATTAATTTTTTTTGTAGTTTTTATTACTTTTTTGACATAGTGGCAACAGAAGTATCCATCTCTGTTGAAAGTTAAGGGAAAATACAAATTACCGTATAGATCAATCAGAAAACGAATAAAATGCGGGATTCAACTAATAAAACGCTTCAGATATGTTTTTTATTTCCTACCCTGACCGAGGACAATGACCATTTTTCCAAATGGTTAATAAATAAAGTGTAATTAACAGGAATAACTGTAGAACAAAACAATTTACATAATTTTAAAAAAGAAAATAAAAGTAAATGAATAATTTATTAATAAATAAACAACAATAGCCAGGTTACCATGTCAAGCAGAATACGGCCATTTTGGCACCAATTAGGTACCCCGGTGCAGAGTTGGGCAAATTTGTAATCTCAATTATCTGCAGTATAATTACAGTTTAATTGCATGTAATTAATTTTTTTTTAATTAAATGCCGTAAAAAATTCTTGCAGTACTGTAGTCGGAACCGCCCCTATTCCATTATTTGACAAAATTTCTGTGTTTGAATATGTGTAACTGTAATCAGTTATATGCAGTTAAATTGTAATTACATTGCGGATAATTGAGATTACAAATTTCCCCAACTGTGCCCCTGTGCGTATATGACATCTGTGCTCAAAGAACTATAATTAAAAAAAAAATCTTTAAAATTAGAGTTAAATGATTACGTGTTAAAAGCAGGAAAAATTTCAAAATTACGTCATAAAATTTGTTACATGTGAATATTAAAAACGAAAGAAAACACTAAAATTAGAAAACAGGAATTTTGCTTTTTTCAGAATTTAGTGTCGCCCCCGATGAAAAAAAAATATATGTATATAAATATAGATAGTTCAAAACATATTTCGGTTTTAAGACTTAGAACACGCGCTTTTGTTTTATATAAAATGATGTCATCCGCATCCGCTAAAGAATTCCTCATTTACGATCCAGTCTTAAACAATATCTACAGTAAAGTACGCATAGAGCGTCACTATCGCGGAATAATACACAAATCTATAAAAAGAGATGTCGTCACTCAAGAAACTCGACAAAAAAATCGGCTATCTAATGATTTATATACACTGTAAAAAATAGTGGGAACGTTTACTATTCTAACAGGAACATTTCTGATAGTATCCGATATGTGACAGCTATTTCTATTTTCCGAAACAACCGGGAATGTCCCTGGTTGTTTCAGTTTACTTTTCATGAAACAGCGAAAGCGCCTGTACGCATGCGCTCCAAGTATTTCACCACTATTTCTCCTTACGCTGAAACCGGAAGCAATCGCCTAAAGTGAAAGTCAACTCATGTTGTTTGAGATGGCGGCGTAGGGAAATTTACGCTGTACCACGTGTATTTGAATTCGTTTATATTTTGGAAAAAAAAAAACCAATATTATAACATTTTTGTTATATTTTGTGGTTATTTTTTATTGCGTTTTAAAATTATGCAAGAAATGTACCTTGGATATTACCAATGGACTTTTTTAGAGCTTTGGAAATTTAGTATTATTGTACACGGAACGATCGTAATTCTGGGTAAGTGTTTTTTTTTTTTTTAATCATCTACAGTATTACTTTTACTTACTATTATTTATTATTACTTACGTCTTTATTAGTTTTCTTTGTTGCAATACACGAAAAGAAATTAATAACCTATTTATTTTTTAATATATCAGACTTTGTTTTATCTGTTTTTTTATTATAATAGTATATATAAATGTGTGCATGAAAATAAGATAATATAGTTAAACTTGATGTTCATACTGATTGCGGTATCGTATTCTCCTTTTCACAGCGTGTTCTTAACAAATTATTAAATGCGAGTAGATATAAAATAGCGGTTCTACATCAGCGGCGTAGGCGGCGTGACCTCTGTGCACCTGTGAAGGTCATGTGGCGTGCTCTTGGAGGAGGGGTCAAGGTCATGTGACGTACTGTTGGAGGCGGGGTCAAGGTTATGCGGCACGACGGTGGAGGTGATGTGTCATCTTATAGTATGAGGGGTTATTTTGAGTTTAATTATTTTACTAATGATAATTAATTTTAATTGGGGGACTTTAACTTTTTTCAGGGTAATTTTTGAAGATTGAATTTTTGGGAGATTGATTTTTTCTCTTACTGTACTACAGTATGAGGGGTAATTTTAAGTTTGTTTTTGTTTTTTTTACTAATGATAATTAATTTTAATTGGGGGACTTTAACTTTTTTCGGGGTAATTTTTGAAGATTGAATTTTTGGGAGATTGATTTTTTTTTCTTACCGTACTACAGCATGAGGGGTAATTTTAAGTTTTTTTTTTTTTTTTACTAATGATAATTAATTTTAATTGGGGGACTTTAACTTTTTTCAGGGTAATTTTTGAAGATTGAATTTTGGGAGATTCATTTTTTTTTCTCACCGTACTACAGTATGAGGGGTAATTTTAAGTTTTTTTTTTTTTTACTAATGATAATTAATTTTAATTGGGGGACTTTAACTTTTTTCAGGGTAATTTTTGAAGATTGAATTTTGGGAGATTCATTTTTTTTCTCACCGTACTACAGTATGAGGGGTAATTTTAAGTTTTTTTTTTTTTTTTACTAATGATAATTAATTTTAATTGGGGACTTTAACTTTTTTCAGGGTAATTTTTGAAGATTGAAATTTTTAGAGATTCATTTTTTTTTCTCACCGTACTACAGTACTTAGGGATAATTTTACATTTGAAAAATACATTAACGATAATTAATTAAGAAATTTTAATTGGGGGACTTAAACTTTTTTGAGGTAATTTTTTGAAATTTTTGGGAGATTGATTTTTTTTTTCGTCGTACGAGGGGTTTTTTGAGTTTGATATTTTTTCATTAATGATAATTAATTAAGAAATTTTAATTGGGGGACTTTAACTTTTTTTGGGAGTATTTTTGAAGATTGAATTTTTCATGGACATTGAATTTTTTCGTCGTACTGCAGTATGAGGGGTTATTTTGAGTTTGATTTTTTTTTACTAATGATAATTAATTAAGAAATTTTAATTGGGGGACTTTAACTTTTTTCGGGGTAATTTTTGAATTTTTAGGGGTCATTGATTTTTCTTTTCGTCGCACGAGGGGTTTTTTGAGTTTGATTTTTTTCATTAATGATAATTAATTAAGAAATTTTAATTGAGACACTTTAACTTTTTGGGGGTAATTTTTGAATTTTCATGGACATTGATTTATTTCGCTGTTGTTTAGTACGAGGGGATATTTTGAGTTAGATATTTTTTTACTAATGATAATTAAGAAATTTTAATTGGGGGACTTTAACTTTTAGGGGATAATTTTTGAGATAGAATTTTTTGGGAGATAGATTTTTCTTTTCGTCGTACTCCAGTACGAGGGGTCATTTGTACATTTAAAAATTAATTTAGAAGTTTTAATTGGGAGACTTTAATTTTAGGAAATAATTTCTGAGATAGATTTTTTTTTCTGACATATATTTTTTAGCGCACTTGAGTTTCGGTGTTATTTTTAGGGGCATAATTTTTGTGTTAGAGTTTTTACTGGCAACGATTTTTAATTTGGGAACTTTCAAATATTTTTTTCGCGATTTTCCTTTAGCAATCGAATTTTAAACATTCATTAAAAATTTTAATTGGGAGACTTTATCTTTTAACGCAAATTTTTAGATAAAGATGGAATTTTCAACATAAATTGGATGAGGGGACTTTACGCGATTCAATTTAGTGACGTATGCGTTTGACTATTAATTAAAATTTTGAATGATTTTGAATTTTTGTTATTTAGTGTTAGAATTTTTGTCTGCAAATTTTTGAATAGTACTGCCCCACCCGTGGCTGAGAGGTTCTGCTCACGAAGCTAATAGACCTGAAGTGTTGGGTTCGATCCCATTCGCGCCCGTCGGCCTAATCGTTCGGAGTTTTGTTTGAGCCATGAATTTGCATGCGTAAATATGGGTTAGGTTACCTTAGAAAGACCTCCACGAAGGGCACTCCCCCCTTGGGCCTAGTATAGATAATCGCCCGTCAAAATCACACCACCTTTTAAATAGTGTTAATAAATTTTAGAATTTTTTTTTTTTTTCTGAATACGTGTTAGATCGGTGGTTATGTTTTCGCGGATTTAATCATAAATAGAAATTGTTAGGATATTTTTAAGGATATCAGTTTTCGATTTGTTATGCAATTTTTAGGCATGTATTGCTTAATTTATATGAAAATATATTTTGAAAAAAAAAAAACAACATGAAATGCCATTCATAAAGATATTAGGAAATATATACCCCCTACCCCTAAATGAATATCTATATATTTGTAAAATATGGGGTTACCTATTCAATGGTTCGTTTGAATTTGTCCCTTCAAATTTTATTGACGCATGTTTTCTATTTTTTAAACAGTGCCATTATAAATTATCTAGATCTATTTTTCAAAACTAGAAAATCGATTTTTAAACATATATAATTTTTGAATGTTTCTATTAAAATACTTTGAATTTTTAATAAGATTTTGGGAAAAAACGCATTTTTTACAAATTTTCGCTAATATTACGCTTTTTAGAATAAAACTATTAAATACATAAATTTACCAAAAATTTAACACACTTACTTTACTTAAAATGACTTTCAGAGCCTAAAAAACGCGTGTTTCTGTAGGAAATTGTCTACTATACTGAACCATGGTCATCGTGCGTTATCTTTGGGAACACTCAGAAGTGAATCACTTTATCTAGATAAGGGGTTTTCCTTTTTACCGTGATAAGATATTAGATTTTAATTTCGATTGACTAATGGTGGGGTTCAAATTAAGATTTTCAAATAATTAATTTAAGATTTTTATTATCTCACTGATTGCGAATTTAATGAATGAATAATTAATATTACGTCACACAAAACGAATTTTTTGAATAATTAAGATTTAATATTGCGTCACAATTTTTAAATGATTTTATTAATATAAAAGTTTTATCCAATTGGGGGTCATTTTTTCTTATAGATTTATTTTAAATAAAATTGGAATATTCATTTAGTAATACTATATTAACAATTTAATGCATGTGCGACATTTCTTTTGGATAAAATTAAAACTATTTTCTAATGAGACCTTTAAAAACGGATACTTTTTTAACTGATTCATTAACCGCGAGAATACTTCAAACATGTCCTTGATGAGTCATCACGAATAACACTCGAAAACATGAAAGTTTTAATAAATATATTGAGGTTTATGAAAAGTAACACTTATTGAAATTTATTTAATATTTGAAATAAACATTACGCTCAGTGACCGTCACGCATACATTTTAAAATATAGATCTAGTTCAAATTTTACTAAGTTTCGTAATGGAGGTCACGTTATACCCTAACCAATCATACTATTTAGTCAGGGATTGCTATTTTGGAATTATCTAAATTAGTTACAAAACTTCTCATTTTTTAATAACTACACTAATCATAAGTCTTGTTTAATCAAATAAATATAATTTTTATCGTTTTTGTTACTTAACAAGATATAAATACCTTATACATATGCTATATTGATTCTGGTTTAGTTTAGTGCATATAAATTTTAACTAATATTTTTCTTTTAGTAGATATAACAATATTCGCCAACATATATATATATTTTTAACATTATTCAAATTTCGCACAAACCTTTAAATAATTTTGGAAAAAATATTTCATTTTTAGAAGATTAACCATAATATTAATTTTAAACCTCTTAATTCTTTTTGAATTGAGGTAGTACGATAGAAAATTAATATATTCGACACAATAAAGAAATTACTAATTCATATTAACAATGATTTTAAGCATTATGTTAAAATTCGTGATTTTTCATTTATAAATAATTTGAAAAATAAAACATTTAAAAGTAAATTGACTTACTTGTATTAATTTTCCATCTAAATCCAAAAGGCTTTCAAACAGAAACAACACACCACATACAGTTTTGTGTCACTATATGAAATGAATTAGGATTTTTCACCCCAATCTCTTATCTCTGGGGTAATTCCTAGAACTGATTCATGCGATTCGCACAATATTACATCGTAATTTGAATCTAAGAACAGTGTTAATGAATTTAATATGATGCGTTATTAATAAGGGATTAAATATAATGTGTAATTAATAAGGGATTTGGTTAATTTGTTTCGTTATTAATTAAAACCTGAATATAATTATGTCTTTTTAAGTCTTATTTAATAGAATAGGAATACTTTTAAAATTTTCAGGATGTTTTTTTTCAGAAACACTTTTTAAGAATACTTTTCTTAATGAATGTGTAATTAATATTTTTTAAATTAATTAATTAATACGTAATAAAATTTTCAAAATTAAAATAAATAGAAGAGAAGAATAAATAGAAATAAATAGAAGAGAAATTCTTTTCAAATTTATTAAGCAAAATACAAGTTATTATTAGGTAATATTTCAAATTGCTGCAATTTTTAAACATGTTAAGTTATCACTGAGAACTTAATATCGAGGTATTTGAATAGTAATGCTAATAAGAATTTGAAAAAAAAAGAAAAATAGTAAAAATAATTTTGATATTAACTAACTTGCATAACTTGCTACAGACATGACTTTCTTTTGAACACACTAGAATAGGATTGAACTTTTAAAGACATATTTATCTCACATATTTAAACTAAAGACTTGTGCTAAATTTTCAACGAAAATATTTCTCATTTTAAAGTTAACTTCTTTCATTGAAAAAGTTCTATACTTGGAAATTTCACATACAAATTTTTCTCACATGGAAAAAGACTTAAGTAACTGTATTAGAATAAAAACTTATCATATGAAAATTTTACTTGTGTAAATTGTATTTTAAAAAAAACTTATCATATTAAAAATTTTTATAAGTTAATTATTATTATTAAATCTATGTCTCCCACCACTCACTTTTTTTATAAATAAATATTTATCACTTTTTAATGGAAACAAGGATGGTAGGTAAACCTTTCGTTTTATATTTTAAAATTAATATGAGCCTTTTTTTTTCAGTGCGACTCCTTCAAATTAAAAACCCTTTGAAAGCTTTTATAGGGATAACATAAAAAAAAAAAAATCGAAGTCTCCCATTTCACCAATAAAGGATTTGTACTAAATACACTACAGACATTCTTGTTTTAACATGATTTGAAAATTTTTAATTCAAGTTCTTTTGAAAACTTTACTTATTTCATAGGGAGAAAAAAAAACATGCATTTATAAATTTTTAGTTTCACATATTACACACTAAATAAAATATATATTAAGATAAAACATTTGCAAACTTATTTATAAAAAGGAAAAACATAACCGTATTTCACTTTTTCGTTAAGCATATTTTTAATTCACAAGCAGGCTTCACACATATTACTTAGCACACAAGTTACTTCAGCGAAAAATCCCTTTTCCTTATCTAAATGATTCATAGGGATTCATACCTCCCTCATGAATACGTTATACAAACGATGTATTAGTTTAATGAATATAAATTTTAACTGAATCCTTTAAACTTTATTTGATAACATTCGATCATTTTTATATTTCAAAACGAAGAAAAATTATTGAATATCACCTAACAAGCATATACTTTTACACTAACATGTTATAAAAACACTTCTCAATATTCAAATTTTATGATATTTCGACATCTCTCGCCAAGCTTTTTAAGAATGAAAGACTATTTCGTTAGAATATTTAGCTTTTTGTATACAATTTTAGCAATAAATACATAATGCACTCAACTTTACTTTGTCATTAAACATTAAATTAATCCATCGCATAGCATTTCAAACTTAGGTTTTTTTATTTAGGGTAGATAAGTATACGTGTATATATATATATATACATGTGCATATATGTGTGTCTGTGTGCATTTGTTAATGGGGGAAAAATTTAAAAGGTATACACATTGAAAGTTAATAAAATTATTTAAAAAAATTATAAAAATATTTCAAGAGAGTATTAAACATTTTAAGACAGTATTAAAGATTTGAACAACTGATAAAAATGCTTTGAAAAACATTTAAAATTATTTAAAATGTTTCTTTCATATTTTAAAGTCAACAAATTTTAATACATAGCTATGTACATACAGGCATTTGAGCTATATACATACATGCATTTGACCTATGTTAACAGAACAAATGTTTTATATATTTCGATGCTATTTCCAAGTTAGTCAATTTATACTTTTTGAATATGCATATATATATATTTGTAAATTTTAATGTTTTCTCTTAAAACTGACTAGTTATTTATCCTAGCATTATCCTATTATTATCCTAGTTATTTATCCTACATTTATTAACACAAAAAAACCAACTGCTTTTCAAACGACTGTGTGATTATCAAAACAACCCAAATCCTTTTATCTACACATATGCAAACATTTTAATAAACTAGAGGCCACATTTTCAATCGAATAAAACAATGCCTAATCAAATAGGTTATATCCTAACTTAAATTATACCTTTTATGTGATATTGCTAAACATGCTACTACAATGTCTAATCAAATAGGTTATGTCCTAACTTGAATGATACCTTTTTTATGACATCGCTAAACAAACTTCTAACTTGTAAAAATAGCATGATAACTTGTTTTCACTAGACAAACTTAATAATTTTCGTAGGTTTTATAAAATAATCGACATGTTTGGTTATCTCTCATCATAGTTTTCTAAAATATATCCAAAAAAGTTTGCTACTATTAAAAAACATGCTTTTAATTCAGATAGTTTTCACTCTTATTATTTAAAAACATATAACACAAAATATTTTTATTAAATAATCACTATTTTTCACAAGTTTGCAATATTTATATGCTAACTAGGGTTAGTAGTATTCAGACTTGAAAATATCTTTATAGATTAAACATGAAAATTTATATGTCTGACAATCCTTTGACTATTTTTAGTTAAACTTCGTGTCGTGAAATATAATCGCAAAGCTTAAAATTATACTTTGCAGTTTTCTAACTATTAAAAATTAATGTTTTAAAATTCATTAAAATTTGAAAAATTATTAAATACTATTACATTTTAATTTTTAAATTCATTTTTATATAAAAACACACAAAATAATAATACTTATCTAATATGGCAGCTAGCAGTCTTAAGCGCAACCTTCTCTTTCAAAAACTAAAAACGAAATGAATAATTCTAAGTCCTTATCAGCTAATCTTATCAACTGATTAGATCTAGTCACGTGATTAATGACATCACTTATCACTAATGACGTAGGGGTTATCACGTGATCGGGAATACCCATCACGTGGTATATGATATCACTAATGACGTTATCATATATCACGTGACTAGATCTAATCAGTTGATAAGATTAGCTGATAAGGACTTAGAATTATTCATTTCGTTTTTAGTTTTTGAAAGAGAAGGTTGCGCTTAAGACTGCTAGCTGCCATATTAGATAAGTATTATTATTTTGTGTGTTTTTATATAAAAATGAATTTAAAAATTAAAATGTAATAGTATTTAATAATTTTTCAAATTTTAATGAATTTTAAAACATTAATTTTTAATAGTTAGAAAACTGCAAAGTATAATTTTAAGCTTTGCGGTTATATTTCATGACACGAAGTTTAACTAAAAATAGTCAAAGGATTGTCAGACATATAAATTTTCATGTTTAATCTATAAAAATATTTTCAAGTCTGAATACTACTAACCCTAGTTAGCATAGAAATATTGCAAACTTGTGAAAAATAGTGATTATTTAATAAAAATATTTTGTGTTATATGTTTTTAAATAATAAGAGTGAAAACTATCTGAATTAAAAGCATGTTTTTTAATAGTAGCAAACTTTTTTGGATATATTTTAGAAAACTATGATGAGAGATAACCAAACATGTCGATTATTTTATAAAACCTACGAAAATTATTAAGTTTGTCTAGTGAAAACAAGTTATCATGCTATTTTTACAAGTTAGAAGTTTGTTTAGCGATGTCACAAAAAAGGTATCATTCAAGTTAGGACATAACCTATTTGATTAGACATTGTAGTAGCATGTTTAGCAATATCACATAAAAGGTATAATTTAAGTTAGGATATAACCTATTTGATTAGTCATTGTTTTATTCGATTGAAAATGTGGCCTCTAGTTTATTAAAATGTTTGCATATGTGTAGATAAAAGGATTTGGGTTGTTTTGATAATCACACAGTCGTTTGAAAAGCAGTTGGTTTTTTTGTGTTAATAAATGTAGGATAAATAACTAGGATAATAATAGGATAATGCTAGGATAAATAACTAGTCAGTTTTAAGAGAAAACATTAAAATTTACAAATATATGTATATGCATATTCAAAAAGTATAAATTGACTAACTTGGAAATAGCATCGAAATATATAAAACATTTGTTCTGTTAACATAGGTCAAATGCATGTATGTATATAGCTCAAATGCCTGTATGTACATAGCTATGTATTAAAATTTGTTGACTTTAAAATATGAAAGAAACATTTTAAATAATTTTAAATGTTTTTCAAAGCATTTTTATCAGTTGTTCAAATCTTTAATACTGTCTTAAAATGTTTAATACTCTCTTGAAATATTTTTATAAATTTTTTTAAATAATTTTATTAACTTTCAATGTGTCTACCTTTTAAATTTTTCCCCCATTAACAAATACACACAGACACACATATATGCACATGTATATATATATATATATATATATATATATATATATATATATATATATATATACACGTATACTTATCTACCCTAAATAAAAAAACCTAAGTTTGAAATGCTATGCGATGGATTAATTTAATGTTTAATGACAAAGTAAAGTCGAGTGCATTATGTATTTATTGCTAAAATTGTATACAAAAAGCTAAATATTCTAACGAAATAGTCTTTCATTCTTAAAAAGCTTGGCGAGAGATGTCGAAATATCATAAAATTTGAATATTGAGAAGTGTTTTTATAACATGTTAGTGTAAAAGTATATGCTTGTTAGGTGATATTCAATAATTTTTCTTCGTTTTGAAATATAAAAATGATCGAATGTTATCAAATAAAGTTTAAAGGATTCAGTTAAAATTTATATTCATTAAACTAATACATCGTTTGTATAACGTATTCATGAGGGAGGTATGAATCCCTATGAATCATTTAGATAAGGAAAAGGGATTTTTCGCTGAAGTAACTTGTGTGCTAAGTAATATGTGTGAAGCCTGCTTGTGAATTAAAAATATGCTTAACGAAAAAGTGAAATAAGGTTATGTCTTTCCTTTTTATAAATAAGTTTGCAAATGTTTCATCTTAATATATATTTTATTTAGTGTATAATATGTGAAACTAAAAATTTATAAATGCATGTTTTTTTTTCTCCCTGTGAAATAAGTAAAGTTTTCAAAAGAACTTGAATTAAAATTTTTCAAATCATGTTAAAACAAGAATGTCTGTAGTGTATTTAGTACACATCCTTTATTGGTGAAATGGAAGACTTCGATTTTTTTTTTATGTTATCCCTATAAAAGCTTTCAAAGGGTTTTAAATTTGAAGGAGTCGCACTGAAAAAAAAAAGGCTCATATTAATTTTAAAATATAAAACGAAAGGTTTACCTACCATCCTTGTTTCCATTAAAAAGTGATAAATATTTATTTATAAAAAAAGTGAGTGGTGGGAGACATAGATTTAATAATAATAATTAACTTATAAAAAATTTTAATATGATAAGTTTTTTTTTAAATACAATTTACACAAGTAAAATTTTCATATGATAAGTTTTTATTCTAATACAATTACTTAAGTCTTTATCCATGTGAGAAAAATTTGTATGTGAAATTTCCAAGTATAGAACTTTTTCAATGAAAGAAGTTAACTTTAAAATGAGAAATATTTTCGTTGAAAATTTAGCACAAGTCTTTATTTTAAATATGTGAGATAAATATGTCTTTAAAAGTTCAATCCCATTCTAGTGTGTTCAAAAGAAAGTCATGTTTGTAGCAAGTTATGCAAGTTAGTTAATATCAAAATTATTTTTACTATTTTTCTTTTTTTTTCAAATTCTTATTAGCATTACTATTCAAATACCTCGATATTAAGTTCTCAGTGATAACTCAACATGTTTAAAAATTGCAGCAATTTGAAATATTACCTAATAATAACTTGTATTTTGCTTAATAAATTTGAAAAGAATTTCTCTTCTATTTTATATTTATTTTAATTTTGAAAATTTAATTACGTATTAATTAATTAATTTAAAAAATGTTAATTACACATTCATTAAGAAAAGTATTCTTAAAAAGTGTTTCTGAAAAAAAACCTCCTGAAAATTTTAAAAGTATTCCTATTCTATTAAATAAGACTTAAAAAGACATAATTATATTCAGGTTTTAATTAATAACGAAACAAATTAACTAAATCCCTTATTAATTACACATTATAGTTAATCCCTTATTAATAAAGCATCATATTAAATTCATTAACACTGTTCTTAGATTCAAATTACGATGTAATATTGTGCGAATCGCATGAGTCAGTTATAGGAATTACCCCAGAGATAAGAGATTTGGGTAAAAAATCCTAATTCATTTCATATAGTGACACAAAACTGTATGTGGTGTGTTCTTTCTGTTTGAAAGCCTTTTGGATTTAGATGGAAAATTAATACAAGTAAGTCAATTTACTTTTAAATGTTTTATTTTTCAAATTATTTGTAAATGAAAAATCACGAATTTTAACATAATGCTTAAAATCATTGTTAATATGAATTAGTAATTTCTTTATTGTGTCGAATATATTAATTTTCTATCGTACTACCTCAATTGAAAAAAGAATTAAGAGGTTTAAAATTAATATTATGGTTAATCTTCTAAAAATGAAATATTTTTTCCAAAATTATTTAAAGGTTTGTGCGAAATTTGAATAATGTTAAAAAAATATATATATGTTGGCGAATATTGTTATATCTACTAAAAGAAAAATATTAGTTAAAATTTATATGCACTAAACTAAACCAGGATCAATATAGCATATGTATAAGGTATTTATATCTTGTTATGTAACAAAAACGATAAAAATTATATTTATTTGATTAAACAAGACTTATGATTAGTGTAGTTATTAAAAAATGAGAAGTTTTGTAACTAATTTAGATAATTCCAAAATAGCAATCCCTGACTAAATAGTATGATTGGTTAGGGTATAACGTGACCTCCATTACGAAACTTAGTAAAATTTGAACTAGATCTATATTTTAAAATGTATGCGTGACGGTCACTGAGCGTAATGTTTATTTCAAATATTAAATAAATTTCAATAAGTGTTACTTTTCATAAACCTCAATATATTTATTAAAACTTTCATGTTTTCGAGTGTTATTCGTGATGACTCATCAAGGACATGTTTGAAGTATTCTCGCGGTTAATGAATCAGTTAAAAAAGTATCCGCTTTTAAAGGTCTCATTAGAAAATAGTTTTAATTTTATCCAAAAGAAATGCCGCACATGCATTAAATTGTTAATATAGTATTACTAAATGGATATTCCAATTTTATTTAAAATAAATCTATAAGAAAAAATGACCCCAATTGGATAAAAATTTTATATTAATAAAATCATTTAAAAATTGTGACGCAATATTAAATCTTAATTATTCAAAATATTCGTTTTGTGTGACGTAATATTAATTATTCATTCATTAAATTCGCAATCAGTGAGATAATAAAAATCTTAAATTAATTATTTGAAAATCTTAATTTGAACCCCACCATTAGTCAATCGAAATTAAAATCTAATATCCTATCACGGTAAAAAGGAAAACCCCTTATCTAGATAAAGTGATTCACTTCTGAGTGTTCCCAAAGATAACGCACGATGACCACGGTTCAGTATAGTAGACATTTTCTTACAGAAACATGCGTTTTTTAGGCTCTGAAAGTCATTTTAAGTAAAGTAAGTGTGTTAAATTTTTGGTAAATTTATGTATTTAATAGTTTTATTCTAAAAAGCGTAATATTAGCGAAAATTTGTAAAAAATGCGTTTTTTCCCAAAATCTTATTAAAAATTCAAAGTATTTTAATAGAAACATTAAAAAATTATATATGTTTAAAAATCGATTTTCTAGTTTTGAAAAATAGATCTAGATAATTTATAATGGCACTGTTTAAAAAATAGAAAACATGCGTCAATAAAATTTGAAGGGACAAATTCAAACGAACCATTGAATAGGTAACCCCATATTTTACAAATATATAGATATTCATTTAGGGGTAGGGGGTATACATTTCCTAATATGTTTATGAATGGCATTTCACGTTTTTTTTTTTTCAAAATATATTTTCATATAAATTAAGCAATACATGCCTAAAAATTGCATAACAAATCGAAAACTGATATCCTTAAAAATATCATAACAATTTCTATTTATGATTAAGTCCGCGAAAACATAACCACCGATCTAACACGTATTCAGAAGAAAAAAAAAAATTCTAAAATTTATTAACACTATTTAAAAGGTGGTGTGATTTTGACGGGCGATTATCTATACTAGGCCCAAGGGGGGAGTGCCCTTCGTGGAGGTCTTTCTAAGGTAACCTAACCCATATTTACGCATGCAAATTCATGGCTCAAACAAAACTCCGAACGATTAGGCCGACGGACGCGAATGGGATCGAACCCAACACTTCAGGTCTATTAGCTTCGTGAGCAGAACCTCTCAGCCACGGGTGGGGCAGTACTATTCAAAAATTTGCAGACAAAAATTCTAACACTAAATAACAAAAATTCAAAATCATTCAAAATTTTAATTAATAGTCAAACGCATACGTCACTAAATTGAATCGCGTAAAGTCCCCTCATCCAATTTATGTTGAAAATTCCATCTTTATCTAAAAATTTGCGTTAAAAGATAAAGTCTCCCAATTAAAATTTTTAATGAATGTTTAAAATTCGATTGCTAAAGGAAAATCGCGAAAAAAATATTTGAAAGTTCCCAAATTAAAAATCGTTGCCAGTAAAAACTCTAACACAAAAATTATGCCCCTAAAAATAACACCGAAAACTCAAGTGCGCTAAAAAATATATGTCAGAAAAAAAAATCTATCTCAGAAATTATTCCCTAAAATTAAAGTCTCCCAATTAAAACTTCTAAATTAATTTTTAAAAGTACAAATGACCCCTCGTACTGGAGTACGACGAAAAGAAAAATCTATCTCCCAAAAAATTCTATCTCAAAAATTATCCCCAAAAAGTTAAAGTCCCCCAATTAAAATTTCTTAATTATCATTAGTAAAAAAATATCCAACTCAAAATATCCCCTCGTACTAAACAACAGCGAAATAAATCAATGTCCATGAAAATTCAAAAATTACCCCCAAAAAGTTAAAGTGTCGCAATTAAAATTTCTTAATTAATTATCATTAATGAAAAAAGTCAAACTCAAAAAACCCCTCGTGCGACGAAAAGAAAAATCAATGACCCCTAAAAATTCAAAAATTACCCCGAAAAAAGTTAAAGTCCCCCAATTAAAATTTCTTAATTAATTATCATTAGTAAAAAAAATCAAACTCAATATAACCCCTCATACTGCAGTACGACGAAAAAATTCAATGTCCATGAAAAATTCAATCTTCAAAAATACTCCCAAAAAAAGTTAAAGTCCCCCAATTAAAATTTCTTAATTAATTATCATTAATGAAAAAATATCAAACTCAAAAAACCCCTCGTACGACGAAAAAAAAAAAAAAAAAAAAAAATCAATCTCCCAAAAATTTCAAAAAATTACTCCAAAAAAGTTTAAGTCCCCCAATTAAAATTTCTTAATTAATTATCGTTAATGTATTTTTCAAATGTAAAATTATCCCTAAGTACTGTAGTACGGTGAGAAAAAAAAATGAATCTCTAAAAATTTCAATCTTCAAAAATTACCCTGAAAAAAGTTAAAGTCCCCCAATTAAAATTAATTATCATTAGTAAAAAAAAAAAAAAAAACTTAAAATTACCCCTCATACTGTAGTACAGTAAGAGGAAAAATCAATCTCCCAAAAATTCAATCTTCAAAAATTACCCCGAAAAAAGTTAAAGTCCCCCAATTAAAATTAATTATCATTAGTAAAATAATTAAACTCAAAATAACCCCTCATACTATAAGATGACACATCACCTTTACCGTCGTGCCGCATAACCTTGACCCCGCCTCCAACAGTACGTCACATGACCTTGACCCCTCCTCCAAGAGCACGCCACATGACCTTCACAGGTGCACAGAGGTCACGCCGCGTACGCCGCTGATGTAGAACCGCTATTTTATATCTACTAATGCGTTATAACATAAAAGAAAATTTACGTATTACATTTTAATCAAACAAGCTGAAGGTTCATTGTCATTTTACTTCTTTGTTATTGATTGCTTTTATGTAAAAAATACAGTATTGTGAGTAAAAATAAACAATAAACTATTCTTACAATTATAGGATTTATTTTTATAAATCATTATAGTAAATAAAATTGATTCACTTGTTTTGATGTTTACTAAAAAGCTTTCAAAATTCATTTTTTATATTCACCTATTTTCTCCTCAAATTTTGATAGAAAATTAAAAAGAATCGTTTTAGATCATTAACTTGTTTAGTACTCAGGTTCAGATATGTAAATTCCCCCCCCCCCCCCCCACAAACACACTTTTTTTCTTTTCTTTTCTTTTTTTTTTTTTTTTTTTTTAATGCTTCGAAAAAATTAACCATTGCATTTTTTTGCGATTTGAATTTTACTTGTTCATCTAAATATTCTTGCTTGAAAAGAAAAATGTTTTCTTCTGATTTTGCAAGACTGAATTGTGAAAAAAAAAAAAAAAAAAAAAAAAAAAAAAAGATACTATTGTTGTTATTTAACTTATGCACTTTAGAGTAAACAAAATTGAAAATTTCTAGATTATTAACCATCAGCTTATTTTATGAAAATATAGTACACACAATTTCTTGCTTTAAGTTATAAGGCATTTTAATTTATTAATATTATGCTGTGAAAAACATAATATGATATTGAATCAACGATAACATAAATTGCAATCATATCTTATTTACATGCACTAATAATAATAAAATGTTATGTATTAAAATGTCTGTGCAACAAAGAAATGCTAATAAAGAACTAAAATAAGTAAAAATAATGCTATAAATGATTAAAAAAAATAAATAAAACGCTTTTCGAAAGAATTTATCATTCCATTTTCAATAATAATACAGTTCATGAACTTTAATGTTACTTGTTAATCCGCATGGTTAAAAAATATCACTGCAAGATGTTAAAACGCAATAAATTTTATCTAAATTATGAAAAAGGTATAATAATATTGATTTTTTTTTTTTTTTTTTTTTTCAGAATAAATCCAAGCAGATATATATATAATAAAAAACCTCAGAAAAAGATCATTCAGAAATGAACTTCCATATAAGACTGACTCTTTCATAAAAATTAATTTAATAAAACTGGCTTCTTCCCAAAATCCATTTTACTAAACTAAGCCCCTTTCACAAAATAATCTTCAATAATTGAATGTTTAAATACTAGTGCTAAATTCAACTTGATTAAATAATTAAAATTCATATAAAAAAGCTCAAATAAATGTACTAAAACTACTTGCAGGTGCATTGCACATAACATAAAATTATTTTAAATATATTAGAAATATCTTAAAAATACATTAAAAATTTTAATGTATTTTTGAGATTTTCTAATGTATTTTAAATGATTTTATATTATATGTATGCACCTGCAAGTAATTTTAGTACAGTTATTTGTGCTTTTTTATGTAAATTTTAAAATAATCCTCGTCTTCAGAAAGGTTCCATATATATTCAGAAACCTTTCCGATTCGTAATAAAAGGTTTCCTATACATTAAGAAACATTTCTTAATGTTCAGAAAGATTTTGTGTGCATTCAGAAACTTTTCCGATCCGTAATGAAAGGTTTCCGATATATTCAGAAACCTTTCATTTCGAATCGGAAATGTTCCGTATTATAACCGGAGCAGTTTTCTGCTCGAATCTGAAACCTTTCCGTTAGTATCGTGCAGCACAGGTCTCCATTACTTTCGGAAACGTTTCTGAAAATTTTTTACAGTGTACCTTCATTTATTTGTAATATTAATATAGATACTTAAAATTAAATTTAGTTTATAATAGCTCCATGTCTTATCAAAAATCATTCATTTATATTTTTTCAAAATAGAAAGTATTTTAATTACAATTTTTTTTCAGTTTTTATGAGAAAATGGCACCAAAAAGATATAATTGCCATTTTCCAACTATTTTTCCTTTACTTTCTACAGAAATGGAGTACTTGATTTGCCAAAATTAAACAAAAAACTGCAAAAAAAAAGAAAAAAAAAAAACCTGAAAAAAAAAACTCAAGTAAATTGAGATGCAGTTTTCAAACAAATTGTATTTAAAAGTACTTTTTTTTTTCACAATACGACGGTATAAAAATTGAAAATGTACGATGCTTAGAAACTAAAAAGTCCTTCCGGCCAGTGCCGGGAGGAAGAGGTAGCTTTCATATTCCTTATTTTAAAAAAGCCAACTTATATTATTCAAACACACGAAGCTCAATTTAGTGGAAACCGAATATAGGAGATTCAATACTAATTTTTATCAATATAATGAATGAGAATTTCGCGAAATTAGTCAGCTTTATCCAAGCTGCTTTTCTTTAAAGTAACTTATATTTGGCTGCCAAATTCGGCGATTTCTTAAAGTGCCTGACATTTTAAGACAACATGGTGGATGAGGCTAACCAGTGAACTTGGTCGAAACCTTAGTAATTGCTGTGCACATGCTCACTCACATCGGAAATCAGTTGATATATACGAGTGCTGTCGCAGGCAAAAAATCAGATTTTTCAAAATGTAACCCACATTAGAAATTGAAACTGCTATATCTGAGCCATTTTTTAAGATAAAGACAAACAAAAAATGCTCCCGAATCCTTATATCAAGGTCAAATTCTTAAGAAAGAAACCTTTTTTCATTTCTAATTTTTTAGCAACTCACTTTAAATATAAATTTTTTCTTTTTAATTTAATGGCCGCCATTTTGAAACAAGATGGCTGATGAATCTGGCCAGCAAACTTGGTCGAGATATTGATGTATACTATCCACATGCCTTCTTACATCGAAATAGGCTAATACGTGTGTTATCGCGTGACAAATACCAGATAGTTTCAAAATGTTAGCCATGCTAGAAATTCAAAATGCTATAATTCAACCATTTTTTAAGATATAAACAAAAGAACAAATTTTCAGAAACAAAAACTGCTCCGGAATCTTTGTATCAAGGCCAAACACATAAAAAAAAAAATCTTTTTCATTTTCCAATTTTTTAATACCTCGTTTTAAATTTTAAATTTAATTTTTATTTAAATGGCAACCCTTTTAAAACAAGATGGCGAATGAAGCTGGCCAACGAACTCGGTCGAGACATTGGTATGTACTATGTACAGACCAAGTTACATCCAAATCGGTTCATAAATACGCCTGTTATCGCGTGACAAAAAGCAGGTCGTTTTAAAATGTCAGCCACAATAGAAATTCAAAATGCTATAACTCAGCCATTTTTTTAGATATAGACGAAACAAAAACTGATTTCGAATCTTTTTATCAAGGTCAAACACATAAGAAAAAAATATTTTTTCAATTTTCAATTTTTTGATACCACATTTCAAATTAAATTTTTTCTTAAAAATTTAAATGGCCGCCATTTTAAAACAAGATGGCGGATGAAGCTGGCCAACGAACTCGGTCGAGACATTGGTATGTACTATGTATAAACGAAGTTACATCCAAATCGGTTCATAAATACGCCTTTTATCGCGTGACAAATTTCAGGACGTTTCAAAATATCAGTCACGCTAGAAATTCAAAAGGCTATAACTCAGCCATTTTTTAAGGTATAGGGGAAACAAAAACTTCTCCGGAATCTTTGTATAAAGGTAAAATACATAAGAAAAAAAAATATTTTTCCATTTTCAATTTTTTGGTACCACATTTCAAATTTAAAATTTTTTTTTTAAATTTTAAATGGCCGCCATTTTGAAACAAAATGGCGGATGAAGCTGGCCAACGAACTCGGTAGAGACATTGGTATGTACTATGTACACACCGAATTTCAATGAAATCAGTTCATAAATACGAGAGTTACAGTGTGACAAAGGTTATATATATATATATATATATATATATATATATATATATATATATATCAATTTTGAACGGAGGGTGGTTTCGGGGTCTGGGGGTCATGATCGATGAAAATATACCAAATTTTTTTAAATCGCTTTCCTCCGAACGGCTGCAATAGGTAGCTTTTTGTAATGAAAGCTACCTAAAAAATTGCAGTAGAGTATTTAACCGTACAATGATACATCTGCTTTGTTTTACGTCTGGCTTATACAACGGAACGTTATTTTTTAGAGACGACGCTTTTATAGATGGGAGAACGAAATAGCATACCGGGAGCTAAAAAATATTTCAAATAAAATCAGTTAAACATTTGAATATAAGATAATATGAAATGAATCAAATAAACAGGGTCTTTGCTTTCCAGAATTTTCACACAACACTATAAGAAATATGTTTTAAATAAGACATTTTAAATGTATTGTTTTAAATCTGACATAATTATCACCAAAGTTTTCTTTCTCTTTTTAATATTCACGTGAAAATACTTTTGTTGTTAAAAAGGAAATATTACTTTAGCTGTCTTAGAATTGGTATCAATAGTTAAAGAGATCATCTCGAAATTTTAAATATAAATGTCTCCTGTAAATATACTTTTAAATTTAAACTGTTTGGCAGTTTTGTTATTCAGCCATTTTACAAATGACGCAATTTTCCCCATCTACTGATTTAATGCATACGTATTAATGAATTTATTAGCCCCCGATATGCTATTTCTTTCAGACAACAATTGAAGTGTTGTCACTGAAAAATAGCGTTACACCTAACCATAAGCCCAGGGCTCTCATTGGCTTTTGACCAACGTTAGCGATTTGGCGAATAAGAAATAAAAAACCTTAGCCAAATGAAAACAAATGTTAGCAAAATAGATTCCGCGTGAAGCACTAAAAAATCTGTCTTTAACCCTTATTGTATCCGTTTTTTTCAATATCTCAAAAAAAAGTAACTACCGCTGTCACCGCCGCCGCCGGTTTTGAATTTTTTGTGACAGGAGGTCTTTCTTCATTAATATTAAGAAAAATATTGCGTACAAAAATATGAAAATCGGTGGTATTGTAAAGAAATGTTTGATAAACACACTGATGCAGACAGTTTTAAAATCGAAGAATTATTTTAAGAGATATGTAACGCTGAAGTTGGACAAAATCGTTCCATTAAAAAAGTTTTATAGCAGCAAAAACTATGAATGGGAATGTAATCATTTTTAGTTAATTTTATGCGTTAGAATTTGCCGGTGTGCAGATTGTATTAATTTTTTAAATTTGACTCATTTTTGGAGGTCTTATTTCTATTTTAAATTCAAATTTGCAGCATTTCTAGAGATGTTTTTTACAGATTTTAGAAAGTGATATTAATTTAAACTGTTGCCAACTGTATGAACAGCGGAAACAATAATGTTTGCTTAAAAAAAAAAAAAAAAATATTTATACGTGAGCAGGAACTTATTAAAAATTACGTCATAAAAACTATAATTACACGTGAATTTTAAGAGAGAAAGGAATTTGTAAAATAATAAATCTATTAACATGCGTTAGAAGTCTTAAATAGGAGAAATTACGTCATATTTACGTCACATTACAGTTATTACATAAAATGAACACAAAATAATATTGCAAAACGAATTAAATTTAGAAATTGCGCTAGACATTTATTCGATATTTTGAAAGGATACTTTTCAACTGTTTTTGTTAGGAAAGCGCAAATAATATTTCATTTCTAACACAAGTATTTTCACGTGAATATTAAAAAGAGAAAGAATAGTTTGGTCAAAATTACGTCAGATTAAAAACGATTAATTTAAAATGTCTTATTTAAAAGAACTTTCTTTTCGCTTTGTTAAAAAATACCGGGAGACAAAGACTCTGTTTACTTAATTCCTTTTATATTAGCTTACTTTGAAGTGTTTAACTTACTTTACTTAATCAAAGACGAAAACAGCGATTGTATCTTTGGTACTACTTAGTTATCCCGTCGACCAAAAATCTATCATTCGCCAAACTATAAGATTAAATGCCAATAATGGTTGATCTTAAATGTCACATTAACTTGACTTTAAGCAAGTTACATAGAAAGACCTCCACGGAAGGCACTCCCCCCTTAGGGCCTATATCCCACGTGCAGATAATTGGCCGACATAAATACAACAACCTTAAGCAAGTTACACGTAATCTACTTCATCAAGTTATTTTTATTTTGACGTTTTATTTGTATTTTTATTAATGTTGTACTAATTTATTTGTTCTTTCGTTATTTAAAATAAAAATTATGTCAATTTGTATAATTTGGCGAGTGGTTTGGCGATTTATATAATTTGTCGAAATTGGTCGACGTGATAATCAAGTAGTACCGTAGCGGATTTGGCCTTAAAATTCCCCAATCAAAGAGAAATGAATAGAAATCCGTTTATAGGGAGATCGCCACTATTTTTTAAATTATAATTCAATCTTCCGAAATCTTTTTAAAGCCGATCAAATTAGCGTACTTTTAGAGTCTGCGGTGTCTGAACGGGGGTTGACGAGCGTAGCTCGTAGGGGCAGAGCCCCCTAGCACACTAAAAATTGCTATGAGATTTCGACTCTAACCGATAGGAAAAATTGATGATTTGCTAATGATACTTTGCATACAACTAATGAAAAGTACAGTAAAAGGAAAATTCAATACTGCATTCCAGCAAAACTTTTCTCTATTTGGCGATTAATCTGAGTGATTTTGTTTGTGATTTTACCGGCGCATAGATAGTGATTAACTGGCAACTGAGAAATACCTATCGTATAATCCTTTCTATGGCTTTGACTGCTGCTAATCTGAATTGGTGTGGAGTCAGTATCTCTACGAATAGAGTAATGGTGCGATTGAAGACACGGTGCGATTGAAGATGATAAGCGCATCAATCACACAGTAACGTGGATAAGAATTTCGACTGTATTGCCATACACAAAAAAAGAGCAGAAATTGAGCACTCGCAATTTGGCGAGTCTGATTGTTCGTTTACTCGCCAAATGAAGCATTTTGTCGTGATTTGGCGCAATGGCGAGCGGCAGCGAGAACACTGCATAAGCCACCCGTAAAATGAAGCAGATGCATCACTGTACGGTTAAATACTGATAATCTACTGCAATTTTTTTAACTTTTAAACATCGTACATTTTTAATTTGTACATCATCGTATAGGGGAAAAAATATTTTTAAATGCAATTTGTTTGAAATCTGCATCTCAATTTATTTTTAAGATATTAATTTTTTTGTAGTTTTAAATGCCATTTCTGTAATGGTGGCAATTGTAGTACTCCATTTCTGAAGAAAGTAAAAGGAAAATACTAGATTACTATGTATTTTTGTTGCCATTTTCTCTTAACAACTGAAAAAAAATTGTAATTAAAATACGTGCTATGTCAAGAATATCGTCTGCTATAAAAATGTATTTTAAAGAATATTGAATATTGGGTGACTTATTTTCTCCGCATTTACTTCATTCCTATCAAAAAGCTAAAAGAATGCAATTTTATTAATCCGTGTGTAATAACATTTTCCGAATAAATATATATATATATATATATATATATATATATATATATAATAGCAGGCTATGCCCGCTGCGCTGGTCAATATTTCCAAATGAACCTTGGATTAAACTAAATGGTGAATTTGAACTTGTATTTTAAACAATATGGATCTTCAGCTTGACCTTGCACATTACTGTAAACGATGCGAACGCCATTGCGATACAATGTTATCTTAAGCGTTGGACAAAATTTAGCAATTAAGAAGTAATTGTTTTAGTTGATTATAAACAGCGCACTTATGGTCGGGTAATGAGACCGTTATGACAACAGGAATTAATACCTCTGTAACTAATCAACATATAATGAAATCGTATATACTAACACCATTCCTAAAAGTCATGCAACGGGCCACTTGTAACAAAATATGTTCTGTAGATTTTTTTAAAAAGGCTAAACTTTCATAATCAGGTTCACTTAATTTTTGAATTTTTACTGTTGCTCTATAACTAAGTACCCTTGAACAATATGTATACACTAAAACCTTTCCAAAATTATTACCTAACTAATTGTGGTATATCCTACGAAAGTATTATAAACAATCGGAATGAAATACAAATTTCCGTTGTAAATATATAGTAGATGATGATGATGCGATTTTGAGTAATAGAATTCATAGCAAAGTTTTCGCTTCAAACAAAAACGATGCTTTCAACATTAAAGCTAATACACCAATATGTGAAGTATCCGATTACGGAAGGTTAACTTGAATTCTCATGAGCAACTACTCAAAGAAAAGTGAATATGTGGCTTTTGTGATACTTTTATGTCAGCCGGGCGCAGGTAATAAATCAATAAAGATTGTTTTCATAGCATATTCTTATTTTATTATTTTCATTTAAAACACAAACCTTTCACTCATTTCATTTAAAATGCATGCCTTATACTAATTTCATTTAAAAAACTGAAAAGATAAACAATAACAGGAAATAATGCCATAATTAAAAGCAAAAAAATATTTATAATTTACATACGCAAAATGTAACTACTGCTACTGGGAATTTTAAAAATGCTATCAGCGAGATGTGCGCACGGTTGTTATAAATGTACCCATTTTTTCTTGTTATCGAGGAGCAATTTATAAATCGCACAATATTATTCCAATTCCAATTTCTTTCATTGAAGAACCTATGACCGGAAAAAATGGAAAAAGACTCTTGTAGATTCTTCGGATGACGGCATCTGACGCCATAAACCGAGTTTATATATATGAAAATAATTTTTAAGTCGTTACAAACATTGCTTTCATACTTAAATATTTTCATTGGTGCTACTTGTTATCCCGTCGACCAATTTCGCCAAATTATATAAATCGCCAAACCATTCGCCAAATTATATAAATTGACATAATCTTTATTTTAAATAACGAAATAACAAATAAATTAGTATAACATTAATAAAAATACAAATAAAACGTCGAAATTAAAATCACTTGATGACGTAAACACGTGTAGTTTGTTTAAATTCAAGTTAATTTGATATTTACGATCAACCATTATTGGCATTTAATCTTATAGTTTGACGATAGATTTTTGGTCGACGGAATATCTAAGTAGTACCTTTTCCATTTTTGTTTTATAACGCTAAATTCTCAGTAATTTTTTCCCTTTTATTTTACATAAAATCACTATTTTTTAAAAAAATTAAGATGCTTGCATTTTTATTTCAAACTCATAGAGCCGTTTTTATTTTTTAGCCAAAAGGTTTGATTTGAATTTTTTCCGTTGCTAGAGTAACGGATGTAATGATAGATATTTTGAGGTTTAGATGCCAAAGACACCGCCAAATTAGAAAAATATGAAATGTGTCATGAACTGTTGGACTTATAAAAATTTATTTGGTAGCATTCGATTCAGCATACAAAACTACATTAAAATATGCTATCATTTGACGCATAATTATGATATTCGATTTTTAAGGAATTTTTTTCCCTCCCCGTGCAAAAACCATTAGGGGTGACACTTTAGAAAATACTTTCTTAGCAGAAGTTTATGTCATAAGAAGTATTTTTACCACGATTTTCAAGATTTTAGGTTCAGTAGTTTGCGCTGTGCGTTAATTAGTCCCCTAATCCAAACTTTATTTTACATACTACATTAGATATGCGTTTTTGCGGTGAATCGATGATCGAAAATTAGTCCAATATTATTTGAAATATTACATAACAGAGGAGAAAGTACGAAGAAAGACGAAGAAGAAATGACGAATTACAAAAGATTTGTAATTTTTTTTTTCAAAATGTTGAATTTTTCCATAGTAATAACGTATTAAAACATAAATTTCCTTAAAAATTATCTTTATTTCCTAGATTTCGAATCTGTGAATTTTCCTATAAATGAAATTGGCGATATGACTTGAGAAAATAGATAATATTTGCTTAAATAAAATGGGTAATATTCGTTGATCTGAATTCGAGTTTATAAATATCACATGCTTTCGGAATTATGGCGAAAAACATTTTAAAAAGTATGAAATTATTTTACAATATGTATGTGTGGCGGAAATTCACACTGAAATTTAAGTATTCGATTCCATTTTTAAAATATTAACTGATATCTATATAAGTTACAATTGAATATGAAAATGTACTCAAAAAATGATCTCTTTCACCTAAAAAAACACCATTTGTGAGAACATCTTCAAGCTAATGTCACGCTTATGCATTTTTGGCTTAAAATCACATTGTTTGGCGACAAAAGAAAAATAATAAATTGTAAAGAAACAAATAGTAATTACACATGTGACTCACAATTACATCTGCTTGTTTCTTCTATAAGTCACGTAATGGGACAGTTAGATATAAAAAAAAAAAAAAGAAAAGAACAGAACAGAGAGAAAATGTCGTTAAAATTTCATCTAATCAAATTTTCAGATTCGTTTCCATATCTAACGCAAGCGATAAAGAGCCAAATATTGCATATCAAGTGTAATATTTCTTTTTAAATTAATTTTTAAGCATTACAAATATTTCTTTCAGGTTTTGATTAAATGTTTCCGTTTTTTAATATTATCACTCATTAAAACGGATTTGCTTCTTCTTTTTTTCTTTTTTTTTCATTTAAATAAAATTAGTAACAGTTTTTCTTTTATTTTTCGAGGTTTAATAGCCGTTTCAATTTTTTTTTTTTTTTATCAACGATGAATTTCGCCAAGAAATAAAATGGTAACCTTATCGCCCAAAATAACAGAATTTTCCGTCATAATTCTAAAACTAATATAGGTAGAATAATGTGTTATAGCTTAAAACCTTCCCTGAAACAATACCTATCTAACGGTATAGGTTCCGTAAAAATCCATGCAGTAGAACTCGAAATCTAGGCGTTCGGAACGAAATTTCCGTTTGGATTTTATATATATAATAGATAATAGAATAGATAATAGATTTTATATATATATAATAGAATAGATAATAGATTATGCGTTATGAACTATCTCAAAGTTTAAAACAGATCGCATTGTTAGATTTCCTAATTTTAACAATATCGCGTTATGTTAGTTCCACATTCCACCACCAGGGAGCGCACTCTACTCTCAACGAAAGCGTATCTGAACGAAACTCCTTCATGCAACCTTTCCGTAGATACATGAATCGGGAGAGTGGCGGTCTTAATCAATAATTTAAGATAATTGCTGAAATTACTATGAAAAATATTTTAAAGGGGCCCTACGCGGGCCCCTAATAGAGTTAGAGGAAATCGGAAGACGGCAAAATAATCGCGGGGAAAAGTTTGCTTGGGTGCTTCGGAGCTACTTTTGGCGCGAGATCTAAGCTCTACGACCAATAGGAGCCCAGATATTTAAGGAAATATGAAGTAACAAAGTCCAAAGTAATAGAATTTTCCGTACCAATTCTATAACCAATCTAGGTAGAATGATGTGTTATAGCTTAAAACCTTCCCTGGAACGATACCTATCTAACGGTATAAGTTCCGTAAAAATCCATGCGGTAGAACTCGAAATCTCGGCGTTCGGAACGAAATTTCCGTTTGGATTTTATATATATAATAGAAGATAATAGATGTTTATATATAAATTAATGATTTTTGATAAAGCATGGAGTTATTATAAACTATATTTAATTTTCTGTATTTATATTAATGTTACAAACAAATAAATGCATTTGAACCATTAGATACTCGATTTCTTTGTCAGTTTCTTGAATGACGACATCGCTTTTTGCTGGGTTTGTGTATTATTCCGCGATAGTGACGCCCTGTGCATACTTTTCAATAGATTTTGTTTAAGACTGTATCGTAAATGTGAGATTCTTCAGCAGATGCAAATGACGTCATTTTATATAAAATAAAAGCGTGTATTTTAAGTCTTAAATCTGAAATATGTTTTGTACTATCTGTATTTATGTATATATTTTTTTCATCGAGGAGGACAGTGAATTCAGAAAAAGCAAAATTCCTGTTTTATAGTGGTATGTCTTTTCTTTCATTTGACATTAAGCTATCTTTAATGATAGCTTTATTTCCTGAACAGACATCATACATTTCCATTACGATGTTCAATATACTTAATCTTTTATATTCAACATTTTCTGAATACTTTTTCTGGTGATAAACTTTTAAATAATAAATTTCTGAAAAAATGTTCCTCAAAATGACGGTCAGTTTTACAGAAAAAACGCTCAGCCAAAAAGCCAGTAAAAAAAAAAAAAAAAAAAAAAGATAAAAAAAGCAATTTAACAAATTACAACCACCATTTGGAAAATGATTTTTTCAAAGACTAAAATTTAAGACATAAAAAATCGCACGGAGTTGATTATGCATTACGTACGCCATAAATTAAACATTAATAGTGTTATTACACGTAAAAATTGCAAGCCACAAAAATCGCCTGCGACTCGTCAAATTTCCTGAAACTTACGTATTATCCAAGCATTTCATTGGCTGTTCGGAAAAGGCTTTTCCATCGTCAGATTTCCGAGAAACCTGACGACCAATTTTAAATGAAATTTCATTCTTAAACTTCTAAACATCCCACAATATTACTTTTTACACCGTCGTATAGAGAAAAAATGTACTTTTAAATGCAATTTGTTTGAAAGCTGTATCTCAATTTGTATCTGACTTATTAATTTTTTTGTAGCTTTTATTACTTTTTGTCATAGTGGTAACAGAAGTATCCATCTCTGTTGGAAGTAAAGGCTTGTGTATAGACCAAAGTTCCCAAAGTGTGCTCCGCCGAGCCCTTGGGGCTCCGCCTATACTTTTCAGGGGCTCCGCGGCGTTCCAGGAAAATAAACGAAACATGAAAGAAATTAACATATTGCAAGGGACATTTTTCCGAAAGTTTGTAGGAATTTGTGCGTGTAAAAAATAAATACATCACTGTGTTGAAAAATACTATATTTTTAGAAGTAACATGTTATTTTGCATTGTACACGTATCCATTTTCTGTATAATATTTTTGGTTTTAATTTTTGGTTTGAACTACTACTTTATTTTATGTTTCTGCATTTAATGTGTTTTAAAATTTCGATTCAAAATAAGCTACAAGAAATAGTATTCTGAATCCAATGCACAATGTGAAATGAAAGACCAAAGATTCTCCAGTGCTGTTATCTTTGCTTGTCGAACAAAAGGGAGAACAGTTTTGTTCTTTGGAGCTCCACCTATTTATGATATATTGTGTGTTAATTTACGTTTATATATATATATATATATTTCTTTTTTGTGTGACTTTAATTTCCTTAATCTGTTTATGTTATTTGTATATACTGTTTTTCATAGTACAACAATGTTTGTTAATTAAAACCTTTTTTTTTTTAACATCTTGTATCATTTAATAAACTCTCATTAGATTCATTTAATATTTGTATACGTTGTGTAAGTAGGTTTCTTTTTTCTTTTTGCAACTTTAATTCCTTTAATCTGTTTATTTTATTTTTATTAATCCTTGTTTAAATTTTCTATGCCGTTTTACATAATTGTATTTAATTTTTAAAGCAATATATGATGCTGAAAACGCATTGTTTTTAACATCTGGTATCATTTAACATCCCCTCTTTTAAATTTTGTTTTAATTAGTCTCGTCATTAGCTAAGATTCTTAAGTTATGATGCCGTATTTTCTTATCCGAAATAAGGCTGTAGCAATTTTAAATATATTGGTTTTTTTACATTTGTCATCATACTAACAATCTAAACTTTTGCTAAGCTCCACCCCTTGCTTAGACATTTCGTGAATGAGTACCCGCCCTGATGTAAATTTAACCCCACCCATATATCCCGTTCTGTTAGTAAAGTTTTTCTACTAGTTGCAGTTCTTTTAACATGTATAGTTTTTAACTGTATGTCTATTTTGAGGCAAAAACAATGGTGAAAGGAAGTTTCTTTCAAAACTATAATTAATAGCTAAATACTTCAAATAAAACATCCAAAAAAGTGAACGATGCTGCACCTAACAAGTTATAGATTTTACCCCGCCCACTTAAAAACTAAAACGATGATCTGCTTCTAAATGTATTTTTGAAAAATGGTTCAAAAGAAGAAGCTCAGTGGCGATTCATTTTCGTTACATGTTTAGAAGTACTAGAAACGTAAACAACGAAAAAAGAATCCGCAATCGCATGATTCTATTACGTGTGAACGGGACTAGCGAAAAAGTGTTCTATAGTTACTCTTGGGCGACTGGGCCTACGCATTTTCTTTCCTTTCGCTATTATTCTACTGCAGGGATCGTACGCTTAAGGCATTTTTTAAGGACAGATATCACTATTTGTTTATGGAAAAATAAATGTAAGTTAACCCTTAAATGCCTGATTTTTCAAAAATCATTCTAATAATGTTTTTCGGCTTTCATTTTTTAAATATATCATGGGAAAAATACTTTAAAAAATCATATTTTGTTTTAAGTATGGTTTACGGCTAAAAAAAAGTTTGTTACTAATCGACAATACTAGTCTTTAATTGAAAAAATAATTTTCCTTGATAAAATTCTATAATAGTAAACGCACAAGAATTTTAGGAACTATAATAAGAAATAAATTTTTACTTGCTCACTGCAGAACAAAATAGGGTATTTCGCAAGCTTCCAAACAAAACAAAAAGAACAAGTAGCAACAATTGAAAAAATAAATCTATCTTTATTCTTAAACAAAATAAGTGTTGCCATCTACATGATGAAAATCGATTTAATAATATTTTCAAAATGGCAACATTAGGCATTATAGCTTCAATATTATTCTAATGGTATTTTAGAGGCTAAATTGGGTATGTTGCCGAAAAGCAACACCAGGCATTTAAGGGTTAAACGCACGAAATTCCACCTTATTTAAGAAGAGATTTTTCCATAGGAAAATACTGGTGCCGAAGAATTTCCTGATCGTGAAATTTCAGGAAAAGTACGATCCCTGCTACTGGGATTATACAGAAGTCTCTCTTTGTAAACGAAAGCTGTATAACTTACCTTTTTTTCTGTGTGTATGTGGTTAGTATTTTTATCATTAATTCCGAGTTCATACTGAAAATCCCGAAATAATATTTTTTATTTTAAAAATGGATGTCATTAACCCCTTAACGGCCTGTGATGCCGCTATGGCATGACATAATTTTAATCCCTAATTGCAACATTGCCAACCGAATTTATTAATGAAAATTTCCCCCTTATTAGGTATGCGAATATATATTTTTAATGGTTTACAAATAAATTTTCTTGTGAATACTTGTGTCATTCAATTATTCAACATTTTACGAATGTAGGTACCTTGCCTGTGAAACCCCGAAAGGGTTAACAGTAATGCTCGAACGTCGCTCGGGTAAGAAGAGTTTTTTTTTTCTTCGTTACTAACAGTTTTCAAAACCCACAAATTTTTAACTATAAATTTTTGCTGTATTTGGCGGATATTCAAGGCAGATAATTCAATACAAAAAAGTGATTTTTAGTCCTTATTTGTAATTTATTGTGTCCAATAATAGTAATATTAAATAAAACTTTTAAGAGGTTAAATAATAGAAAATTTCATTTTCAAAATTTGTAGTATGAATTCAGAATTTCTGCATCAAGAAAAGGGCCAAACTGAAAACCTTGATCTCATGTTGGAAACTATCAGTTCAGACTCACTCTTATTCAGCAGATTTTTCTCTGCTCCATAGGCATGAAAAAACAGTTTGTAAACCATAAAATACCGTGGGTTAAGGTGCTCCGCCTTGGAAATTCTTCCCAAAAAGGGCTCCGGGAGCTCAAAAGTTTGGGAACCCCTGGTATAGACCAATCAGAAAACGAATAAAATGCAGATTAAACCAATAAAACGCTTCAGATATGCTTTTGATTTCCTACCCTGACGAGGACAATAACCATTTTCCCAAATAGTTAAAAAAAAAAAAAAAAAAGCAATTTAACAAATTACAACGACCATTTGGAAAATGATTTTTTCCAAGACTAAAATTTAAGACATAAAAAATCGCACGGAGTTGATCATACATTACGTACGCCATGAATTAAACATTAACATTCCTGGACCCATCACGAACAAATTGTAAGAGAAATTTCAGTTTTACAATTTTCGGTACTGTAACTTTTTAAACTTCTATGGAGCTGGTCATACATTACGTACGCTATGAATTAAACATTAATAGTGTTATTACACGTAAAAATTGCAAGCGATAAAAATCGCTGCGGCTCGTCAGATTTCCTGAAACTTACGTATTATCCACCTGAAACTTACGTATTATCCAAGCATTTCATTGGCTGTTCGGGAAAAGGCTTTTCCATCGTCCAAGAAATCTGACACGACCAATTTAAATGAAATTTCATTCTTAAACTTTTAAACACCCCACAATATTACTTTTTACACCGTCGTATAGAAAAAAAATATACTTTTAAATGCAATTTGTTTGAAAGCTGTATCTCAATTTGTTTCTGAGTTATTAATTTTTTTTGTAGTTTTTATTACTTTTTTGTCATAGTGGCAACAGAAGTATCCATCTCTGTTGAAAGTAAAGGCAAATTACAGATTACTGCATAGACCAATCAGAAAACGAATAAAATGCGGATTCAACCAATAAAACGCTTTCGCACGGAGTTGATCATGCATTACGTACGCCATGAATTAAACATTAACATTCCTGGACCCATCATGAACAAATTTTAAGAGAAATTTCAGTTTTACAATTTTCGGTACTGTAAATTTTTAAACTTCTATGGAGCTGGTCATACATTACGTACGCTATGAATTAAACATTAATAGTGTTATTACACGTAAAAATTGCAAGCGACAAAAATCGCCTGCGGCTTGTCAGATTTCCTGAAACTTACGTATTATCCATCTGAAAGTTTCGTATTATCCAAACATTACATTGGCTGTTCGGGAAAAGGCTTTTCCATCATCCAAGAAATCTGACACGACCAATTTTAAATGAAATTTCATTCTTAAACTTCTAAACACCCCATAATATTACTTTTTACACCGTCGTAAAGAGAAAAAAATATACTTTTAAATGCAATTTGTTTGAAAGCTGTATCTCAATTAGTTTCCGAGTTATTAATTTTTTTTGTACTTTTTATTACTTTTTTTTCATAGTGGCAACAGAAGTATCTATCTCTGTTGAAAGTAAAGGCAAATTACAGATTACTATATAGACCAATCAGAAAACGAAAAAAATGCGGATTCAACCAATAAAAAGCTTCAGATATGCTTTTGATTTCCTACCCTGACGAGGACAATAACCATTTTTCCAAATTGTTAAAAAAAAAAAATACTGTTTGTTTCACGAAAATAATCTACATTTATTACGGACTTTTTTAAAATTTTAACCCTTTCGCTATTGGCGTCTTCGATCAAAGACATGCCTTTCTATTGAGTATTTATTATTTTATCTTAACAATTATTTTTGTTAATTTCAGCATCTAATAATGATAGTGTATTATCTATACATTTAATACATATTATGCATTCACTTACATTTCAGCATTTAGTATTAACAATGATAATAGTAATTTCCTTAATTATCTAGCCGTTGACGTTTCTTTTGTTCCAAACATATGTTTCACTCTATAAAATTAAATTATAAACTATTTTTTCGAATTAATATTTTGTGATAAACAATAAAAAAGACTAATAAGTTTTTGTGCTTGTTTAATTTTATTGTTGTACGATATTTTTCAAAGCCTTAAAAAATCTTCCTTAGACTAGTGTCTTATGGAAAATACGCATAATAAGTAAGATTTCTGAAAGTAAAATATTCGTTAAATTTCAGCAAATCTTAACTTCTGTGATTTGAGTTAGTTATTTTTAATTTTATTCGCGTAAAAGGGATTTTTTCCAAAAAATGAAAATAATTCAGTAGCGAACAGGTAAAGAGATTTTGCCTGTAATTCTGTTATAAATACAGATTATTTCAGTAAAATAAACATTTTTTTACTGACAGCCTGGCTGACAGTTTCTTTCCGTAAAACAAACAGATTTTTTTTTCAGTTTTAGAAGCATTCAAGTATACAGCAAGTGGCATTGTAATAACAAACCAATTTTCTTTGAAAATAATGAGATCTTTAATTGGTTTCATTTTTATCTCTAAAGCTTGTTTCGGAAAAGAAGAAATTGAAATGCAAATGTTAATGCATTTTCTTGAAATTATTACTTCCGATTGCTGGCAACAATCATCTGAAAGTTAATTTGTTTCCAGACGATTTTTAAATCTAACGAGCAAACTTTAAGTAAATTAGAAATGGATAGTTAATGCATTTTTGATAAAGCGTTTGCTATATTTAGAAATACATATGCAGCGTAAATTAATAATCAGTTTCATTCTCGTTTTCATAAAGAAATTAATTTTGTCTGACAGTTTCGAATAAAATTCTTTTGTTTTTACAAAAACATTCTTTTGTAAGAATAATGGAAATAAAGTTTCTCGCTATTCTAAAAAAAAAAAAAAAAAAAAAGAAAAAGATACTAACGGCGTCACCGTATCAGAAAATGATTTTTTTTTTTTGTCAGCGGAGGTATTTCTTCGTTAATATTAAGAAAATTACTGCATACAAAAATATGAAATTGGACAGTATTATAGAGAAATGTTTGATAAACACTCTGATGCAGGCACTTTTTAAATCGAATAACTATTTTAAGAGATATTTAATGTTAAATTTGGTCAAAATCGTTCATTAAAAAAGTTCTACCGGAGCAAAAACTATACATAGGAATTTAATCATTTTTTCTTAGGATAATACATCAGAATCTCCCGATGTCCAGACTGCATTTCTATTTTTAATTTGACTCATTTTTTGAGGATTTATTTTCATTTTAAATTCAAATTTTCAACATTTCGAGAGATAATTTTTACATATTTTAGAAAACGTTATTATTTTAAATGGTTGCCAATTGTAAAAACAGTGCAAAGTATAACCTTTTCTTCGAAAAAAAAAAAATATTTACACATGACTATTATAAACAGAAAAAGAACTTTCAAATTAGAATTAAATGATTGCGTATTAAAAGTAAGAAAATATTTAAAATTACGTTTTCACGTGAAAAACTGTATATTTACAAGTGGATTTTAAAAGTGGAAGGAATATTAAAATAATAAAGTCATTAATATGCGTTAAAAGCCGTAAATGGAGGAAATTACGTCATATTTAAAATGACCAAATAATAATATTGCCAAATAGTTTAAATTTAAAAATATATTTACACGAGGCATTAATTTCGCATTTTTAGATGATCTTTTAAACTATTGTTGCCAATTCTAAGTCAGCGCAAATAAAAATGTTTCTTTTCTAGCAACAAATGTATTTTCACATGGATATTAAAAAGCAAAAGTAAATATTAAATAATAAATTCATTAATATGCGTTAAAAGACGTAAATGGAGGAAATTACGTCATATTTAAAATGACCGAATAATAATACTACAAAACAGTTTAAATTAAAAAATATATTTACACGAGACATTTATTTCATATTTTGAGATAATTTTTCTAACTATTGTTATGAATTCTAAGACAGCTCAAATAATATTCCCTTTCTAACAACCAAAGTATTTTCACATGACTATTAGAAAGAGAAAAAAATCTTTGGTGACAATTACGTCAGATTTAAAACGATACATTTAAAATGTTTTATTTAAAACATCTTTCTTGTAGCGTTGTTAAAAAATACCGGGAGACAAAGAATCTGTCGACTTGATACATTTTAATTTTTTGTTAGCTTATTTTCAAACGTTTAACTTATTTTATTTAACCAAAGACGAAAACAGACATTGGATCTCTTAACAGCAGCTGATTCGGCCTTAAAATTCTCCAATCAAAGGAAATGAATGGAAACCCGTTTTCAGGGAGTTCGTTTTTCCACTGGATTTTAATTATGATTCAATCTTCCGTAATCTTTTTAAAGCCGATCAAATTAGCCTATGTTTAGAGTTTGCGGTATCTGAACGGGGGTTTGTGAGCATAGCTCGTTGGGGGCATAGCCCTCTACTTAAAAAAAAAAAGTATGTAGAGGAAAACAATAATATTTCTCGTCAGGTGAGATTTCAGCCGCCACTTAAATGAATCACGGTCAGTCACTTTTATAAACATATTATTCAGAACAAAACGAAAATCCTTTCATCATTTGCAAAATGATTGATAAAAATGGGGCTTTTTAACAAATCAAATGTAGGTATTAGAATTTTATTGATTTTCTGTTAGAATTTCTGTTAATATATAAGGCGAAATTTACAATTTAAAATTTCTGGTAGGGAAAATTTAGGATTACATGCCCCCTATACGACACTTAATATGTAATGTTCGTCACAAAGGGTGTAATAAATCATTGCCCTTTACTTTTGTTAGTAGCTTTTTGACACTTACCAGCATAGTTGAGTAACACTTTTCACTCTGTGTTGGAACTTGTTGACTTCCTTACATTCTTCATAAGCACTTTCCAACATAGTTGAAAGTCATATCTGGTCAGTGCTAAGTCATATCTTGGTGAAAATCACGTACCCGAATTTAGTGGTTGATCGATAGGTTTCTCATTGTGTTTTCCTGCACCCAGTCCTCCATCATTTCATACCAATAGGTGCAGGAAAACCAAAGGTAAACCTACGAACCAACCAGTAAAATTAATTCTGCAAGTGCGTTCCGTCAAGATATGACTTGTCAGACCAATCTCCTTTTAACATGTTAATCGAGTTATAACTAATCCTGGAATTTAGTCGTGAACTCGATGAGGTCATGGTTTGTGCACCCGCGCTATTATATTTTAATAACGTAAAAATAAAAATAATAAATCACTCACACACATGCATAAAGAAAAAAAAATGCTTAAAAACAAAAAATGAATGCAACAACTTTTCCTATATAACCCAATAGAAAACCTTACTAATGTATTTGCTTTATCTAATATTCAACAAAATGTTTATAAGAAATATTTTTCTTCTATCATGAAATAAGAGAATTGTACTGTTTTTTTAGAATTTTATAAGAGAGTTTAACTGTGCTTGAAGAATTTAAATTTTTTATCCAATATCAAGGTCAACTAACTGATAGGTGAGGTGCCAACAAGAAGAAAGTAACTAAATTAATTAAAGAAGGGAATTTCAGCTTGAACTTTTTCTATCAATACTTTTCAACACTTCGCAAAAATTTAAAAAATGTTCGAAACTTTTGTAGCAGATTTCAAAATTAAATTATCAACAGTTAAAAAGTGAAAGTAGTTTTCGGTACAGATAAAAACTTTCCAAAAGGACATTATCTATAAACTTTCCGAAAGTTTATTTATAAACTTTATACGCAAAAAGAAGTTCTAGCTACGCATTGCTAAGTTTTATCTATAACTTTTAAAGAAAGTTAACTGCATGAAAAAGTTATCAGCTTTTTAAAATTTACTTTTGGTTAATATTGAAAGTACTAAAAAATAATTTAATGTAAAAAGAAGGAAAAGAAAAGAAAAAAAAAATGGAATTACTGTCCGGAAAATTTAAATAACAAAATTGCGTCATAAAATTTACTCTTACTGTTATTATTATTATTATTATTATTATTATTATTATTATTATTATTTTGAGCTTGTCGCTTCGATTAAAAAACAAATAATAAATTAACTAAACATAAAACTGAAATAAGTATGTTTAACGAATTCAACTAGCATATAAATGATTGATTGAAATTAAGAAAAAAAAAATAACCGCAAGTCTAATATAGTATGTGTAACGCTGCAGGTCCAAATTTGTAAGTTTTCAACACTTTCCAACAAAGTTGAAAGTGTTTATCATTCGGTTTGTCTAACTGTCTGTTCGTACGTCCATGCTCTAACTCACGTACATATAGTCCGATTGCCAGCCATGAAATTGATAGATGTTACTGAGTATCACTATGGCATGTTCGGTATTGAAGATGAAGTGCATAACATTAAAGGTTCATTCACAGAGACACTCAAAACAATTCCGTTACATTACGGTCTATGGGAAAAATATGTTTGTGGTGTATTTTAACTAGATTACAGTATTTTAAACATACTGAAATGTATATATATATATATATATATATATATATATATATATATATATATATATACTCTCTTAAAACGAATGAGTGGATTTGCCTACTCAAGAATGAGCACTAATTTATTGGATCGTGAATGAGTTGATTTTTAAACGCTTCACTCATCTTGATTTAAGCTCTTATTCTTCTATTTTACTCAACGAGAGCGACCGCAAAACAACTCAACTTGATTAGCAAGCTAGTTTCCTGCCGCTCTTTTGCGAGTCGTTCTCAGAATCGTTCGTCTCGTCTTATCGTGTCTCTGGCCTGCTTCAAGATGGACGCTGATGTGTAGATAAATATGTAAACATTCAAGAAGTTTTCTTAAAGAAGGAACGAAAGGATGTGTCTGTTTTATTCGGTAAGTTTTATAAAAGCGTTTAATTTATCCTTACTTTTTAGTGGAATTGCATGTAATGATTTAAATTTATAATTTTTAATGCACGCTGTAACACATTCTCCCTCCGTCACGCTGCAGGCAGCTAATTTTAGAAATGCTTCTATATTTTAAAATTATTCTGCCTTTTTATTTTTTACTTATTTATTTTCGTTTAAAATGTCCTGTTTATTACTTTGTTGAGAAATAAATAAATAAGCTGATCATAGCGTCATGTTAAAGCAAGGGTCGGGGGAGGTGAAAATAATAAAAGTTTACTTTTTCGTGTGACGAAACTTTGTCAGATATAACAGTTCTAAGTATTTTGTAAAAATAATTTTTCATATAAATCATATCAAACAAAAATACGTTTTATAATTTGTAGTAAATAATTTTGTGAAAAATTACTAGAATTCCTCCCTAAAATTTTCCAGAGAATTGTTTCTTTCTCCAAATACAGAATTTTAATTCAAGGTTGGTATTCACTTATAGATTTTTTTCAATCTAATTATATTTTCAAAAGTCAATTTTATTCCTTAGAAGTACAATAGTTTATTTCTATACAATACTATTTGTGTAAAAGAATTCAAATAATTACATAAACAGTGTTCTACTGCATCCATTCACCATCACTTTTCAGCAATTCCCTTTCAATTTTCCGAGAGATATATTTTCCAATTTACCTTCCTGACAATAGGGGTAGCCGGGGTAAAATGAGTATATTTTTTATTATTATTTTACCACACAAAATTTTTTGAAAAATTAAAAGTGTGAATGAAATGGTCACATATCTGGCAATATTTAAACTTTGTAAAAACAAACTAGCAGCATACTATTTTTTTTCTTTTCTTACTGGTATGGTGAATTATTCATTTGTCCCTCATTTCAAAAGATTTAAATAAAAAATAAGATAATTTTGGTGTAACCAATCACTAAATTCTTTTCACAATTATAAACATGGGTGCAAGACCTTCAGTCTCGGAAAGATTTTTGGCTGGTTGTAAATTATATTTTATATTGAAATAATAGCAATTTTACTAGCAAAAACTTTTAATTGCTCTTTTTTATTGTAAAAAATCCATTTTCAGCCATAAATCAAGACATTGAGATTGTCTAGCCCATCGCCAGTAGGTTATACCTAATATTCGGAAAAGTTTTCAGTCTTGGCTTGGATGGACTTCTTGCACGCATGATAAAATCATTTTTATTGTTGTTTTTCTGTATCTTTTCTCTCCCCCCCCCCCAAATAAAATATATAGGGTAGATGTGCCAGTAATGGACACCCTTCCAGTAATGGACACCCCTTGATGTTTTTGGTTCATAAAAAAATAACTAATAGATATTTAGCTTTAATTATTTTTTTTATAATTCCCCCTTGTATGTTTTATAAAACTATGTTATTGTTGACACTTTTAATCAAACCAATCAGGAAGCAGAAAATAATGTTTCAAAGTTTTGCTGTTTTTCTGTGAAAATCTTATTGAAGAGGTTAAGAGCTGGCTTCGTTTAATTAATTTATATATTATTTATTTTTTTTGCAAAATTCGAATGTTTTTGTTTGAGTAGCAATAGAAAACTTTGAATTTTATATACTAATGGCTATTTATAAAATTTCATTTCTTTTTAAGGTTTTAAGAGGGGGTGTCCATTACTGGGATGGTTAATTAGTCCTTTTCCAGTAATGGACACCCCATGTAGACATTGCTAAAAATGCAATTTTAGTAATGTTTATAGTGCATAAAATACTTTGGCTTAACTGCAAACCTAAATAATCAAATTTAATTTTTAAATTATACTTACTAGAGATGCAACGAATATTCGGCCCATTCGGCCTGTCTGCCGAATATTCGGCTTCGGCCGAATACTAATACTGTAATAAATGTTTTTATATTTACACAGTATAACTTTTCAATTTGACAATTTATATTCATCATGTATAATGAAAACTTTATTTGAAATTAACAAACACTTTTTTTTCCCATTAACTTTAATACCTCGAATGGGTTTTATCTACCCATTTTTATACAAGAGGCTAATTTAGGAATCATGTTAAAAAAAAATTATGTTGTATCAGTAAGTACAAAAAGTATCTGTAATAAGCTAACATAATTTGTTAAATTCAAAATTAATCAATAGGGTCAAAACATTGTATTAAACACTAGTGTCGTGATTCGTGAAGGAAATTTTCACCTTGTTATTAATAAACTTTATAACATACAAACATACTTATAACTACTTAAAAGGTGACAGAAACATATCTCATAGATCTCAGGGTTGCATTAAATACTATTTTTTATATGTTTATGTCACCTTTTAAGTAGTTTGAACTGGAGGTCTGCACGGGCTGACATTTCCAGGCCCGGGCCCGGCCTGATGCAAAAATTAAAAGTTCAGCCCGGGCCCGGCCCAGCCCAATAAAAAAAATTAAAAGTTCGGCCTGAACCTGGCCCGGCCCGAGTGAACTTCTACAAAACATTGATTTTTACGTCGAATTGGTTAAAAATTTGTCTCGTACGAGGAGTTCTGACCAAAAATATTTATCTTAACTTTTTTTTCATGTTTATAATCTTTATTTTTATAGACGTGCAGCAGGCTGCGATATTTATTTTTTTAATGAATCTCTATTTCTTGTATGAAAATGTTTCAGTTATCATTAATATTGTTAATCCATATTCCATGTATAGAAGTGTTAAAAATCGGAAAAATGCTATACAGTAAAATCTTCTAAGATGGAATTGCATAGAAAATTTAAAAAAATGCGTTGTAGACGAGTTCTCTTCTTAGCAAGTGTAAATGTATTATATATTCTTTTCTTACTTATTAGTATATTAATTTTCATGGATCAACACGTTTTTCAGTTTAAAACAAGGTTCCGTCATAGGCAGGTTCCTTTTCACACATTTTACTGTATTTTAATTTAGTTATATTTTAATATGCGTGGAAATCTACTATTCTTTAAAAATAATAAATTTTAATGTTAGTTTAATGTTATAAATATATGTTATATTATAATGTAATAAAGTTTAATGTAGAATAATGGCGATTCAAAAATGTATGCATTTTTTGCAAGAACTTTTGGGCCAGGCTTAATTTAACTGACCTTTAAATGACCAGGCCACACTGAGACAATGATTTTCATACGGGCTGGCTCAAAACTAGGACTGAAAATTTTGGGCCATGAAGACTAGGAATGAAACCAGGCCCGGCTCTGTACAGAAAAATTAAGTTAGGCCCGGCCCTTCAGAAAAAAGTATGGCCTGGCCCGAGTGCCGTGAATGAAAATCAGGCCGGGCTCGGGCCACGGGCCGGCCCGTGCATATCTATAGTTTGAACTACACACGTTGAACTAATTTCTTCTTAGGAATTTTTAACTCATTAATTTGTATATCAGTTAATCTTGAACATGCTAATGGTGAATGATTAAAATGTGTAAACAATTTTTTTACCTACAACAATGAAATAATTTATTGATCTTAGGTATGTTAGACCATCAGATACTGTTAAATGCAATGAATGTAATTTGCTTTTCCTTACAGATATTTCCTTCCTCTGAATCTGAAAACATTCACTATACACTTCTTTATAGTGCTATCTGCTGACAGCAAAGAAACAAAAATAATGATAATAATAATGATAAAAAAAAATTTAATTGTGAGCCTTATAAAGTCTACAATGGTCTCTTTCCACCACTTTAGAGGATATTCCTTTCATCCTTTCTATCAGTGGTTTTTCTTAAGATATTAAGATTTCTTATTTTTTATTTTATTTCACCTGAAAGCTGAAACTTATGTTTCCTAGTACTTTTAAAATTTTGTCATACTTTAAAATGTAACAACAACACACATATCTATTAAAATGTAACTAGACAGTACCTGATGTGGAACTTCTGCTAAGAATCTTTTTTTGGTACAGATGTCATATTCGCCCCATATTGGCGCGATTTTTTTCTGTCGCCAAAATCATATAGGCAACGGGTACTTAACTTGCGCCAAAGGGCTTGATGTGATAACCCGGATTATGTTGTTTATGCTGTTGATGTTTTCGCCAAATTGGCAACCGAAAAAAATCGTGCCAATATGGGGCGAATATGACATCTGTTCCCTTTTTTTGGCTGAATTATATTATTGAGGCAATTTTTAGGCCGAACATAGCCGAATATTTTTTCAGAGTAAAATAATGCTTTCAAAAATTAAAAATTTGTATATAAATAATTTTTTAAAAGAAAACAATACATTTTAATTGTGAAATATACAAGAATTGTGCATATAGTGCATACTATATTTTGTTTTTAGGCAAAAGTAAGTTCATTATTCGGCGGCCAAATAGGCCGAATATTCGGCTGTAACTTGGCCGAATATTCGGTATTCGGCCAAACCACTATTCGTTGCATCACTAATACTTACCAAAATGTAATAACACCAAAACTTTTATAAATAGCTGCTTTTAAGTTACTTTATGTGATTAATAAAATTTCGATATATTATTTTATTTATTATTATTATTTTCTATGTAGTATATATATATATATATACCTCACATATTTTACAATCTAGCAATCAAACCAGCCAGGAAGCAGAAAATACTGTTTAAGAGCACAGTCAAAGAGGGGCTCATAGGGCTTAATCCCTCTTCGTTTAAATAAAAGCAATTAAGTTACAGAAGCTATTAAAAATCCATTTTCTGTCTTAAATGTTTCCTTATTTAAAAAAAAAAAAAAAAAAAATGTAATACTATTAATGAAAGTTATAGGTTAATATTCATGAAACTAGTAAATCTGCAGATCAGTGGCCTCAAACATCAGTTCTACAGTTTTATTTTGAAATTATTTTATTTAGTATTTGAAATATTCAACTCACAATATCATTTCTTTCATATTTGTAATATTAATTATTATAAATGATGTATCAAGTAATCTCTGGAAGATTGTTAAAAATAGTGACACAAAACTAAACATTAATATTCCAAAACTTTTTTTTTTATACCTTTTAAAATCCACCACTGTTTCAATAATTTGATAGCTGTAATTGTCTGATATTTAGTATTTTAAACTATCCATCTAAAATAATTAAAACATGGATCTTCTGATAATTACAATAATTGATGTAAACAGTAAATGATTATCACAAATATTTTATTAATTACTGGTATCCTAATTGTTAAATTTATTTTTAAATAACTATTTTGTTTCATTAGTATGTATTCATTACATTCTGGTTCTAAATACAGTCATATAAACAATTATATTTGCTACTTTTTATGGGGTGTCCATTACTGGAACAGAGGGTGTCCACTACTGGGCCAGAGGGTGTCCATTACTGGGATTTTGGGTGTTTTGATATATTTCTGTTATTTAAAATTAAATTTCTATTCATATGGGGAAATGAGGCTATAAGAATGGTTAAATATTGTTGATAGATTAATATAATATTGAAAAAACTGGAATATAATAAATATAACTATTAATAAAAAAATAATTTTTAAAGAAATTCCTTAAGGGTGTCCATTACTGGCACATCTACCCTATATATATTTATGCTGCAAAGAAAATATTTCTGTTAAAGACTGTATATATACAGGGGTCGGTGCCGGTTTTTATTCTTGGGGCCCATTTTGTGAAAAGTAAGTTAATTTTGTGAATTTTATAATATTTTTGTGAAAAATAACATTTTGCAATGAAAGTTGAAATCCAGTGAATCAAATTCGAACCAAGAATTTATGAATAAAAATATTCTTTAAATCCCCTTGCTACAGTTTTTGTTTTTCGTGACCTGATCTTATTTACAAATTACACATTTTTAAAACTCTTTTTATGAAAAAGAATGTTACAAAAGAGCCTATTTTATTAAAAGGAATTTTGCGAAGGGGCCTGTTTTATTAAGTTCATTTTTATGAAGAGACCCATTTTATTAAATTTATTTTTCTGAAGGGGCCCTATTTTATTAAATAGATTTTTGTAAAGGGGCCCTAAATAGGCCCCAAATTTCACCTGGATTGACCCCTGATATATAATCTATTTTTGTAAAATCTTGTTTGATTTCATTTGTTAAATGCTTTATTATTACAAAAAGTTTGTCTATCTCTATATACATAGTATTTATTAAATAAGAAAAGCAACCAAGTATGCTAAAAATCCACATAAAAAATTTGGCAATTTAGTCATAAACAAAGAAAAAAATTATAATTTAATATTTGATCAGTAAAAGAAATACTAAAACTAAAGTGTCTATCATTAAATAAAAGCGGTGCTGTATCTAGCTATACTAACAATTTTTTTTGTTCTTCTGAGCATATTTAAATATTGGTGTTTTTGACGCTTAAAATGCAGTTTAAACCTATGTCACGTCAAAAACTGGTTTTTGACGGCTTAAACCCAACCTTGATTTCTTGTCACATAGGGTAAAATAGGTATTATAGTCCATCTTTTTTATGAGAGTTTGTCAAGATATGAATGTATGAAGATGGATCAAAATTGAAAGACCTTTGAGAACAAATTGTTATTGATCCTATGCTTAAATGTGAAATTATGCTATAAATTAGTCGCGAACATCTGTTATCTGCGCTGCATGTTGGAATGTAAGTAACATTAAAAATCGCTGTTAATTGACAATTTCTCAAAAATCACGTTAAAGTATCATATATTCAGCCATAAATTAAATTAAAACACATGTTCTAACTATACTAAATTATTAAATTGGGTGGATTAAAAGAGGACAAATAGTAAAAAGAATCGAAGCAACCCATGGAAGTTAAACCAAAGGTTCTTGCTGTAGTGAATCCAATGTTTGGTGGCTGGGTCCTTGTGAAATTCGGTGTAAAGAAGTCTGTTCAAGAATTTACAGTTCTTATTATTGATATCCCTGATGAAGATAAATACACTGTAAAGTTTGCAACAAAGTAATCTGCCGGAATATTTTGTCTTCCCTGAGAAAGACGACATTGCTGATGTGCAGGCATCCTGAATTGTTAGGAAGTCTCTCAACCAAGCTGCATCGGTCATTGCTGTATACATTTTGTATATAAATTTTCATTCACTTATAGCTAGTTAACTTTATAAATTGCTTTTGATTTAAAATATTTTTTAATTAATTTCTCATTTTTTCCTACAGATACTTATGCTGATATCTATCTGCTTTTGAACTGCATTAAATTAAAAAAAAAAAAAAAAAAAACTTTAAAAATGAAACACTATTAGGAACATGATTCAGAGCATGGACGTAAACTGATGTTGTGAAAATTGGGAGCAGTTTTGGGTGGGTGCGGAGGGGGCTAGGATAGGATTTGTCTGTACTTGCATCTTATTTCTATTAGTTTCATACGTGTTTTTATTTGTAAAGAAAAAAATGTAAACAAACTGAAAGGGACAGGTTTTTGTCTTCCTACCTCACCCCAGTTTACATATATGATTCAGAGGATGGAAGTACAAAACTCTTAAATGGTTTACACATTAATTATATTGTAATTCAACTATAACCAGCATATATCCATTTTACTCTGAAGCACGGGGTAAAATAGGTATAGGTTTTTCTCTAATATCTCTTTTGCTATTTGTTTGCGGCATTGTATAGTTGATCTTCACAGTGCCCCTTGTTGTTTACTTTAATCTTTGATTGCAGAATTTTATTTTATTTTTTAGACAATACTTTCCCTTTTAGAACAGATTCTGAAAGGTAAAAGTAATTTCTCAAAAAAATAAAAATTCTGCAATCAAAATCGAAAAAGTAAACAGGTGCCGTGAGGATCAAGCTCAGATATACAATGCGCGACCACCACCACCAAAAAAAAATTCAAAATGTCGAAATGCAAATAAGATTAGCAAAAAAAAAACCTTCCCATTAAAATATGAATAGCCTTAACTCGCAAGTATCTTCACATAACAGGGCAGGAAAAAAATACAGATTGACGACGACATAAAGTTTTTGCAGTAAAAACAGTCCTTTTATTCTAGTCAACACTAGGGATGCACCGAATATTCGGTATCTATTCGGTATTCGGCCAAACCGAATACTTAAGGAAATTTTTTTAAACATATTTTTAAAAACTTTATACAACTTCTACACTTAACAATCAACTTACAAAGATATTCAGAATAATTAGAAACAAAATCATATTTAAATAAAAGAGAATGTTATTACATTATTTATTTGCTGTTTGTTAAGTATTATGTAAGAAAATTAACCAATCACGAGGATTTTCATAGAAATTAATTATGTACAAATGCAAGTTCCTAAATTTTGTCTAGCAAATAATCTGTTTCTTGCTAAGATTTTAAGAACAATTTTTAGAATCTCTGAAAATGATTGTCCACTCCAGACACCTATCTAGGATGTATTTAAAAACTTCCTTGCTTAAATTAAAGGGAGTAGAACAATTATTCTTGCTAAGTTGCCACCATATAAAATTTGAATTGATTTGTAATATTTGTTTACTTTTGCTTCAGTCTCTTCCTGACAAACAAATAATATATGATACTGTACAATTTTTCTTCCAATATTTTCACTATTAAACATTGATTTTAAAATGTTTCTTTTAGAATTTAAGAAAATTTTATTTATCTGTATTAATTCTCAGTAGAAGCCACGAAATTTAAAATTTTACTAATTTAAAAAGTTTTATAACTATCCTCTTCTTAAATAACTCAAAGCAGATTTTTTTCAGTATAAAGTTTACTTGTAATTGTAACTCTTGTTTATTAAAATGTAAGTTTCTGTATTGAATAGTATGTAAAATTGTTTTAAAATTTAATATTTTAATGCCTTTAAACTTTGAAATATAAAAGTATTTGACAAGCCGAATATTCGGTATTCGGCTGAATAGTTACTATTCGGCAGGCCGAATATTCGGTATTCGGCCTAGCAGTTACTATTCGGCTGGCTGAATATTCGGTATTCGGTTCACCTCTAGGCCGAATATTCGGTATTCGGCCAAAATCACTATTCGGTGCATACCTAGTCAACACTGTCTTCGCTAAAATTTTTGGTATTTTTTCATGATGAAGCCACAATCACCCCCCCCCTCCCTCCCCAGCTTATCAATTTAGCTATAATTTCATATTCTAAAAAAATTAATAAATGAAAATGATTTGAGAAATATATCATACAACAGTAAAATTTTAAAACATTTTACTTTTTCATATCATCAGGGCAGAAACTAGTTTCTTTCAGTAAGTGGCAAAAACTAATACTAATCCTGCAGTGATTCATAATTCATATATGTAGGTATTTGATATGTAAACAATTAAGCTAAAAATTAAAATTGAAGATTATGAATGTTGTTCAAAGTAGCAAGTCAGATTTAGTGATGCTCTGAATAGTGATTTTGGCCGAATACTGAATATTGAGCTAGCCGAATAGTAACTGTTTGACCGAATACTTTTTATTTCAAGGTTTAAGGTATTAAAATGTTATTTTTTAAAACAACTTTACATAATATTTAATAAAACAATTACATTTTGATAAATAAGCTCTTTATAAGTAAATTTCATATTGGAAAAAAAAACTTGCTTTGAGTTTATTTAAAAGATAATAAGACTTTTTATTAATAATGAAATTTTAAATTTAATGGTTTCCTCTATGAATTAACATTTTAAAATCAAACAGTAAAAGTGGAAAAATTGGAAGAAAAATCGGTTCAGGTCGATTTGAGGCTGAGTGTGAATTCCTGCAAGTTGGGTTCAGGTTAAACCCAAATTTTCAAAAGTTAGTTTGCTATATTTTTTTAAGTTTATCCCTGTTATAATAAACGTAGATATTTGTGTATACGTTGTTTTCTAAAGAGACTTTCGTTTTTTCTGCAACCCTTTGGCAAAGTTTGTTTTTTCTGCAACCAGACTTGTATAAAACCAAAAACTTTCTATGTGCATAAATATTGGGTCAAAAACTATCTGCACATTAATTTAATGTTTAATAACGTAAAATACCGTGTTATGTTATTTTAACAATATGAATTAAAAAGAGTATTTTTAAAATAATTACCATTTAAATTAAAAATAATTAGTATTAATCAACGAATAATTATTTTGGTAAAAAAAAAAAACCAGCTAAAAATGCATAAGGGAAGAATTAATGTGACATTGCTACTGAAACAACTAAATCACCTTTTCTAGGAAGAGGTATCCATTCATAGGTATCATCATTAAAGAGACTGGTGAGTTTTTACCGCGCCCCTTTGACAAAAATCATGTTTTTTCCTTTTGTCTTTGACGAAATTCTCGTTTTTTCTGTGATCATTTGATAAAATTCTCGTTTTTTTCTCGATTCTTTGATGAAATTCACATTTTTCTTCGATTCTTTCACGAAATCAGTTTTTTCCCAATCTTTTGACGAAATTTGCATTTTCCTATGATCTTTTGACGAATTTCGTATTTTTTCATGCATTTTTAACAAAATTCTCGCTTTTTTCACAACACTTTTGACGAAATTCTTGATTTTTTTGAAGAAAGTAGTTTTTTACACGATTCTTTTACGAAATTTGCATTTTTTCAGAATATTTTGGCAAAATTTAGGGCTTTTCCGCTATGCTTTTAAGAAATTTTTTTTTTCCTGAGCCCTTTTGCCGAAATTTGCATTTTTCTGAGATTCTTTGACGAAATTAGCTTTTTTTCGCGATCCTTTGACGAAATTAACGTTTTTTCTGCGATATTTTTACGAAATTTGCATTTTTCCTGCGATTTTTTGACGAAATACGTGCTTTTTTCTCAGCCTTTAGCGATATTCATATTTTTCCCGTAATCCATTGATGAAATAAGTTTTTTCTGCGATTTTTTGACGAAATTTGCGGGATTTTTTTTTCACGATCCTTTGACAAATTCGGGCTTTTTCCGCTATGCTTTTAAGAATTTTTTTTTTTTTTTTTTTTTTTTTTTTAACGATTCTTTGACGAAATTATAATATAGAGAATATTTTTAATTTTTTGGTATTAAAAAAAAAAAAAAAAAAAAAAAAAAAGTTACAAAAATAAGTTTTTTTCTACAAATTTTTCTGCAAGGTTCCGAATTTTTGGAAAATCTTCTGCGCGTGTGTCTATATTATACAACTGTGTCTGCAACCCTTTGGCAAAATTTGTGTTTTTTCTCTGCAACCCTTTGGCAAAATTTGTGTTTTTTTCTGCTATCCTTTGACAAAATTTTCTTCAACCCTTTGGTAAAATTTGTTTTTTCTGCAACCCTTTGGCAAAATTAGTTTTTTTCTGCAACCCTTTGGCAAAATTAGTTTTTTTCTGCAACCCTTTGGCAAATTAGTTTTTTTCTGCAACCCTTTGGCAAAATTTTTTTTTCTGCAACCCTTTGGCAAAATTTTTTTGTTTCTGCAACCCTTTGGCAAAAATTTTTTCTGTACCCCTTTGGCAAAATTTTTTTCTGTACCTCTTTGGCAAAATTTGTTTTTTTCTGCAACACTTTGGCGAATTTCCCTAAATCAATTCATGAATCAGTCGCGGAAAAAAATTGAGAATTTCTTCAATTGATCATGGAAAAATACCAGATTTTGTCATATATCTCAGAAACAAATGGTAATTATCTTCAATTGGTTGTTGAATAAAATTTCTATTTTCGTAAAGAGTTCAGAAAGAAATTGCGAATTTCGTCAAAAGATTGCGCAAAAAATAATCGGGAATATCGATAAACTTATTTGGTGAAGAATATTACAAATTTCGTCAAAAGGTCGCAACGAATAGTGAATTTTGTTAATTAGTCACAAAAAGATATCGCGAATTTTACTGTTCGATTGCACAAAACTCAAGAGTTTTGCCGTCAAAAATCAACCCAACCCAATTTATTGCTTGGGTAAATTGCAGGGAAATGAATTTCCGTTTTTTGTATGTTTCAGGCACTTTCGTATGAACTCATCATTACGTCTGTTTTGAAATTTTAAGTTAAAATCATTTAAACGTTTTAAATCGATAACATTGTTTTTGCACATTTTCATTTTAGGAACAATACTTTGATCCTATCACTCAAGCTGCTATGGTTGAATGGAGGTTATGGCAACAATGAGGTTAAATTTAACACCAGTCCAAAAGAAGTACCAACAAAGAGGACTATCAAAGAGACACGTGATAATCCTGAAGAGGTGTATTATCAGCAAGAAAGGTATAAATTTACATATTAATCTTAAATATATTTAAGTTTTGATTTTGTCATGGAATTTCATTTTTTGTGTGTGTGTGTGTGTTTAGTAATTAACACTGTATTGGGCCAGTGTGACCTTACAGATACATATGTGGAAAAAAAAAAAATCTGTTTTCATATTAGTAAACTTCATACCTAACATCTATCTTTCCTATCCCAATAGCAGAAAATTTACTTTTAATGTTTTTAAGCATTTTACTAATTTTTATTAATAATAATCTTAAGTTTTAGTAATAAATAATAAAGAACTAAACATAATATAAAGTTGGAAAAAAATCCAATGGAAAAAAAAATCTGCGACGCATGTCACCCGTCAGGAACTTTCTGCTACCAGGTTTCTGTTTGGAATGCAGTGCTATGCAGTTTTAGTTCATTTATTTAGTATCGTCTATCAGTCAGATACATTTGCCCAATAACATAAAACAGCATATAAAATTTGATTTTGTCATAACATTATGCAAGTTAGAAAAACAAGTCTGTATTTCTGAAATAGATATTCCTAACATGTATTTAATATGAAAAGCATTTTTATTAATAGTTAAAAAAAAAAAAAAAAATTGCAATTGAATTTTCAAAATTCACTGTTTATAGAAACGTAAATTTCAATGAAAGTAAGCCTTTCAATATTATTTTTTCATTTTCTTACATAATTATAACTTTGTTATTAAATTATGATTAAAGGTACCATTAAAAACAGTGAAAGTTTTGATTATCTTTGTGAAATCCAGAATTTTTATAAATCTAGTCTTAGTCCTGATACAGGATTTTCGAGGTTATACTGTATTAAATTAGACATGTATCTCTGACACATGACATGCATTTGACTGTTGGAAGAAAATTGCCGCCTGACTACTTAGATTTTATGGGGTAAGGTTAAACATCATTGTTGTAATAAAACATTTTATATTTAGAATAAATTTAAATGTAGTTTCATCCCCCCCCTTCCAATGTATACATTTTGAAAATGGCAACAAAGGGGAATTTTCAACAATATTTTGTAATGTTGCTTAAGACCTTTTAAATTTGTTTTTAAAATAGAAATTTATTTTAAGATTGTATCAGAAGTAGGGTGTCAACGATTTAAATCATGATTTTAATCAAGTGATTTTTTTTTAAAAAAATCATTGATTAAAATCAAAAATTTTTTACTGTTTAAAATGACATAAAAAAGTATTCAAATTATTGTGACTTATGAATACACAAAACAAAGCTTTAAATAATTGTTTCCAAGTATAATTCCTGAGTATTGTGAAAAATTTTAAGTACAGTAAGTTTGTAAAAACCATGTTTTTTTTATCTAACAAACATAAAAAGCATTTAATTTAAAAATATTTAAATCTAATATAACTTCCAATGTCATAATTTCCTTTTAATAATCAAGTTATTATTTTATATACAATAAACACAGCAATAGTGTCAATGATTTTAATCAATTGATTTAAATCAGATGATAAAATCACATATTTTCTGATTTTTTAAAATGTTGTGAAAAAGCATGATAATCAATAATGAAAACGATCACTAAATCACTTGTAAAAAATGTAATATTTGTTATTGTTAATTATAACAATATTAAACTGTGTAAAAAGATGTTATTATACATTTAAAAAAATCTAACTAAATGTTAAATAGCTTTAATACATTATAATATTTAGTAGCTATTCAAATATTTTAATGTTGTGGGGAAAAATATCTGATTTAAATTTCAAAAATAGAATTTTTGTACTCTATTTATAAATTATGCGTAAGTTTGCTGTATACATTGCTACAATTTTTGATCAATTTGATAGACATACGCTTTAAAACCTGTGTAAAATTACTGGCTGCTTTATGAATTTATCAAACTATTATTTATCACCTTTTTTCAACCACTTTTTCAAAAATGTAGATTGTGTTCTTAATTAAACAGTTAATTGTTTAATAATTACAAAATTTAATCTGTATCATCAATTTAAAATTAAATGCAATTTATCAATAACTTTAAAATATAAGCAGTATTTAATATTGGTTTACATAATTATTATAAAATATTAATGCACATAATGCTGTATGTTACTAAAGAAATTTTTTATTTGCAGTTTTTTGTAATTTCTATAATTACATAATTAAAATTTTAGTAATTAAAGCAAAAAAACATAGATTATGTTAGTAATTGGAGGGTTATTCATTTTTGAAATGCTTAATTCTTGGTAGATGTTAATATTTTAACACGGGAAAAAAAATAAAAAAAATCAGATTTAAATAAAAAAAAAATCAGATTTTTTTGATTTTTTTACACCCCAATCAGAAGTAACATGATAAACAAGTGGGTAAGTGTGATTGCACAGATGGTTTCATTTTCCATTTTATTCACAATTAGCCGAATTTTCAGCGGTGTAACTTTATATAAAGCTAAAAGTTTTAGTGTATGTTTTTTAAGAATATGCATGGGGAGGCGGTTTTGTGTGTGTGTAGGTTTTTATTTTTGGGGCCCATTTTGTGAAAAGTAAGTTATTTTTGTGATAAATAACATTTTGTAATGAAAGTTGAAATCATGTTACTCAAATTTAAATGAAGACTTTCACAAAACTTCTTTAAATCCCCTTGGTAAAGTTTGTTTTCAGTGAGCTGGTTTTATTTACAATTTACACATTTTAAAACAGTTTGTGTGAAAAAGGTGATACTTTGTGTGAACAAAGGGGCCTATTTTATTAGATTTTTGTGAAAGGGCCCTAAATTTTGCTTGGAACGACCCCTTATATATATATTCATATTTAGAATAAATTTAATTTTTAAAGTTTCATTCCCCCGCCGCCCAATTATTGTTTAAAAAGATATGTTTGTATACATTTTGAAAATGGTAACAAAGGTGAATGTTCAACAATATTTTAAGAAGTTGCTTAAGACTTTAAGAATTTATTTATATTTACTTTAATCTAAAAACTAATATTTTAAAAGATTCATAATCCTTTGCATTACAATTATTGCTATTTAACTTAATTTCAATATTTTCTTTTAACACAGGAGAATAGTGACCTCATGGAGGAATGCAATTCCGCTGCGAGGAGTGGAATTCAACAACCCTATCGAATCTCTCAAGGATCTTCAGCAGAGAATAATACATATTTTCTTGTCTTGACAAGAAAATTTTAAATAAAAATATTTACATGTCCAGTTAAAGGTGTTGTCAAAACACTCCATCTGTTGTTGAAATTGCTATCAATGCTACATTTGTTTTTTCTTTTTGTTCAATAAAATTGTTAGTAAATAATGTTGTTTCTTTCCCCAACGATATTCTAAATTCCATATTTGGCTCCTGCTTTTGGCATAAAAAGCTACAATCTTATGCCATTTTAAAGTTTTACATTTCTTTAAAAGTTAGTAGATTTAAGAAACATTGGATAAAATCAATGGTCAATTGCAACAAAACAAGATTAAAAAAGAATAACTGCAAGATAGTACCTAATAGGTTGGTATTTATCCAATCAAGACATTGTTCCTTCTAACCCAGTAGCTAAATTTTAAAGTTATACTTGAACATAATTTCAAGTTTCAACAAATGTTTTAAATGATATAAAGAATTAAGTTGATCCATTTCTAAAGTTATTTTGGTGCATAATTTATTTGTAAATATATGAACTGCTTTAAATTGACATTTAGCAAGTGCTAATTAATTAGCATAAAAAAGCTTAACAATTAATATTTCTTTAAAAGTTAGTCAATTTAAGAAGTAGTGTGAATTAAATCAAGGGATAATTACAACAAAGTATATAATGGGTTAGTGTTTATCTTTTTTGAAATATTTTGTTTTACTTATTACAGCCTAACAATAGCAGTGTGACAACACTTGTGATAATGTTAGTTCCACGGGGAAGTTATTTTCAAATATCTTGCTTGGATTTTAATATTTGTACAGGCTTCTTTTTGCATATGATAGCTGAAGACAATCTATATGCTGGCTAGTTTTTACTTTTTTAACTTAGGTTTTATATTTTATTTTAAATACTTTAATTTTCGGAACTGATTCTAAAATTGATATCTTAATACAGTAAATGCTCGATGGGACTCATATGTGTTCATAAAGTCAAAAGTTCGTAAATGGGAGTAACATTAGTTCAGCGAGATGCTGGGCGGGACCAGTACACCAGTTCGTAAAATCGTCTACTGTATTAAAAAACTAACCAAAATTGCGAAATTAAAAATAAGCCTGCATAAAGATCCTATGGCTGCCCCCCCCCAAAAAAAAATAAAATTATATGTATATATATATATATATATATATAAATCCAAACAATGTATTTGAAAATAACTTCTCCATAGGATTAACACCATCATTTCTGGGCGATTCCATGGAGAGTGTCACACACATAACGCAGGCTTTAATTTGCATTTATTCAATTATTTATTATTTATTAAATTTTAATGTTAATTCTGATTTTAAGTGGTATGGTAAATAAGTTATCATATTTTTAAATTTAAATGTGTGGCAATAAACCTCACAGAAGTATATTATTTAATTACATTACTCAAAATGTGCTTTTTTCCTACTTCGGAAAAAAGCACATTTTGCATAATGAAATTTAATGATATATTTCTGGGAGTTTTATTTCCACACATTTAAACTAAAAAATATGGTTATAACTTATTTACCATACCACTTAAAATCAGAATTAGCATTAAAATTTGATAAATAAATGAAAATTAAAGCCCTCATTACATGTGACTCTCTGCACGGAATCGCCCTTCTATACTTTTTCAGCGACTAGTGTAGGATCTTAAGGCTGTTCTTAATGGCTCTGCTCAACAAGCACAAAACGTTTTGATACATTTACAAATTCATTTTTTAATGGAAAGATATAAAATTGGAAAGCCTGGTTATGAAAGCTATTTGGAATTGAATTTTCCATTTTTTTTAAATCAATAAATTACCTATTGAGTTATAAACGATTTTGTTCATGTGACAAACACGTTTTCGCCTGCTCTTGAGTGTTTTTTCTCCTTTCATCCAGAAGTTAAGTTTAAAACATCCACTTTGACACTATTTTCTGAAAGATGTATTGCGTTTGCAAAAAAATGAAAAAAGCAGCTTGATTACATAGTTTCTGAACACCCAGCTAGTTTCATGCATTTTCGATCAAAAATAAATTAAAACTTATGTCAGAAAGTTGCCCTTTTGGATTTGAGAAGTCAGCTTTTAAAAGTTGTCATTGGGATTTTTCCTTTCCTTGGTGATTTCAAGTTTACATTTAGATATTTTTTCATTTTTTTTTTTATTTATTTACGTTAAATACTTAAGATTGGTTTAACTGTAATTTTTAGTTATAAATCATATTTTTTTTTCAATCAAAAAGTAATACAATTATATAAACCAGTATGAAGGAATATAAAATTAGTTATTTATTATTTTAATTTGAAAATGTGGCAAGAATTCTGTGTTATTTTGAATTTCATTGATAAAAATCAATCACAGGTTACTGAATTTCATTTAAAATGACATGATTTTATTTAATCAGTTAATTAGAAATCGCTCAAGGTTTTTTTTGTAATTTTGAGCGAGTTCTTATGAATGAGTTTATTAAAAATCACTCGGGATTTTGCATTTTAAGAACATCATTTAAGAGTTCATTGCATGAACTCTTAAATGAGTTGATTTAATCCATGTATGAATTGTTACAAATTGCCCAAGAACTACTGGATTAAATCTGAAATGACCTCATTTCACTCAAGTTTGAATTGATTATAAATCACAAGTGGTACTGGATTTAGGCTTAAATTATTTCATTTCACTCAAATATGAGTTGGCTACAGATCACACAAGTGTTACTGAATTTAGTCTCAAAGGGATTCCATTTCACTCAAGTATGACCAGATTTAGTCTTAAATGACTTAATTTCACTCAAGTGTGAGTTGGTTACAAATTACTCAAGTGCTACCTGATTTATTCTTAAATAACTTCATTTCACTCAAGTATGAGTTGATTACAAATCAGTCAAGTGCGACTGAATTTAGTCTTAAATGACTCAATTTCACTCAAGTATGAGTTGGTTACAAATCACTCAAGTGCTACTGGATTTTATCTTCATTGAGTTGATTTCACTCAAGTATGAGTAAAATAGAGATCACTCAATCATGAGTTGCTTAAAAACAACTCATTCACTCGAGTTGTTTCAACTCTTTATGAGAAGCTGACTTTCAAGTCATGAGATGAGTGGATTTCGGCTCAACTTGAGTTATTTTGGCTCTTTCGTTTTAAGAGTGTATATATATATATATATATATATATATATCACTGAGGTAAATTACACGGCGCTTATTGTAGAACATAGGGTGCATAGCATATCGTACATGTACGGGTACACAGAAGAAAATATGACTTCAGAAGAAATTAAACTATTGAAGCCTATGAACAATACTTGCTGGAAGTGCATTTTTAATTGCGGTATGCGTTTTTAAATTAAACTATTTTTTTTTAAATATTAGGGGGCTGCACCCCCTAGGAACTACGCTCGCCAATCCCCCTTCAGACACCGCAAACCCTAAAAACACGCTAATTTGATCGGCTTTAAAAAAAAAATTCGGAAGACTGAATTATAATAAAAATAAATTTAAAAAAAAAAAAAAAAAAAAAAAAAAAACAGTGGACATCTCCCTGTTAACAGGCTTTTTTTGTCCTTGATTAAATCAGATCAGTGAAACATTTGAAAATAAGCTAATATAAAATTAATTAAATAAAGAGTCTTTGTCTCCCGGTATTTTTTAACAACGCTGTAAAAAATTCTTTTAAATAAGGCATTTTAAATGTATCGTTTTAAATCTGACGTAATTTTCACCAAAGCTTTCTTTCTCATTTCAGTATTCACGTGAAAATACTTTTATTGTTAGAAAGTAAATATTATTTGCGCTTTCTTAAAATTCACAGTAATAGTTTAAAAGATTATCTCAAAATATGAAATAAATGCGTCGCGCAAATATATTTTTTAATTTAAACTGTTTGGCAATATTCCACAAATAAAATAAAAAATAAATACAGTCTACTCACCGAGAATGTCTCATGTATATCTCTAGAAAAAAATAGTACATTCCTATGTATATTTCAAATGTATATTTCAAAAATCAAATTTCAAATTATTTGCTTAAAAGGCGCAAAGGCCAACCTAGTGAAAAGAATTCCATGCCGGGACTCGAACCTGGGCCATCAGTATTGCGCACTGACGTTCCACCGACTAAACCACATGGAACGATACCCAGCCTGGAACTTCTCACTATTACAGGTTGGCAAGACTACAAACGCAGCACAAGATGGAATATTTCTCCGTGAGCCATCGACATGTGGCAAACATAGAATATTATATTATTACATATAAGATAATTAAATCCAGCATCGATTGAATATATATTAATATTTGGAATTTTTTTTTTTTCCAGAGACAAAATTTTTTTCTAGAGAGAATTTTTTTTTCTCTGGAAAAAAAATAAAAAAATAATCCAAATATTAATATAGATTCAATCGATGCGGGATTTAATTATGAGTCTGTGAAAAGAAAGTGTCTGAGTCTGTGAACATAGGTCTTCATAGGGTCCATAGGTCCTCCATAGGTCTTCAGGTGGTTTCTACCAAGATATGACTTAACAGACCAGTTGCATTTAAATATGCAAATCTAGTTTTAACTAATCCTAAAATTTCAGCTGTAAACTCGATGAGGTGATGGTGTGTGCAGACGCTACAGGTCTATTATAAATGTCGGAATTCTAATCTCAATAGCACTCTGGTCAATCTGGCAAATATCCCTGCTATTTATGGAACACTATTCCTATAAGTGCGTTTTAGTGATGTTAATGAACTTATGCATATGCATCATACATATTATGCATATGCATGTAATACGTAATACATTTGCATCATACATATTATAGGTATGTTTATAATACATAATACATATGCATCATTGTGACGTCAGAATAAACAAAACATTTTTTGTCGCCAAATTTGAGAATTGACATGATATATTACCAAATTTGGCGAAACTTTGTTAAATGTCGCCAAGCTTGGCGAATATTTGACGCTAGTGGCTATTTTTCAATGAGTTAATTATTAATAAGAGCCATCTATTTTTATTTTTCCACATATCATCTGAATAGTTAAATGATATAACGTACTAATATTTCCAAAGTGCTAATAGTTTCGTCACTGCCCAAAACCTCTGCTATTGTTATTATATTGTACTGTTATTATACTTACTGTGACTATGTTGTTCATCTTTACACCGCTAAAACTTCGGTATAATATAAAGGGAATTTATGGAAACTATTAAAGCAGTGAAACTGCAGTTCTCCTTATGATTATTATAATTCTATAATATGTAACCTGTTAATCGATATGTACGTTAGAATGAATCTTCTATAACCCGATTCCTCGCATTTTAGTTTTCAGGCTTCGAATAAAATTAGCTAAAATCTTAAAACCATGGCACATTGACTAATTCTTCAACACGATCAGATGAGAAGAATGAGAGACTTTCAACTGGATCATGGCAGTGAGCCGGTAGACCTTCTATTCTTCCGTAATCGAGTCTACTGAAAAGGTTAACGTGAAACAAAAAGATATTAGCATCAATATGGTTTAATGCAAATGCAGATATTGTCAAAGGATTTCATAAGAACCATTTCACTTGTACCCAGTCGTATCAGTTAAAATACAACAATTGGCACTGAGCCCAATTAGAAAAGATTACTTAATAGGATTAAAAATTTCTGCATTAGAGAACGAATCGTAACTGCTAAGGAAACATGCATAAGTGCGTTAAGAGATATTTGTCACGAAAGATGAAATACATAACAACACAAAATATATGATGTTCTTCCATGATCGTAAAGAGTTCTTGATTTCTCTATCAAAAGCTTCAGACTTGGCGAAAGAATGGGCAAGTAAATTAAATTATGAATAACAGTTACATGATGCAACGTTTAACATGGAATTAACCCTCTGACTGTCTTGGAAAAGGGCAAAATTGTAAGGTTGTTTTCTCCTCATTTGGTTTTAAATGCTAAAAAAATGATTCTTTGAACATTTTATAAAAAAACTTAATAACGAATATGAATGCAATCCTTGTAAGTATTAATCATTGTTCAATGTATTAAAAATACATTAAATTAATAGAATTATATTACTTTAAATATTGCTTGTATTGCAGTGAAACCTGGAGCTTAGTGAACGTATTAACACGGGCTTGTCAGTGAGGGGGATAATACGGTAAATACTGCTTGCTAGAGGCGGCTAGTACTTTAATATAAAAAGAAATAAAGTATAAATTTGTAAAGCTGAATAAAATAAATTTAGGTATTTTTATGTTTGCCGGGCGCAAGTGTCAAATCTCCAAATACTTTCCCCAACTCCCATTGTTCATATAGCATTCATTTAATTTAAAGATATATACTTATCAGTCATCTCATTTAAAATAGATGCATTTCCCTCATTTTATTTAATAGAATATTTAACATAGAAATAAATAAATAAATAAATAAATAAGAAATAATAACATAATCCAAAATATTTTATTTGAAAATCAAAGCATTGTATCTAATTTACACATGTGAAAAATGAAAACGGCTATTGGCGAAATAACAAAAGGCTAATGAGGAGATTTGCTCCCGGCTAACATAAAAGTACCGAAATTTAAGTTTTTTCATATTAATATAGTTTAGAATAACAAACTTGAAAAACATTCAAAAAGTAGTGATATCCCAACAAAAAGTTTTCGCTAAAAAAAAAAAAAAAAAAAAAAAAAAAAAAGCGCGCCAAGTTCTACTTAATGTTTCGGCCAGAAAAAGTAGTGATATCTGAAATTCGCACAAGTTAAAAGCCAAACATCCCAAATCTTTCATTGAAAATGGCTTCCTGCGACTTGGCCGTTAATGCCTTCGAGAAAATTTAAAAAATTTTAAAATATGTACAAATGCCAACATGCCAACTACATTTTTTGATTATTTTAGGCATTTTGTGGCACAGAGTACAGAAATAAAATACACATTTGAAAAAAGCATTTAAACAACTTCAGTCTATTTAAATGCTTAGAAGTTGCAAATAACAAAATACTTGTATTCAGGAGATAATATCCCTAATTGCTAAAACATAATTAGTATCAGCTTTTAACAGTTTATAAATCGAATACATCTTAATGTATGCAAACAAACTATAATAAATGTTCAAACGAAAAAAATCTCTTTCGTCAATACACAAGATTTCAATATTATACAATAAATATAATGTAACATATTGTGAGATTTGAAGTAAGTAAATTTTGTTTTATTTCTTGGGTTTTACGTTAATGACTTTAGCTTTAGACAGACCATACAAAATGGCAATTAAACCACAAGTGGGCTAAATGATCTGTAATCAAAACTAATGTCTGTTGAAATTGAATGGTAGTTATCCGAAATCTTTTACTTATAATGTCTTTATGTGAATTTGCCTCTTTGCATTCTAATATTACTTTTAATATTTAAATAATTCATAAATGCGTAATTTCCAACCATTAATTTTAAAATGCTGTAGAAGGCATTAACGGCCAAGTCGCAGGAAGCCATTTTCAATGAAAGATTTGGGATGTTTGGCTTTTAACTTGTGCGAACTTCAGATATCACTACTTTTTCTGGTCGAAACATTAAGGAGAACTTGGCGCTTTTTTTTTTTTTTTCGTAAACTTTTTGTTGGGATTTTATATTATCTAAATCCATGATGGGTAAGTATTACGGTGGCCCCCAATGACTAGTTTTTATATATTTTAATGTACAATGCGATTAAAAACATGGACTCAGTTTCACGCAACGATCCCCTTTCTAACCGCACATTAAACATCATGTTTAATGTATGGTTGGAAAGGGTCTAGCTGTGTGAAATAGAGCCCATCTTTTTTACTTATTTATTTATTATTTATATATTTATATATTTATTAGGATCAGCGAAGCGAATCCCCTATTAGGCTACACAAATTACATTTTGTCGTACATTTTACAAAAAAAAAAAAAAAAAAAAAAAAAATAATAATAATAATAATAAAAAAATAAATAAAAAATTCAGTATTTTGTGTTGAAATTAAACATAAAAATAAATTATGATCTGTAGATTTGTACAATATTATTTTTTTTTTTTTTTACAAAATAACTTTAAAAAAATGATTATTTTAATTAATTTATTTTACATGTTTTTCCATCACGGATGCCTTTTTGCAAATAAAAAATGGAACACGTATATTTTCAGAAGAAAAAATAAATCATGGAGTTAGTCATTATAGATAGAATCATGATTAATTAAATAGTTTCACGATTTCTTTTATGAAATTTTTAAAATACCTTTTTTATAAAAATTGTAGCCTATTTTTAATGAATTAAAATTTGTGAAAATTCAATTATTTACATTCAATTATAAAAGTATTTTTCAGCGTTAAGAATTCCAATACACAATTTATTCGTATTATGTGAAATCATTTACGCAGACGATACTTACGCATTTTAAAAGAATTATATTATGATTTTTTTTGTAAAGTGGCAACAAAAGAATTGTAAACAAATAAAATTAATTGTTAAATTCGTTATATCATAAATAACGTAATCATAATAAATAATAAAGAAATAATCATCAATAATAAAGAAATAATCATCAATAATAAAGAAATAATCATAAACAACTATGAAATTATTTGGCTGAATTTACATTTCTAAAATTAAAATGCGCCAAAACATAAAATTACGTTTTTGCTTAATAAAGATTCAAAAATAATATAAAAAATATTGTTACTTTCAAATATTTGTCTTATTAAATAATGCTTCGCGAATCCAAACAAAGCATGGCTTTTGCTAGTTCACTTATTTTGAGAAAAGCCTAAAGGACATCCTCTTGAAAATCCTCTGTAGATTATTACTGAGCATTTACAAGAGGATATTCTTTAGACGTTTCTCATAACAAATAAACAAATAAATAAATAATATTATTCGTTCAATAACTAGAAACTTTCTACTAAATTCATGGAGCCATTTAATAGATTATAGCATGGAATTTCCAGGCATGACAACTGAAGCGATTTGAAATCGTATACCTTTTATTAATTTTTCATTAATTATGTTACATCATGAGTTGTAATCGATTGTTGTCTCATTCTGGAACAGTGAACATTATTATATGGATTCACAATCCCTTAATAACGGAAATTATATATTCATATCGAAATCAATGAACCTACTATAAATATCGATCTCTAATTATTTATCTATTTTGCTTTGATACCGTGTTGAAAAAACTGACTTAATACACTTTAAAAACTACTTAGTAACTCTTTCGAGACACAAGCAACAAAATACACACTTGTTTCAGTAATACTTCCTAAAATCACGGAAATGAATTGTTTTGTGAGGATGTAGGAACGTTTTAAATAAAATACTTGTCACTTACAAGGTTTCAGGAGACTGTTTTTCCTTGGAAAAGTAGCGCCATTGTCATTATTGTCACTTTCCTCGGATTTTTTTATATAGCTTATTGAAGATGACCCTTGTTCGGAATGACGTGTAACGAGATCAATTTCATTATATGTTTTCCTAACTTTTTATTCTTAATCTTTATTTTTAATACAACTCTTATTCTTATTTAAATCTTTATTCTTAATTTTTATTTCTATTCCTATTCCTATTCTTGTTCTTATTCTTTTTTTCATACATCCGATTTTCATAAAATTTGAAATGGCTCGACAAAATTTTGCAACAGTTATATATTTAAAATTTCAGACCATTCGGTTGGGTAGTTTTTGCTCTGTTATATGCGGACAAACAGACAGACGGACTGAACGACGACTATAGGTGCTACGTATTTATATAATTACGAACGCACCTAAAAAGCTACGCGATGCTGACGACTGGCTTTTTCGCTATTCGTTGCCACAGATTAATCTGGGGGAAATTAAACATTTGAAGTGACTGAAAAAATTAATAGCTCGAAATGTATTTGTCATAAAATTGTTAGACAAACTGCGTTAGAAATGTTAAAAATTGTATTTTTCTTGATATAAATTTCAAATCTAATGATTATTCCGTTTTTCAAATATTGAATTTCAAAGATTACCGAATTTCACAATGGAGTACTATAGCAAAACCTTCACGCGTAAAAAGATAATGATAACGGCAATGTGTCCTGACGTGTATACTGGCTATAGCACGATTCACAAATTATAGTAGCCTTATTATTCTTTTAAATGAAAGTGAATTATGATGTCACGAGCGCATGATTTTTATGTAATTCTCGACAAATACTAGATGAGCAATTTATTTTTAGTTGTGAGTAATTTAGGTTAATTTACGTATGACCTCATATTTGAAACGAATATTGATTAAAGTATAGCTTTTACAATAGAAACTGATATTATGAAGGGATTTTCATGAATATACATTTCTTTTAATTTTTTTTTCAAGAATCAAGGCTATATATGTATTTAGGCTTGGGAAACATAAAAAAAAAATACTGGAAGAAAAATTTCTCAAGATTTTCAATATATTAAAAAAGAGAGCATATTATCTCGAAATTCATAGTCCGTACAGTGTTTAATTTTAAAATTGATTTTCCTAATCAAACATGTTTAACCCCCCCCCCCCCCGGCAATGCCAGGTATTTCAGCTAGTTTTTTATGTTTTATATTTTGTTTTATGTTTCATAATTTTGTAAACAAATTTTTATATTCCATATAAATTATGTCTTGTTTCATATTTCGTAATTTAATATCAGTATTAAAAAGTATTCTTTTGCTACTAAATTACTCAAAAAATAGGAAATCTTTTTAGTAATCGATGCAAAATATAATCGAAATTATGAAACGGAAATTTTAAATTACGAATGAAACTACAGATAAATAAATAACATCCTTTTCTTCCCTACTTTGTCGTTATGAAAACAAACTAACTATCTGTGAGATAAAATCAGTTTCATTTCAAAAGTTCATATGCAAAAATGCTCAAATATAAGTAACGCAACTTCAGAAATAAATTTTTCATAACAATTTTCTTCCGTCTGTTCGACAGATAATGGGAATCTTAATTGGTTTCGTTTGATTTCTAAATGTAAAGATTTTTAAAAAAGAAAGAACGACAGTAACATATTTTCTTGCAGCAATTACTTTAGATTGTTTAAGAAATAATTGGAATGTCATTATGAACTAGTAATCGTTTATATCTAGTGTATGATCTTCGAGAGAATTTAAAACTAATTGTTAATGGAAATTTGACAAAATGATTAATTTTTGAAAAGTTCTGTCATCATCGTTATCCCAAACTTCGACATTTAGTTATTCTTTATAATTTATCGTTAGTATTTTTCATTAATAATTTTGACAGACGGAGACGAAAGTCCGATAAACGGTTTGTGTATTCGTCTATGTGTCAGACAATCTGTTTGTTCAATTGTGTGTCGTGTTTAAATTTTTCACACTTTACAACATCGTAGTTGAAAAGTGTTTATGAATTCAGTTTGTCTGACCATCTGTCTGTTCGCGCTGAAACTCACGTAAATATACTCGGGTTTTCATGCAATTGATACCAGGTGTTCCAAAAATGACTGATGCATTTTAAAATTCAATAACTTCTAAACGGTGACAGATATTAAAAAAATGTTTGTCAGGAGTTTTTGTACTGTGATTCTTCATTTTAGTTCAAATTTGAAACAATAGATGACGCTGAGAGCAATAGGCGCTCAGTCCAGACCCGATTTTTGGTACTTCGAGATCCATTCAATACATTTTAATCTCCTTTTTTCGCATGGAAGGAGAGAGAGGCCGAGAAATCAAGCCTGGATTTGGCGGTTATTGCTTGCAGCGCCATCTATCGATGCGCATTTGTAACTAAAACTGAGAATCCCAGCATAAAAACTCCTGACATCTTACATAACACTCCTGCAAGAATTTTTTTAATACAGTGAAACCTCTCTGTAAGGGCCACCTACCGTTCCATTGAAAATTGGTCCTTATGAGGTGTGGCTCTTGAATAGGGGTGAACAAATTTTTCATTTCTCTTTCTTTTTATCCCGCGATTTTTAAAATTTGCATATTCTTTCAGTAAGTTCTCTTTGTTTTTAACAATATTGTTTATTTGGTTCTTGCTACAACTAAACTGTGAAGCCAATTTTCTTGCAGATGTTCCTTGATCATGACAATTAAGAACTTTGATTTTGTCATTCAAATCCAAATGTACCCTTTGGCTGGATTTAGGTGTCATAATTTTAAATTTTACATAAGCCAGAGCATAAAATTTCTAGTGTAAAAATTGTACTTCAATATGCATTAACAATTTTAGTAAATGTGCAATCAGTTTTTCTAGATAACCTTTTATCCTTTGTGTGCCCACAACAAAAGGTCAAGTTTTTTCCCCAACCCAACCCCTACAGGTTGAAAGGTCAAACAAAGTGTGAGGAACACCTGTTTGTCTCACTTGTGGAAAAGTTTATGGTCCTTCATTGTGTTACTAAATCCTCCCCATCTCCCCCTGCATTCTTTGTTGCAGTTGTTTTGAACTCTTACCTTTTGGTTGAGGAATTCAATACACCTGTTTAGGATTTAAGGCACATGAGAAAAAATGGCCTTTATGAGGGGTAGGTCTGGCCCCTAATGGGAGTAAATTTAACATTATGTCTATGGGGAAAATTTTCGTTCCTAAAGATACTGGCCCTTAATAGAGGTGGCCCTTGAATAGGGGTGGCCTTTAAAAGAAGTTTCACTGTATCTGTCACCGTTTGCAAGTTATTGAATTTTAAAATCCATCAGTCATTTTTGGGACACCCGGTATATGTTGATGATGTTTACCATAGCATGTTCGGTATTAGAAATGAACTGTGTAACAGTAATAGTTCAGTTACAGGGGCATTCGAAAGAATTACGTTACATCATGGTCAATTGGGAAAAATCGTTTGTAGTGTATTTTAGTGACATTACGCTATTTCAAATGTATTAAAATTTACATAAATCGCTGAAGTTTACTAAAAGATACTTACTATAGAACAGGGTGTTCCTGTTCATAACATTTATAGTTCCTTGACAGAGAAACACAAAACAATTAGGTAACAGTACTGTCTTTAAGCTATAATTGCTGGAAGTGCGTTTTCGATTTAGGTATGCGCTTTTAAATTTAATAAAGTTTTTGTCTGATCCTCGTTGTTTACAAATTCTAGAGATCACTATACAGGCTACACGAAAGAATTCAGGTACATTTCTCCTTATTATCGAAAAATGCTGAAGGCGATTTTTATCTACTGTGGTATGTATTTCCTAACTGAACTAAATTTTAGGTAGATTTCATAAGAAATACTACCTATTGCAGTCGATACCATGGTGCGACTTTCTAAAAATTCCTTCACAACTTTTCATTATATGACCCCAGGAACCCAAAACCATCCCCACCTAAAATGTTTGTATATATATATATATATATATATTGCAGTTTTTCCTACTAATTAATTTCAATAATCTCCGACAGATGACAGCACTACTAATTATTTCTACTTATATTAGTTTAGAAAGTGAACATGGAAGGAAAATTTTTAACTTTATGAATTTTCGGTAGATGGCAGCATTATATAATTATTTAAATACAGTTTTAAAATATTTTGTTGACATCATATAATATATTATTTTTCTTCATTCATACTTTTTTATTTAAGATATCTACTTCTTTTGTCCTATTTTGTAATAATTTACTCCATGATCCTTCAGTTAGCATATAAAATAATTTATAATATTTAGACTAATTACGATAATTTATTATTATTATATTTATATCAATAATAATATTATTTACTTGGTATGATGAATTCAAACCGTATGGATTCGCTTTTAACTGTGACCATTTAATTAGGCGGGATTTTCGCTGCGATAAACAGGTTTCATGTTTGCGATTTAGATATGGTGATAATATTTATCTTGCTGAATAAGTTTTTAATTCATATGTTCCATTTTAATTTATGTTGATCTGTACAGGTCTTACATTGATTAATTATTTCTTTCTTTCATTTTTATGGCGTATTATGACTGATAACAAGCTTTAAATTAGTAAATTTACTATTTACTATAATAATCACAAAATAATTTCCACTTATACATTTGCAATAGTTTCTGACGGGTGAGTTCGGATTCCAAATAATATCGTTTATGCATTTATATGTCATTATCCGAACAAGCCGTACATAAGACAAAGTCTGTTTCATTTCAAAAGTCCACATTCAAGTAATTTCAAACACAAGTAATGTAACTTTCGAAAGCAATTTTCCCTTAGTAATTATTTTTCGTCTGTTCCATAGGTAATGGGAATTTTAATTGATTTCATCTTATATCTACTTTTATAACTTTACTTTTAAAGTTGTCTTAGCAATAGAAATGAAAGTAACATATTTTCTTGGAGAAATTATTTTATATTGTTTTAAGAGATAATTTGAAGACCAATATGATCAATATGTTTTTCAAATCTATCAACAAATCATTGGAAGAATATAAAACAGATTTTTAATGGATTCGTTATAAAATGGTTATTATTATTATTGTTATTATTGTTATTATTATTATTATTATTATTATTTCTACAAGTCATCACTTTAACCCAAACTTCAATATCTAGTTATATTTGACAAGTTCTTTTTAGCATATGGTTTTTCAACACAGTTCTTGAAAGTTGAAGATGGTCTCTGTTAAAAAATTCGTGGTGGTTTGAACCAAATTTTCGGTGCTGCAGTAGGTTTTGGCGCCACAAAATGGTGAAATATACTCCCAACATTTGAAGCTCGGGATGACCCATGACTCCAAACTTTGGAACAATATTTTCATCATCGCGTGGTTGCAGCTATAATGGGTAGCATCAAAATTAGGCTGAACCTACCACAAAAATTTTAAAAGTGTAGACAAATGGACGGACTGCATATTCGTCTACCTTACATTTCGTCTGTGCTTTAACTTTTGTAAATATTCTTGGATTCTCCAGAAACTTAAAAAATTCCCTACCGGCTCGGCCTACAGGCGCTGGTAGATTTTGAACTTAAAAGATAAATTTTTATTTTAAATAACGAAAGAACAAATAAATTAGTATAACATTAATAAAAATACAAATAAAACGTCGAAATAAAAATCACTTGATGACGTAAACACGTGTAATTTGTTTAAAGTCAAGAGAATGTGACATTTACGACAACCATTATTGGAATTTAATCTTATAGTTTGGCGACAAATTTTTGGCCGACGGGATAATGAAGTAGTACCAATATTAGTTTTTGTTGTATTAAAATATCCGAATTTGTTGATTTTCTGTAAGCAAGTAAACTCTTTTGGTTTACAATAGAAGTCTATGGGAATTTGGCGAAATAATAGAGATATTGACAAGTTGGCGTCACCTTTGACGACTCATTTTGACCGCCAAATTTGGCGATCTATCGCCAAGTTGGTGACAAATTTGGCGGCATTTGGCGACAGAACAGAGTCCCCCCTACGCTAACCCACTTATATGAATGGCGATATGATAGCGTAATATATACATAGATTTTTATTTTTCACGTGAAAATCTTGCAATAGAAAGGTAATTGTTGTGGTAAGAATTTTATTGTGTTTTTTTTTAATTGTTGGCGACTGCTATAACGAATTTTTTTTAAATTTTTCTGTCATTTTTCTGTAAGAACTGGTTTTATCAGAATCATGTTAAGGAGATATTCAAAAATTTTAACCCTCCTCCATTTCTACTGCCTTGGGTCGATTTTTCTCATTTTCAATCCCGTCCGAGATGTTAGCCATCTCAATGTGTTTGGCGTGTTTGAAGACGATCCGTGCATAATTGTGACTTTTATAGTTCGGACAAAATTTAGTACATACATACATATATATACCGGGTGTCCCAAAAAATTATTGATGGATTTTAAAATTCAATAACTTGCAAACGGTGACAGATTTTTAAAAAATTCTTGTAGGAGTGTTATGTATGATCTCAGGAGTTTTTTGCAGTGATTCTTGATTTTAGCTCGAATTTCAAACAATAGATGACGCTGAGAGCAATAGGTGCTCAGTCCAGAGCCGATTTTTGGTACTTCGGGATCCATTCAATGCATTTTAATCTCCTTTTTTCGCATGAAAGAAGAGGGAGGCCGAAAAATTGAGCCTGGATTTAGCGATTACTGCTTGCAGCGCCATCTATCGATGCTATTTGTAACTAAAACTGAGAATCACAGCATAAAAACTCCTGACATTTTACATAACACTCCTGCAAGAATTTTTTAAATATCTGTCACCGTTTGCAAGTTATTGAATTTAAAAATCCATCAGTCATTTTTAGGACACCCGGTATATATAAAATTTTTAGGTGGGGGTGGTTTTCGGTTCCTGGGGTCGTATAATGAAAAGTTATGAAGGAATTTTTCAGAAGTCGCACCATGGTAATGACTGCAATAGGTAGTATTTCTTACGAAATCTACCTAAAATGTTATTTATAATATTTCAAATTTTCATTGAATATAAGACGTACAGCCAACAGACTAAAAAAGTGTCCAAGCCGGGACTCGAACCCGGGTCATCGGTATAGCGCATCGACGTTCTACCAACTAAACCACTTGGAACGATGCGCAGCCTGGGACTTCTCACTATCATATGTTGGCAAGGCTACAACCGCAGCACAAGATGGAATATTTTTCCTTTAGCCACTGAGTATGGAGCAAACACGAAACTACAGAGAATCCAGCATCAATAAAGTTCAATAAATCTATGTAATTCTTGGAATTTTTTTTTTTTTTTGTAGAAAATTTCTCACGCCTGGAATTCAATAATATTTCAAATTTTAATTGCTTAAAAGGCGTACAGCCAACAGAGTGAAAAAGTGTCCAAGCCGGGACTTGAACCACGGTCGTCTCGCTTTAATTTACTACTTTATGCAACAAAATCATTTTAACGCATACATTTAATAAAAATTAAATTTAAGAAATCAAAAAACCTGACTGAGTAAAAAGCGAACTAATTAATTATTTCTCATCAATGTGAAACTTTTTTTTTTTTATTACTTATCTACTTTTTTTTATTTACTTGTATTGGTGACTTTTCAGTTGTGACTAATTGTTAGTTCCTATGTATAAACAATGTTTTGACGAGGCCTCTAGATGTCTATGAAGGTTAGAGTTGCATTAAAGCTAGAGATCCTACCTATACAACTTCCAGGTTGTGTGATATTTAAACGGAGCTTCTGATTGTAAAATAGTCAATGCAACATCGTCTTCATTTTGAAAGACCTATCCAATGATATGCTACTCAATAGGGTGCGTAGAAATTTTTTTTTCGTTTCTACCGCCATTTTGAATGTATAAAAACAAAACCTAGCCTATAACCATCGGACTGTTAAGCCGATTTGATAGAGACCTCATTCATTAAAATCCATCCAGCCGTTGGGATGTTTTGAGGATATAAAGAAATCCACATACCCAGATAAGCATGAAACACATAACCCTTCTTGGCAGCCGGGTAAAAAAAAAAAAAAAAAAAAAAAAAAAAATGTTGCTCTAGTTCCGATTTCGAATAAAATCTATTTTATTATTATTATTATTTGTTAGTATGAGGACATATGGCCCATCGTATAAAATTTGTTTCTTTTATTTCAAACATTCATACGCAAACGGTTTCAAACTTAAGTAATGTAACTTTTAGAAACAAGTTTCTATTAGTGATTTTTTATCATCTACTCAACAGGTAATGCGAATTTTAATTAGTTTCGTATGATTACTAAAAGAAAACCTTTTTTTAACGAAACTAATAGAAACGAAAGTAATATAATTTCTTTGAACAATAACTTTGAATTGTTTATATAATATAATAATTTTATTGTAATATAATTTGAATGCCAATATAAATCAGAAATTTTTGAAACCTAACAAGTAATCTTTGAGAAAATTTAAAGCAGATAGTCAATGGTTTTTTGATAAATTGATTATATATACTAATATTATAAAGAAATAATGTTTGCTTGTTTGTAGAGTGTAATCTCTGAAACAACCGAACCGATTTCAAAAGTAACAGCATCAAAATGACAGTGTTAGTCACTGTTCCAACACAGGCTATATCTTATGTCCGTGCCACTAACCTAAAGAGGGTGCAGGTGCAGAAAACGTTCTACAATTACGATTTTTGTGTTACTGAAGGATCTAGAAACATGAAATTTAGCATGGTAGTTACTTATAAAATATAAATAAAATGTGCGAAAAGTGTTCTAAAAATGTTCTAAATGCCGATTTGTAAGCAATCTCAGGAAGTATCAAACAGATCTCAAAACATAGTTGGAAATTGATGCTGGCAGCACTTGCTGTAACATAGGCTCTATTTTATGTCGCAGTCACTTACCATCTGGGTGTTGCAGGAGCAAAAAACGTTCCAAAATGCTTTTTTGTGATACTGCAGGGGCTAGCATCTTGAAATTAGCCATGTTAATTATAAGATATAAATGATCTCTAAGAACATTTCCTAAAAGAAATCGAAATTTAAAAGGGATGAAAATGCACGAAAAGCGATTTAAAAACCTAAATGGTAATTTCTACTCAATCTCAGGAAGTATCAAACCGATTTAAAAAATAATGGTTAGAAATGATGGTGACAGCGATTGGCCTAACATAGGCTCTATTTCATGTCGGTGTCAGTACCACCTGGTGGTTGCAGGAACAAAAAACGTTCTAAATAGCGATGTTGTGATACTGCAAGGGCTAGCAATTTGAAATTTGGCATGGTAATTACTTATAAAATGTAAATATTTTCTATGAACAGTTTCTAAAAAAAAAAAAAAAAAGAAAGAAAGAAATTCAAAAAGGGTGAAAATGCGCGAAAAGCGTTGTATTGGGTCGTTCGGAAAGTCATTTCAGTTTGGGAAAATTAATTAGTACCAGAAAATTCTATAAATTAATTATTAGATATTAATTCCTATACCGAAAAGCGATCTAAAAACGTTCTAAATGGCAATTTCTACTCAATCTCAGGAAGTATCAAACCGATTTCAAAAGTAGTGGTTGCAAATTGATGGTGACAGTCCCTGCTCCAACATAGGCTATATTTTATGTTGTTGCCACTACCACCTGAGGGTTTACGGAGCAAAAATTTTTCTAAATTGCGTTTTTTGGTTTCCGCATTTAAAAAGTAAAAACAGAACCATTATAAGTTTACTCCTGTGTCTGTCTGTCAGTCACAGCCATTTTACTCGCAAACAATTGAACGTGGAAAGTTCAAATTGGGGGAAGGAATAAATGCTATTGACCACCTATTTACAGATTATTAAACATTAACAAATATATTTAGGAAGAATGTAGATGGTCTAATTAAGTTACTTGAAAAAAACTTTTCTTTGTTTATCATGTGTGGTATCGTGGGAAAGATTTCTTAACACTGAAGTCAAAAATACATTTGTTTTAGTCTTAAGTATTATATTTTCAGAGATATCGTCGAAAATGTAGTACAGAAATATGACCCCCCGCCATCTATTTCCGAATCTACTGAAACTAAAATTATGAAAAAATTAGATGTAGTAGACGTTAATTTAAACCTTGCAGGAAAATCATAGCGACGACCGTAGGTCACACAGTTTTTGAGAAAAGCGCATTTTCCGTTGCCCACAAATTTCGATTTTCAGGCATTCAGCAAAGTTGTTGAGGAACGCTGAAGCTGACTATCGTAGCAGAAGTATAAAGGCATTTTTGATAAGGATTTTTGAAACAAATCATTGTTAATTAGCCGAGATATTAATCCTTAAAAACACGGACGGTTTGGACATACATAATGACAGGGGCGGCGTACTCTACATACCATCGGCTTTTAAAGCCTAGACAACAACTTTTAATGATATATTTATGTAATGCAATGCCCAGTAGCAATATACATGCAATAAACGCCAGATTGTTAAAATACATGCCAATTTAATTAGAATTAATCACATAAATAGTATGGGATTCGCGACTAGTTTGCATTGAATGTATCTCTCAATACGGCTCCAGTATCTTCAAAAGTTAATTCAAAACCTATCAGGAAAAACGGGACCTGTCCAAGGCACCACCTTTGCGACCACCTTTCGAAACGCGCTTTGCACAATGCCAAGTTTAAATTTTGAACAAGGATTTTGTTTTAACTGCACTCTAAAAAGAGAAGATTATTACTACGCTGAATTTAGTTTTATGAAATGCTAAATGAAATTTAAATATGCACTACTTTTATTGTCGGTACCGAATTAAGTTCGTTATAAACAGATTAGGATAAGATTTAAAAAAATAGTTATACAGAATAGCAATATTTGATATTATTTAAGGTTCATATCTCTTTGAACTTTTATGGTATAATCATTCATACTTTTCTTGTATATACAGCTATATCCATCCCTACGTATTGTAGTTTTTTACAAAGTCTTATTATTCTTTTAGCAGGGATTTTTTTAATAATACAGTTAATATTTTATATATTTATTGTACGGAACCCTCTGAGGGCGAGTAATACTCACACTTGACGTTTTTTTGTGATAAGGATTGGTCTAACATTTTGAAATTTGACATGGTAATTACTTAAAAGATGCAAATGCTTTCTAAGAACCGTCGAAAGAAAATTCCAATTTAACAAGTTGGAAATTGCTCGTCAAACGTGGCAAATGAGGTGCGTTCGTACTATAACTAGTTTTATAATTATTTTTTGCACCCCATATTGTACTGAATGTATATTTTTTTGCGCTTCATAAGTGCATAGTCTGTAACATCATTAAAATGCACTTACAATAATTTTTTCCCCATTCCCCGTAATGTAACGGAAAACTTTTGACTGTCCCTGTAATTAAACTATGCATTCCATTTTCATAAAATTTGAAATGGCTCGACAAAATTTTGAAGCAATTATATATTTAAAATTTCAGACCATTCGGAAGGCTGTAAAATCATTAAAATGCATTTGCAATAATTTTTTCCCATTGGCCATAATGTAACGGAAAACTTTTGGGTGTCCCTGTAATTAAACTATACATCCGATTTTCATAAAATTGGAAATGGCTCAACAAAATTTTGCAGCAATTATATATTAAAAATTTCAGACCATTCGGAAGGTTGTAAAATCATTAAAATGCATTTGCTATATTTTTTTCCCATTGGCCGTAATGTAACGGAAAACTTTTGGGTGTCCCTGTAATTAAACTATACATCCGATTTCCATAAAATTGGAAATGGCTCAACAAAATTTTGCAGCAATTATATATTAAAAATTTCAGACCATTCGGAAGGTTGTAAAATCATTAAAATGCATTTGCTATAATTTTTTCCCATTGGCCGTAATGTAACGGAAAACTTTTGGGTGTCCCTGTAATTAAACTATACATCCGATTTTCATAAAATTGGAAATGGCTCGACAAAATTTTGCAGCAATCATATATTAAAAATTTCAGACCATTCGGAAGTCTGTAACATAATTAAAATTCACTTGCAATACTTTTTCCCATTGGCCGTAATGTAAAGAAAAACTTTTGACTGTCCCTGTAATTAAACTATACATCCGATTTTCATAAGATTGGAAATGGCTCGACAAAATTTTGCAGGAATTATATATTAAAAATTTCAGATCATTCGGTCGGGTAGTTTTTGCTCTGTTATATGCGGACGGACAGACAGACGGACGGACAGACGGACGGACAGACGGACAGACAGACGGACTGAACGACGACTATAGGTGCTACGTATTTATATAATTACGAACGCACCTAAAAAGGATGAAGTGAGCTAAAAGCGTTCTAAATTACGATTTTTATGGAATTTTATGAAATATCAAACCAATTTAAAAAATAATGGTTGCAAATTGGTGGTGATAGAACCTGCTAAAACATAAGTTATATTTTATGTCGATGCCACTACCACTAGAGGGTTGCAAGAGCAATAAACGTTCTAAATTGCGATTTTTTTTTATACTGAAGAGGCTAAAAACTTGAAATATGGCATGGTAGTTACTTATGAAATATAGATACCTTCTAAGAACAGTCGAAAATAAATTAAAAATTTTTAAGGTTGAAGGGAAGGGAAGGGGCTAAAAGCATTCTAAAAAAGTCTTAACTTACGATTTTTATACAATCTTAAAAAATAATGAACCGATTCCAAAAGTAATTGTTGCAAATCAATGGTGACAGTTTCTGATTCTACACAGGCTATATTTTATGCTGGTTGCACTACTACCTCGGGTTGGCAGGAAAAACAAACGTTCTAAAAAAGCCTTTAAAAACTTTCTAAATTACGTTTTCTACGGAATATTAGGAAATACCAAACCAATTTCCAAATTAATGTTTGCAAATTAATGATGACAGTCCCTGTTTCAACATAGGCAATTTTTGTTCGTGCCACTACCAACAGAGAGGTGGTAGACCACTTCACAAGAAGCAGGATATGAGGATAAGGATAAAATGAGGATAAAAGTATCAAAATTCTTTCAAAATTATCATTTATTTAGAGTTAGTTTTACTTATTCTTGTTAACTTAAGTCTCATTTCTGCCTAATGCAGTGTAATAATGAAGTTTAGTCAAGCTGAGGCTTAATTAGTAATTTTTTAATTATTCCTCAAAGTATAATTTCTTCTAATAAAAATTAGACATACAAATATCACTTGGCATATTTCAACTATTACGCGAGCAAAGCCGCGGGGTTTGCTAGTATTTTAGAAAGGTCTATCATTAAACTGTCGTGATTAGGTGTATCTGATAAATTCTTATTAATATTTTTCGACATAATTGTTCAAAGACAGAGACGGTAGAGGGATTGACAATTTGTATCTTCGTCTATTTGTCATCCCGTTATTTTTGTCTTACCTTGACTTTTGTAAATATACTTGGACTCTCGCAAACGAAAAAAGAAAAAGTTATTAATGTTCATTAACCAGATTATCCACGGAAAAGTCTGTATGCTTTCATAGTTTTTTAAAACACTTCATAAAATAAATAATGCTTCATGTGTTAACCATTGCTCACAGTTTCTTTACTTGAGACAATTCTTAAATCTTTAATTTCGTTATTTTCTGCAGCAGTCGCAAAATAATTTTTAAGCATTCATATTAAATATTAATTTTATCGTCTGCGATGCTGTTGAAATCCGCCAGTAATTTTTTGTGCAAGTTAATTTTCTGAAAATGGCAGTGTTCTGTTTTGTTCCCATGTTTTATTCTATTCTAAAAAGAGTTCTAAACCATGAGGGTTTAATTAAAGTGTGATACAGTTAACGTTTTTATTTAATATGTGTTTTTGAGTTATTGATGAGTCCGGATTTTATTTAAAATACCTTTAATTTGGTTATTTTTTGCAGCAGTTACAAAATAATTTTCATTACAGATAAAAAAAATTCTGCTGCACTAGTTCTAGATAATATGTTTTATCTCTTTCTTTTACCATTAACAAAAAGAGCTAACCGCAAGACAAAATCCGTCACATTTAAAAAAATTCATATGAAAAATTTTCAGACAGAATTAATGCATTTTTAGAAACTAATTTTCCATTGATAATTTACTTCCATCTATTCAATAGGTAAAAGGAATTTTAGTTAGCTTCATTTGATTTCTAAAAGAAAAGATCTTTTAACAAAAGAAATAGAATTGAATGTTACATATTATTCGAATAGCAATTACTTTAGATTTCGTTAGAAGATCACTGAATCATTAATATGAATTACAAATATTTCATATCTAACGAGTAAGTTTTGAGAGAACTTGAAACATAACAAATTTTTCAAAAAGAGATTACTTGTTGCAAAAACCTGTCATCATACGTTCAGCCAAATTTTCAGTATTTACTTGTGTTAAATAAATTATCATTAATATTTTTAAACATAATAGTTAAGAATATGATTCACATTTTCTAACCTATGCGAAATTCCACGTTAACTTCAAAGAAAATTTAATAGGCAATGACTTATTATGTAATATAACTATGGAAATATGGTTTTCTCACTATGAGAAAATGACGTTTGAGCCGTCGCACTCCGTTTTCAGGTGCGTTTGTATTTATATAAATACATAGCACCTACAATCGTCGTCTGGTCCGTCCGTCTGCCCGCATATAACAACACAAGAACTACTGAACCGAATGGTTTGAAATCTACCCTATATATATAAAATCCTAATGAAACGAATTTATGAAACAATTTTACGAAACGACTTTATGAAACGATTTTATGAAACGACTGATTACATGACTGATTTAATTTTACAGCCATTGTTCCTAAAATATGGAGTGTTTGGCGGTGAAATTAACACCAAAAATCCGTATTGATCCACATATCTCAAAACTGGTATTATGATTTTAAAATTTGAATTAGTTTTCGAAATATTTATTATTTTTCTAATTTGAATTAAATTTATCTGGTGATGGCAGCCAAATTACTCCTTTTTTGTGGAAAAAGTGAGAAAAGGGCTGTGTTGCTAGATTGGAGACATTTTTAATTCAGATTATTTGACAGTCATCACTTTTTTAAAATAGTATAATTCGCCTTAATTTTCAGAATTTTTAATATTTTTTTAAATAGGCCGAATATTTCTATTTTAAAAAAGCGGTAACAGTCAACAATCTGGGGACAAAAAAGTCCCCAACCTGGCAACACTGGAAAAGGGATTGTTAGATTTCTTCAATTTCACCACTTTCAAATTGAAATTATCTTTTATTTCACCCAATGTTGTGATTAAATTATGTTTTTCAAGAAAATGTGAGAAAATAATTCATTAAATGTTAATAATAATAATAATAAATAAATAAATAATAATTTCTTATTTAGTATAATTATATTTTCATCACTTAAAGAGATATTTTTGCATATTTTAGAAAGGATTTTATTTCAGTTGTCCAGTCGTAAAAACAGTGCAAAGAATAATATTTCCTTACGATTAAAAATTTGTTTACAGTGGTGGACATAATTATAAGACACCTACTGAATTTGAGATACAGTGAAAGAAAAGATTCAGAGCTTAAAAATGCTTTATCAAATACGACGAAAACATAAATTTATTCTGTTATCACACGTAATTGTTTTACAGAAATGATATTTTTATAGAGTTTAATAAAAAAAAAATTAAAAACACCATGGACAAAATTATAAGACACTAACCTTTTTTTTCCAAATACAGTGGTCAACATAATTAGCAGACACTAATGGTTTAAAAGAAAATCCTCTAACATGGTTATTCAATATTTGGTGGAGCCGCCATTGTTTTTTATAACATGTAAGATGCGATTCGGCCTTGAATCTATCAATTCTAACTAAATATCGCAAGACAGTTCTTTCCAAGCACATTTTATAGCATTCTTTAGGTTTTCGACACATGTAAACTGCCTCCCATTTCGGTAAACCTCACGAGCCAAGATCCCCCACAAGTTTTCGATGGGATTTAAGTCTGGGGAGCGAGAAGGCCACGGAAGAACATTGATACTTTGCTCTGAAAGCCCCATTCTTGTTACGTGTGATGTATGAATCGACGCGTTATCGTGCTAGAAAGTGTAGTTTTCGCCACAAAGAAGTTCACCGTATATGGCTAGTTGATCTTTAAGAAGATTCTTATACTTTTCGGAGTTCATTCTTGAATGCACAAAAACGATATCGGTTTTCCCTTGAGCCGAAAAACCACCCCAAACCATTACTGAGCCTCCACCCATTTGGCGGCTCATTTGTACATCAGGGGACTTCCATAAATCATGCCAATAATAGTGAAACCCGTCAGGACACAGAAAATAACACAGAGTACCATTTGGAGGGAGATGCCATAGTTTGTTTAGCGAAGTTTAAACGGTCCATTTTGTGCCGCCTTAGAAGCGGTGGTTTTTTCTTCAATTTTTTAAATTTCACATAGGAAGCATTATGCAACACCCTGCGAATGGTTCTCTTTGAACAATTCAGTTTCAAAGCATTTTTAATGCCTGTAGTCAAAGCGTTATAAGTAAGCGAACAAACTTAATGCTGGAATCAGGCGTAAATTAACACAGTTGCGCCACCTTGTGGACGGAGTGATAATTCACATACGCCGGCTTTTAGTGTGGCGCGTATTTTCTAAACCTTCAGTTGCTCATGAAAATGAATTTTGTTTGCCACATTTATTACAAAATAATGGCGTAGCGAGTGGGGTATCCAGACGCATTTGACACCACGAAATTTTCTTCGCCCTGTCACAAAAACTTCAGTTATTAATCAAGTGGAAAAAAACTTTATAATTTTAGTGGTGTGAGTAAGAAAACAGTTAGGTATCTACCTGTAGTTCACACTCCATCCGTTACGTGGCGCATGACCTTGATTGATGTGACCTCGCTTTTAATCTTGCGGATACTTCTCCCATTTAAGATAGGACGCTTACTTATATCGCTTTGCCTGTAGTGGTCATCTTATTCTGTGTAGCGAGCGAAATCACCTGGCGTCTGCCTCTCGAGGATAAGCAAGGAGTACGTCCAGATCTTTTAATCACCGATCCATTAATTCCTTTTTTCAAAACATTTGAAATTGCTCATCTAGAGCGTTTAATAACTTTTGAAATATTATTAAAGGAAGCACCAGTTCCATTTAATCTCCAAATTTCGTGAATTTCACTTTCTTTTAATTCTGTACCTCGTGGCATGTTTGTAAATGCGTGAAGGCGGTTATCGTCTGCTTTAGATAACTTCTGACGTCATAACAGCGTGCAAAAAATTTGCATATTGCACATTATTTTCGAAAAAAAGCAGGTGTTTTAATTAAAATGCTAGGGTGTCTTATAGTTTTGTCCATGGTATTTTTAACTTTTTTTATTAAACTCTATAAAAATATCTTTTCTGTAAAACAATTACGTGTGATAACAGAATAAATTTATGTTTTTGTCGTATTTGCCCTCATAGCATGCATGGTCACGGTGACGTCGTTGTGACGTCACTGTAAGTCACTGTGGTCACGTCACATCTGTGACCAAAATGCCACCACTCAGTGATGTCACATTGTGACTGAGATGTGAACTTCTTAGAAAACTTTAAAAAATTACAAAAATTCTTTAAAACATGTTATTTACTGTAAAATTATATTTTTCTGGCAATTAAAAAAAGTTGTGACGTCACTGTTATGTCACTGCTATGTAACGTACGTCACGTCACATATGTGACAAAAAAAACCACCATATTGTAAGGAACAGTGTGACAAAAATATGAACTTCAAAAATCTTTGAAAATGAAGAGAAATATTTTAAACAGTCACGAGTTACAGCGGCATAAGGAATGAAAATATATTAGTGAATAGCAAATGCTAAATTCTGTCACTAAAGGGGTGGGGGGGGGGGGGGCATAATAAATAAAGTACACGATACAAGCATTAATAAACTAAATTTTCAGGCTTTATTTTATCAATTTGATATCTAAGACAGTGAATGTATACTTTTTCATGATTTCAATTTTATCTAGTATTTGGATAATATATTTAGAATTAGGAATATTAAATTTATACACTTTACATATTTAGTTTGCTGGGAGGAAATTTATTTATTTCTTTCTTTTTTTACCGACTAGGATTATTCGAAACACTTCTGTGGTTTCAAACTAAAAATTTTCTATTACAGTTAAATCTGCACCTTTTAATGAGCACGTAGAAAGAGTCTTCAGAGTTTAGTCATCTATGCATTTCTTGCTTTAGAATATTTTTATAATTTGTATTCAAGTCATAAATTCTACTTCTTTCAGACTTTTTAAATAAAATTAGCATTTTCCGAAAATAAAAGAAATGTGCAAAACAAACTTTACTTAAAAAAAAAAGAAAAAAAAAGGGGGGGGGTCGTTATTACCATTAAATTTATTTTTACACCTTTTAAAAATTTAAACAATGTTTTATCTAATAAACTCTAATTATGAATATTATTATTATAATTATTTAGAAAAAAGGAACTTTACAATACATTTGAACTTGAATTATTTGGTACGGATAAAAAGAAAAGATTAAAAACATTGGACATTTCTTCAAATACAAAATTTTAATTAACGATACTTTCAGAAAATTACAGCGCATTCAAATTCCATATGTCTTTCATACAAAAACAAATAATCTGTAACAGACCATCTGCTTGAAAATCGTCTGCCCACAAAAAAAAAAAATAAATATGAGAAGACGCGGGAAATTATTCACTGTTTTCAGAACATCACCACGGCTACAACACTTTAAGATAAGGAAATGACCATTTTAGGATACACGGATATTAATGGAACGTAATGGAATGTAAGTCTTATTTAATTTAAATATTTTATTCCAGATTTGTATATTATGAGTTAAATAGTTTTATGTTATATTTGTAAGAGACTGATCTTTAACTGTCAGAAGCGAAGAATTATTTTATCGGCTTCTTACTATTTTTTGATTACTAACACTTACAGTTATTATTTTGGGGTTAAATATGATGTTCGATTGTCATGAGATTACGAAACTGTTTCAGATTAGAAATTAACATTATACTGGGAAAATGTATTTTTACATGTTACAGTAGTGAAAAATTTGAAAGAATTTTCTTTTAGTGCTAATGATATTTTAAATTATCTTTTAAAATCCTAAATCTTCAAACCAATGTTTTCAGATTTAACATTTACCAAAATTATAAAATAATAGGAATTCCTTATACCATATGGAAATATTTTTGAGATATTGTTAAATCTAATAATGCATTTAATTTATCTATTGTAGTTTGCTGTTGTTTAATAGTACAATTATAAATACTAATTATTATTTTAAATGTTTTTCAAATTGGTATATTTATTTGTTTAAATTGTATGTAAGCATTATTTCTGTTTGTGATTTTAATCAAACATTTAATTATAGACATTCTGAATCGGTTATTAAATTTCCATCTATTGTAAATTCATTTTCTACGTTTATGATACGCGTAATTATTGGCACTAAAAAGTAAAATATGATATTTAAGCATTGAAATAAAGTTTTTTTCATGCCTGATAGGAAGTTATAGATTAAACTGCTTTAGTATATATTTTTTTAAAGTTCATATAATACAGGATACATAATATAGGACACAAGTTGAAAAGTGCTTATGACTTCGGTTTGTCTCTCCGTCTGTCCGTCTAGCAGTCTGTCCGCACTCTAACTCTGGAAAATATACTCGGATTACCTGAAATTTTTGGATGTTATTGACGTTTACCATAGCACGGTACCTATTTGTAATGAAGTTTGTAGCATGCTTTGTTCATTTACATGGACAGCCAAAAGTTTTCCGTTACATTACGGCCTATGGGAAAAAATCGTTTCAAATGATTTTTAATGATTTTACGCACGCTTTCAAACAGAATAAAATTTATATGCATTTATGAAGTGCACTAAAATATGCATTCTGTTGACTATGCGATGCAAAGAATAGTTATTGTTAGAATAGTTGTTCATTTACAGGGCTAAAAAAGGAATTCAAATACATAATGATATAGGTGTTTGCGGCATACTTTAATTATGTCAATCTATTTCATATATAATGAAATTTATATATGTCGCTGAGGTTTACATACTATAAATTATTTCATGTATAATACGAATAATACGTATATAGCATTTACAGGGACACACAAAATATTTCAGGTACTATATTGTATCCGAAGTACTGTTCATTAGCGATGATTGCTGGAAATGTATTTTTAATTATGATATGCGCTTTTATGATTCACTATATTTATGCATAGTATATGGTGTATATAAATGCTATAATTCCTATACAAGGCTACACAAAAGTATTCGTAAGGATTACTGGGTATGGGCGCAAATTGCTTAAAGATGGTTTTTAAATGAGTTATGTTTTTTTTTTGTTGTTGTTGTTTTTTTTTTTTTTTCGCAGAACTGCATTTAATTTACCAAAAAATGTTTGTAGAATATAGATAAAATGATGTACAGGGTCACGTAAAGAATTGGATACATGGCCGTCTATGTATTATAATTTCTGGAAATGTGATTTCAGCAGTTTTAAGAGTGTCTTAGTTTGAATTAAATTTTAACTAAATAGTGGCGTGTAATAAAGATTCCAAGTAAACTACAGGGTTGTACAAAAGTATTCAAGTATGTTTCCATACATTAGTATAAATTGCTGAAAAAGAATTTCAACCTGTTAGGCGTTTTCTTGCTAAACTAAGTTTTCCCATTATATAGTATATATACACTTAAAAAGATGGGTACTCAAAATTGAGTAAAAAGTACTCAATTTTAAATGCATCAAATACTCAAAATAGCTCCGATCCAAATGTACTCAAAGTTGAGAAACACATGCACTCATTTTTTATTCCATGGTTGTGATCAAATATGAATCGTTATGTACTGCCCCCCCCCCCCAAAAAAAAAAAACCTAAAATTTAAAGTAAAAATGTACTGACATTTATTTCCCGTTCAAAGTTCTTAACAAGAAATGTTTAATTGATTATTTATTAAGAAAAATAGCAAAATTCTTAACAAGATACTCAAATCGAATATTTTTATGACAAGAGCATTATTTACAAGCACTTTTAAATTATTTTTAAAATGTTGTGCATAATTTAATATTTACATTAATAAACATCATTTATGCCGCCATAAATGAAATGAACCATTACAGGGTACAAAACTATTCGTTTGTTTGGGTTTGATAACATGTGATGTTTCAAAATAGAGAAAGCATAGGTTCATTTTTGATCCAAAAATATTCAATTCGATATGAGTACGTCGGTTTACTCATTTTTGATTACTTCATTTTTTTCAGTGTATCAACCTACAGATCAAATACAGGGCTGTTCAAAAGAATTGGAAAACATATTTGGCTATGGACGGTAACTGCTGAAATCAGATTTTCAAATGTTTTATGCGTTTTCTAAAATGTTTACTTAGTTATCTTATTTACGTCATTTCCCTAAATTACGATGTCATGTTAAAGCATTCAGAAAGTGTTGGAAAGTATTTTATAATCTATGCTTAACGCATGATTTTTCTTACTCGTTTTTTTTCTATTTCCTAGATCAGTCTTTTCCTATAAAACATACCAAATCTATTTAGCTCATATTCACAAAATACAATATACACGGGAATAAAAAATTTAAATAAATATCGCTTATCATGCCGCTCTATAAATAATAGTTGTATTAATATCTGTTAGTCTCAATGTTCGTATTTAATAAAGCAATGACAAATCACAACAAATTAAAACCCTAACACATTCTAAATATCAAGCTTGAACTCAATATCAAGCATAGAACTTAAAAAAAAAATGTCAGTTGATAAGCATTGTTTTTTAAGTGGAAAAATTTAAAATGTTTTAGAAGAATAGGACTCCAAAATAGCGATATTTTGCTAAAAAGTACGGTAAAAAGATAAGATTTTATATTTACAGCAAAAGTTTATTTCAAAATTCATCGCTGTATTAATACTTAGAAATTTTTCCAGAGAGAATCGTTCGCCTTATATACAATATTTCAAATAAAAATCAAATATCAAATTAATTGCTTAAAAGGCGCAAAGGCCAACATAGTGAAAAAGATTCCATGCCGGGACTCGAACCCGGGCCATCAGTATAGCACACTGACATTCTACCGACTAAACCACATGGAACGACGCCCAGCCTGTAAAATTTCTCACTATTACATGTTAGCAAGGCTACAAACGCAGCACAAGATGGAATATTTATCGTGAGCCACCGACATGGGGTAAACACGAAACTTAAATAAATCCAGCATCGATTGAAACTGTATTAATAATTGGAAAATTTTCCAGGGAGAAATATTCGCCTTGCATACAACATTTCAAATTAAAATTGCCTTTTAAGCAATTAATTTGAAATTTGATTTTCATTTAAAATATTGTATGCAAGGCGAATGGAAAAATTTCCAAGTATTAATATAATTTCAATCGATGCTGGATTTAATTAAGTTTCGTGTTTGCATCATGTTGGTGGCTCACGCTAAATATTCCATCTTGTGCTGCGTTTGTAGCCTTGCCAACATGTAATAGTGAGGAATTTTCCAGCCTGGGTATCGTTCCATGCGATTTAGTCGGTAGAATGTCAGTGCGCTGTACTGATGGCCCGGGTTCGAGTCCCAGCATGGAATCTTTTTCACTATTTGCGTCTTTTAAGCAATTAATTTGAAATTTGATTTTCATATGAAATCACAATGTTTATGACAAGTTCGTCACAAATGACACATATTTCACAAATTGGTCACAGTGTGACTTCAAAGCATCGTCGCTTTCGTCACAGGTTCGTCACAAAGTTAATGCCAAAATAGTCACAAATGACACACTTTTCACAAATTTGTCACACCGTGACTTCACAGAGTGGTCACAATGTGACGTCACAAACGACCTCTAAAACGGCCATAACGACCTCGCATTCTAGTCACTATGACGTCACATCGACGTCACGTGACGTCACATCGACGGTCACAAAATCACAGTGTGACTTCACAATGACGTCGCCGTGACGTCACCATGCCTTACGGGTGATAAAGCATTTTCAAGCCCTGAATCTTTTCTTTCACTGTATGTAAAATTAGGTATGTGTCTTATAATTATGTCCAGCACTGTACTCGTGACTATTTAAAACATAATTAAATGATTACATTATAAAAGCCGGAAAATATTGAAAATTTCGTCATAAAAATTCCATTTACTATGACTATTAAAAGAGAAAAAACTTTAAAATGATAAATTAATTAATATGCATTAAAAGCAGTAAATGCGAGGAATTACGTAATATTTAAAATAGTCAAGTAATAATTCTGCCAAACAGTTTATATTTAAAATATATTTACGAGACTTTTATTTCATATTTTGAGATGCATTTTTTAATGTTTGTCGTCAATTCTAAGGCAGCGCAAATAATAAAACTTCACTTCTAACAACAAAAGAAATTTTCACGTGTATATTAAAAAGAGAAAGAAAACTTTAAAATGATAAATTCATTAATATGCGTTAAAAGCAGAAATGGGAGTTATTACGTCGTAATCGACAAATGATAATGTTGACGAACAGTTAAAAATAAAAAATACATCTATGCATGACAATTCCAAAGAAATTGGGTTTTTCTGTGTGTTCCCATAACAACCAGAGGAATTAAATTTCAATAAAAATAATAAAAAGTTCATGGAGGCTACACACTATTAAATAAAATAATGTACGTACCCGTGAATCTTAAAAGAGAAAAAAAACTTAAAAAAATAAATAAATTATTGCATGAGAAATGCATTTAATAGTGTAAATTACGTCATATTTTAAAATGATGCATTAAAACGATTTTTACTCCGGAGCATTTTAATGTGATGTCACATTCTATACAAGTAGTGAAGCTAGTAAATTTATTTGTATATTATATCACTTCATGCAGCATACATACAGGTAAATGTATGCGCAAAATACTTAAAATTAAAATTCGATGAATACATATTTGAAAATTCGGATATTCCTATTAATTAATATAAACAATATGCAATGTAAAAATAACATAAAAATAAGCATGATGGTGTATCAAAATAGAGAAAAGAATTCATGAATAAGCTATACCTGTTCCTGAAAATATCTAAAACTCGATCAAAACATACACTATATAGCCAAAGGTGACCGGTCACTTGCAATTTTAGACGTTTTGTTAAATATCTAGAAAAATACATGAGGAATTAACCTGAAAATGCAGGTGTGTAAACAGTATAGTATAAGTCATATATTTCCGCGAAGATTTTTTTCCCGAAACTCCATAGGAGACCGTCAACAAATTGAAAAATAATAAATATCTTTTGGATAAGCCTGTAAAAACTAATGAAGCAAAAGCGTTCAAACTCGAGATTATTAATAAATGGCTTATTGTAATATACTGTGTTCCTTTTTATGAGGATAGCATGTATACTCGTAGAGAAATTAAGGTTTTTATAAAAACAGTCCCAAATTTCGCCAAGTTTTTTGCTTATAATTTGCTGAGTTCTTAATATAAAAAAGAGTTCTTTTCAGAAAATATGACAAACAACATTGTACACAATACCCTGCAATCAGAATGAAAAAAAAATAATAATTGTATGCAAAATGAGCAGGTTTACAAAAAAATTTTTCACTGCGCATGCGGGAATGCAATCAAAATATAATTTGCATAATGTGTTACCTAAATGTATAGAGCAACTTTTGTGAAAGTCCCAAAAACATAGTTTGAAAAGTCTGATAATAATCGTTGATAGAATAAGCTCAAAATCCGTTATTCCCAAAAAGAAGCAAAAAGATGAGGAGCTGTATCCAAATACAGTAGTAGGTGCAATATTGTGTATGCTATATTGGCACTAATCAATGAATATATGAATACAACCCCTCATCTTTTTGCTTCATTTTGGGAACAACGGATTTTGAGTTTATTCTATAAACGATTATTATCAGACTTTTCAAAGTATGTTTTTGAGACTTTTACAAAAGTTGCTCTATACATTTAGCTAACACATTATATACATTATATTTTGATTGCATTCCCGCGTGCGTAGTGAAACATTTTTTTGTAAACCTGCTCATTTTTCATCCAAATTTATTATTTTTTTATTCTGATTACAGAGCATTGTGTACAATGTTATTCGTCATATTTTCTGAAAAGAACTTTTTTTTATATGAAGAACTCTGCAAATTATAAGCGAAATACCTGGCGAAATTTGGGACTGTTTTTATAAAAACCTTAATTTCTCTACGAGTATAGATGCTATCCTCATAAAAATGAACACAGTATATTCCAATAAGCCACTTATTAATAATCTCGAGTTTGAATGCTTTTGCTACATTAGTTTTTACAGGGTTATCCAAAAGATATTAGTTCTTTTTCAATTTGTTGACGGTCCCCTATGGGGTTTCGGGAAAAAATCTTCGCGGAAATATATGACCTATACTATACTGTTTACACGCCTGCAGTTTCAGGTTAATTCCTTATGTATTTTTCTAGATATTTAACAAAACGTCTAAAATCGCATTTGACCGGTCACCTTTGGCCATATAGTGTATAATATAAGCGCAAACACAATGGTTTTCAATACCGTGGTTCTGAAAGTTATTCTTAAGCAGAGGGAGTTTTTTAACATCGAACCGAAAGGAAGAATATTATCCATGGTGACATTATAAAAGTCAGAAAGATAGCAACATTTTTAACGTACCATTTTATACAAGCTGATTTTCAAATGTGTAACTGATCTTATTTATCAACACCACAGTCATCAGTTTGACTGCTTGAGTGGAGCAAGATCGCCTGATCAGAGTTCAAGCTTAGACTTATTTACGCTCCACCCGGGGGTCTCTCCGAGACTCAGGGTCTAGCAGGCAGAAACCCAGCCCAGCCGGAAGGGGAAGACACCCATCTTTTATAAAACATTAAAAAAAACTTATTCAAGTTAAAAATTAATTTACAAACTGTGACCGAAACCAGGTTGCCAATAGTTCGACAAGGGGCAGCATAATCAGTAGTTCTGGAAAGTTGCGAACAATTTTAGGGTACCAATAAAAAAAAATTACAATTCTATTCTGAGTTTAAAGATAACAAGTTAAATTCAGTTTCGCACAATAAATATTCTCAGCGTCAAAAGAATTTACAATTTCTGCACACGAAAAATTTGCCAGTAGATTAATTAACAACAGATTGATATTTTTATTTTGCTATAAGTACTTTTGAATGCCAAAACATTTACTCTAGACAATTTTTGGGCCATCAATATACTAAATAATAGTGTTACGACAATGATGGATGAGGCCAGGGTAACAGGAAAATGCCTCATTCAAACGGAGAAGCATGGCAACCCGATTACAGAAGATAGCTACCGCTATGGTGATAATATCATTCAATCTTCCGTAACCTATTAATATTTATCAAACAGGGCACCTTACTATATTTTCATAGGCTGCGAAGTCTGAATGGAGGTTGGCAGGGGGCTGAGCCCCCTAGTTTAATATATACAGGGTGTATCTAAACACTTGAGCAAAGCTTTAAGGGGTGATAGTACACATCAAGACAAACAATATAAAATAGGAATCTAAGGGTCCCAAACGTCTTCCGAAGGAGATAGGCTCCATTAAAGTTTAGGGCCCATAAATTCAAATGATTATAAAAAACGGAAAAATTGGTCGATTCGTTTGCGGTTTTCGCTAAAACTATTCTTTATGTTAGTAATTGCTTGAAAAGAAATTTTAAAGAAAAAGTTCAAAAATGCCGATAGAGGGCGCTTTAGACTTTGGAGAAACGAACAACTATTTTTTACCGTTACTTTTTGTATCTCATTAAATGCTTTCAAAAGCTTAGACTTAGCTTAAATTTTGAGCTCAAAATCTGAATCGTTGGGAGTGGTTAAGTAGCGCAAACTGAACTGTGTGCAGGAGGGGGGGGGGGTTAAATTTCAACTCCTGAACACAGTCCAGTTTGCGCTACTTAACCACTCCCAACGATTCAGATTTTGAGCTCAAAATTTAAGTTTAAGTCTACGCTTTTGAAACATTTAATGAGGTACAAAAAGTAACGATAAAAAATAGTTGTTCGTTACTCCAAAGTCAAAAGCGCCCTCTATAGGCATTTTTTGAACTTTATTTTTAAAATTTATTTTCAAGAAAATACTGACATAAAGAATAGTTTTAGCGAAAACCGCAAACGAATCGACCAATTTTTCCGTTTTTTATAATCATTTCAAATTTTGGATCCTAAACTTTAATGGCGCCTATCTCCTTCGGGAGAAGTTTGGGACCCTTAGTTTCCCATTTAATATTGTTTGTCTTGATGTGTACTATCACCCCATAAAGTTTTGCCCAAGAGTTTAGATACACCCTGTATAATCGTTGGAGAATTTCGTCGAGTCACTTCAAATTTTATGAAAATCGAATCGAAACTTAAAAAGACATTAATAAAAGTTATCTTCTTTCAATTAAATCCTATCATACGTAATTAATTCAATGATGTCCTATGATAGGTAATGATTCTAGGTTGTCATGATGATGACCTCCTATTTAAGATGGAGTCTTTAATTTAATGTATAGCATTGTAATACATTTTGTATTCATGCCTTTTTGCATAAGAGAGCAACAGCTGTTGCACCCAGATCTGAATGTTTATAAAAGTAGTTATAGAACGAACGCACCTTATTTGCCACGTTTGACGGATAATTTCCAAATTGTTAAAAATTGTTCTTCCTCATTTTAAATATTTTGAAGAAGACAATAAATATTGAAAATTTTTCTCAAGTGAAAATTTCAAAGCTTCTATAATGAAGGGAACGAATATTTTTTCCAACTGGATTATATCATATTCAAAGCTGGAGTAGCACACTCGAAGTTTATTCCAATAGAGCGAAAAATGTCCAGACCAAATATCCAGGTTCGATCCCTGGTCTGGACATTTTTCGCTCTGTTGGAATAAACTTCAACTGTGCTACTCCAGCTTTCAATATGAATATTTCAAAGCTTATTACGTTATTAAAAACATTAAAAAGGTAGGAAAGCAATAGGGATGCACCGAATATTCGGTATCTATTCGGTATTCAGCCTATTCGGCCTTGTCACCGAATATTCAGTTTGACCGAATATCAAACTATTCGGTATGCCGAATAACAAACTATTCGGCCTGCTGAATATTCAAATATTTAAAAAAAAACTTTTAAAACATATTTTTAAAAACCTTATACAAGTTCTACATTTAACAGTCAACTTATAAAGATATTCAGAATAATTAGAAACAGAATCATATTTAAATAAAATAGAATGTTTTTACATTATTTATTTGCTGTTTGTTAAGTATTATTTAAGAAATTTAACCAATCATGAAAATTTTCAAAGGAATTAATTATGTACAAATGCAAGTTCCTGAACATTGCCCAGTAAATAATCTGTTTCTTGCTAAGATTTTAAGAACAACGTTTACAATCTCTGAAAATAATCGCCCACTCCAGACACCAATCTAGGATGCATTTAAAAGCTTCCTTGCTTAATTAATGGGAGTGTAACAGTTATTCTTGCTGAGTTGCCACCATATAAAATTTGAATAAATTGTATTATTTATTTACTTTTACTTCAGTCTCTTCCTGACAAACAAATAATATATGATCCTGAACAATTTTTCTTCCAATTTTTTCGTAATTTCTCTTTGATTTTAAAATGTTTGTTTTAGAATTTAAGAAAAAATTTATTCATTTGTTTTATTTCGCAGAAGAAGCCATGAAATTAAAAATTTTATTAATTAAAAAAGTTTTATAACTATCCCCTTCTTAAATAACTCAAAGTAGATTTTTTAAGCATAAAGTTTACCTGAAAAAAACTCTTGTTTAACAAAATGAAAGTTTTTGTTTCATACATTACGCAAAAATGTTTTAAAATTTAACATTTTAATGCCTTTAAACTTAAATAAACAGAAAAATATAAAAGGATTTGACAAGCCGAATATTCGATATTAGGCCTAAGAGTTACTATTCGGCTACCCGAATATTCGGTATTCAGTCCACCTGTATGCCGAATATTCGGTATTCGGCCAAAATCACTGTTCGGTGCATCCCTAGAAAGCAGTTTTTAAAAACGCACTAGGGTTAGGTGCAATAGCTGGTGCAGCACTTTACGTATCGATGCCGCTGGTAACCCCAACTGCCTGGAGTCCGCTCAAATGAACTTCGTTGGACTGCTTTGGAAATTTTTTGAACAAGTTCCGTAACCACTTGACTTGTGCTTTGCCGACCAGTGCCCTTTTTAACCCTTTATGTACTGAATTATGAATTCATGAAAATTTTATCTTCTAAAGCATTTTTCGTGAATCGTTCAAACTACATTAGAAGATTTACACAATCATTTAATAAATTTTAGAAGGATTTTAGAAGGATTTGTTTAATTAATTAAATTTGAATTTATAAGGCTTTTGTGCAATATTTATAACTCCAATCAAATCTTTTATTTTAAATATTTTTCTTAGTATTTTGTAGAATTAGGAAATTTACAAATATAATGTTCTTACAATAGAAATATCGAAATATTTCCGAATAGAATAATCCCCCCCCCCCCCTCATCGCCAAAATTGCTGAAAAGATAGGTAAAAGAAATCATCCTTTTAAAAATATTTTTGTTTTGTCTAACCCATAATGCTTTTGGAACAAGATAAAGTAATGTGTCTATAATTCATTCTAAAATGTAGTACAACTAGTCGATGTATTAAATGAATTTTATAACAAGTTAATTTAATGGTACTTATAAGTACCGTCAGTAGATAAAGGATTAAGCAGTGCACTACCGGTCTTTATAAATTTCTTGTGCCACTTGAATGTTCAGAGCATGAGTAATGGATCACATCCTTACGTTGTTTGTAAATTCCTTTGGACTTGTGCATCCGACTTTATATCTATGAACCAGACCACACACTATCTTATTCATGCCTGTAACGAACAACCTTTTTTTAGAACAAATAGAACTTTATAAGTCGCTGTGACATGTGCACAAAACCGAACTTCGCTTTATTTCGTTTAATTTTTTTTGGAGAAGAAAGTTGAAAAGAAAATTTTGGAACATCCTATATATTACACGAACTGAATATTTCTAACTGAGCGAAGAAATGCCTAGGCCGGAATTCGAATCCGATACCTTTACTTTAACTACCAATGCTCTACCAATTGAGCTTCACAACCGGCCGGCATGTGTCTCTCAGATAACCTTAATGGCATAATCAGCTGATCTTCTATGTAGACAGCTAAATAGAATATACTGAAGGTAATGACCTGTGCGCATATACTGTTTAGTTGTCTACATGGCAGACCAGATGCTATTGCCAATAAGGTTATCTGAGCGAGATATGCCCTTCGGTTGTCGCCTATCTCGCTCAATCGGTAGAGCATTGGCAGTTTAAGATAAGGTTCTGGTTTCGAATCCTGGCCTAGGCATTTTTTCGCTCAGTTGGAAAAATTAAATTAGTATACCTTTATCAATCAGTATGACTGAGAAAAATGGTAGTGACCCTGTATATTATTGGCATATTATCTTGAACACACTAACTTGACGTACTCTCTTAACCTTGCTGCCTATATCATAACATTACTGTCTGTCATGACTATGCATGTTACTAATGGTGTCATCCCCCAGGGACTGCACTATAATTCTAAATGTTTTGCCTGGTTTCCCTAGCTGACCTGACTATCCCTATCCCTGTCATTAAGGGGTTGATCCACTGAAACTCCTCGATCGCGAAATCCCATGTTAACCTGTGGTGAAATTTTGAAACGCTGTAACTTATTACATAATGCAATTATTTAAATACCGTTTTCACCATCAGAAAGTAGACGTCAGATGCCGATGATGTGAGTTTTTAAAACTTGTCTACATAAATTGGAAGTATTTTTAACCCATTAACGCCCAGTGTCATCATTTGAAGACGCAAGACTTAATGGCAAGAAAGCGCTTTTCACACCAGTAAAAATGAAGATAAATATATACTTTCTTTCATGAGACAAATTCCTTGATAAAATAGGATACAAATTACTCTTATTTTAAAAGTGGTGGGAAATACAAAATTTACATTTTAACGAAGATAATAATTTGGGCGTTAATGGGTTAAAAAGATGATAAAATTTAATCAAATGGAAATTTCAAGGTTTTTAGGGATTTTTGACGTACTTTAAATTTACGGAGATAATTTTTAAAAACGCATATCATCGGTATCTGACATCAACTTTCTGATGGTGAAAACGGTATTTTAATAATTACCGTATTTACCCGCGTATAAGTCGAGAAATTTTGGACTAAAACAGACATTCAATTTGTGGGGGTCGACTTATACGAGGGTCCTTAATTTTTTTCCCCCAGAAGTCAAAAATGCCCTCGTTTACTGCCGATTTCCATACCAGGAGAGAAAAAAAGGAGATTGAGTGACGGGTTTGGTGCTGGCGATGAATGTACGCCTACTAACCGCCCCCCTCCCTCTGCGAGATCAGTAGATAAAATTCCGAATGTATCACCCCTATGTGCAATTAAATCGTTGGCGAGTGGCTAGAAACACGTGACTCTCAAAAAACACGTGAAAAGCGTTATATCTTGCTTGTTCTTGATAGTACACTTATTCATTATTTCTTCGTTTCTCTAACTGCACTTTTTCTCCTTGTTTCTACTGATATGGCTGATTTAGTTATTAGAAAGCAGAAACGCAATTCATACGCAGCTGGATTTAAACTTAAAGTTATTTCTTTTGCGGAAGAGTCTAACAACTGTGCTGCTTCTCGTCAGCTTGGGGTTCACGAAAAATTGATTCGTGATTGGCGCAAGAATAAGGCAAAGCTAGAAAACATCCCAAAATCAAAAAAGGATTTGCGCATGGAAAATCGCTCTTTCCATGACCCGAAAACGTATTGTATGATTGGGTTGTAGAGTGCCGGCGGAATGGATTTCTTGTCACTAGAACTGCAATACGTTTATGAGCTATGAAGTTTGCAAAAGAAGAAAAGTATGGTATTCCAAACACGTTTCGTGCATCAGAACATTCATGCACTAGATTTATAAATCGTCATGGTTTGACTTTACGCCAGCGCACTAAACTAGCACAAAAATTACCAGCTGACTTGGAAGCAAAGATTATCAAATTTCAAAAATACGTCATCGATCAAAGAAAAATGAGATATTTTGAACTTTACCATATAGGAAATATGAACGAAACACCCATGTTTTTCGACCTACCAGAAAATAAAACCGTGAACTGCAAGGTGGAAAAAACATTTTGGTAAAAACGACTGAGCACGAAAACACCCGTTTCACGGTCGTTCTTTCCTGTTTGGCCGACGGTAGTAAGCTTCATCCGTTGATTATTTTTAAAAGAAAAATGTTGCCGAAAAACGTTACATTTCCATCTGATTTGCTGATTCAAGCCCATGAAAAGAAGTACATGGATGTTGACGGAACAGTCGACTGGCTTAAAAATGTGTTGGGTAAAAAAACGGGAACTAATTAAAAAAAAAAAAAAAACTTCCCTTTTAGTTTACGACTCCTTTCGTGGCCACTTTTATGAAAACGTGAATAAAGTGACTAAAGAACTGAAAACGACTGTAGCTGTAATCCTGAGAGGGTTGACATCCGTCCTTCAACCCCCTAGACGTTTGCCTCAAAGCAAATGTTAGGAAATATTGGGCCGAGTGGATTTCATCCGGTTTTCCAACATTTACAAAGGGCGGTAATGTTAGAAAGCTCGACATTGCATTGATTACTCAGTCGGTTAAAGATGCGTGGAATCAAATTTCTTCCGAAATGATTATAAAATCTTTCAAGAAATGCTGCATAAGCAACAATTAGACAGCACAGAAGATGATGTCATTTTCGAAAGTGATAACGACGAGGAAGAATGTAGCGATATAGAGATTGAAAACGTGCATCATGATGAGCCGATAACGACGGAGGATTTTTGTGAATTGTTTGGCGAGTCCGATACTGAATCGGACCTTGAATCAGTTTAACTTTGTATATTACTTTAGTATATTAATATCTTCATTATTGTATATTTTGTACTTTTTTTCATGTGATTTTGAATAAATGAAAAAAATATTAAAGTTTCTTTATTATTGTATATTTAGTACTTTCTTTCTTTGTCCAGGTGATTTTGAATAATGTATTTAAAAAAAAAAAAAATCAAATTTCTGGATCGGAAAAGTGGGGGGTCGACTTATACGCGGGATTTAAAAAAATTCAAATTTCTTGATGGGGAAAGTAGGGGGTCGACTTATACGCGGTAAATACGGTATATTAGGTAATGGACTAATCGCGCTTCAAAGTTTTCTCATAGGCTAACATGGGATTTGTCGAACGGGGAGTTTCAGTGAAGCGGAGCCTTAAGGCTTTTCTTAACTGCTCTGCTCAACAAGCGCAAAACGTTTTGACACATTTACAATTTCATTTTTTAACGGAAAGGTATAATATTGGAAATCCTGGCTATGGAAGCGATTAAGAATGGAACTGTTTTATCCATTTTTTGATCAATCAATTACCTATTGAGTTATAAGAGATTTTGATCACGTGACAAACACGTTTTTAGCCCGCTCTTGAGTATTATTTCTTCCTTCGAGCGGAAATTCGGTTCAAAACGCCCACTTTGACACTATTTTCTGAAAGCTTTATTCCGTTTGCAAAGAAATAATAATAATAAAAAAAAACCAGCTCAGTGACATAGTTTCTGGACAACAACACCAGCTAGTTTCATGCATTTTCGAACAAAAATAAATTAAAACTTATGTCAGAAAGTTGCCCCTTTGGATTTGAGAACACCCTTAATGATGCTTGACATGGCTACTGTATGCTTTATGCTGTAACTCTTGCATACACTTTCAACATCGCTGCTGTGAGTAGTGGACATTTATAGCCAAGAATAGCACCTTCGTGTGTGATTTGATTTTTCTTAATTTCAGCCATATCTGGATCGATAGTTAACTTAAACTCTCCTTAATCAAAATAGTTTTCAAATCAGACTTGTTGAGATATAAAGAGTTAACATTACTTTTCATTCTTAAACAACTCACACAATACATTTATTCACATTTGGGACCAAAACCCGTAACATGCTTATATAATGCCTCAAAGCATAGGAGAAGAACATTTACAAAATAACATTTCATCATGGTTAGTAAAAGATTATTTTACAAAGAAATGATGAAAGTGAACAAATATTTTGGGTTATTTCCCTAGAGGAACGGGAATACTCGGAAAACATTTCATTATAATAGATGTGTTTTCTTTTCATCAGCATTTTCGTGAAACGTTATTGACATACATCCAAATTTATGCATTTCTCTGACTGTGATTGCAGAAATATATTAATTTAATATTCAGAATTCTATGAAACAAATACTATGAATAGAGATACACCTGTGTAATACAATGTTACTACGGTTTTTGTTATTAACAGAACCAGCAAATAATGATAATATAAATTTTATATTTCTACTTTGTATGCGAATATTTTCAGATATAAGTAACTATATTTATATTAGTGAATTCTTTTTTGTTTATTTGTAGAGAATTGAAAATTGGGTCCATTTCGTTTGTTTGTTAAAAGTACAAGGAGAAAAACGCGGACTTCCCGGATTACAGAATATAGGGGAAAACCACCATATTTATTATTTCTAACGTTAACATACTCTTTTATTTGCACATACTGAAGGGACAGCGATGAATGAGGTATTTTTCGAAAGGTTCTTTAAGCAACTTTTGACGTAGTATACATATATATATCGTTAAATAAGTTGTTTGATGCTGAAAAATATGCAATTAATGAAAAATTAATGAAAAAAAAACATATCAGCAAATAATCTCAAACATTGATTCGAGAAAGCCTCTTCCCGGGTCTACTGTGCTTAAAAGATTTTTTATATTTGATATATATTTTTAGAATGTTTACTAGCAATACTAAAATTCAAATTTTTATGAAAAGTAGCAAAAATGCGTTCAAATAAAGTTTTGAAGCGTATTAAAAGCGATATTTCCCAATTGGCCTCGCAACAGGAGTTAATAGCCGATGATAGCGCCAAAAATTGCTATTTACAACCAGCCTCTTTGATTCTGTTCATTGGCCGGAAACAAATGATGAGCTATTATATTAATTCAAGTGCAAACGGATTTATCTCTCGTAATCTTCTGCATGTGATAGAGATAGATTTGAAAAAAAAAATTCATGCTTGAAATTTATTTTAAAAACAATAAAAATTGAGAAAATTGCAACACAGTTTTCGAGCAAATTGAATTTGAAAGTAAATTTTTATCCCTTTGACGGTGTAAAAATTGAAAATATGCGATATTTAGAAATTAAAAAATTCCAATAACGCTTTCGAAACTTTAAAAAAGTGAATTATACTGCTCTCAGAGTTTGTGCGTAGGAATCTTCCTGATGAAGGGAACCGAAATATATGCCACCCAGGTTGAGGCATATGAGTTCGAGTGGATCTTTTAATCACGCTTCGGACATTGTAAGTGGGGATTGATTGTGCCCTTAGAAAGAAGGCCGCACTCATGGCGGATGTAAAAGGCAGCTTAATTGCCCTGAGCCGTAAACCACCGTCATAGCAGAAGAAATTGGCCGCCTAATTGCTCTGAGCCGTAGACCACCCTCATAGCAGACGAAAAAGGCCGCTTAATTGCTCTAAGCTGACAGAGATTTATTTTAAAGGTAAAAACCCACGGGGGTTTCCAAGAATGAACTTTTTTCTCAAGGAAGAAAAATTAAGGAGAAGGTAGAGAGAGGCAGTCTGTAGAATAGACTCGGTGTGTCAAGTTACTCGCACGTACGAGTGGGGAATAAATTCCTCCGGGGCCGAGAGCACGAAAGGTGCAGCTTATTTGAGTTTAGCCGAGGACGCGGAACTGTCGACGACGACGAGAGAAGTTTACGTTTTAGCTATCCGAATAACGAAAGATTTTTCTGTCCTTATCTAACTGCCACCTTCTGAGCAGCAGCGTATGTTTTGTGAAAACGGACTCTATTTCTCTTCAGCTTGTAAAAGTCAACGACCCACGAAATCTATATTTTTTTTGTTATTTTCTACTTAACCAAGAGTTTAATAAATATTCTTTTGTTTAACTGCTGTGGTATAAGGAAATCCTTTACATCGCTGTTGGTCAATTTATTGATCGAGAAGCGTTTTTTATAACTGGTGGCTTGAGGTGTAGATTATGTTCACGAGACGAGCTGTTGAGTAATAGTTACGTCCTCAAGGAACATTTGTGAAGGGCATTTGTGACAGCGATAAGCATTGTTGTGCCTTACAGAGCTTTTTGTCAATGGTACTTGTGTTAGTGGTGATAAATTAAAGGATTATTGAAAAGAGACATTCCTTAGAACCGACTACCAAAGACTGTGTCCCATGCGCAAACTGAATAAACATTTCTATATGGATTATAAACAGAGTTGCCAAGTCTCCGGCTTTTTGAACACCACTATTATTTTAGAGAAAATCTAGTTCTCTTAAATCGTCAAAATGTCCGAATTCAATAAAACAAAATTTTCTGTATTAAAATAGCGGTGTCCAAAAAGCCGGAGACTTGGAAGCTCTGATTATAAATCTCTGGAGCTTAAAGTATCTGAAAGTGACTGCGTTGATTGACAGTGTCAGCTATCCGTAACAGCAGTGCAGGCAACAGGTCCAGGCGTCGAAAAGAGTGAGCAAATTCTTTTATCTCAGTGGCATTTTGTTCAGTTTAGTTTCCTTTTGCCTTAGACTGTTACTTGGTTATTGTATTTTGAGACGAGAAATATCTCAGTAGATATCAATGATAAAGTTCCGTTATTTTTTTCTATTCTTTTCTGTCTCCCAAATGAAAAGTAATATTGCAGTATAGTCTTTCTGTTATTGGCATATAAAAAAAAGAGGAATATTAATAATTTTTACTGTCAGGGAAAGTTTCAGTGTATTCTGTAGTAACAAGTTTTGTTTAGGAACATTTTGCTTGTACTGTATTTAAAATTTGATATTTTAATGTTATGGTTTTTCTTTCGAGAAAATGTATTTGTCATGGTCTGACAAAAACGTTTAATATATGAAAATTTTGAGGAATGGTGGGTTACAGATGAAAGATATTGCTGTTTTTTAATACAAATTCTAAAAAGAGGAAAATCATACTTCTATCTATTTCATAAATTTATAGCTGGTTTATATATTTTGATGAATGGCAGCAAAGATGGGACAATAAAGGCACAGGCCGCTATACACATAACTTATTACCAAGCGTTCCCATTCAATTTACCGTAAATAATCGTTGCCTTTTTCTTTTTTTCACAAATCACGACTCTTTCCAGAAATATCTTTACGACATAGGTAAACGTGACTCCCCTCTTTGTGTATGTGGTCTCCGCTCCACCTCACTTCACTACGCATTGGATTGTCCTCTAACAACATATTATCACATTAAAAAAACATAGAGCTATGGCGATTCCGGATTGGATTATTTATATTAGTTGAAATCCTGTTCTCATGAACAGAATATCAACACTAATATATCAGCACTAACTATAAAGAAAAATGAAGTCATTTTTAGAAATAATTATCCAAACCTCTCGGACACTTCTTCAGACGATGATTTATGATTGTTTTTGTTATCTTCTTTGTTTTCATTGTAAATAGTTTTCATATATATTCATTAAATATTATTATTATTTAATTTTATTATTATTGGTATTATAGTTATTACAAGTAGTGTTTTTGATATTAATATTTTGTATTTATTATATTTCGTCATGTTTTGAACCAGGCAGCTAATATTGAGAATCTTAAAGTTTTTTTTTAAATTTACTATGTCATAAATATAAACATTGAAAATTTCTTTTTAACTGCTGCCAAAAGGATGGACTAACAAATGGGTTTCGGCCGTCCGAAGGAAAACACTCCCTCAGGCTTGCAGAGTGGAACTACGGTTCGGATTTCCCTTGTCTATGTTTTTTCTGTTATAATTTTGATTTGGTATTTGTGTAAAATAGTTTTTGGGGTTAATTTTTCAAAAATGTCAGAGTGGAAAATTTTCAAAAGGTAGATCTGCGAATCCGGGTGGGTGAATTGGACGTTGAAATAGATGAGAACGACACTATTGCAAAAATAGTTAAAAAAAAAATAGAATCGGCAGATGAATTCGATAAAGATTTTGCATTGACACAAGCCAAAAATATACTACAAGACCGAGAAACGCATTTAGCTGAGGAAAAAGAAAGAAAAAGATTGGGACAAAGATAGACCGTATAAACTCGAAAAGATAAAATTATTGCAAGAAGCCGAAACGCGTAGAATAAGATTAAATCGTAGTGCAGAGAGAAGCAATAAATTGCCCTTAAAATCCTTAATACATCGTTTCGCTGAGAGTCGATCAGAAATATCTTTAATGTTAAATTTGCTTGAGAGGCAATAAAAAAATGTAATTTAGAAGATGATGAATTGGCGACAAACTTATTGGCGCTTCTACCGGTAAATGTGGCAGAATTAATTCACAGAGAGACATTACATTTGATTGATAATTATGATTATGTAAACGGTAAATTGTTAGAAAGGTACACTTTAAAGATCACAAATTTTCAGGAATTAAAGAATCTTTTGATCACGGATCAAATAAAAAAGGTCCCCAGGAGAATTAAAAGGCAGTCTGATAGATGTCTGGTTAAATTTCACAGACTCAGAAGCTTTAGTGAAACGCTTAGATGATTTAGAAGTGGTAAAACAATCTCAAAGGAAAAACGGAAATTTGAGAAACTTCTGCGATAAGAAATTCGAGAAAAATAGCTCCCGAGTGGAGAATAACCCCTTCGAGACGGGAGCCTTTTGCAAAATTTTTAATCTTTTGTCACCGTATTTTAAAAACAGAAATTTGTGTCTTCTTGAATCAAGAAAATGCGCTGATTAAATAAGGCAAATTTTACAGTAAAATTTTACTGGTGAGGAAAAACAAGGATTCTGAGCGCTTCAATCGGCACGTATACGTGACGCTCGTCCACAAGGGGCTTACAGCGCAGATAAAAGTTTCAACTGGAGGGACAAGGATATAGCGACAGAAAGAGATCGTGTATTTGAATAAAAGGAGAGTAAACAGGTGTTTTGTTTATGGCTCGACAGCTCACTACAGAGTGGATTGTCCTCAGTTAAAAAAGAGGGATAAAGATACCGCTAAAGTGAATCATTTGAGCAAACCGTTGGATTATGAAGAAGGGTTCAAACCTTATCTTAGTAGAGCGAAAATAAAATGGGCGTGAAATTGTCATTCTCAGAGATTCGGGGACGAACGTCGACCTCTGTAGCGAGGAACACATAAAAAAGGAACAATTGACAGGGGATTATGTCTTCGGGAAACAGCCCTTGGACTCTAAAATTCGTTGTTTTCCTGTCTCTTCAATAGAGATAGATTTTGATGGATTGGGTTCGCTAAAAACGGAGGCTGTGGTTGTAAACAAAGAATCAGATTTGCATTATTATCTCTTAGGAAGCAAAACGCAAAAGATAATTGAATTAGCCAGGAAGAAACTTAATGCAGTAAATGTGGTAATGACAAGATCGCAAGCAAAGAAAGATCCTCTTAGTTTGATTGATGGGACTAGTGTAAATACGGATTGCGAAAGGGTAGAGGAAACGAAGGTCGTGGAGTTGGAATGTGAGTCGAACGAGATGGCAGAACAACGCGAAAAGGAATCAGAGCATTTAACGGAAGATGAAACCTCAGTAAGTGTATTGTTACCTGCGGATTTAAATGACAAATTCGGAAATTTAGCATGAATTAGTCGTGAAAAATTCAAAGGGGAACAAGATGTTGATCCTTCGTTAAAGAAGTTAGCGAAAAAACGAGAGCAAAGAAATCTCACTATGAAATTAGGAATGTCTTGGTGTTTGGAAAACTTTGGATAATCGTGGTGGGAAGAGATTATTACAATTGCTGGTACCTTCGAAATTCAGATTAGATGTTTTAGGAGCATGTCATGAGGGGATTTCATCGTACTTTGGTGAAATGAAACAAAGGATAAGGTTTTGCGTCATTACTTTTGGCCGAATGTATTAAACAGATAGAGGATTTTGTTAAAACATGTGACTCATGTCAGAGGATTGAGAAACCTAGGGAAACAGGGAAAGCTCCTCTCAGACGTGTGCCGATTATTGGAGAAGTCCGCTGACATTTTCGTCCGTTACCGAAGTCTTAAAAAGGGAATAGGTTTATTTTAACAGTAATTTGTGTGCGTCCAGGTATCCGGAGGCTGTTGCGATATCTTATGTCCGATCTTAAACTATAATTGAAGCACTAATGTGGGTGTTTAGCAGATTAGGATATCCCAGAGAGATACAAACGGATCTCGGACATATTTCATAAACGAGTTAACCGCATTCATAAAGAAATTTGTAGTTAAGTTAACTCACTTGTCGGTGTGTCGGCCACAGAGTAATTTGGTTGAGCGATGGCATCGTTCAGTGAAAAGATTATTGAAAGTATCGTGTATAGAAAATGTTGCAAGTTGAGAGGGAAATTTGCTATATGCGTTATTAGCCTTACGGACGGTAGCACATGATTCTATGGTCTTTTCTCCTGCCGAGTTAGTACATGGAAAGAATTTATGAACTCCTGAATCGTTGCTTTTCGAAAAGTGGACGGTAGGAGAGGAAGAGAATGAGTTAGTTACCGAGTGTATATTTAATTTGGTTAATAGGCTAAAACACTGTCAGGAATTAGCAGTGGAAAATATGACCGAATCTCGTGAAAAAAGAAAGTTGTGGTATGACAAAACGGCGGTAGAGCGAAAATTTAAGGTGAGTGACAAAGTGTTGATTTTAGCTTCCAACCAAAAGAACAAATTGTCAGTATCGTGGATAGGTTCAGCGAATCTTCAGTCCAAAATCTCCGAAACAAATTATATCGTGAATGTGCCAGATAGGCATGAAAGTTCTCAAATATATCTCGTCAATTTCTTAAAACCATATTTAAGAATTGAGTTAGTCAATTTTGTAGCGCAAGAGATAGATGAGGTCGAGGAAAATCAAGATTTGGACATAGTATTTCCGGAAGCAGGGACTAAGATTTATGATTTTGAAAACGTTATAAAAGATAGCAATTTAAATTCTAGATGTACCTCTGCGCAGATAGAGCAGTTAAGAAATTTATTACATAAATTTAGGTCTTTATTTTCTAATGATCCGGGGCGCACTGACTTAATGGAGCACGACGTAGAACTGTTAGAATACAAACCTGTCAAAATAAAATCTTACAGATCTTCGTCTACACTAACGGAAATTTTGAGGAAAGAAATTAAAAGAATGTTAGAACTAAATATCATCGTTGAAGGGGAATCAGATTTCGCTCCCGAATGATTCTGGTAGAGGTCCCTGAGAAAAACCCTCGACCATGTATCGATTACTACCGAAAGTTGAATGAGATCACCCTGACCGAGTTTTTTTCCCTTACCAAACATAGAGGATAGGATAGAGAAAGTTGCCAGTGTGAAGTATATAACAGTTTTGGAACTTAAGAAAGGATATTGGCAAATTCCATTGACCGCTTGGGCGCAAAGATTGGCCGCATTTGTAACCAGTTTCCGCTCCTATTTCACCCTGGTTATGCCATTTGGAATGTTAAACGCGTCCTATAGATTTTCGAAATTTATGAATAAATATTAAGATATTTAGAGGAATTTTGTTTACCTTATCTTGATGACATGGCCGTATTTTCGGAAGCTTGGGAGAATCATTTGCAGCACATAGAAAAAGTGCTTATAAGAGTGGAGGAAGCTAAGGTAAAGACCAAATTAGCTAAGTGCAAGTTCGATCGAATATCTGGATCATGTGGTAGGCGACGGGAGAGCACTCCGGCAGAAACAAAAAATCGTGCTATATTAGATTTACCAACCGCAAAAACAAAACGGAGATAGGTCGATGTTTGGGTATGGCGGGTTACTATTCAAGGTATATAAAAGATTATGCGGTTATTGTTGAACCATTAACGCGCGCACTTAAAGGTAAAAATAAAAGGGAAAAAGTAAGTTGGAGTAACGAAATGGAAGAGGCTTTTCAACTATTGAAAACTAACTTACGGAGGAACCCATTTTGTACGCTCTCAACTATTCGAAGGAATTTATTATACAAACTAATGCTTCTGAAAAGGTTATTGGAACTATTTTAGCGCAACGTGAGGGTTCAGAGGAGCATCGCATAATTTACTTAAGTCGGAAATTTTGGGAAACAGAGAAAAGTTTCTGAGCAACGGAAAAGGAATGTATAGCTATTATCTTTGAAATTAAGAAATTGCGTCACTATATTGTGTCACTATATCCAACTGTTTTCAATAGAGACCGACCACAATCCTTTAGTTTTTCTTAAACGCAATTCAGGGAACAATCAGAGGCTTTTGCGATGGGACCCACACTGCAACCCTATAATTATGCAATAAAGCACAGACCTGGACGAGATATTGCACATGTAGATTATTTAAGTCAAGCGGAATAGACTCAACCAACATTAAATTCTGGAAATACTTTTGCACATTTAAAAAAAACAAATAGTTTCATTTGTTTATGCTTTGTAAGTCAAGAAAATGTTGTTTTATTCTAAATTTTTCATTTGGCAGGTTCTTATCTTGTTCTGTATATATATATATGTATTATTTAAAGTGTATCAGAGCGCGCATTAATAATTTTATATATTTTATCTGCCACTCTGAAATATTAGAATTTGATATGATCTTCTACCGATTATAAGATTCTTCATTCAAGCCTGAAGAATCGACTTTTAGTGGGGGGTTAAAGAAATGAACTTTACTGTTCTCAGGTTGTGTGCATAGGAATCTTCCTGATGAAAGGAACCGAAATATATGCCACCCAGATTGAGGCATATGAGTTCGAGTGAATATTTTTGTCAGGCTTCGGAGATTGTAAGTGGTGATTGATTGTGCACTTAGAAGGAAGGCCACCCTTATGGCGGATGTAACAGATCGTCTAATTGCTCAGAGCCGTAGACCACCCTCATAGCATACAAAAGGGGCCGCCTAATTGCTCTGAGCCGTTTACCACCCTCACAACAGACGAAAAGGGCCACCTAATTGCTGTAAGCTGACAGAGATTGATTTTAAAGGTATTTCTCACGTGGGTTCCCAAGGAGGAACTTTTTTCTCAAGGAAAAAAAATAAGGAGAAAGGAGAGAGAGGCAGTCTGTAGAAGGGATTCGGATGTGTGAAGTTACTCGGACGTAGGAGTGGGAAATAAATTTCTCCAGAGCCGAGAGCACGAAAGGTGCGGCTTATTTGAGTTGAGCCAAGGGCGCGGAACTGTCGTAGACGACCAGAGAAGTTTACGTTTTAGCTACCCGAATAACGAAAGACTTTTTCGTTCTTATCTAACTGTCACCTTCTGAGCAGCAGCTTATGTTTTGTGAAAACGGACTCTATTTCTCTGCAGCTTGTAAAAGTCAACGACCCACGAAATCTATATATTTTTTATTTTGTTATTTTCTACTTAACCAAAAGTTCAATAAATATTCTTTTGTTTAACTGCTGTGGTATAAGGAAATCCTTTACACTCGCTACTGGTCAGTTTATTGACCAAGAAACGTTTTTTATAAAACTTTTGCACTTCGCTAGAAGACTACACCAGTCACAAGAAAACACGAGAACGCTAATACTGAACCTTTGGAAGAAATCTTTATAGATTTCTCGCTCGTATTTTAACATTTTCCAATGTTTTTTTGCATAGGATCCCTTAAGTCGATATTTTATATTATGCGTTTGTACTTTTCGGTTATGGTTAGAGTTTTTTCATATGAGGATAGTTTCACTTTCAGAACCGATTCCAATAGTGAAACTATCCTCACATAAAAAACTATAACCAATATTGAAAAAGTACAAACGCGCAATATAAATCATAATAGGCATAGTTCTAAAAATAGACATTTGAATAAAATATAATGAAAATACTATTCAAAAATTTCTGGTATAAATCCGTAATTTCTGAATAAAAAATTCGCCAGATTTGGCAACACTGTATATTAACCACAAACAACGAGGAAAAAAAAAACATTTACAAGAGCTGTAACATAAAATATTGTTTCATCATATTTCCCAGAAAAGTCATTTTTCAAAGAAATGATGTAATTAAAAAAATTTAACTTATTACTTTCTTCTATCACCAATAGAAGAAAGTATTATAAGCGAAATTTTTTTCGACTTCTGGTTTTCGACGGATTTACACGTTTTAGGGGTTAGAGATCCCGAAAAACATGTGTATACAAAATGTCTGTCTTTCCGTGCGTCCGTATTTCCATATGCCGCCATTGTACCATAAAAAAGTGTATGAAGTGATGCGTAGAATTGAACAAATTTTTTTTTAGTTTTTAGCCATAGCAAGCAGGTCCTTCCTTAATTGCGAAAAATTCCGACGGAAAGGGGCGTTGTAGTAGCGATTTTAATGCCATTTTCATTGTTGTACCATCGAAAAGTGCATGAAGATATGTATAGAATTGAACCAAATTTTTTGTGTACGTTTTTGGCCATAGCAAGAAGGTCCTCCTTAATCTGGAAATATTCCACCGAAAGGGAGCACTGTAATAGCGATTATTGTATAATTTTCTTGGTTTTTCGTAGTTCTATTGTACACCGACAGCTCGTAAAGCAACGAGAACTTCGTACCATGATAAGCCAGCTATTCGAAAACAGCTAATGTGCAATTGAATAACGGAAAACTATTGATTTTAATAAATATCATGATCGAGATTAACTCTTTTTTAGCAACTTAGTAACTGAAGCAGAAATTTAAGATGAAAGTCAAAGTTGGTATAGTATTGTGGGAAAGCCTAGTATCCCAAGTGCCTTCTACTGCTTACAGAGCCATCGACTTCTACGTGACTAACAATCAAAGCGCCCTCATCCAGTTTATTTTCTTTCCCCATGAAATAGTCAGCGAGCATACGTACTAGAGAGGCACTTCTGATCGAAAGACGCTCATTGCGAGCGGGAAAAAAACTAGAACTGAACTGAATACAGTTGAACGACGAAGTAGAACGATGATTTGTGCATTATGAGAAGGTTGTGTTTTTTCGCGGGAAAAGCAATACGAAAGAACGCTGAGTAATGAATGATGTGGTGTTAAGACGAGAGATGAAAAGATTTAAATTGTCTGGAACAGTGTTTCTATTTGAATGTATATATTAGTATATAGTTTAACTTTTAATATAATCTACTTTAAAATTTAATGGTGTCAGGCTCCAGTTTCTACAAATGGTGATCAGAACTGCGATGCGAACTTTACGCCCAGAAAGTTTTGGTTTTAATAATTCAAGTGTTTATAAGATGCCCTGTTGGTTGAAGTCGCCCACAAAATTCTTTATGCAAAATGGTGCTGCAATAAATTATAAAGTTCAAGTGGAGAAGTGTATGTATGTAGCCAAGCTGGATATCTTTTGATGAAGTGAGTTTGTGTTTTTTCCTTTTCAATATGTCAAAGTTAATTGATTTTAAGGAATTAGAACTTTCGTTGAAAGCTGAAAAATCATTAAGTATTAAGAACTTACATGAATTAATTTTTGGAGAAGTCGGTGATAGGAATAATAGACGTAGAATTCGAAATTTTACTGGCTTTGCTTTTAAAATTGATTCTGATGAATATAAATCAAAATTGCAAGAAATTAAAGATAGTTTTTCCGTAAATGATTTGATTACTATTTGCAATGTTTTATGTATAAATAATTCAGGAACTCTTGATGAAATTGCTGCCAGAATAATTTCTAGTTTATGTGACTTTAATGTATTGAAATCTAATGTAATTCCTGATGAAGGTGCTCTTAGTGATGATGAGAGCGATGATGATTTGAATAAAAATAATGATATTTCGAGCGTTTCTGAAAATAATTTGAGAAAGGATTCTGGTAGTTCTAATTCTGAAAATCAGAAAATTCTAATTCCTGATTATGTTCTTCAACAATCCATTTCTATTAATGATATAGAGAATATGGTTACGGAATTTGCTGGTAACCAATTTAAAATTGTTGAAAAATGGCTTGCCGATTTTGAAGATACTGTTTTTTTATTTAATGTTAGTGATTTGCACAAATTGATTTTGGCTAAACGCCGTATGACAGGTAGAGCTAAATTATTTATTGAAAGTGAAACAAAAATAAATTCGTGGTCTAAAATGAAAGCGTTACTTATTTCTGAATTTCGTCAAACGCGCAATTTAGCTGAATTACATAAATTGCTATCAAAAAGGAAAATTAAAGCAAATGAATCTTTAGACGAATATTTTTTAAGTATGAAAGTTATGTTCAAAAGGCAACATAGAAGATTCCTCACTTATTCAGTATGTAATTAATGGAATAAACAATCCTGTTTTTAAAAAATCCTTTTTGTATGGTTGCCCAAATATTGTTGAATTTAGAGAAAAACTTAAAATTTATGATAAATTGCGTGTCGATTATGATATTAAACCTGATTCTGATGTTAGGCCTAAGATGAAACCAGAAGTTGAATTTAAAAACAAATCTAGACCGTATTAAATCTGATATACGTTGTTATAATTGTGGCGATAGATTCCACAAAAGTAAGCAGTGTAGAAATAAAGGTAAAGGCCCCCCTCTGCTTTTCTTGAAATTTATATGGCCAGAAATCATTCGAATGTGGTAAAACCAAAGATTCAAAATTGCCTAATGATTCTCAAGTAAATGTTCTAACCTGTTCTCAGTATTTGGTTTTTAAAGAAGTAAAGTTGCATTCATTAAATTTAATTTCACTAATTGATACAGGAAGTGAAAAAACTATTCTAAAGAAAAGTAATTTTGATAAAATTAAAAGTTATGTAAACTTAGAACCAACAGATATGTTGTAAAGTGGATTAGGTAAAAAATCATCCAGACCAATTGGTTACTTTGAAGCCGAAATCGAAATTGATTATTCTAAATTTCCAACATCTATTTTTGTGATTGATGACAAATCTATTGAATTTGATTTAATTATTGGTACTGATGTAATACAACAAGGGTCCTTAATTTTTTCTGGTAATGATGTTAAGTTAAATAAGAGTCAGAATAATACCTTAGTTAATGTTATAAATTCAAGTGAAGTAACTGTAAATTCTAAATTTAACCCTCATTCTTCCACCTTGCACGGTAGTAACCCACAAATTCCAAACCAAAAAAATATTTACCTTTCATCAGTTGTCCTATTCTAGCTCAGAAATTAAAGAATTACGCCTAGAAAATGAAAATTTAACTGCCCAAGTTAAAGAAGTTGAAACAAAATATAAAATGTTACAATTAGATGTAATCGATTTAAAAGAAGCATTTTTGTCAGAAAAAACGAAGTCGAAAATTGCAATAACATCGTTAGAAGATAAATTAGAACAAGAAGTATCGGAAAGACAAACCATTAGTAAATTGTATAGAAAATTAGAGAGATATTTTCATGATATAAAATCCCAATTAGATGAAGAAAGTAAACGTTCAGAACAATACCGATTACAATTAATAAAAATAAATAACTATTCAAAACATCTTGAAAAACGGTTAGAAGAATCAGAAGATGAATGTTCTAAAATAAAAATGTGCAAATGAAGAATCCAGATAAAATTGAATAATTTCCAGGAAGATTTCGAAAATTTACGACAAGAAATGACTAAGTTGAAGAAGCAAATTAAGCTGAATAACAGTGCTAAGAACTTTAAAAATGACCCAGATTTCCCTAATTTCAAAGATAAAGAAAATATGATGTATTCTTCCAGAAATGAAAATAACCAGAAATCTGATGTAATAAATGAAGAAAATTTGAGAAAAGAAAATCTTAAGAAAATGTCTAACGAGAAGTTGAAGAGAAATATTTCTAAGAAAATTAAGAATATCCCTAAGTCGTCAGATGAATTTGAAGATGAAATTGAAATGAAGGATTATGAAGTTAAGAAACATAAGCAGAAGTTTACTAAAAAGAGACCTGAATATAGGAGATCCTTTTTAGAAGAAAATACAAGTAAATTTGACTTAAATTCCGAAGATGACACTTTGATCGATGTTGACGAATATGGGTATCGTTCCTGATAAATTTCTTGATTCTGAAGATTATGCTGAATTCGAAGAAGCAAGAAATCGTCATATGATAGTTACTATGAAATATGATGAAAGAAGACGAAAAGACGTAATTAAAAAAAAAGGAAGAAAAGATGTAAAAAATAAAATAAGACGAAAAATACGTAAAGAAAAGAAAAAGATAATGAAGGAGAAGAAGTAATTTTTTATGATGTTCTATGACGTGAGAAGCCTTTATGACGAATATGCTTCTTCAAGACGAACTTATAGAATTTTTAACCCTTAGATGTCCAAAGAACTTTATACTGCCAAACTTTGCTTTTTAGAAGATGACGTGCTAAATTTTTGAAGCTTCACAACGAACTGATGATATTTTCTTTTTTTAAAGAACTTTGGGTGCTGCTTTTTCCTTTTGTCTTTCCAGGTGATCCTGTTACTCCGTCCTGTGGTCCACGCTGTCAATCGAGCTCAACCAACCTGTCAGTCTGGCCGATCTGTGGGAAAGCCTAGTATCCCAAGTGCCTTCTACTGCTTACAGCACCATCGTGACTAACAATCAAAGCGCCCTCATCCAGTTTATTTTCTTTCCCCATGAACTAGTCAGCGAGCATGCGTACTAGAGAGACACTTTTGATCGAAAGACGCTCATTGTGAGAGGGGAAAAAAACTAGAACTCAACTGAATACAGTTGAACGACGCGACGGAGTAGAAGGATGATGTGTGCGTTATGAGAAGGTTGGGTTTTTTCGCGCGAGAAGCAGAACGAGAGAACGCTGAGTAATGAATGATGTGGTGTTAAGACGAGAGATGAAAAGATTTAAATTGTCTTGAACAGTGTTTCTATTTGAATGTATATATTTGTATATAGTTTAACTTTTAATATTACTTTAAAATTTAATGGTGTCAGGCTCCAGTTTCTACAGTATTGAACTAATAATATTAAAGTATTCACATGTGTAACTATATTTTGAAATATTAACATGTATCAGATAGAACAAAGTTTTGGGATTGGCACATCCAACTATTTTCTCTAAGAGAATAAGAATTTTTCAGAAAATACTTCTTTCTCAAAGATATATTTGCTTTTCACCAGCTTAGTATTATTTCATTTCATGAAATGGCATCGAAATCCTTGCGAATATTTATGTTTTCTTCTATGTCAGTGATCACAGAGAAAGTTTAATTTGACTTCTAGTTTTAGGTGCGTTCGTAATTATATAAATACGTAGCACCCACAGTCGTCGTCTGGTCTGTTTGTCAGTCTGTCCGCATATAACAGCTTAAAAACTACTCAACCGACTAGTTTGAAATTTAATATACAGAATCGCTGCAGAATTTTGTCAAGTCATTTCAGATTTTATGTGCTGGTAACGATATCATTCTAATAGGTTAAAAGACACTGATATCGTTTCAGCAGTTTAAAAGATATATTTTAGTGTATATAAAATTATACCTATATTCATATTTGATTGATTCAGAATTATTATTATTTTTATTTATATGTTGTATTAACTGTATAATAAAATGTATTGTGATTTTATATGTATTTATGTAAGGAAAGCATCTTGTTTATGGAGGAAATTTCACGCAGGTGGAGAATTATCTCAAAAGGGGATCTTTCATCCGGACTCAGATAGTCTGGACTTCAAGAATACTTTTGACATTATAGTCAGAATTATATCTACAGCCGGCCCCATGGATATTTATGAGGGCCAATAAAGTGGACCACACACGGACAGTGGCAGATGGCCATTTGTCCGAGCGCCTCTGTTCAAGGGCGGAGCGCGGTCCGTCCCCGCACGGTTCGAGTACCGAATCAGAGTTTCAGAGTTATCTGCCGGGGTTTTAACGAGGAGTGATAGTCATACTGTCCGCGGATTGAGCAAGGGGCTTCAAGTCCGTCCCCCTATTGTTACAGCCGTGTCTTTTACGTAAGAATGGTAAAAGATATTATAATACTTCTACTTCAGTCTTCATGAAAGACAGTTCAGTTCTGCTTCAGTCATGTAGTTAAACAGTTTTACTTTAGCCGTCATACTAGCCAGTTCAACTTGAGCCTTAAAAAAATGTACCGTATTCAGCTTGGAGTGCTGCTTACATGCAGTATCTACCGCAAGTTTTAGTAACATGTTGTTACTCAAATGCTTCACTGCGATTTTCGTAATTCGGTTTTCGTCGGATCTCATTTACCCGTTTTAGGGTGCAAGAATAAAACACCGGTCGTTATAGACCCGGTATATTCGATCTACTAGATGTGTAGTATGATCCCTACGCCATGCTCAGTTGTACAGCTGGAATTTTCTAAAGAGGACTCTCGTAAACTAGTGCTTTGTGATGTGCTTACCTGCTGTGGATTTACTCGCAATTACAACTATATCTGATGTCTTAAGGTATGAGCTTTTATAATATTTTGTTCTCTACCTAAAATTGAGTATTTTTAATGATTAGGGATTTTTAGTACCAAATGGTGCCCAAGTACTTAAATGTTTTGGTAAGGAGTAATTTTAAATTAATTGTAAATTTAAAATGACGAGTTTTGTTTTGTTCTTTAGAACATGCGTGTCTTGTGACACATCTTTTTAAATTTGTATATATGTTTCATGTAAATAAAAATATGTTAATTGTTAATATTTGGATTATGTCTTTTCTACACCATGAGTCTAGTAACTTACTTTAATATTAGTTTTGTTTCGAATTCTTTAATGTTTGTTAAATGCGTAAAATTTCTAGGTTTATCTTAGTTATTTATGGGGTCTAAAAGCTACTTCTTCCACGACAAATTACACAACGCAATTGGGGCAGTTTTGGAGATAGTGTTCCCTCCCCCTTTCGGATAATTATGTATAAATTATCGCAGAAGTTAGCCAGGACCGAAACTTTCACGATCACAATGTTTTTATTATGAATTTTGAATTATCACTATAGATTTTACTGGTCGAGTAATTAAGGGGTGGTAACTTAATTACTCTGGGGTTTTGGGGATTTGGGAAGTGTTGAGTCTCCCCCTCTCTTCCGGGTTTTATGTCTTATGTTTGTATTAGTAGTTCCCCTGTTGTACCCGTTGATTAAAAACAATACTAATTTTTCCCCAATAATAATATAACCCCATCCCCCTCTACCAAAAGTGGTTTTCCGAAACCTTTCCTGTATGTTTGGGTAGTTTAGTTGGTTACCGTTATATGGGCCCAGTTCTGCCCAACATTATGAAAGTCGAATCAAAACTTAAAAAGATATTTATAAAAAATTTCTTCGTTCTAATATATCCTATCATACGTATTGAATTCAATGATATCCCATGATAGATAATGATTCTAGGTGGTCATGGTGATGACGTCCTATTTAAGATGGAGTCCTATTATTTCCGTATGAGTAAATTTAATATATGATAATCATAATAAATTTTGTATTCATACATTTTTTCATAAGAGTGCAACAGCTATTGCACCAAGATCTGAATATTTATAAAACTACTTATAGTACGAATGCACCTCATTTGCCACGCCTGAAGTACAATTTCGACTTGCTGATATTTTTCTTGCATTTAAATTTTTAAATATTTTTTAAGCTATTCATTCTCATGTATAATTAATAACTTCCATATGAAATGGTACCAATTAAACTTAATTTTTTCAATAGACCCACATGTCTTCTGCAAGTCGCTTAAATGCCGCCTGGATGTAACATTGCTCCACAATAAGGAAGTTCATCAAGAAGCCTACATTATCCCATTGGAAGGGCAATTATTTTACATACTACTTTTACATTAGTAGACTTATATTACACTGTCTATGTGTTATGTTCCATGACTTAACGGAACCACATGTATGTCGGAAATATCCCACTCCGATTTTATGCTAAAATTTTGCAAAAGGATTGCTCATTATATGCATTATGTTTAATCCACAATATACAGTCGTATTTCTTCTAAGTCAGTCGACTTTTGAAAACATATTCTTGAAAGGATGCGAACTTATTTTTCCTTTTAATATTCCTTGTTTAACTAAAATAACTGTTCTTTCTGCGACCCATTTCGATGTTCTTTTACTTTTAGACAGAAACAAATAAGCTCGACATTCCCCATTGGACATTTTAATGGGTTTTCATTACGTTGTTGCGTAGCTCAATCCATTAGACATTTTCGGGTCATATATTTTCGACGTACCGATCGGCGTTCGTTGGGACTGTGACAAATGGTTCAGAGATTTGTTTCACGGCTGAAATAATTTGAATCTGTTTTTCTACATTCTCATACGCTTTGGAAAAGGAAATGAAATATTGTAAGAATTAAGATAGGTATTTGAAACAATTTTAATAACAGAAAACTATATCTTATATAAGGTCATAACGATGGAACTTTTTTGAAGATTTTAACAAGGGCGGCGCTAAAGCAGGTTCCGAGGGGGCCTGTGCCCCCCCCCCCGGACTCGCGGTTTGGGCCTAATCTTTTGTCGTTGCGGTTCGGATTCGAGTCGGGTTAACTTCAGTTGTTTCAGGGTGGGGTTGGGGGTTCACACTTATAGTTCTTGATTCGAGATGAATCGATCTCTCAAAAGAATTTATAAAATTTATTTTAAGATGAAAAGTTATATATTTGAATATTAATGAGTACATTTATATTGATTTTTTTTTTACTTAACAGTTAAAATTGATATACTAGAGGTATAATTGTAGACTACTTTTACATAGATGCATGACAATATGGATATATATATAGTATATTATAGTATATATATTCATCAGTCAGGGTGGGTGTTTCGTTGAGGTTGGAGTATTCCGGGTTCAGGTCGAAATGAGGAGGATGAAATCATTTTGTCGGATTCAGATCGCGCTTCGGGTAAAGTCCTGCATCGGGTTGGCAAACTAAACCCAACCCGACTGGCGGTTCGAGTCGGATCCGGCTAAAGCGAATATTTTTTTGGAGAGGTTCGGATTGATTTCTATTTTTCGAGTCGAGTTAACTTTAATTGTTTCTAGCTCTTGTTGGAGCAGATCTTTTGGCTAAACTTTCTGAATGGCAGGTAGATACGTCACACTTCTCTCACATCGATCATCGTTATATCTGTTTCTCGATGTGCCTTGCACATCTCGAATTGAAATTTACAAGATTTAAGACTAAAAATAGGAAGATGCGAAAATTTAACGCGCTGTTTTCTGGTTACCTGGAGAGGCTTTCACACTCACTTGATAGAGTTTTAAATCAGACAGCCTTGGATATCTGGACGGAGGAGTTCGTTAATCTGATTAATGACATTATGAGTCGTAGTTTTAGAAGAGGATCTCTTAGATACAATCCCACAGTTTCGTGGTTCGATGCTAACCTGAAATCAGAACGTAACAGAGTTAATGCTTTGTATAAACGGCATATTAAATACTTTGACAATATTGCTTACAGAGATAGCTATGTTGCTGCCAGCCGAAACTACAAAAAGAATCTAAGAAAAGCCAAACGTTCATCATGGATTGAATTCTGCCAGAATACTAATAATGCCTATGGCAGTTTGTACAAGTTTCTTTCGAAGAAGAAGCTTACCCAACAGGATATTATATTCACGTCTTTGGAAAACTCTCAGGTTTTTGATACCTACGATGATATCGCGGAGACTTTAATGGTGGATCATTTTGATGTACATAATGTGCCTCCTGATCCTTTTGCATTTACCAGTTCGGAGGATCACTCGCAATCAGCAGACTTTGTCCCTTTGTCTAAGAGAGAGCTCTTTCATGCACTTGGACAACGCTTTGACGAAATTGATGCCATTGTGGTTAAAAATCTGTGTAAAAAGTTTACACCTCTTATACTGAAGCTCTATAATACATGTCTTAAGCTTGGCCATTTTCTCCAATGCTGGACGACAGGCTTGGTTATATTTTTCCGAAAGCGTAATCGCCCTTCAGATACTTCTAACTCTTATCGTCTGATTACGTTACTGCCAATTTTGGCAAAAATTTTGGAGCGTATTGTAAAAACTCGCACGGTTACAATCCTTGAATCTACTTCTTTTTTGGAAGATAATCAACATGGTTTCAGAGAATCTAGAGGAACAATCTCAGCTTTGTCTTCACTGCAGGATCTTGTACGAAGAACCTTGTCTAATTATAAATACTGCTCCCTCATAAGTTTTGACATTGTGGGTGCGTTCGATGTTATTGACTGGCATATTCTTTGTCAACTTATCGACAGGCTCCCTATTTTTGACTACCTTAAAGATTCTCTAAAAAATTATGTTAGCTATAAGCTGATCGGCTTTAAATTTGCACGTGGGACTCGCTGGTTTAGAGTATTTCGCGGATGTCCGCAAGGATCCTGTTTGGGCCCACTGCTTTGGACTATAGTTGCAGATCGAATTTTGAAATTATATAAATTTCACAGTATTAATATTATTTCTTATGCTAATGATTCGGCGGTGGTGGAGAGTGCGGATACAAGGAGAGAACTGGAACGTAAAACGAACCTTTGCATTGAGAAGTTTGAAACAGCTTGTGAGGCTATGCGCCTGACCATTAGCGTCGAAAAATCTTCAGCAATGTTGTTTGGCAGATATACCTTGAGCAAGCGGCGTCCAATCTTCAAACTCCACGGGCATAGTATCTCCGTCAGGGATAACGTTCTTTATCTCGGTTTTTACTTAGACAGCCAATTTCGTTGACTAGATAACTTGGATATGGTCCGTGACAAGATACGTAATTTTACCGGTGCCATGCAAAAAACCCGTATTCGTGACAGAGGTCTTCCTCTTGACTATTTGAAAATTTGGTATAATTTTGTTGTTAAAAAACAAATTTCTTATGGCTTTGAGGCTTGGTACAAGGATCTTAAATATCATGGCATAAAACGTTTATCTTCTTGTCAGAGACTTTGTTTGCTGTCTATCATTCATGTTTACAGAACTGCTTCGACTGAGGCACTGTGTGTCCTCCCGAGGATTCCGCCTTTAGAAATAGAGCTGGAGCAGTTGAGTTTGTGTTATGATATTTGCTGGATTGATGGCTTGTATGTCTCATCAGATAAGTTGGCACGCAACATCAACACTTTTGACTACCCTTATTTTTGTAGCAATCATCATATTGAATTTGTTAAGCCTGTTACAAGTACAGTGCCATCTCTCCGTCACCCTATTCTTTTCACTAATCTCTAAGATGCAGGAGGGCGTGGGAGCTGCTTTTGTGGTTTATCTGAATGAGAGGGTTATTTTTGAAAGTAGCTATAGATTAAATACAACACAGTATTTCAGGCCGAACTGGCAGCTCTTGATAGGACCATTGAGTGGTGCAGTCGTTCAGCGTTTGAGAAGTTCCATATTTACTCGGATAGCCTTTCTTTGATTGAAGCCACGAGGAAATTGTTTCCAGCTAATGAATTACTATTTAATATCTATTCCAACTTACGACTTCTGAATAACAAGCTTATTAGCTTAGGATGGATTAAAGCCCACATAGGCCTTGTTGGGAACGAATATGCCAACAGATTGGCTAAATCAGTTATTGAGAAAGGTGAATATGACTCTGTGCTCGATGTTCCTATTCCTCATTCGTTAGTGAAAAGGCATTTTAATAATAATATTGTCCATATCTGGAGGAATAAGTGACTTAGCAGTGAAAAAGGTCGTGATACGTTTTCAGTAATTCGTGTCCCAGATAGATCTTTTTTGTGCTATTCACAACTTTCTGCATATTTTATCTCTTCTCACGGAGCTTTCCCCAGCTTTTTATATAAAATGGGAAAACGTCCCAACGATAAGTGTAACTGTGGAAACGTTGGCGATGCTAAACACTATCTTTTTGGAAGATGCCCGCTAATGCCTGCTTCTTTTCAATTTATACGTAACAGAACTCTTTCTTGGAACATGCAAAATGTCTTATTCTCTAAATCAAGTTATCCCAAACTAAGACTGATTTATAATGAACTTAATAAACTATACTCTTTTATAAAGTACAAGTTCTGACTTTTTCACACATATTCTACGTTGGGCTCGTAGACTCTTGCTTGACTTCGTATGACTTTGCCAATTAAGGAATGTTCTAGTTTACTGAATTTCCTTCTGTTTTTTTTATGACTTATTTGAAATTTTGGGTCATATGTCTTTCACTGTAAATGAACCTATTTTTTGTACATTAGCTTTCACAGATGTATTTATTTATTTATTTATTTATTTTATTATTTATTTATTTTTATTTATTTTTTTCCCCAGTATTATTAGTCCTGTATCATATCCTGGCTGTGGACTTGGTCGGATGGTGGAAGGCATTTTTCAGCCAGGGGTTTTTGCCTTTGCCTATTTGGTTGGCACCCTGGCTGAGTGTTTCTGTCCCTTTCTTTCTGTTTCTAGCGAATAGGTTCGATTCTATTCGAATCCTCAAAAGATTCTCCGAAATATATTTTAAAATAAAAAACTGTGTTATTTCAGTATCAACGAGTACATATACAGATATTTTCATTTTTCAACATAAAAAATATAATTGATACTAAAGGTATAATTGTAGACTACTTTTCCATTATTGTATTACAATATGGAATCCCCCTCCCCCCCTCTATTTCGGGGTGGGATTGGGTTCGGATTGAAGCCTGTTGGTTTTAGGTCGAAGCTTGTCGCGTTCGGGTCATCTAGTTTTTAAAAATTGGTTCAGGTTGAATGGATATATATTTTCCGGGTTTGGGTCGGGTATAACCCAGTCCGCGCAGGACTCTACGTTTTCAAAATAATCTGTGAATTGAACTAATTTTGCCCTTGATTATATTTCGTTAAAGTAGGGAAATTTGCGCTTCGATTTGGTCATCCCCCCCCCCCCCCCCCGAGAAAAATAAACATAAAACGCACCAATTACCTGAAATACTCACACCTACAGCATCATACTCGCCAAATTACACAGGAGTTCCGGCAGCAGAGCTGCTTAGTGCTTTTCTGTATTAGGAACAGAGTTTACAAATCCCTTTTATCTATACTTAAAAAATCACAAACCTAAGCCCAAAATTTCCTAAAATTCTTCGCCCAGAAGACAGAAGTTTCTTAAAATAATAGAAAAATCTCTTCAAATCACAGAGATATTCCGGCATTCTCGGGACTGGAAATTTTGGACCGTGCAGACCTCTACTACAATCCTGCATAAACCGCGGTTCGGGTCGGCGATATATTTTTAGTTGCGTGTCGGGTTGGGTTGACTTTCATTGTCTCGGGTTCGTGTTTGGGTTTTAGCTCTTGCAGTTCGGGTTAGGGTTCACCCGCTAATTCAATAGAATGTCTAAAATATTTCTCCTGATAAAAATTATATGTACAATGAGACCTATAATAATGGACACTCCCGAAAAACGGACATCTCTATTTAGCGAACACTTTTTCAGTTCCTAACGCTTACATGTTTCTACGCTTATACCTTTGAATAGAGGATGCCTCCCAATCTACACACATGTAACATGTGTATATGTGCACAAACTATGTATAAACTATGAAAAATACAATGCATGTGTTTTTGTGTGCATTCAAAACGAAAAGTTGTAATATTTTTCATATTTCGAAAGAAGAAAAAATTGTTCTTAAAGAAAGGATAATCTATTATCACACTTCTTATATATATATTATTTCTCATGCAATAAATTGAATATATACTCATTCATATTCAAATACGTATTTAGTTTCATCTGACACACACTTGTGGTCAAAGGTTTTGTGAAAATCCCAGCAACTAGAATTGCAAAAAACTTATGAATCGCATGAATTATTGTAGTGTGAACGTAAACTTAGTGTTGCCAGGTGTTCAGATTTTCAGAGATTCCGAGACCCGTCCTGCGGAACCCCTACGTGGGATGCTAAATGTTCCCCCTTTTTCACCATCCCAAATTACATCAAATTTTAACGAGTTTACTCTAATTAAAATTTTATTCCTTAGTCTGAAATGAGAGAATTCAACCACAAGTCGGCAACAGTAAGTCGTGAACGACAGGATGTACCGAATACCTTATATTTTGTCTAGAACTCATGTATACTTCTGTTCAATGTTTATTCGATTGATCGCAATCTTTATTAGGCGCCTATACGAAGAAAGGTTCAAGAAGAGATAAGACATGCGAAAATCCACCTGCTTGCTTTGATCTTTTTATTGAAGAATGTTTGGTGAGTCCTTTTATAAATGAATGCGGAAACAAAGGAGGTTTTAAAGAATCTTTTGCCAACTTATTCCACCCTTTGTTTAGAAAACACAAAAAGAAGAAAGAAAGAAAAAGAAACGTTGTTTATCGTTCATTTTCTCCACTAATAAACGAGTGACGCTACGTTACTACCACACCACAAATGAAAAAAAAATCACATCAGACACGGACCGAAAAGAATAAAATGGAGTTCCGGCCAAAATCAACAGAAAAAAATGTGTAAGGCCCTGTTAATACCTGTCCCGCGAAGAATAAAGTTCAAGCCCGGCCGAACTTTCAAAAAATAAAATTTAGTCCGAGTCTTCAGATAAAATTAAGCCCAGCCTGAGTTTAATGAAAGAAAATTTCACCAAGCTCATGTTTCTGGATAGGCCACGGTATAGAACTGCACAGGCCGGGCTCGAGACTACTTGCATTTCTGACACTCGGGCCGGGCCGGGACTGGTCTTCACTCTTTCCAGGGCAGGCTTCATTCTTCCTAGGACTTCACGGGCCGAAATTTTCAGTCCCAGTTCGACACAGCCCGTTTGGTTGCTTGGTTGTATGAAGTTTTATGTCGGAAAATCGCATAAGGGACATGCTGCGAAAAATAAATAATCCCAACCCGTATAAAAATCATTGTTTCGGGCTCGGCACAGCCTGTTCACGCAAAAATCAGTAAAATTTGGCCCGTTCTAAAAGTTTTTGCAAAAAATGTATATATCGCCATTTTTCTACAATTAAACTTTAAAATTTATTATATTTAAAGAATAATTGATTTCTAGGCAATAAAATTTAAATAGAGTAAAACTTGTGAAAAAGAACCTGCCTATGACGGAATATTGTCTTAAACGGAAAAATGTGTTGATCCGATGCAAAGTGAATATAATAATGAATGAGGAAAAGATGCATTGAGGAAAGAATGTAATACATTAACACTTGCTAAGAAAGCAAGTGTTGAAGAACTTGCTAAGAAGCAACTTGATTATAACGAATTTTTTTCTTTCCTATGCGATTCCGTCTTAGAAGATTTTACTGTGCAGCATTTTTCAGGTTTTTAATGCTCCAGTACATGGAATATGGATAACGATAACTTAAACATTTACTTGCAAATAGAGATTCATTAAAAAAAAATAAATATCGCAGTCTAGAGCACTTCTTTAAAAACGAAGATTATAAACATGAATAAAAAAGCTAAAATGATTATTTTTGATCAGAAGTCCTCATGCGAAATAATTTATAACCATTTCGACGTAAAAATTCATGTTTTATAGAAATTCAGACGGGCCGGGCCGGGGTCAAGCCGAACTTTTAACTTTTATACCGGCCAGCCATTAATTTATTTTGTACGAGCCGGGTCGGCCCGTGCAGACTTTTAGGCTCCGGCCTAGCCCATGCTGACCTCTAATACGTGTTCCGAATTTGGCCACCCTGTTGGGGATACCGTGCAACCCCGTCGGGCAAATTCAGGCGCCGATCTTGGTTGGCTGGTTGTATTTATGACGGCCAATTATCTGCACGAGGGATATAGGCCCAGGGGGGAGTGCCCTTCGTGGGGGTCTTTCTAAGGGAACCTAACCCGTATTAATGCTTGAAAATCCAAGGTTCGAAGAAAACCACGAATACTCCGAACAATTAGGCCGACGGGCACGATTGGGTTCGAACCCAGCACCTCCCGTCAACCAGCTTCGAGAGCAGAACCTCTCAGCCACTGGTGGGGCGCGCCGCCCTTGGATTTTAAATGTTATCAGACATAAGATGAAAACTTAAATAAAACTAATCAAGATTTGAATTAAAGCTAATATTTTTAATTTTTTTTAGGTGCGTTCGTAATTATATAAATACGTAGAAGCCATAGTCGTCGTCTATCTTGCCGCATATAACAGAGCGAAAACTTACCCAATCAAATCGTTTGAAATTTTATGTATACATTCGTTGCAGAATTTTGTCGAGTCATTTCAAATTTTATGAAAATCGAATCAAAATTTAAAAAGATATTAATAAAAGCTTTCTTCATTCTATTAAGTCCTATCATACATAATTCAATAATATCCCATGATAGGTAATGGTTCTAGATTGCCATGGTGAGGACGTCTTTTTTAAGATGAAGTCCTATTATTTCCGTATCTATCTATCTATATTATAAAGGACAAACATAACTGTGCGTAACGCATACGTCATTTTTTGGAATTTTAAATGAAATTTCGGTTTTGCAATTTTCGTTACTGCAAATTTTTAAAATTCTAAACATCGCACATTTTCAATTTTAACACCTTCGTACAGGGAAAAAAATGTGCTTTTAAATGCAATTTGTTTGAAAGCTGTATCTCAATTTATTTTTGAGTTATTATTTTTTTTGTAGTTTTTAATACAGATTTTGTAATTGTGGCAACTGAAGTACAACCATTTATATTGAAAGTAAAGAGAAAATAGTCAATGTCTATTATTTTTATTGATTGTATACTTATTGATGCCATTTTCACATTAGAAATAAAAGTAACTTTTTTGTAATTTTTGAACAGAAAATGACGTCAGACATAAAAAAACACGCATTCTTCTTCATAAATAAGTTACATTTCAATATTTTTACATTACGCTGATACCGAGTTTGAGACGCTAGGCAAAATGATTCAGTGAGTAAAAATGATGTCATATTTAAAACAAAACGATCTTTTTTTTTTGATAAAACTAAATATTTGACCAATAGTAAATGGCTAATACTGTGAAAACTAAAGGCAAATTTCTGAATTTTTTTTCGCGGGTACTGAGATTAAACTTAAAGTTTGTGCGAATGTTCACATGAAAAGTTGTATCGGACAAACGTGACTTTAAGTTTGGAAATACATTCATTAATAATCAATTGCGCGTTAAAATACTTTTAAATTGTGAATTTGAGTGGTGCGTATGTAAATTATGAGAATGTGAAAATAACGTACAGTTTAAATTTTATTGGGGAAAGTTTTTTGATATGACAAAGCGAAATCCTTTTTACTGCTTTTTCATCCGTAAAAACAAACATAAGTGCCTCAATCGATAACTTGATCATAATTACTTATCTTGAATACGTATTCTAATACAGTTTAATTTTTCAATAATTTAAGCAGTTGAAGTTTGAGGAAATAATATTTTAATAACTTTAGGTTAAAAATTTTATTTGTTTTAAGAGTTAGACAACCAATGTAAGATGAATTTGTAATTATTTTTGTAGATTTATTATAAATTCGATCTGACAGTTCCTTTCTAACATTTTAGTTCGTCGAATTTTGACGGTTCCAAGTCGTGACTATAAAGGACAAACGTCTCTGTGCGTAACGCTGACGTTATTCTGCGAATGGCAACAGCCAACGATAAAACTTCGCTTTTACTGCATTTTTTAAATTTTTTGTCTTTAAGCTCGAGCTTGTTGGCTGATATAAAATTCAAGCCCGAGCCATTTTGGGCCCAGGCTCGGGTTGGTGTTGAGGCCGTCTCATTTCTAACAGGTCCCTATATAGAATACCAGAAATGCAGTTTCTATCTTTTTTTAGGTGCGTTCGTAATTATATAAATACGTAAGCATCTATAGTCGTCATTCGGTCCGTCTGTCTGTTTGTCCGTCCGTCCACATATAACAGAGCAAAAATACCCAACCGAATGGTCTGAAATATAATTGTTGTAAATTTTGTAATTTCAAATTTTATGAAAATTGGATGTATAGTTTAATTACAAGGACAGTCAAAAATATCCGTTACATTACGGCCAATAGGAAAAACTTATTTCAAGTGCATTTTAATGATGTTACAGCCTTTCGAGCAGAATGAAATTGTTATGCACTTATGAAGTGTACTAAAATATACATTTAGTACAATATGCGGTACAAAATAAATTTATAAAACTAGTTATAGTACGAACGCACCTCATTTGCCACTGTTGACGTATAATTTCCGACTTGTTTCTAGTTTGCATAGTCACAGACTCAGTTAAATAAATTTTCTTGAATTCAAAAATTAGCTTATTTCTTAAATATATTTTATTCAGAGAAATTTCTATTATTATTTTTATTTATTTATTTATTTATTTATTTATTTTTGATAGAAAACAAATTATTTTTAAGAATATTATAAAGAATACAATTTTTCTGTTATAGCAATGAATAAATAAAAGAACCTAAGTTATATAGTTCGACCATGATGGTTGGCTTTTGACCTTGAAAAATTTACTTTTCTATAGGGAAAGAAATTAATTACAATGCTATAGACTGTGAAGAAAGCAATATATTTAATAGAAAACTAAATTCTATTAGTTTATAGTCTTGATACTCAATGAATTAGTACGTATGGAATTGTGTAACAGACAAGTCAGCTTATCATGCTCGGACTGCAATAAATAAAGAATTTTTCGGCTAATCTGTCGTTACTGTACATAATAAAAAAAATAATAAAATTTATCCAAGTTTTTAAAAATTAAATAAGGTTAATACCAATGATAAAAGTGCAGATTTTCTTGATATCCAAGTTTTTAAAAATTAAATAAGGTTTATACCAGTGATAAAAGTTCAGATTTTCTTTATATCCAAGTTTTTAAAAATTAAGGGGGTAGGGGACACAATTTAAAATAATTTTTATTTATTGAGTTAAAATTTTGATTTTTTTTGTGATGGTTAACCACGTTATTTGCAAACAAAATCACGTGATAAAACTTCTCATAACTCTATTTAAAAATTAAAAAATTTAAAATTCATTAAAAATGTGGGGTAATTTAAAACTGTTATAGCTCGAAATATTATTAGTACAATTTCAATTTTTTCCCATTTAAATAAACAAAAATATATAAGTTTTAATTTAGATTCAGCATTTTTAAAAATATTAATTAAAAAAAATTAAAAACATTTAAAGTAAAAATTTAAGAAAAAATAGTGTAACTTTTTAAAAATAAACGGTCAAGTGAGAGCATTACTCGGATACAGAGGGTTCCGTAGAATAAATATATGAATTTGTAATTGTATTATAAAAAAAAAAAAAAAAAAAAAAAAAAAGTTGCTAAAAGAATACTAAGATTTAAAAAAAAGCTATATAACGTAGTGTTGGGTATAACTGTATATATTACAAAAGTGTAATCGGGTATACCATGAAAGTTCAAAGAGATATATGGAACAATATCAAATATAGCTATTCGTATAACTCTTTTTTTAATATTATCCTAATCTGTTTATGATGAACTTAATTCGGTACTGACAATAAAGGCAGTGCATAGTTAAACTTCATTTGGCATTTCATGAAACTAAATTCAGCGTAGTAATAACCTTTATTTCTACAGTGTATCTAAAACAAAACCTTTGTTCAATGTTTAAATTTGGCATTGTGCTGAGTGCGCTTCGAATTGAGGTCTCAAAGTTGCAACGCCGCCTTGGTCAAGGCCGCGCTTTTCCAGATATGTGTTTAATTAACTTTTAAAGTCACTCGAGGCGTATTGAGAGATACAATCAATGCAAATTATCGCGAATCTCACAGTATTTATACGATTCAATCTAATTAAATATTTCGAGGGCGATGCCCTTAAAAAACGGATACCTAATTTTAATTACAAAACAGACAATCGGCACCAAGAATATTTAATTAAAATTTTTCTTTTATCATGTACGTGAAAATAAGCAAGTTCGCATTTTCTAATAAATTCGTTTATAAATTCTGGTGTCAGTTCATTATTTCATAAGTTTATAAATAGAATTACTCCGTGCCGGAAAGGGTTAAGTGGTCGCAGGACTCTTAAAGCTTCAAAATTTAAGAAATTTTAATTTTTTTTTTTTATGTTAAACTCCTGTTTTTTCTGAATATTTTGATATAATTGTTTCCTTGAAATTCCCATTAGAACAGAAGTTTTGGCTTTTAGAATTATACCCGCTCAATAGCTGAAGCGGCGTTTCCGAAACTTTAAAGTCATTATTTTCCAAATGGTGTTTTTGGGTATAACGCGCAGGATACCTCAAAAACTTCTGAATATTTTTTCATGAAATTTTCAAAACATATATTCCATGTTATTCTGTATAAACTGAACCTAAAATTTCCTTTTTATTGTTCAAAAAAATATTTTTTTAGGTGATTTTACTGTTGAAATTTTCAAAATTTTGTACTAGCTAAATGCAGCATTGCATTAAAAATATAAAAATGCTTTAAATACAAATTTATTTAAGTTCAGGGAAATTATTACAATCTGAAGTATAAGTAAGCACCAAAATTTTCATTCTAGTTGCAATATTTATTTTGTAATCCTGCGCGTAAACTGTTATGCCAATTTTTTGTTCGACAAATGTCTAACAGTTTCGAGCCCCCCATAAATACTAATTCTGTATCTTGCAATTTTTTAAATACATGAAACGAAAGAACATACCTATATCTTTCATTTAAATTAAAATTGTGTTTTAAAATCATATACATTTTAAGACATTAAATGTTGAAAATGGTCTTTTTTTCATTTTTTCCACTTTTTAGAGTCCCGAGACCTCTTAAATTAGTATGTTTTTAACAATTTGACGTTTATTGCTTTTATACTGTTATTGGACATTACATTACACATATATATCATTAAAAGTCGTTAACTAGGCATAGAGTACGCCGCCCTGTCCTTGTGTATGTCCAAACTGACCGTACCTTTAAGGGTTAATATCTCAGCTAATTACCGATGATTTTTTTGGAAAGTCATTATCAACAATGCTATTATTTATCTGCAACGATAGGTATATTCAGCGATGCTCAACAATTTTTCGGAATGCCCGTAAATCGAAATTTGTGTATAACAGAAAAATGCTAATTACTCAAAAACTATGTGACCTAGGGTAATCGCTATAATTTTCCGGCAAGGTTTATATTAACGTCTACTACCTCTAATTTTTTCATAATTTTAGTTTCAGTAGATTCGGAATTAGATGGCAGGGAACCTATTTTTGCGCTACATTTTCAACAATATCTTTGAAAATATAATACCTAAAATTAAAAGGAATGTATTTTTGAGTTTATCGTTACAAAAGCTTTCACAGGATACCCCACATGATATACAAAGAAAATATTTTTTTTTCAAGTAGCATAATTAGCCCCTCTACTTTTTTACTAAATATATTTATGAATGTTTATTAATCTGAAAATATGTGGGTCAATGGTCTTTATTACTTCCCCGAATTTGAACTTTCCACGTTCCATATTTTACGATTAAAATGGATGTGACAGACAGACAGACAGAGAGACAGACAGACAGACGGACAGACACAGGAGTGATCTTATAATGGTTCCGTTTTTACTTTTAAAGTACGGAACCCTAAAAAATCCTATTTTCAATAGTAAATATTTTTTTCTAATTGCCGAATCAAAATTAAAGAAAAACAATTGAAAAATACATGTTCCAAGTTTGAACCATTTATCTTTAACGGTACTTGACTTATAACGATTTAAATACGAGAAATGGAGAAAAAAGTCTTCATGAAGAAAAACGCATTTTCACAAGAAATCGTTTTCATGACAACCATTGCTTGAAAGCTAGATTTTTAAAACACACCAAAACGAAAAATTTAATATTTCCTGTTCTAATTAAGATAGAAACATGATTTAAGCGTCATTTTAAACAGAAAAACACAAAGATATTTTGAATGCAATAAAAGTTTTTTAGAAAATTTGCAAATTTTTGTGCCACGGACCCTCTTAAATAATGTTAATACCAATGCTAAAAGTGCAGATTTTCTGGACATTTCTTTTTGTATTTGAAATAAAAATATTAATTTAGATCTTTATGATAAAATGAATAATTTTAACTTTTCCACAATAAGCTTACCTCATTGGTCCGCTAATTTACATATATATATATTTTAAATAATGCAGTTATTAATCAGATTATCAGATTCAGTAAAATATGTAGAATGACTTCAACTTTAATAAGCATTTTTATCCGTTTTTAGGAAATTTGTTTTACAATAATTATTATCCATGTAGTTTTTTAAGACATACTATAAAATTACTATTTAAGAATTGGCAACACTTTGAACCGAAAACGTAGCCTGGAATGGTGGTAGTTTCTGGAGCTTGTTATATGGGGGCCTCGGTGGCCGAGCGGTTAGGACACCGCGCTGCCAGTCGCCAAGCATTGAGAGCGGCAGAGGTCTGCGAGTTCGACTCTCGCTGGCTCCATTGCACACTCTTTGTGGAGCTCCCGGATGTAATTTCTCTGTGTTGTAAATTTCATTGTGCTATCTCGTCCCTGTATATTGACGATGACTTATAAGCGGACCTAGATGTCAAGCACACAAGTCAGATGTATGTGTAAACAAATAAATGGCTTGTTATATGACGTCATTATCTGAAAGTTTAATTATTAGAAAGGATAATGGTGGATGATAGAAGAAGATGAAAGAAACTACAGATTCGGAAACGAATTGGACTGTTTTTATGATTAACGGAAAGGAAATTAAAGCTTCACGTTTTTGTCAAGTCACGAGTTTAATATATGATACCAAGACTTATGTACTCAGAAGTAAATGCTATATTTGTTCTATAATGGTAGGTCCGGGCGGAGGTGAGACATTGACTTGCATTTCACTTTCATTTTTGAATAATTCTGTAATTTATTTAAACATTCATTTGGTTTATTTGATTTCGTTACAGTTTTTAAATTTATTTTATAATAATATTTTGGCCTTTAGTTATAGTTAAAAGGTTCTCATTAGTTATTAATTTGTGTTTAGTGTAAGGATTTCTCATCTTAAGAAACCTACCGATAGTACTTTTCATTGAATTTAAAATAAGGGATGGAGTTCCTAACGCCTTTCCTCCTGTTGAAGATTAAAGGCATAAAATTTAGCTTGTGGCATTGATAAGTTGTTTCTATGTTATTTTTCGAATGTTTTTTTTATAATTTTTACAACTAGGGTGACCGCACCAGTAGTTGAAACCCCTCCAGTAGTTAATCAAATTTTTGAAATATTGCTCCATTTCAGGCGGAAATGAGTTTTACACGTGGCACTAGACATAAAATTTTTGTTTGAATATTGGAGCACCTGTTGTCACATTGTTGTCAGCTGCCTTCTGTAAGAGAAGCCATTTTATGAATTTTTTTAATTAGAAAATGTAAAAATTTAGTTTTTGATTATGGGAGACAATTACGGTAAGTTAAAGTAATCCACTTCCATCTTGCTTATTTCAAATAATAGTTTTGAATGAATTATTCTTAATCACAACTTAAGCATGATATTTTAAAGAGTAATTTTTGAAATTTCGACTGATTTTTTCGATTGATCAACTACTGGGAAAATGCATTTAAAGAAACTACACTGGTGTCCAAAATTAAGGACCGGTCACAAAATGCTAATTTTTAAGTAAGCGAATACTCAAAAGGAAATAATATAATTCAAATAACTACTATCTCTACAGCACAGCTAGTCCACATATCATCTCATTCATGTCACACATGGTCACAAGTGTCACAGTCACTACGGTGAAACAAAAAATAGGAAATTCCACACGTCTCATTATGAGTCTCAAATGATCACTATATGTGACTCCACTGAGACGTCAATGTGACGAGTTACCAGGTGACTTTACAATGTAGGTACATTGTGACTCTCATGTGACTGTCATTTTTAGACTCAATTTCAAAGTCATCATGAACGTTGCATTATGATAAGTCACCAAATAATATCACATTATAGTCACATGGTGACTTTTCACAAAAGAGCAAAATGTTGACTTCACAGTAGTTTCCGTCACCTGAAAGTCATCATGTGACTTTAATGTGACATTATTTGGTAACTTTTCAAAATGTAGCGTTCACGATGACTTTGAAATTGAGTCTGCAGATGACAGTCACATGAGAGCCACACTGTAACTACATTGTAAAGTCACATGGTGACTCGTCACAAAGCAGCAGTCAGAGTGACGTCTCAGTGGAGTCACATATAGTGATAATTTGAGACTCATAATGAGATGTATGGAATTTCCTATTTTCTTTTGCTTCACCGCAGTGACTGTGACACTTGTAACCATGTGTGACATGAATAAGATGTTATATGTACCAGCTGTGATGTAGAGATAGTAATTATTCAAATTATATTATTTCCTTTTGAGTATTCGCCTACTTGAAAATTAGCATTTTGTGATTGGTTCTTAATTTTGGACATCAGTGTATTTACTTATAATTTTGTTGCTATTTAATTTCAACAGATTTAATTTTTGCCCATTATAGGATATTCATTAAGGGTTGCAGGAATCATATTAGTTTACTTCTAAAACTTAAAAGGAAGGAAATATAATAAAAACCAGGTAGCGCCGACCTTATTTGATCAACTACTGCCGCAGTCACCCTATATACACCTGCTCTAAAAATTTAATAATCGCACTTAATGCCATACATTGTTTGAATTATACTATGTTGCATTTTTTGAGGGCTGCTTTAGCGTCCAATTTTACAATAACTTTCACATATATTTCTATAAACGATTATTTATGTAGTATATGCATACACACACGATACAATAAATCCTTTTAGCTTAAAACCTTCTCTGTAATACTAGAATTGTAGTGTAAAATTTATATTTTTATCCGTTCAGTAGTTCAGAAAACTGAGGATATACATACACACGAAAAGGACTTAAAACAGAAACTTCTTTTTTTGAGGAAGCTTTTTTTCTTTTTAATTCCTATTTTTTTTCCTCAGCCAGAAATATTTTTTCCGCTTGAGGAATTCACTACTTAGTGGAAATTTATAAGGAAGAGCTTTAAAATGGGACTTGCCATAAAATTTTTGTACATGCACTCAGTTAAATGCTTAACAAAAAAAGTAACCGCAGAAAATAATTAGAATTTTATAAAAACATATGTATTTTTAATAATCGAAAAGGTTCGTCACGTGTTCACCGTAGTACAAGAAATAGCTGTCCGTTAGACGACAGCTAGCATAATTAATAACAAGGTTTTGTTTACCACGGTTAATTATATTTAATTACAATAAAGTAATTTAGTTACAAAAAATAGCAACGTGCATTGAGATGCTACACATTTTTTAAAAATGACCAGAAATGCAAAATGATGACCCATAATTTTAAGAAATATCCCAAAATTTCGTCGTCTCAAAATGCCCTAAAAGAGCAAACGGGGCCCAAACTCGGAAATTACAAAATTATAAAAATCTTAAATAAATAGATGCTTATACAATTGAAAAATTACTTAAAAAAATAAAATTGGGCTCAAAGAAATAAATTGATCAAATAATCCTAAAAGATTAAAGTTTAGATTATTATTACCCGCATCAAATATAAATTTATAAGTTTCAGTTATTTATGTATTACATATGATTTTACTGGAAAAAGCACTCAACTTAAGTAAAAATTCCGTTTTCCATTTATGGTTTAAAACATTAGATCAGTTTTTCAAAATCTAAAAGTAACATACGTTCAAGATATATATATATATGACGAAATATAACTGATGCCATATGTTATCCCCAAAAAAGAAAGTTGCTGTTATTAAAGTTATGAAATCGATGAATTGTATACGTCATGTAAGGAAAAAAAATGCGTTCTTAATGTATTATGCCATATGTTATCCCCAAAAAAGAAAGTTGCTGTTATTAAAGTTATGAAATCGATGAATTGTATACGTCATGTAAGGAAAAAAAATGCGTTCTTAATGTATTATCATATTTTCAAATAAATATATGTCTGAGTTTATAAAAAAATAGAAGCATCTTCTTTTCTTTTTTTGACACTAAATTTAAACAATTTACACAATTAATTAGATAATTTCTTTTATCATATTTGTTCCGAGGATTATTTTTTGAAAATATTTGCACTTCAAACGTACAATTCCCTTCTTTGTCAACTTAAATCGTTGGGGGCTGGATTTTATTTAAAATAAGACGTATTATTACATTTTTAAGACGCATTATTACGTTTTTAAAAGTACGTCTTCTTCCATTATTAATCATTAGGGGACGATGCAGGGACTTTTCTCGGAGCACCATTTTGGTAAAAGTTACTTTTGTGAAATTTATTATGTTTTTGTGAACAGTAACATTTTGTAACAACGATGAAAACCAATTACTCAGATTTGAATCAAATATTTATAAATAACAACTTCTTAAAGTCTTTCTGCAAAAGTTTTCCTTCCAGGTGAATTTGTTTTGTTTGCAAATTGCGCATTTTAAAACTTAACAAAATAAAAATAATTAAGGAACTGTATGTTTGTGAAAGGACCTATTTTATTAAGAGGAATTTTGTGAAGGGACTTACTTTATTAACTCTAAAACTGCCATTAGGGGTCATTTTGACCCCTACCAAACTGATAATAGTCGATTCGAAGCAGAAATTTCTCCATAAGATATGTTAAATATATGCAGCCCAAAAATAGGCTAATTAAATAAATTAAACAGTTTTTAACAAAAATACTGGTGTGAAACTCTTTTTCATAAAACTTGAGTAAAATAACCGGCGGTTCTAGTGTTAAAAGGATTTTTGTGAAGGGGCTTTTTTTTATTAAGAGAAATTTTGTGAAGGAACCTACTTTATTAACAGGAATTGTGTAAAGGGTCCTTTATTATTAAGCGGAATTTTGTGACTTTGTTATTAAATGGATTTTTGTGAAGGGTCTCTAACTAGCTTTGCTTCGATTCATTCTTGTCATTATTAATTTTCTGGTATGAAAACGTTCACCTGTTCACTGCTTCTAATAGTTTAACACATATTTATTTAATGCTCTTTATTTAATCAATATGTATACATATATACTATATATTCATATCTATCCACACTAGATTTATTTTAATTAGATCCTCTTATTTTAATCTATAATGATTTTTTGGAAAAGACCTATTTTATTAAGAGGAATTTTGCGAAGGGACCCACTTTATTAAAAGGAATTTTGTAAAAGGGCATTTTCTATTAAGAGGAATTTCGAGAAGGGGACTGTTTTATTAAATGGCCTTTTACAAAGGGACCTTTAATAACCTTAAACTTTGCCTCGATTGATCTCTGTATATTTTCAGATTTTCTGGTATGAAAACGTTCAACTATTGACTGCTTCTAATAATTTAAGATAGATTTATTTAACGCCCTTTATGAAAGAAATATATATAAATATTTATTCAAATCTATCCTCACTGGATTTTAATTTAATTAGTTCCTTTTATTTAAGTCTAAAATAATTTTTTGGAAAGGACCTATTTTATGAAGAGAAATTTTGAAAAGGAACCTACTTTATTAAAAGGAAATTGTGAAGGGGCCTTTTTATTAAGAAGAATTTTGTGAAGGGAACTGTTTTATAAAATGGATTTTTGTGAAGGAGTACTAAATAACCCCCAAATTTTGCCTCGATCGACCCCTGTCATTATTTATTATCCGTTATAAAAATTTTCTATTCGCTGCTTCTAATAATTTAAGACATATTTATTTAACGCTCCTTATGTAATTATAAAAAATATATCAGTATTCAGATCTATACTAACTAGATTTTAGTTTAATCGGATCCCTTTTCTTTTAATCTATAATAATTTTTTGGAAATGATCTATTTTTTATTAAGAGGAATTTTGAAACGGGACCTACTTTATAAAAAGGAAATTGTGAAGGGACCTTTTCTATTAAAAGGAATTTTGTGAAGAGGACTATTTTGATTTTTTGTGAAGGTATACTAAACAGCCCCCAAATTTTGTCCCGTTTGACCCTTATTATTATTAATTTTCTGTTATGAAAACGCTCAAATATTCACAGCTTCTAATAATTTAACACACATTTATTTAACGCTCCTTATGTAATTACAAAACACAAGTATTCAGGTCTATACTAACTATTTTTAGTTTAATCAGATCCGTTTATTTTCTTTCCGGTTGCTCCATTATCCCATTCTTTTCCTAACTCTCTATTGTTCAAACTAAAACCCATTATTTTATTGTTTCCTAGTCTTTTAATACTTTAGTGTTTTTCCTTTAACTATTTTCCTCCCAGAGGAAGAATTATTCGGATTTACAATTTGCTGATTAGATAAATAGATCTTACTGCAGTAAGGAATGGCTGTAAAATAAATATATCCCATAAAATAAATAAATAAAACACATTTGTAGTGAATAAAAATTTTAACATCACATTAAGGCAGTTAAAAGTTATCCGTATATTTTTGCTATCTATTCTGCTATCTACCTATCTAAACTAACTGAAGTACTATTTAGTTCATAAAAATCTAAAAATGCACTGTTTCTAGTAACACACTAAACTCAAATTATCATTTTTTTTTACCTTTGGTATTTTATTAATATATATATATGTATTCAGATATATATTTAGCGTATTTTTGTTTAACCCATTTGTACCTGAATTTTTGTTTTCTCAAATTAGTTGGTAAAATCCCTTTAAAATGTTGCAAAATGAACTGGAAAAATGCTAAAAATATTACGTTAAAGTTTTTTTTTATTTATTTGATAAAATGTAAACGTACTAAATAAGAGAATATGCATAATATTTGTAATAGCATAATATGCATAATTATATGTTTAGTTCAAATTTACATAAAATAAGCTTTTAAATTGTATAATATGTATTATGATTAGTACTTTTATGAATTACTAAAAAAACACATTTATTTCTTTACAGAGACTAATAACATTATAAGTATTAGTAATAATAAACTAAAAGTAATCGTATATGAAGCTTTAAAATAATTTGCTTCATAATCATCTTGAAAAGGACTTTTCATAAATAACTTTCCCCTAAATGGGTAATAAAAATATCTAGCCATCTGTGCCTAGCGCCTTATATTTTGTACGTGACAAAAATGCATAAAAAATAGACTTGAACATATAATTTCACAATTAAAAAAATAAATGTATCAAAGAATTATACAAGCTAAGATTATATGACTTATTTATTTGGGTAATTGGTAAAAAAAATACACACACAAATAAACTTAATTTTATATTTCGCCATCTTGAAAAATGAAAAATCTATAAACTCCGAAAAAAGACATCCTTTTAAGCCAATAAATACTCATATTATGCTATAATTTTTCGGTCACAGATAAAGACATGTATAGATCATTATTTCATAGAACTCTTATGATATAAAGAAAAAGAAAATTATACGAGTTTATTAAAATTACAAGCGTCCCAGAAATGGGAAGCTAGGCATAAATGGGTTAATTATCGTATTTACTCATGTATAACACCAGTTCCCCTTTTTGATCGGAAGAAACGAACAAATATGTCTCATGTATAATGAGCAACATAGTATTTTAACAGAAGAAAATCCAGAAATCTGAAGAAAATTCTGCAAAAATCCTGACTCACAAAAACGAAATCCAAGACTAAATTGCTTTTATATATTTGTCATACCAAAAATATCACAAAATTAAAATTTCCGAAACATATACTTTTCTCACATTACAAAAAATATTTTAAAACATTTATTCATACCGAAAATTTAATACCACTATCAAAACCTGCCGATTTGTTCGCTTAATAGTTGAAGTATGCCCAGTGATATTTGTATGCCGAATTTTTATTAGAAGAAATTATGCTTTTAGGAATAATTAAAAAATTACTAATTAAGCCACAGTTTGACTAAACTTCATTATTACACAGCATTAGGCAGAAATGAGACTTAAACTAATAAGAAGAACTAAAACTAGTTCTAAAAAACGATAATTTAGAAAGTATTTTGAAGCTTTTATGCTCATTTCATACACCCATTTCAGTATTTATTTGAAGTTTTGAATTTTTTAGAAACCATTCTTAGTACGCATTTACATCTTAAAATTAACCATCAAGTCAAATTCCAAGCTTCTTGTCTAACGGTCTACCACCTCTACCAACATAAAATGCCTATGTTGAAGCAGGAACTGTCATCCTTAATTTACCAACATTAATTTTGAATTTCCTAATATTCCATTGAAACGTAATTTTGAAAATTTTCAAAAGCTTCTTTAGAACATTTGTTGTTCCTCTCAATCCCAGGTGGTAGTGGTACAGGCATAAATATAGCCTGTGTAGGATCAGACACTGTCACCATTGATTCACAACCATTACTTTTGTAATCCGTTTAATATTTCCTGAGATTGCACATAGAAATCGTAATTTAGGACTTTTTAGAACGCTTTTAGCTCCTTCCCTTCGCTTCACACCTTTTAAATTTTGAATTCATTTTCGACTGTTCTTGGAAGGCATTTATATTTTATAAGTAACTACCATGTCATATTTCAAGTTTCTAGGATCTTCAGTGTCACAGAAATTACAATTTAGAACGTTTCTTGCTCCTGCAACGCACGAGCCGTTAATTCCCAAATTGGCTCATCCGATCTCAGTAATCTGATCCTTTGTTAATATTAATATTTTGGATTACTTTACTGTGACTTTGATCAAATTTAACAAAATAAATCAATTTAAGTCATTATAATTGCATTCTATTTTACATTACACTACTTAATAAGAAAATAAATATAATTATCTACTATATAAATTTCAGTTTTAGCCAATCAGATTGCTGGGCTCGGTTGAGCCAATTTGGGAATTAACGGCTCGTCTGCAACGCTACGGTGGCACCGGCATAAAATATAGCTAATGTTTGAACAGGTTCTATCAGCACCAGTCTGAAACCATTATTTTTGAAATTGGTTTTATTTTTCATAAGATTGCATAAAAGTCGTAATTTAGAACATTTTTAGAATTTTCGCTCACTACACTGTTAAAAATATCGTGAAAAATTACCTCTGTTTTTAAAGGCTATCTATTTTCTGACCGATGAGAATGCTGCATAAACACCTATGGAGTGTTCTCATTGGTCAGAAGATAGATAGCCTTTAAAAACAGAGGTAATTTTTCACGATATTTTTAACAGTGTACATCCTTTTAAATTTGGAATTTTCTTCCGACGGTTATCAGAAAGTATTTGTATCTTTTAAGTAATTACCATGCAAAATTTCAAAATGTTATATCCTCAGTATCACAAAATTTGCAATTTAGAAGATTTTCTGCACCTGCAAACCCCAGGTGATAGTGACAGCAACATAAAATATAGCCTTTCTTGGAAAAGGGACTTGTCACCATTAATTTCCAATCATTACTTTTCAAATCGGTTTGATACTTCCTGAGATAGCTTAGAAATCGCAATTTAGAACATTTCTAAAACGCTTTTTGCGCATTTTTACCCCTTTTAAATTTCGATTCTTTAAAGAAATCTTATTAGACATAATTTATATCTTATAAGCAAGTACCATGCCAAATTTCATGTTTCGAGGCTCTTCAGTAACACAAAAAATCGCGTTTTTAGAACGCTTTTTGCTCATGCATCCTTTTGGGGAAGACGGCACGGACATAAAGTATAGCCTATGTTGGAGCAAGGGCTGTCACCATAAGTTTTGAAATAGGTTCTGTGCTTCCTGAGATTGTAAAGAAATCGCAATTTAGAACGTTTTTAGAACGCTGTTCGCGCCTTTTCACCCCTTTTAAATTTTGAATATTTTAGGAAATGTTCTTAGAGATCATTTATATCTTATAATTAACTATCATGCCAAATTTCATGTTTCTAGGCTCTTCAGTAACAGAAAAATCGCATCTTTAGAAAATGTTTTGCTCCTACACCCCCTTTGGGTTATTTATGGGCATCGACATAAGTTATAGCCTATGTTGGAACATGGACTAACACCGTCATTTTGATACCATTACTTTTGAAATCGGTTCGGCAGTTCCAGAGATTAAACCCTAGAAATAAACACACAAACTTTACTTCTTTATAATATTAGTATAGATTAGGAATTACTAGAAATTGTGAAAAACAAAATTAAGTATAATGATATACAGTTGCACCTTTTAAAACTTTTTAACCTAGTTGAAAAATGTTTATGTCTTTGGGTTTTTTCTGTTAGTCTCTTCGTGCTCGAACTCTTCTAAATACACTCGGATTGCTTTGTAATTTTAATATGTTATTGGCATTTACCATAGAATGATCCCTATTGATAATTAAACCTGTAGAATTTATAGTACATTTACAGGGACAGCCAAAAGTATTTTGTAACATTGGGGTCAATGGTAAAAAAATCCTTTTAAGTGCATTTTAATGGTGTTACAACATCTCAAACATAATGAAATTGATATGCATTTATGAAGTTCACTAAAACATCCATTCTATGGAGTATGGAATACAAAGCATGTAATAATCATTTACCAGACGAATTTCATTACACAATTTTCTACGGAGAAAATCTGTTTGTATCTTATTTTAATTATGTTACACTATTTCAAATATAAAGGAATTGATATACAGTACTGAAGTTTATTAGAAGATAATTTCTATACAATATGATGTGCATAGTATTTATTGTTAATTTATATAGAGATTTGAGATGTTCGGACACAGTACTGCATCTGGAGTACTGTTTATTAGCCATATTACGGAAAATGCGTTATCAGTTTGACTAAATTTTTGCACACCTCGTGGTATGTATAAATGCTTTAGATCATATACAAGGCTATACAAAAGAATTCGTAAGCGTTACTGAGCATGAGCGTGAATTGCGTAAAGGTGGTTTTAATTGAGCTATGTATTCTCAAGCAGATATAAATTTAGTATACTAAGAGATGTTTGCATAATAGAATCAAAATAGCATAAAGGACCACACAAAGAATGGCTTAAGATCGCTTATATACTGAAATATTTAAAAGTGTGATTTCAGTAGTTTTAAACTTTTTTCTTTGTCTGAATTAATTTCACCTTAATACGTTGCGTGTATAAAAATCTGTAGGTGATATGCAGGGCTGTATAAAAGTATTCAAGAATTTTTCCGTCGATAAAATTGCTAAAGTTGAGTTTTCGTCCTATTATGCGTTTTCTTTCTAAACTAAAATTTAACATGATATGCAGAATATATATAAATCTGTAGATCGAATACAAGGCTGCACAAATGAAATGCAGTACTTTTTTGACTATGAAGGTAATTTTTGGACCCCGTCTTAAAAATATATTATGCATTTTCAAAAACGGTCTTATTTACCTTATTAAGCAGTGAAGTATTGTTAAAGTATTCCCGAAGTATTGGAAAGTGTTTTATAATCAAATCTTGATGCATGATTTTTCTTTCTCGTCTTGTTTTCAAAGAGTGAGCGGTTATGCTGAAATAGAAAGTTATACCGCCACATACTGTGACGAAATGCCTTTTTAGGTACGTTCGTAATTATAAAAATACGTAGCACCTATAGTCGTTCGGTCCGTCTGTTTGTTTTTCCGTCCGCATATAACAGAGCAAAAACTACCCAACCGAATGGTCTGGAATTTTAAATATATAATTGTTGCAAAATTTTGTCCAGTCATTTCAAATTTTATGAAAATAGGATGTATAATTTAATGATAGGGACAGTCAAAAGTTTTCCGGTACATTACGACCAATGAGAATAAATTATTGCAAGTGCATTTTACTGATGTTACAGCCTTTCGAATGGTCTGAAATTTTAAATATATAATTGTTGTAACATTTTGTCGAGTCATTTCAAATTTTATGAAAATTGGATGCATAGTTTAATGACAAGGACAGTCAAAAGTTTTCCGTTACATGACGGCCAATGGGAAACAATTATTACAAGTGCATTTTAATGATGTTACAGTCTTTCGAACAGAATGAAATTGATATGCACTTATGAAGTGCACTAAAATATACATTCAGTACAATATGTAGTGCAAAAAATATTTATAAATCTAGTTATAGTACGAACGCACCTCATTTGCCACGTTTGACGTGCAATTTCCAACTTGTTTTTGCAAACATTGACCTCATATGATGTGCGCGTTCCCTCACAGAGAAAGAATTACTGGGATTTACATTTGCTGACAGGATCTTGCTAAAAAAAGGTCTACGTCTAAAAAAAAACCAACCAACCAACCAAACAAAAAACACACACAATAAGAAAAATCGAAGGTAATAAAATACATCTAGTCAAAAATGTAATAGAAATATTTAGTCAAGGTGTAGGTTAGCCCACGCTCCCCTCCTTTTGTGCTTAAACAATTTAATCTAGCTCTAATAACTCCCAAAACAAATCAGGGCAGCGCCTTATTAGAATGAACCTATATCCAAAATTTGAAGAAAATAGAATATTTCCATCAAGAGTTATTGCGTTACGCACATACATACATACGTAAGTATATACATAATGAATTGTCTTCATTACTACTGTCCCATACTAAAATGAATTGTCTCCATTAGTATATTAAACTTTTATATGTATTTATTTAATTTTTTTTTTGTTTATTAGTACAGAATTCTATTCACTAGATTTTTATTTAATCATGATTTATTTATTGTTTTCCACAATTGCTTGTTTTTTTTTCAGCCTCTTTAACTTCAAACAAAAACTTATTGTTTAGTTTTTGCTAACTCATTTAATACCCTGTTTTTTTCCTTAACCATTTTCCTCCAAGATGTACAATTATTTACAATTTCTTCATTGGATAATTAGGTCTTGACGTAGTAAGGAAACGTTGTAAATGAAATATGTCCTATAAAAGTAATAAACAAAATATGTTTGTAGGGAAAAAGAATTTAATAAACTCATTTGTAGAGTTTTGAACTAAGGGCTAACTCTAGGCATAAGAAACTAACAAAAGAAATTAGTCCATAAAACTTTATATTAATTAAAAGAAACAACCTATTGTTTTTAAATGAATTTTACTATATTCTTTCTCAGTGGCAATTCGCAAAAATAAGTAAATAATAAATAAATAAAACAAGAAGAAACGTTTTGAAAATATGTTTATTAGTTCATTTTTTTTACGTTACAGAGTGGTTAATATACTCATATTTTTAAATCATCTTCAAACGGAATACTCCATACTTATACAACTAAAAGTGTATATATAATTTTTTTTCATTTTTATTATGTATATATGTGGGATCCCATTTGCCAAAACCCCACAGAGCTAGCTTACAAAAGCGCCGCCATGAGTCAAGATCACAACTCCGCAGTAAAGCTACTCTAGCGATGCTGACAGCGGCAACGCATGCGCGCTACAACTATCTGTTGGACGGCAGACGCGCTGCGAGAAATAAACTGAAGTGACTGGAGGAGAAAAGAACTTTATAACATTCGAGTGTTGGTGCTGGAATGAGGAGGTAGACGGAATAATGTAGTAAAAAACGTATATTTCAATGACGATAAATTTCAAATTAAGATGTATTGGTATTTATGTGAGTGGTGTCTTTATGTACAGATTTTGTAAATATGTTTCTTCAATATAACTATTTTTTAAAAGAGAAAGTCTTTATTATTTCCGGTATTAAGTCTGCATTTTATTGTAATCAAAGGGATAATTCCATATATATAGATATACTGGGTCTCCCAAAAAGGACTGACTGATTTTAAAATTCAATAACTTGCAAACGGTGACAGATATTAAAAAAATTCTTGCAGGAGGGTTATGCATAAGGTCAAAAGTTTTATTACAGTGATTTTCAATTTTAGTTCGATTTACAAACAATAGATGGCGCTGTAAGCAATAGTCACTAAATACAGGCTCGATTTTTGGTCCTTTATCTTGTTCCATGCAGAAAAAGGAGATGGAAATGTATTATCCGGGCCACGAAGTACCAAAAATCGAGCCTGAATTTAGCGTCTATTGATCGCAGCGCCATCTATTGTTTGTAATTCGAACTAAAATTGAAAATCACTGTAAAAAAACTTTTGACCTTATGCATAACCCTCCTGCAAGAATTTTTTAAATATCTGTCACCGTTTACAAATTATTGAATTTTAAAATCAGTCAGTCCTTTTTGGGACACCTGGTATATATACATGTTACACGTTACACTTACATTATTTTATAGAACAAAATGAAGTAATAATCATTAGTGAGGAACCTTCCATAATTCTAATCTGCTAATCTATAACAAAAGAATTTCTACAATAATGATCGGAGTTGTTTTTATCATAAATGACACTGCATTTTATTGCTTTTATTAGCAATAAGTACCTTTGTGGCTTAAGGGGTCTCAGGAGTCTTACTTTTTAACTGGCGGTGCAATTTAGCAACATCTGAATTTAATTTTTTCCCCCAGTCTCTATAAGACATAAATGCATAAAATTTTTAATATAAACAACCTAATATCTCTTCTATTTAAAATATTTTTTTAATAGTCTATATTGAACTTTTATTGAATTTTTGTTATATTTAATTTTGATAAAAAAAAATTTTAATTGTTTCTCAAATTTTATGCTTGAGCGCAACATTTTTCACAAACTGATAATTCAATTTGCATGTAACTTGGTAAATATCTTCATTTTAAGGTAAAGAATAACTTATACTTCAAATTTAGTATTATAATTGCATTGATTATTTAAAATTGGCAATTTTTTAAATAAAAGAATGAATTTTTTCAAAATTGTATAATTTAAATTTAAATTTCAAGTAAAATAAATAAATAAATTGCGTACAATTGAAGTATACGTTCAAGATACATTAGTTTTACATCACTATCAATATTTTTGGAGGCTCTTGAATCAATAGTTTTGCTGCAATCTTGCGCACAGTGCATGCAAGTCAAAAAACAATTTTAATTTTTTACCAAAATTAAAGATAAAAAAATAAAATAAAATTTCAATATAGAATATTAAAAAAAATATTTTAATAAGAAGAGATATTAGATTGTTTATTTTAAAAATTTTATGCATTTATGTCTTGTAGAGGCTGAGAAAAAAAATTAAATGTGGCATGTAGCTAAATTGCACCGCCAGGTAAAAAGTAAGACTCCTGAGACCCCTTAAAAATTTTAGTGTTCATCTGTTGTTCGGTAAATAATTATCGGTCATGGCCACTTTTAAGTGATCTTTTTTTTTTTTTTTTTAATCAATCTGTTAGCTTTATGTTCACTGGGTTATCAGTTTTATACTTATCAGATAACCGATATATATCAAAATTTTGACAAATGAAATAAAAACATCTAAATATATATTTTTTATAATTCTCTATCTCATATTCTAAGTCCTTATTTGGAGTACCTTCCTGCCAAATTTCGCAGCGATTATCTCGCCGTCAAAGCACAATAATCTCTATAATGTATAAGAAAAAGATGTGTTCTTAATGAAAAAGAGAAATCAACTACACACTAAAGAAAGTTAATTACAAAAAAGGAGAAATTACAATAATACATCTTGTGACAACAGTCATCATAAAAAAATTGACGCATAACGACCACGGAACAAGCTCCACTCAAGTAGTGCACAAGCCTTTTCAAATAACTGGCAACAATGTTGCATAAAATAGTGATAACAGCCATTAGGTTTCAATGGACGGATCGCCAAGTTCGCATTCACGTATCAAGATAACATAAAAACAAAGGAAGATATACCTGTTAAGTGGTCAAAGCCAATTAAAAGGATCACAAATTAAAGACCACCACAAGTCAACCCACCAGCGACAAGTTCGCAAAGAGACAAAACCTCAAATTGAGAAAACCACCATGAATAGAGTCACAAAGAAAAACAACCTACGATAGAGATAACCATCTCATGGGATGTGAGAAGCATATATTCAAGAAAGAAAAAAAAATCCACAAGTCTAAATAACAAAAAGAAAAACACAATGGCATTGACCAAATACCAAGACAAGGAAACCTCCTCAGAAGAACAGGACCACTGGCTGAGATAAGCGCATTATACTAGACAAATATAGTTAATTGTAAAATTAATTGTTAAATTAGGTCAAGTCCAACCCCCATAGCCTGTGTCTAAGTTACAACATCAAGCAGCTAGCTCAATTAGATATTAGTATATTAAAGTTAATCTCACTATGTCAGCTCGTTAATCTCCTCCCAATTCCTTCCTAGCTCAGTAATAGTATGCAAATTCATAGTTAACTTGTCATAAGATTGAAAAAAAATCATGATTCTAGCATTAGCAAGCATCTTATTCAGATGCGAAAACTGCTATTGTGAAACGTCTCTTAAAAAGGCGCTAGGCAGCGTTTAAACATAAGTGTTATAAAAATTTTCTGATTTTGCGAGAGTTTAGAATGCCCTGTCTATCACATAACAAAGAGTTCATTTTTATACATGGTGTTAAGAAAAAAATGGTACATATTTTAAGAGGGGGTAGAAGAGACGAAAACTTATAGGACATGAATGAAGCCAGGAAATCATAAAAGGAACCAGAGTCACAATTTTGAATAGTTTATTAGTCGGTTTGAGACAGTATACTACTACTAAAATACACTTCAAATCACAACAGCCCATCCACAGTAATGCATACAACTTCTTTTTTGTGTTCCTGTAAAAGTACAAGTTCTATTCCCAGCATTTCAAATAGAATATATGATCTTATGAACCTCAATAAAGTATAAATTTTTTAAAGAATTTGAAATAGCATAATGTCATTAATATGTACTTCTAATAATTACCGTCCATAATCTGCAATGTACTCGAATTCTTTAGTATGTCCCTAAAAAGTAATGATACTTAGAAAACAAATTCTCCAATTTAAAGACTTTGTATTTAAACTAAATACAACTACCTATATGGTACATACGACATGTAAGTTATGTGACAAAAACGTTAAAATTAATTACAAATCTGCGTTTCGAATCGCTTCCGCGATCGTCATTAGGATAAAAGGATGTTAAACGAGTCTAGAAGTTCAAAAACGGACACAAACGTCTCAGAACACAGAAGAATATTTGAACGAAGAGTACAAAAACGCCACAAAGTTATCATGGTTACCAAGCGGAATCAACCACAACAGTAGAAAGAGGGGTTGGATGAAATACGAAATACATAGACTACTTTAAGTAAATTATAACAAATTATGCCAGATTTGATTAATATTAAATGATAAACTATCGTCACAGACATACCGCCCTCTCTTAAACTTTTGTACTTTCCGTTCAAGTATTCTTCTGTGCTCTCTGACATTTGTGATAGTTTTTGAATTTTTAGACTCGTTTAACAACAATTTATCCTGATGACGATCGCGGAGGTGATTCGAAACGTAAATTTGTAATTCCTTTTAACGGTTTTGTAATATCCCTTATATGTTGTAAGTACAATTTAGCATGTTATATTTAGTCTAAATATAAAGTTTTTAAGCATATTTTATGGTGCAATACATATTTATAAATTCTTCAAACTTAAGTAGCAATACATTTTACCATATATTTCATTCATATACTGACATTCATATCACTGAATTTTCATATAGATAAAATTGCTATATCAAAAATAACATATATGATAAAAAATCAGTCGTTCATCTCGCATGTTACCCACATACCTTACAAAGTTTTGCTTATTGCTATTACCGTTCATACATAACATAAATTACTTTCTTTCATTCTTAAAAGATAAAATCATTTCTCCATTTTAAAATAGCTTTTTCTGCTTTATATACGATCTTATTCAAGCGGCTTTTCGTGTCTTTTACAGTTTTACACACAAATTAATACTTTTTAAATGTTTGAGAAAAAGAAACTTTCTTTAGATAGCGGCAGCGCGAGACTGATAACTCTTCCGAATTATTTCGACTCAGAATCGGGCACTTTTCCAAATAGGGCAGTTATTTCTTAACAACGACTCGGCAACGGAAAAAGACGTCACGGCAGTATCTCGAAATGAAGTTTCGTTCAATATCTAAGGAAAATGGATGTTTCAGCATAAAAGTTTTCACAGATGTAATTTCATTTACCAAAGGTAACACGAAATAGAGAACATTCAGATGGATTCTTAGAAAATTATTTAAAATAAAGTCCTTTATAAAATATATAATGTGAACATTAAAAGGTCCACAATCTTACTTAAAAGGCCACTAAAGTAATGAAAAATATGTTGCAAGTTTAAAATATACAATCATCAGAGAATATCTTAATAACTAAATGTTGTTTTAGATGTAAATTTCCAACTGGGCGAAAAATGTCCGGACCAGGATTCGAACCCGGGACCTCCTGGCTGAAGCCGCCAGTGCTCTGCCATCTGAGCTATCCCGGACGATTCTGGTCGAACTTTTTCACCCAGCTAACCTTGAAGATTACAGCATCTGGTCTGAAACCTGGTTCAGCTCAACAGAATAAATCTCAGGTAATGGAACTCCAGAAATCGCTGGATACGAAATTACACTAGATTAATTTTCACACAATTATTCTAATTGGTAAACAAATCATATTAGATGTAAATTTCCAACTGGGCGAAAAATGTCCGGACCAGGATTCGAACCCGGGACCTCCTGGCTGAAGCCGCCAGTGCTCTGCCATCTGAGCTATCCCGGACGATTCAATCGAACCCGGACGATTCAATCTATCCCGGACGAAGAATCGTCCGGGATAGCTCAGATGGCAGAGCACTGGCGGCTTCAGCCAGGAGGTCCCGGGTTCGAATCCTGGTCCGGACATTTTTCGCCCAGTTGGAAATTTACATCTAATATGATTTGTTTACCAATTAGAATAATTGTGTGAAAATTAATCTAGTGTAATTTCGTATCCAGCGATTTCTGGAGTTCCATTACCTGAGATTTATTCTGTTGAGCTGAACCAGGTTTCAGACCAGATGCTGTAATCTTCAAGGTTAGCTGGGTGAAAAAGTTCGACCAGAATCGTCCGGGATAGCTCAGATGGCAGAGCACTGGCGGCTTCAGCCAGGAGGTCCCGGGTTCGAATCCTGGTCCGGACATTTTTCGCCCAGTTGGAAATTTACATCTAATATGATTTGTTTACCAATTAGAATAATTGTGTGAAAATTAATCTAGTGTAAATGTTGTTTATTTATACAAATACGTCACTTTGTTTTGAAAATGAAACAGCCAATAATTACTACAGTTGAAAGTAGAAGTGGCAGTAGCAGTTTCTTGGATTGAATTTAATTAGAGTACTGAGAGAAAAATTGTGTTTCGTCTGATGATTTTATAAAGTCCTTTGTTACTAAAATTTCATATATGTATATATATATATGTGTGTGTGTAATTTTTTTTAGATTATTTAATTTAGGTAATTTAGATTATTGGACTGCCAAAATGTTAGCATTACTCAAGTTCGACAAATTTAGTTTTATTAAACTATATGATTATTTTACAAGGATACACAATAAATACAGGTTCATCGCGGTTTATGGACAGTTATTAATATAATTACATAGTAATGGCGTTAGGCCATTCAAATTCATTGAAGCTTTTATGTATTATTGAGGTTCGTAAGATCTTGTATTCTATTTTACTAAGGGTTATTTAAAAAGCTAAAGGGCAGTAAATTATTACAATTTCAATAGTTAATTATTGAATGAAATTTGCGAATATTACAGTGCGATACAAATAAGATTAGTTAAACTTTAAGAAGTGATAGAGACGAAAAACATTTTTTGCACAAGAAACCAGAGTTTCTAATCGTTTATTCTATTGAAAATGCATTCTTGTGTCTGACACAAATTTTGATGCAGATTTTTTTTTATAACTTCTACACAAGGATACTTTAACGAAATGTTTACAAGTCTGTCTTTTTTTATGTAAAATGCAATGACTACTGAAAATGCTGAAAATGCGTACAGTAATTTAGTCAGTGACATCGTATGCAATGTAAACTATATCTTGAAGTATATCTCAGTGTCTTTTGAATTTCTAAGTTCTTCAAACTTGAGTAAAAGTTCATTTTGCCAGATATTACTCATATACGATGAGTGAATTTTCACGTAAATGAAATCTTTATATCAAAAATAATATACATGATAAAAACTCACTCTTTCAACTCACATATTACCTACATACTACTTTACAAAGATTTACTTATTGTAGTTACAGTTCGTATATAACACAAATTACTTTCGTTCATTCTTAAAAGATAAAATCAATTTTCCATTTTAACATAGCTACTTCTTATTATTATTACGATCTTATTCAAGCTGTTTTTTGTGTCTTTAAATTTTTACACACAAATTAATACTTGAGAAAAAGAAACTTTCTTCAGATAAAAGCAGCGCGAGGCTGATAACTCTTCCGAATTATTTCGACTCAGAACCGGGCACTTTTCCAAATAGGGCAGTTATTTCTTAACAACGATCCGACAACGGGAAAAGATCTCATGACTGTATGTCGAAATGCATTTTCGCTCAGTATCTAAGAAAATGGATGTTTCAGCATAAACGTTTTTACAGGTAACTCCAAATAGGGAACATTCAGATGGGTTCTTAAAAAAGTATTTAAAAAAAAAAGTCCTTTCTTACCAAAATTTCATTTAAATATATATATGTGTGTGTGTAGTGATTTTTAGATTATTTTATTTAGACAATTTAGATTATTTAACGGGCAAAATGTAATGTTGCTCATGTTTGACAAATTTAGTTTTATTGAACTATGTCATTATTTTTCAGGGACACACAAAAAAAATTCAGTTCATCACGGTTTATGGACAATAATTATTTGAATTACATATTAATGACGTTACGCCATTTCGAATTCATTGAAGATTTTATGCATTATTGAGGTTCACAAGATCTTGTATTATGTTGTAATAAGGGCTATTTAAATCGCTAAAGGTCAATAAATTATTGCAATTTCAATATTCCTATATTGAATTAAATTTTCGTATATACAGTGGGATATTGAAAGAAATTTGCGTATATACAGTGCGACACAAATAAAATTAGTTAAAATTTAAGATGTGATAGAGACGAAAAAGACTGTTTGCGCAGGAAACCAGAGCTTCTATTTGTTTATCTAGATATTTCTAGATATTTAAGCTATGAGGTATTTGCTACAGCTTCTGCCGGAGTGACCTCAAATGATCACATTTGGCTTTATTCCTTGGAACAACCTTCCTTCACGAGGAAAAAAGGCAGAACCTTGTTTATTCTGTGCAAAATTCATTCTTGTGTCTCACACAAGTTTTGATGCAAATTGTTTTTCATAACTTTCACATAAGGATATTTTAACAAAAAGTTTTACAATACTCTCTTTTCTTTATGTAAAACTAGCTGTTTAATCCGTTCTACGCACGGGAGTTCATGAATTTAATTCTAAAACCAAAATTAAAAATAACTATTTGATTTAGTAAAATATTTTTTACTACTGCACTGCAAATAGAGGCGTCTTAAATTCAGACACATATGTGACTGAAAAAGTAATTCAGACACTTAAATGTCTGAATATGAAATTTCAGACATCATAGGTGTCTGAATTTAAGACACTTAAGTGTCTTACTGTGATCATGGTATAAATGAACTAAGAAAAATGTCTTAATGATGATCATGTGTCTGAAATTAAGACATTTAGAATTCCAGACACTTATGTGTCTCAATATGTAATACAATTATACCATATGTATGATAACTGTAGATACAATTGTATCGCAATATATATTGCAGCAGCATCAGAAAATGTTTTCGAATTTATGAAAGATGTTGAAAATACTGTGCCACCCACCAATTTGGTATTATTTTATAAAATAAGCAATGTGATTGGAGCATAAGGACGTCTGCCGAAATTGTAAATGTCCGTTTACTAACTTTTGGAATTAAATAATTTTTGTGGCAATAAGTAGCTAAATAAGCTTTTCACAAAATATAAAATTCTTCAAAAACTACTTCCACTCATAGGTGTACGTAGGAAGGTTCAAGGAAGGGCCGCTCCCTAAGTGTTCGCAGAAAAAATGTAGGGAGGAGGAAGATTGAACAGATGTGCCTGGAGTCCACTACCTAGTTTGCCTAACTAAAAGTAAAATTTATAAACATGAAATAAGCTAAACTAACAATTTTTTGCCAGAACGCCTCGTGCAAGAAAGTTTTTGTATAAAAGAAATATAAAAACGTAGCAAGTAAGAAGTATTAAATATTCAAGAACATATTCCTAAAATTTTTTTTTCTTCATATTGTATTTTGCTCTTCTGAACACCCCTTACCTCACAATTTAAGATAAATTTTAAATATATGAATGTAAAAAGGAAAACAGATTTAAAAATTGATTTCTACAAGTGGTTCAGGAAAAAAGAAGAGCGGGGGGGGGGGGTGCTTCTCTGACGAAAAATTCTTATTTCTTTTTTCTCTTAATGTAATTGTGTAATCATTTGGAAGAATAAATTTTATTATTATTGTTTTAATATAAAGAAGAATGTGCTTCATGAAAACTCTCTGAATTATTTGGAAGTGTTACGACATTTTTTAATGTTTATAATATATTTTCCTTCTGTCTTAAAGTATGAGAATTAATAATTGTATTAATATAATATATAAATCTAAGCATTATGAAAAAAAAAAACAAATAAAGAAAATATTTCTGATTTCTTCTTATACAGCGTTCTATTTTCCGCTGATAAAAAAGTTTTAATCAGCTCACTGTACAGTAAACCGCAAGACCATTGAAGATTTGCATTGGAAACGCTGACTTCATCTGTTTTCTTTGTCAGTCAACTTCTGCCTCTGAGTTCTGAGACCGTTGAGGCATTCAAATTTAAACTTTCCTTCAACAGTTAACGTTAACTTATTTGACGAGATCGAGTCTATTTTATTTCTGAAAATTTCTGTAATTATGTTATTATAGTGGCTGCGTCATTCCATATGTGGAAGTGTAAAATTTGGAAGTATCTTGCATTACGGATGGTTGGATGGATGTTATTCGTTCATATATCTGCTTCTTAGTTCACGTTCTATTTACTTCTGTAATAAATGAGTGATATGAAAACAAAACATGGCAATTATCAAATGTTTTTGAATATATTTAATTTTCTGCTTTCTCTTAAAAGTCTAAAGATATTATATCAGGCCAACAAAATGTCGCATTTATTTTGAATTTATATTTATACATTTACGTTTATGTATGGATTACACTTAACAGATAATATGAAAGGTAAGTAATCTGTTGTATGTATATTTACAAGCATAAAATTTTAGTTTAGAAATGGAACTTTCACTTACGTAGTGTTATTTATTTATAACTTAAATGATTTGTATTAGAATAATATGCGTTTATCTTATTTGTACCTTTTTTAGATCTAATAAATATTTTTAATTGTTCCATTATGTGCATATTTTTATGATCTTCAACTAAATTTATATCATTATCAAGACTAACAAAGTGAAAAAAAAAAAAAAAAAACATAAAATTTCCGAATCTTGTTGTAGAAGAAATACTGTGTTTAGAATATTTTTTTTATTTACTTTTGAAACTTTGATGTGTATGAATTTAAAGTTTTCATCAATATGTTGAATTTTTATAACATTTTCTTTCACGGTTAAAACTATATTTTAATCTCGACTGACTTTTAAATTTAATTTTTTGTTCGTTATGAAAAATATGCAATTCACTCTATATTTAATACTGAAAATTATAAAATGATAAAACCCCCGTTGTGATTTATTTTTTATTTGTTATAATTAGATTTGTACTTTTTTTTGTGTGTGTGTGTGTGGGGTGGGGGGGGGGGGAGCTGTATTTGGAAAAAAACGTTCTTTTATATAAATGTCAACTTGAATACATTTTATAAGTTCCACATGATATTATTTGGTTTGAGAGTAAATTTATTTGTATTACATATCTTATTTATGTTTTCTAAACTATTTAAATGACAGTTAAAAGAAAAAAAATGTTGTGACTTTGTGATATATAAAATCAAATCAGTATTAAAAACTTCAATTATTTTAATATTTAATTGTATTTTGAAAATATTTTTACAGTGATAATTTGATTTCCTCTAAGAAAGTAAATAAATGCATCATAATTTACTCGATTTATTGCTCAAAATTTTATGTTTATGTTTCCAAAACTTTAGAATTTGAAAACTAATTTTAATATTCATTTTTTTTATTTTTTTTTTCAATATTTATCTTGTTATATATACATGTATATGTGTGTGTGTGTGTATTAAACGAATCATAAACGCATCAGAACGATATCATCGTGAAATTTTGAATATTTTATAATTTTTTTTTTCCTATGGAAATTAAACCATTCTTTTAAAAAATTCGAAATTAACATTAAACTGCATGACATTTTTTTCTTTTTAATAATGAAAAACTTGTGAAAACTTGTTTAGAATACAAAAACTACATTTAGATGTATTTTATGTGTTCCGTATCAATACCATATTTAAATTTGAAGTCACAAAACCATTTTGAAAATACAGCAAGAACCAAAATCGATGTACTTCAATGAATATGATCTTTAAAGAGTAAATAAATAATATTGAGTAACATCATAAGTAGAACATTAATATAGTATGGAACGAAAAAAAAAAATGTGTGTGTGGAGGGTGGAGATGTGTATAGGTTAGACCAATGACTCATGACAGCCAAATATTTTTTTTAAGGAATTTTCCTTTTTGGAATAAAATGTGAGATTTAACTCGTTCTGTAACTTTTTTTCCTTCCTTACTCTTTCTTTTTTCTAATCTTGTCTGTTTAAGTATGCTTATACAACATGTAAAATATAAGTTGCTGAAGAAAATTTAATATATTTTGACATTTTTCAATTTTTTATTTTACTGTTTTCTATTCTTTCTTTTTTCTTTAATAAAGAGTCCTCATAACACCAACTGATTTTTATAGATGTTAATATTTGAACGAAAATGTAAAATATTTCGAGAAAGAAAAGAGCTTTTATTTTATTTTATTTTTTTATTATTGTTATTTAACTATTCTATTTAAATGTAAAACTAATTCCAAGCACACTTCAAGGAAAGAAACTAATACTTTTTACTAAGAAAACTGAATGATATAAGATATTTATTGTATATCAATATTAATTTTGATGGTTTTTTTACGGTTCTTCATAACAAATTAAGCAGAAGTGTTTTTCTATAACAGTTTTCCATGAAAGCAAAATGAAATGAGCATTAAAATGGAAATATAATAATTTAATACATGATTTGCAATAAAATATCTCTTCAATATTGGAAAAAGGTGATCAATTTCATAAAATTAAGTGATGTAAGTAAGTATAATTAAATTATGCATAGCAATAAAAAAGCCTACATACGTAACTATACAAATCCAAATGGACATTCATGAATTAATATTTTTCATTTTCTGAAACACTGATTTAATTGCTGTTTTTTTTTTTATATTTTAGATTTATAATTTGAAATTTTATCTTACAAGTTTTGTAAAAATGTTTTTTCCAGTTAAGAAATAATTGTTTCATTAAATATATATATAATTATCATTATTTAATTTAATGTTTCACAGAGAAGCAACTATTAAACTGAAAATTAGATTGAATTAAAGCAAAAAGGTTGATAAATAAAAAAACTAACTTTCTATAAAAAATGAAAAACGAAAAAACTCTACGACTGGTTAACTCTAAAACCTCAAATATAAATTTCATTGTTTGCATTCGAATATGTGTTGTAGATTAATAAGAGTTGACTGTATGCATTTTAGAGCATTTAAATGAAATGATACATTTTGTGATTCTGAGATTTTTGCTGAAATTGAAGTGTTTGTTTACATTTAATGAACGGTTATTCTGTTATGAATGTATTGTTTTATTTCATTTTATTAATTTGCTTTGCATTGGAGTTCTCTGCTGTAATTTAATGTATATTTCACACGTTGAATGAGATTTTTATATCATTTCAAATATAAAATTTTAAATTAAATTGGATTTTCAATTAAGCATTGGAAACAAGAGGCTCGGGCATTTTTCTTTCTTTTTTCTTTTCTTTTTTTTTTTTTTTTTTTGGTTTGGGGGGGGGGGGGTTGCAAACTGTTTCAAGAAACTATTATGTTATGCTGATAACTGTTTTAAGGATTAAGCAGTGAAGCCATCTGTGATGAGAGCCGCAGATAATTATTTTTAAAGAACTAATTATACCAATCATGAGGATAAGAAATGGCTTTTGTGACTGCCGCTCCATGTGTGATCACAAACACCGTGTGGGGAGCAGAAATGAAGGATATTCATAATGAAGGATTTCTGTTTCCAGTGATATGTACTACATTCTTTATCGTTTAAAAAGATGAACCATATGATGATGAACGTCCATAAATGAACGTCCCAGTTATAAATTTTAATGGTATCAAGCGTAAGCGTTGTAGAGTGTTGATTCAAGGTCACAAATAAAGAATAATTCAAACTTAGATAAGCGCATGCGTGAGTATTGCTTTGTTATTGATTACCTTTCAGTGCCACAAACGCAAAATGGCGATTCCTGAGCGTAAAGCGTTATTTGTGCTGAAGATTTAAAAGGCGTTAGACCCATGCGATTTTTTCCTTTGGGCCTTTCTGAAAGATCGTGTTTACGTTCCGCCGCTACGCAATGATTTGCCAGCGTTCAGGCACAGAATTGAAGAGGCTATTGCTTCCGTGACTTGTTAATCGAAGTGTGCGAAGAATTGGACTAAGAAGTGATGGAGACGAAAAACACTTTTTGTACAAGAAACCAGAGTTTCTATTCCTTTTTTCTATCAAAAAAACATTCTTGGGTCTGACAGAAGTTTTGATGCAGTTTTGTTTTCATAACATTCACATATGGATACTTTAATGAAATGTTTACAGATTGTTCTTTCTTTATTGAAAACGCAGTGACATTACTAAAAGTACTGGAAGGGCACTGTAATGTGGTCAATGACATCGTACGCAATGTAAACTACATCTCGAAGTATGGAGCGCCAATTTCAATGGCTTTTGAGTGTTTAAATTCTTCAAACTTAAGTAAAAGTTCATTTTGCCCGACATTTCCTTCATATACATTGAACGAATTTTCATGCAAATGAAATCTTTAGAGCACACTCTAAATAAAAAGGAGGTGTGACTATTCACTCTTGAAAAGGAGTGCGTTTTAGTACGTAATTTCCGACGTTAAATTATGAAATGGAGTTTTTTAAATTTAAGAAGTGACATATTTTTGTGCTTTTTCATTATTTTACTCCCTCTATTGGTTCAAAGTTGAACGGATTTTTTTTAAAAGTGTATAAAGCCAGGCATTGACTCTCGTCAGCGGAGTGAGATATTTCACTCTCGACAACGGAGTGACATATTTCACTCTAGACAATGGAGTGAAATATCTCACTCCTTTCTAGGGAGTGGAAAATTCCACTCTTTAACCCCTTCGAGACAGGCGGCTTTTACACAAATTTTACTCGGTTGGCACCACTTTATTAAAAAAAGTTACCTTTACTTAAACAATCGTGAAAATGCTCTAATTAAAGCATTTGCTGGGTTTCCCTGGGTGGCCATCCTCATCCTCTAATTAAAGAAACAAAATATTACTTTTCTTTTTTACTGGTACCTTAAACAAATTCTGTATGCTCTTTTTGTGGGTGCATATGTGCACCCATGGTCTCGAAAGGGTTAAGGAGTGTATTTTTATAAAATTCACTCCAAAAAGAGTGATAATGCTTGCCACTTTTTCAAGGAGTGAACTTTTCACTCCTCCGAAGTTTAGAGCGTACCAGAAATAATATACAGGATAAAAACTCACATGTTATTCACATACCTTGCAATGTTTTACTTATTGCAGTCACAGTTCATATACAACATAAATTATTTTCTTTCATTCTTAAAAGATAAAATCATTTCTCCATTTTAACATAGCTTTTTTCTGCTTCGTATACGATCTTATTCAAGTTATTTTTCGCGTCTTTCACATTTTTATAACCAAATTAATACTTTTTTAAAGTTTGAGAAAAAGAAACTTTCTGTAGATAAAAGCAGTGCGAAGCTGATAATTTTCCCGAATTATTCCTAGTCGGAATCGGGCATTTTTCCAAATAGGGCAGTTATTTCTTAACAATGACCCGACAATGAAAAAAGACGTCAAAGCAGTATCTCGAAATGCAGTTTCGCTCAGTATCTAAGGAAAATGGATGTTTCAGCATAAAAGTTTTCACAGCTGTAAATTTCATTTACTAAAGATAACGCGAAATAGGGAACATTCTAATGGATTCTTAAAAAAGTATTTGAAACAAAGTTCTTTCTTACTGAAATTTCGTTTATATATATATATATATATATATATATATATATATGTGTGTGTGTGTGTGTATGTGTGTAATGTTTTTAGATTGTTTGATTTTGGAAATTTGGATTATTTAACTGGCAAAATGTACTGTTGCTCAAGTTCGAAAAATTTAATTTTATTAAAATACATCATTATTTTACAAAGACACACAAAAAAATTCGAGTTCATCACATTTTATGGACAGTATCTTATAGAATTACCTATTAATGATGTTATGCCATTTCAAAAATTTTTTTTAATCTTTACTATTAGGTTTTACTTGTCATTTGTAGCTAATATAGATTTTAAACTTATATAAACTTATGTTGGTTTTAATAGCTTTTCTTCATATATTTTAATGTTTAAAGGACGTTTTTATTTTAAAAGTAATAACTTCATTACATAGGATATAATGCTAATTGTTTCTGAAAACTTAATTTAAGTCTTTATCTACTGCATTACGATCTACTGCAGATTTTTTCATGTAATTTTTTTTCCGTTACTACGACAAAAATTAAAGGATATGGGAACGTCCATTGTTACTCTTGTGACCATTAGAGCAAATTTTCACAAATACTTCCAATTATTTTATTACAAAATATAATTAAAACAAAAATTGATATAACCAGTTAAGTACAACTATGTTGCACTCGCATAAAATATATCTAATTTGTTACAAAAAGCATTTGCCTTGTCTATATAATCAATCAAAATTTTGTTACTCTTGTGACCAGAGTGTCACAATAGTCATTTAATATATACATAAGTAAAATGTTTTTTGCTACAAATTAGATATATGTTTGTGTGTGGAACACAGTGGTATTTAGCTGGTTATATCAATTTTTATCTTAATTATGTTTTGTAATAAAATAATTGGAATTATATATGAAAATTTTCTCTAATTATCACAAGTGTAACGAATGGACGTTCCCATATACATAAAAAAAATAATCATTAGAAATTTAATTCGTTAGTGGTAATTAATTAAAGTGGTACTTTAAAGAACCGTGAGTACACTATGCCTAAAATATTCTTGTAACAGAAAACCCACATACTATTTCAATTAAAGTTTAAACTCTAAAAAATGCTGAATAACAAAAAGATACTCGCAAGTTAATAATAAAAAAATATTAAATGGCCATAGTTTTATTTTACACATGAAAAATGAGTAAAAATTCAAATTTGATTGCATTAAAATTTTTTTTTTCTTTTTTAGGTTTCGATCTTGTTGGCAGTCCTTTAGTTATGCAGCGCCTATTTTCCAGGGACAACATGTTCTCTTGCATCACCACATATGCAATATATGAATTTACATATGCCATCTATGAATTATATATGCCATTTCTAGCATAGCAAAAACGAGCTGGTGCCACAACTTTTTCGATTTCTTATAAAAAATAACAATGAAAGAGAAAAGAAATACCAGGGAAATCATTACTTCACTACAATTTAGTAATTACGTTTTAAAGCAGATGAAAACGATGGATAACTACACAGACGGAAAAGTAAACAAGATGTTTTTCTCCAACGCCCAATGTACTGGCAGTATTTAAGTAGCACTGAATAATTCAACTGTTAAATCAAATACATGCAACTTTCCCCTAAAATAGCTAGTCTGATCGTATTCTAAGATCATAATGAACAAATTAAAAATAATCCAACACTTATCTTATATCCTTTATTGTGTTTGCAGAAATAAAAAGACGAGTGTGACAATCTGTACAAAATGTTGGCAAAAAAGACATCAACTGTTTCAAAGATAGCCTCCTTCCTCGCTAAAATAACAAACCAAGAACTACTGATGCCATGTATCCTGAAAAAGTGGAGTTAAAGGAGTGTTATTGCAAAGTATCATTACAATATTAGTAATATTCACTATGGGATGGAAGTTTAAAGTGAGTGGTACTTATAAGTACCGTCAGTAGATAAAGGGTTAAAAGAGTCAGGTACTAAAACATTTACGTTTCATAGATGGCTGCAGTTTTTCCGTAATCGACTTTTCTGAAACCTACCTTCTTTCTTACTTCCTGTTTAATTTCTTCGAAAGTTTAAATGGCTTTCGATGGCGAGAAGTAATGGCTTCTTTTCGTTTTTTTAATATATGCTAACGTTATGTTTTCAATACATATAAGTTTTACCTAGTTAAGTTTCTGAAGTTACAATAAGATATTTTTACTTTCTTCTATCTTTAATAGAAGAAAGTATCGTAATCGAAATTTTTTCGACTTCCGATTTTCGACGGATTTACACGTTTTAGGGGTCAGAGATCCCCAAAAACATGTTTATAGAAAATGTCTATCTGTTCGTGTGTCCGTCCGTCCGTATGTCCGTCTGTTCGTGTGTCCGTGTGTCCGTCTGTCTGTCGCCATTGTACCATCAAAAAGGGTATGAAGTTATGCATGTAATTGAACCAAATTTTTATTTTAAGTTTTTGGCTATGGCAAGCAGGTCCTCCCTGAATTTGGAAAATATTCGCCGGTAGGGGCGCTGTAATAGCGATTTTTGTACGATTTTGAATATTGTACCATTGCAAAGTGTATGAAGCTATGCATAGAATTGAACCAAAAATTTTTTTAAGTATTTGGCTATAGCAAGTAGGTCCTCCCTGAATTTGGAAAAAAATCGCCGGTAGGGGGCGCTGTAATAGCGATTTTTGTGCGATTTTGAATATTGTACCATCGCAAAGTGTAGGGTCAGGTGGGATAAAATAGGTATAAAATTCACTATTTTTGAAAGTTCAGTTAAAAGTTTCTGATAAATGTTAAACAATTAAAACTTTTTTTGGTATTTTCTTCACATTGTACATTCTTGGAATGAAAGTACACAATTTTTATTTTTTAGGCTACAAAAGTATGTCTATAACAAAACATTTAATGGATGTATGTTTGGTATACCCATTTTACCCCATGCAGGTGAAAATGGGTATAGTGTGGGGTAAAATGTGTACATAAAAGTTTAACAATGAATACTGTATAAATAGATTTACCAGAGATTATATAATGAAGTAATATGGAAAACAATGTTATATATAAGTTTTAAAAAATGTAATTTTTTTTTTTAAATATGAAATTTAAGTTAATAGATAAATGAGAAATTTTACTATGAATCAAGCTTAGGTGTAAATGAAAACTTCTGGCTACACTTTTTTTAACTTATATTCTCACGCTTTTACATTTTAAGTGTTATAAGTCTATTTATAAAAAGCATAATGGCCCAGATTATGTAAATGCTGATTCATTTAATGTTTCTATTATCTGATTTCTTTTTACAATATAATCTGTGGGAATGTCCATTGTTACTGTTGTGATCGTTAGAGCAAAGTTTCATAAAAACTTCCAATTATTTTATTATAAAATATAATGTGGATAAAATTGAAATAACCAGTTAAATACCTACCATCATGTTCCACTCTCATAAAATATACCTAATTTTTAACAAAAATTTTATTTATTATATAGACTTTCATAAAATATATCTAATTTGTAATAAAATTTTGATTTATTATATAGACAAGTAAAATGTTTTTTGTTTCAAATTAGATATATTTTATGTGAGTAAAGCACAATGATATTTAACTAGTCATATCAATTTTTATCCTAATAATAAAATAACTGGAAGTATTTCTGAAAATTTGCTCTAATGGTCACAAGATTAATGAATGGACGTACCCCAGTGTCTTCAGCATCAGGGAAAACATAAAATGCAACCAATCTTCGACTTTTCCAAGAATTTTACTTCATATGCTTTATCTACTTCAATAGCCATAGTTTTGCCACTGAATTCTTTGTCTTTTTCCCCAAATACTGGACTTTCAATCATGCATCTATAGATACATCTATTTTTACTTTGGGATATCTCCCACACATTATAGTCTAATTTAAATGTCTTCATTTGTTACAAATTCATCTGCTATTGCTTGGACATGCTTATGTTTCAGCTTTGAAGTTTATTCTAAGATTATTTGGAGGTGTGGCAAATTGATAGGTGTGAGAAAGCAAGCATGTGTCAAAGCCACACTGCTCTTACTTTTGTCCACAATTCTGGTTTTCTATTTCAAACTCTTTCGACCACCTCTCCTTAAAATTTCAAATCCCATCAACACCTGATATGCCATCTAGAAAAGGGATATTTCTAGAAGTGGGCAATAATTTTACTAAATTATATACAATAAATTTCAAGTCTTTCTGATCTTAAGAATAATGCACGGGCTGAAACTAGCTTTTTTTTGCAACAGTGGCAAACATAGATTTTGCCCCCCCCCCCCCCCCCCTCAGAAAAGTATATTTACAAAGAAAATTTTGCTAATTTTCTAATGGCCGACTTTTTTAAAAATTTAAACTATGTAATACTGACATAAATACGTGTAATACTACATAATCTGCTTTGCTAAATTTTGATTCATTGAAATCTTGAAAATGGAATCGAAAAGAATCGGTAAAAAAATCCGTTTTATGCAGGAACCTTATGCCATACCATCCTTAGATTATTCTATGCTTTGGCATACCCCAGACAGGACAATTTTAAAAACACCGTGCTAAACATAGACTTGAGAAAAATCGACAAACAAAATCTTCATTTGATGCCTGGGGCACATGCCCTTTCTGCTCCCCTCCCCCTTAGTTTCGGCCCTGTGTGTGCATTATATAAACATTTTACAGTATTTTTAAAACTAATTCTATTCTAATTCCAGTAAAATAAAGAATTTTATTCAGAAAAGTTCTATATAACATCTTAAAAATACTTCAAACGTTAAGCCTAACACTATACCCATTTTACCCCATTTATAAGATTTAAGATAAAACAATAAAAACAAAAGACATTTTCTTGTTTGTAATTTAGAAAAGTATTAGAAGTGCTTAATGAACAAAATGAGGTCAAATAAATGAGTTTATATCAAATATTATGAGGTGCAGGAAGAAGTTTAATCAAACCATATTTGGCATGAAATTGTCCTCAAACGGCTTTACTGTTGCCACGCAAATAGAACAAACTATAAAAACAAAAATAAAGTAGGAGAAGAAAGCTTAAACATCAAGCAATCATATATAATTTTGAAAACTATAAATATGTTAAAAAAGTTTTAAAAAATTAAACAATATATTTTGATTACCCATCTTACCCCACTACCCATTTTACCCCACCTGACCCTATGAAGTTATGCATAGAATTGAACCGATTTTTTTTTTAAGTTCTTGGCTATGACAAGCAAGTCCTTCCTTAATTTGGAAAAGAATCTGCCGGAAGGGGGCGCTGTAATAGCAATGTCTATGGCATTTTCATTATTGTACCATCGAAAACTGTATAAAATTATGCATAGAATTGAACCAAATTTTTTGTGTATGTGTAAGGCTGGTCGGTAGGTCCTCCCTGAACTTGAAAAATTCCGCCAGAAGGGGGCGCTATTTAATTGCGATGTCTGCGCCATTTTTATTATTGTACCATCAATAACTGTATGAAGTTATGCATGGAATTGAACCAAATATTTTGTGTATGTTTCTTGCTATGGCAAGCAAGTCCTCCCTGAATTTGAAAAAAATCTGCCGGAAGGGGGGCGCTATAATAGCGATGTTTGTGCCATTTTCTTTATTGTACCATTGAAAGGTGTATAAAATTATGTATACAATTGAACCAAATTTTTTGTGGATAATTTTGGATATGGCCAACAGGTCCTCCTTGAATTTGGAAATATTGCGCGGTAAAGGGGCTCTGTGATAGCGATTTTTGTATAATTTTCTTGATTTTTCGTAGTTCTATTGTCCACCGGCGGCTCGCGCAGCAGCGGGAATTCGCTTCCTGCGAAGCCGGCTATTCGCACTGATACCAACAGAATAAGGAAAAACTATTAATTTTAACAAATACCATGATATAGATTAACTCGTTTTTAGTCCGTTTAATTGGCTGAAGCAGAAATTTAAGAAGAAAATGAAAGATCGTATAGCATTGAACTAATAATATTGAAGTATTAACATCTGTAACTACTTTTTAAAATATTATGATGCATAAGATAGAAGAAAGTTTTGGGATTGGCACATCCAACTAGTTTGAGTTTAACGATGTTTAAATTTTAAATAAACTGTTTTTAGTTATAATTTAAAAGGAAAGTTTAAGTTGTTTTGAAGAACTGTCTTTTAACATTTCGGGAGAACTGTTTTCTTTGAACTCGTATTGATCTAAAGCTATATGTGATGGATTTATAACCCTCTCAGATACGAATAAATTAATTTTCGAAACAGGAAACAAGCAATAATTTTCAAGGACGCAAAAACATTATGATACTTAAATAAACTGATTTAGTAGCAATAAATCATTGCGTAATCAACTCTCTCTTTATATCTTCCAAAATTATGCTATTTAGAATAAACAATAACATTAATAAGTAAAATATGTTTGTATATCAGCCCACGCATGATGCACGAGTTCCACGTCATCGAACTGTAAAGGACTAAAATAAACATTCTTATTATTAATTTAGTTGTTCTATAAATTTCGATCAGTAAAGATGTAATAAAAAATTGTTGCTGCAAAAAGCAGCAGTATGTAAAAATATAACTTAAAATGTAAATTGAAAGTGTTAATACAATAGACTCCCTTAAATCCGCGACCCTAAAATCCGCGAACGCCTAAAATCCGCGTATTTTTCAGATGTAAACAATGAAATTTACGGTTAAGTTGCAGGGACAAAATTCAAGATGGCGTCGAAATGAACGACTACCGCATTTTTTTTTTAATTAAATTTTTTGTTAATCATTCTCGTTTGGCTATTACAGCCGATTTATTACTAAATAAATTTACATTACTTTTGATTTTGATATAAATTAGCATATATATATATAAAATTCCAGGGTTCGAAATGTAAAAATCCACGAACCAGAACGCTATTTTAAAATTATTTTTCGCGGAATTTTTTTTTTAAATTATAGACAAATTTATTTCTAAACATACAAAGCAGTATAAGAAAAGCGTTCAAGACTCTAAATAACAATGAAAAAATGTTACAGTGAGCGCAATAAGCTGTATACACTGATAACAGCATTAACACTGTTCTTCTTGCTATCACTAGATGGCAGCATAGGACTTTTAGAATCGAATTGAATCGATTTCATCCCTAATAATTTAATATTTTTCTAAATTTTTATTTTACATAATTATTTTAATAATTACTTACTTTTAAACTAATAAATTCTTTTAATATTTTACTTATTTTAATGTTTCACTTTATTGTAAACATTCATTATAATTTCCCTTTTTTAACTACCAATCAAATTAATTTTTCAAAAATGTGAACAAATCAATGACCAGAAATCCACAAAATTCTAAAATCCGCACAACCTCTGGTCCCAAGCTTTGCGGATTTGAGGGAGTCTACTGTAATATAATAGTAAATCAGCAAAGAAAAAGTCTCAGGAGTGGATTGAATTTAAATAAGATAAAACACTAAACTTCCACCCTTTTTTTTTACTCAACACTTTAGCAAAGCGGGATAACAGGTGTTCCTGACAAATGGATACGCGGTACCTGATTTAAATGCGGACCATCCTTCATACGAGGAATTGCTGAGCAACAACATAAAGGTAAGAAGTTACCTATATCATTATATTTAGTTGATTTATTCTGCAAGGCCAGAATTAGTGATTTATTTTATTTATCTAAATATCAGCGCGCGTGTAACTGCGCAAAGTAGAGGTGGCTTTTTTGCCTACAATATGTGTAACTTTAGTGTGACTCCAAATGTTATGAAGTTTAATCCTGTTTTAGTCAAAGATAATTTTAATCATTTATTTTACTAGTATTATCCAAGTTTTCTCTGAATATAAATCAATTGAAAGATATATTAAAAGTTTTTTTTTTAAGTAAAGTTTATTTTGGTTTAAATGAAATTTAACAAAGAACTGTCGTCACCAATAAATGAGGACTAAAAATGGAAGACGCTAAAAGTCCAAAAGAGGAACTTTTTCAAGAGAGCGAAAAAAAGAAAAACTCCTACTTCTGGTACTTAAAGCGTTTTCCACTTCACTCCTTTTGAGCTTTTAGTTCAAGCAAACTAATAGGTCTATAGCTCATGCTCAGGGAAGGTTCCTCTCCAGGTTTCTTAATAAGGATAATAACAGCTTTTTTCCAGTCATTAGGAAAATAATGGAATTTAAAAAGCGCATTGATCAAATTGCTAGATAATCAGCATACAATAGCGCCTGCATTAAATATATCACTATGCGGTTGAAATTGGTGTCCATATTGGTCAGCGAGCACCTCCACTTTTTTTTTATGAAGAACGAAAAAAAAAGTGTATTTAACCCGGAATTACTCGCGCAGGGTATGACATACCCAGGGTGTGCACGGTTAATACATTTCTCACCACTATTTTTCGAAATGTAATTTTCAAATTATTTTACCCGAGAATTTGTGGGCAATCTCATCGATTATATAAAATGTCGATTTTTATTTGAATTAATTGGTGGCAAAGTATAACTCGTGTATATCTTGGATATGCGTGAGCATTCCCGGGTTAAGTAGACTCCGCGCAAGCAACCAATCCGAATATAGGGAGGGCGTGGCTTCACCAGAATCTAAAGTTCGCAGCAGAAAAATTAAAAAAGCATAGAAAAGTATAAAACACAGGGTTCAGAAGTTCAAAACAGTCGAAAAATTTTAGGAAAGAACAATTAAAAAAAAAAAAACTGACACCTTTCAGTGACCATACATTTTAAAATAACAGAGTAAAAATAACTTTTAATAAAGGGTGGAACTCAAAAAACGAATTTATAACTTGCTACTTGAAGAAAGCTTACTGGAACATGCTAGCAGTTCACTGAAGGCAAGAAGATTGGATAGGTTTTGCTCTTATTTATATTCAAGGCCACTGCTGAGTTTATGGGGGATTTCCTGAAAATAACTTTCATTTAGTTCTTCCTTGATTTTTAATAAAATCTCAGCTATCACAGGCATAGATCTTGAGAATTCGTACAATTGATAAAGCTGCTGAGTTAGGAAAGGAGCCATAGTGGTAGATAAATTTGATTGGGCGGCGGGTGGGTACTAGCCCTTCAATGACAAACTCCCTCCCTATGAGGCAGGATCATTCCATTTTTTTAGCAGGTGGGGAAAGGTAGGGAGTGATCGCGGCGTGAGGTACGAAGGGAATGAATGAAGTAGGAACCGATAGGATCCGTATTTGCCTCATTTTGATATTTTGATTAAGCCTGCGCTATGTCTAATGATTTTATAACCAAAATGCCTTTTTCAAGGCCAACTTCGACTAATTTTGATGACGACTCGGAACGGATTTTGGCTAACGATTATAGGAATAAAATATTGACCTCAAAAAATAATGAGGGGGGAGGGGAGGCACAAATGACACAATTTTAAGATAGTTTAAAGTTAAAGAATTATGAAATCTAATACAAAAAAAATTCATTAATATGGCTTTAGATACGTTACTTACTTTTATTTTTCACCAGTTTTAAGATAGTTTAAAGTTAAAGAATTATGAAATCGAATACGAAAAAATTTTAGTAATCTGCTTTAGATAGTTTACTTACTTTTATTTTTCTCCAAGAAAGCAAAATTTAGCTAAATCTTGCTCCAATTGCATTTCTGTAGTTACATAATTTTAGCAAGGAGACGCTATCACTGCAGCTAAACTAGATAACATTAGTGAGATTTGAATTTTAAAAATCCGATTTCAATAATAAAAAAAAAAAAGATTTTCTCATATTTTATTTAATAACCAAATAATAAATAAAACAAAACAAAAATGTTATCTTCAATGTTCCGCTATTGTATTTTACTTTGAAATTGATAGATGGAGCCACCATTTCAATTGACTGCTCTACCTTTCCCCACCTGCCAAAGAAATGGAATGATCCTGTCTCATAGGGAGGGAGTTTGTCATTGAAGGGCCAGTCGGGCGGGTTAGTTTTAAGAACTTTAGAGTCAGTTTTTTTTTCTTTCTTGCAAATTTTAGAATTTTAACAATTTTTACCTTTTAATTAATTTTTTTCTTTCGTATTTTTTCCGGCATCAATTTTTCGATATATTTTTCTCATTTCAAAACACAGAAAAAGACAATAACATTACATTATTTTATTAGATCTCTTTACTGTTCTTTCTTTCTATTGCATACAAAAACATTAAAACGGATAGTTTTATAGAGACATGTATGAAATGGACTGAAGCAGACAGTATTTAAATGAATTATTTTAAGCGCCATTTTATGTTTAAATTGGTTAAAATAGTTTAGTTAAAAAACTTTTATAGGATAAAAACTGGGCATGACAATTTAAACCACTTTCTGCAGCCACATACTGGACAAAATTGCAGTCTGCAAATATAATCATTTTTTTAGTTTGTTTATTTTTTTTAAGTTTGTCTTGCAATATTTTATTTAAAATTTTATCATCTGGATAATGATTTAATTCATATTTTAAAAAAGTCTTTTTTTTATTATTACCAACTGTCACCAGATTTTAAAAAAGCACAAAAAATAATATTTCGAAACATCTTTCCACTGAAAAGATATTTACATTTAAATAGTAAAAGAGAAAGACAAATTTAAAATAATTAGATTATTATGTGCGAAGAACTTTTAAAGTTGAAAATTACGTCGCATTCGAAACAGCATATTTAAAACAATTTTCTATTAGTAACTACGAGAAAACTTTCCTTTTATACGATATTATAAAAGTCCTCAAGCGACTGACATTTTTTGCTTAAAAATTTTATACATACAGATTTTCAAAGGTGTGATAGATCTAATTTACTCAATCACAAAAAAAGCTAATAACTAAATCATTTAGTTAATTGTAAAAAAATCTATTTTTTAGCTTCGTAAATTAATCACATAAAATGTCCTATTTAATTACTAAAACCCTGTAGTGAAAGTAATATGAATAAATATAGGCTGAATATTATTTAATGAAGTGTGAAATAAATATAATACCAAGTTCAAACTTAATCAATTTTTGACCAGGTGTATATTTGATATTAATTAAAAGCTAGTTTTATCAACATTTGCTGCCTGTTCTGTGAGGAACTATAATTTAACTTCTGTCCTTAATTTCATTATGATAATGATCCAAACTTCACCAAAGTTCTATTCGAAAATAGTTCGAGCCTATGCGTTTTCATCATTTCACAATTAGAAGCACGCTTCCCTAATTAAGGCCACTATTAATATTCACTTTAGTACTTGGTAAAACTCGACAAAGTTTTAATTCGTGTCAAACTTTATCTGTCGAACGAAATACAGAAAACATTGTAAGTTGCTGTAGTAAATAATGGGTATCAAGTTATGACTTTTGTTTTTCCATCTCATTCTATATAAGTTATGTTTAGGAAAATTGTTTAAATGAATGGATGTAGGAAAAATCTATTATTATGTGTATTATAAAGTAAGAAGACAAATTTGTGAATGAATTTGTTTTTTTTTTATTCTGAAATACGCAAGTTCTTTTACCGGAAATTAATATGAGAACTGATATAAAATAAATGCCCTTCAAATTAGCAAACAATTATAATACAGAATTGCTGCGTGTTTTCAACCACTTAACAAGAAATTTATAAATTATGATAAAGAATATATGATGAAAATTATGATAGAAAATAACGGTATTTAAATTTTGATAGTCAAAATATGATTTGAACTTAGCAATAAAAATCTCTGCCTACAGGCGGAGGTAGATTTTGAAGTTAAGTAATAATTTCCAACAAAATTATTAATTACCAACAAAAACTAAATCAAGATTAGAGATGAACCCAGTTTAACAATTTTATCTAGTCGCTTTTGACGAGTTTTTTATTTTCTTTTCCTGTAAGTGCTGGTTTTATCAGAATCATGTCAATAAGATAATTTTTTCTTCAACACCTATTTTTTTTTAATTTGTTTTTGCTCAAGAGTTGGTCCTATCAAAAACTTGTATAAAAGTTGTAGGTAATATTAAGGAGATTTATAATACATTTAAGCGAATTTTATATCTTGTGAATAGACGAAGTTATGAATTTTTTTCTTCTTTAACCCTCATTTTTTTCGTTTTAATTTTCTTTTCTTTGCGGTAAGAGTTGGTCCTATCAAACACTTGTCAAATAAAAGTTGTATATAGTATTAAGAAGATTTATAATAAGTTTAAATGAATTTGATATTTTGAGAACTGACGAAGTTATGAATTTTTTCTCCCCAAAACCCTATTTTTTTCGGTTTTCATAACCCCCCTCCCTATTTCCACCCCCCTTTGTCCGATTTTGCCCATTTGCAATCCCCGCCAAGTTATTAACCATCTCAATGTTTTCGGTGAGTTTGAAGACGATCCGTCTGTAATTGCGACTTTTATCGCGCAGACAAAATTTAGTACATACCTACCTCATACATACATAATATATAAACTTTTTAGGTGGGGATGGTTTTGGGTTCCTGTCGTCATATAATGAAAAGTTATGAAGGAATTTTTCAAAAGTCGCACCATGGTAAAGACTGCAATGGGTAGTATTTTTTATGAAATCTACATATAAACAATTAAAGATTGATAGAAGACAGGATAATAAATGGACAGGCAGAAAAATATACTGACAGAAAGATAGACCGGAGCAAAAACACAGTTAAACAGGGTAATAAATGCACAGGCAGAAAAATATAATGACAGAAAGATAGACAGAAAGAAAAATACATATTATAGGCAGGCTGACTTAATGATACATATATATAGACAAAGAGACTGAAAAATAGACAAATGAATAGAATATATATACAGGAAGACAATTGCGTATATGTTTGTAAATACAAATAGAGCGAGAAAGAGAAAAAGTAAATAGGATTTTTTAATAATGAAAAACTACTAGTAAATCATTTCAAATGAAAATCAAATTTTCAAATTATTTTTGCTTAAAAGGCGCAAAGGCCAACCTAGTGAAAAAGATTCCATGCCGGGACTCGAACCCGGGCCATCAGTATAGCGCACTGACGTTCTACCGACTAAACCACATGGAACGATACCCAGGCTGGAATTTCTCACTATTACAGGTTGGCAAGGCTACAAACGCAGCACAAGATGGAATATTTTCCGTGAGCCACCGACATGGGGCAAACACGAAACTTAATTAAATCCAGCATCGATTGAATCTATATTAATATTTGGAAATTTTTCCAGAGAGAAACATTCGCCTTGCGTACAATATTATAATACAATAATTTCTCTCTGGAAAAAAAAATTTCCAAATATTAATACTAGTAAATCTTCAGACAAGGGGCTGTGTATATATAACGTTACCATTTTAGGTAAGAGGGGGGCTCTGACACATGATATCGTAAGATATCGATAGAAGGAGGGAGGATTTGTCTTTTGATATCGATATAATTCTTCACCCAACCAAAATTTACTTTTTTTTTGTATCTTGGTCTTTACATCAAAATTGTATGTTATCTTTTTTTAGTCTGTTATCTATTTTTATGAGAATACAAAGTTATTATTAAAATCTTTAAATGATTATAAAATTATTTAATTCCAAAATATGGAATGCCCCAAGGTTTAGTATTCCTATTCTTCTGTTGTATTTGTATGCATATATAATCATCTGTTGGAGAAACGATATACGAAGTATGTTTGAAATAATACTTGTGTTTACTAGTAAAATAAAAGAGAAATAATGTTGTCCACCTGTTTTATTGATAACAAATTCTGTTACCCCTTCCCCCTTCCCGTGAGGGGACAAGTACTAGAAGACATTATTACTGTTGGATGCATTATGTAAAAAAAAGCTATTATTAAATTCTTTTAAATACAAACAATTTCTTTTAAGTGTTATTTGACATAAAGTTATTTCATGTATAAAGTGATATTTTATTGACTTCTCTTCATTTTGAATCAATAAAGTATGCGAAAAACAAATGTAACCATATTTGAATATCATTCCAAACAAAAGAAAATAATAATAATAAATTTAGACACTGATAACGATATCATTACGGGGGGGGGGGGAGGGGTCCAAAATTACCAAAAAGTTGATAACATTATATAAGTATAGCCCTTAAGGAGCTTCAACGTCAATTTTGCAAGGCGTTCTAATTTTGCTCCCTTTACATAATATTTAACATCTTGTAATTCTCAACTTAATAATGTTACATTAAATTACATCAATATTTTAAAGCATATAAGATTTTACCACAGATTTCCCTAACTTTTAAGAACTATTATATTAAACACGATTCCATGGAATTATATTCTTCAACTGCTTATTGTTTCTATTTTGTAGAATAAAAATGCACATTTCTCCGGGGGAGATCTTACCCTCTAAAACCCCCCGTCATTGCATTAAATTTATGTTTCATTTGCCAATAATTGTTCTATTTCAAGACTCTATTATATCTATAAGTGAGTTTTAAACTATATTTTATTACAATGAGTGAGATCGTTGTACACGAGATTTTATCCTATAGTAATAAAATACAGACACACATATAAACTACAAAACTTCGGTAGTTTTTGCAGAAGTTGCATAGAATCTCACGTAATGAAATACAGTGTGTCCGTGAAGTCATGGTGCACTTTTGACCGGTCACATTAATTAAACGAAACAAGATGGAAATGTGAAACCTTCACCAAATAAAAGAAAAACTATCCGAGTTTCATACCTGTTCAGTGCAGTTCGATGTGGCCTCCATTTGTTGCCCGACAGACATCTAAACGATATTAAAGTTCTTCCCACACACAGTTAAGCACATCTGGTCTAACAGAGTGAATTATGTCTGTGATTCTCTGTTTCAAATGGGGAGGGGGGCACATCGAACTGCACTGAACAGGTATGGAACTTGGAGAATTTTTCTTTTATTTGGTGAAGATTTCACGTTTCCATCTTATTTCGTTGATTTCCTGCGACCGGTTAAAGTGCACCATGATTTTACAGACACACTGTACTTATGCAAACGTAAATCTCCCTGCGATAAATTAAAAATTCTAATTTTTTGGAAAATACAGATTTCTGATTACTATTTTTAAAAAAAGCCCTTATCGAATGAAATTAAAATATCTTTCAGTGAAAACAATCACACCAAAAATGCATTTTTTAAATTAAATATTATAATTTTCGTTTAAGTATCTTCTTACGGGGATTAGCTTGAAAATCTTTTAATGTACACTAAGTCAATTAAATGTTAAATTTACATTGCAAAACTTTATGTCTTTTACTGTCAATATAACCTATATTTATATAGGTTAGTAGGAAATATTTCACCACCGTGGTGAGCGGCCTCTTTCCGTCCGCGGTTCATTAAGGTTTTCTTCACTTATTCCGACTCTTTTGCGGAAGCCAGGTTCATAGGTTATATTGATAATAAAAGACAAAGTTTTGCAACGCAAATTTAATATTTAATTGACATAGTGTACATTAAAAGGTTATATTAGAATTAGCATATATATGCAATATATTAATAATATATTGCATATTACGAACATTCCGTAATATGCAAAACTTTCTGTCCTGTATATTTGCATTGCAAAACATGCACAATCTCAATTCAGTTTAGTTACATCCTTCTCCATCGAATGAGGAGAAACCAATAGTGCTGAAATGTAAATAGATAGTCAGGCAGATAGATCAGAGAGAGAATCAGAGAGAGAAACAGACAGACAAAAGGATAGATAGAAATAGAAATAGAGATTAGGGGGGCGACTGGGGTGGTTTTGACCCATTTTTTGCAAAATGATTTTTAAATTTTTAACCCTTAAATGGCGGGTGTTGCTTTTCGGCAACATATACAATTTAAGCTCTAAAATGCTATTTGACTAATATTGAAGCTATAATGCCTAATGTTGCCAATAAAATACATTCTGAAATATTATTAAATCGATTTTCAACACGTAGATGACAAAACTTGTGCTGTTTAAGAATAAAGATAGATTTATTTTTTCAATAGTTGCTACTTGTTCTTTTTGTTTTGTTTGGAAGCTTGCGAAATACCCTATTTTGTTCTGCAGTGAGCAAGTAAAATTTATTTCTTATTAAAGTTCCTAAAATTCTTGTGTGTTTAATATTATAGAATTTTATCAAGGAATTTTTTTTAAATTAAAGACTAATATTGCCGATTAGTAATAAACTGTTTTTTAGCCGTAAACCATACTTAAAACAAAATATGATTTTTTAAAGTATTTTTCCCATGATTTATTTTAAAAATGAAAGCCGAAAAACATTATTACAATGATTTTTGAAAAATCAGGCATTTAAGAGTTAAATAGTGAACCTTGAATAAAGTTTTATATATCATTTTATTTAGATCATTAGAATCAGTTATCAAAATAAAAATTGCGACACTGGTGTAATATGTAAGAAACTTGAAAAATGATTGATTTTAATCATGAGAAAATAATGGGTCAAGGTTCCCCGCATATTGGAGGGTACTCACTTTATTTTATGTTTAAATATTTGTTAAGGGAAGTAAAATCATTTTTAAAAAATGCAGAATAACTTTATGCTACATGTTTAATTACTATTAATAGTAATTTGGGAAAATGTGATGCGTAAACAAACCTGCTTAGATGAAGTCCAAGGTACAGGATAAAAATTTCGTTTTAAACACCCACTTTTTGTGACACATGACCGGGTATCATTAGTTGCCACATAGCTTGGCTTCATCTCATTGTGTTAATCTTAGTGATTTTTTTTCTACATACATTCCTAAAGTGTTTTGATCAATGTTATGATCTTTTGCAGAGGTTTTGCACACATTTCTTAAGTCTGCTGCTTTCATCCTTTCCAGTCTTTTCTATTCTTTCTATTTACCAACTATGGGTACTATTTAAATGAAATAAAAGTTCCTATCAGCTTTCCAATTTATATTTCATTAAATGTTTTCTTGCTTCTATAGCAAATTTTTTCATCTTCCTTTAATCAATTTTAAACTATTTCCTTTCTATCACCCTTAATTTACTGTAGCTTTACAGAATAATTTTTCATTATTTTAGAAATATAACCATTAACCCTTCATTATGTATAGTGTATAATAAAAAGATTTCTAAAAACACTTAATTAAGGGAGCATTGACCATCTGATTAACCCTCCCGCACATTGATTGGGTCAAGCCTCCTTACATACCACTTTTTAAAGTATAGCACTTTATTATCTTTAGCCTAATTTACTGTACAATCTTTATGCCTGGAATAAACGATCAATATTTCTGCATTACTTAAAATCTACTTATTTAAATTTCTATGACATATGTTATCTCAGAAAATCTTACAAAATCTTTCCAAAAAATACATTTTTCAAGCTGAAACTTCTTTACAATTGATTTTTCTTTACTCGTTTCAATTATCTGCTTGAAAAAAAGACGGTTGTTTGAGCATTTCAGTAGCTTTGGTTGCCACCTTTTGACAAAACTCTGAAATTCTTTTAAATATGAAAACTGAAGGGTAGGTAAAGCCTTCCCTATGATCAAGCCTCCCCAGTCTCACGTATAGACGGTGATAGACATTAAACTTACTCAGTAATAGACACTAAACTTACTCACAAGTACAAAAATATCTGTATTGTCAAATTTTGTTAACTGAAACAAACGTAAAATGTTTGAATGTTTTGTAAAAATTTTTAAACAAAAAGATTTCAAAATATTTTTTTATCCCTTTCACACAATGTATTTCAAAATTGCGTAAAGTATTCTTCATTTTCTGAGTTTGCGTATTTAAAGATTTTAGAAATCGATTCTTGTTTTTAACAAGTGGGTAAGTATGATCACAGATCGCACAGAGGGTTTCGTTTAATATTCCTTTCAAAACACTTTATCCTTTTGCGAAATCTGTTAGTTCCACATTTCGCAACCAGGGGTCGCACTCTACTCTACACAAACCTCTATCCGAACGAAACTCCATTTTACAACCTATCCGTAGATATATTAGTCGAGCGGATCGGGTCTATAGCACCCGATATAGGTAGGCGCCCCCTGGTGATAAAAAGTGGAACTGAAATATGTAAGGCTATGTGCATAATATGATAGAGTGGTCAAAGTGGTGTCGGCAAAAGTTAGAAAAGTAAAAAAAGGTGCTAGAGTGATAACCAAAGACGAGCGGGAGTGTATCTGTGTATTTATTGGCTTATCAAATCTTTAACATGAGTCATTTGTTTATAATAGTAACTATATTAATTTTTTTATAATGACATTGTTGTTAAAATTAACATCATCATTTTATTAAGACATGAAATTGATAGGCATAACATTTATCAAAAACTTGCCAAGTTCTAGATTTATTATTAATATGCTATCAATAATTTTTATTTCTAAACAATTTAAAAAATGCTCTAATACTTCTGTAGGTAAGTTTGAGTGAATTTTATTTGAACTTGGCACCCACTTAGATATCACTTCTTTTCTTGCCATTGTCTTTACAGAACTTGGCTGCCTTTTTTCACAGCTATGTTTTTGTTAGATATCATTACTTTTTGTAAAGTTACAATATATTTAGACACTTTACTTAATGCTTTAAATGTGTTTACATGTGACTATTTTATCCACCAAGCAACATTCAATTTTAATTTAAATTTCCTACAACGAACTATTTGACTGTCAATTTGCGGCTGAAATCTATATTTTAATACTGCTACATTGAATGCATGTTTTGAAACGAAATGTATTGATTCGAAATTTTTATTGTTTCTGAAATAACAATTCCTATTAAGTTCCTATATTAAATTTTCCAATTAAATATCCTATAGCTGGGCCTGCTGTTTTGTACTGAAAGTGAAAAATAAAGTTATGTGCTTATGCCACACTATGTATCATTCATCTATGGGTGCCGGCAATGCAGAGGAAGGATGTTGCCTCTCCCAGGATTTTCAAATTTAACCCCCAGTAAGTAGATAGGTTTACAATAGAAGTCTATGGGAATTTGGCGAAATATTAGCCATATCGCCTAGGTGGCGTCACTTTTGGCGACTAATTTTGCTCGCCAAATTTGGCGATATATCGCCATGTTGGCGAGAAACTTGGCGGTATTTGGCGACAGAACAGGGTCCCCTCCTACGGCAAATTAAAATTTCGCCTAATAGACGTAATGTTAAAGTAAAAATGGGCACCCCCAGGTGGGTAATTCATCGATTTTCACAATTTTTTTATTTTTTTCCTTAGTTTTAAAGTGTAAACAAACTTCGCACCAAATTTGAAGTCTGTAGCTGCAGTAGATATACGAGATCTTTTTGATGAGTGAGTCAGTCAGTCAGTGGTAAAATTATCGATTATCAGACATTTTCAAATGTCATTATCTCGGAAACTAATTATGCGTTATTTATAAAATTTTGGATTTTAGGTAATTAAGGTGGCCTTACTACACATTTCGTATAACAAGTACGTAAGTCTCATAGATTTTCAGTAGTAGAGCATTGAAATTTGACGAAAACAGCTCGAAATGGTTCGTGTAAATAACACACGGCTATGTCAGGCGAACTTGGCTGACACACTGCCGTGTGTCTAGATAAGACATTTTGAAAATTTTATGATTTTTCGTGTGATCGCAAGTGTTCTGCTATACGTATGCAAAATTTCAAGTCTTCAACTTAATAGGGGCTCAGTTAGGAAAAAAAAAAGCTTAAAATACACAAGTTAGAGCCCAGAGGGTTAAATATGACTTTTTCAAAATTTTATAATTTGTCGTTTGATGCGAGGTGTTTAACTATAAGTATGCAAAAATTCAAGCCTTAAACTTAATTAGGGCCTCAGTTAGAAAAAAAAAAAAAACTTAAAATACACAAGTTAGAGCCCAGAGGGTTAAATATAAGACTTTTTCAAAATTTTATGATTTGTCGTTTGATGTGAGGTGTTCAGCTATAAGTATGCAAAATTTCAAGTCTCCAACAGATATAGTTTCTGAGAACGGGCTCTGTGACGGACAGACAGACAGACAGAGGAGCGAGACGAATAGGGTTTCGTCAGATGAACGAAACCCTAACAAGTTGGAAATTGCTCGTCAAACGTGGCAAATGAGGTGCGTTCGTACTATAACTAGTTTTATAATTATTTTTTGCACCCCATATTGTACTGAATGTATATTTTTTTGCGCTTCATAAGTGCATAGTCTGTAACATCATTAAAATGCACTTACAATAATTTTTTCCCCATTCCCCGTAATGTAACGGAAAATTTTGACTGTCCCTGTAATTAAACTATACATTCGATTTTCATAAAATTTGAAATGGCTCGACAAAATTTTGCAGCAATTATATATTTAAAATTTCAGACCATTCGGAAGGCTGTAAAATCATTAAAATGCATTTGCAATATTTTTTTCCCATTGGCCATAATGTAACGGAAAACTTTTGGGTGTCCCTGTAATTAAACTATACATCCGATTTTCATAAAATTGGAAATGGCTCAACAAAATTTTGCAGCAATTATATATTAAAAATTTCAGACCATTCGGAAGGCTGTAAAATCATTAAAATGCATTTGCTATAATTTTTTCCCATTGGCCGTAATGTAACGGAAAACTTTTGGGTGTCCCTGTAATTAAACTACACATCCGATTTTCATAAAATTGGAAATGGCTCGACAAAATTTTGCAGCAATTATATATTAAAATTTTCAGACCATTCGGAAGTCTGTAACATCATTAAAATTCACTTGCAATAATTTTTCCCATTGGCCGTAATGTAAAGAAAAACTTTTGACTGTCCCTGTAATTAAACTATACATCCGATTTTCATAAAATTGGAAATGGCTTGACAAAATTTTGCAGAAATTATATATTAAAATTTTCAGATCATTCGGTCGGGTAGTTTTTGCTCTGTTATATGCGGACGGACGGACAGACAGACGGACGGACAGACGGACGGACAGACGGACAGACAGACGGACTGAACGACGACTATAGGTGCTACGTATTTATATAATTACGAACGCACCTAAAAATGAAATTCATTTCGAAAAAGAATTTGAAATTACGTATATTTTAAAATTATTTTTCGAAAAAAAAATGAATAATTATTCTATGTATATTTTAAGCATGATTGCAAAAAAACCATCTACCCAAAAAAACCCAGGTGGATTTTTTTTTTTTGGGGGGGGGGGGTAAAACCCACTATAAAATAACTCAATAAAATCCACGTCAAAGCGGGTTTTATTGGGTTGTTTATAATCCAAGATATTATTATTTAATATTCAGTAACTTTTATATCCGATTAAAACATATTGTGGGTTTACTGCCAAATCTGAATGTGACAAAGTCAAAATGAAATAATGTGATTAGGTCTTTTAAAAGCCTGTTAACATTAAGAAAAAAAGGCCAAAATCAATATACAAAGCTAATAATATTTTCGCATAGATAAAAAAGACAAGGTTTTTTATATCAAGATTAAACAAAATAAAATTTCATAATATAAGGCCCCAACTGGATACAAATTTGACTTATTCACTTTTTTTTTTTTAAACTTGGGGGCTCTATCCCCTACGAGCTAAGCTCGCCAACCCCTGTTCCGACAACCCAGATTCTGAAAGCAGGCTAATTTCGTCAGCTTTAAAAAGATTAAATGATAATTAAAAAAAAAAAAAACAGTGGCGGTCTCCCTGTAAACAGGTTTTCATTCATATTCCTTTGATTGGAGATTTTTAAGGGGAAATCAGCATTTGTTAAGGGATACAATGGCTGTTTTCGTCTTTCTCTCTATTCTAAAAAAAAGTAACTACCGCTGTCACCGCCGCAGCCGGTTTTGAATTTTTTGTGACCGTAGGTCTTTCTTCGTTAATATTCAGAAAAATAATGCATACAAAAACATGAAAATTGGTAGTATTATACAGAAATGTTTGATAAACACGCTGATGCAGACAGTTTTCAAATCGAAGAATTATTTTAAGAGATATTTAATGCTAAAGTTGGACAAAATCGTTCCACTAAAAAGGTTTTATAGGAGCAAAAACTATACATCGGAATTTAATAATTTTTAGATCATTTTATACGTTATAATTTCCCGGTGTGCAGAATTAACTTATTTTTTTAATTTGACTCATTTTTCGAGGTTTCATTTCTATTTTAAATTCAAATTTTCAGCATTTCGAGAGATATTTTTTACTTATTTCAGAAAATTGTACTAATTTAACCTGTTGCCAACTGTATAAACAACGGAAACATTAATGTTTGCTTCAAATTAAAAATTTATTTACACGTGACTATTATAAACAGAAAAAAAAACTTTCAAATTAGAATTAAATAATTACGTATAAAAAGCAGGAACTTATTGAAAATTACTTCATCTATAATTACACGTGAATTTTAAAAGAGAAAGGGTATTGTAAAATAATAAATTCATTAACATGCGTTAGAAGTCTTAAATAGGAGAAATTACATCACATTTACGTCCCATTACACTTATTACGTAAAATGAACAAAAAATAATATTGCAAAACAGTTTAAATTTAAAAATAGCGCGAGACATTTACTTGATATTTTGAGATGAACTTTTCAACTTTTTTTTTTTTTTTTTTTTTTTTTTTTTTGGACAGCGCAAATAATATTTCATTTCTAATAAAAGTATTTTCACGTGAATATTAAAAAGGGAAAGGAAAGTTTGGTGAAAATTACGTCAGATTAAAAACGATATATCTAAAATGTCTTAGTTAAAAGGACTTTCTTTTCGCTTTGTTAAAAAATACCGGGAGACAAAGACTCTGTTAACTTAATTCATTTTATATTAGAGGATTTTGAAATGCCATTGTATCTTTTAACAGCAGCTGATTTTTCCGTAAAATTCCCCAATCAAAGAGAAATGAATAGAAACCCGTTTATAGGGAGATCGCCTTTGTTTTTTAAATTATATTACATTCTTCCAAAATCTTTTTAAAGCCGATCAAATCAGCGTGCTTTTAGAGACTGCAGTGTCTGAACGGGGGTTGGCGAACGTAGCTCGTAGGGGGCCGAGCCCCCTAGTGATTAAAAAAAAAGTAAGTTAAAAATTTGAAAATAAGCTAATGTAAAATTAATTAAGTAAACAGAGCCTTTGTCTCTCAGTTTCTTAACAGCTCTATAAGAAAGTTCTTTTAAATAACACATTTGAAATGTATCGTTTTATATCTGATGTAATTTTCACCAAAGTTTATTTCCATTTTAACATTCACATGAAAATACATTTGTTGTTAGAAATGAAATATTATTTGCTCTATCTTAGAATTCACAGTAATAGTTGAAAAGATTATCTCAAAACATGAAATAAATGTCTCGCTCAAATATATTTTTTATTTAAACTGTTTTGCCAACTGTCAAATATTTGGCCTTTTTAAATAGGACGTAAATTTCCTCCATTTGCGACTTTTAACAAATAATAATGAATTTATTATTTAAAAAAAAATTTCTCTTTTAAAATTCATGTGTAACTATAGTTTTTATGTCGCAATTTTCAAAATTTTTCTGATTTTTAAAACGTAATCACTTAATTCCCATTTGAAAGATTTTTTTCTGATTATAATAGCTGCGTGTAAATAAATTTTTAATTTGAAGGAAATATTTGAAGGAAATTTGCGCTGTTTTTTAAATTGGAAACAGTTTAAATTAATATCCTTTTCTAAAATATGTTAAAAATATCTCTCGAAATGCTAAAAATTTGTATTTAAAATAGAGATAAATCCTCAAAAAATCAGTCAAATTAAAAAAAAATAAATGCAGTCTGCGCACCGGGAACTTCTAATGTATTAAATGATGCAAAAATATTTAAATTCCTATGTATAGTTTTTGCTCATATAAATTTTTTTAATGAAACTTTAACATTACAACCAAACTTTAACATTAAATATCGCTTAAAATAATTATTCGATTTAAAAACTTTCTGCATCAGCATGTTTATCAAACATTTCTCTATAATAGCACCAATTTTTATATTTAGTATGAAACAGTTTTCTTAATATTAAGGAAGAAGTCGTCACTATTTCACCCGATCACAAGAAATATGGATGCTGATCTAGGAGTGTACCGGGAAGATCTACAGAGATTTTCATTGCTCCATTTCCAAATCGTTACTTTTTTTTTTTTTTTTTTTTTTTTTTTTTAGAAGGATATCATTTCCTATTACATACAGATGCATGTTTGTTAATAAAAATAAACATTGTTGAATATTGTATAAGTATTATAACTTCATTTCAAAATATTCAAATTAAATAATTTCAATCAGTTATGTAGAAAATTGAAATCATTTGCAATTTAAATATTTTTAGTAACAGCTATGTATTACGTTCAAAGAATAAACAGTTCTATATACCGAACCATAGATATATTGAAAATATTATCAAGCTGATTAATAAATAATAAAAGATTAAAGATTTGTTTAAAAATGTGTTCTTAGTGGGGAGTACAGATAAAAAGCAATCTATTAAAGTAACTTTTAAATGTGTGATATGTGGTTATTGCATAATGTTATATGATGTCAGGAGTAAAAGTTTTTTTTACAGAGTTTTACACTGATTTATTTGTGTTATTTCAATTCAAAATGTATATTATGTTAACCAATAAAAATATAATAAGATTTCTTTACTTAATATCCTATACTTTAAAAAAAGTATGAGACTACCCCTGCCCTCACTTCTTAAAAAAAACAAAAAATCTAATAAAATCCGAAAAAACCCTAAAAACCCCAATAAAACCCAATCGGGTTAGGTTTTTTATAAATAATCCAGGTTTTTTGCAACCCTGATTTTAAGAGAAATTAGTTTTTAGAAGCTTCAAATTTGTTAATCAATAATTACACTTGCCTAGTGTTGCCAAATTACTTTAAAATACCGCTGTTCAGAGCACTTGCAGCCCCGATTCACGTGGGGCACCTAGCGACACTACACTTGCCCCACTTTCAAAATCAATGACGCAAGTCGTATTATGCAGTTCGACTAAAAAATATACATGTATAAAAGAAACTCCGTTTCCTTATACTTTCTTTACTTTAAACTGCGAAGTAGAAATGTTTAAATGATGCGTTACATTTGAAATTTTACTTTAATGTTCCTAAAATATGACCTTCTTTTTCTAGTATTAATTTTTCTTTTTACGGTGGAAAATCTATGATATTTTCAGGAAATGATCTGTTACTTTTAAACTTTAATATCTATAAAATATGGCTTTTTTTGGTCGATGAAAAAGTTTTATTTTTGATGAGGTCAATTTTTGTACCAAAGTTATATTCACACAGGAAATTTAAAAACTAATAAATGTGTCAGTTTTGAAATTTTATTTTAATGTATTGAGAAATGTAATTTATTTTCAATAAGTATAAGAATTTTATTTCAAAATAAAGTGAAATATATTTGAGTTTGGTGATCTGTTGCTTTTAAACTATATCTATGAAATATGTTATCAAAAGCATGATTCCAAAAGGAAAAAACTGCATAGTGTAACAATACATATTTCTCATTTTTGTTTTTCTTTAATGACATACTATGCAGTTCTATTGCAAAAGCGTATTCTCAAGGAATAAATTATTTAAGTATTTTATATTTTTTTGCAATGATAAATTTTACTTAAACTTTAATTTTTAAATTAGGCTTTAACAATTCAATAACTTTTGTGTTACCATTTTTAAATAATGTAAATACTATGTAATTTTATTGCGCATATTATGTATAATGTATGTATTATGTATTTTTAAATAATGTAAATGTTTTTAGCATTCATTAATAATTTAGCAATCATTGAAAAAAAAAAGAGTCAGGTTGGTCAAAAGGATTTATCTAAAATTTCTATCGTTTAATAAAAAATAGGCCTAATAAGTGTACATTAGGAGTACCCTTTAATAAGATCACTTTTACTACAAACAATAAGAAAAATAATAATGATTTTCTTTCAAGTTAATCTATCGCCTTAAATGTAAAATTATACGGTACTTATAGTCCTTACGGTAAAATAATACGGTACTTATACTGTAAAAGCACTTATTTTCGAGAGTCGTAATTTTCGCGAAAATGAAGATGTCGGTGATTTTTCGCGAGCTGAAAATTTCGCGAATTTTATATGAACTGAACCGAAAGGTGAAAAATTCCAAAACTACATAAATAGAACCCCTTTTGCATAAGGCAAAGAAACTTCCTTTTGTCAGAAAAGTTCTTCTCCCCCCCCCCCCCATCCTCTCCCCATCGCTCTAAAAATGAATGGCTTCATCGATGCTGGTATAAATATTGTAAGTGAATGAGCTTCATTCTATTAGTTGTATTATTGTTTTTATTCAAGAAGTACTTGTATAATATTCAAGAAATAGTTGTAAGTATCCAAGAAATTTGTGTACTTATTTTTTATTTAAGTAACTGTAATAACTAAATTTTGAAAGTGAAAAATTTCTGACTTTTCATTATTATTTGAGGCGAAAATATATATATATTTCACGAGTCTTAAATTTTCGCGATTACGACGGACTCTCGAAAATCGCGAAAATTAAAGCCTCGCGAAAATAAGTGCTTTTACAGTACCTTGTTGTCTTTTTAAAATTTTAAAATTCGATCTAAAAAATGAAAAGCCATAAATTAGAAAATAGATTCAATAAAAATTTGTTGTTTTTTCATTATTAATGAAATTTATCTTTTATTCACAATCTAGATTTGTAAATATGCTGAGAACTATTTATATCTGACCAAGAACTTTTCTCTTTTCCCGGTGACTATTGAACTCTGAAATTCAAACTGTTTAAGATGTTTTGGCTTCAAGATCTGAATACGAAAACAACAAGCATTTACAAAATGTTTCATTCATAAGCATTCTTGTTTTAATTTAAAAATATTCTAAATATATTAAATGCAAATGACACTTTCTTTAAGAGATTTCAATTCTTCTTTTCTTTATTAACTTTCTTTAAACTTTCCATCAGAAGGCTCAGTATTTAAAGAATACACAATCTTCTTTAATTAATTTTTTTACTATTATTACAATAATTTAATGTAAAACAATGAAAGGATATATATATTTAGAAAATTGTAATGAAGCTACTAGAACTAGATGCTTCAATTGTAAAACGCTATTCCCAATTTATTCTTACGTTTTTCACTTCAAATGTGAAATGTTGTCGGTGAAGATATGTCCAGACAAAAATGAAACACGATCGTAATGTGAGGAAGAATTTAATTGAAGCTTACCTTCATAAGGGGGAGTGAAGAGTACATACATATATGGAAATCGAAGCGACCTGGAGTGATGCGTGTATAAATTAAAAAAAAAAAAAAAACTTTTATTAACCTTAATATTACTTTTATTTTACGAATTGAATTTTTAATGCTTTCTCTCTTCAGAGTTCTGCGATTTCCGAAATGCACTTAATAGTAGAGGTAAAATAGATTTTTCAGAGACAACTGACGGCCATTCATAAAAATTTGGGAAGAACTTCTTTTTGGCACTAGAAATGAAGATCCAACAAGTCACCAAAAAACAAGTGGGTAAGTGTGATGACAGATCGCACAGAGGGTTTCGTTTAATATTTCTTTCAAAACACTTTATCCTTTTGCAAAATCTATTAGTACCATATTTCGCAACCAGGGGGCGCACTCTCTTCTAAATAAACCTCTATAGATCGAAACTCCGTTTTACAAACTATCCGTAGATATATTAGTCGAGGGGATCGGGCCCCATGGCACACGGGATAGGTAAGCGCCTCCTGGCGGTAAAAATTGGAACTAAAATATGTACTGCTATGGTGCATAATATGAAAGAGTGGTCAAAGAAGTGTCGGCAAAAGTTAGAAAAGCGCATCCCGGGTGAAAAGGATGCAGGTTAGAAAAATTGCTAAAAATACAGAAGTTAGAGCCCAAAGGTGTAAATAATATAAGACTTTTTGAAAATTTTTTATTTTTTCTTGTAATCGCAAGTTTTCTGCTATAAGTATGCCAAATTGCCCTTCTTCAACTTAATTAGGGGCTGAGTTAGAAAAATTGATTAAAATACACAAATTAGAGCCCAGATGTGTAAATATAAGACTTTTTCAAAATTTTACGATTTGTTGTTTGATGTGAGGTGTTCAGCTATAAGAATCCAAATTTCAAGACTCCAACATATATAGTTCCTGAGAATGGGCTCTGTGACAGACAGACAGACAGAGAGACAGAGGAGTGAGACGAATAGAGTTTCGTCAGATGAACGAAACCTTAATAAATTTGTTTTATTGGCTTTATTTCGGCGGGAGGGGCATTTTAACTAGGGGAATAACTCAACTTTTTTTTTAATAGATCAAGCTGGGTATCGCTCGTCATGTATCTTTTAATTCTGCATCGAATGACAGCATCCGCAAGTCGATACGATTATCCGTTACAAACTTTCGTCAGGTTTTATAAATACAAAGTCGAAAATTACACTATATTATTGATCACAGCTTTGTTGCATTTATTTTATGTTCAAAACACGTTCTTTATATCATATTAAAGAATTTGAAACTTATTAAATGTTCTCAAAATAGAACTAGTCAAAATAAAGAGTCATCTGAGTCTTCTTCAAGGCCATCAAAATCCATGTAATCATAATTTTATATTCATAAAACAATTCGTGACTTTGTATTCGTACAACCTGCTGTAACTTTATAACGAATGATAATATCAACTTGCGGATTATGTTATTCGATTCAGAATTTAAAAATACATAATACAAGGTTCCTCACTCGAATTGTTTAAAAAAAGTTGAGTTCTCCCCTCCAAATTAAAATGTCTCCCGCTCCCCCCCCCCCCCCCCCAGTAAAAAAAAAAAAAAAAAAAAAAAAAAAAAAAAAAAAAAAAAAAAAAACAAGTAACACAACTTTATAATATCTCAATGGATGTTCATTTCTAATGCCAAAACGAAGTTCTTTCCAAACTTTCGTGAATGACCATCAGTTGCTGTTTTGAAAACCTGTTTTACCTGCATTAAAGTATAATTTTCGATTTTGTAATAGTAAAATATGCTGTAACTTTCTAAGAAATCCCCGTATCAACCTGAGGATGGTGAAATTTGATTCAGAATTAAAAAATACATAATAAACGAAGTCCCCCTTCACCTATTTAAGAAAAAAGGAGTTTTCCTTCCCCTTCACTGATTTAAAAATCACCCCCTTTTGCCACCCAAAAATATGGTACAGCAACTTCATTGGGGCTCATCAGATCTTCATTTGTGCCAAAACGAAGTTCTTTCCAAATTTTCGCGAATGTCCACCAGTTATCGTATATTACTCACTTTTTGGTCTATTTTACTTAAAAGACACGGACAGCATGCTGATTGCGTCATTCAGTAAAAAAAATAATTAAGAATTCTAAAATAATTAACGTAATAGAAATTTGCGCTTTGTTTACTAATTCACCAATCTTCAACCTATGTTTACCTTTTAAAGGTCGAAGTCATAGAATAAAGAGAAAAAATAGAGGTGAAGTGTAGTGGCTGTAAGTGACGTCAAAAATATAACCATAAAAGTAGCTATGTTCGGCCCAAACACAATCACGTCGTTTCGCAAGAAAAGAAGAAAACGTTTAATAATGCAGTTTTTAATTCATAATACAATGAAATGCTACTTTAGAATGCTTCAATATAAGCAGATCATTTTCATTTAGAGAAAAAAATGCACAGGTGATTTCAAAGAATTCTGCCCCTTTTCCACGTACTTGTTTTGTTTGGGACGAATGAGGGTATTTAAATTTAAGCGATAACGCGCATCATAATGCACACCATTTTTATGGCATACTGCACCTACATCTATCTCTTTCCTGCGTGGGTCGAAGTATTCCTTCCAGGTACAGCAGAAGCAGCTGCGATCGGGAACATTTTATTGCGTACCACCATTAATTAAATGAGACAAATTTTGTGAAAAATCTCTTTATCATGTAAAATAGAAATCTACTATGAAATTTATTTTTCGAAAGACTGGTGAGACGAAATAAAATATTTCCTATCGCTGCGGCCTCTGGTTACAGGCATCTCTTACACGAACTTATTTTGTTTTCACCACATTTTTTTAAGAAACACTTTTATTTTTACTTTAACAGCATATGCAAGAGAAATTTTACTAAAAAAATTACTTTTAAAATATTGTGTTGCGAATAGAATATAAAAAACAAGTAATATAAAAATTTTGTTTTTAAAGTCAATTCCTACTTAGGTCATCAAAGAAAAATTTAATATAATCCCTTAAGCTAATATTAATTTCTGTTGCCTTAAAATATCTCAATTTGTTGATTTTCTGTAAGCCAGTAAACCCTATTGGTTTACAATGAAAGTCTTTGGGAATTTGCCGAAATATTAGAGATATCGCCAAGCTGGCGTCACTTTTGGCGATTCATTTTGGTCGCCAAGTTTGGCGATATATCGCCAAGTTGGCGACAGAACAGGGTCCCCCCCCCTATGGTAACCCCCTTATAGATATGAAGATGCATTAAATGCTGTTCAATAACCAATGGCCGCCATTTTGTCTCCCATATAAAACTAAAATTAATTAATTAAAATTTAATTAATGAATTAATATTTGAAAAATCTGTATTAACATCAATTGTCATCCAGTACAAGTTTTAAAAAATTTATTTCAACTTGATAGGATGAATAATAAGTATTTAATTAACGATTGAAAATTTGAACAAGATATATAAATAAATATAAGGAGAGTGTGAACTAATAGTAGGAATTGAATAAAATTATGTCTATAAAACTACCGTCCATTAAGGGTTAATATAAAGTTCGCAATTGTTCCTGCTCTCTTTCATTATTTTCATCGGTAAGTCACCATTAGTGTACGGATAAGCACCCCGTATGTTAGTGCAATTTATCATATTTTCTTTTTTAATTAAACTCTTTTTTATGTGTGATGTCTGTTTTTTTATACTATTACTAGATATTATACACTATTCTTCTTTGGCATCAAAAGTTGGTATTTGGGCGTTAAAAGCATTGGCGTATAGAGTACGCGGCCCGTGTCTTTATGTTAAGACAAACGGTCCATGTATGTTGATTCTAATGAACTTATTTTAATAATTTTTTAAAAGTCGATGGCGCTTAGAGTGCTCCGTCCGTGTATTTATGTTACTACAAACCTCCCGTATCTCTAAAGGTTAAAAATGCATTTCTGTAATTCTAGGGAGATAAGTAAGAAGAAGAAAAATTCTCTTGCTTCATTTATTTGTTTACGTTTGTGTTGATTTTTATTATGTAAAAAGGAAAGACAACAAGTAATACAGCTACTATTATATGCAGTTGAAAATTTGTTTTATTTTATAAAGTAAATATTTAAAGTTAATAATATGCAATTATCTTTACAGACGTTTCATTCAAAAAGAATTCAACATTAAACAAATATGCAACATTTTAATATATATTTTAATACTGATGTTCAGATGAATATTAAATAAAAATCTCACTTCAAAATTTTAACTTTATGTGCATATAAACACTATGCTAACTAGAAACTTTAATCTTTAAGTACGAATACTGTGCTTTAAATTGCTGTATTAAATTTTTAATGTCCTTCAGTTAAAATTAAGTAAAAGCTAATGTCGAAACATGTGTCTTTTCATGTATAAATTGAATAAATTCTCGCCTCAACCTTGTGCTGATGAAATATTAAATTCATATTTAATTTCATAATGGGCGACAGATAAAGTATATTCTAATTTGATCTATTGTAAAGATCTACTTTTGAAGTCGCTTGTATACTAAATTCACATTTAAAAATTCAGAAATCATCCTGTAAAATAAAATGCTCGAAATGATCTGTGCCTGCAGCACATGATTATATGCATCTCGTGCAACATTTGTGTTTGTTTGTTTAAGAATAACACACACGTATATTCATGAAGATTTAAAGTTTTTTTTTAAATCAAAATATTTGCTTAAGCTTTTTGTTTATAGCATGAAGTATTTACTACCAAATTTTACACAACTTTTAGGAAACTTTACGAAGTACACTAGAAACAACATACTACAGTTAGAATATCTATTCTAAATTAATAATCTATTATTAATTTTATTTCAACGCTCATTTAAGGGAGATTTATAAAAATTAGAACAAAATTGTTTTCTTAGAACTTAACAACATATACATTGCCATACAGCGTGTCCACAAATTATCTTAACAACTTCAAATCTAAATAACAAAAGAATGGAACTAGATATCTCAGTTCTGTATTCTTCATTTAAAAGAGGACCTCTGAAAGTTTTGTTTGCTTTGCTTTTCAGGTACACCGAATAAGTGGTGAAGAGGTAATGTCACATTTCCACAAAATGACTACTGCACAAGAGAAGGCTCAGTGTGTTTCATGGTTCATAGAAACAAGATCAGATGCACGGGTCTAACGACATTTCAGGACTAAATATGGAATAAATAAGGTCTTCTCTTGATGATAGTTCTCTTTCATATTTAGTCCTGAAATGTCATTGGACTTGTGCACCTGATTTTGTTTCTATGAACCATGAAGCACACTGAGCCTTCTCTTGTGAAGTAGTCATTTTGTGAAGTTGTGACGTCATTTCTTCACCACTTACTCGGTGTACCTTAAAAACAAAGCAAACAAAACTTTCAGAGATCCTCTTTTAAATGAAGAAAACAGAACTGAGATATCTTGTTCCATTCTTTTGTTATTTAGATTTGAAGTTGTTAAGATAATTTGTGGGCAGGCTGTTAAAAAAAAAAATCAATAAAAACAAAATAAGAAGATAATCGATTAAAGAGCGACAATTCAAGAATGTTTTATTCTGCTGGTATATCTTGGTGAAAAAAAAATCTTCATTCTATTTCTACCACCGTATTTTTTTATCTTGTTTTATGTTTGGAGTCATTCCAACTATGTAACAACTGTCTCGAAATTATACGGTTAATAAAATACACATGGATAATTAGAAGATTATATTAAAAAGGGGAAAAATCCTGATACATTGTAAAAGAATAGAAAGAAACAAAAAAGACAGAAGCTAGAAATCACCAACAGTTTAACATTTCAGTATTTAGAAGCTATAATAAGCCAAGTAGTTTTTTATATAGTATAATCACACATAATTTTTGGTTAGAATTCTTTTATGGTGTGATGTTTATAATACCTAAAATGAGTACATATAACTATTTTCTAACCTATTATGAAATTCAAATTATGAATTTGACTAATTTATTTTAAAATACAATTAAGGTTTTGGGCTTTAGTTTGATAAAATAATGCATACAGGTGCATATACGGAACAGATAAACTAACTCGTGTTTAATTTTTATAGCGGAAGTAGTGTTTAAGACGTCAGACAGCCTCTTCGGCTTCGAGATTATTATAGATCTCTCACTCCTTATTTGGCATCTCATTCATTATAGGTCGTAATAATTTTTATATTGAGCTACAAACCCACTACCTTTCATTTGATTTCACTATTATAATTAGAATAAAATACCTTTTTATAGCTGTTCCTTCAATTTTTATCTCCAATTAGCTAAAGTATCCGGCGTTGCCCGGAATTTTAAGAATGTTTGTTTGAAAAATCAGTTTCAAAATTAAATATACTGTATAAAACAAACAATTAAAAAAAAACAGTGGAAGTGTTATACACATGACGAACACAAATAGTGAAACAAATTCAGAGATACTCAAAATGTTAAAATATGCCAATATTTCCATAATCGTGTTTTTACCATATTTCAATACGTTCTTAAAATTCATATGGTATTATATATTCACTTGCTGACGTCCATTATATTTCCAATATGACGTAATATTAACTTTTTTTTAATTTCTTCAAACTATCTATTTCATTTTCATTTTTCACGTGGAAATCTCGCAATAGAAAAGTTATGAAGTAATATGAAACTTTTTTAAAATTCGTCAAACTATTTATTTCATTTTCATTTTTCACGTGGCAATCTCGCAATAGAAAAGTTATGAAGTAATATTAACCTTTTTTTTAAATTCGTCAAACTATTTATTTCATTTTCATTTTTCACGTGGAGATCTTGCAATAGAAATGTAATTGTTGTGGTAAGAATTTCATTATGAATTTTTATTTGCTGGCAACTACTATAACGAAAAATGTTTAAATTTAATAAGAAATTGTTGTTAAATGGTTGGTTTTTTCATTTCGATTTATTTCGATTTATTATTATTCGAGTTATTTCGATTCCGGATTACTTTAGTTGCCTCGACGGTGTTTTAATTCACATGTACCTAACATTTCACAATCCTGGCTTCCAAACTGTGGATTTGTATAGAATTACAGACAGACAAACAAATCTTCATTTTATATATTAGATGTAGTGTTTAAGACGTCATACAACCGCCTCGGCTTCGAGATCATTATAGATCTCTCGTAAACTCATTCTTATTTGGCATCTCATTCATTATTGGGCGTGATAACTTTTGATCTTAAGCTGCTATCCCGCTGCCTTTAATTGGATTTCACAAATATAATTAACACAAAGTACCTTTTTACCCGACTGCCAAGAAGGGATGTGTGTTTCACACGTATCTGGGTATGTGGACTTTTTTATAGCCTCGAAACATCCCAACGGCTGGATGGATTTTAATGAATAAGATCCCTATCGATTCGTCTTAATTGTCCGATGGTTATAGGCTAGGTTTTGTTTTTATAAATTCAAAATGGCGGTAGAGACGAAATTTTTTTAAGCACGATATTGAGTGGCACATAATTGGATAAGTCTTTCAAAATGATGATGATGTTTCATTGACTATCTTACAGTCAGAAGCTCCGTTTAAATATTACGCAACCTGGAAGTTGTGTAGGTAGGATCTCTAACTTTACTGAAACTCTAACCATCATAGGCCTCATTAAAACAGTGTTTATAGATAGGAGCTAACAATTAAACACAACTTAAAAGTCATCAATACAAGTAAATAAAAAAATAGTTAAGTGATATAAAAATAGTTTCTCATTGATTGAGAAATAATTAATTAGTTCGCTTTTAACGCAATCGAGTTTTTGATTTTTTAAATTTAATTTTTACTTGTTATTGTTGTTCTTTTACTTTTTATCGCTGGCGCACAAATAAACAAATAGATCATATTTGCATATGTACAATAAAAGCCCATTATAATTTTGTTTAATGTTTTTGAGACCAAAAAAAAAATATTACATTTAAATGAAAATACAGAAATTTGTATAAGTTCTATTTTTATGTCCATATAGTTAAAAAAAATAAGCAACAATATCAAAAAGATATTCAAAGATGTGAGATAAATTTCCGTCCCTTCCAAACATGTCTTTTAAAAATATTACAAAGTGCAAAACACCTGCTTTAAACTCAATATTTTTTAATTTTCGTTTTACATTCGTGAGAAATTTAAAACTTTCTTTCAATTTTCAGTGAATAAAATGCAAATCTCGATTCGGGAAATAAAGATTGCTCAAAAATTCATACTTCAGAAACACACATTTAAAGTATTTCAAACTATTGTTACGCTTGAAAGTTTAAGAAAACAAGTTTGGATTTTCCTGGAATTGTATGTTGAAAATGTTTTTACATATACGTTTTTCCGCTGAAAACATATGTATGTGGACTAAAATTTGAAGAAAAATAAAAACGATTCAGTTCGAATAATATTTTAATATTTTATTTAGAAATCAGTGAAGGATAGAAAATATTCAATTTTTCATTTAATACGTTAAAAAATAAGAACGAAAAATCATGCGTACGGCATAGATTATGAAACACTTTCTAACACATTCAGAATACTATAATAAAACTTCACAGCTTACTAAGGTGAAAGATTATGTCTAAATGAACAATTTGAAAAACGCATAACCTTAACGTATTTGAGAACCAAATTTTTGTTATTACCACGAATAATCGGGAAAATATACATTTTATTTTAGCGCTGTATATAATCTACAGATATGTATGCATACTATATAGTATGTTAAAAGTTAATTCATTTGATTGGATCGGGAAAGCATAATTCAACATAAAAATCGATTTTTACTTTTTTATGTCATTAAATAGTTTAAACTTTTATCTTTCCAACGATGTGCCACACATGTTTATAGATTTAAATAAGAAGTGTTGAAATTATTCATTCTTTCTATGAGTACTTCACAGTTTACTGGCCATTTAAATCTTTAATTGAATTTTTCTCAAAACTTGGATTTTTCATGTTTATGTTCCTTTTTTTCAATATCTATTAAACTTAAGAACCCAGAATTTTCTAAATGCTTATATTATGTTATATTGAATACTTTAACATCGATTTAATAATTTGTTGAGAATTATTTATTTTAGGCAGTGAAATCTTACCAAAAATGCTAATTTAAAAATGACTTTCAATAAATAATTAACAATTAATTTTGAGTTTCACTTAGAAAGAAAATGGTCTCTTAAAATACGTAAATCCTGTTATTCTAACTAATGTAAGCAATCTAGACCTCTATCTTTCATAATTTCTGAGAAAAAGGTACATAAAGTTGGTGGATTTAACATGGCGGAGATAGGGCTTTCCCGGTCCCCTTAAATGCATAGCACAGTTGACAATTTCCATTCAGCAATTTAGGCCAATAAACGAATGTTGTTGAAAACTCTTGTGCAGCTCTGTATATAATCTAGAGAATTTATACACACCAAGTAACATTTAAAAAATAATTAAATTTAAAACGCATATCAGGACTGAAAACGTACTTCCAGCAATTATTATTCGTAGGCTTCAATAGTTCAATTATTGTTCATTTTCTTCTGTAGCCAAACTGTTTTGGGTGTTCCTGTAAATGAACGATAAATTCTATTCTCATCATGCCCTATAGTAAGAAACTAGTAATAATCTCCAGTGATAAATATCAATTTCAATATGTTTAAAATAGTGTAATATCACAAAAATACACGGCAAACGATTTTTCCCCATATATATTAATGTAACGGAATTCTTTTAAGTTTCCCTGTAAATGAACCACAGATGCTACACTTTTCTTTTTCAATACCGAACATGCCACAGTAATGCCCAATAACATATATCGATTTCATGGCAACCGGACAATATTTACGCGAGTTAGAGCATGGACAGACAAACCGAATTCAAAAAGTCCTTTCGCCATGTGCCGGGAGGAGAAGGCAGCTTTCATATTTCTCGGTTTTAAAATTTTGCAAATTTTACTCGAAGCTAATATTACTCAAATTTTAAAAAGCTAAAGCGCGACAAACATGTTTCGCGGCAAAGACTCTGTTTACTTAATTCATTTTATTTTAGCTTCCTTTCAAATGTTTAACTGATCTTCTTTAATCAAACAGGAAAACAGCCATTGGATGTCTTAACAGCAACTGATTCGGCCTTAAATTTTTGCAATCAAAGGGAAATTGAATGGAAACCCGTTTACAGGGATATCGCTACAGGTTTTTTCGTAATAATTAAATCTTCTCTAACCTTTTGAAAGCCGTTCAGATTACGGGCTTTTAGATTTTGCGGTGTCTGAACGGGGGTTGGCGAGCGTAGCTTGTAGGGGGCAAAACCCCCTAGTATATATATATATATATATATATATATAAGTCACTTTTTGAACGGAGTGTGGTTTTGGGGCTTGGGGGTCGTGATCGGCGAAAATATATCAAAATTTTCCGGAATACTTTCCTCCAAACGGCTGCAATAGGTAGCTTTTTACTTTTTGTAATGAAAGCTACCTAAAACACTTTTCAACTACGTTGGAAAGTGTTAAAATGCGTCATACGAAAACACATGAAAGAAATTGCATTAAAAAAAATTATAGATTAAAAATATGCTTATGATAAAGTTACTCTAAGACTAATTATATCGACTTATTAATTGCATTATGAATTCCTTATTAAATTTTTGTTAATTAAAGCAACTGACCGCCTGATACAATTACGCAACAAAATGCACTAATCCCAGGGTGGCAGCAGTCCAGAGAAAAAACGGAGTAAAATAATCCAGGGTGCATACCAGTATCTTTTATATTTACCAGTATCTAAATTCTCCTTATTTGATCATGCGATATTCTATAAGAAAATACTGGTATAGATCACTTTTTTTTACTGTATTTTTCTCAGATCGGTAGCCAACCTGAATCCATTCTAAATGTTTTGAGAGGTCGTATGCATGTTTATTTGTATTTAATATGAATGTGAATTCCTATATGTCTTTATTTCATTCGATTTGGCATGTTACATTGAACCTAAATACACGATTTTTATTGTTCTATCTTGTGTAAAATATGGGAAATATAAGTTGAAATATGTTCAAGGACTGTGTCAGTATAAATATGCGCATTTTAACCTTTTTATTTATGGAATTGTTTATCAAGAGATCGCTTCACCTCAATAATTATCTTCGTTAATATCCGAAGATAAACTGGAATTTTTAAATATCTAAAATGTGAAATTTGATAAGTTTTTTCATTAAAACTTATTAAATATATCGGTAGTTATAACTCTCTTTAACACTTACCAACAAAGTTGAAAAGAATTTATGACTTCGGTTTGTCTTTCCGTCTGTCCGCGCTCTAACTCTCGTAAATATACTCCGATTGTTCTGAAATTTAGGATGCTATTGACCTCTACCATAGCACGATCCCTATTTCAAATGAAGTTTGTAGCATGTTTAGTTCATTTACAGGTAGAGTTAAAAGTATTCCGTTACATTACGGCCAATGGGAAAAATCGTTTCAAATGATTTTTAATGGTGTTATACAATTTCAAACATAATAAAATTTATATGCATTTATGAAGTGCATTAAAATATGCATTTCTGTAGAATAGGGGTGCACAACCTTTCTTAGAGAAGGGCAACTTACAAAAATGTCTGGGTTGGCGAGGGCCACATCAGTAACATGGAAAGAAATCTATTTCGGGGAGGTGATCTGTGGCCTATAATCAAATAAAAAATATGTTTTCAGAGGGGGGGGGGAGTTTTACCCCTCTTGGTTACACTACCCAGTTAACATATCCAGTTCAGTTGGCAAGGATATATCAACAGCTTACATTTTTATATATAATACAAATATAGCAAGGATTGTTTTCAAGGAGAGATAATATTCCTTGACTTTATTCGGGAGAATAAAATTTATTTTATTATAAGTGCTAAAAATCAAACATAGGCATGAAAGTGGCTAGTGCCAAAAATAATGTTAGCTTCATGAACGAAGGAGAAAACGAATGTGAGATTTTTCCACGGCTGATCAATGAAATTCGCGATTTACCGCGTCTCATCGACAAAATTCGCAATGCTTCCGAAACTGATCGATAAAATTCGCAATTTTTCGGCACCCGATTAACAAAATTCGCTTTTTTCCGCGTCTAATCTACGATATTTTCGATTTTTCCGCGCCTGATCCACAAAACTCGCGATTTTCCCGATTCTGATCGGAGGAGTTTGCAATTTTCCCCTTGCCCGATCGACGAAATTCGCGATTTTCGGCGCCCAATCAACAAAATCCGCGATTCTTAATTGACTATTACGAAATTTGCAATTTTTCCCGCGGCAAATTGATAGAATTCGCGTTTTTTTCTCCCAATAAACTGAGAAACTCACGATTTTTCCGCTGCCGCTCATCAAAATTTTCAATTCTTCCGACAAAGAATTATCGACAAAATTTGCGAATTTTCCGTGTTCGACCAACGAAATTCGCGATTTTTTCGAGCCTGATAAAAAAAACTCGTGATTTTCCCGTGCCGGAGAGACAAAATTTGCGTTTTTTTCCGACTCTGATTGACGAAATTCGCGATTTTTCCGCGCTCAATCAACGAAATTCGCTATTCTTAACTGACTCTGCCGAAATTTCCAATTTTTGTCCGCGACAAATTGGCAGAATTCGCGTTTTTTCCTCCTAATAAACTCAGAAACTCACGATTTTTCAGCTGCCGGTCAATGAAAATTTCAATTTTTCAGCGCATCATCGACAAAATTCGTAATTTTCCCGTGCCCGACCAATGAAATTCGTGATTTTTCCGAGCGTAATTGACGAAATTTGCGATTTTTCCACGCCCAATCAACGAAATTCGCGATTCTTAACTGACTGACAAAATTTGCATTTTTTTCCCGCGGTAAATTGATAGAATTCGCGTTTTTTTTTCTCTCAATAAACTCAGAAACTCACGATTTTTCAGCAGCCGGTCAATGAAATTTTAAATTTTTCAGCGCATCATCGACAAAATTCGCGATTTTTCCGTACCCGACCAATGAAATTCGTGATTTTTTTCGAGACCGACAGACAAAACTCGCAATTTTTCCGTACCCGATCGACGAAATTCGCGATTTTTCCGACCCTGATCAACGAAATGCGCAATTTTTCCGCGCCTGATCGACAAAATTCTGTATTCTTAAATGGCTGACGAAATTTCCATTTTTATCCGCGGCAAATTGACGAAACTCACGATTTTTTCCTGCGACCTATTCACAAAAATTGCAATTTTTTCTAGGTATAAATTGATGAAAAGCGCGGGCCACAGGTTGTGCATCCCTACTGTAGAATATGCGGTTCAAAGAATAGTTATTATTCATTTACAGGTCCACACAGAATAATTCCGTTACATAATGATATAGGGGTGGAGGGAATTGTTTGCGGCGTATTTTAATTATTTTAAACTGTTTCATACATAATGAAATTGATATACGCCGTTGAGGTTTACCATAACTTATTTCATGTATAATACGAAGTGCATAGCATTTACAGGGACACACAAAAGATTTCAGATGCTATATTGTATCCGAAGTACTGTAGATTAGTGATAATTGCTGGAAATGCATTTTTAATTATGATATGCGCTTTTATATTTCACTATATTTATGCATACTATATAGCGTGTATAAATGCTATAATTAATGTACAAGGCTACACAAAAGAATCCGTAAGGCTTACTGGGTATGGGAGCAAATTGCTTAAAGGTGGCTTTTAAATGAATTATGCATTTTCATGCTGAACTGCATTTAGTTTACTAAGAAATGTTTGTAGAATATAGATAAAATGATATACAATGTCACAAAAGGAATTGGAATATATGACCATATATAAATGATAATTTCTGAAAATGTTATTTCAGTAGTTTTAAGAGAGTTTTACTTTGAATTAAATTTTAGCTAAATAGTGGCGTCTAATAAGGGTTTTACAAAAGTATTCACGCATGTTTCCATCTATTAGTATAAATTGCCGAAAGAGAAATTTGAACCTGTTATGCGTATTCTTGTTAAACTAAATTTCCCCATTATATACTTAGTTTGTATTGTAGGTGTATTTTGTTGTGTATAGAATATATATATCTATAAAGGTTTGTATTGTAGATGGCTCTCGGTTGATGTTTATTATCTATTTCAGTATCTAAAGAATGGTGTGTTGTAATTTCTGTTTGTTGATTGACTCTGATCTAAGCTCATTGATTTTGAAGACGGTGGGGACTTCCGTCCCTTTTGCGGTCCAATGTTGCTTGTGACTGTCAACCAAGCCATCTCGCTTTTCTGTTTCTAATTAATCTCCGTCTACGTTCAAGCAGTGTTTTATCATTTTCATCAGACATTTCTGAAAACGATACTTAAGAAGAAAGAAAAAAACCATGCGTCAAGCATAGATTTTGAAACACTTTCCAACTCATCCAAAATAATGATACAAAACTGCACCGTTTAATAAGTTGAAATATTAGGTATAATCCAAACATATGGAAACGCATAATACATTTGAAAACCCAATTTCAGATATTCTCATCTACAATCGGGAAATTATCCGGATTCTTTGATCAGCCCTGTATATATTGTATTGCCCTATTGTATAATAATCATCTTATAGTGAAATTCAGTAATTTATATCATTTTCAATACATTTGAAATAAGCGTAATGTCATTAAAATACACTGCAAACAATTTTTCCCCGTTGACTATACTGTAGCGGAATTCTTTTGAGTGCTCCTGTAAATGAACTATTAATCCTACATACTTTATATACAATACCAAACATGCCTTGGTGACCCTAAATAATGTTTATCAGTTGCATGAAAATCCGAGTGTATTTTCGGGAGTTAGAGCATGGACAGTCGGACAGACAAACCGAATGCATAAACACTTTTCAACTTTGTTGGAAAGTGTAAAAAAGCAGTAAACAACAATAAAAGTTTCGCAAAATTCAATGATGAAATAATCTGCAATCTTTTGATATAGTTTGATTCAAAGCAGTAACTTTCCCAAAGGAAATAAACTACTTTAACTGAACTTCAATAGTTTTAAGTTTCCGCTATAAATGATTCTGTAAAGATTAAGAGCGATAAATATTCAAAGCGATGTTTAAATCAACAAAGATGTTTAAACACCGATTGCCAATCAGCGCAAAAAATTTTGATGAATGTGTCTCAAAAGTGAATGATTCACTACACAGGAGTATTTATTGTAACAATAGTAATTATTAGCAAAGTTAAACACAGTTTCTGAAGATATCACAAAACATTAAAATTAAATATTCAATGCGTTAAAGTTTCTTTTTATTTTAAAAAATATTATTTTTATGAAAATGAATTAATCTAAAAAATGAATGGCTCACGAAACCGCTTTCCGTTTGTTTACACTATTTCTGTAAAACTTACACTATTATTGTAAACACTATTTCTGCAAAACTTACACTATTATTGTAAACACTATTTCTGAAAAAAGTGCGCAAAACATTAAAATTGTTTACCGAAATTTTGATAATGTTTTATATGAAAATATACTGAACAGACATGATTTAGAAGAAACATGATGGTTTAGAAGAACACGAGGTAGAAGAAATTGTCATTTAGTTGTCATTGTCATATAATTGTTATGTTACCATACGTTTTTCTTTGGCATTTGCCTACGATCGATTCGATCGGGTATTACGATAATTCTTTTATCTCACATGTAAATAATTACAGATTACTTAATTGCGCTTAATTATTATAATTTTTTTAAAAATAAAGAGAAACATTTTATCACAAACATTAACAAAACTTTTATTCTATTTATTCACATTAGATATCGTCTGCTGCCATAGTAACATGATAATAAGTTAAATTTCATTAAAAAAACTGCGCAGTAGTAGAAAAATATTTTACTAAATCGAATAGTCATTTAAATTTTGGTTTTAGAAATAAATTCATGGAATCCCGTGCGTAGAACGGGTTAAACAGCTAGTATTTAATAAAATAAAACATTATGTCTGTCATACTAAGTAGACTTAGCATTTTCATATTATCTAATGCCATAAACTAAAATCCTTTTAACTAAACAAAGGAATAAAATTTTATGATCTTAGCATAAACAAACCGTAAAATAATCTTTAACAGGAAGGACACCGTTGTTTTAATGTTTGAACACAAAATAAATTTCAGTATTTACAATAGAAAATATCAACATGCACTATGCTTTTCTAAAAGTAAATATCATGCCCTTTGCGATTTGAATCATTTTACTCAACATTGACAATCTATGTTTAATTAAAATTCTCCAAACAAAATTCTTATCGTTTGAATTTGAATCGGAACAAATGATTTCTCAGACGTAATTTTGTATCTTTATATCGAGAATTTTGAAATTTATCGAGATATAATCTAAATATTTGGAAACTCTGTTAAGAATTTCTGTTTCATTCTCATGTATTAATAACAATTTAGAATATCTTTTAAAGATTTCAGATCTTAACGCATTAGATTTTTCCAAATATGAAACTACTGGGAATTGGAAAGTATTCAGAGAAAGGAAAATTGTTCCGTTTGTTATTAAAACATCAAAGATAGAGCATGTACATTGTACAATGTACATTAATGGCCAAAAATGCAGAAACTTTTTAGAAAAGGTGTATCTTTGAAGTTGAATGGTTCATAACACATTTGAGTAATACCACAAAATTATATAACATTGGAAAGCAGATGTAATAAAGAATGCAATGCAAAGAATTTCACGAAGGTATGTTTATTATATCAGCAGACGAGTGAAACTTATCGAAATATGAGGTATACAAAAATTATCAAAATGTCAGTTAATACTTACAAGGAAGTTCTCCATACGGGCATACTCCGAAAAATCTGAAAAAAATTATAGAATGTTCTTTTCATGAAAATAGAAATGTTTATAAAAAAAATTCGGTGGATAATCGATAGAGTGTCCGTAAAAAAATAATGAAAATTGCGTTATTTGGCGATTTATGACCAGTTGGCGATGGAATAAAATTTCAAAAAATACTTTTTTATGTCAAATACTCTTTAAGGTAAAAATGTTTCATATTGAACTTGATTGAAATTTAATTTAAATAACTTTAGTTTTGTCGGTTTTAGTTTGTTTTAACTATAGTTTTATCATATAAGTATTTATAATGAAAGTTAACTATGAAATTTTATGAATTAAAACAAAATTTTAATTAATAAAATTTTTTCAATCTCAAAATTAAGTCCAGTTGAGCACTGTCGATTCAGTTTTGTTGCTATGGAACGAAAACTTTTCTGATATCTAAATGTATAACTGCAGCATTCTTCATCTGACCTTTATTTTGTAATACGCTTAAATATATGAAAATGTATTTTTCAATATGAAAATATTTTTTATGTAAGAACTGTTCTTTACAGTGATAAACTTAAATAACTGCAGCAACAAGCAACATAAATATGTAATACAAAAAAGTATATGCATTAAAACCTCTCATTGTTTAAGTTTAAATTCATTAAATATTATTTACACGCATTCTCAAAATCAATTAACAATCAATTTTCAGATGCACTAAAATCGTTTGCTTTTGGCAAGGAAAAGTAGGAAAAGCTCTCCAAAACGCGTGACGCTTTCGCCTTTTCGCGCTAAATACTCGAATGCATTTTATTTTTCGACAGTCTTTCCACTGTAATTCCGCCGCTAAATTTGACTAATCCTTTATTAGATACATAAGTCGTTTAATTGGTTTTTTTTTTTTTTTTTAATATTCTGAGTATGCCCAGTAAGGAGACCTTCTTTGTTAGTTGGGTAACTTACTATGACCTTAAGGCTGCTCGTCACTCAATTTTCGAATTCCCCTTGGTAATCTTAAGTCTATGGGCATTTGATGCATTCGTGCATTTAAAATATCTCCTCGGGAAATTAATATTTTTAACTCCTTTTTTCTGTGTATTTATTAAAGGATGTCTCCTTTTTCCTTAGTTGTCAGAATATTTCTAAAATCTATGCTTAATTTTATAGGAAGTGTTAAAATTTTACTTCCAGTTCGTCCACTTTTAACACATAAAATATTAAATTAAACATAGGTTTTAGAAATATTTTGAAAACTAAGAAAGAAAGGAGACAATTCTTAAGAAGAGCACACAGAAAACAGAAATAAAAAAATATTAAGAGGCTACTTCAGTCAAACGAAAAGACCCGTTCGCCAATGCTAATCCTATGGAAGAAATTTATAAAGATATCTCGGTCACATTTCAATATTTTAAAATGATTTTTTTTGCATTGAATAGTTGAGATTGATCTGTACAAAGGCCGTTTTTTACTTTTTCGATTTTGTTTACAGGTATTTCTTATGAGGACACTTTCATTTTCAGAACCGGTTTCGAAAGTAAAAGCATCCTCATAAAAAATAGCTGCAATCAAAATCGAAAAAGTAAAAAACGGCCTTCATACAGATAGATCTCAACTATTCAATGCAAAAAAAATCATTTTAAAATATTGAAATGTGACCGAGATATCTTTATAAATTTCTTCCATAGGATTAGCATTAGCGAATGCGTCTTTTCATTTGACTGAAGTAGCCTCTTAATATCCCGAGGAGATATTTTAAATATAAGAATGCATCAAACGCCCATAGACTTGACATTACCGAGGGGAGTTCAGAAATTGAGCCAAAATTCTGTGTGCTCTTCTTAAAAGATGTCTCTTTTTAGGTGTGTTCGTAATTATCTAAATACGTAGCACCTATAGTCGTCGTTCAGTCCTTCTGTCTGACCGTCTGTCCGTCCGCATATAATAGAGCAAAAACTACCCAACCGGGTAGTTCTGCTCGGACGCATTTTCAGTCAAATGAAAATGCGTCTTTTCATTTGACTGAAGTAGCCTCTTAATATCCCGAGGAGATATTTTAAATATAAGAATGCATCAAACGCCCATAGACTTGACATTACCGAGGGGAGTTCAGAAATTGAGCCAAAATTCTGTGTGCTCTTCTTAAAAGATGTCTCTTTTTAGGTGTGTTCGTAATTATCTAAATACGTAGCACCTATAGTCGTCGTTCAGTCCTTCTGTCTGACCGTCTGTCCGTCCGCATATAATAGAGCAAAAACTACCCAACCGGGTAGTTCTGCTCGGACGCATTTTCAGTCAAATGAAAATGCGTCTTTTCATTTGACTGAAGTAGCCTCTTAATATCCCGAGGAGATATTTTAAATATAAGAATGCATCAAACGCCCATAGACTTGACATTACCGAGGGGAGTTCAGAAATTGAGCCAAAATTCTGTGTGCTCTTCTTAAAAGATGTCTCTTTTTAGGTGTGTTCGTAATTATCTAAATACGTAGCACCTATAGTCGTCGTTCAGTCCGTCTGTCTGACCGTCTGTCCGTCCGCATATAACAGAGCAAAAACTACCCAACCGAATGGTCTGAAATTTTAAATATATGATTGTTGTAAAATTTTGTCGAGCCTTTTCAAATTTTAAGAAAATCGGATGTATAGTTTAAAATTTTAAATATATAATTATTTCAAAATTTTGTCGAGCCATTTCAAATTTTATAAAAAACGGATGTATAGTTTAATGACAGGGACAGTCAAAATTTTCCGTTACATTACGGGCAATGGGAAAAAATTATTGCAAGTGCATTTTAATGATATTACAGATTATGCACTTATGAAGGGCAAAACAATATACATTCGGTACAATATGGGGTGCAAAAAATATTTATAAAACTAGTTATAGTACGAACGCACCTCATTTGCCACGTTTGACGAGCAATTTCCTACTTTTTTGCTTAGTTGTCAAAATATTTCTAAAATCTATGATTAATTAAATATTTTATGTGTTAAAAGAGGAAGAACTGTGAGTAAAATTTTAACACTTCCTATAAAATTAAGCCTATACTTTAGAAATATTTTGAGAACTAAGAAAAAAAGAGACATCTTTTAAAAAGAGCACATAAAAAACAAACAACAACAACAAAAAAAAAAACCCAAATATTAATATCCTGAGGAGATATTTTAAATATAAGAATGCATCAAATGCCCATTGACTTAACATTAGCGAGGGAAATTTGGAAGCTGAGCGACGAGCAAGCAGCCTTAACGCTTTCCCATGGTGTGAGTGAATCTTTTAGTTCTGAAGCTGTTATAGTGTGATGCCAAGATTGAAATCTTACTCTATTAATTGACATAATGTGATACCAAAACTGAATTCTTAATTTTATCAATTGATATAATGTGATACCAAGATTGAAATAATGCGATACCAAGATTGAATTCTTGCTTTTATTAATTGAATTTTATTGCTGGGTTATTTTTGAGCAAGAAGATTGTTTTGTCTGCTCAATAGACTTTCAATTAGGTTAACCCCTTGAGAGACGATGGGATGTATTTTATCCCACCTACGATTAATGAAGATTTGCAACAGAAAAATTTTATTAAATTTTACTTTTCTAACTTTGGTGGAAGAAAGTCGTAAAATTGCTTTTCATTATTTTGCAATAACTTTTTTTGGAGATTCCGGTGTGAATTCGACATTACGGAAACACAATTACTTGCCCTTCAAGGGGTTAAGTAATTCCAGGCCATTCGAACACTGGAATATGATTATCACGAAGCCACTTTTTGCACACGATATGGAGCTGAATCCTCATGAAATATGAATGCTACACTGTTAAAAATTTTGCAGCATTCTGGCAGGTCATTCAACTGTTTTTTGAAAAAATGGTTTCATAACCATAATTTAACTATATTCTGTCCATGAAATGGCCAATAATATGGTCAGAATTGTGTTAAATTCACGGTTGTGTAACCGTTTTCGAAAAAAAACGGTCAAATAACCTGCCAGAATGCTGCAAATTTTTAACAGCGTATATTATATTGGAAAAGATCACGCGCGTAAAGCTAAATTTCGTATTGAAGTATTTCATTTATGTATTTTTGGGAATTCTTATTCCCATTAATCACACAGATTCTGCCCACACTTTTCGATATCATACAATCATTGTAAGCTGAACGGCGTGTGTAATGTAATAAGGATGGAACTCTACTCTGATTCTTCTCCTTACATGTTTTATGCCATCGTTCCAAACAAGGAGATTTTGCTCTCGTCAGATCAAACAACACTGTCACATTCTTCTGCTCTACAGTCGACATGTCTTTTAGCAAAGTTTAAAATTTTCAACTTTTTTTGGAGAGATAAAATAGTTTTTTTCGTGGAATTTTAGCATTTAAACTAAACCTCCGCAGTCTGGCTGAACAGTCCTTGCACGCAATACCACATTGGCTTGCGTAATTTCATCTTGTATACATCTAGATAACCGGATTCGTAGTCGCATAAAGTACTATAGTTATATTTTAATCACTTCTATTTCATGAAGTGCTATACCATTACTCATCTACAGGGTGTGGAGTTGCTTCGCAACTAGGAAACCCGTGGAACCACTCATTTGTTGACCTATTGTTGTTAATGAATGCTAAGTAGTGTAAGCAGCTTTAACCCTTTATCTACTGCATTATGATCTACTGCATTTTTTTTAATGTAATTTTTTTTCAGTTACTACAATGGAAATCAAAGGATAAACATAAAACAACACTCACCCGTGAGAAATTTAATTCCTTAGAGGCAATTAATTAAAGTAGTACTTTAAAGTACTGTCAGTACACTATGACTAAAATATCGTAACAGAAAACCCACAAGGTATTTTGAATGGCACCAGAATTGTGGTAAAATATTTTCGATTTTATAAGTATGTGAAATATAGCCTTTTTCTTATTTTTAAAGAAATTTTTTAGCAAATTCCGGTGCCAATCATTTATTTCACCACTTTAGCATTGAAAATGCTTTGCCCCTGAAAGGGTTAAAATTTTTTTCTTCTTAGGTTTCGATCTTGTTAGCATTCCTTTAGTTATGCGACGTCTATATTCCAGGGACAACATGTTCTCCCGCATGTCCACATATGCAATATATGGATTTTCATATGCCATTTCTAGCATAACAAAAAAGAGCTGGTGCCACAACTTTTTCGATTTCCTATAAAAAATAATAATGAGACAGAAAAGAAATACTAGGAAAATTATTACTACACTACATTTTAGTAATTACATTTTAAAGCAGATGAAAACGATGGATAACTACACAGGCGAAAAGTAAACAAGAAGTTTTTCTCCAACACCCAGTGTACTGGGGGAGCTAACTTTTAGGCGGTAGTGTACTGATGGTACTTATAAGTACCACCGAGTAATTTAACTGTTAAATCAAATGCAAACACCGTTCACCTAAAATAGCTAGTCAAATTGTATTCTAAGATGCTAATGAACACATAAAAAAAATCCAACACATATTTTTTATCCTTTACTGTGTTTGCAAGAATATAAAGACAAGTGTGACGATCTGTACAAAATGTCGGCACAAAGCAGATTGACTGTTTCAAAGATAGCCCCTTCCTCGCTATAATAACTAACCTAGAACTCTTGCTGCCATGTATCCGAATAAAGTGGAGTTAAAAGAGTGTTTTTGCAAAGTACCATTAGAATATTAGTAATATTCAATGTGGGAAGAAAGTTTAAAGTGAGTGATACTTATAAGTACCATCGCGTCAGTAGATAAAGGGTTAAAATGCTTACGAGCTGTATCCAGACTTAACATTGGCATTTCTTAGTATATTTTTCTGGTATGAATTTTCGAATATTCTGAAACACCTATGAAAGCGATCGCTATAAGCACGGAATTATTATTTAACCCGTTCGGAGTCAAGCGTCTTACTAAGAGAAAATGTTTTTTCGTTGAGTCTTGTTATTATCTCCAGCTATTAATGATAGTATACTAATTTTAATAATATTTAAGTGTGAAAGTATGAAAATGTTTTGCTGAAGTCAGCGTCAACACGGATGCCTTATATTCATAATAAACTAATTTTTTTTTCAATGTGCAAAAGTTTCATTTAAATTAATAAAAATTACATATGTTATTTGTTTGTAATTCACAAAACAAAAGCTATAAAAATAAAACATGCTTTCAATCATATGGAACAATAGAATATTCTATTCCGAGTGTGCACTTTGGCATTTCAATGAAACAAAATGTGAAAATTCATTTGACATAGAAGTGATAATAAGTACAACAATATTAACCATACTAAAAATGTACCTGATGGAAAAACTCAGGAATGATTTTGTTTTCTACTAGGAGGCTCGGCCCCCTACGAGCTACGCTCGCCAACCCCCGTCCAGACACCGCAGACTCTAAATGCACGCTAATTTGATCGGCTTTAAAAAGATTTCGAAAGATTGAATTATAATTTAAAAAACAGTGGCGATCTTCCTATAAACGAATTTCTATTCATTTCTCTTTAATTGAGGAATTTTAACGCCAAATCCGCTGCGGTACTACTTGATTATCCTGTCGACCAATTTCTCCAAATTATATAAATCGCCAAACCACTCGCCAAATTACACAAATTGATATAATTTTTATTTTAAATAACGAAAGAACAAATAAATTCGTACAACATTAATAAAAACACAAATAAAACGTCGAAATAAAAATAACTTGATGACGTATACACGTGTAACAACATTTCAAAATAAGCTAATATAAAAGGAATTAAGTAAAGAGAGTCTTTGTCTCCTGGTATTTTTTAACAAAGCGAAAAGAAAGTTCTTTAAATGAGACATTTTAAATTAATTCTCAAAATATCAAATAAATGTCTAGCGCAATTTCTAAATTTAAACTTTTTTGCAATATTATTTTGTGTTTATTTTATGTAATAACTATAATGTGACGTAAATATGACGTAATTTCTCCTAAGACTTCTAACGCATGTTAAGGAATTTATTATTTTACAATATCCTTTCTCTTTTAAAATTCACGTGTATACTTTTTATGACGTAATTTTTAATAAGTTCCTGCTTTTTATACGTAATTATTTAATTCTAATTTGAAAGTTTTTTTCCTGTTTATAATAGTCACGTGTAAATGAATTTTTAATTTGAAGCAAACATTATTGCTTGCGCTTTTTATACAGTTGGCAACAGTTTAAATTAGTACAATTTTCTGAAATCTGTAAAAAATATCTCTAGAAATGCTCAAAATTTGAATTTAAAATAGAAATAAAACCTGAAAAAATGAGTCAAAATAAAAAAAATTAATGCAATCTGCACTCCGGCAAATTCTAACGCATAAAATGATCTAAAAATGATTACACTGCCATGTATAGTTTTTGCTGCTATAAAACTTTTTTAGTGGAACGATTTTGTCCAACTTTAGCATTAAATAACTCTTAAAATAATTCTTCGATTTGAAAACTGTCTGCATCAGCGTGTTTATCAAACATTTCTGTATAAAACCACCGATTTTCATATTTTTGTATGCATTGTTTTTCTTAATATTAACGAAGAAAAGCCCCCGGTCACAAAAAAATCAAAACCGGCGGCGGCGGCGGCGGTGACAGCGGTAGTTACTTTTTTTTAGAATAGAGAGACATTTTTTATAATTATTATTTTATCCTAACAGTCATAATCGCTATTTAAATTCTAAGTTTAAATGAGGCGAATATTATTATTTGGAAAATTGATCATAAAAATCCAGAACCACAATTACCCTGAAAACCAGTATAAGTTATGCTGGTTATATTGTGCCAATATTTGTTTTCATTACTAACAGTGTTGCCAATTGATTAGAATTCTGAATTAACAGTATCAAACAGATTTTAGAAATAGTAGTTTTCATTTTATTTATCTGATATAAATCTGTTATTAAATAAGTCGAAAGTTATTATGAAAAAATTCTGCTATGTATTTTGAATACAAATATATGCTTAATTTGCAACACCGGTCGCTACTGCTGATACTCAAAAAAATTTCGAATATTGATAAAATATTGTGTAGACTGTAACGAATTGTAATGGAACGTCAATACAACTGAAATAAATATTTTACGTTTGAAATAATAATTGTGAAATTGCAAAGTATTTCTTTAGCAATTTACGTTTTCGATGTATTTGCGCAATATTGGTAAAAGATATTTAGCAAGGTATGAAATAAATACAAACTATCCGAGAGAAAAGTGCCATATATGTACCAGTATTCATTAAATGTGAAATTTTCAAACAAAAACAACCGGGAATATTTTAAAATAACAAATACAGATTAAAGTATATAAAAATATCCTCAAAAAAAAAAAAAAAAAAAAGTTAATCCATAGCTGGCAACGATTTTTTCCTACCATCACTTATAAACAGAAGAATTTGTTTTATTTAATCACGGAAAAGTTAGGATAAGGCAATTTTTTATGCTCAAAAATTGTGGAAAGGAAAAAAAAAAAAAAAAAAAAAAAAAAAAAAAACGTGAAACTGGGCAGTTATCTATAACGCATTTTTTCGACACTGTTACTTTTATTTACGTAAAGAATAAAAGTGAGATTTTCTGTCTAGTTAAAGGAACCACTCACTTGAGAATTCGCAGAGTACACACACAAAAAAAAAAAAAAAAAAAAAAAAAAGAAAGAAAGAAAAGAAAAAGAAAAGAAACCCACGGAAGTTACTCTTTTTATCGGTTTTCGAAGAAAATTTATTAACGTAAACGAAAAAAGAGAAAAAAAAATGAAATTTAAAAACCTTCTTTCAAATGAGTAAAATAAGATCACACTTAAATACACATCTTTCTTATTGTATTCTTGATTTATATTTGAAACCATTTCTAAAAATTTTAAAAGTTGATTTTAAGTTTATTTGGAAAAATCAGACAGCTCTATTTATTTACTAAAGAAAAAAAAAACGAAGTAAGAGGATAAGGTGTAATACTTGTATTTTAAACACACCGCGCAAATGATTAAGCAAAAATAACGTATATAATCGCGTATAAACAAACCCCAAATTCGAGATGAATAACAGGCTGGATACCACTATTCAAAAGAGAATGTGTTCGTCTTATATAACTGGAGAATTCAAAAAAGTTATCTGATATTAACTAAGGAGAAGATAACTATTTAAATATACTGGTATTCACCATATTTATTTCTCGAATGTAGGCTTATGCGCGAGCATACAGGGAGCAGAGAATTTTATGAAACTGATTGGAATTTTCAGGGAATTAAATTTGAAGAAATACAAAATTTTTAGATGTCCCCTGTACAAAAAATTTCCAAATAAGTAAAATGTGCCCCATACACTAATAAGGTCGTGTACAAAATTGCAGCATTTTATCATAAAAAGCCGCGCAGATATATTTAAACAAAGTTGGTGAGGGGTTAATCATAAATTTGCATATAAGAAAACAATGCAATCACACAGGCATAGAAAAGTGGTTTAAATCAGCATTTAGGTATTTGCATATCTTTGCTACTTTTTAGGATAAAATGCTGAAATTTTGTACATGACCTTAGTAGTATATGAGGCGCATTTTACTGAGTGGGAATTTTTTTGTACGGGGGTTGCATAAAATTTAAATTTTGTGTTTCCTCAAATGTAATCCCCTGAAAATTTTAATCGATTTCATAAAATTCTGTATCTTTATTTTACGTAACTTTGTAATTTATAATACAGGGTGAACCAAAAGTCTTGCCCTGATTATAAATATTTATTGTGCTCAGACTATTATAATTAGACATATGTTTGTTTGGATACATTGTAAGCACTGTTATAATTTTTTTTATAAGACCACGTACCTCAGTAAATTCCAACATGTGCCCCCTTGGTAGCTCGGAGAATGTCTAAGAGGTATTCTTATTCCCGTCAAGTGCTCTTAACATGTCTTCTGTTACAGTACACACAGTAGCTTTAGCAGCAGATATCTGAAGTTCACGAGTTGATGCAGTAGGACTCCGCTAAAACGATTGCCGAACGCGTTTAACAATTGCTTCACTCACACTAGGCCTGCCATATCTGGTCAGATCAGCAACGCTGCTTCTTTCTTTAAACCTGTCATACCATCGCTTTCTTGATTTTCCATCAAAAGGGTTGCATCCATAACAACGTCGAAATGTTCGCAGAACATTAATGGGTGATTTCGTTTACTGAAACCAAAGCACACATTGAGATTTCTCTTGAATGGACGCCATTTCGGACGAAAATGTCTTCCTTACAAAGTCCTCCTTCCTTGAGTCGCCCTTCAAGAAACAATCGCGCCATTTATAGAACAAAAAAACTACTAAAACTGACCTATCCAATGATACAACAAGTTACATTATTATACAAACGGTTAGTTTGTAATGAATTATTATAATCAGGGCAAGACTTTTGGTTCACCCTGTATATGTCTATGATCAATATTTAAGAAATAAAAGCCGAGATCAATGTTTTTGGGACACCCTGTATACGGTATGTTCTAGACGGAGTTTTTCAGAATAGATTTAGAGAACATTTTAAATTCAGAAATCAATTTCTTATATAAAATTAACAAATGAAGGGTTCGAGTGTAAAACAAAAGGAAACTAACAAGATGGAAGCTGCGAGATGTTAATTTCTATAAAAAGTATTGCTTCCTCTAAAACCGCTGATTTGTGAGAATTAAATCTTCTATTAACTATGTACATTGTAAACAGAAGTTGATATTATAAGAAGTTATCAGCTTTAAAAAGACTAAATAAAATAAATAAAGTAAGGCAAACTTGAAGACTGTGTAAAGTAAAATTTATAAAATTTTTAAAATACTAAAAACATTAAAAATACATTTAGTAGACGTTTTGCTAAGCAACCACAATGCCCCATCAGTACAATTTAACCACTGAGAAACAAACAACAGAACAAATCAAGTACAGTTAAAGTTATTTTTTCACAAACAAACAATTTTCATCAGGAATGGAACAGGCTACATTCAATGCCTTGCGATCGTAACTGAGTAAACCAGCCTTCTAGGAACAATAAATCATGATAACTTTCACAACTGATTTTAAAAGACAAGCGTTCGCAAATAGCGGGATATGATCCATTTTAAGAGAATCCTGAACTATTTTTGAATTCAGATTTCCTCTTTTGAAAGCACTAATATGTTCCTTCAGGCGAATTTCCATCGATCTACAACTTTCAACAATGTAAACGCTATCGCAATGTTTACAGGGAATTACATAAACAACACCGGTTAATTTTAACTTATCATATTTAAATTTATGTTTATTAAAAAAGGAACTCGCTTTATTAATTGGTTTAAAAGAAACACCAACATTGAATGATCTTAGAATCCCAGAAATTTTATTAGAAATATTATTATAATAAAGGATGCAGATAAAAGAATTTGGTTCAGTACGTTGAAAAAGAGAGAGAGTATAATTAACAAAGTTTAGTTTAGAAGATTTTCTTAAACTTTATAATATACTTATAACTACTTAAAAGATGACAAAACTATATCACCTTTTAAGGGGTTTTGTACCTTTTAAGCGCGTCGAAAATTAACGAAAAACTTCAAAGTTTGAATTAGTCTATTTTCAAAACCCTTTTATGTATAAACATGAAATTTTGGATATGGATTAAACAGATTGTTCTTTGTAATATACTACCAACAGAAATTTATTAACCCTTTAAAGAATTTGTGTAGTGTTGAAATCAAAGTAGCTCTTTTTTTTTACCCCATAAGTTATTGCGCGCATGATATCTTGAGAAAGTATGTATGGATTGTCATGAAATTTGGTAAATATACTAAACAAATATGTGTGTTTAAAACGATCTACTTTTAAGTATTTACTATGGTAATATTTTTAGTTATGCCTTAAAATTTTTATTTTTTTTTACGAAAATATTTTTTTATATAGTTAATGAAATAATTTTAGCCTAAGAGTAGATCATTTTAAACACACATGTATGATTAGTATCTTTACCGAATTTCATGCTAATCCATACATACTTTCTCAAGATATCATGCGCGCAATGACTTACGGGGTAAAAAAAAAGAGCTATTTTGATTTCAACACTACACAAATTCTGTAAAGGGTTAATAAATTTCTAATGGTAGCATATTAAAAAGCACAATCTGTTTAATCAATATCTAAAATTTCATGTTTATACATAAAAAGGCTTTGAAGATAGACTAATTCAAAGTTTGAAGTTTTTCGTTAATTTTCGACGCGTTTAAAAGGTACAAGACCCCTTAAGTAGTTATAAGTATATTATAAAGTTTATTAATAACAAGGTGAAAATTTCCTTCACGACACTAGTGTTTAAAATAGTGTTTTGACTCTATTAAAGATTTTCTTAACAAGGCCTATAGGATATAGACCGGGAGCCGGCAGCACAGACAATCACCTCATCGAGTTCACGAATAAAGTTTATTAATAACAAGGTGAAAATTTCCTTCACGACACTAGTGTTTAAAATAGTGTTTTGACTCTATTAAAGATTTTCTTAACAAGGCCTATAGGATATAGACCGGGAGCCGGCAGCACAGACAATCACCTCATCGAGTTCACGAATAAAGTTTATTAATAACAAGGTGAAAATTTCCTTCACGACACTAGTGTTTAAAATAGTGTTTTGACTCTATTAAAGATTTTCTTAACAAGGCCTATAGGATATAGACCGGGAGCCGGCAGCACAGACAATCACCTCATCGAGTTCACGAATAAAGTGTATTAATAACAAGGTGAAAATTTCCTTCACGACACTAGTGTTTAAAATAGTGTTTTGACTCTATTAAAGATTTTCTTAACAAGGCCTATAGGATATAGACCGGGAGCCGGCAGCACAGACAATCACCTCATCGAGTTCACGAATAAAGTTTATTAATAACAAGGTGAAAATTTCCTTCACGACACTAGTGTTTAAAATAGTGTTTTGACTCTATTAAAGATTTTCTTAACAAGGCCTATAGGATATAGACCGGGAGCCGGCAGCACAGACAATCACCTCATCGAGTTCACGAATAAAGTTTATTAATAACAAGGTGAAAATTTCCTTCACGACACTAGTGTTTAAAATAGTGTTTTGACTCTATTAAAGATTTTCTTAACAAGGCCTATAGGATATAGACCGGGAGCCGGCAGCACAGACAATCACCTCATCGAGTTCACGAATAAAGTTTATTAATAACAAGGTGAAAATTTCCTTCACGACACTAGTGTTTAAAATAGTGTTTTGACTCTATTAAAGATTTTCTTAACAAGGCCTATAGGATATAGACCGGGAGCCGGCAGCACAGACAATCACCTCATCGAGTTCACGAATAAAGTTTATTAATAACAAGGTGAAAATTTCCTTCACGACACTAGTGTTTAAAATAGTGTTTTGACTCTATTAAAGATTTTCTTAACAAGGCCTATAGGATATAGACCGGGAGCCGGCAGCACAGACAATCACCTCATCGAGTTCACGAATAAAGTTTATTAATAACAAGGTGAAAATTTCCTTCACGACACTAGTGTTTAAAATAGTGTTTTGACTCTATTAAAGATTTTCTTAACAAGGCCTATAGGATATAGACCGGGAGCCGGCAGCACAGACAATCACCTCATCGAGTTCACGAATAAAGTTTATTAATAACAAGGTGAAAATTTCCTTCACGACACTAGTGTTTAAAATAGTGTTTTGACTCTATTAAAGATTTTCTTAACAAGGCCTATAGGATATAGACCGGGAGCCGGCAGCACAGACAATCACCTCATCGAGTTCACGAATAAAGTTTATTAATAACAAGGTGAAAATTTCCTTCACGACACTAGTGTTTAAAATAGTGTTTTGACTCTATTAAAGATTTTCTTAACAAGGCCTATAGGATATAGACCGGGAGCCGGCAGCACAGACAATCACCTCATCGAGTTCACGGATAAAATTCTAGGATTAGTTAAATCTCGATTAGCATATTAAAACTCAATCGGTCTGCCATATCATATCTTGGTGGAAAACACACGAAAACCCGATTTTAGCGGCTGACTCGTATGTTTACCATTAGATTTTCTTACGCCCAGTCCTCCATATTTTCATACCTTTTGGTGCATGAATACACTGTGGTAAACCTACGAGTCAACCGCTAAAATCGGGTTTTCAGGTGTTTCCTACCAATATATGACTTGGAAGACCGATTGAGTTTTAATATGCGAATCAAGATTTGACTAACCCTAGAATTTCATCCGTGAACTCGATGAGGTAATTATCTGTGCTGCCGGCTCCCGGCCTAATAGCTATTATCAACCAAATCTTGATAAATTTTGCATTTTTCTTTTTCAAAGTCAACTTTGGAACTGCAATATCTAATGACCCTGAAGGCTAAAGTCTTAATAACACGTATTTTAGGCTGAAAGGACAAACTGAATTTAAATTAGTAGATTGACCTGTAGATGCAGGTTTTCCGTAAACAGTAGTTGTAATAGACTGAGAGATATTAATTGTTTGCGGATTAAAATATCGAGAAATGGTAATTCAGCATTATTTTCAATCTCAACTATAAACTTAATAGGGTTACCAATAGAATTAGAAATCATTTGAATATCACTTAAATCTGCTTCTTTCGCTATGAAAAAGATATCATCGACATAACGTCTCCAGAAAAAGAATAGTTGGACCAAGTTCAGAATTACTAGCATTTTCAATATTCTGCATAACAAGTTCCGCAATCACAACAGACAGGGGGGGACCCCATAGTGGTACCAGAAATCTGACTATAAAAACAATCCTTAAATACAAGTTTGAAGTCAAAGAGAACTTAACCGGTTCAATAATCTCTTCGACCTTTAAACAGTAGCGTGTGTTGGAGTAGACCAGATATCATTTAATGCTTCAATACTGGTTGGTGTTTCTTTTAAGCCAATTAATAAAGTAAGTCCTTTTTTTAATAAGCATACATTTAAATATAAGTCAAAATTGACTGGTGTTGTTTATTCCATTCCCTTTAAGAATTGCGATAGCGATCATACAGAGATCTTATCTTCTTCACTAATGAAAACTAGAGAAAGGAGTAGATCGATGGAAATTCTCCTGAAGGAACATATTGGTGCTTTCAAAAGAGGAAATCTAAATTCAAAATTAGTCCAGCATTCTCTTGAAATGGATTACATCCTGCTATTTGCGAACGCTTGCATTTTGAAATCAGGTTGTAACAGTACCATGGTAGATTGTTCTTAGAAGGTTGGGTTACTCATTTACGATCAGCGACATTGAATGAAGCCTGATTCATTCCTGGTGAATATTGTTTGTTTCTAAAAAAATAACTTTAACTGTACTTGATTTGTTCTGGTGATTGTTTCACAATGGTTAAATTGATCAGGCCTTGCGTTTGCTTAGCGAAACGTCTACTAAATGTATTTTTAATGTTTTTAGTATTTTAAACTTTCTATAAATTTTACTTTAAACTGTATTCAAGTCTGCCTTACTTTACTTATTTCATTTAGTCTTTTAAAAGTTTGAAATTCAAGACGTTAAATATATGTATAGTGCAAGTTAACAGCTACCTGTTAACATTGCTTTGTATCGTATAATGAATTTTATTTCATTGGAATTTGTGAATTTTAATAACAAAAACTCGTTTCAGTTATGTAAAATTTATCCTTGATTACGATGGCAACAATTGACAAATAATTAAACCTTGAAATTAAAAAAAAATGTCGAGATGCACTTAAGTGTTTTTCCATCAAAATCCGAAAAAAATTCAAAATATCAGTTACATAAATAAGCAATGGTAAAATGTAAGAGAATTTTCATCTCGTGTTGCCACATATACTAGATAAAAATCTACCACACGCGGCAAATCTTTCATTTAACGATTCCAAATTCTCAACAGAATGTTTGAATAGCTATTTTTGCTTTATGTAATGATCAATATAACCTGAAAATTACCTAAGTTTCCTTCATTTTTATTTAGATATTTTGTATTTTTATTGTAGTACAATTATAGTATAACGGTTAAACTAACTTTTTATGGCTCCCCTAGGATATAACATATATAATTACTTATTAACAGGAAATGGAGTAGCCCTGCTACCATGTATTCCCTGAAAGCATCATCTGTTGATCCGGTTGACTTGAATAAAAAAAAAAAAAAAAATACTACTAAAAATTCCCACATATGCATATGGAATTTCTGAATAAAAAGATCGCTAAGTTTGGCAATGCAGTTTTTATCCATCTGTAAGTATATAATCTTACGCGTGTTTATTTTTAACACACTAGGGGGCTCGGCCTCCTACGAGCTACGCTCGCCAACCCCCGTCCAGACACCGCAGACTCTAAATGCACGCTAATTTGATCGGCTTTAAAAAGATTTCGAAAGATTGAATTATAATTTAAAAAACAGTGGCGATCTCGAATTTCTATTCATTTCTCTTTGATTGGGGAATTTTAACGCCAAATTCGCTGCGGTACTACTTGATTATCCTGTCGACCAATTTCGCCAAATTATATAAATCGCCAAACCACTCGACAAATTATACAAATTGATATAATTTTTATTTTAAATAACGAAAGAACAAATAAATTCGTACAACATTAATAAAAACACAAATAAAACGTCGAAATAAAAATAACTTGATGACGTATACACGTGTAACAACATTTCAAAATAAGCTAATATAAAAGGAAATAAGTAAAGAGAGTCTTTGTCTCCTGGTATTTTTTAACAAAGCGAAAAGAAAGTTCTTTTGAATGAGACATTTTAAATTAATTCTCAAAATATCAAATAAATGTCTAGCGCAATTTCTAAATTTAAACTTTTTTGCAATATTATTTTGTGTTCATTTTATGTAATAACTATAATGTGACGTAAATATGACGTAATTTCTCCTAAGACTTCTAACGCATGTTAATGAATTTATTATTTTACAATATCCTTTCTCTTTTAAAATTCACGTGTATACTTTTTATGACATAATTTTTAATAAGTTCCTGCTTTTTATACGTAATTATTTAATTCTAATTTGAAAGTTTTTTTCCTGTTTATAATAGTCACGTGTAAATAAATTTTTAATTTGAAGCAAACATTATTGCTTGCGCTTTTTATACAGTTGGCAACAGTTTAAATTAGTACAATTTTCTGAAATCTGTAAAAAGTATCTCTAGAAATGCTGAAAATTTGAATTTAAAATAGAAATAAAACCTGAAAAAATGAGTCAAAATAAAAAAATTAATGCAATCTGCACTCCGGCAAATTCTAACGCATAAAATGATCTAAAAATGATTACACTGCCATGTATAGTTTTTGCTGCTATAAAACTTTTTTAGTGGAACGATTTTGTCCAACTTTAGCATTAAATAACTCTTAAAATAATTCTTCGATTTGAAAACTGTCTGCATCAGCGTGTTTATCAAACATTTCTGTATAAAACCACCGATTTTCATATTTTTGTATGCATTATTTTTGTTAATATTAACGAAGAAAGGCCTCCGGTCACAAAAAAATCAAAACCGGCGGCGGCGGTGACAGCGGTAGTTACTTTTTTTTAGAATAGAGAGATTATTTTATTTTATTGATTTAATAATTTTAAAATTGTACTATAATCAAAACACTGACTAGCACTAGCTATTAATGAACGCTTCAAATAATAATAATTAAAAAAAATCATTCAGCTAAAAAATACTTAGATAACAGGACAAGCAATGATATTTTGAAAAGAAAAAGTCATTTCATATCTACAGGGCACTTTTAAATTTTAACCTGTATTGATTTAAAAAGAATTACAAATGATTGATTTTTTATCATTTTGGAATTTATGTCAAAAAGGAGTTATTGCTGTTTAACATTTTTATAATACTAATTCTTTAAGGTTTCTTTTTCTGTCTAATATCAAAGTGCATTGTTTTTTATAGGGGAGAGTAGCCGAATTTGGACCACTTCACTTATTTTCAGGTATAACTCACTTAATTTTTGGAATATCTGCAAAAGATCATTACACAGGGTCAATCTATTCATCTACTAACTAAATAAATATTTAGATGAATTTCTTTTTGAAAATCTTAAATGTTATTTTAATTTGAAAAATTTGTCAAAAGTGGTCCAAATTCAGCAACTGGTCACCTAAGTTGGACCCCAAGTCTCCTAAATTGGACCAAATAATATCAGGTTGTTTTAATGACTAGGAAATATAACTAATCTGTATTATAAAGGACAAACATATCTGTGCGTAACGCATACGTCATTCTGCGAATGGCAACACTTTGAAATTTGAAATAAAATTTTGGTTTTGCAATTTTCTCAACTGCAAATTTTTGAACTTCTAAACATCGCACATTTTAAATTTTTACACCGTCGTATAACGGAAAAAATGCTCTTTTAAACGCAATTTGTTTGAAAGCTGTATCTTAATTTAATTTTGAGATATTAATTTTTTTGTAGTTTTTAATACATTTTTTGTAATTGTGGTAACTGAGGAACTCTATTTCTGTTGAAAGTCGTGGAGGGTTGAAAGTAAAGGGAAAATAATCACGGAGGAAAGAAAATAATATATTACTGTACGTTTTTGTTGTCATTTTCTCATAAAAACTGGAAAAAAAAATTAAATTAAAATTACGTGCTATGTCAGCGATTTTTAAAATTTCTAAATATCGCACATTTTCAATTTTTAAACTGTCAAATAGAGGAAAAAAATCTACTTTCAAATGCAATTTGTTTGAAAATTGTATCTTAATTGACTGAGTTATTATGGTTTTTAAAATAACTAGCCGCACGTGGCGACCAGTTTGGTCTCCCTTAAATGTATGTTGTATCATGCTACATTTATTCATAATTTAATTTATTTGCTCAATCCTTCGCCAAATTGGAAGATTCTGATAGAGAAATCGAGAACTCCCTACTTTTATGTTAGTCGGGTACAGGTGATAAATCGCCAAACATTGTACCCGTCGCATTTTTTTTCATATTTCGTTAATTCAGATTAAAATATAATCCTTTCATTCATTTTATTTAGAATGGATAAATAAAAAATGCTGCTGGCTAGTTTAAACATAAAATACGAACTCTTTGCGATCATAGCAACTTTTATGTAGTTTTATTTGAAAAAAAAAAAAAAAATATTTTGATTAAATCGGTTACCAGAAAAAAATTTCTTTTCTCGCCATGCATCTTTTCTTTATTTCGCCAAGTACCTATATTGGAAAAGTACCTTCATTTATTTATTTATTGTATTTTAAATTAGATGAATAAAAGACGGCACAGGTGTCATATACGCGCTACGTAGGCGCGACTTTTTTCTCACGCCAGTGTCATATACGCACCGGGGTACTTAACGGGCGCCAAAGTGTCGTTATTTTGCTTGATATGGTAACCCGGATGTTGTTGTTTATTTATTAATAAATTGTTTATTTACTTTTATTTTATTATTTTTTAATTATATAAATTGTTTTGTTCTATAGTTATTATTTAAACTTTTTATTTATTTATTGTTATTCCCTTTTTAAAAATATTACACAATAAGCAATGAGATGCGTTTCATTCGGGCGTTGCCATTAAACAATTAACAAATAATCGCGATTTCTGTGCCACGTATGATAGCGTAATATATATATATATATATATATATATATATATATTTTCAAGCATAAATTATTTTTTAATTTATCTCTATCACGTGTAGCTCGATTACGAAAAGTTAAACCGCTTGCCCTTAAAATAATGTAAAAAGTTTAGCATTTGTTTTCGTCTAATGTTCCATAACAGAATTAAAACTTCCTCTATGGAAAAATAAATAAATTTATGTAAATAAGAAACAAATTTAACAGACATGTGATTGAACCACGCGCTTATGCACCGAAATGATCGGAAAGACTGACGTAAGTCGCAAAATCTTGGATTAATAACTCCTGGCATGATGTGACATGTGAAAGTATCGCTTTTAATAAATTTCAAAACCTTATTTGATTGCATAATTGATATTTTTCATATAAAAATTCTTTTTGATGTTAGTGGGCAATTTAAAATATATGTTACATGTAAAAAAATAATTAGAGTTTAAAAAAAAATGGTTTTCACCTATATTCTGTAACCCGAGGAGCTCGGGTTCGATCCCCTAGTTTTATTAAAAGCAAAGTTTGCGATTAATGAAACAACCAAACAAAATAACAGCAATGAAATATAATGAAATCAAATATCTGAAAATAAGAGTAATTGTTTTAAATCAAAATCTATTCAAAATATAAATCATAATTATCAGTAATTAAGAATAAAAATTATGGAACTAATTGTCAGTTACTCGAATATCATGTAAGGAGTGATGCAAAGCTTATACATGAATTTTGTTTATTGTTTTTGTTTTCCAGCGCGCACAACATGGAACCGTATATGGCAATCTGAATACTAAATCATTTCTACTATTTTATTTTTCTTACAAATTAGGCAAAACCAATCGTCATTGTCTAGATTTTTCTTTTTAAATTCTGAATTATCAGACCTTTTTTTTTTTTTTTTTTTTTTCAACAGAAGTTTTTTTTACATTACGTTTGTAGTTCTTCTCTTCCATAATTTTCTTGCTAATTGCATTACGCCTATTTTTTTAAAACTCGATGTTCCAATTGCTTTTGTGCTGTGAAAGCTTCCTTTTTGGCTATTTTTTTTTTCATTTCAAGGTTTAGTTTACATGGCGATGATGTTAACACAACTGCTTGTTGGCTCCCTCTGTACTTTGATTTAACTGAATTTAGCAAGGGAAATAACATTTCTAATGATTTTATTTGCTTTTGGGGAGGATTTGTAGCTACAGCCTTGTTGCAGGTCAAGTTCTTCACAACTTACTGCCTACTTTTTGTTTCCCATATCTTTAACAGCTTTAGCTGTCACGGGTGTTTTCCTTTCAGACAGTTTGCCTATGTCTTTTCAACATTTTCATCAAGGTTTGAGATTTTATGCGTTTTAATGGCAAAAAAGTATAATTCCACCCTCCAGAACCGTAAAAAGTCTTCCATCACAAATATCCTGCAGGAGGAAAATGTTTGAATTCAACTCTGTACATCAAATATGCCGTACGAATAAAGAATTCAAAGAAAATAAATACAATTACAAGATAAAAGACATTGCGAACAAAATTTATTGCATAGACATGTAAAAATATTTTTGTGCTTATATAGGCCTAAACTGTATAAAAAAATTAATCCAGATATACCAAAAAAAAAAAAAAAAAAAAAAAACTTGCATGGAGATAGTAATCTATTATAGAATATAAAAAAAAGTAGTGTACAAAGCGTACCATCCTCGAAATTTCATTACTTACTTTTCAAATTTATGATCGCATATCTGGTCCAATTTAAGCAACTTAAATTGGCCCAATTACGGCAACTGCGCCATTTTTTAAAACAGTTAATTTCAAGACTATGAACAAAAACGAAATCAAACAAATCCGCGTGAAATATATGCGCAATTAACAGATGAATTCATATATGTATATGAAAACATAACAACTTAACTTAGTTTTAAAATATTCACTTACGTTTAGTAGGAAAAAAATAGATCAAAACAGCTAACTTTAGGTTTTTTTAAATTGTCTGAAAACAGCACGTGGTAGGCGGCTGCTTCTTCTAATCATAAGTGATGTCATTCTAATGAGTAGGATTTCAGCGGTAGATGGAGTCTCTTTCTGTAATTAACAGCAGAATGGCAACGGTCCAATTAAAGCGGCGGTCCAAATATGGCTACTTCCCCCTATTAAGCAAGTGATGAATATAAAATTACGACAAAATAAATAGGTTATAAATTGTCCTAATATCATATGGTTTTGTAAAATTTGTCTTTTTTTAAATGTAGGAACATCTTATTTCTTGTTCAATTGTATTTTGAAGTTATATTGGTATGAGGTTTTTAATAAAACTGTATTACAATATATACAGTATGTATAATAATACTATAGTGGAACAGTAGCTTTTGCAAATATTCAAAAATATTGCCAACCAATCAGTGTTTGTTTAACAATTGAAGCTTTATTGAATATATTTTTGAAGTTTTTTCAAAACATAAATAATATTGGCAAAATATTATCCGTGTATTTTGAAACTATAAACATTACAATACTGCAAGAACATTCTGCTTATATTGCACCAATTCTAATTTTATATTAAACGAACAATACAGAATGTTTATATTTTACAGAGAAGCTTTCTCAATATTATAAGATTTCAACAGAACTGGCAAATATTTATTTTGAAAAGTGACAGAGTAAGATAGCAAATAGTTTGAGTTATATACAGTTAGTCGCACACGAGAAAATGAATAAATCATTTCCTTGAATTTATTACGTTTCTTCTGCATAGCTGAGATGTCAGGACATGTGAAGAATTCAGATGCATTCAAATATTTCTGCATTATTGGCAGTGATTGCAGGATGACATTAATTTGATTCGAAGAGTTCGCATTTGTCATCGTCAGTCAATAAAATGTGCGCCAATTGCAAATTTCAAAATTACGTCTTCAGGAAATTTATCTTTGAACATGCATTTTTGTCTTAGAAAACGAAATACTATCATATATTATAATATATGCAACATACTATACAAATCTTGTGTCTGTATGTGTATGCAAATTTTATCTAAAAAACGGCTCTAGCGATTTTAATTAAATTTCGTTTCATGCTGTTTTGGGGTACGAGAAAAATCTTGCGTACGGCATGGATTATTATTCCAACACATTCAGAATACTAATAAGAAAACTTCGTAGTTTACTAACATGAAAGATGATGTTTAAATGAACAATTTGGAAAAGATATAATGCACTTGAAAACCCAGTTTCCGATATTACAATGAATAGTCAGAAAATTATACATTTTTTTGTGTAACCTATATTGGACCTATTGATATGTATGTATACTACATAGTTTGCTAAAAGTTAGTTCTTTTAAATGCATAGCACAGTTGAAAATTTCCATTCAGCAATTTTCGCCAATAAACGGATGTTGTTGAAAACTTTTGTGATTCTCTGAATATAATATACAGAATTTATACACACCAAATACCATTTGAAAAATAATTAGATTTACAAACGCATACCACAACTGAAAACGCACTTACAGCACGATAGTGCTGTATAGTAGAGCTCAGCCGCATCTTTTACTTTTTGAAACATGATGAAAAGACAACAACTCAATTATAATCCAAACCAGAAAACATTCAGTGATGTATAATGGCTTGTTGGAAAGGTCTTAGTTTACCGATGTGCCTTTCGAAAGTCGGGTAAAAAAATATCCAATATTAAGGGAATGGCACCCAATTAAAAATTACACAGCATTCCGTAATTTAACAATATGGAAATATCTTCTTCAATCGTCTCTTTCCCGTTGCCACATCCTAAAAAGCGGCACAATAATTTTTAAAAAGGGATAACACGCGTATTTTGTTTTAAATAAAAATTAGATTTTCTCGCTATATTTTTGCATTTTTCAAATCGACGTCATTCTAAACAGAAAATAAAAATTTTACCTATATATATGTAAAAACTTTAATTAAACACGTGATAAAATGAAATAGTATCTTCATTTAAACGTTTTTAAAGTTTAAAAATCTATTTTAATACAGGAATTTTAATTTCAAGAAAACAATTTAGGAAAAGATAATAATAAAAAAAAGTCGTTTGCTAGGTATGACGTCAATTTCTGTTTAACTGACATAACTTTGTAATGATGTTTTATTTTGAAAAGAGACTCGCGATATTCTGAAATTAATCCTTGTTATTTTCATCCATAAAGTGAAAGATTTATTTTTAAATCATACGAAAATTTTTTTCGGTAAATGCTAGTTCATTTGGTTGTATTTTCCTGCGTATTGTCAAGGAAATCGTATACTCCTATTTCACGCGCCCATGGAGGAAAGAAATAGATGGAGTTGCAGTATGCCGTAAAAAAAGTTTGCAACATGAAACCATTTATCTCTCAAATTTAAACGTCCACAGAAGGCCCAATCAAAACAAGCACGTGGAAGGAATTTTGTATTAATAAGACGAATTCAAAGAGATGAATTACAGTTGAAGTATATTTTAAGAAAAAATGGTACATTTTTAAAGGGTCTTTGTTGTGTTGTTATTTTTTAAAATAAATGTTTGCTTTTAAAATAATTGGAATTGGAAATTTAGCAATAAATAAATGTCAGAATAAGATTAAATAAAATATTGAAAACATTTCATATGAACTAAAAATTGTATTATTAAAAGTTTTCTTCTTTACAGTAATTTTTAACGCTTTCCAACATAGATGAAACAAGTTGGAAATTGCTCGTCAAACGTGGCAAATGAGGTGCGTTCGTACTATAACTAGTTTTATAATTATTTTTTGCACCCCATATTGTACTGAATGTATAATTTTTTGCACTTCATAAAGTGCATAGTCTGATACATCATTAAAATGCACTTCCAATAACTTTTTCCCATTCCCCGTAATGTAACGGAACACTTTTGACTGTCCCTGTAATTAAACTATACATCCGATTTTCCTAAAATTTGAAATAGCACAACAAAATTTTGCAACAATTATATCTTTAAAATTTCAGACCATTCGGAAGGCTGTAATATCATTAAAATGCATTTGCAATAATTTTTCCCATTGGCCGTAATGTAAAGAAAAACTTTTGACTGTCCCTGTAATTAAACTGTACATCCGATTTTCCTAAAATTTGAAATGGCTCGACAAAATTTTGCAACAATTATATCTTTAAAATTTCAGATCATTCGGAAAGCTCTAATATCATTAAAATCCACTTGAAATAATTTTTCCCATTGGCCGTAATGTAAAGAAAAACTTTTGACTGTCCCTGTAATTAAACTATACATCCGATTTTCCTAAAATTTGAAATGGCTCGACAAAATTTTGCAACAATTATATCTTTAAAATTTCAGATCATTCGGAATGCTCTAATATCATTAAAATCCACTTGCAATAATTTTTCCCATTGGCCGTAATGTAAAGAAAAACTTTTGACTGTCCCTGTAATTAAACTATACATCCGATTTTCATAAAATTTGAAATGGCTCGACAAAATTTTGCAACAATCATATATTTGAAATTTCAGACAATTCGGTTTGGTAGTTTTTGCTCTGTTACATGCGGACAGACGGGCGGACAGACGGACAGACGGACGGACAGACGGACGGACTGAACGACGACTATAGGTGCTACGTATTTATATAATTACGAACGCACATAAAAAGTGTGTCTTCGGTTTGTCTAGCCTTCTGGCCGAGCTCTAACTCTTGTAAATATACTGGGATCACCCTGCATTTTTAGGTGCGTTCGTAATTATATAAATACGTAGCACCTATAGTCGTCGTTCAGTCCGTCCGTCCGTCTGTCCGTCCGTCTGTCCGCATGTAACAGAGCAAAAACTACCCAACCGAATGGTCTGAAATTTCAAATATATGATTGTTGCAAAATTTTGCCGAGCCATTTCAAATTTTATGAAAATCGGATGTATAGTTTAATTACAGGGACAGTCAAAAGTTTTTCTTTACATTACGGCCAATGGGAAAAATTATTGAAAGTGCATTTTAATGATATTACAGCCTTCCGAATGATCTGAAATTTTAAAGATATAACTGTTGCAAAATTTTGTCGAGCCATTTCAAATTTTAAGAAAATCGGATGTATAGTTTAATTACAGGGACAGTCAAAAGTTTTTCTTTACATTACGGCCAATGGGAAAAATTATTGAAAGTGCATTTTAATGATATTACAGCCTTCCGAATGATCTGAAATTTTAAAGATATAACTGTTGCAAAATTTTGTCGAGCCATTTCAAATTTTAGGAAAATCGGATGTATAGTTTAATTACAGGGACAGTCAAAAGTTTTTCTTTACATTACGGCCAATGGGAAAAATTATTGCAAGTGCATTTTAATGATATTAGAGCCTTCCGAATGATCTGAAATTTTAAAGATATAACTGTTGCAAAATTTTGTCGAGCCATTTCAAATTTTAGGAAAATCGGATGCATAGTTTAATTACAGGGACAGTCAAAAGTTTTTCTTTACATTACGGCCAATGGGAAAAATTATTACAAGTGCATTTTAATGATATTACAGCCTTCCGAATGGTCTGAAATTTTAAAGATATAATTGTTGCAAAGTTTTGTTGAGCTATTTCAAATTTTAGGAAAATCGGATGTATAGTTTAATTACAGGGACAGTCGAAAGTGTTCCGTTACATAACGGGGAATGGGAAAAATTATTGCAAGTGCATTTTAATGATATTACAGCCTTCCGAATGGTCTGAAATTTTAAAGATATAATTGTTGCAAAGTTTTGTTGAGCTATTTCAAATTTTAGGAAAATCGGATGTATAGTTTAATTACAGGGACAGTCAAAAGTGTTCCGTTACATTACGGGGAATGGGAAAAAATTATTGGAAGTGCATTTTAATGATGTATCAGACTATGCGCTTTATGAAGTGCAAAAAAGTATACATTCAGTACAATATGGGGTGCAACAAATAATTATAAAACTAGTTATATTACGAACGCACCTCATTTGCCACGTTTGACGAGCAATTTCCAACTTGTTTATATGTTATTGACGTTTACTATAGCGTGATCGCTATTGAAAAAAAAATGTGTAGCACTTATAGTTCATTTGCATGGGCGGTAAAAAGTATTCTGTTACATTACGGTCAATGGGAAAAATCGCTTAAAGTGCATTTTATTGATGCTAGACAATTTAAAACATAAAGAAATTCATATGCATCTATAAAGTGACGTAAAACATGCAGTTTATAGAATATGGGGCTTGCAAAGCTTTTATTATTCATTTACAGGGCCACACAAAAGAATTCCGTTATATGATGATATATGGGGGGGGGGGGGTACTGTTTACAGCGAAATTATGTTACTGAAATATAATGAAATAGAGTATAATATAGACAGATTTACTATAATGTGCTTGCTGTGAAATATGATGTGCATAGCATTTATCGTTCATTTACAAGGATACACGAAAGATTCGGATACAGTACTGTATCTAAAGTACTTGTCAGTATGTGACACAAATTTTGTGGGCGCTCTATCACAAGAACTAATGCACAGAATTTAATAAAAATTTATATTCATGTAGTTACTAATATAAATTGGTGCTGATTAGTTTTTGGTCTAAATCGCCCAACAGGTGGCGCTGCTATGCTGCATTTCTCGCGATTTCAGCAATAGCTGTATCTCATGAACTAATACACGGATTTTCATGAAATTTTAGGTTCAGTTAGTCCTTAATATGAGTTGGTGCTGATGACATTTTGGTGTAAATCGCCCAACAGGTGGCGCTGCTATGCTGCATTTCTCACGATTTCAGCAATAGCTGAATCTCAAGAACTAATACACGGATTTTCATCAAACTTTAGGTTCAGTTAGTCCTTGATATGAATTGGTGCTCATTGCGTGCTGGTGTAAATCGCCCATCAGGTGGCGCTGCTGTGCTACATTTTTCACGATTCCTTCAATAGCTCTACTTCAAGAACTAATGCACGAATTTTCATCTAATTCAGTGTTAGCTAGATGTTAACACAATTTGTTGCCGATTAGGTTTTGGTATTAATCCCCAATAGGTGGCGCTTCTACGCTAGAATTTTTATGATTTTCGCAATACCTCTATCTCAAAAACTAATGCACGTATTCTCCCCAAACTTCAGATTCTGTTAGACGTTGACATAAGTTGTTGTTTGGTGGTTTTGGCGTATCTTAGGTTTTGGTATAAAGCACCAAATAGGACGTGTTGCTAGGCTGCAGTTTGCTGGATTTACACGATTTCAGCGATAGTCATATCTCAGGAACTAATGCACGGAATTTCATATCTTTAGAATCCTCATGATGGGTACAGATTGCCATTTAATTTTGGTAGTGTGATAGCTAATTTTGAAGCATTAACATGTATTAGATAGAAGAAAGTTTTGGGATTGGTACATCCGACTAGTTTATTATTATTATTACTGTAAGGGATAGATGGAAATTTTGTTTTTGATTTGATGTCAATTTTCTGAAAAGAAAAAAATATTCTTGTGAAATGCATAGCAGTTTTGTGAAAAATAAAACTTTGTATCAAAAGGTCAAGTCCAATTACTCAAATGCGAACCAATCATTTTTACTTTCTTCTACCTTTACAAGAAGAAAGTATTGGATTCATGAAAATTTTCGAATTCCGGTTTTCGACGGATTTAGACGTTTTAGGGGTCAGAGATTCCGAAAAACATGTTTTTACAAAATGTCTGTCTGTGACTCTGTGAGTCTGTCTGTCTGTCTGTGTGTATGTGACACAAATTTTGTGGGCGCTCTATCTCAAGAACTAATGCACGGAATTTAATAAAAATTTATATTCAGTGAGTCCCTAATACAAATTGATGCTGATTAGTTTTTGGTGTAAATCGCTCAACAGGTGGCGCTGCTATGCTGCATTTTTCACGATTTTCGCAATAGCTCTATCTCACGAACTAATGCACGGATTTTGATCAAACTTCAGATTTAGTTAGTCCTTTATATGAATTGATGCTGATTGCGTTTTGGTGTAAATCGCTCAACAGGTGGCGCTGCTATACTGCATTTTTTTAAATTTCCGCAATAGCTCTATCTCAACAACTAATGCTTGGAAAATCAACAAACTTCAGATTCAAGTATACTTTGATATACATTAGTGCTGTTTGTGTTTTGGTGCAAATCGCTCAACAGGTGTCGCTGCTATATTGCACTTTTCAGAATTTCCATTATAGCTGTATCTCAAGAACTAATGCAACAATTTTCACCAAACATCAGAATCAGTTAATCCTTGATATGAATTGACATTTTGTACATTTTGGTGTAAATCGCTCAACAGGTGGCGCTGCTATACAGCATTTTCCCCGATTTCTGCAATAGCTCTAACTCAAGAACTAATGGACACATTTTCATCAAACTTCAGATTCAGTTACTCTTTGATATGAAATGATGCTGACTACGTGTTGGTGAATATCGTCCAATAGGTGGCGCTGCTGTGCTGCATTTTGCACTATTTCTTCAATAGCTCTATCTCAAGAACTAATGCACGAACTTTCATCAAACTTCAGATTCAAGTACACCTTGATAAATGTTGATGCTGATTATGTGGTTGTGTAAATCGCTCAACAGGTGGCGCTGTTATGCTGCATTTGTCATCATTTGCGCAATAACTCTATCTCAAGAACTAATGCACGGATTTTCCCCAAACTTCATAATCAGTTAGACATTGACATAAGTTGATGATAATTAGCTTCTGGTGTAAATCACCCAATAGGTGGCGCTGCTATGCTGCATTTTGATGGATTTATACGATTTTAGGGACACTAATATCTCAAGAACTAATGCACGGAATTTCATCTTTTAAGAATCCTCATGATGAGCATAGATTCACTGTGATAATGAATTTTGAAGTATTGACAAGTATGATATAGAAGAAAGTTTTGTGATGACCACAACATACTAGTTTGATAATAATTTCATTCTTATAGTTAAAGTTTTCCTATCAGGTGCACTTATTTTTTGGCAAATAATAATATGTTTCAAAACTCAAGTAATTCAATTTAATTAATGGAGTTTTCTTTGATGGAATGAAATTTTGTGATTGCGCTTCAAATAGGGTCCCATTTTTGACTGAATCAATCGCTGTTAATTTAGTTAAACGTCTTTATTTGTTTTTAACAACATATTAATAATTGCATGTAAATAGATAAAATATAATGATGAAAGCATTCTTTTAAAATTATGTATGGAAACTTAAATTACAAATATTAATCGAAAATCTAGATTTTCGAGTGCAAACGATTTTGGAACAATTACGAAAGAATGTTACCCTTTCAAATAAAATCTTAATCTTAACACGATTTTGATATTTATACTTAAAATACATATGATAAAATAATCAAATAATTCTGTAAAGTGATATATTAGTACCTTTGATACATTCTGATCTAGTATAGTACTACATTCTATAACAAAGCCTAAGTCATTTTTTAATGAAATTTTAATCATATCTTGAATAACAATTTCCGACGGTAAAAAATAAAAGCAAAGAAATACAGGTTTAAACCGGTTTGAACTGATAGGCGTGTCAAAGCACATGGTTTTGTTTGGGCCTTCTGTAGCGGATTTTAGGGTTACTTTTTTGGCGTCACCCCCAGCCACCTTACTGCACCTCCATCTATTTCATTTCTCCATGGCTCGCACCAAAGAAAACATGCATTTCAATTTTAAAAGCTGAAACACTTTACTGTAATTACTTCATTATAACGCCAAATGAAATTCAATTTCGCGAGATAAAAAGAAATTAATATTGTTGGACCGAAAGTAATAGTTCAGTTTCAACTAACGTCACGGCTCTAAGCACGTGACCTCTAGCGAAAAACTTGGTGGGTAAACAAATAACATTGGTAGTTTTCTTTGACTAGTACTCTCACATCGGTCGTCGTGAATCACACTGCTGTTACTTTTGTCGTGAAATATTTCACTTTATAAATCTGACCTTCATTTCAAAGATTTTGAGAGCGATTATTTACATTATTGTGATATCTTATTGCAGGTGTTATCACGTAAATTATCACATTTATTCGCATCACCATGCCAGCGACTTGTGTAAAAATTTGCGGTAATCGTTCGAACAGGGAACATAATAAACCCTATTATACACTGGTTTCCAAAAATTAAGGAAAAATAACAAAAGTTGCAATTACTCAAAATATTACAAGTAGATTTTAATAAAACTCAGACACAATTTACAACACATAATAAGGTATAAAATAACAGTAAAAGAAATTACCAGGCGATTGTGGTGTTTCAGAAATTAATGCAATTATAAAATAAACAACATAAATGTCTCAGTTTGGTATAGGAAAAGTATCTTTAATATGGATTATGATCACCCCTATAAGCAATACAGAACATACAGTGAAGTGTGATGCTGTCAATTATGCGATTGATAAGTTTGCGGGGAAGTGCGAGCCGTTTTTCTTGTAAAGCAGTTGTAAGCGTGGCAAAGGTCTGAGGAAGGAGATTGAGAGCAGCGACACATCTTCCGAAAGCATCCCAAAGATGCTCAATTGGATTCAAGTTCGGCGACCGCGCTGGCCATTCCATGCGCTGAATTGTTTGGTGCTGAAGATAATCTTCTACGATGTGAACCCTGTGCGGTCTAGCGTTATCGTCCTGTAACAGGAAATCTTTACCTATTGCACCGGCATAAGGGTACCCATAAGCATCAGGAGTGTCATCTCTATAGACGTGAGCATTCACAGTTCCACGTAAAAAGACATGAGGGTCTGTGCGTCCGCCCAAAGAGTTACCATCCCGAACACAGACACAGCCTCCTCCATACGAATACATTTTACGAATGTTTCATGGATGATAGCGTGTTCCCTGTTCTCTCCAAATCAAACAATGCCTACTATCGCTTTGGATGCTAAACTGGAACTCATTTGTGACGAGAACACGCCTCCACTGATCAGCCGTCCAATGGACATGTTGACGTTCCCAACTTAAACGTTCCCTCCGGAGACAAGAGGCGAGCGGCACACAAATATCCGGTCTCATCGCGTACAGACCACCTTCATGAAGCTTTCTACGTACAGTAGACGTTGATACCAACCTTCCAGTGACTGTAGCAAGGACGGATTTAAGATGAGAGGGGGTTGCTGTTCTATTCCTTCGTACACATAACCGCAAATATCGGTCATCGGTGCTTGTCGTAGCTCTTGCTCGTCCTTCGCTGAACCTTCTGGAGGCCGAACCAGTGGTTTGGAAGTGTTGCCAAAGCCTATGAGCAACACAAGGACTCACATTTAGCCATCTGGCCACCTCTGTCTGACTTTGGCCTATATCTAATCTTCCTATAGCTCTATATCGCAGTTATGCGGACAAATGATACCTCGAGGTCATACTAATGAATTGGCTATCTCAGATTTCTTATCTCATAATCACAGCGACACCAGCAGCCGTACTCTCTAGCATGCATTTTTATGCTCCGCACAGATGACGCAATCCAATTGCAGCGCCACTAATTTGCATTTTGTAATTTTAATCAGCATCTTTTAGTTAACAACATATCCAAATTTCATACGGATAGGTTAGTTTTTGAACGAGTTATCGCTCTTTTTGTGATTTTTCCTTAATTTTTGGAAACCAGTGTAGATTACCAGGCATTCCAAAGACAGATAATATTATGAGAAAAAAGTTGTATTGAGAAAGGCGAGAGATGGTTATCATCGCAATATTGTGTGAATTAATTTTACGATTTTTATTATGAATTAAATCACAATCACACGGAATTTGTTATTAATTCATGCACAGAAATGTATCCTTACTTTTCCAATAACAAGATGAAAATCTCCGATTTTCTAATAATGCACTTCTCTTACCCAGTTGCAGGGAAATGGTTTATAAGATTCAATGCTTTTATAACACCTGAAGTCTTTCTCAGTATAAAAACTTTGCCCATAAACTAAATCGTTTACGATGTCAAAATAACTAACGTCGGGTAAATCCACTACATATTTCTTCAAATCATTTTTTAAACTGTATGGATCTGCACCGGAAATAACACTAATTTTGGAAGCATATTGTTCCTTAGCTTTAGTATCATTCACTTCTTGGCACAGATGTCATATACGCACCATATTGGCGCGATTTTTTTTCGGACGCCAATTTGGCGAAAACATCAACAGCATAAACAACAACATCCGGGTTACCATATCAAGCAAAATATCGACACTTTGGCGCCAGTTAAGTACCCGTTGCATATATGGGCTGCCAGGGTTGCTGCCAGGTTTGTGATCACGTGGTTGAATCTGATCTATAGTCTAAGAGCTAGAAACGTTTTCGTCACTTGATTTTAGCAAGGCTCATTTTTCAATATGCTCTTCCGTTTTATGGTTTAGTACGTATCCGGGCGGTTTGGCTGGCGGGAGACGTTGCGTTTACATGCGGGAGAAAGGGTTATGCAGGTGAAAAAACTTCAAAAAATCGTCATTTTTTAGCAAAGCTCATTTTTCTATATGATCTTTGTTTTATGGTGTAGTATGTATTCAGACGGTCTGGCTGGCAAGAGATGTTGCGTTTGCCTGCGGGAGAAGGGGTTATGCAGGTCTAAAAACTTCAAAATTACGTCATGAAACACTTCTGATCTTCCTTGTACCTTTCAAGGCCAAGGTTGAGAAAGGTTGTATGAAGGAATGTATTTACTTTGTTGGCTAGAAAAGTAGAAATATAGCTTTTGGGATTACATAATCCCGCGCGTGTGCAAACGTTACATTTCGATATGTTCATTCGTTACGAAATAACACATACTAAAATAATTTTACTGAAAGATTGAAATAAAACCTACCTGCATATGTTGATGAAAGTGTATTAAATGTAATCACTGTAAATTTTATAAAATAATTCATGTTTTAAGAGGTAAAACAAGTCGTTGCATATTTTCTAAGGAAAAAAACACACCATTTTTACAGAAGCTGTTATAAAATCGGAAAATAAATATGAAACGCTTGATTTTTTCCTAAAAAGAAGTAGTACTGATGCATTTTACAACATAGAGTAGTAGACTTGTTTTTAAAACGCATTTAGCGAAAAATATAATGGGAGACAAAATGGGGTGAGATTTACTCCACGCGTGTGTTAATGTTACAAAAATAGGTGCGTGCGCTTACGGTTCAGTCAATTATGCCCTAAACAACGTCCGGTAATATGCGCCAATTGTCTGTAGGCTCAATTATATAATTTATCCGTACCAAATATGCCAATTGTCAATAGACTCGTTTACGTAATTTATCTCCTTAATTAATGCATACTTTACAAAGGACACCTTCTTTCTAATTTTCCTGATTTTTTTTTTATCAATGGTTACAGTTAGATGTAAATATGTTAGTCATTATCGCGATAATTTAGTTTTACCTCCGAAATATTATTATAAATATCCAATATTAGTAATATTTCTGATATTATTTATAGGTGTATTGTATAATATTTTCAATCACTTTTGATAATTTTTTTGCATTCAGTCGTTTTCAGACTTTTTTTAATTTTAAATTCCCATTATGTCCCCAAACAAAAATTTTCCTTATTCATAGTTTTTTCGCAGTTTTAATTCATTTCTTATGACTGCTTCTTACCCTAGCTTTTTGTGTGTTTGAAAGGTTGGCCTAGGATACTGCATAGTCACTTAAACCAGAGGAGCGTAGGTACATAGCAGAAAATTCAAGAGATCACACTATGTATAAAACTTAGTCTAAGGACAAGTCTGGCGGCCAGTCCTGAGTAAAGTATAGGTCAATATACCAATATGGGGTTTAGCAATAAGTATGGGGTCATCAGGGCTCTTGAAGTACACTGGTGAACCAATGCTTCTGTTAGTTTTTGATTGGGACAATTGGTTAGGCGGGTTAATTGGGATCATTGGTTGGTTAATTGGGGCGGTTGTTTGATTAGTTGAAGTTGGTTGATTAAGTTCCTGAAAGGATCTGAAAAAGATGTGAAATGATATAAAAAACTGGCGGAACCAGAGAGAAAAGTATAGCTCGATCTAAAAAAGTTACAGTAAAATTTTGTCAAATAGTTTCAGTTTAAAAAAGTAAGTAGTGCATAGAAAAGTAATGGAATCAGATTATCTGTAAAGCTCATGAAATTACCCAAATTTTTGTTGATAGCTGAAAATGTGGACTGAGCTTTACTGGTGCCTTCTATTCAAAATCATATTATCCACTGTTATTTCATGTAATTACTGTGAAAAAGGAGCCTTATGTCTATGGACTTAAGCCAGACAAGTAGTTAGCACATGATTGAATCGTACATGTTTAGGGTTTTGAGCTTACTTCGGGCTTTGATCTTCCAGGCTTATCGGTGACCCCTGGAATGGTATATGGTCCATAATTCGTACTGAACGATCTCTCCTGTTCTCGATACCTCTCATGTTCTCGCTCCTTTCCAAATCAACCTCTAACATATACTTATGAACCCATATTTTTAAACTGATTATGAATTTGGAATTCAGAATGAGTTAAAAATGCCTTCACTTCCCTGATTGATTTTAAGGCACCAGTAAAGCTCAGTCCACATTTTCAGCTATCAACAAAAATTTGGGTAATTTCATGAGCTTTACAGATAATTTGATTCCATTACTTTTCTACGCACTACTTACTTTTTTAAACTGAAACTATTTGACAAAATTTTACTGTAACTTTTTTAGATCGAGCTATACTTTTCTCTCTGGTTCCGCCAGTTTTTTATATCATTGTTCGTAGGCTTCAGTAGTTCAATTATTGTTCATTTTTTTCTGTAGCCAAATTCTTTTGGGTATCCCTGTAAATGAACGATAAATTCTATGCTTACCATGCTCTATAGTAAGAACCTTGTAGAACTCCTCAGTGATGTATATCCATTTCAATATGTTTAAAATAGTGTAATATCATTAAGATTCACGCAAACGATTTTTCCCCCATAGACCCTAATGTAACGGAATTCTTTTAAGTTTCCTTGTAAATGTAGCGTAAATGCAACACAATTCATTTTCGATACCAAACACGCCATAGTGATGCCCAATAGCATATATCAATTTAGGGGCAATCGTACTATATTTACAGTCGTGGCCATAAGTTTAGGACCACCACTGAAAATTAAGATCCAGACAGTAAATTGACTTTTTACTCGTTAGTAAAATTATAAACTCCATTTATTACATGAATATTATTTTCTACGCATATAAATCACATACATTAAACACAAATTTTACAGAAAAATCAACATTTTGTTGGTCCGCCGTTAGCTTTTATTACGGCCTTCAAACGTTTTGGCATGCTCTCTACCAGACTTCGGCAGTATGCAACTGATAATTCTTTCACCCAAACTTCCTTAATTTCTTTTTCCACTTCCTTAGCACTTGTTGGCTGTTTCTCAGAGACCTTGTGCTTTAAGAGAGTCCATAAGTTTTCAATTGGATTCAAATCCGGGCTGTTTCCAGGCCAGTCAAGGATTTGAAGTTTCTTCGTCTTCAAGAACTGAGTAAGAATTTTACAGCGATGACATGGTGCACCATCATGCATAAAAATTATGCATTTATGAACGACCATGTGTAATTCTAACTTCTCCTTCAACAAATTCACGTATCTTTTGCTATTCTTAGTCGTTCCTGGTGGTAGGAATAATCATGCAGCCGTTACGTTCACTGACATTCCACCCCAAATCATGACAATTGGGGAGTGTTTAACAATGTGTAAAATGTAACGTTCATCGAATCACTTTCCAGGAGGTCTACGGACATAGTACTTGCATGTAGAGAACTGCTGTATGGTAGATTCGTAAGAAAAAAAACCCGTTGCCACTGACGAATTGTCCATTTGGAATATTTCTTGGCAAAATCCAAGTGCTTAACTCTCATGGTCGCTGTGAACCTGGGGTTTTTCGCAGGTTTATGGGATTTTAAATGAAAGCCGTCGAACAAACGCCGACTTACAGTTCTACGACTGACATCCGCACATTTTGCAAAACGTACTGACCCTATCTTGCTTGCGGAACTCATTGGAGAACGAACTGCTATTCTCCTAATGACATGGTCATCCCTAGGTGTGGTTTTACGAGGTCGACCACACCTTTTGGCATCAACATAAGTCCCTGTTTCTTTAATTTTCTTGATCGCATTGTGAACTGCATTCTTACTACGTCTTACTAGTTCACTAATTAATCGTTCAGAATATACTTCATTATAAAGAATAACAATTCGTGCGCGCTGAGCTTCAGAAACTGACGATTTTCAACCCATTTTCATAGGTTTTCAAAACTTGTAAAACAAGCAACAATTGCGTCTGCGATGTTTATTATTCAAAGATCAAGCGAATAGTTAATACAGTACTCCACTGCCAGACGGAATGACGACATCTGACGCAATCGATTTGATTTATGACGTTATCAGTGGTTTCAATTGTAAAAACGCTTGTTTCTGCACAGTGGTCCTAAACTTTTGGCCACGACTGTAGATACAGTCCGGCGAGTTAGAGTACAGACAGATAGACGGACAGACAGACAAATCGATTTCATTAACACCTTTCAACTATGTTGCAAAGTGTTAAAAACGGTTCCTGACCTTCATACAAGCAGTATTGCTTTTTAGATGTCTGATGCTAAGATGTAAACATCTTAAGGTCTTTTGTCATGAAATTTGGGAAATGTACTAAACAAATATGTGTGTTTAAAATAATCTACTTTTAAATACAGTAAACTCTGTCTAAGGCGGAATCGACTGGGACCAATAAAATTTTCCGCAGTAGACAATATTCCGCCTTAGACAAATTGTACTCTATGTCTATGGATTTGCAGGGACTTGAAAATCTTTCCGAGTTAGACAAATTTCCGTCTTACACAGAGTCCGCCTTACAGAGAGTTTACTGTATTTACAATGGTAATACTTTTAGTTATGACTAGTTTTATTCATAAAAAATGTAAAATTTTGATTTTATTTTTCAAAAATAATTTTTTTTTATAGTTAATGAAATAATTTTAGCCTAAGAGTAGATCATTTTCAACACACACATTTGTTTAGTACCTTGTCAAATTTCATAACAATCCATACATACCTTCGCAAGATACCATGCGCGCAAATACACGGAGTGAAAAAAACAGCTATTTTGATTTTAACAATACACAAATTCTGTAAAAGCCTAATAAATATCTAATGGTAGCATATTACAAAGCAATATCTGTTTAACCAATATCCAAACTTTCATGTTTATACATAAAATTGTTTTGAAGATAGACAATTTCAAACTTTGAAAGTTTTCGTTAATTTTCCTCGCGTTTAGAAGGTACAAGACGAATTAACGAATTTCAATTAAATATTTTATCCCTTACATTTATATATTAATACGAAGATATTATTATTGAAGGAACAAAGAGGGAGTATCCATATATATCAAAGACTGTGTTTCTGAAAGAAACTTTGAATCCTCTGGAGTCAAAGACGAACACTTTTACAAATGGAGCAATTACTTTAGTTTTGATAAACTCGAAAGTTGAAAAATACTCCTGACAATACGTTTAAGTATTTCACAGAGTAATATTTTAGAAAAATGAATGTTTGTTCTAGAAAGGTTTCAGGAGTTAAAAGTTTTACAGGGTGAGGGAATATTAAACTAAAGTCTCAGAGAAGATATATTTAAGATGCCCTTTAGTTGAATCATTTGCCGAGAAATATGTAAGCGTATTTTAACCCTTAAATGCATGATTTTTTATTTTATTTCAAAAAATTAAATATGATTTTGAGAAAGATTTATAACACAGAAAAATTAGTGAAAAAATATGTATTCGTATAATATGTCAACTTTTTTCTTTTGCTGCACATCTGTAACATAAGAAAAACTACTGTCATAATGTCAACTCTTTTCTTTTGTTGCACATTTGCAACACAAGCAAAAGTTCTATCATGATGTCAACCTTTTGTCTTTTGTTGCACATCTGCAACACAAGCAAAAAATTCTGTCATAACTAAAGAAGTGACAAATTAGTAACTATTTTAATAAGTATGAATCAAGATACCTTATTTTATGTGTATTTTTATTTTGTAAAATTTAACTCTAAGTATGAATTAAATTATGCAAAACATAAGCGAATTCTGGATATTTAATATCTTGATACTTCCCAGCAAATTGATTAAATATCAGCCATACTACCATCGATTGGAGGAAATGTATAATGATCCTTCTGAAAACATAATGTAGCAGATATGAAACATAAATAGCTAAAGGAAACTCCATCAGATGTCAAACACCCCCTTTTTTTACATGTTGCGGATATTCTACGTAATACATTTACGATTTAATAATTAAAACATATCAACTTGTTTACAATTTACTGATAAGAAATGCACAGTTCGTTTGCATCTGAAAATTGTAGAGTAACCAAATTAGTCGAGAGAAAAATTAATACCACCCGCAATACTTTATAATAGCGAGAAAAAAAATAATTTTAAAAAGTTTGTGAAATCTGTTTTAGTGATCAAAGTTTCAGTTACTATTTTTCAAATGATTTAATAAACCCTATTTTTATTTCTTATTGCCTACCACATGTTCAGCATATAAATTATACAATGATATTAAGTTACAGTTATGACTAGTGTTGCAGGAGTCCCGTGTAAATTAGACCTCCAGTGCTCTGGACATCATTAACTGCTTACAGAGTATGTTGCCAGCTTCAATCGTAGGTAATTCTGCCAATAGATAAGCCGAAGAAAATTACTTAAAAATACTGTTGTCTAGAGCATTTAGAGCCCCGAGTTACGCGGGACAACTGGAAAAAGTGTTGCCAGATTGGGGATTTTTTTTGTCCCCAGATTGTTGATTGTCACCGCTTTTATGAAACAGAAATATTCGGCCTATTTAAAAACAAATTAAAAATTCTGAAAAATAAGGCTAATTATACTATTTAAAACTAGAGAACAGGAATTCTGCTTTATCAGAATTTAATGCCGCCTCCGGCATTCCCATTACTTCATTTTCTTCTGACGGACTGATGGCTGCTATTATTATGAAACAGCCATTATAAATGAAGTGTTAGGTGAAGATGAAAGAGCAGCCTTAAAAAGTTAGAACTCTGATTTTCTGGTCAGAATGGGTGTAAGAAATGGCCATAATTGTTTTTTACGACTGCACTTTCATCTTCACCTAACACTTCGTTTATAATGGCTGTTTCATAATAATAGAAGCCACCAGTCCATCAGAATAACTCGGTTAAGCGGGACTCTGCTGCAGTGCAAAACATATTTAAATTTTAAGACTTAAAGCACACGTTTTATTTTATGTAAAATGACGTCATTCGCACCCGCTTAAGAATTTCACAGACCGACAGTAAAGCATGCATAGTACATCACTATCGCGAAATAATGCACAAATGCAGCAAAAAGATATCGTCATTCAAGAAAATCGAAAAACAAAACGGCTATCTAATGATTCATAGATACTTACTATTAAATATAGTATATAATAGCTCCATTGTTTTAACAGAAATCATTCGTTTATATTTTTTTCAAAATAGCACGTATTTTAATTACATTTTCTTTCGGTTGTTATGAGAAAATGGCAACGAAAATATATAATTACTATTTTAAAACTATTTTTCCTTTGCTTTCTACAGAAATGGATAAAATGCCGTTGCCAATATTAAGCAAATGGCTCCAAAAACTACAAAAAAATTAATATTTCAGAAACAAATGGAGATACAGTTTTCAAACGAAGTGTATTTAAAAGAACTTTTTTTTTCCAATACGACGGTATAAGAACTGAAAGTGTGCGATGCTTAGAAGTTTAAAAAATTGCTAAAGAGTATTTAATCGTAATGATTTGTTTTTCAGCTAGCCTTGGTAAGCTAAAGTTATTTTTTGGACACAAAATAAGCTGGGAGAAAGAAATAGCATACCGGACCGGAGGCTAAAAAGTGATGACAGTCAAATAATCTGAATTAAAAAAGTTTCTAACCTGGCAACACTGCCTGGCAATACTACTTTTGACTCATCGTTGTAAAATGAGCATTATATATATATATATATATATATATATATATATATAATGAATATTTTATTAGAACCGTGTCTTTAATACTAAGGAGGCTTCAGATTGTGCCAAACATGCCTCAGAAGAGCCAGATCCGATATTCTTAACTTACTCTAAAACATCGTTTCAAAATTTCATAGAATTTAAGTTATATTGAAACAATCTAATCAATTTTTAGTAATATTGCTGATATTTATAGATTATATTAAATAGAATTTAATTGCAATATTCAAGAATTTCATTCCTAAAACTTCACTCGATAGATATGATCAAGGTAGAGTTTTATATGAATTGAATTTGGCATGGCTGAATAGAATATATGGGTGGCGACAGATCAGAAAAAAAACACAATAAAAAAAGAGGGTACAAATACCAATACTTTCTTATGAAAACATTTGCCTTATTAAATCTTGTGTTAATATAAATCGAATTTTCTATAAAAAAAATACTGGTATTTGTACATTTTTTCACTGTGTTTTTTGCGGATCTATATCCACCATAAATACACATATACATACTGGCTTATATGTCGAACTCCTCCCCTCCCCCATACACACACACATACACACACACACATACACACACACATACACACACACAAATTTCATAAGAAAAACAGGTTGAATACAAATGTTTTCGAATAGATATGCTAATTTTATTTAATAGCTGAAAATTATTATGAATTTAGCAATTAAATTAGGCTAAAAATATTTTTTAGAAGTATTGATATTCACTTTGCTGTCTTCCTGGATCTTAGGATGTACTTATTCGTGAATATATGTGGTAATTAGATTTGTCTGAACCAGAAAATTTTAATATAAAAAAAGATATTTGTTACATGAATATAATCACATTTGACTTTTTAAATTCCATATTAAGGGAGTCAGGGCCAAAAAATGCTAAAAAAAAAAAAAAAAAAAATCGCAATTCTTTTTAATTGGCTTAAGAAAATTACGATTAAAAATACAACGAAAATTACAAAACTAAAGAATTTTTAGAATTAAATACAGTTAACCGCATACTTTTATCATGATTAGATTAGATCCAGAGATATAAAATCTTTTGGCTTGTGATGGCGCGCGCGACCCCCCCCCCCCCCCCCTCTGACGGGAACTTTAACTTCATTTATCTCAGAATGAATTTTTACATGATTTGTCGATTTTGAAAGATACTCTTATATCTAATATTTCTTATAAGGTATATGTGTAGGATTTATTATTTTACCTACTTAAATATTAACTTGGCTTATAGTTAGAAATGAATTCACCTATCAGTTTTTCAGTGATATACAACATTTATTACTCACACGAATAAATACAGGTCATAGCAATTCTATAGCATTATTAATATAGTACGCAATTTGCACATTCGCAAATATAAATACAAGACATCACCTAGATTTCTTACTTAAGCCTTTTATTTGGCCATCGACAGATTTTCAACTTTTTGTTGATATAAAATTATGGAACTCCTACCATCTCTTCTGGTATTTTTTATTTCCCAATCTTTTTCCACAGGAACAGCAGCTTCATATCTTTCACCTTTTTTCACGCTCCCCATGTTGTGCTTTTTATTTCATATAATATTGTATATGGATTAATTAAACTCTTGAGCCTGTCAAGTTGCATTGTCGAGAATATTTATAATCCCACATATGTATGAAATTTTCAACAGAGTTTCTGTATTATATTTTTAAGAAATTGTCTTTATGATGTTTGATTTTCTGTGAGAATTGTGAAAATATGCTAATTAATGCAAAAGTCATGAAAAAACTTCATTTTTTCACTTTAAAATTTAGTATGAACTTTATAACTAATATTTTTAAAAATCATGAAGACAAATTAAAATTACACATTTTCTGTACACAACAGTGCAAAAATTATGCAAATCACGCAAATGTTTCAAGAGTTATATCAAAAATTAAATATGCTTACATTTTTAAATTTAATTTTTTAAATGTCTTAAAATTTTCAGTACATTTTTACATGCAATATGTTCATTATATAAACACATATTTCACAAAAAAATTTCATTCGAAAACATCTATAAACTAGAGAACAGGAATTCTCCTTTTTTAAAATTTAGTGTCGCGCCCGACATTTCCATTACTTCATTTTCTTCTGATGGACTGGTGGTTTCTATTATTATGAAACAGCCATTATAAATGAAGCGTGTAGGTGAAGATGAAAGAACAGTCGTAAAAAGTTAGAACTCTGATTTTCTGGTCAGAATGGGGAAAAAAATGGCCATTTTTTTTTCTTTTTTTTTTTTTTTTTTTTTTTTTTTTTTTAAAAGGGTTATGGCCATTTTTTATCTTCACCTAACGCTTCATTTATAATGGCAGTTTCATAATAATAGAAACCACCAGTCCATCAGAAGAAAATATCTCGGTTAAGCGGGACTCTACTGCAGTACAAAACATATTTTAATTTTAAAACTTAAAGCACACGTTTTATTTTATGTAAAATGACGTCATTCGCATCCGCTTAAGAATTCCACATTTACGATCTACTCTTAAACATCTACAGTAAAGCATGCATAGCACATCACTATCGCGAAATAATGCACAAATACAGCAAAAAGATGAAATCATTCAAAAAAAAAAAAAAAAAAAAAACCGGCTAGTTAATGATTTATATATATTTAAAATTAAATATAGTTTATAATAGCTCCATTGTTTTAACAGAAATCATTCGTTTATATTTTTTTCAAAATAGCACGTATTTTATTTACATTTTCTTTCGGTTGTTTTGAGAAAATGGCAACAAAGATATATACAGTCGGACCTCGTTATCCCGACACCCGGTTTTCACGTCACTCCGCTTATCACGTCAGTTTTTCAAAGTCCAATTTTCTGTATATGATTTTACTGTAAATAAACTCCGGATTTCACGTCGTTGTATAGTTTTCAACTCCGGATATCCCGACGGTTTAGGAAAATTGTCCATTTTTTATAATCCATCTTATAGCTCGGAAATTAAGCAGCAAGAAATGTCTTAAGCAAACTGTTTACAAAAGTGTCTAAAATACCCGTTGAAATAAATAAGAAATTTTACTTCAATCCTTTGTCTGAATAAATAAACCCAAATACTATGAATGACCCACTTAAGTTCCTGACAGACATATCAGTCTACTCGTGGTCTTTTTGTTCTGGTCAGGCTGCGCTTTCTTGTGGTTACACGGCGTTTTTCATCCGACTAAAACCGAAACATTGCATTTCATTGAAACGATCAGAAATTGTCCAACATCCATTTCTGAAACAACGAATATTGATTACAATTCATTGTAGGAAGCACATCCAGAGATAAGCGAACCTTAATTCATCAATATTTCATGTAACAATAGAAAAAAAAAAAAAAAAAAAAAATCACCATAAATCTGATTTTTATTCTTTTAAGTTTTGTTTTTGTGTTTATTTTGTTTAATAATAATGTTTTATTGCTTAAAACTGCCAGAACAGTTATGAATTTCAAACTGTCTTAAATTACTTAAAAATACAGCCTTTTATAAACATTTTTCTCCAACTCCGGTTACCGCGACACCCCGCTTATGACGTCACTTTTTTCTGGTCCTTAGAGTGTCGGGATAACGAGGTTCGACTGTGATTACTATTTTAGAACTATTTTTCCTTTACTTTCTACAGAAATGGAGTACTTCCGTTGCCAACATTAAGCAAATGGCTCTAAAAACTACAAAAAAAATTAATATTTCAAAAATAAATGGAGATACAGTTTTCAAACAAAATGCAATTAAAAGTACTTTTTTTTTCTAATACGCCGGTATAAAAATCGAAAATGTGCGATGCTTAGAAATTAAAAAAAAATTTCTATAGAGTATTTAATCGTACTGCTTTGTTTTACGTCTGGCTTATACGAAGTAACGTTATTTTTTGAAGAAGGCACAAAAGAAACTGGGAGAAAGAAATAGCATACCGTATCGGGGGCTAATAAAAAAAATAGGATTTTGTGTCCTGGACCCCCTTAAACATAATTTACAGATTTCGTTCATAGCTATAAATCGATAATAAATGTTCTTGTGATTAATTTACTAAATTTTTCAAATGCTGTCTTACAAGATATTATAAATTATGGAATATGATTCATCATATGTTCAACAAGAACTATTTATATTCTGTCATTCGTCTTATGATCTAAAATCGACCGAATCATCGATTGTTATTAAAGTTGACATTCCTTCTTAGCAATTGGATATGTGGATTGGCTAGTTTCCAAATTACCGATAAAATATCCTTTAGCCTTATGTCTTTCTCAACAGAATTTCAGAGATTTGTCAAATAAAAAAAGTCTGATTTATTTCAGATGTAATATTTGCTGATAGGCTTCGAAAATTAAGTAATTTTTCAACAACAAAAAAATGATATTTTTTGCATCAAATGATAAATGCCGGAAATATAACATTTTGGCTAAAAATAATAAAACACAGGAATTTATTAAATACGGAATCATAGTGTGTTATTGTAAAATTCTTTTTTCAAATATTATATTAAATGTAAAGAACAAGTCTTAAGACTGTTCTTAAATCCAAAAGGACAAGTTTATGACATAAGTTTTAATTTATTTTTGTTCGGAAATGCATGAAACTAATAGGTGTCGTTGTTCAGAAATTATGTAATCGATGTTTTTTCCGTTTTTTTTTTTTTTTTTTTTGGCAAACACAATAGATGTTTCAGAAAATAGTGTCAAAGTGGGCATTTTGAACCTAATTCCGTGCGAAAGGAGAAAAGAACACTCAAGAAATGCTGAAAAACGTGTTTGTCACGTGATCAAAATCGCTTATAACTCAATAAGTAATTGATTGATCAAAAAATGAAAAACACAATTTGATTCAAAATCGCTTCCATAGTCATGCCCTCCAATTTCATAGCTTTCCGTTAGAAATGAATTTGCAAATGTGTCAAAACGTTTTGCGCTTGTTGAACGCAGAGCAGTTGAAAACAGCCTTAATTTACCTAATTTACCTAAATTAATAGTAACACCATAAAATATATATTCTAAAAACCTTCAAAATATATACAAAAAACACTTTAATTGCTTAAAAGAAATCAAATATCAATAAAAAAAACATTAAAATATTGACTAGTTTCGATTGATGCACTCAATCATCATCAGAACACATAAAAACACGAATACAATGTCCATAAAACACTGGAATATGAAATCAGTCTCTACTATGAAGATACAATGGCCTGTGTATTTTCATATAAATACTTCATCATCGAAGCTCTATTCTGAACACTGGACAGCGATAAAAAGATTTATATTTAGTAGTACCTCATTATACCTCACCTACTAGTTACATCGCTAATTGAGATATATCGCTCTTTTTATGTGTCTCCCATAATAGATGTCCCAGCAGCACAGACACATGGTTCGTACGGATACCGTTATTTCTCCAGGAAAACTACCAGTATCTTTTTATAGAAAATGAAATCTAGGTTAAACGCGCTGAACAGTGCTAAACAGTTGAGCAGCATTGAGGGGTTTCCTAGTTGCTATCAATTTAACATCCAGAAAATTTCGCCTTCTGTTAAGAAGAGATTTTCTATAAGATAATACTGGTGCTGAAACATTTTCTGGTCTGCAAAATTCAAGAGTTCGAGGCTGAAATTACAGAATTAGCTAAAACTCGATCCCCATATTAAAACGCAATCGGTCTGCCAAGTACTATCTTGGTGGAAAAAACCTAAAAATCCAATTTTACAGGTTGACTCGTAGGTTTACCATTGTGTTTTCCTGCTCCCAATCCGCCATATTTTAATACCTTTGGGTGCAGGAAAATGCAATAGTAAACCTACGAGTCGACCTGTAAAATCTGGTTTTTAGGTGTTTTTTACGAAGACATGTCTTGGCAAACCGATTACGTTTTAATATGGGAATCGAGTTTTAGCTAATTCTGGAATTTCAGCCTCGAACTTGATGAGGTGGTTGTCTGTACTGCCGACTCCCGGTTTATAAGGAAAGAGATTTCTATCGTAACCCTTTCAGGGGCAAAGCATTTTCAATGCTAAAGTGTTGAAATAAATGAATGACACCGGAATTCACCAACAAATTTAGTTGCAAATAAGGAAAAGGCTTCATTTCACATACATATTAAATGGAAAATATCTTACAAAAATTCTGGTGCCATTGGGCGTTCTTAAATAACGACACTATAGTGTAATCACGATGTATTTTCAAAAGATATATGGTTAATATATATATATATATATATATATATATATATATATAAAGGTACTCCCTTTACATGGAAAAAGCTTTACTTAAAGAAGCTATTTTTAATCTTTGCTATTTATTTCTTCTAAACGAATTACTATGTTTCGATCCTTCAAAAAATCTTTAAGCTAAAACTACCAACGGATAGTTTATCGTTTCTCAGTCATTTGATTGTTTAACTTTTTCTCCAAAGTTAATTTCCTTTTTACCAAATGATCAGAATCTGAACTTTGGTGATAAGATATATTGAAACCTCTAAAAACTGATAACGACGGTCCTAATTAAAAGTTACTGCGTTAAAGGTAATTAATTATGTTTGTGGTAAAACAGAAAACGCAGCACGTTTGATCAGTTATAAGAAAATTATTGTTTCGTACGTATATTTTGAATTTCAAGTTAATAGCTCACTAATAGTTATTACACGTATTTTTAAAAATAAATTTCGTATTTCATAGTTTCTATAGGATTTGTTTTATGTTTAGTATGTATAAGAATTTGAAATAGATATTATTGAAAACATGTTGATTTGCAGAAATTGTTTATTTACTGTAAGCAAATAATACCGATATTCAAGATTATGAAAGTTGTAGCAGATTTGATAATATTAATACAGTAGCCTCCCTCTTAACCGGAACTCCGCTTTAACCGGTGGACTTTTCCCCCAAGATCAGGCAAAATTCAAGGATGACGGCCACGGGAAGTCAGCTTCGAGGGGTTCGACAAACTAGTTTTTGGCGTACCTGATTTACAAATCAATTTGATTTACCTGATTTCTGATTGATTTATAAGTGTACACAGATTTACTGATTTATCTGGGATTTACTGATTTATTTGTGATTTACTGATTTGCTTGTGATTTGTTGATTTATTTGAGATTTATACGCCACCTAAGTGTGACGTCACGTTAAGCAAAGAAGAGGTGACGTCACACGTAAACAAAATCTATGAACACCGCGAACTGCTCAGGGCAAAACATTGGAAAATCGTATTGCTCATAATACCAAGTTCATTTCAATTTAATAAAAGGGGATTTAATTAACTGTTTGGTTCCAAAAAAATTTTTGGAACAAAACGCAACCCTCTTTCTGCTTTTTTTAAAAAATCAAAATGAGCTTAAAAATTGCGCATTTATTTTATTACAATGTCTGCATATATTTTAGTATTAAAATATGGAAAAATTTTTGTGAAAATTTTTTTTATATAAATAGAATTAGAAGATAAAAAAAAAAAAAAAAAAAAGGTTGCGGAAATTGCAGGCTGCTCAAATTTTGCTACTTTTACATTAGCCGTGGAAATCGCGGGATGGGCAGCGAGAGGGTTAAATTTTCGAAATATTCAGAATAGAATCACCCCCTACTCCTGACATCCTACATAATCCTCCTGCATTTTTTTTTTTTAAGTAGCTGTCACCATTTGCAAGTTATTGAATTTTAAAATCAGTCAGTCAGTTTTAGGACACCTGGTATATTCAGTAACTATTGAGATGATCATGATGCCTGTAAGAAGCATTAAAAAAAATTAAAGCTACCTTCAATACGTCAGTTAGAGCTTTGCGCGGCCTGAAATTTTTAGGCCCAAGATCAGGTCCACCCCCCCCCTCCCCCCACATACACGCAAAATATATATTGGCCCAGCCCGGTATAAAAGCTAAAATATCGACTCGAGCCTAGCCTGCATTTTGTAATTAAAATTATTCCTAAAGCACACTTACTTATGCTTATATTTTATTTTCAGATTATGTTCGAAATTCAAGAATACAAAAAAACCGTAATTTTAATGACCGTTTAGGCATTAAAATTTATGTACATAAACATTACGTAAAAAGTATGACTTAGACAATTACATTCAACTGAAAATACAATAAGAAAATCAGTTTAGAATGAAAGAAACGGATGATAAAAGAAAACCAAAAAAGTAGATTTTTAAAAACGCATCTCTGTAACTTATCAAATAAAATAAAATTTTAAAAAAATCATCAAATAGAAAAAAAAAAATCTAAAGATTTCACTAAACAAACGTGCAGCATACATATAATTTTACGAATAAGATGCCAAACCAACTTGGGCTCGGGGACAAGAATTCAGGAGTGCATGGATCGCGGTCGGGACAAATAATGCTTATCATACGGGCTGACACGGGCCGAACATTTAGCGGTACTTTTCGGTTAGCCGGGCGCCAGTGTTATATATGCATACATATATACATATATATATATACACACATATTTACATATATATATATATATATATATATATATATACATATGTATGTATCTATATATGTGTGTGTATGTACATATATATGTAAATATATGTATATATATGTATATATGTATGCATATATAACACTGGCGCCCGGCTAACCGAAAAGTACCCATTTAGCTTTTATTCTGGACCGAGCTCCAACCTGGAAATTTTGGCCAGCGAAGACCTCTAGGAAGAATGAAGTCCAGGCCTGGCTCAACCTGGAAGAAAAATAAGTTTGGCCCGACCCGAAAATTGTATGATCAGAGAAGGGCCCGGCTCTTAAAGAGAGAAGACCTGACCCAGCCTGAGTCCCGTGGATTTAAACTGGCGCGACCCGGGACGGGTCGCGTCGGGTTTAAGCTTCGCCCTTAAGTCTTTTCCCGTGAGGATGCATGATGTCGTTTTGTGAACTCTTTATTAGCCCAAGAGATCCGCCATTGTTCTAAAATGATGTCTAGATACGACACGGTGGAAAGCTATAGCTATGATTTTTTTTTTTTTTTTTTTTTTTTTACACATAAATAAATACTGTAATACTTTCAGGTTTTCAGCCGTATTTATATGGAACGAAATATTTTAAAAACATACCAAAGAACCATTAAGCTTTATTAGTTAGCAAAAATAACTAAATTTTAAATATTATTTTATTAAAATATTCATTAAAAAACATGTAAACAAATAAATCTCACATTACAATGCAATAAAATTTAAAAAACTGCAGATTCATAAGTATCAAAAGCAATCATGTATTTAAATCGGAAAAAATAATTATTTTTCTGGACTTATCACACTAAAAATAAATGATTCTTGAACAACTTGCTAAGCTGGAATCGAAAAAAATTTTGAAAATTTCGTTTTAAACAAGCTTTTCTGATAGCTAGTACCACATCCTTTATAAGACCAAACCTGCTACGACAGAATCGGATAGAACTGGAGAAAATTCCGTTTTAGAGAAGTTTTTTGTCTTAACAGGTGTAATTATAGTTCTTTTTTATCATGGCAACCATAAAAAATTTCCTTTAAGGGAGATTCCGTTATAGACAGGTTCCATTTTCACAGGTTTTACTATAATTACTTTTTATTGTTTTAATCGGTATTATAAATTATTAGGTCCGTTACTGGTCCACTATTTTGCTCATTTCACTTCATCCTTCATGTACTCCAAAATGCGAGATGCGAGCTAAAGTGCGTTGTAAAATACGCACGCCGTAGATCTCGCCATGGATCAAATTTTAATCGATTTTAAGTTAAGATTTACGGATTTATTAGATGATTTTTGAAATGTAATGATCTTCCCTCGGATTTTCCAATATTTATACAGGATTTAAGGATTTCGAAAATATTATATGGGATTTATTGATTTTGCACTGATTTATTGGTTTACAGGATTTACAATTTAAATCTTGATTTACTGATTGTAACTTGATTTATTAAAAAATTATTGATTTATTATAGGATTTATTGATTTTACATTTACTGAGTTATTACAGGATTTACTATTTAAATCCGGATTTCTTGATTTACTGATTTTAACTTGATTTACAAAGCGGTAAATCTGCTGTGTACCAGATTTACAGCGTTGTCGAACGCCTCGGTCAGCTTGCGGTTTCGAGTTGAACTGCAATCCCTAGGGGAAGGAGGCAAAATTCAAAAAGGAGAACGTCGTCGGTTCTAAATGGATACGCGTTGGCTTTCACTAGTGTTGAATTCAGGGTGTGACACGGGAGGACTTCCCCCTCTCCCAGGAACAATGAAATGTCTCCATGGAAGATTTGAGATTTTGTGTTTCTAATGGTCAAAAGCACAATCCCCCACCGGAACTCTATAATGTCTGATCCATCTGCAAACTGTTTTTTGCAGACATTTAAAAAGCTCGAGGGTTGCGAACCGATCACCGTAGACGTATAAGAGTTGTTTGGGTCTGATAAAGATCTCAAGCATGAAACATTATTTGACGAGGATATAATTAGGACAGTAACTGATGTTGTTCAATACGAAGACGATCCCGATGATGATCCAGTTAAAGTTGACACTGCTAAAATTCCTCATACGGAAGGGGTAATTAGATTTGGCGCTATGCTATGTTACGCAGTGGCTAACAGCTTCCTCTGTTAAACTTATGATGTTAACGAGATGGAGAGATTATGCTGCTAAATGTCGAGCATCTTGCCTCCAACAGGAAAAGGGTGCTGATTTCTTTATGGTTGATTAACTTAAATATATATAATGTAGAACAATTTCAACTTCTTATAAAGGTGTGTGACACGATTTTCAACAGTTTAATTTGTGTTAAGTATATTTCATTATTTGTTATCAGCGATAATTTTTCTTTCAATTCAGTTAATTATAACTAGTATTCATTTCACAAAACATAGAGAATATATACTTTTTTAAAACTAGACAAATTGAAAAGCTAAATGCATCGTACGGGTTTTTATTAATTAAATCACGCAGATATTACACTGCAAATAGAAGCGTCTTAAATTTAGACACATATGTGACTGAAAAAGAATTTTAGACACTTAAGTGTCTTAATCTGAAAATTCAGACATTATCGATGTCTTAATTTAAGATAAATAAGTGTCTTACTATGACCATGGTGTAAACGAACTGAGAATAATGTCTAAAATATCCGCAAACGTCTTATTTTAACACACTTCATTGCTTTAAACGTGTCTTAATTTAAGACGTTTTGATTCTTCCGACGCAATAACCACCAGGGAGCACTAGCACTCCCAGTTGCGCATGCGTTTTAGATGTCTTCGTTCGAAGTGGTATACGTTGTAATTCAAACGAAGTTTGTTTTTATGTACGCGTGTATTTTAATTCATTTTTTTGCGAAATGTGAAGTACTGTGATTTTAATTCGTATTAACTTGGATTATTTATTTATTGAATACATACATCTGACATGTGTGCTCGACATCAAATGTCTCTTAGAAGCTGTCGTCGATACAAGGGCGGGATAGACACAGAACAGAAGTAGACGACGGTTGAAGATTACACCCGGAAATTCTACAAAGCGTGTGCAATGGGCTTAGTGTTAACTCGTATCAATTTATATCAATAATATTGTGTTATTCATCTTCGTCCTGTCGAAGCTGGCAAAAAAAAAAAAAAAAAAAAAAAAAAAAAGAAACTTTTGTCTGGCGGGTCCTGTTTTGAGGATGAAACATCTCATTCTTTAAATATGGCTAGTCGGATGTATTATGGGATTACTTTTTAAACTGATGAAAGTATTTCTCCCTCACTGTGGTTGTGGTAGTTTTTAAAATTTCAAATCGAGGAATATTTCTTACCTCTTGCAAACAGCGATTGAAGTAAGTGTTATAATTTCTTTATAGTACTAAAATTAGTGTCTTTTATGATTTTATTTATTGTACTAAACAAAATCTTACATGAAATTTAATTAGTTTTGAATCTTTTTGCAAAAAAAACCCCACTAATTCTAGAAGTATATATTTTTAAATTTATGACGTTGTCTTTTATTACAAATTATGTATTATTTATTCTCATCTTTTTTCTCAAATTTAAAGTAATAACATCACTAACAAACAGACATATTTAAAAGTTAAGTTCATTCTCTTGTTTTGTTTTGTTTTCAATATGGCAGTTCTTAGTTTCAATTTCAATGGCTTATGCTTATCTCATACTCGACCACAAGGAAATAGAAAAAAAAAAAACTTTGAAAGATCTCCTAAAGTTTTCTTACTTCCTAGCTAGGGATTACAATCCCGGATTGAGATCCCGGGATATCGCTTTAATTTTAACCCCGAAAATCCCGGAATTTTTACTGGAAAATTCCGGGATTTTCGGGATTGCCTTTTTTTTTTTCCATTGAACAATATTCAGCTGAAATTAAAAAATATATTTATAAACTTTCGCTTTTGGAGAAAAAAAATCAATTGATTTTCATGAAATTTATGTATAATTGGAAATGAATGTTTATCTCAAGTATTTCTTAGATATATTTCTAAAGCTATTAAATCTTTTAATGTGTGAAAACTTTTGATTTGGAAACATAGAAGTAAGCCAGTCAGGTAAAAGGAAATCATTTGTTTATTTAGATTTCGCTGCATGTGTGGATTCGAAGGTCATTTTCCAATTAGACTTTACTGATAAGCATCGCAAGTTTGTATCATAGTGATATCATGTGCTAACCTTTTTTTTTTGGCTTTATTTTGCTTTAAAGATGTCTTGTTTAGTAGCTCATAGGAATGATAACAATAAGCCCATGTCGCAATATAAATTTTAAAAAAATCTAATTTTTAAATGATAAGGATTTTTATTTTTTTTTTCGGGGAGGGGGTGTATGAAATTTTCGTAAAGTTGATACCTTAAATCTTAAAAAACACAAAATATAAATAAACAAAATACCGAAGTAATTTTTTTCTCAATATTAACCCTTTGCACTCGAGGACTCCGGAGCGGAGCCATTTAAAATTTGTCTTCAAACTCGAGGTCTCCGCTACGGAGACAATGCAAATAATTTTGTGATACCATGTAATATTGGCTTTTCTAGACAGGTATCACAAAATTATTTGCATTGTCTCCGTAGCGGAGCCCTCGAGTTTGAAGACAAATTTTAAATGGCTCCGCTCCGGAGTCCTCGAGTGCAAAGGGTAAAGTAGAATATTTATTTATTTATTCATAGTTAAATAGCTGTTGTGATTATCATCTGATATATATGTAAAATTGATTATGTGGCAATATAAATTTTTAAAAAATCTATTTTTAAATTATATGAAGTAGAGTAGGACAAGATTATAAGAAATATATATATTTATCCATGTACTTTAAAAGCCCTCAATAGCCCTTGCCGCTGAATTTGTCCGATAATAGGAGATGTCTGCTTTTGTGAGGTAAAAATGTACAAATATGTATGCCATGCGGATTAAAAAAGTATTCGCTAAATAGATGTTTCAGAATAGCTATTCGGGAATGTCCATTAACCTCCACAACGGATACTCCCGAATACCGGACATCTCAATTGAGATAACAATAATGCAGGGTTGCATTTTTTGCAAAAGAACTTCTTGATTAAAGAATGGGCATACTGGGCCGTGCCCCGCCCCCCTACGATTTTAGTGTCCACAAATTTGATGTGCAATATTTGTAAAGGTTATATTTTAAATCTGTTTCGAAATTGTATTGATTATAATCAATATTTTGAACTTTTAAAGTAAAATAAGATTAAAAATAAAACAAATTTTAAAAATCTAATATTTAGATAAATATTTTTTGTTTTAATCTTGTTCTACTCCTGAAGTTCAAAATATTGATTATAATCAGTAAAATGTCGTAAAAGATTTAAATTATCAGCTTAACAAAAATTGCGTACCAAAATTGGGAGCACCAGAAAAATCCGGTTGTAGGAGGGGCAGGACCCCAGCCAAATATTTTTCCAGGATTCAACGTGGTCAAACATGGCTACGTATGATGCTTACAAAAAAATGGATGCTATTAAGACGTTTGAAGTGTCTGAAATTCAGACACGAAAAGTGTCTGAAAAAATTCAGACATTTTAAAATGTCTGAAAACTGAACACTCCGTTTCAGACACTTAAGTGTTTGAATTTCAGACATTTTAATTTACAGTGTATTCAAGTTTTTTTACTTCTTCGCTTTAACCGGCTTACCATCGGTCCCGTTTAGGTCGGTTAAGAGGGAGGCTACTCTATTCGAATTCAGGTATTAATGATATTTTAAACGGATTACTATATATTTCTATGTGTTGTTTCATTATGCAAAATTATTGCAAATACTTCCTTTTAAAACGGAATCATTCAAGATTTTCTTACATCCCGAAAAGCGTTCATAATTTCAATAAATACACTAATAAAATTTCATGTAGAATTTTTTTTTTTTTTTTTTTTTTTTTTTTTTTTTCGTGGCAAAAAAACTTTAGTTTTATTGATATCTTTGGAGAGAAATTTTGATTTATTTGTTTTTCTTTTTTATTATTTGTAAAATATGTAATTAAAACAATTCTCCTAGATTATCTAAAATATTTCCTTCTACACTCTAAATTGAAATGTCTGAAATTCAGACACTTAAGTGTCTGAAACGGTGTGTTCAATTTTCAGACATTTTAAAATGTCTTAATTTTTTCAGACACTTTTTGCGTCTGAATTTCAGACACTTCAAACGTCTTAATCGCAACCAATTTTTGTCAGCATTATACGTAGCCATATTTGACCACGGTGAATCCTAGAAAAATATTTAGCTGTGGTCTTGTCCTCCCCCACCCCCACCCCCACCCCACACAGCCTGATTTTGGGGCTTCCAAATTTGGTATGCAATTTTTGTAAAGCTCATAATTTAAATCTTTTACGACATTGTACTGATTATATTAAAAATTTTGAATTTCAGGAGTAGAACAAGATTAAAAACAAAAAGATATTCATCTAAATATTAGATTTCTTTTATTTGTTTAGTTTTTAATGTTATTTTACTTTAAAAATTCAAAATATTGATTATAATCAGTACAATTTCGAAATGGATTTAAAATATAAGCTTTACAAAAATTGCACATCAAATTTTTGAGTCCTAAAATCGTAGGGGGACGGGACACTGTCCAGCATGCCCATGTTTTAATCAGGTCCTTTTGCAAAAAAATGCAACTCTGCATTATCTTTTACTAAATAGGGGTGTCCGGTATTTGGATGTGTCCGTTGTGAAGGTTAATGAACATTTCCGAAAAGTGGACGTCTAATACCTTTTTTAATACACAATGTATGCATATTTGTATATTTTTACCTCACAAAAGGAAACATCTCCGATTATCTGACAAATTCCCCAGCCCCAAAGTGTTCCCTATTGACGGTTTTTACGGTACATGGATAAATATATATAAATATTTGTAATCTTGTCTTACTCTAAAAGTTCAAATATTCATTATACTCAGTGGATAAAAATAAAGATATTTATAATATCAGATGTTCGAAAATTGCAAAGAAAATCCCCCCCCCCCCCCCCCACCTCAAAAAAAAAAAAAATCATGCAATTTAAAAACTAGATCTTTTAAAAATTTATATTGGCAAATACATTGTTTTACACAGATCAGATAATCACAAGATCTATTTAACTATAAATACAAAATAATAAATAAATACTCTAATTTAATAACATTCAGAAAATAATTACTGCTAGTTTCAAAACTTGCCTCAAATATGCATTTCAAGTAGTACATATAAATAAACAAGTTTAGTCACTGTAAGTAGTGAACATGTGTAATATATATTTTTTGCATTTGCGGTGCTTTGTCAGTTTAATTAAAAATTAACTTTGGTGTCTAATTTTATACATTCTGTGGAATATGTAAAAGTTTTCCTTTTAAACATATTCCTTAGCTGTTATGGAACAACAGGATATAAGTCATATTTATTTTTTTATTCCTGTAAACTTTGTATCTTATGAATATGAGTTACATAAATTTTACAGATTTGATAAGAAAAAATTAACCTAGAAAACAGAAGAAAAGGAAAAGAAATGACAGAATATGTACTGTTTTTTAGTTGTTTGAAAATACTTTGAATATAAAAAAAGTAGTTATTAATCGCTTAAAAATATATAATATATAAGTAAATATGAACTTTTAAAAATATATACTATTTCAGTTTTATCTATAAACTTTATATCAAGCATAAACAACTTTTTATTTATGCCTAAATTAACATGTTTAATTTTTTTCGTACTAATAATTGTTTGTATCAGAAACGTTGCATATGCGATTGCAATAAAGGGAAATTTCATAATTGTTTCTGAAATTTCTCAGGTTTGAAAATTTAAAATCATGAACAAAACATAGCAGAAAAAGGCTTACATATAAATAAAAAAATAATATAGGTACCAATTTAAAAAAACTCAAAAAATATTAATGAATACTTTATAAATATACCGTTAAACAAGAACAGAAATTGCAGTTAATGAATAAAATGTTTCTGCATTTGTTCTATGTTTAAAAAATCTTACAGAATGATAGTATAAGAAATACCTATTATGTTTTTAGAAATTTGGTAAATGTTAAATATGAAACTTTGACTATCAAAATTTCCGATTTTCAATAATAAATTAAAGCATCAATCATAAGAATAAACCTTTAAAAAGTTTCAGTACTATGATTAAAAACGGTGATATGTAAAGAAAATTTTCACAGTATTAATGCTTTTTTTCAATCTGAAAACTTTTCCGAATATCATAATCATAAATGAATATCATATTTATCTCCAAAATAATAATCACAAAAAAATACAATAAGTGCTGATACATAAACTGCAAGAGTTTATAATCAATAAACAGTAAAAATCAGAAGAAACAGAACATAGAATAAATACAGTTTCAAACGGCTTCAATTTAATGTTTTTATCTCCCTTTAATGGAACTATGAATCATTCAGCTTTTCAAATCTGTTTATGTTGCACGTTTTGCTTTTGGGCAACGACAAATTAGGATATTTCCGATCACAGGATCGAAAAGGAAGATTAAACAAGTTATCACTCATTCGTTTATTCACAGGAGACATGCGCGCTGAATTAAAGCATTGCAATTTAATTATCAAAACAATTATATTCGATACCGTTACATTAAGAAGGTATAACAGACGACAGCTTGTGAAATCACAAAACTAACATTAAACTACAAAAAAAGAGATCAATCTTTAAAAACTATTTAATTTATATTCATAAGATACAAACCTACTGGGATAAAAATTTAAAATTAAATATGACTTACGCTTTCATTCGATAAATACTCCATAATTACGCATTTCTTTTAATCCAAGCAATGGCGACGCTTAAAATGTGATTCTTTCTATATCATGAAGGAGCCATAGATGACATGCGCGGAAATCAATGCTCTGATTGGCTGTTCAGAAAAGTACAAAAAAGAAATGTTCAACTACTGTTTTAAATAAGACACTTCGTAGATAATTCCAACATATTTCTCGGTTCGTATATACCATGATCATACTAAGACACTTATGTATCTTAAATTAAGACATCTATTGTGTCTGAATTTTCAGATTAAGACGCTTAAGTGACTGAAATTCTTTTTCAGTCACTTATGTGTCTAAATTTAAGACGCCTATATTTGCAGTGTATATATAAAAAAAAGTTTTGATTTGGAAATGGACCAATGAAAATCTGCGTAGATATTCCGGGTAGATCTCATCCAATTTAAATGCTTAAGCCAAGGCCTCCTTATCCAAATAACAGGCCTCGCAATCGCTAAGTTTCCTTTGTCCGCTGTACACGTGGTTAGAAACCACACGGTTTCCCGTGACTAGCGCTATCTAACGCGAGAAACAGAAATATTTTTTAATTTGTTTTCCATTTGTCTTTTACCATTTTCTTTACGATGTGCTTTGTAGTTTGCAAATGATAGTTGTTAATCTTAAAATTTTCATATGTTCTAGACATTTTATTTAAAAAATGAACTTATTTTACTGTTAAACAAAAAAATGTTTACTGCTGTATTCCGTTATGTAAATAAATGATGATAATAATAATAATAATAATCAGGAAAGAAAATTATTTTACCATGAATTTCTCAGTGATATTAGTTATTGAAATAAATGGATAGCATCTAGATCCGGAAAATGTAAAATATTTCATTTTCTCTTTTATATTTTCAAATATGTTATTTATTTTATTTCTTCTATTTCATTTCTTTTCACAATTAATTTCACCTTACAGTATTAATTTAACATCGCTCCTTCAATTTGTTTCAATGCACAGTTTCATTTATTTATTTATTGGCCTATCATTTGTTTTATTTTTGAAAGTATGGGGGATCATTTCAGTTTAACATACTTTAGATGAAAGCTTCACTGTTTTTTTCATATATAGTTTGTATGTATTAATCTATGGAAAGTTTCATAATTGGCTCCACAGCCAATTGGCATATCTTGGCGGGCATAGTTTGGTGCGTAATTAATTTCCTTGCTTTAACTCACATATGTTATGTAAGTTTTACTAAAATGTATCTAACAAAAACATAGCTGTGAAAAAAGGCAGCCAAGTTCTCTAAAGACAATGACAAGAAAAGAAGTGATATCTAAGTGGGTGCCAAGTTCAAATAAAATTCACTCAAACTTACCTACAGAAGTATTAGAGCATTTTTTAAATTGTTTAGAAATACAAATTATTGATAGCATATTAATAATAAATCTAGAACTTGGCAAGTTTTTACCTACGAGTCATTTATTTTTATTAATGACATTATTATATCAAAACTTGTTATTTCATGTTTGGAAGCCTTCATTTGAGTGAGCTCCTTCCCCTTGAAGAGTGGTGGAATAAAATATATCCCACCTAATTTTAACTGCAAAATGCCACATTGACACTAGAATTCAGGACTAAAAAGTTTAATTTTATTAAATACGTGAAAAGAAGCTTTTACCCATTTTGAAATAAATTTGTTTTTAAATTCTGGTGTGATTCAATCATTTCAGCATGTCACGAATAAAAGCTCTTTGCCTCTGAAGGGTTAAAGGGGTGCAGTCTCTAGAGGGATGACCAAGAACAAGCGTAAGGGTGTCTGTCTCTTTCTCAGGCCTTTTAGTCTGTTTGCATTGAGGTTTCTGGAGGGTGGGTGCTAGAGTGATAACAAAAAACGAGCGGGAGTGTATCTGTGTATTTATTGGTTTATCAAATCTTTAACATGGGCCATTTGTTTATAATAGTAACTACATTAATTTTTTATAATGACATCGTTGTTAATATTAACATCATCATTTTATTAAGACATCAAATTGATAGGCATAACATTTATCAAAAACTTGCCAAGTTCTAGATTTATTATTAATATGCTATCAATAATTTTTATTTCTAAACAATTTAAAAAATGCTCTAATACTTCTGTAGGTAAGTTTGAGTGAATTTTATTTGAACTTGGCACCCACTTAGATATCACTTCTTTTCTTGTCATTGTCTTTAGAGAACTTGGCTGCCTTTTTTCACAGCTATGTTTTTGTTAGATATCATTACTTTTTGTAAAGTTACAATATATTTAGACACTTTACTTAATGCTTTAAATGTGTTTACATGTGACTATTTTATCCACCAAACAACATTCAATTTTAATTTAAATTTCCTACAACGGACTATTTGACTGTCAATTTACGGCTGAAATCTATATTTTAATACTGCTACATTGAATGCATGTTTTGAAACGAAATGTATTGATTCGAAATTTTTATTGTTTCTGAAACAACAATTCCTATTAAGTTCCTATATTAAATTTTCCAATTAAATATCCTATAGCTGGGCCTGCTGTTTTGTACTGAAAGTAAAAAATAAAGTTATGTGCTTATGCCACACTATGTATCATTCATCTATGGGTGCCGGCAGTGCAGAGGAAGGACGTTGCCTCTCCCTGGATTTTCAAATTTAATTAATTAAATATCCTTTTCTCTGATGATTTTGAAAATAACAAGTGGGTAAGTGTGATCACATATCGCACAGAGGGTTTCGTTTAACATTCCTTTCAAAACACTTTATCCTTTTGAAAAATCTGTTAGTTCCACATTTCGCAACCAGGGGTGCACTCTATTCTAAACAAACCTCTATCCGAACGAAACACCGTTTTTCATACTATCCGTAGATATATTAGACGAGGGGATTGAGCCCATATCACCCGAGATAAGTAGGCACCCTGGCGGTAAAAAGTGAAACTAAAATATGTAAGGCTATGATGCATAATATGAAAGAATGGTCAAAGGGGTGTCGGCAAAAGTTGGAAAAGTGCTCCCCGGGTGAAAAGGGCGGAGGTTAGAAAAATTGCTTAAAATACACAAGTTTGAGCCCGGAGGAGTAAATAATATATGACTTTTTGAAAATTTTATGATTTGTCGTGTGGTCTTAGGTATTCAGCTATACGTATGCAAAAAGTCATGTCTCCAACTTAATTAGGGGCTACCTTAGAAAGAATTGCTTAAAATACATATGTGGAAGCCCAGAGGGTTAAGCGTAAGACTTTTTCAAGATTTTATGATTTGTAACCTGGCCTCAGGTGTTCTGCTATAAGTATGCAAAATTTCAAATCTGCAATTTAATAACGGGCTCAGTTAGAAAGAATTGCTTAAAATACGCGTGTGGAAGCCCAAAGGGTTAAATGCACGACTTTTTCAAAATTTTATGATTTGTCATTTGATGTGTGTTCAGCTATAAGTATGCAAATTTTCACGCCTCCAACATAATTAGGGCTCACTTAGAAAATATTATTTAAAATACACATATGACAGCCCAAAGGGTTAAATGCACGACTTTTTCAAAATTTTATGATTTCTTGTTTGATGTGAGGTGCTCAGCTATAAGTATGCAAAATTTCACGCCTCCAACCTAATTAGGGGCTCACTTAGAAAGAATTGTTTAAAATACACATGTGGGAGCCCAAAGGGTTGAATGTACAACTTTTTCAAAATTTTATAGATTTTCGTTTGATGTGAGGTGTTCAGCTATAAGTATGTACAATTTTACGCCTCCAACCCAATTAGGGGCTCACTTAGAAAGGATTGTTTAAAATACACATGTGAGACCCCAAAGGGTTAAATTTACAACTTTTTCAAAATTTTATGATTTGTCATTTGATGTGAGGTGTTCAGCTATAAGTATGCAAAATTTCACGCCTCCAACCTTGTTAGAGGCTCACATAGAAAGAATTGTTTAAAATACACATGTGGGAGTCCAAAGGGTTAAATGTACGACTTTGTCAAACTGTTATGGTTTGTCATTTGATGTGAGGTGTTGAGCTATAAGTATTCAAAATTTCATGCCTCCAACCTAATTAGGGCTCATTTATAAAGTATTTTTTTAAATACACATGTGGGAGTTCAAAGTGTTAAATGTACGACTTTTTCAAAATTTTATGATTTGTCGTTTGATGTGAAGTGTTCAGCTATAAATCTGTAAAATTTCACGCCTCCAACCTAATTAGGGGCTCACTTAGAAAGAATTGTTTAAAATACACATGTGGGAGCCAAAGGGTTAAATGTACGACTTTATCAAAATTTTATGATTTGTCGTATGATGAGTGGTGTTCAGCTATAAGTATGCAAAATTTCAAGTATCCAACATGTATACTTTCTGAGAACGGGCTCTGTGACGGACAGAATATCTCAATTTGTTGATTTTCTGTAAGCAAGTAAACCCAGATAAACCCCCCAGTAAGTAGATAGGTTTACAATAGAAGTCTATGGGAATTTGGCGAAATATTAGCGATATCGCCAAGGTGGCGTCACTTTTGGCGACTAATTTTGGTCGCCAAATTTGGCGATATATCGCCATGTTGGCGAGAAACTTGGCGGTATTTGGCGACAGAACAGGGTCCCCTCCTACGGCAAATTAAAATTTCGCCTAATAGACGTAATGTTAAAGTAAAAATGGGCACACCCAGGTGGGTAATTCATCGATTTTCACAATTTTTTTATTTTTTTCCTTAGTTTTATAGTGTAAACAAACTTCGCACCAAATTTGAAGTTTGTAGCTGCAGTAGATATACGAGATCTTTTTGATGAGTGAGTCAGTCAGTCAGACAATCAGTCAGTCAGTAATAAAATTATCGATTATCACACATTTTCAAATGTCATTATCTCGGAAACTAATTATGCGTTATTTATAAAATTTTGGATTTTAGGAAATTAGGGTGGCCTTACTACACATTTCGTATAACAAGTACGTAGGTCTCATAGATTTTCAGTAGTAGAGCATTGAAATTTGACGAAAACAGCTCGAAATGGTTCGTGTAAATAACACACGGCTATGTTAGGCGAACTTGGCTGACACACTGCCGTGTGTCTAGATCAAAGTATTTTAGGAAAGTTAAAACACGCATAGATACACAAAAAAACAGACTGAAGTCATAAACACTTAAAAAATTGGAAAAATAAAGTTTAATAATCACTTAAATTTATACATGTCCCTCAACTTTCCGCAAATACAGTATTCTTGTCATGCTACGATTTTGGTGTTTGTAAATCTTAATTTGAGTATTCTTTCTTAATCAGACTTAGAACCAATTGGCGTAAGTGTAGTTTGGCGCAAAATTAATTTTATTTTTAAATCGTATACTTGATACCACATTATTCCAGCATCGCGTTTTTGCAGTCAACTTTAACTGTGGAACAGATTACAGAACATTAGCTAATACTACATTATATAATAATAAATCGGTATTTTTCAAGTATAGGGGCCTTGGCGAGAGAAGAAAATTTGGCAACATAATTTCTGGAAGCATATTCACTGTTTCACATAAAAAAGCAATATTTTCCAATATTTGTACAATTTATTTAATATAAAAAAGGCATTTATCTATTTTATATACAAATATAAAAAAATCGTATATAAAGAACAATAATAATATCTAGAAACTAAATTTATACATGTAAATTCGGCACAGATGTCATATTGGCGCGATTTGTTTCTGGCGCCAATGTCATATACGCACCGGATACTTAACTAGCACCAAAGTGTCGTTATTTTGCTTGATATGGTTATCCGGATATAGAAGATATGGTAACGAGGTTTTCGCAAAATTGGCGTCGGAAAAAATTCGCGCCAATATCATTCTATATATATGACATCTGTGCCGTAAATTCTTATAAAACAAGCTGACAGTTCATAAGTTTTGTTTTCATAACTGTTTATATCAATCGGCAACAAATCGCTCTTTCCGAGGCCCAAATTGTGCCAAGATTTAAAAAAAAATAACCGGCAAAGTCCTATATACTGAAAATGGTACTTGTTAGTTATCCCGTCGACCAAATTACTGTCGCCAAATTGTAAGATTAAATGCCAATAATGGTTTGCCATAAATTAATTAATTTTAAGATTAAATGCCAATAATGGCCAATAAAACCAATATTTCGACGTTTTATTTGTATTTTTATTAATGTTATACTAATTTATTTGTTTTTTCGTTATTTAAAATAAAAAATTGTGTCAATTTGTAGAACTTAGTGAGTAGTTTGTCGATTTATATAATTTGGCGTAATTGGTCGACGGGATAACTAACAAGTACCCTGAAAAAAATATCAATAAATCTTATATTTAAATCTTCATTTTTGATATGTTTTATTTTTTAAAGCCAGAACATAATTGTGCGAAATATTTTTATTTTTACGCCTTTATTTTACTGGAATTCGAAAAATATTTTATACAATTTTGCCAGTAACACAACATTTTAAATTTTTTACTATGCATTTGTTTATGGAGTATTACATTTTCACCCATAGACTTTCTCCGGATTGTCAAGTCTGTTTTATGATAAGGGAGTCTTGGCTTAAGCATGGCCATAGCCTACTATGATATATAACGGCCCGCGCATTTCGCCGAAAAAGTGAAGTCGGATCCAACTTCAAACCCTGAACCAAAACTTCACAACGTGCTCTTTGTTTACATTTATACCTTGCTTAGATAGAAGCTTGTTTCTCATCGTCGAGGTTTCAGAATCATTGATCGTATTTTCATGTAATAAATTAAATTTGGTACTTTTCGGTTAGCCGGGTGCCAGTGTTATAAATATATGTATATATACATGTACATTTATATATATTGTATATGTACACACACATATATATATGTATACATATAGTTTCTATATATGTATATATAGATATACATACATATGTACATATAACACTGGAGCCCGGCTAACCGAAAAGTACCTTAAATATTTATATTCTTCAATTTCCTTCGATTTAAAAGGCTATTTTACACAAATTGTAGCATTTTAGTGTTACACATACTTTTAAGATTAGCTAAATTATTTATTGTTTACCTTGATCGTTTGGTTCATTCATGAAAAATGCCGGTTCTGTTATTCTTTTTTGAATGTCCCGTATTTATGTAAAAATAGCTTGGTTTCATATACACGTTTTAAAATTAAAATTTGATTTTTATCAAACTACAGTTCTCATAACTGACTTGAAGCAGCTATTTTTGATTAATTTACTGTTACCGGTAAAATATTTGTTTTTAATATCGCCCGAACCAAGAAGAAGAAGAAGAAAAAAAAGCCGATCTTCCTTAAACATTAAATATTCTTATTTTTAATCAGAGAAAGAAATGGTGATCACGGATTTAAATATCGTTGCAATATTCTATGTTATCCAAGCAATTTTGATTAAATCATGTAAGGGTATTTGTTACTTAATAAATTACATTTATTAATTATTACAAGGAATTTTATGAGTATTTTAATACATTAAAAAAAATTTCCATCAGTTTTATTGTTTCAGCAGTGAAAATAGTAAATAAATGATACTTAGTTATCCCGTCGACCAAAAATCTATCGCCAAACTATAAGATTAAATGCCAATAATGCTTGATCGTAAATGTCACATTCACTTGACTGTAAGCAAGTTACGCGTGTTTATGTCATCAAGTTATTTTTATTTCGACGTTTTATTTGTATATTTATTAATGTTACACTAATTTATTTGTTCTTTCGTTATATAAAATAAAAATTATGTCAATTTGTATAATTTGGCGAGTGTTTTAGCGATTTATATAATTTGGCGAAATTGGTCGACGGGATAACTAAGTGGTACCAAATAAATTTGTGACATTGATGTTTTAGACTAAGCATGTGCTTTTTTATTTATATATTCTTATGTGTGTTGGTTTAACAGTTTTAAATAGAAACACATTATATTAGTCACTTAAATAAATAGAACTTTACATTTACATTGATATGGACAATTTATAATAACCCTTAAGAGCTGTATTCGAATTAGCTGTCATTTCTAAGCTTGATTGGAATGTCAGCAGAATTGTAAACGTAACCATGGCGACATGACGTAATTTTGGTGTTTGTTTACATATCTACCCTTCCCAGGTTGTTTCAGTTACGGTCAGAGTCAAATTTCAATTTTGGGCAGGGTATCAGAGTCCTCTGGCGAACGACTTCATACATTAAACGCAAACCAGTCTGCCTGTAGTAGTATCTAAGTATGCCTTGAGCATGGCCTTTCTTCGTTAATATTAAAAAAACTGTCGTATACAAAAATATGGAAATCGATGGTATTATAAAGAAATATTTGATAAACACGCTGATGCAGACAGTTTTCAAATGGAAGAATTACTTTCAGAGATATTTAATGCTAAAGTTGGACAAAATCGTTCCATTAAAAAAGTTTTATTGGAGCAAAAACTATACATGAGAATTTAATCATTTTTAGATAATTTTATAGGTTATAAGTTCCCGGTGTGCAGATTGCATTTTTTTTTTTACTATTTTTTGAGGTTTTATTTCTATTTTAAATTCAAATTTTCAGTATTTCGAGAGATATTTTTTACAAATTTAAAAAATGTTATTAATTTAAACTGTTGCGAACTTTATAAACAGCGCAAACAATACTGTTTACTTCAAATTAAAAATTTATTTACACGGGGCTATTGTAAACAGAAAAAAAAATTAAAATTAGAATTAAAAGATTACATGTTAAAAGCAGGAAAATTGCGTCATAAGAACCATATTTACACTGGAATTTGAAAAGAGAAACAAAATGTTAAAATAAAAAAATCATTACTATGCGTTAAAACCTGTAAATGGAGGAAATTACGTCATATTTAAAATGGCCAAAAAATATGGCAAAACAATTTAAATTAAAAAATATATCAGGGCGAGACATTTAATTGATATTTTGAGATAATATTTTCAACTATTATCGTGAATTCGAAGACAGCCCAAATAATATTTCCTTCTAACAACAAAAGTATTTTCACGTGAATATTAATAAGAGAAATAAAACTTTGATGTAAATTACGTCAGATTTGAAACGATACATTTAAAATGAATTATTTAAAAGAACTATCTTATAGCGCTGTTAAAAAATACCGGGAGACAATGACACTGTTTACTTAATTCATTTTACATTAGCTTATTTTCGAATGTTTAACTAATTTTTTTAATTAAATACGAAAACAGCCATTGTATCTTTTAACAGCAGCAGATATGGTCTTAAAAATCCCCAATCCAAGAAAAACGAATGGAAACCCGTTTACTGAGAAATCGCCACTGTTTTTTTTTTTAAATTTTAATTCAATATTTTTAAAGCCGATCAAATTAGCGTGCTTTTTGTATTTTGGTGTCCCTGAACGGGGGTTGACGAGCGTAGCTCGTAGGGGGCAGAGCCCCCTAGTAGAATAAAAAAAAATGCATTGTTCGAGGTCATATAGTTGCTGAACAATTACTGGTATAAAGGTATTAGAATTTTTTATAAACACCTCCAATATTGATAGTTATCATAATGCATTGTACTGGATATACTTCAGACAAAACATTAATACCAGTACACCGTAAAAACAAGTGGGTAAGTGTGATCATAGATCGCACAAAGGGTTTCGTTTAATATTCCTTTCAAAACGTCCAGTACATTTATCGCCATGGAACATCTTCTAAATTTTGGCAAACCCTTGCTAAACTATCGTAAAGCTTCAAACAGATTCGCCTTGTTATATTTCCTTATTTTGTTCGTGCCACCCCCCCCCCCCCTTTCAAAATGCTACGATATATCACATGAAGGGTATCTGCCAAATTTAGAAAAGTGCCCCCTTTGGGGAAGGTGAAGTGGGGTAATGGTCACCATGATTTTTGACGCTGCCTGATGTTTAAAATTTTTGTTATGTTTTATAAGCTATACTAAAGTTTCAAACAGATCGTCCAGCTATATTTCCTAATTTTGTTTGCGCCCCTCCCTCCCCCTCCCCCCTCGAAATGCGACTTGCCATTCTTCTTTATACTTCATTATAATTTGTTATAAAGTATCTTAAAGTTTAAAACAGATCGCATTGTTAGATTTCCTACTTTAAATGAAATCGCGGTCTGTTAGTTCCATATTCTACGACCAGGAAGCGCACTCTATTCTTAACAAAAGCGTATCTGAACGAAACTCCTTTACACAACCTATCAGTAGATATGTTACTCGAGGGGGTGGCGGTCTTCAGCAAGAATTTAAGATAATTGTTGAAATTACTATTCGGAAATAGTGGTAATTTAACTTTTGACATATATATAGTTAATAAGTACCATGTATCTGAGGACTCCGTAAAAAAAAAAACGCACCTGAAACGGTATGAAACAAAAAATAAATATTTTGCACCTCCCCCTCTCCCCACCTGCCCGAAATTTCATGCGCCATTTTTTATAAACTTTTTCTTGTGTGTTATAAACTATGTTAAAGTTTCAAACAGATCGCCTTGTTAGATTTCGTACTTTAAATGAAATCGCGGTCTGTTAGTTCCACATTCCACCACGAGGGAGCGCACTCTATTCTGAACAAAACTATATCTGAACGTAACTCCGTTAAACAACCTATCAGGAGATATGCTAGTCGAGGGGGTCGCGGTCTTAACCAAGAATTTATTATATTTGCTGAAATTACTATTCGAAAATAGTGGTATCAATACTTCTGACATTTTTATCTGGCATAAGTAACATTTATGCTGTATTTTTAAAAATCGGACACCGTTCAGAAGTATACTGCAATGAAACATCACGTGACTGCCTTGTAAAATAAGTATATAATAGAAATAAATCAATTAGCGAAATTAGCGCCCCTCCCCCCTACCCGAAATTTCACGCGCCATTTTTATAAACTTTTTCTTATGTGTTATAAACTATCTTTAAGTTTCAAACAGATCGCCTTGTTATATTTCCATATTTTAACAAAATTGCGTTATGTCAGTTCCACATTCCACCACCAGGGAGCGCACTCTATTCTTAACAAAACTGCATCGGAAGGAAACTCCGTTAAACAACCTATAAGTAGATATGTTACTCGAGGTGGTGGCGGTCTTAATAAGAAATTAAGATATTTGCTGAAATTACTATTCGGAAATAGTGGTAACTAAACTTTAGACAATTTTATATTAAATAAGTAGCGTATATCTCAGGACTCCCTCAAAAATAGCACTTAAAACGGTTAGAAACGCTAACTTTTTAAATAGAAATCTAGCGCCTCCCCCCCCCCCCCTCCCCGAAATTTCACGTGCCTTTCTTTTTTACACTTTATCTTATAAAATATCTTAGTTAGATTTCCTAATTTTAACAAAATCACGTTATGTTAGTTCCACATTCCACCACCAAGGAATGCACTCTATTCTTAACAAAAGCATATCTGAACGAAACTCCTTTACGCAATCTTTCCGTAGATACATGGGTCCGGATGGTGGCGGTCTGCGGTAACAAACGCTAAGATTTTAAAAATAATTCTAGCTCCCCTCCCCCTCTTCGAAATATCACACTCCATTCTTTTTTACACTTTTTCTTATGTATTATAAACTATCTTAAATTTTCAAACAAATCGAGTGGCGGTCTTAACCAATAATTTAATGTTTTTCCTGAAATTACTATTCGAAAATAGTGGTATGAATACTTGTAAACTTTCTGATGATGAATGAGTTATACTTATCTCATAGCGCTGTTCAATTATCCCACACAAATTATTAGATTTTGGAAGCACGTTAGTCTTTATCATCAGAAGTAGCCCCCCCCCCCCTTTTCTATTCACACAAACCTAACAAATACAAATTATGCGGTAGCGGGCGAAGCACGTTAGTCTTTGTCATAATAATATCTGTAATGCGCACTAACTGGTATATTTAATCAAAAGTAGTTCCCTCCCTCCCCCTTTTCAATTGGCACAAACCTAACAAAATAAAATTATGCGACAGCGGGCGAAGCACGCTTTTCAATTTCGCTGGAAGAATGCATCTCATTTTACATCAGCCTCGCACGGACTGAAATAATCCGATAGCGGGCAAAGCACGCTAGTCTATGTCATAATAATATCTGTAATGAGAACTTTCCTAATTTTAACAAAATCGCTTTATGTTAGTTCCACATTCCACCACCAGGGAGCGCACACTATTCATAACAAAAGTGCATCAGAACGAAAGTCTGTTGGGATATTTAATCAAAAGTATTTCCCTCCCCCCTCCTTTCCATTTACCCAAACCTTACAAATACAAATTATACGATAGCGGGCGAAGCACGCTAGTCTCCCCTCGAAATATCACACTCCATTTTTTTTTTACAATTTGTCTTATGCGTTATAAACTATTTTAAAGTTTCAACCAGATCGAGTGGCGATTTCAACCAATAATTTAAGATATTTGCAGAAATTACTATTTTAAAATAGTGGTATGAATACTTACAAACTTTCTTATAATGAATAAGTTATACTTGTCTCATAGAGCGGCGTCGAAAAACCTCACGCAAATTGTTAGATTTCCTAATTTAAATAATTTCATGGTTAAAAAAGCACGTGCCTTCATTTAATTCTATTCATTAGATAGAAATGAAACAGATTAATTAAATAATAATTAATATCTTAGCTTCTAATTGAGTTATCGCTTTGAACTGGGTATGTATGAAATCTGCGAGAGATTTCCCGTCCGGATGGCAAAAATTTTATCAAAAAATTTAATACTTAAAAAGTTAAAATTTCGTATTAAAATATTCCGCTACTGAAAACCGCAAGGTCGCCGTCATGTCTGAAGTTGAGCACACCTGCTTTCGCGCCGAAATGAAATCTCTTTTCATTGTCTTTTCAAATACAGAAATTAAATTTTTATCGATCGATTTTTAGTGGATTTTTTTGCGTTATACCCAACGCAGAAATGTGAACTTTATACCAAATCAAAGTAGATTTTTTTCCGCGTCTGTCTATACCGTTTACAAATTTCTCGTACCAATATTTTCTGATATGCGATTTCGCTTTAAAATGCCCACTTCATTTTTCGGCTTAATTTCCTCCGTGGTAACCGTGCACCGGCTGATTTTACTGGCAACCCTTAGGAGAAACTCCGAAGTTTTGGAGAATGTCCGTTTGAACCTGTGTTAAAAAGGTGGATTGGTTAATTTTAGAAGTTAATTAGCCCGTAATTCGGTTAATTACCGACTTTTTCAAAATGTTAGGATTTGTTGTTTGATGCGAGGTGTTCAGCTACAAGTACCCAAAATTTCAAGTCTCTAACATGTATAGTTTCTGAGAACGGGCTCTGTGACGGACAGGCAGACAGACAGAGGAGTGAGACGAATAGGGTTTCGTCAGATGAACGAAACCCTAAAAAGGAGTAAAAAAGGAGATTCTACTGGCAATCGAGACACCAGTACTATTTTCGTATATTAACGGGAAATTTCCCCCATAAATTCCAGAAAAACGGAAACTTTTCGATAATTTATGGGGAAAAATTTCCGTAGAAATATGGATTTCTGGAATTTATGGGGGGGGGGGGGGGAGATTTCCGTTAAAATACGGAAATAGTACTGGCGTCTCGATTGCCCATAGAATCTCCGTTTTTTAGTCCGTTTTTTTACAGTGTACAGTCGGCCAAAAAAAAAAAAAAAAAAAAAAAAGAGAGACAGAGAGAGAGAGATGTATACAGAGAGAACACAACACATTTTAATCACCAAACTAATGGAAAAAAGACAAGTAGGTATTCGATAGAAAATTATAATTTCTTTCATTTTTTGTTTTAAAAATAAGCTTGGGGCGTCGCCCTTACACTGAAATTGCACTAGACTAAAATTTTCAATATGAGCACCGAATTTTTACAGTTTTTAGGAAAAATTTTACCTTCGGCTACCAAATCGGAGGTCATTCATTTAAAAAGTTTAACTAATATAAGTCAATAAAAGTTTGAAACTCCTAATACAACATTTCCTTTTAATCTTTTTAAAACAGATCGTAACGCGGGTGGTTTTTGAAGCAAACTAAAGAACTACTTTGTTAAATTATCAGTAAATTTAGATCGAATATTTGAAACTCCAGAAAATCAATTTCTATTACACATTTTATAGGTTACAATTTATATTATTTTCGAAAATCAATATAAAAATATTTATACTTTCGATTTTAATTGTCGAAAATAAAAATAATGTTGTGATTCATTTTATTTTGTCTATTCTATAGAGATTTGTTAATGAAACAAATGCAGAAAAATATATTTTTGTATAATTCGATACTATGTGAAATGGCAATCTAGATGACATAGACACAGGGGCGCCATTTCAGAATTTTCTTGGGGGGGGGGGGCAAAGCTGTCTTTGAGGACAGTGGCATAGCCAAGGGTGGGGTGGGGTTCGGCGGTGGGGGGGGGGGGGGGGGGGGGGTACTCTCTCCCATCAAAACGAAAACCTATGAAAAATTCCGTTTTAAGGAGGTTTTTTTTATCTTAGCAGGTATAATTTCAAGATAATGACTAACATTTTTCCCGTTTAAGACAGTATTCTATTATAGGCAGTTTCCCTTTTTACAAGTATTCTTAAAGGCATTTAAAACATCCTTTCTATAGTATATCTCTGAAGAGTATAGGTATATTACATTTATTGTAAAACTTGCGAATACGAAACCTGTCAAAGAAAGAATTGTTTCGTAAACAGAAAAAAATTAAGTTTTATGAAGAAAGCACTATATAATTATACTTGCTAAGAAGGGTACCTGTCTAAAACGGAGATTTTTTTTTTTTTACTCTGCAGGCTTTACGGACAGGACAGGGAGCCATTTAATAAGTTTCTTAGAATGGGGAGCGGAGGTAAGATTTTGTTTGAGGGGAAGGGTTTGAAATAGCATGCCATTCTTAACATTTTCATAAGCATGGGATTCTTCAAGAAATATTTGTAACACTTTCCAACGCAGTTGAAAAGGGAATTGGGTTTGTCTGCCCGTCTGGTCATGCTCTAACTCGCGTAAATATACTCGGATTAACGCGTAATTGATATATGTTATTAATGTTTACAATGGAATGTTCGGTATTCAAAATGAAGTGTGTATCATTCATAGTTCATTTACAGGAGGACTCAAATGTATTCCGTTAGATTATGGTCTATCGGGTAAAATCATTTGCGGTATATTTTTATATTGTTGTATTACAGTATTTAAACATAATAACATTTATATACTTTATTGGGGTGTACTAAAAGATGACTACTACATGTAATGTTATGTTTAGCACTTACAGTTTGCGTCCAGGAGAACTCACAAGTATTCTCTTATATTATAGTCTATGAAGAAAGAATATTTGTGACGTATTTTAATAATGTTACTCCGTTACAAACATAATGAAATTGATAAAAATTTCTGAGATGTGCTAATTAGAGATGAGTTCGGGCTCATTTTTCAGAGCCCGGGGCCAACAATTTTAAATCCGAATCCGAAAAAGTTTGTGCCATCAGAGCCCGATTCCGATACCGAAAGTATGCACGGAAAAAAAGGGTTTAACAAAAATGCATATTTAAAAGCTGTTCTAAATGTAATACATCTCATTTTTTAACAACTGTTAATCTCTAGCACATAATGAATTTTATGAAATTTACATTAAATCTTATCAAAAGAGACGTTTAGTGTCAAATAGAAATATACTTCCCTAAAAAGATTTTTAAATTTTTCTTCCGCAACAAGTAGGTATCTCTTATGGACACAATAACGAAGAGCATTTTATGTATAAATTAATGAAATTTGCAGAAATTATGATTTATATGACGAAGAATCGAACAGCGTTTTCTGTTTCCTATAAAAGGTGTACATCTTTCCATTTATCATGGCTTTGAAAATCAGTTTAAATTATAAATTTGACACCGTTACCGAAAAGATCCGATGCTTTTATAGAAAAGAGGAAACGCTGCTTGATTGCTTTCAATCGGGAATAACAACACATGCCAATTTTATCTACTTACGTATGAAAGTGATTGTATGAATATGAAGAACAGAGCCACAGAAGGAGCAGACTTCAAGAAGAAGCACGATTAAAATCACCAACATTATTTTCATATAAAGAGCGATTACAATCGCAGACAATAGGAGACTAAAAATTTGCAAATCTTAGGCTAATGCTGATTGACGTAAAAGAAAATATTTATTTCGCGTTAGATGTCTGAAAAAAGTAATAATAAATAAACATTCCAATTAAACAGTATCCTAATGGCGCCAAATTCTGATTGCCGCCAACATCAACAGGTCGTTACTCGCGTTAAACTACAGACATAAATCATCAAATATCACAAGTTTTCTTTCAAAATAATGTTCGACAAATACTAAAAAAATAAAAAAATAAAAAAAATTCTATTTCTCTTTCGTCCTGATCAAAATAGCATTAAAAAGACTTGCAATGGGATAATTAATTTTTAAGGGGTAAAAAAGTTATTTTTTGTTTCTACACGAGTACGAGAATAAATAAAATATCCAGTTTGAGAAAGAATGGGCCCGAGCCCGAAGGCTGGTATAAAAATCAAACCCGTGTCAGGTCCGTCTCATCTCTAGTGCTAATACATACTTTCTGTAGAATATGGGGTACGAAGCATTCATCACTCATTTACAAGGTTATGCAAAAGAGTTCGATTATATGATGGTCTACGGGTAAAAACTGTTCACAGCGTATTTCAATTATGTTGCACTATTTCAAACATGATGAAACTGATATATATTATTGAAGCTAACAACAAAATGCTTGCAGTAAAATAGGATGGGGATTACATTTATCATTCATTTACAGGGACACATAAAAGATTTCGGGAACAAATCTGTATGCGAAGTTTGGCTATTAGGAATGATTGCTGAAAGTCCGTTTTCACTTATGGTATGGTTTTTTAGTTTAACTAAATTTTTTAATACTACATGGTGTGCATAAATTCTATAGAACATACACAGAGCAATTTTTAAATTCGTAAGACACACAGAAAAATTCGTAAGCATTATTGAGAAAGAGCAGGAATTGCTTAAAGATGTTATTTTTAATTTGAGTTATACAGCTTCAAGTTATCTTTCAAGCTCAACTACATTTAGTATAATATACTAAGGTAAGTTTGCTGCATATAAATAAAATCATATACAGGACTATGCAAAGAACTGGATATATAATCGCCTATGGATATTAACTAATGGAAGCGTAATTTAAGTAGCTTAAGCATTGCTTGAATTAAATTTCAGCATTAATATGTGGCATGTATTAAAATCTGTATGTCATATACAGGGCTGTACAAAAGAATTTAAGTACGTTTCCCCCTATCGGTAGAAACTGCTGAAGGGGAATTTCTTACTGTGTTATGCATTTTCTTACTAAACATAATTTAAGCACACTGTGTATCATATGTACAAATTTATAGATCATATACAGAGCTTCACAAAAGAACTGGATTACTTTTACGGTTATGGGCGCTAATTATTGAAATATGGTTTTTAAATGTGGTATAAGGCCTGTTTCCTAGAAATCTGCACAAACTTTTCTTGACTTGAAAGTTATTAAAAAACGAGATAAAGAACTCAAATGGGCACTGTAAGGTGACTTCAATAACCACATTCCTCTGTAAAACTGTTATCGGATTTCAATTAAACCGTTTCGTTTGACATTATCGATTTTACTTTTGGTGGTACTTGCTAGACATTGTACAAAATTTAAGTTCATAATTTTGAAACAATACTTGATTCGATTGATCAATTTCTGGATGTTACCTGCTTTCTAGACTTTGGCATACACTTTTGACTTCAGATACTTACAGAACCGCTCAATTGGTCAAATTTGGGGAACGCTAACCAGGTTGTCAGACTTCTTTATGAAAGTGACGTTTTGCTGGCGGAAATGGCTGAGAACGATTTTGCAGAGATGACTGCTATCCAAGTCTGGCCAGATATCGTAATCACCGTCATTGTAGTTGCTACAGATGTAGGGGATAAGAAGACGGCAAATGCCCTTGTTCAAATGTCGTTGCCCATTGGCAGCGAACCCAGACTTTCGGATGAACGGACGACTCAAACCTTTCGGACCCATTGCAATCCATACGAGGATCTTGTCTTGGAATTTCGCTTTAGTAGAAAATTTAATGATATCGTGGGTCGTGGAAACGTCAGATGTATAATAGCCACCATTATAGTTAAACGTGGAGCGCTTGAGCTTAAAATATGATCCGTCACCGTCATCGAAGATGAATATTCTATCAGAGAATTTTCTGAACAAGTGACCACACTTCGTTTTCACGACAACCATTTGTTTTTCTGTTCGTTCTGTTATGACCATTTCTTGTAATATTTGATGTTCAGGTTCTTAATGATTGTCTTTTGTTGGTGGTTAGATGAAACACTATATTTCGAAGGCATGGGATGGATTAATACTCGGTCATTTTCGTCAAACAGTCCTTTCAACTGCTCTAACTCTGGCTTGGAGTTTTTTTTTCGCCTTCCTACCCGATCCCAGTTCTTTTTTGGCCGAGAGTCCCTCCTAGTAACATTTTAGAACATCGTATGTAGTTCGTTTGGTGATATTTTCGGAAAATAAATAGTTCACGATGGACTTGCTCCTTGATGAATATTGCTTTCGTAAAACTTGTACACAATAATACACAGACACTCCTCTTGTGACTCTATTCTCGGAAAACACAGATTATTTAATGATCTCTTGGCTAATGGCCATGCTCTTATATACCATAGCACAACATTTCACGCGCAAGTTTCACCTGATTCGGTTTCCTTTGCTATTTTACATAATTGCAAAGTTTGTTCGGATTTCTAGGAAAAAGTCCTTATGTTTTCTAAAATGTTTAATTAGATATATTATTTACCTTATTGAAAGGCTAAGTTTTGCTAAAGCATTCTTGATGTGTTGGAAAGTGTTTCATAATCTATGCTTGACGCATGATTTTTCTCTCTTGTTTAATTTTCAAGGGAGGACCATGCTATTTTATTTATTTATTTGCTTATTTTTTTTTGTAGAGCGACGCAAAATCAATTCGTCAATTGACCGCAGAAAAAAAATTGCGCAATTTGCAAATTAGACTTGGGAAAAAATAGATAAATTGGCAAATTAGAAATTTTTTTTATAATTATTAGTTTATATACCTAAAGTGTTTACTTATACGTGTTTTTATTGTAATAAAATTTGACAAGCTATTTCAGGTTTTGAGTAATTTTTTAAAATTCTTTTGAGTCTGACCTGCGATGACAGATAAATTTTCTAAAATATCAAATTCCTTGGGGGGGGGTCTATGCCCCCCCCAGCCCCCCTCAAATGGCGCCCCTGCATAGACAAATGGTTATCTAAGTGAATTGTGTATGCTAAGGTGTCATCCTGGTTGCTCAGATAGTAAGGTATTTGGAATTAAAACCCAAAAAGTTTTCTCGTGATTGGTCAGGATACATTTTCGATCTGTTGGAAAACCTATGACTCGTATAAACAAATATTTCTTACTCTACACAATCTGTAACATCAATATAATCTATCAAATATACATAATGAATAGTTTTCTTTTTTTCGTAATTCCAGAGCGCAATTGGTACGATTTCTTTTACGAAACCATACGTAAAAGAAATTTAATCCTTCTATATACAAAAAAAAAGGTAACGATTTGGAAATGGACCAATGAAAATCTGCGTAGATACCGCGAAACGCATCTGATTGGTCAGAGCTCTATGTCTTTTTTTTTAGCGGGAATTGTGCGTGGCGAAAACCATGAAAGTAGAGAATTTTGATAGGATGGGCGGCGAAAGGGAAGATTTTTCTGCATTTCGATAGACTTCTGTTTTTCGGGGTTTTTTAGGATCGATTTCAAAAGTGATTTTTACAGAAAGAGGATAATTTCCATTAACTAATGAGAAATGGGTGGGTCATCTGCATTTAGAATCTAAAAATTTAATGCATAGAAAATAAGGTATCCCGAAGCGATTTAGAATGGAAATGCGAAACAATTACGTCTGGGGTTGGGTAGAAAATAGAGATTGCTTCGCGATAACGAACGGATTACGCGGGGGCTTGGTGAGTAGCGAGCAGGGGGGCAGAGCATGGGCGGGGAAAAGGAAGAATCTTCTGCATTTCGATAGACTACTGTTTTTGTTTGTTTGTTTGGGGGGGGGGGGGGTCGATGGCAAAAGTGATTTTTACACAAATAAGATAATTTCCATTAAATAATGAGAAGGGGGGAGGGCATCTGCATTTGGAATAAAAAAAAAATATTGCATAAAAAATAAGAAACGCGAAACAGTTACGTCTGGGGTTAGCTAAAAAATAGGGGTATCTTCGCGATACCGAACGGAACCTCGAAGCGATTACGCGGGGATTGGTGAGCGTAGCGCAGTGTTGCCAGATTGGGCACTTTTTTAATTCAGATTATTTGTCTGCCACCAATTTTTAAAAATAGTATAATTCGCCTTATTTTTCAGAATATTTAATCTAGTTTTAAATAGGCCGAATACTTATATTTCAAAAAAGTGCTATCAATCAACAATCTGGGGACAAAAATGTCCCCAATCTGGCAACACTGGCGTAGCGAGCAGGGGGTGGGGGGGGGCAAAGCCCCGCTAGTGATATAAATGAAAAGTTGTAAAAACATATGTTCTGTCATAAATTAAAATATTTTCTGTCATAAACTTTAAAAGTAAGAACAATTCATGTCGAATTATTTTTGATAATGATATTCCAAAATGTAGAGTGGAGTACCTTGTTTCATCTGAAACATTTTGTGTGTTTTACAAGCACGGACTGTAAGCAGTTTTGGTTTAATTGTCTTGGAACTTTTTATATAATTGTGAGTTCTTAATGTCACCTAAAGTGTAAACTTTAAAAACCACACTCAAATCACAGCAAATAAAATTTCCATCGTTCAATTGACAAAACAGTAGGTGGTGATTTTAGGTGTGATAATTTTATTCATATCTGTGTAAAACAAATAATCTGTCTGCAAATGAATTTTGTTTTATAGTTGCAAAATCACACTTATCGGAATCGTGAAAGAAAACTATAAAAATCAGTTGAAGTTTGTGTTAAAGTATACATATTAATATCAAAGTCATCCGGCTCTAACTGGAACATTTTTATGCGGTTTGTTTTGTTCGATTTAGAATTGTATAAATTCTTTAAAAAATATTTGAAAAACAAAGAAATAGATTTTTTGAAGGTTTAATACATATGATTAAACTGATTAAACTATTTCGAGATACATTAAAACATTAAGACTTTTGTTAATGAATGCAACATCGCATCTTGTGATTTCGATATCTGTTTATATATTACTACATCTACATATAATTAAAATGAAAGTATATATATATAGGTATATATATATATATATATAATAATTTTTTTTTCTTCATATCAACATAGACATAGAGGATGCATTTTATTTGGTTTCTCGTTTTTCTTTCAAGAAAAACAAACATTTAAAATAAAAATTAAATCAAAATAAACATACGCAACTAAAATATCTATAATATCTATATACTTTATTTCAATTTGTTTATATTTCTAATCTGAATGGTAGTAACAGAAAGGCGTATTATTAATATTCGTTTATTTTTGTAATGTATTACTATTAAACGATACTCAAACATTCCGTAATTTCTGTATTATAAATTCGATTATTAGAACAAATAAAACACAACTTCTCTGAAATACTAATTTAGCAGTTTCCAAAACCGATTTATGTCATCCAACTATGAATTAAGTTAATTTTCAATAAAGATGTAAAATTTATTAGATAAATAATTGTCAAAACTCAAAAGAGTGGAGCAAAAGTGACATAAGGCCAATAAAATTATGTCAAATATTTATCTCGATAACACATGAAATTATGAATCATATCAGGTTACATAAAATCAATTGATTCCTTAAATATCTATTTACTAATTATATGAAAACTCTATTTTAATTTGAAGTGCGAACTAACTAACATTATTTGTAATAATTCAAACATAAAATATAACTTGCATTTTGTACATATGTATAAGTTAATTTAGATTTGAGAGAAGTTTTAATTAAATTGTCTCCATTTTAAACATACAGACAGACAATTTCAATTGCACAGATTATAAAGTTTCGAAAATTAAAGTTTCAATTAGCTTACAAGAGCACATAGATGTGATAAAATGCTTCAAATTTTTGAATGTTTAATTTTGTGCCTATAAAATTGAATGATAACAAATGCAAAATTAATTAATTACATATTTTCAACCTATATAAACCAATAAATAAAAACGCTTTAAATTTGTCAAAAAAAAAAAAAATGTCACACATACACTTGGCCAAAGGTGACCGGTCACTTGCAATTTTAGACGTTTTGTTAAATATCTAGAAAGATACATCATGAATTAACCTGAAACTGCAGGTGTGTAAACAGTATAGTATAGGTCTTATATTTCCGCGAAGATTTTTTTCCCGAAACCCCATAGTGGACCGTCAACAAATTGATAAAGAACGAATATCTTTTGGATAAACCTGTAAAAACTACTGTAGCAAAAGCGTTCAAACTCGAGATTATTAATAAGTGGCTTATTGCAATATACTGTGTTCATTTTTATCAGGATACCATGTATACTCGTAGAGAAATCAAGGTTTTTATAAAAACAGTCCCAAATTTTGCCAAGTTTTTTGCTTATAATTTGCAGAGTTCTTAATATAAAAAAAAGTTCTTTTCAGAAAATATGACAAACAATTTTGTACACAAGACTCTGCAATCAGAATTCAAACATAATAAAAATTGGATGGAAAATGAGAAGGTTTACTAAAGAATGTTTCACTACGCATGCGCGAATGCAATCAAAATATAATGTGCATAATGTATTAGCTACGCATTTGGAGCAACTTTCGTGAAAGTCTCAAAATCATAGCTTGAAAATTCTGAAAATTATCGTCGATAGAATAGGCTCGAAATCCGTTGCTCCCAAAAGGAAGCAAAAAGATGAGGTGTTGTACCGAAATGTAGTAGTACTTGCAATACTGTGTACGCTATCTTGGCACTAATCAACAGATATTTGAACAACACCTCATCTTTTTGCCTCTTTTTAGGAACAACGGATTTCGAGCCTATTCTATCGACGGTAATTTTCAGAATTTTCAAGCTATGATTTTGAGACTTTCACAAAAGTTGCTCTATACCAGGGATGGCGAACCTATGGCACGCGTGCCAAACTTGGCATGTAAGAAAATTAACTGGCACGAGAAAAAACTTATAAATTGTATTTAGTTTACAGAGAACAATCTATTTTCTGGGTTTTTTTTTTTTTTTTTTTGCAAAAAGTATAATTTTGTGTAACAGGTATATAATTTACTTTAAAATAATCCGTTACTTTTGAATGAATTAAGGTATTATAAATTTCATTGAAAGCGCCCTGTAGCTTCATTTTCTAGCCAAACCATTCAACATATAGTGTTTTACAAATCCTTTTGCTTCTGTATCAATTTTCAAAGGTTTTATTTTTGACAATTACATTTTAAAAGGCAGTTTGCATAGTAATATACCTAATTGACACGCTTCTATTTCAGATAGGTTTTATTTTATTTAAGTGTAGGCTTTTAAGTTATTTTAAGTTTTATTCTAATTATAGGTTTTAATTTTGAAAATTGAATTTTTACTGTTAGTGTAAATAATAACGTATCTATTGAACCTGCTTCTATCTGACGAACTAAAAATGATCTAATTTGGAAATATACAATAAATTAAAAACTCATTTATAGATTATTAATACGGAATTCGATGCGATATGGCTATATTACTGAGTAAATACAGCATAATAAATAAGTTAGGAATCGAATTTAGTATCTCTCTATTCTAAAAAAAAGTAACTACCGCTGTCACCGCCGCCGCCGCCGCCGCCGGTTTTGATTTTTTTGTGACCGGAGGACTTTCTTCGTTAATATTAACAAAAATAATGCATACAAAAATATGAAAATCGGTGGTTTTATACAGAAATGTTTGATAAACACGCTGATGTAGACAGTTTTAAAATCGAAGAATTATTTTAAGAGATATTTAATGTTAAAGTTGGACAAAATCATTCCACTAAAAAAGTTTTATGGCAGCAAAAACTATAGATGGCAGTGTAATCATTTTTAGATCATTTTATGCGTTAGAATTTGCCGGAGTGCAGATTGCATTAATTTTTTTATTTTGACTCATTTTTTGAGGTTTTATTTCTATTTTAAATTCAAATTTTCAACATTTCTAGAGATATTTTTTACAGATTTCAGAAAATTGTACTAATTTAAACTGTTGCCAACTGTATAAAAAGTGCAAGCAATAATGTTTGCTTCAAATTAAAAATTTATTTACACGCGACTATTATAAACAGGAAAAAAACTTTCAAATTAGAATTAAATAATTACGTATAAAAAGCAGGAATTTATAAAAAATTACGTCATAAAAAGTATACACGTGAATCTTAAAAGAGAAAGGATAATTTAAAATAATAAATTCATTAACATGCGTTAGAAGTCTTAGGAGAAATTACGTCATATTTACTTCACATTATAGTTATTACATAAAATGAACATAAAATAATATTGCAAAAAAGTTTAAATTTAGAAATTGCGCTAGACATTTATTTGATATTTTGAGAATTAATTTAAAATGTCTCATTTAAAAGAACTTTCTTTTCGTTTTGTTAAAAAATACCAGGAGACAAAGACTCTCTTTACTTAATTCCTTTTATATTAGCTTATTTTGAAATGTTGTTACACGTATATACGTCATCAAGTTATTTTTATTTCGACGTTTTATTTGTGTTTTTATTAATGTTGTACGAATTTATTTGTTTTTTCGTTATTTAAAATAAAAATTATATCAATTTGTATAATTTGGCGAGTGGTTTGGCGATTTATATAATTTGGCGAAATTGGTCGACAGGATAATCAAGTAGTACCGCAGCGGATTTGGCGTTAAAATTCCCCAATCAAAGAGAAATGAATAGAAATTCGTTTATAGGGAGATTGCCCCTGTTTTTTAAATTATAATTCAGTCTTTCGAAATCTTTTTAAAGCCGATCAAATTAGCGTGCATTTAGAGTCTGCGGTGTCTGGACGGGGGTTGGCGAGCGTAGCTCGTAGGGGGCCGAGCCCCCTAGTAAGTGTAAAAATATTTAAGTACAAATTCTATAAAAAATATTTTTTCGATTTTATCTAAGTTAAAATGTTTTTGGCACGTTAGAATGTTGGTCCATAATAATTTTGAAATTTTTGCCACGCATACTCAGAAAGGTTTGCCATCCCTGCTCTATACACTTAGCTAATACATTATGCATATTATATTTTGATTGCATTCGCGCATGCGCTGAAACATTTTTTAGTAAACCTGCTCATTTTTCATCCAATTTTTATTATTTTTTAATTTTGATTGCAGAGTATTGTGTACAATGTTATTTGCTGTATTTTTTGAAAAGGACTTTTTTTTATATTAAGAACTCTGCAAATTATAAGCAAAAAACTTGGCGAAATTTGGGACTGTTTTTATAAAAACCTTAATTTCTCTACGAGTATTCATACTATCCTGATAAAAATGAACCCGGTATATTACAATAAGCCACTTATTAATAATCTCGAGTTAGAACGCTTTTGCTACATTAGTTTTTACAGGGTTATCCAAAACACATTCGTTCTTTTTCAATTTGTTGACGGTCCCCTATGGGGTTTCGGGAAAAAATCTTCACGGAAATTTTTGACATATACTATACTGTTTACACACCTGCAGTTTCAAGTTAATTCCTCATGTATTTTTCTAGATATTTAACAAAACGTCTAAAATAGCAAGTGACCGGTCACCTTTGGCCATATAGTGTATATGTGTAAGTTAATTTTTCGCATATTTAGTTATATATTTTTAATAAACATTTAGATTAAATTTAAAAAATCAAAAAATCCGACTGTGTAAAAAGCGAACTAATTAATTATTTCTCATCAATATGAAACTATTTTTTATATTACTTACTTATTTTTTTATTTACTTGCATTGATGACTTTTAAGTTGTGTTTAATTGTCAGTTCCTATCTATAAACACTGTTTTGATGAGGCCTATAGATGTCTATGAAGGTTAGAGTTGCAGTAAAGCTACAGATCCTACCTACACAACTTCCAGGTTGTGTAATATTTAAACGGAGCTTCTAACTGTGAAATAGTCAATGAAACGTCGTCTTCATTTTGAAAGACCTATCCAATGATATGCCACTCAATAGGGTGCGTAATTTTTTTTCCGTCTCTACCGCCATTTTGTATTTTACGGCCGCCACAAAACCTATCCTATAACCATCGGACGGTTAAGACAAATCGATAGAGAAACCCATCCAGCCGTTGGGCTGTTTTGGGGGTATAAAGAAATCCACATACCCCGATACGCGTGAAGCACATAACCCTTCTTCGCAGTCGGGTAAAAATATATGAAATCTATTACTTTGGTTTATATTTGGACAAATATTTGGATCAAAATACCCCGATAAAAGAATCGTTATATATCGTAAAAATATTCGCGATGTAAGCACATTCTTATTTATAAGGCTCGATCTTGAAAAGTAAAAACGGAACTATTATAAAATCACTCGTGTGTCTGCCTCTCCGTCTATCACAGACGTTTTTTCTCGAAAATTGTGGAACGTGGATATTTCAAACCTAGAAGAGTTATAAAGACACTTGACCCACATGTTTATAGATTATTAGCCATTCACAAATATTTTTAGAAAACCTTTAGGGGGGAAATTAAATTACTTGAAAAAAAAAAACTGTACGTAGTCTGTGTTATCGCTCGAAAGACCTGGTAACACCGAACTCTAAATATGTTTGCTTTAATTTTATTTATTATATTTTTGATATCGTCGAAGATGTACTGCAAGATTATGTCACCACTATTTCCAAATCTACTAGAAAAAAAAAAAAAAAAAGCAATTTAACAAATTGCAACGACCATTTGGAAAATAATTTTTTCAAAGACTAAAATTTAAGACATAAAGAATCGCACGGAGTTGATCATACATTACGTACGCCATGAATTAAACATTAATAGTGTTATTACGCGTAAAAATTCCAAGCGACAGAAATCGCCTGCGACTCGTATTTGGTGTGAAATATTTATATGTATTCATTCCTGTCCTATTTATCTTTTTTTCTTTTTTTTCTTTTTTTTTTTTCTTTATTGGCTTATTCCATTTTTTCTTTTGCACGTGAAAATCTTACAAATTAAAATTAACTCTTTGGCAGAAACTGTTATTCATTTTCTTTGATTTTCATTAGTTATTATCCACCTGAAACTTGCGTATTATCCAAGCATTTCATTGGCTGTTCGGGAAAAGGCTTTTCCGTCGTCAGATTTCCAAGAAATCTGATGACACATTTTAAATGAAATTTCATTCTTAAACTTCTAAACATCCCACAATATTACTTTTTACATCTTCGTGTAGAGAAAAAAAATTTACTTTTAAATGCAATTTGTTTGAAAGCTGTATCTCAATTTGTTTCTGAGTTATTAATTTTTTTTTGTAGTTTTTATTACTTTTTTGTCATAGTGGCAACACTCTGTTGTCCATCTCTGTTGAAATTAAAGGGAAATACAGATTACTGCATAGAACAATCAGGAAACGAATAAAATGCGGATTAAACCAATAAAAACTTTCAGATATGCTTTTCATTTCCTACCCTGACGAGGACAATAACCATTTTTCCAAATGGTTAATAAAATAGGTGTTGTAAGTGTTTATTTAAACCATGCAGGAAAACTACAGCGATTATCCTAGGTCACATAGTTTTTGAGGAAACCGCATTTTTTCATTATGCACAAACAATAATTTGCAGGTGCACAGCGGGAAGTTGAGAGGCATTTGAGGTACTTATCAACGCAAAATCCTCCAAGGAATGTTCATAATGATTCTGAAAAGATTTGTCGGTAAATAACCGAGGTATTAATTAAAAACGCATCTAAAAAACGCGATTCGGAGAAAGGAGGCATTGCAATTTAGCCATTTCCTTTCGAAGTGTTCTAGGCACAATATCAAGTTTAAACTTTGTGCATGGACTTTTTCTTAAGTAAATCGAATCATAGTGATAAACAGTCAAATTTTTTCATTCCAAATGAATTCAGTTATTGAAGGTAATTATTGAAAAATAATACATAGAATATAGAAGTATTTTACAAAGCCATATTCCTCTTTTAGCAATGATTTTTTACCCGACTGCCAAGAAAGGTTATGTGTTTCACGCGTATCTGGGTATGTGGATTTTTTATACCCTTGAAACATCCCAACGGCTGGATGGATTTTAATAAATGAGGTCTCTATCGATTCGTCTTAACAGTCCGATGGTTATAGGCTAACTTTTGTTTTTATAAATTCAAAATGGCGGCCGTAAAATACAAAATGGCGGTAGAGACGAAACAATTTTTTAACGCACCCTATTGAGTGGCATATCATTGGATAGGTGAAGACGATGTTTCATTGACAATTTTACAGTCAGAAGCTCCGTTTAAATATTACACAACCTGGAAGTTGTGTAGGTAGGATCTCTAGCTTTACTGTAACTCTAACCTTCATAGACATCTATAGGCCTCATCAAAACAGTGTTTATAGATAGAAACTAACAATTAAACACACTTAAAAGCCATCAATACATGTAAATAAAAAAATAAGGTAAGTAATATTAAAATAGTTTAACATTGATGAGAAATAATTAATTAGTTCGCTTTTTAGGCAGTCGGGTGTTTTCATTTTTTAAATTTAATTTTTACTTGTTGTAATATTGCAGTTTGTCATTCCATACAAATTGAGCATATCAGCTGTGGTTGACATGTCACAGATTTTAATGAAAATCAGTATATAAGTAGATCATATCTATTTATGAGTAAATGTAAAAGAATAGATTTCAGGATTGTTTATTTAAGTATCAAAATTTACATTAAATGTTGGTGCAAAATCGAGGTGTTGTCTACATGCTTGAAATTTCAATTTTGATTATTAGCCTCAGGAATGAAAAGACCATATTAAAAATTATTTATAATTAAGAATGAATAATAAGCAACAAATTGGCGTAAGTTAATAATTGTATTTTTATACCGTAATGGGAAAAATAAATAAATTTTGAAAATTTTTGAGGGAAAAAATGCAATATTTCCATTACTCATTTGAACATGAAGGAAAGTTCTTACAATTTAAAAATTATTTGACTTTGTAACTAAAAGTATATATTTTAAATATCGAAACTTCTTGCCTTATTATTCCTTAATGAGAATAAAAAATTAAATAATAAAAAATGTTGAGAGTAAAATGCAATATTTCCTTGTTTGAACGTGAAGAAAAGCCCTAAAAATTTTTGAATTATTTGACATTAAAGATTAATTGACATTAAAGAATTATTTGACATTAGATAAAAGTGCATATGCTAAATATATTTTTTAATTCTTGCTTTCAGTTTATTTTTGCCTGAAGAATATTTTAAATTAGAGTATAAAGAATGATTGAGTTCAACAACATTTATATCACACACACATATATATATATATATATATATATATTATTATAATTTAATCCTGAATTAATGTAGATGGCTGCACTAAATTTAATTTTCTTGAAATCGTTCGCAATATTATAAAAAAAAATGACCAAAATTTGAAGTGGAATGTAACAAATATTACCTTTTTGAACCCATTTTTCTAATGTTAGGAATCAAAACGCAATCTTGAATTTTTTTATATGATGACCTTCTTGATCTTTATACTTATACAATATTGTTAATGTCTGACTTTTCCTTTATTTAAATTTTTGAGGATATATAAGTGGAAAAATCTTGATTTTGCACTATTTTCTTATGTTTCTAAGCTATTTTGAAAATGAAGGAAATAAAGGCAGCGTACATACTTGAGAAATTCTATCTTAATATGTAACAGTACATCAGGCATCAATGCCACAGATGATTTTGAATTCCTTTGATTTTTGTAAAGCTTTTAATTTTCTCAAAATTAACAAATTTTCAATTTTTACAACTAATTTGAGATTAATCATGGCGTTACCAAATAATCTCTCTATTCTAAAAAAAAAGTAACTACCGCTGTCACCGCCGCCGCCGCCGGTTTTGAATTTTTTGTGACCGGAGGTCTTTCTTCGTTAATATTAAGAAAAATAATGCATACAAAAATATGAAAATCCGTAGTATTATACAAAAATGTTTGATAAACACGCTGATGCAGACAGTTTTCAAATCGAAGAATTATTTTAAGAGATATTTAATGCTAAAGTTGGACAAAATCGTTCCACTAAAAAAGTTTTATAGGAGCAAAAACTATACATCGGAATTTAATAATTTTTAGATCATTTTATACGTTATAATTTCCCGGTGTGCAGAATTAATTAATTTTTTTAATTTGACTCATTTTTCGAGGTTTCATTTCCATTTTAAATTCAAATTTTCAACATTTCGAGAGATATTTTTTTCTTATTTCAGAAAATTGCACTAATTTAACCTGTTGCCAACTTTATAAACAACGGAAACAATAATGTTTGCTTCAAATTAAAAATTTATTTACACGTGACTATTATAAACAGAAAAAAACTTTCAAATTAGAATTAAATAATTACTTATAAAAAGCAGGAACTTATTGAAAATTACTTCATCTATAATTACACATGAATTTTAACAGAGAAAGGATATTGTAAAATAATAAATTTATTAACATGCGTTAGAAGTCTTAAATAGGAGAAATTACATCACATTTACGTCACATTTACGTCACATTACAGTTATTACATAAAATGAACACAAAATAATATTACAAAACAGTATAAATTTAAAAATAGCGCGAGACATTTACTTGACATTTTGAGATGAATTTTTCAACTATTTTTTTTTTTTTTTTGGACAGCGCAAATAATATTTCATTTCTAATAAAAGCATTTTCACGTGAATATTAAAAAGGGAAAGAAAAGTTTGGTGAAAATTACGTCAGATTAAAAACGATATATTTAAAATGTCTTATTTAAAAGGACTTTCTTTTCGCTTTGTTAAAAAATACCGGGAGACAAAGACTCTGTTTACTTAATTCATTTTATATTAGATGATTTTGAAATGCCATTGTATCTTTTAACAGCAGCTGATTTTTCCGTAAAATTCCCCAATCAAAGAGAAATGAATAGAAACCCGTTTATAGGGAGATCGCTTTTGTTTTTTTAATTATAATTCAATCTTCCTAAATCTTTTTAAAGCCGATCAAATTAGCATGCTTTTAGAGACTGCAGTGTCTGAACGGGGGTTGGCGAGCGTAGCTCGTAGGGGGCCGAGCCCCCTAGTTATTACTAAATAAATTTGAAGATAATTTTTCAGAGGTTACAATCTCTCTATTCTAAAAAAAAGTAACTACCGCTGTCACCGCCGCCGGTTTTGAATTTTTTGTGACAGGAGGTCTTTCTTCGTTAATATTAAGAAAAATAATGCATACAAAAATATGAAAATCGGTAGTATCTCTCTATTCTAAAAAAAAGTAACTACCGCTGTCACCGCCGCCGGTTTTGAATTTTTTGTGACAGGGGGTCTTTCTTCGTTAATAATAAGAAAAATAATGCATACAAAAATATGAAAATCGGTAGTATGATACAGAAATGTTTGATAAACACGCTGAGGCAGACAGTTTTCAAATCGAAGAATTATTTTAAGAGATATTTAATGCTAAAGTTGAACAAAATAGTTCCACTAAAAAAGTTTTATAGGAGCAAAAACTATTCATAGGAATTTAATCATTTTTAGATCATTTTATGCGTTTGAAGTTCCCGGTGTGCAGACTGTTTTTCCTTTTTTAATTTGACTAATTTTTTGAGGTTTTATTTCTATTTTAAATTCAAATTTTCAGCATTTCTAGAGATATTTTTTACAGATTTTAGAAAGTGATATTAATTTAAACTGTTGCCAACTGTATAAACAGTGGAAATAATAATGTTTCTTCAAAAAAAAAATATTTATACTTGTAAATAAATTAAACATTTATTTACACGTGACTATTATAAACAGAAAAAAACATTTGGAATTAGAATTAAATAATTATGTACAAAAAGCAGGAACTTATTAAAAATTACGTCATAAAAACTATAATTACACGTGAATTTTAAGAGAGAAAGGAATTTGTAAAATAATAAATTTATTAACATGCGTTAGAAGTCTTAAATAGGAGAAATTACGTCATATTTACGTCACATTACAGTTATTACATAAAATGAATACAAAATAATATTGCAAAAAGGTTTAAATTCAGAAATTGCGCTAGACATTTATTTGATATTTTGAGCGGATACTTTTCAACTATTTTTGTTAGGAAAGCGCAAATAATATTTCATTTCTAAAACAAGCATTTTCACGTGAATATTAAAAAGAGAAAGAATATTTTGGTCAAAATTACGTCAGATTAAAAACGGATATTTTAAAAAGTCTTATTTAAAAGAACTTTCTTTTCGCTTTGTTAAAAAATACCGGGAGACAAAGACTCTGTTTACTTAATTCCTTTTATATTAGCTTATTTTGAAATGTTGTTACACGTGTCTACGTCAAAGACGAAAAGAGCGATTGACATCGCTGTTTTCGTATGTATTTTGTATTCGTACATATGTATTTTTGGTACTACTTAGTTATCCCGTCGACCAAAACTATATCATTCGCCAAATTATAAGATTAAATGCCAATAATGGTTGATCGTAAATGTCACATTAAGTTGACTTTAAGCAAGTTATACGTGTCTATGTCATCAAGTTATTTTTATTTTGACGTTTTATTTGTATTTTTATTAATGTTGCACTAATTTATTTGTTCTTTCGTTATTTAAAATAAAAATTATGTCAATTTATATAATTGGCGAGTGCTTTGGCGATTTATATAATTTGGCGAAATTGGTCGACGGGTTCTTCAAGTAGTACCGCAGCGGATTTGGTCTTAAAATTCCCCATTCAAAGAGAAATGAATAGAAATCCGTTTATGGGGAGATCGCCACTGTTTTTTAAATTATAATTCAATCTTCCGAAATCTTTTTAAAGCCGATCAAATTAGCGTACTTTTAGAGTCTGCGGTGTCTGAACGGGGGTTGACGAGCGTAGCTCGTAGGGGTCAGAGCCCCCTAGTATTATAAAAAGATTTAATTTATGTTAAATAGGATTACGTATACAGAACCTCAAACTTGCAACTTTGAACGGTTGCACACATGCCATTCTATGTCACAAGCATTTTAAATGCCCAGAACTTCCGAAATAAATTATTTTTTGTAGAGATATTTTCCAATTCTCTATTTGAAGATGAATTGAATCTGTGTACCAAATTTTATTAAAATCGGTTACTAGTGGCCACGACTTTTTAAATATATTTGCTCATTTTGTGTGGAATGAGCCAGTTAGTAATTAATAAATTTACTGTACAGAATCCTTAATACGTGAGTAAAGCACATCTATTATTCTATACTAGTGGAAACTCCCGTCCTAGGACGGTGGATAGAAATCGTGGTTTTCCCTTAAAATTTTAAATAATTGTTAAAAATATTTATATACTACTAGGGGGGTCGGCCCCCTACGAGCTACGCTCGCCAACCGCCGTCCAGACACCGTAGACTCTAAATGCACGCTAATTTGATCGACTTTAAAAAGATTTCGAAAGATTGAATTATAATTTAAAAAACAGTGGCGATCTATCTATAAACGGATTTCTATTCATTTCTCTTTGATTGGGCAATTTTAATGCCAAATTCGTTGCGGTACTACTTGATTATCCCGTCGACCAATTTCGCCAAATTATATAAATCGCCAAACCACTCGCCAAATTATACAAATTGACATAATGTTTATTTTAAATAACGAAAAAACAAATAAATTAGAACAACATTAATAAAAATACAAATAAAACGTCGAAATAAAAATAACTTGATAACGTAGACACGTGTAACAACATTTCAAAATAAGCTAATATAAAAGGAATTAAGTAAACAGAGTCTTTGTCTCCTGGTATTTTTTAACAAAGTGAAAAGAAAGATCTTTTAAATGAGACATTTTAAATTAATCGTTTTTAATCTGACGTAATTTTGACCAAACTATTCTTTCTCTTTTTAATATTCACGTGAAAATACTTGTGTTAGAAATTAAATATTATTTGCGCTTTCCTAACAAAAATAGTTGAAAAGTATCCTCTTAAAATATCAAATAAATGTCTAGCGCAATTTCTAAATTTAAACCGTTTTGCAATATTATTTTGTGTTCATTTTATGTAATATCTGTAATGTGACGTAAGTATGACGTAATTTCTCCTATTTAAGACTTCTAACGCATGTTAATAAATTTATTGCTTTACAAATTCCTTTCTCTCTTAAAATGCACGTGTAATTATAGTTTTTATGACGTAATTTTTAATAAGTTCCTGCTTTTTGTACATAATTATTTAATTCTAATTCCAAATGTTTTTTTCTGTTTATAATAGTCACGTGTAAATAATTTTTTAAATTATTTACACGTATAAATATTTTTTTTTAAGCAAACATTATTGTTTCCGCTGTTTATACAATTGGCAACAGTTTAAATTAATACCACTTTCTAAAATCTGTTAAAAATATCTCTAGAAATGCTGAAAATCTGAATTTAAAATAGAAATAAAACCTCAAAAAATGAGTCAAAATAAAAAAAAAATTAATGCAATCTGCACTCCGGCAAATTCTAACGCATAAAATGATCTAAAAATGATTAAATTCCTATGAACAGTTTTTGCTCCTATAAAACTTTTTTAGTGGAACGATTTTGTCCAACTTTAGCATTAAATATATCTTAAAATAATTCTTCAATCTGAAAACTGTCTGCATCAGCGTTTTTATCAAACATTTCTGTATATCACTTTCGATTTTCATATTTTTGTATGCATTATTTTTCTTAATATTAACGAAGTAAGACCTCCGGTCACAAAAAATTCAAAACCGGCGGCGGTGACAGCGGTAGTTACTTTTTTTTAGAATAGAGAGATTATTCCGTAATCGAGCTATTTGGTTGAAAAATCATAAAAAGTCAGTAAATTTAAATACAGTTTTCAAACAATTTACATTTGAATGTACACCCTCCCTATTCAAAGGTGTAAAATTTAAAATTATGTAATATTAAGAAGTAATTAAGTTTGGAAAAAAGGGAAAATGGATTAACTACGCATCAAATATATTTTTCCAGAATAAATTAAACATACAAAACTGAAACAAACAAACTAAAGACTATGTTTATTACATTAATATTCAGAAAATAGAGTGCTTCTATGTTGGCTTGGTGATGTGATAAACCGCCAAATATTGTTCCATTGACATTATTCATCTTGCATTAATTTCACTTAAAATATAAACCTTTAACCCATTTCATTTAAAAAACATAATTTTCATTTAAATTATAAACATTCAAAATACATACACTATATGGCCATTAATGACCGTAACTTTCAATTTTAGACATTTTGTCGGATATTTAGAAATGTACTTGACAGATTCTTCTGGAACTTCAGGATTAAAAAGAACAGGTATGACCTCATATTTAGTAATGTCGATTTGATAAGGAGGGCAATTAGCGGGCCAATAAAAATCAAAGAAAAAAAAATAATACTTGGGATCACCCTGTAAAATAAAATGCACGAATTGATCTATCGCTACCGGATATAAATAAACAGACATTGTGGAATATGTGTATTCTTTTGTGTAAGAATAGCACCTACATTAATAGAGATATAGCGATTTATGTAAAAAAATTTAAAATATCTTGCATGTTCTTTACTTATAACATGCAGGGTTCTTAACCAAATTTAACGCCGGTTTCAGAAAAATTTACAAAATATAGTAAAAACAATGTAGTGCCATTGGAATATAACTATATTAAATATTTTAGGAAATATGAGCAGTTGTATGAAATAATTTTTATATGCGCATGCGCGAACGATAACAAGGATCATTTTACATAATTTAATAGTCAACTCTATGGAACAACTTATTTAAAAAAATCTAGTCAAATATCGTAATAATTCAAAAGGATATCGGCGTTAGAGTGAGCAAATTTTTAGTTGTTCTCTAAAAGCAGCTGAATAATAAGGGATTTTACACAAATTGTCATTTTTTATTAATTGACTCTCAGATAAAAGTTAGTATTTAGTGACTATCAACGAGTAGATCTGGAAAAAAATGCTTCGATTTTGATACTTCTTTTGATCATGGTGTAGGCTCGTTCTGGTGGTTATCAAAGAAGAACTAAAACATCAATAAAAGATGAAAATTAAAAAAATATATATATTAAAAATGACAATTTGTGGAAAATCCCATATCATTCAGCTGCTTTTAGAGAACAACTAAAAATTTGCTCACTCTAACGCCGATATCTCTCTGAATTTTTACGATATTTGACTAATTTTTTTTTAATACGTTGCTCCATAGAGTTGACTATTAAATAATGTAAAAAAATAATTCTTTTTATCGTTCGCGCATGCGCAGATAAAAATTATTTCATACAACTGCTCATATTTCCTAAAATATTTAATATATTTGTATTCCAATTGCACTATATTGTTTCTACTATATTTTGTAAATTTTTCTGAAACCGGCGTTAAATTTGGTTGAAAATCCAGCATGTTATAAGCAAAAAACATGCAAGGATTTTTTAATTTTTTTAAATAAATCGCTGTATCTCTATTAATATACGTGCTATTCTTACACAAAAGAATACACATATTGCACAATGGCTGTTTATTTATATTCGGTAGCGATAGATCATTTCGTGAATTTTATTTTACAGGTTGATCCCAAGTATTATTTTCTTCTTTGATTTTTTGTTGGCCCCTTAATTGCCCCCCTTATCAAATCGACATTTCTAAGTATGAGGTCATACCTGTTCTTTTTAATCCTGAAATTCCAGAAGAATCTGTCAAATATATTTCTAAATATTCGACAAAATGTCTAAAATTGAAAGTTGACGGTCATTAATGGCCATATAGTGTATATTGCATACAATTAAAATACATGCCTTTCACTCATTTCCTTTAAAATACATAACAATAATAATAAATACAATAGCATTTTATTTCAACTTTAAAGCATTGTTCCTAAATCATGCACGCGAAAAAATAACTACTATTGGCGTAAAAAAACCTGTTATTGGCGAGATTTACCCCCGGATAACATAAAAGTACCGAAAAAAGACTTTGTTTTCTAAGACTTCGCTTTTAAATTAAAGCTATTTTCATTGGTTCATAGGCGAATGACGTCAAAAGCATATCAATACTACAGGAATTAAAATATTCAATGCGCGAAATTCTTAAATTTATATAATTGAATTTTCAAAAAGGAATGACTACTACACATTGTTTATATTTGTAAAATTAATCTCAATTTCTGAAATGCTCGTTTGTTTATATCGGTAATCTGTTGTTGGTAGAAAAATACAATTTTTTACCTTTCTAACGTAGTTTGTCTAACAATTTTCTGACAAATATTGTTCGAGCTATTAATTTTTTCACTAACTTCAAATGTTTCATTTTCTGAGATTAATCTGTGGCAACGATTAGCGAAAAAGTCAGTCCTCAGGAACGCGTAGCTTTTTATTAAAGAGGAATATATTTACAGCGAAACAAGTAATTTTTTTATAATATTTATAAACAACTTCGATGCAGTTAATTGAAATATAAATTTTTCAAAAGATTTCATCCGAATAACATTTTATATTAAAATCTAATTACTTTAAAATAAATACACATTGTTGAACCAAAAAGTCTTTAAACTTTTTACCGTTCCTATTTATTTCTTTACAAAGAATTCCTCGATCTTTTAGTTTTTGGAGTCCCTTTAATCTGAAACCACCACATCCAATATTTCAACGCTTCTCAGTCATTTGATACTTTAATGTTTCTTTCCAAAGTTAATTTTCTTTCGCAGAAAGATTTATCAGAAACTAAACTGCGTTGATTAGATGTATAGAAGCCTGTAAAACTGATAACGATGGAGCTAAAATAAATTCTAATGCATTAATATAATTAAATGTATCTCTAGTAAGGCAAGAAATACAGAGCATTTGATCAGTAATAAATGATTTAGCCCTTTGAGGGGCAAGCAATTGTGTTTCTGAAACGTTGAATTCCTACCGGAAATTTGGAAAAAAACTATTTCAACATAAGCAAAAGCAATTTTTCAGCTACTTTTCAACCAAATTTATAAAAGTAAAACTTAATTAAAATTTTCTGGTGCAAATATGAATTAAAATTATCTGGGATATAATATATCTCGCCGCCCCTCAAGGGGTTAAATAAATCTTCAACATTTCAATACTTTTTATACATATAGCATACTTGTCAACATTCAACTAAACTTCCGTAAAATGGGAATTAAGTTGACCCAGGTTATACGCGTGACTAACCAGAAAATTTATTTGATGTATCATTATATATTTAGAATCACGTTTCCCTATGAAATCTATTTGAATTAATTTATTTAGAAAATTTTTGGTTCAAAACGTGTTTAACCTGGGTCAATTTAACTCACTTTTACGGAAGTTTAAGGGAAAGTTGGCAAGTATGATATAGTGAATGCATCTGTGAGTCATGTGCCACTAGTAAATCACTATTTTATAAAGTTTAAAAAGAAGCGCCGAATGCAATTCTGAGCAAGAAAGAAAAATCATGCATCAAACATAGATTATTAAATACTTTCCAACACTTACAGAATACTTTAATAAAGCTTCACTGTTCAATAAGGTGACAGAATCAGGATCACTTCACCTTAAAGCCAACCAAAAATGGCAAAGGCTGAATATTCCAGGTGAATAAATCTCCTCTACCGCCAGCAAAGCCCCAACCAGGGCAACCGCCCCAGAAAACAACGGCAATTTTTTTTTCAATATAAAATAAGGTGACATATGATATCTAAATTAACAATTTTCAGTTTCAATTTAAGGCCAGGCGGAAAGGCCTACCAATATGGTTTTAGCAAACTTCACCCAGCAAAATAACTACCATCATCACGGGCCGTTACAGGGGGCAGGACACGAAAAATCCTTTATTGAATGAAACCCCTACATATTAAATCTTAAAAATAAAGTTAGGGGAGCTAGGGGATGTATGGGACAAGGGATGGATGGGATATTTTCAATATTTCAGGCAATAAACATTTATTTTAAATTACTTCCTAACCCCATATACCTCTACCACAGTGTGCTTCAGAACTAAAAGTAGGACCACATTGCTGTTTTCATTTTCCTTCAAAGTTGCATTTTCTGAAATCTCTGCTTAAAAGTAATTTTTTTTTTTTTTTTTTTTTTACATTTGAAGATATGAAATATCTTATACAATATAAAATATTAAGCTATGCTGTAGTTATTTATTTTAAGGTTCAATATCAATAATTAAAATGAATGAATAGTAACCATTGTGACAAAATAATTTTTGAGGTAAAATGGCTGAGAAGGGATATTATGCAGCATGGGGATGATTGGGACATTTCAAATGGGGATGAATGGGACATTAGATTAATATTAACACAATTATTCTAATTGGTAAACAAATCATATTAGATGTAAATTTCCAACTTGGCGAAAAATGTCCGGACCAGGATTCGAACCCGGGACCTCCTGGCTGAAGCCGCCAGTGCTCTGCCATCTGAGCTATCCCGGACGATTCTGGTCGAACTTTTTTCACCCAGCTAACCTTGATGATTACAGCATCTGGTCTGAAACCTGGTTCAGCTCAACAGAATAAATCACAGGTAATGGAACTCCAGAAATCGCTGGATACGAAATTACACTAGATTAATGTTAACACAATTATTCTAATTGGTAAACAAATCATATTAGATGTAAATTTCCAACTGGGCGAAAAATGTCCGGACCAGGATTCGAACCCGGGACCTCCTGGCTGAAGCCGCCAGTGCTCTGCCATCTGAGCTATCCCGGACGATTCTGGTCGAACTTTTTTCACCCAGCTAACCTTGATGATTACAGCATCTGGTCTGAAACCTGGTTCAGCTCAACAGAATAAATCACAGATAATGGAACTCCAGAAATCGCTGGATACGAAATTACACTAGATTAATATTAACACAATTATTCTAATTGGTAAACAAATCATATTAGATGTAAATTTCCAACTGGGCGAAAAATGTCCGGACCAGGATTCGAACCCGGGACCTCCTGGCTGAAGCCGCCAGTGCTCTGCCATCTGAGATATCCCGGACGATTCTGGTCGAACTTTTTTCACCCAGCTAACCTTGATGATTACAGCATCTGGTCTGAAACCTGGTTCAGCTCAACAGAATAAATCACAGGTAATGGAACTCCAGAAATCGCTGGATACGAAATTACACTAGATTAATATTAACACAATTATTCTAATTGGTAAACAAATCATATTAGATGTAAATTTCCAACTGGGCGAAAAATGTCCGGACGAGGATTCGAACCCGAGACCTCCTGGCTGAAGCCGCCAGTGCTCTGCCATCTGAGCTAACCCGGACGATTCTGGTCGAACTTTATACACATGCTTCATTACTTACAAATTGGTTTATAAATATGAGTGCTTTCACATAACAAAAATCAGATATATGTATATAGAAATCGACATTTAAATGGAGAGTGGCTTTGGGGTAAGGATGAACTGGATATTGATTTTGCCGGATGCCGGATATCCGAAGCTCCTTTGCCTGCCGGATTTGGATATCCGGCACTAGATATATTTTTAGTTATATTGGTGAATGTTTATTTCTTTATAAAATGCCATATCAAAACAATAAATTAGAAGCATGTTTCACATCATTAAAACATTTTAAATGTATTGAAATATATAATTTACAAAAACTATTATATCTTTGACTATCAGGGCTTGAAATTAAAGTTTTTCCAGGAGGGGAGTTTCCCTTCCGTCATTTATAAATGCAGGAAGAGTTGAACTGTTTGAAAGGGGGAAAAATATCTTTAAACCCCACTCTCTTTTACGTGGGACTTATGCATTTATACAGACATGACAAAATACCATTTAAATCAACAACTCAAGATAATTATCCAAAATGTTTATTTTTATTAAAGCAAATGAACAGAATCAAGCTTTATGTATATCATGTCTAATTTTCAATTTTCACCTAATTTTATGGGTAATTAACAATTAAATTGCTAAATGAATTTCTTAATTTAGATTTTATTCCATTTTGCGTGCCTTAGCCTCTTTCACAAGTTACACTTTTGAAATATAGCACAGAGCAACTTTTATAAGTTTAAAAATTATCGGAAACACATGGTTATGCTCTCCTAAAAAAATTTAGAAAACTTTGCAAAATCTGATGTGCATTCATTTTTAACTTACTTGCATGAATAATGCATATCGGTGATTGTATGTCACTTCTGAACAAACTTGTTTTATTATATCCTTAATGGAATTAATCAAAACTATAATCCCTGGTATTTGCATTAATTGAACAATATTTTAAATACATATCCAAAGTTTGAAAAGGAAATAGTCAATTGATTTCTTCTATTACACGAAAAATGGTTGATTTCAAAAAGTCATGTCCTAATTTCTGTGAATTGCAACTATCAACTAGTTTGTTGCTTCTAAATATGTTTTTTTGAAGTTCACCAAACATTTCTTTTCTTCATGTGCATACAAGATCGTTTTATTTAGTGCTGACTATTGGCCATTTTGGTAGGGCTCAATCTCCGGTGGCCCTTTTAATAATTTCAGGCACAGGGAAAAAATATAACAAAATACGTAAATAGATCATAGAAAAAATATTGCTGATTTTGTCAATAATGACAAAAAAAAAGTTTAATAAATTTGAATTTGTTGGCAGCTGCTATAACGAAAAATGTTTAAATTTGATAAAAAATTGCTGTTAAATTGGTGTTTTTTTTATTAATTAAAAGTCAATTATAAATTATTTCGATTCTGGATTGCTTTAGTTGCCTCGGTCGTGTTTTAATACACATGTACACAACATTTCACAATTCTGGCTTCCAAACTGTGGATTTGTATAGAATTACAGACAGACAGACAGAAAAGTTTTCATTTTTATATATTAGATTGTTTCTTTAATAGTATGTGTTATTATACATTAAGCGGTCGTTGATAAACTCTATTATACAGTAGCGCTCAAAAGTATTTTGACAAAGATAATAATTCACTTAATTGAAAAGAGTAATAAAATACAAAAATCAATCATTTATTTTATTTAACCATATTCAATGTTTTAATTCTAATAAATTAAAAATAAATATTAATATTAATAACATTATATATATATACTATATATATATATATATATATATATATATATCCATATATATATATATATAACCATTATATATAACAAATCGTCATCGATTTCCAATTACTAAAATTAAATTTATAAATTAGCTAATATTCATAACACTGACATTATTCAGAATGGAACATGTAACTAGTAATACAGAATCATGCTAAATTTCATTAATGCACTAGCATATTGCGGGCAATAAATCTATATAAAACATATGAAAAAAACCACCATATTTTGATAAAATCCTATTAAAGACAAAAGATACAAGATCCAAACTGAATATTGTTGAATCAGAAAAAGCCGTATCAAAAACATACAAAGATCAAATGGATGAATGATGCCGGAAGCTTATAAAGTATTTCAGTTGTTCACGGGTACATAAAATACATTTATAAGCAAAAAACATAGTCGATTTCTGTAACGGAATTCAGCAACAAGCAAAATTTGAATTCCGTTATGTACCCGATCGACCAATTACCAGAAATTATTAAACCACCATGTAAAATATTAATCAATGTGATAACCGCAACAATGAAAAACATTAAAATATGAAACAAATTAAATAAATTAAATCATAGACATACCCAGCGAGAGAACAGCCCAGACAAATTGACCATGACACAAACATATAACGTAATTTGGCATAGTATAAAAATCCCGCTTAAATAACTTGCACAGTTAAAATATATGCCACGGTTGCCGCAGTAAATAATCACAAGCATAAAATACAACAGTTATAATTAACATATAGTCAATATAATTATTATTATTACATGCTATTAAAATGATCCTGGAATAATTTAATACTACAAGTACATGAACAAGAAATTGTTTAAAATATACATTGAATATGGTTAAATAAAATAAATGATTGATTTTTGTATTTTATTGTTCTTTTCAATTAAGTGAATTATTATTTTTGTCAAAATACTTTCGAGCGCTACTGTATAATAGTCAGTTAGATAAGACGAAAACTTAAAATCTGAGTATTTATTAATTTTGAGTGGTCACTATTTTTTAAACTGTACCAATAGTGAAGTCCCACTGCTACCGTATATGCTAAATTTTATTTTCATGTTTAATTTATCCGAATTAGACAATACCTTTGTGTAAATATTTTAGTTGAATCATCATATTCTGAGTCATCATAATCCGCTGAATTTGATAAGCTTTGAAAATGCATTGACTTTGTATATGCAAAATCTTTGGAAAGTCTTTCGGGGATTTGTGAAATGCCTTTGTGGATTTAGTGTCAATGATATCGCTATGAGAAAAGACAGCCGCGAATATTTTGACACATAATATAAAGGAGATATATTGTTTAAAATTCCCTTTTTTCAATCAAATCGGTGACTTTTCATGTGAAAAATTTTTTAGGCGAATATTTGTTTCACATGTTAAATATTATATAGAGGTGTCCTATAAGTCCGTTCACATTTCAAAACACTACAGATTGCTGTGGGTTTTGCACCAACAAATTGACGAATTCCCAGCGTTTGTCAAGTCTTACGATGCAAACCGATCTCCGATCTGACAGTTTTGCATATTTTTACCCGACTGCCACGGAGGGTTATGTGTTTCACGCGTATCTGGGTATGTGGATTTCTTTATACCCTCGAAACATCCCAACAGCTGGATGGATTTTAATGAATGAGGTCTCTATCAATTCGTCTTAACCGTCCGATGGTTATAGGCTAGATTTTATTTTTATAAATTCAAAATGGTGGCCATAAAATATAAAATGGCGGTAGAGACGAAAATTTTTTTTTACTCACCCTCTTGAGTGGCATATCATTGGATAGGTCTTTCAAAATATAAAGACTATTTTACAGTCAGAAACTCCGTTTAAATATTACACAATCTGGAAGTTGTGTAGGAGGATCTTTAGCTTTACTGCAACTCTAATCTTGATAGACATCTATAGGCCTCATCAAAGCAGTGTTCATAGATAGGAACTAACAATTAAACACAACTTAAAAGTCATCAATACAAGTAAATAAAAAATAGGTAAGTAATATAAAAAATAGTTTCACACTGATGAGAAATAATCAATTAGTTCGCTTTTTACGCAGTCGTGTTTTTTGATTTTTTAAATTTAATTTTTACTTGTTATGTCTTTCTAAATTGCAAAAGTAATTTTGGGATTCCTTGAAATGATTTTCTGTTTTTGCCCCAAAAAATGCTTGAAGATTTTTTTATACTCTTTTTAAAAAAAATCTATACCTAACTGTTAATGGTATTCTTCCGTTCTAAAACTTCTGATGTATTTTTTTAGCTATTTTTCATAACATAGGGCCAATCTCATTATTTCAACTTTATTTTACTAAAACATTTTTTTCTGCTTAAATTTTCAGAAGTGGCAGTAACCAAGCAAACACTTACTTTTTCAAGTATTTCAGAGGATCAGACATATTTTAACTCTTAATTCTTTTTTTTTTTTTAACATTCTTTATTCTTTTTTTTACATTCTTTACATTCTAAATTCAAGATATAGGATATTTTATATTATATACAACGACAAAATAATACTAGAAAAATGCGGATAATAGCCATTTAATAACTCATACTGATTTTATCTTTGTTAAATTTATAATAAATCGATGTAAACTTAAGCAGATTTAGGGAAGAAATTATTTAATATATTACTGACGATATTTTTTGTGAAATCTGGGTTTTTAAACAATAGAAACTCCCCCTTCCCTCTTCTGGAAGTCTTTCGCAAATTGGTTTCCTAGATAGGTATCTAAAGTTTATACATCGGTATACGGATACAATATACTGATTTATGATGCAACAAAAGGAAGAGCGTGAAGTTTGTAAGTTTGTATGGCGGCTCAGAGGCAACCTGTGTTACCGGAGGAAGCATTAGTTTTGCTCCCCATCTTAGCCCATGCCGATTATTTAGTTCAATTCTTTGTTTATTGTTATACTAGTTCTGTTGGATTTCTTTAAAAAACCAAGGAGGTATTTTTTCACTTTATTATCTTTTTTTTTTTTAACTCCAAATAGCCTGTTGTTGTGATAACTGACAAATTTGAGTAAGAAGTAAATGATTTCGCTATTCCCCAGACGGCAGCGTTTTTTTTTTTTTTTTTTTTTTTTTTTTTTTTTTTTTTTTGTGTGTGTGTGTGTGTGTGTGTGTGTGCGTTTTTTCAAGGGAAAAAATGAGTCATGGTTTTTTTTTCTGCCATTTTAAAGATTATATACTCAAGGAGTTTTGTTGTTGTGGCCTTCTGATCTGCTATTGGTCGATTTTCTCTCACTAAATTTGGTTTGCGTGGGACTTTTTGCCCCACCAGTGCCCGGGAGTTTCTGCTCTCAAAGCTGTCTAGATGGGAGGTGTTGGGTACGAGCGCAATCGCGCCCGTCGTCCTAATCTTTCGGAGTTTTCCGCGGTTTTCTTCGAGCCTTGATTTTCTTTGCGTAAATATGGGTTAGGTTCCCTCAGAACCACCCCCTCGGAGGGCATTTCCCCCCGGGCTCACATCCTTAGTGCAGATAATCGGCCGTCACAAACAACACAATCGTGTGGGACTTTTTTTTAATTATTATTTGACTTGGGACGGGACGGACGTGGACAATGTAACATCAAGCGAACCTACTAATTTAAAATTTAAGTTGCAATTGCGTAAATTTCAATTTACAAATTATAAAAAGAAATGAAAATACAAGAAAATTAGACTGTGCGCATATTTATAAGGCTATTAAAAGGTGAAACCAACCAAAAACAAAAGTAGTTTGCATTGACATGCTTTTTTGTGAAAAAAACAAACAAACAAACAAACAAAAAACAGCCTAAAACAAAATAAGACAGTTTGACTAAAAGAAAAATTATACATAAAAATACCAGAGAATGACTCTAGTTTCACCTTAGTTTCCTGCTGTAACAAATCGAACAAATTTACCAAAGAAACCCATTACATGTACAGATATTGGCTGGTATCGGAAATTCCATGTATTTCTGAAAACAGGCAGCGATTTTGACAAAGTCCTGCATTTTGCCCGGAAGATCAGACGAAAACGATTCATCTAACTTCATCATCGCAGATGACATTTCGCCGACTGGCAGTGTTGCCAGATTGGAAGCTTTTTTTTAATTCAGATTATTTGACTGTCACCAATTCTTTAAAATAGTATAATTTGCCTTATTTTTCAGATATTTTATTTAATTTTAAATAGGCCGAATATTTCTATTCCATAAAAGTGGTGACAATCAACAATCTGGGGACAAAAAAGTCCCCAATCTGGCAACACTGTCGACAGGCGGTTGTATAGAACAGCTGGATTGGTATTCCTTTGCTACAGCGCAAAATGAAAGTAAAGTGGGTCAAAGAAAAGTTCCCAGGCGCTAGAGCCAAAAGTGAAAACTGTTCTCCCGAAAGTAGGCAGGGGCATAAGCAGCCTATAGAACGATTGCTTAAAGGTGACATCACGAGCAAACGGCTCCTAGTGGCTAAAAAGTGCTACTGATTCTAATCAAGGGATGGAGTGACTGAGATCCTTGTTTAGAAAAATATTCTGTCTGTGTTTAGTTCTCATCACGGGAAGGTTTAGGTACCGTGTTTACTCGCGTAATAGTCGCCCTCCCATAATAGTTGCACCCCCGTTTGAAGCAGAAAAAAATCGTCAAAATATTTTCTTCGCATAAAAGTCGCAGTCGCGTATTTGACTTTTATTTAGAAAATAGAAAATCATCAGCGGTTCTCTTCCCAGAACTATTGTACTCATAGATTCATCTGTTCTGTTACTCCCATTGACATACCCGATGGTCACTCAGATGGTCTTCAGATGCCGATTCACATTATATTAGTGATACTGATACCTTCAGTGAAAGTGATTTATTATGAGGGTTTTTTGTCAAAATTTTCACAAAGATTATTTGTAAATTTTATGTCCATAAAAATATTACAATAAAAAGGAAAATGGTATTTAATAAACAGCACATAATCCGGAAACCTTTAGTAAGTAAAATTTTATTATGTGTTTTTTTTTTTTTTTTATACCAGTAATGTTTTAGCATTAGAGTGTAAAATATTGTGTAATAGATTTCCTCGCATAATAGTCGCACCTAGACTTTCACAATGAAAAATTGGCAAAAAAAAGTGCGACTATTACGCGAGTAAACACTAGTTTAATTTGATGAGAGAGGCTGTCTCTCAGAGCAACTTAGATAAGTATCTCGGAAGTGTTCCCAGGGAAACATTATCTTCCTCCGGACGTAGGAGGGAAAAAAATTTAAGCCGGCTGTCAAAGTCGAGCGGTTTCTCCAGGCATCTAAGACGGAAACTACAGTAAAACCTCCCCAAAGCGACCACGTTCCGTTTCAATAAAAAATGGTCGCTTTCAGAGGTGGTCTCCTAATGGAGATCATGTTTAAATTTAGATTATAATTGTTGAAAATAGGTAACAATTATTGTTACTAAAATTTATTTTTCACATTAGGGAAATATATGAAAATTTAACTATTAAAACAAAAGTTAATTACATAAGTTAATTATTGCAGATTTTAAAAATGAATACATTGACGTTTGCTTTGATTTTATGGTTTTATATTTTAGAATTTTTATTTCCAAGTCCTTTCGAAGTTCATTAAATAAATGCAATTTTTTTGGACGGTAACAAATAATGATGATTTCATTAATGTATCTATTTCTTTGAGAGTTTCCTGACAGAATAGGGCAGAGGAGTTTATTGACCGTCATTCTTAATTTGTCATCAGAGTTAAATTCATTGCTTAAAAAGGCATAAAGGGGTTTAAACATTAAAAGTTACCGAAATTAAAAAAAAATTCTAAACTTAGTTTAGAAGTTTGATGAATAATGCGCTCTCCGGAATTATTTTTCTAATTAAACCTTCTTCAAACGACCAGAAAAAAACTGAGTTTGTTTCATTATTTTCAAAGAAATGGGTCACTTATGGAGGGAGGTGAACTGGGATGATCTCTGAACGGAGGTAAAATTAGCATTGAGCCTATGGGAATAAATTTTGTTCCACGAAAAACTGGTCGTTTAGGGAGGTGGTCGCTGAATGCAGGCAGTCGCACATGGAGGTTTCACTGTATATTAGTCGGTTTTGACTAAAAGCTGCGTATTTATTATTTATGCGAATTTTGTGCATCCATTTATTGGGACTTATGAACAATTCATGACAAAAGTCATCAATCGTATCGTTCCTACTCATCAACTTTTATGTATTGTTGTGAATATTTAATCAAGAAATTCTTATTTGTTATTTAATTAATAAATTCATTTTTTGTTATAAATTGTGTCAAAGCCTTCGAAGATTTGCCTACGCTACCACGTCTTTATTCAAGATCCTACAACGATGAAAACGATTTCTTTTGCCAGTTCATTTTTCTGCTTCAGTATTTCTCATTTAGACTGATTTTTCTTTTCGTTGTACCTTTTTCCAGCCTCGGCTATCTAGCTATTCTCAGTCCTCTTACTTCAAATACTACCTTATGTTATTTAACAAAGAAATTATTATTGTTGATAATGTATTTTTGAAAAGTCCTGCTTAGAAATTATTTAAACTAATTAGGATTTGTAAATTGTTTAATTAATGCATAATGGAAAAATAATCAAAATTATTTTTTAATTTGGTAATTAAGTTTTGAAAATATGAAAATATTGTATTGTCATCAAGAACACGCAAATGTGCACAATTTCTTAACTGTAACGCAAAAAGAAGTGAATGAAACATCGGTTAGAAAATAACATCTTTATATACATGAACAAAGTTAAATTAAATTAAGCCTTTCAAGGGCGGTGGTCACACAATTCAATTTTAAACAGTTACATTTTAAATCGAAAACAGACAAACGGCATCAAGATTATTTTAGTAAATTTTGCTTTTATAATGAAAGTGTAAAAGACCAGGTTTTTATTTTCTAAGAAATTTGTTTGAAAATTCTGGTTTGAATTATTTCATCATTTTACGAACATAATTTTCTGCCCCTGAAAGGGTTAAAGCGTGCGAAAATACAAATATCCCGAAGGGATAGAAGGATCTGAAAATTTTGTAAACTGCATATAATTCAATAATCAGTAAGACTTTCATTCTTATGAATTTGATACGAAGAACAAGATTTTATAAAAACTAAACTAAACTAAAAAAAAATTAAGTATGTTGTGGAAATCACAAAACTTTCTTCTATATAAATAACCTCAATTAAATCATTTAAATAGTACAAGAAATTACATCAATTTAGCACCAATTCATAACAAAGTATATCTGAATTTGAAGTGTGATGAAAATTCGTGAATTAGTTCTTGAGATAGAGCTATAGCGGAAATTCTGAAAAATACAGCATAGCAGCGCCACCTAATCAGCGGTTTGCACCAAAATATAAACAGCATTAATACATATCAAGGTATACCTGAAACTGAAGTTTGTTAAAAATCCAAGCATTAGGCCTTGAGATAGAGCTATTGCGGAAATCGCAAAAAATGCAGCATGGTTGAGCGATTTACATGTAAATAACGTCAATTCATGTCAAGGACTAACTGAATATGAAGTTTGATGAAAATCCGTGCATTAGTTCTGGAGATTGAGCTATTGTGGAAATCAGGAAAAATGCTGCATAGCAGCGCCACCTGTTGAGCGATTTATACCAAAAACTAATCAGCACCAATTTGTATCAGGGACTAACTGAATATAAATTTTTATTAAATTCCGTGCATTCCCAAACAGCAAATAATCCTTGGCCGAACTTCCACCGAAAGTCCTAACTCGACTATATTTCGTCCTGACGATCTCATTTTCTGGGGTCGGCAGATATGACTTCGTGTCCGCAAGGCAAATCACCCTTCGAGCATCGCCTCCCGACTTGCTCGAGCAGTAATGCTTTTAAGATGCGAAAGTAGCTTTGTTTTTGATTTATTTTATTGGCGGCTTTAATTCACCCTGAGAATATAAAGTGAATTTAATTTATTAAGCGCAAAAGAGAAAGGGAAATAGATATACTTTTTGAAAGGAAAAGAAGTCTCGATTAAATTTAAAATTGCAAAAAAGAGGAATTTAATTTTAAAAGGTGATAATAATGATATGTGATGATATGTTAATTCCATCATCACATTCTTACTCGCACTTCGCCCGCTTTTAACACATAAAATATTAAATTCAGCATGGATTTTGGAAATATTTTGAAAACTAAGAAAAAAATAAACATCCTTTAAGAAGTGTGCACAGAAAAATGATGTTAAAAATATGAATTTCCCGAGAAGATATTTTAAATATACAAATGCATCAAAAGTCCATAGACTTAACATTACGGAGGAGAATTCCGAAGCTGAATGACCAGCCCCCTTAATGTAGGAAAATATAATCTAACCATAAACGAAAAATACAATATATATACAATAACTTCTCCCGATTTGCCCAATGTTCCGGATAGCTTTCTTTATCTCTAGAAACTTCGGAATCTAATCTATTTTCGAGATTCAAAGAATGATTTATAAAAACAAAAAAACTTTATGAAAACAGATTCATTTGCTGCCACTGATTTTTCGGAAACGTTTCTGAGTAGTTTTTAGAGTGCCTTAATCAGTTTCGCAAATCGGAATAGCAGTTTCATAAAAAAAAAAAAAAAATTATAATTAAACATATTCAGATGCGTAACGGAATTTATTCAATTAACAGTAACAAAATGATATTAATGTTAAGACCAATGTTTTTAATTTATCACTGTTTGTTGAACAGGAAAATGTTTACTTCAGAATAGACAGCATTCGAAAACCCCATATTGTGGGTTAAAGAAACTTGTGTAATACCTTATAAAAACTACTCGAAATGTTTTCGAAAATGAGTGGAAGCCAAAGAAACTTGTTTTTTATAAATCATTCTTTGAATCTCGAAAATAGATTAGATTCCGAAGTTTCTAAAGATAAAGAAAGCTATCCGGAACATTGGGTAAATCGGGAGAGGTTGTTGTATATATATTGTATTTTTCGTTTATGGATAGATTATATTTTCCTACATTAAGGGGGCGGTCACTCAGCTTCGGAATTCTCCTCCGTAATGTTAAGTCTATGGACTTTTGATGCATTTGTATATTTAAAATATCTTCTCGGGAAATTCATATTTTTAACATCTTTTTTCTGTGCACACTTCTTAAAGGATGTTTATTTTTTTCTTAGTTTTCAAAATATTTCCAAAATCCATGCTGAATTTAATATTTTATGTGTTAAAAGCGGGCGAAGTGCGAGTAAGAATGCGATGATGAAATTAACATATCATCACATATCATTATTATCACCTTTTAAAATTAAATTCCTCTTTTTACAATTTTAAATTTAATCGAGACTTCTTTTCCTTTCAAAAAGTATATCTATTCGCCTTTCTCTTTTGCGCTTAATAAATTAAATTCACTTTATATTCTCAGGGTCACTTAAAGCCGCCAATAAAATAAATCAAAAACAAAGCTACTTTCTCATCTTAAAAGCATTACTGCGCGAGCGTACTTTCATTCTGTTAACGAATATATATAAAAAAAGATAATTTTTGACCATATGCTCCTGTTGCAGCAGTAACTTAAACACTCATTGTAATTCTCCGTTTGATAGTTAATAAAAATGGCTTTTTGGCCTGAAAGATATCCGGTTAATACTAAAATCGGCGCCTGGCATCTGCATTACTTCTTCTAAATATAACTTTCCCAATGCCCAGCCTTGGCATATCATAGTGTTCGTTAAAATTTCAGTTACTTAAGCTAATGAATCATTGGGCTGATTTTGAATTCAAAATGTCATTTAAGTGACGCATTCTTTGGGGTTATAATTGTGCAAAGTTCAAAGTTTTGCGGATCGATGCATTTACAATCAAGGCGGTTGGGCGGCATTTTATCTCTGGCCGAACTACTGTAAAGATGTAACACTATTTGTCTCCTGTATACTGGGGGTCACCCCCGCGAGAATATTATATTGCTCGCTTGTCTTTAATAAAATGCCACATGCATATTTTCGACTTTTTATCTGAATCTCTGTCATGGTCTGAGTTTTTCACGTATATATGCAATGTACTTGATAATCGATCCGGCGAAATGTATTTAACTTAAAATTAACAACTCAAGTTATCCGGTAAATAGCCCAGTGGTAGGGGAGCAAAAAAAGGCCGAATTCGGAATTAATTAGGGGAAAGCTGGAAATTGTTTTAATCCATTTAGTTTAGGTCTAGAATGAAGATACTAAGGTTTCCCCCTCGTACTAGGTGAGCGTTAGGAAATATGTATAGATTTATAATAAAAAAACACGTTTTTTTGCATACCATAACAATATCTAAAAGAAGCTAACTCTGTCAAAAACAATGTCAATACAAATGTTGTAGAGCTTAAAATTCTGAGTAAAATGAGTACCTACACTTAATACTTTTGTTGGACATTAAGGTCACAATCCTACTTTAAAGTTTTACACCCGTGGTCAGGGGGTTGAACTGAGAATTAATTAGGAGGAAACTGGAAATTGTTTTAATCCCTTCCGTTTTGGTCTAAAATGAACGTACTATGTTTTCTTCCTCGTACTTGGGTGAATGTTAGAAAATATGTACATATTTATTTTCGAAAAACACGTTTTTTTTAAATTACCTTAACAATATCTCAAAACAGCTAATTCTATAAAAAACATTGCCAATACAAATGTTGTAGAGCAAAAATTCTGAATAAAATGAGTACCATCATTAATATTTTTGTTCAACATTAAGGTCGCAATTCTATTTCAAAATTTTTCATATCAAGAGCTTGAAGCCAGGAGAGACCAAGTTAACTTAACAATATCTCAAAATTTCGGCATTAGTATTGAACAAAAATATTAATGTGGGTACTCATTTTATTCAGAATTTCAGGCTCTAAAACTTTTGCACTGACAATTCTTTTGATAGTGTTAGCAGTTTTGAGATATTGTTAAGTTAACTTGGTCTCTCCTGGCTTCAAGCTCTTGATTAGCGATTAAGACAAAAATTTTGAAATAGAATTGCGACCTTAATGTTGAACTAAAATATTAATGATGGTACTCATTTTATTCAGAATGTTAAGCTCTACAACATTTGTATTGACAATGTGTTTTATAGAATTAGCTGTTTTGAGATATTGAGGAGAAATCGGAAGCTAAGTGACTAGTCCCCTTAAGGCTGCTATTCACTCAGCTTCAGAATTCCCCTCACTCATGCTAAGTCTATGGGCGTTTGATGCGCGTTCGTATGTTTAAAATATCTCCTCGGGAAATTAATATTTTGAACTCCTTTTTTTTCTGTGTTCTTTTCTTAAAAGATGTTTCTTTCTTTCTTAGTTCTCAAAATGTTTCTAAAGTATAGACTTAATTTTATATGAAGTTTTAAAATCTTACTCGCAATTCGACAGCTTTTAACACATAAAATATTAAATTATGTATATTAAATATATATTTTTGATATATTTTGAGAATTAAGGTAAAAAGGGACATCCTTCATGAAGAGTACACAGAAAACTAGTATGTTGTGGCCATCACAAAACTTTCTTCTATATAAATCACGTCAATTAAATCCTTTAAATAGTATAAGAAATTACATCAATTTAGAACCAATTCCTATCAAAGTATACCTGAATTCGAAGTTTGATGAAAATTTGTGCATTAGTTATTGAGATAGAGCTGTAGGGGAAATTCTGAGAAATTCAGCATAGCAGCGCCACCTGTTGAGCGATTTGCACCAAAACACAAACAGCACTAATTCATATTAAGGTATACCGGAATCTGAAGTTTGATGAAAATCGGTGCATTAGTTCTGGAGCTAGAGCTATTGTGGAAATCACAAAAAATGAAGCACAGCAGCGCCACCTGTTGAGCGATTTACACGAAAAGGTACAAAACATCATTTCATGTCAAGGACTAACTGAATCTGAAGTTTGATGAAAATCCGTGCATTAGTTCTGGACATTGAGCTATTGTGGAAATCGTGAAATATGCTGCATAGCAGAGCCACTTGTTGAGCAATTTACACCAAAAAATAAACAGCACTAATTCATATCCAGGTATACCTGATTCTGAAGTTTGTTGAAAACCCAAGTATTAGTTCTTGAGATAGAGCTATTGCGGAAATCTAAAAAAATGCAGCATAGCAGCGCCACCTGTTGAACGATTTACATCACAAGAGGCAAAACGTCAATTCATGTCAAGCACTAACTGAATCTGAAGTTTGATGAAAATTCGCGCATTATTTCTTGAGATTGAGCTATTACGAAAATCGTGTAAATTCTACAAAATGCAGCATAACAGCGCCATCTGTTGGGCGATTTGCACCAAAACGTTACCAGCACCAATTCATATCAAGGATTAACAGAATCTGAAGTTTTATAAAAATCCGTGCATTAGTTCTTGAGATAGAGCTTTTGCGGAAATCCTGAAAAATGCTACATAGCAGCGCCACCTGCAGGGCGATTTACACCAAAAACTAATCAGCACTAATCTATATCAGGGACTACACGAATATAAATTTTTATTAAATTCCGTGCATTAGTTCTTGAGATAGAGCGCCTAAAAAATTTGTGTCACATACAGACAGACAGACGGACGGACAGACAGACAGACAGACAGACAGACTCACAGACAGACATTTTGTAAAAACATGTTTTTTGGAACCCCTGACCCATAAAACGTATAAATCCGTCGAAAACTGGAATTCGAAAATTTTCATGAAACCAATACTTTCTTCTTGTCAAGATAGAAGAAAGTAAAAAGGAGTTAAAAATATTAATTTCACGAGGAGATATTTTAACCCATTTAAGACCGACATTTTGTTTTTCGCAAATTTGTTGGTAAAATCACTTTAAAGTGTTGCAAAATGAACTGGAAAAATACTAAAAAAAATTACGCTAAAACGCTTTTTTGCATTTATTTGATTGAATGTACACGAACTAAATATGGGAATACCCATCTGTGGAAAAATGCATAATTATATGTTTTGTCTAAATTTATATAAATTAAGCTTTTAATTTATATATTATGCTAGGGGGTTCTGCCCCCTGCAAGCTACGTTCGCCAATCCCCGTTCAGACACCGCAGAATCTAAAAGCACGCTAATTTGATCGGTTTTAAAAAGATTAGAGAAGATTGAATTATAATGAAAAAACCTATAGCGATCTCCCTGTAAAAGGGTTTCCATTCAATTCCCCTTGATTGCGAAAATTTAAGGCTGAATCAGTTGCTGTTAAGACATCCAATGGTTGTTTTTGTGTTTGATTAAAGAAGATCAATTAAACATTTGAAAAGAAGCTAAAATAAAATGAATAAAGTAAACAGAGTCTTTGCCTCGCGATATTTTTAAACAGCGTTATAAAACGATTGACATAATACAATTTACTGCAATTACTACAATTTACTGCTTTAACCACTTCAAGGGCAGTGGTTCATTTTTGGACCACTTAATTTTAATTCTTAAATGCCAGATTAGCACCAGGATATTGGAATGAAAATTTTCCTTTTATTAAGTAAGTGAACAAAAGCATTTTCGTATTTCCAAATTTGTTTGTAAATTCTGGTGCCATTCACTGATTTCAATATTTCACGAATAGAAGTACCTTGCCCCTGAAAGGGTTAAACGCATATTAATGTATTTATTAGTTTAAAGTTTCCTTTCTCTTTTAATATTCACGTGTAAATACAATTTTCAAGACATAATTTTCAATATTTTCCTGCTTTTAACACGTTCTAATTTAATAGTAAATTTAAAGGGCTTTTTTTCTGTTTTTAATAGTCACGTGTAAATAAATTTTTAACCGTTAGGAAATATTATTCTTTGCGCTATTATTAGAATTGAAAACAATCTCTATAATAATAGCCTGAGTCATGTAACTATTATCAACAGTTCCGGGCGGATCCCTTCTCTTTTTATATTCCACGCGGCCATTTTGGTACTTTAATGTTAGCCAGCCACAGGCGATAAGTCGCCAAATATTATTCTTCTCTTCGCTTTCATAAGAAAGGTTTCCATTTTGATTAAAGAATCAAATGTATTTTTTCGAACAAAACTACATAAAAGTTGCCATGATCGCAAAGAATTCTTGGTACTTTTATGTTAGCCGGGTGCAAATCTCGCCAATAGCTTTTTTTTTAACTCGCCAGTTAGCATTTTTTTATTTTTCGAGTGGTAAATTAATACGGTACCATTTGGTTATCCCATCGACCAAAAATCTATCGTCAGACTATAAGATTGCCAATAATGTTTGATCGTAAATGTAACTTTCACTTGGCTGTAAGAAAGTTACACGTGTTTACGCCATCAAGTGATTTTTATTTCGACGTTTTATTTGTATTTTTATTAATGTTATACTAATTTATTTGTTCTTTCGTTATTTAAAATAAAAATTACATCAATTTGTATAATTTGGTGAGTGGTTTGGCGATTTATATAATTTGGCGAAATTGATCGACGGGATAACTAAATAGTGCCATTAAAACTATTAAGTAAAGTCTACCATTACTTTACTTTGAATTTGAAATTAAATGTCACGATTTGTTGCTTTATTTAATCGAGTTTGGCGTGATTTTTTTTTACGACAATTTGGCAAAAACCTCGTTTTCGATTACCGGTTACATATGTATTTTTAAATTATTTTCTATTATTTTTAAAATGAAATAACAATAAATAAATAAAAAAACTAATTAATAACTATAGAACAAAATAATTTATAATTTTTCTAATAAAAAGAAAATAAATGTAAATAAACATTTATTAATAAATAAGCAACAATATCCGGATTACCATGTCAGGCAAAATAACGCCATTTTGGCGCCAATTAGGTACTCCGGTGCGTATATGACATCTGTGCCTAATATTTTTCTTTTTGTTTACTTTAAAAAAAGGAAAGAAGTGAAAGCATTAATTTTAAATGTTTCAGTTTTAAATGAAAGTTTTGTATTAAATAAAATGATAACGAAAAAAAAAAAAAAAAAAAAAAAAAAAAGCATTGTTTTTAGCATAGATTTAAGGGAGGCCAAACTGGTCTCTAAATTAGTTTAAAATAATAGCATTTTCTGAAATATGGGAAAAAAATAATACATATAATATAATGCATATAATACATATAATACATATAATATAAAATTATTTGTATATTTATTAATGTTATAGTAACTTATTTGTTTTTTCGTTATTTAAAATAAATATTATGACAATTTGTATAATTTGGCGAGCGTTTTGGCGATTTATATAATTTGGCGAAATTGGTCGACGGAATAACTAAGTAGTACCGTATTTTTTAATTATTTTCTATTATTTTCTAAAGGAAATATAAAAAAAGTAATTAATAACTATAGAACAAAATAATTTACATAATTTATAAAAAGAAATAAAAGTAAACAAACATTTATTATCAAATAAATAACAATAGCCGGGTTACCATGTCAACCTTTTCTGAAATATGAAAAAAAAAATATCTGTTTGATTAAAATTTGAGTTGCCATCATTTGAAAAAAGTATTTAAAATTAGAAAAAAAAAATTAATATTTCGAAAACTATTTCGAATTTAAAAATTCTAATGCCAGTTTTAAGATCTGCGGATCAATACGGATTTTTGGTGTTAATTTCATTGCAAAGTATTCCATATTTTAGGAGAAATCGCCGTGAAACATAATCAGTTGTTTAATCAGTCGTTTCGAAGAATCGTTTCATAAATTCGTTTCACTTCAGCCGTTTCATATACCCGTTTCATAAATTCGTTTCATTAGGATTTTATATATACAAGGGGATCGTACCCGGGCTTCCCGGGTTATAGAATATAGGTGAAAACCATATTTTAAAATTGAAAAATTAATATTTTTTTACATGCAATATATTTTTTAGATCGCCCACTAACGATAAAAAAGCATTTTTAACATGAATTATACAATCAATTAAAGATTTGAAATTTATCAAAACGACATTTTCGTATTAGTCGCATGCTAAGAGTTATTAGCCGAAGATTTTGCTACTTACGATATCCTTTTATATTCTGATAATTTCAGAGCTTTAAGTACGTAGTTCAATTACATATTTGTTAAATTTGCGTTTATTTACATTATTTTATTTGTTTATTCATAGAGGAAGTTTTAAATTTTTTATGGAATATTAGCCGTAAAAAAGTGATGAATTCTTTATATTGTTTTAAAGTCAAACGAATAAATCTTTCGTAACGAGCTCCACGCGATAGAGATAAATGAAAAAATATTTCATGCTTAAAAATTATTTTTAAATCCATAGACAATCAGTAAACTGAGAATCACTTTGCAAACAAATGCCATTTGAAAGATATTTTTTCCCTGTTTGGCTGTCTAAATATTTTACTTGTTCGATTACAAATATGTTGAATTAGTGTTTTTTAAATGTTATTATTTTTTTTTTATTTATAAAGGAAATATTAATTTCGTTATGGAAAATTAGTCAGAAATAAATGCTTAACAATTGTTGTTGCTTTACTGCAAAATGTTTATTATTATTATTATTATTATTATTATTATTATTATTATTATTATGTATTGAAGCTGGCACGTGATAAGATACACTCTAAATAAAAAGGAGTGACTATTCACTCCGGAGGAGTGAATAGTCACTCTATCGCAGAGTCAAAATATGCCCAACCTCTTTAGAGTGACTATTCACTCTGAGCAAAAGTGAATTTTTTGACTCTCTGAAAGAGTGAATAGCCACTCCTGGAAAGTGAATATTCATTCTAAACAGGGGTGGATAATCACTTTTTCGGAGGAGTGACTATTCACTCTTGCTAAAGGAGTGCGGTTTTTCACCCCTGGTAGGAGTGAATAGTCACTCTTTCATAAAAGTGAATGTATATTTTTTATGTAGTCTTTTTTTTTTTTTTTTCGCTTCTATGATCATTTTAAAAGAATCACATCTTTTACAGCATGCAATGAAAATAAATACAAGCGTAGTAAAGATTGGAATAAAATACTTTATTAGGAATATTTATTTAATTCATAGTTTGTAACACTAATTGAACTTTTAGGGAAAAATTCAGTTAATGTTACATACGAATTTAAATTAGATTACTAATAGTAATAAACTAAAATATTTTATTCCAATCTTATCCTTTGTGTTTGCTTTTATTGCATGCCCTATAAAGATATTACTTTTAAAGTTTTATTAATAACTTTTTAATCAGCGGATGTTATATGTTTAACAAAGTTTGATTTGATTTTAATTTTTTTTTAAATATAAAACCGTACTTTTTCTTTAAATTATTGCTATTTTTGCAAAGTCCTATAGTTCTAAAATATTTTTAATTTTTCCATTTAAAAAACAATGTTTATAAACTCACATCTTTTTTAAATAAGTTCTAAGCATGATTTAAATATTAAGAATGTATATGTATTTTTTATCCGCTGTCATTTGCTTTTGTTTTATTTAATATGAACATGGAGTCTAAAGTTAAACTTTTAAGTTCTCTGGAATATGTATATATTTTTCTTTTAAACATATTCCTTAACTTAATCATGATTTATAATTTTCGTCCGTCATTGCTGAAAAATGAAATTAATACAATACTTATTAATGAAATGACGCGATAAGCCATGTTTAATTTAATTTTTTTTATTCGCGTAGATATTGTATTTTGTGAATATGAGCAAAATAGATTTTATATGTTTTATAGGAAAAGATTGACCTCGGAAATAGAAACAAGAGGGAAATTGCTCATCAAACGTGGCAAATGAGGTGCGTTCGTACTATAACTAATTTTATAAATACTTTTTGCACCGCATATTGTGCTGAATGTATATTTTGGTGAACTTTATAAGTGCATATCAATTTCATTCTGTTCAAAAGACTGTAACATCATTAAAATGCACTTGAAATAATTTTTTCCCATTGACCTTAAAGTTAACGGAAAGCTTTTGACTCCCTGTAATTAAACTGTACATCCGATTTTCATAAAATTTGAAACGACTCGACAAAATTTTGCAACAATTAAATAGGGTAGATGTGCCAGTAATGGACACTCTTGAGGAATTTCTTTTAAAATTATATTTTTATTAATACTTATAATTATTACATTCCAGTTTTTTCAATATTATATTAATCTATCAACAATATTTAACCATTCTTATAATCTCATTTCCCAATGTGAATCGAAATTTAATTTTAAATAACAGAAATATACCAAAACACCCAAAAGCCCAGTAATGGACACCCTCTGGCCCAGTAATGGACACTCCATAAAAAGTAATAAATATAATTGTTTTTATGACTGTATTTAGAACCAGAATTTAATGAAAACATACAAATGAAACAAAATGGTTATTTTCAAATAAATTTAACAATAAGGATACCAGTAATTAATAAAATATTTGTGATGATCATTTACTGTTTGCATCAATTATTGTAATTATCAGACGATCAATCTTTTAATTATTTTAGATGGATAGTTTAAAATACTAAATATCAGGCAATTACAGCTATTAAATTATTGAAACAGTGGGGGATTTAAAAGGTAATAATAATAAAAAAAAGTTTTGGAATGTTAGTGATGTTTAGTTTTGTCTCGCTATTTTTAACAATTAATCTTCCAAAGACTACTTGATATATCATTTATAATAATTAATATTGCAAATATGAAAGAAATGATATTGTGAGTTGAATATTTTAAATGCTAAGTAAAATAATTTCAAAATAAAACTGTAGAACTGATGTTTGAGGCCACTGATCTGCAGATTTAACAGTTTCATGAATATTGCCTATAAATTAAGGAATATTATTTTTTTTTCCTTCTTTTTTTTCAGATAAGAATAACCAAACATTTAACACAGAAAATAGATTTTTAATAGCTTCTGTAACTTAATTGCTTTTATTTAAAAGGAGAGGTATTAAGCCCATTGAGCCCGTCTTTGGCTGCTCCCTCAAACAATATTTTCTACTACCTGGCTGGTTTGATTGCCAGATTTTAAAATAGCAAAGTATATATACATAAAAGAAGAATAAAATATTGAAATTTTATTAATCACATAAACTAACTTAAAAGCAGCTATTTAAAAAGTTTTGGGGGAAAATGACTAATTAACCATTCTAGTAATAGACACCCTCTCTTAAAACCTTAAAAATAAATGAAATTTCGTAAATGACCGTTAGTATATAAAAGTCTAAGTTTTCTATTGCTACTCAAACAAAAGCATTCAAATTTTGCAAGAAAATAAATAATATATAAATTAATTAAACGAAGCCAGCTCTTACACTCTAAACTGAAATGTCTGAAATTCAGACACTTAAGTGTCTGAAACGCAGTGTTCAATTTTCAGACGTTTTAAAATGTCTGAAAATTATCTGACACTTCTTGTGTCTGAATTTCAGACACTTAAGTGTCTGAAACAAGAGTGTTCGTTTTTCAGACATTTTAAAATGTCTGAAAATTTTTAGACACTTCTTGCATCTGAATTTCAGACATTTCAAATGTCTTAATTGCGGCCATCTTTGAGAGCCGGTTTCCTCCCCCCCCCCACCACCAATATGAAGCCATCTTTGACCACTTTTCTTTCTAAGCCACATACGCAGCCATATTTGACCACATTGAAACATTTTTTATAAATGGGAATAATTTGTTACCATAAAGCAGAGCTGATCGCAGCGCAGGAAAACTTTGAAGCATCTGCCCCCTTATTTTAGGGTACCCCAAATTGGGTACAAAATTTTCATAAAGCTGATATTTTAAATCACTTTTGAACTTATGACGATTGTAATCAGTATTTTGTAGTTTTGGAACAGGATATTATATATATATATATATACATATATAAATATACAATCACCTAAAAATGTATTTATGTGATATCATATATGCGCGCATAAAAAACGTTTATTACTTTCAGTGAGAACTTTAAATTAATTCTAGTCCAAAGATCTAGTATTCATTCGTCTCCCCCCTCCCCCCCGCCCGCGCCTTTCATATACTGTTACAAAAAAAAGTTAAGCCTATTCAATGTCATTAAATACAAATACATATTTGGATAAATATTTCTTTTTCTTAACCTAATCATTTTCTAAAAGTACAAAATATTTATTAAAATAAGTATAAGATCAAAACAAATTTAAAATATCAGCTTTATAGAAATTTCATACCAAATGTAGGAGCACGTAAAGCTAAAGGCACAAAGAAACAGCCCAGTTTGTCCATGCTGCAATCAGCTCTGCTTTATGGTAACCAATTATTCCCATTTATAAAAAAAAAAAAAATGATTCACTCCTTCAGAAAGAATCTTATCCCTGATTTGTTGTTCAATTTTTTTTTCCATTTAAATTAGATATTCCCAGTGACATTTTTATTTGTGTGTTAAATAAAATCTAACACTAGATTACACAAAATTTTCAGTATATGAGATCCCAACATTAAAAAAAAAAAAAAGTATGAAACTCTTATTTTTTTGTTGTTGTTGTTATTATATTATTTATCATTAGCAAGAAATATTGAAACATTTGACAACAGCACATTAATCAGCATAATGTTGAAAGACATTCAAAATATCAGTTTTACAAAAATAGAATACCAAATTTGGGGCCACCAAAATACAAAGGGAAGGGGGCATCGCCCAATTTGCTAATGCTTTAATAAAATCCTGCGTCTGCAAAAAATCCAACCCAACGTTATGGTTCGTTAAATAGAAGTGACCAGAATTCGGAACTCGGAAGTGTCCGCTAATGAACATTCCCGAATACCAGAAATCTCTGTGTAGCGAAAACCTTCTTAAATCATACTATATTACTCTAACCGTTCAAAATATTCATTATAATCAGCGTAATTTCGAAAGGTATTCAAAATTGCAGATTTACGAAAATTGTATCAACACCCCCCCCCCCCCCCCCAATAAAAAACAAAAAGGAGCAGGTACCCTTAGCCCATGTTTTAAGCAGAAGCCCTATGATTCGCTAAACAGACGTATCCCCTATTCAGGAATGTCCGTTACGCAGGTTTTACTGTGTGTATTTAAAGTAAAACCTCCATAACAGAAATTGCTGAATAGCGAACAATTCTTTTTTTTTTTCTTATCCCCAACACCTTTAAATCTGTACGTCTTCACCTCTTTAAAGTAGACACCACCAAATAGCGGGCTAATTCCGTGCTCTCGAGGTGTCCGCTATTCAGAGGTTTTGCTGTATATTCATTTATATGCACATTCTAAAGGGTAAAAAGTATTTACCTTTTTTGTGACAGTATAAGAAATATGTTCCAAATAAATTCTAGGTCCAGTTGTTGATACTATTCAATAATATTCTACAAACTAAATTTAAAAGATAACGTGTGTTGATATTAACGTTGTCATTAACGAACACAGGCACACACACACACACACCAAAAAAAAAATAAATAAATAAATAAATAAAACTTAAAATCCAGATTTTTTTTTTTTTTTTTTTTTTTTTTTTTAATGAGTTTCTGTTTTATTATTATTTTCATGGATTCTTTTTAGCACCCAGATATGCTTAAAAAAAATTCTTTGAGGGTTGAAAAACACTTCTAAAAACATTTTTCTTCCCATAAACATCACAATAAAAATAATTAGTATTAAAAAATGTTATAATAATATGAAAATATATACATACTCGGAGCAAAAATAATTATAAGAATAATTAATCTTCAAACCATGTTACTTTTTCAAAATATATTAAATATCAGCATAGTTACACTTTATCAATCAGTCAGAATTATTGGCAATACTTGTTTGAAATCTTGCATTAGAAGTGCGTTTTCACAACATGTTTATTTAGGTCTTAAATTTTATTACAAAAATGAAAAATATCTCCTACTGTCATGGGCGAGAATTCTTATACCCATCTGCTTTTTTTTTTTTTTTTTTTTTTTTTTGCATGATGTTATTTAAATTGATTTTTTTAATATTTTCCGCACATATTTAATTAATTACGCCGATTTTTATAATTTGTTTATAATTACTTTCAAGATCACTTCATGTTTTAAAAATTTAAGTATGGTGTTGAGATGTAACGCAGGAAATACATACTAGGTATATTCCATCTTGAAATAAATTTTCATAAGGATTATTAAATATAGGGTAGATGTGCCAGTAATGGACACCCTTCCAGTAATGGACACCCCTTGATGTTTTTGGTTCATAAAAAAATAACTAATAAATATTTAGCTTTAATTATTTTTTTTATAATACCCCCTTGCATGTTTTATAAAACTGGGTTATTGTTTACACTTTTAATCAAACCAATCAAGAAGCAGAAAATAATGTTTCAAAGTTTCACTGTTTTACTGTGAAAATCTTAACGAAGAGGCTAAGAGTTGGCTTCGTTTAATTAATTTATATATTATTTATTTTCTTGCAAAATTTGAATGTTTTTGTTTGAGTAGCAATAGGAAACTTAGAATATTATATACTAACGGCCATTTACTAAATTTCATTTATTTTTAAGGTTTTAAGAGGGGGTGTCCATTACTGGGATGGTTAATTAGTCATTTTCCAGTAATGGACACCCCATGTAGACATTGCTACAAATGCAATTTCAGTAATGTTTATAGTGCATAAAATATTTTGGCTTAACTACAAACCTAAATAATCAAATTTAATTTTTAAATTATACTTACCAAAATGTAATAACACCAAAACTTTTATAAATAACTGCTTTTAAGTTATTTTATGTGATTAGTAAAATTTCAATATTTTTTTTTATGTAGTACATATATATATATATATATATATATATATATATATATACCTCACATATTTTATAATCTGGCAATCAAACCAGCCAGGAAGTAGAAAAATACAGTTTAAGAGTGCAGTCAGAGAGGGGCTCATAGGGCTTAATCCCTCTCCGTTTAAATAAAAACAATTAAGTTACAGAAGCTATTAAAAATCCATTTTCTGTCTTAAATGTTTCCTTGTTAAAAAAAAAAAAAAAAAAAAAAAAAAAAAGCAATACTATTAATGAAAGTTATAGGTAATATTCATGAAACTAGTAAATCTGCAGATCAGTGGCCTCAAACATCAGTTCTACAGTTTTATTTTGGAATTATTTTATTTAGTATTTAAAATATTCAACTCACAATATCATTTCTTTCATATTTGTAATATTAATTATTATAAATGATATATCAAGTAATCTCTGGAAGATTATTAAAAATAGTGGCACAAAACTAAACATTAATATTCCAAAACTTTTTTTTAATTATTATTATTACCTTTTAAATCCACCACTGTTTCAATAATTTGATAGCTGTAATTGTCTGATATTTAGTATTTTAAATTATCCATCTAAAATAATTAAAACATCGATCTTCTGATGATTACAATAATTAATGCAAACAGTAAATGATTATCACAAATATTTTATTAATTACTGGTATCCTAATTGTTAAATTTATTTAAAATAACTATTTTGTTTCATTAGTATGTATTCATTAAATTCTGGTTCTAAATACAGTCATAAAAACAATTATATTTATTACTTTTTATGGGGTGTCCATTACTGGAACAGAGGGTGTCCACTACTGGGCCAGAGGGTGTCCATTACTGGGCTTTTGGGTGTTTTGATATATTTCTGTTAATTAAAATTAAATTTCTATTCATATGGGGAAATGAGGCTATAAGAATGGTTAAATATTGTTGATAGATTAATATAATATTGAAAAAACTGAAATATAATAATTATAACTATTAATAAAAAAATAATTTTTAAAGAAATTCCTTAAGGGTGTCCATTACTGGCACATCTACCCTATATATATAGTATCGGCGTACAGTTGAATACAATAAGAGTGATTTATTTCCAATAGGAAAAACTGCAAGTTTACAAATACTCCGAAATACACGATAACACAAACCCTTATACTTTCGAGATTTCTTTTCATACTCTATATCCCCCATATAAAACAAAAAATAAAAAGTTCATGGTTTCTCAAAGATAAATTTAAATTTGTTAATATAAAAAAAATCACTTCAATAATATACTCTGTAAGATAAATAAATGGCACTCTTGTCACTAAAAATGAAAATTTGTATGTAAAATTATATCACTAATATAAAATAAAGGAATTCGCAAGGAAAGAACTTACTTGTGCAAAGTTATATAAAAATTAGCTTCTTTTTAAACTTATACTGAACAATTTTTTAATATGTTGCTCAGATGATATGAGCTATTTAACAATCATTAACAAAATTATAAATATTCTTTTTTAATAGCATGCAGGAAACATTAATTCCATAATTTCAAAACTTCTTTACATCTTACCAAATCTAATTGAAACTGTTGTATTTTTCACGTTATTATTCAACCAATAAATAGATTATTTACTATACATGAAACTTTAATTTATAAAGTAAAGATCTAGATGAGAATTAAATATATTTATTAATACTGAAAATTATATGCACTCATTGAAAAGCATCAGAAATAAGCAAACAAATCTTTTCACACAAAATATATTTATTTGATAAAAAAAAAGACAAAAATATTACAAATGCAAATTAGTCTAATAAGAATAATTTAAATAGTAAATAAATAATAATATATATGTAAGAACGTTCTGTGAATTATCATTCCAAACCTGTGGAATACCTTACCTTGGCGTAAATATCCAAAACTGTAACAGCTAATCCAGTTTGAAGGACATATTATTTTACGATACTGAACGCCATTTTAAAAATATATGCGTATTCATATTATTTTAGCACTGTATTTTTATAAATATCATGCTATTCTTTTGAATATTTGGTGAGTCTTGAATAAAAATTATCGTAGAAATTTTTGAAAATTTTATATTTCCATGAAAAATATAATTCCCAAATGATTTTTTTTTTCGATCTCCATTTATAAGCACGTACCATTCCAATAAACCGAATATAAATTTTCGTCTAGTATGTATAAAATGAAGACACAAAGATATAAAATACAGACATCGGATCACTATGCTAAAAAAAAATTTTCTCTAACGACTAACACACCAACGGATGTATGTGTAGATGTGCATACTATTTCACAAAAGAAAGTAAATGCTGCGTCACTACTTTCTCTTCATTAATGATGATACACTCACTTTCTGACTCATCTTCGATTTACAAGTAAGAGAATTCAAAGTTCAAATCTTCTTTCAGTGTAATGTTTTGGAAATAAAGCAGAAACTTTACACGCGTTATAAGGTTATAACGACGACTGACGATTCCATTTATTATGTGAATAACAAACGTCATTATAGAGATTTCGGATTGAGGAAAAATATATCGTCACACTTTCAAATAATTTATCAAATGTTGATAAATTTAAAAGCAATTTTAACACTTCAGACAAATTAACTGTACTGAGATACTTTAATTCAAATTCGCCAATCCGTTGAGTAAAAGCCGTTGCCCGCCAAATGAGCAATAATCAAATCCGGTCGCGTTCTTCTCGCGCACCGTTCATGCTTGCAACAACAAACAAATCTACTCACTTCAGTTCATTTTACTTGGTGAGTGGTTCAAATGGCTGAATTCCTGAAATGTCTAAAATTGCAAGTGTCTTAAATTCAGACATATAATCATAATTCTAACATTTTTTTCAGTTCATTTATGCCATGATCATAATAAGACGTTTATGTGTCTTAAATTTAGACATCTATCACGTCTGAAATTTTATTTTCAGACGTTTAAGTGTCTTAATTGCTTTTTCAGTCACATATCTGTTTGAATTTAAGACGCCTCTATTTACAGTGTAGCCTCTTCATTGAGATTTTCACAGAAAAACAGCAAAACTTTGAAACATTATTTTCTACTTCCTAATTGGTTTGATTAAAAGTGTCAACAATAACCTATTTTTATAAAACATGCAAGGGGAAATTATAAAAAAATTAATTAAAGTTAAATATTTATTACTTATTTTTTTATGAACCAAAAACATCAAAGGGTGACCATTACTGGCACATCTGCAATATTTAAAATTTCAGACCATACGGAAGGCTGTAACAACATTAAAATGCACTTGCAATAATTTTTCCCATTGGCCGTAATGTAACAGAAAAATTTGACTGTCCCTGTAATTAAACTATACATCCGATTTTCATAAAATTTGAAATGACGCGACAGAATTATACAACAATTATATATTTTAAATTTCAAACGATTCGGTTGGGTAGTTTTTGCGCTGTTATATGCGGGCAGACGGACAGACAGACTGACTGAACGACGACTATAGGTGCTACGTATTTATATAACTACGAACGCACCTAAAAAGCGATTTTTATTTTTTTATATCATTAAATAGTTTAAACTTTTGTCTTTCCAACGATCACATGTTTATATATATAAAAAATAAGTGTTGAAATTATTCATTCTTTCTAAGAGTACTTCACAGCTTAATGGCAATAAATCTTTAATCGACTTTTTCTCAAAACTTGGATTTTTCATGTTTATGTTCCTTTTTTAGGTGCGTTCGTAATTATATAAATACGTAGCCCCTATATTCGTCGTTTAGTCTGCCTGTCAGTGTTGATTTCAGGGGGTGGCCCGGGGTGGGACATTTCCCCTCCAGAAGATTTGAGATTTTGTGTTTTCAATGGTCAAAAAGTTCAATTCCCTCCTCCGGAACTCTATAATATAAAGGAACTCTATCTCCCCCCCCCCCCTCCGGAACCACAGAAATCCCTCCCGGAGATAAGGGTCTGAATTCAACACCCGCATATAACAGAGCAAAAACTACCCAACCGAATGGTCTGAAATTTTAAATATATAATTGTTGCAAACTTTTGTCGAGTCATTTCAAATTTCATAAAAATCAGATGTATAGTTTAATTACAGGGACAGTCAAAAGTTTTCCGTTACATTACGGCCAATGGGAATAAATTATTGCAAGTACATTTTAATGATGTTACAGCCTTCCGAATGATCTAAAATTTTAAATATATATTTGTTGCAAAATTTTGTAGACTCATTTCAAATTTCAGGAAAATCGGATGCATAGTTTAATTACAAGGACAGTCAGAATTTTTCCGTTACATGACGGCCAATGGGAAAAAATATTTTAAGTGCATTTTAATGATGTTACAGCCTTTCAGAACAGAATGAAATGGATATGCACTTATGTATTGCACTAAAATATACATTCAGTACAATATGCGGTGCAAAAAATATTTCTAAAACTAGTTATAGTACGAACGCACCTCATTTGCCACGTTTGGTGAGCAATTTCCAGCTTGTTTCAATATCTATTGAACATAAGAACTCAGATTTTTTTTTAATACTTATACTATGTTATACTGTATACACAGGGATTTAATGATTTGTTGAGAATTATTTATTTTAGGCAGTGAAATCTTGCCAAAAAGTGCTAATTTAAAAATGACTTTCAATAAATAATTAATAATTAATTTTGAATTTTACTTAGAACGAAAATGGTCTGTTAAAATACGTAAAACATGTTATTCAAACTACTCTAAAAAATCTAGACCTCTATCTTTCACCATTTCTGAGAAAAATGGACATAAAGTTGGTGAATTTAACATGGCGGAGATACGGCTTTCCCGGTCCCCTTAAAACAATTACATTTCAGTCCGCTACATCAAGAAATCTCACAATCACTTTAGAACGAAAATGGTCAGTTAAAAAACGTAAAGCATGTTATTCAAACTACTCTAAAAAATCTAGACATCTATCTTTCACCATTTCTGAGAAAAAGGTACATAAAGTTGGTGAATTTAACATGGCGGAGATACGGCTTTCCCGGTCCCCTTAAAACAATTACATTTCAGATTGCTACATGAAGAAATCTCACAATCACTTATGAATACTCCACGATCAATCTTTTGCTATACAAACATACAACTATTTAGCTCATAATCTGGACATTCCACATATCTACACGATAAATGCTTAAAATTAAACAAGACTTACCTTCATTTTATGTGTTCCAAAGAATAATATTAATGATATCCTAATCTGTTAATCTTAAAATGGCGAACGAAAAAGTGATCATTTTTCTTATCTTTAAAGGGTGTCGTCGCCTTCCTGCTCTGATTGGTTATAAGCAATGCACACGTAAGTCACTCTTCTTTCAGGAGTGAGACATCTCACTCCTTTCTAGAGAGTGAAAAACTCCACTCTTTAAGGAGTGTATTTTTATAAAACTCACTCCAAAAAGAGTAAAAATGCCTGTCACTCTTTCAAAAAGTGAACTTTTCACTCCTCCCAATTTTAGAGTGTAAATTACAAAAAATCATGCTTGGAAATTATTTTAAAGAACATAATAAATCAGTCAATTTAGATACAGTTTTTAAATAAATTGCATTTAAGAGTGGATTTTGTTCTTATACAACGTTCTAAAAATTTTAAAAATACGGTGGTCGTAAGATTAGTAAATTGCAGTAGCAAAAATTTCAAAACCGAAATTTGATCGTGAAGTGTTGCCAATCGCAAAATTACGTCAGCGTTACGCACAGATACGTTTTTTTTTATAATATAGATACGTAATCCATAAAACATAATAAAGGTCAGGGTATTATGATGTATAATACCCTGTATTATGGGCCAGGGTATTATGATGTATAAAGGGTATTATGATGAAGTTATCTATTGAGGCTTTTATGCTTTTTATTCTGGAATGAAACACAGCAAAATTTATTCCACTTTAACACGATCATAGAATTTTTTTTCCATGAAATCTAAACTCGACATCATTTTCCTCCTCTCAAAATTTACATACTCACTTCTGATATCTGTTTTCACCATTTTCAAAAAATCAGTATTTTAATTTTATCATTTTAACTCAAAACTTGAAGTCACGATTATCAACAATATCTTTGCATGTGAACAGTCGCACTCTTAACGGGAGATTCTAATCTTAGTACCGGAGAATAAATATTTGCGTAATTAATGTTTTTTAGACGCATTGCAAAAATGTTTAGTTTTATCTAAGAAGATTATCGTTTTCTCTTAAATATGACGTCATTTTCACTTACTTAAGCATTTCGCCTAGTGTCTGAAACTTACTATCAGTACAGATGCAGAAGGAAACAAATGTGAAAACTTTATGAGGAAAAATGCGTGTTTTCAAAAGCAGTACGCCATTTTCCGTTCAAAGTATTATGTCCCTTGTGGGATTTTGAACCACTAAAACTTATGCAACAATTTGTATCAACAATTTTGAATTTTTAACAGAAAATTGCATGAATAAAGATAAATAAACCTTGTTGTTTTCATGTTTAAAATCATGTCTCATGTTCAAATGTTTTTCAGTCTTCTCTGCAATAATTTAAACTATCTAATTACCCCCATTATGAAGAAATTTCACAAAATGCTTTTTAAGTTAAACATAATAATGGGGATATTAAAAAAAAACTGCTTGTGCGGGCACATCAACAAATGAACAGCTTTCAGATAGAAAAATTATTAGCAAAATTAGTTCAGCAGAAAGCTGAGGGCAGATGTCTAAAAAACAGTCTTGTGTTTTAAATATGTAGATTATATAAAATTATGAAAAGCAATTTATGTTATTTTCACAAAATTACAGTAGAATGTCTTAAAGAATAGCAATAAAATTTTATTAGTCGAGGGAATTTTGGTCAAAAACTTATGAAACCTCATATTATTTTAAACCTGGAATCATTGCCAATATTTTCTTTGTTTGCTCTTCTAACTCGGAGAAGCGATTTGATCCAGTCGAGAATCATCCGATCTGAGCATGAACGCTGCATGTCACAGCTCTTCCATAAAGAACAATTTTTGTAAAGCATTGCATTTTGTCCGTGTGTTATTTCGATTAAGTGGAGCATTTTCACCTGTGAAGAATTTCAAAGCAGCTGGGGTGAAAATAGCGCCCTTCTACAAAACATATTTCAGTTTCCTAGAATTAATAAGAATTAAAACATGCGCTTTTTTTAATATAAAATGACGTCATTTGCATCCTCTAAATCATTCCATTTTTACGACCCAGTCTTAAAAAACATCTGTAGAAAAGTATGCATATGTCTTCATTATCGCGGAATAATACACAAATCAAATAAAGAGCAATGTCGTCATTCAAGAAGCTCAGCAAAACCAATCGCGAGTCTAATAATTCATATGTCTTCAATTTGTTTGTTTATAATAGCTCCATGTTTTATCAGAAATCATTTATTAATATCTTTTTTCAAAATTCGGAAAATGTTATTACACACGATTAATAAAATTGCATTCTTTCAGCTTTTTAATACGAATTAAGTAACTGCGGAGAAAATAAGTCACACAAATATCCTTTAAAATACATTTTTATTAAAAAAACAGTATTGTATCGTTTGTAAAATAAGTTTCAATAAACTAAAAATCATTTAATTGTTAAATAAAAACGAAATAAAACCAAAAGTCACCGGGTTTTATAACAAATGATAGTCTCGACATAGCACGTATTTTAATTTCCTTTTTTCAGTTTTTATGAGAAAATGGCAACAAAACGATGCAGTAATCTTTTATTTTGCCTTTACTTTCAATAAAAATGGACAACTTCAGTTGCCACGATTACAAAATAATAATAATAATAATAATAATAATAATAATAATAATAATAATAATAATAATAAAAACTAAAAAATAACTAATGTCTCAAAAATAAATTGAGTACAACTTTGAAACAAATTTCATTTAAAAGCACATTTTTTTCCCGATAAGACGATGTATAAATTGAAAATGTGCGATGTTTAGAATTTAAAAAAAATTGCAGTAGCAAAAATTGTGAAACCGAATTTCATTTTAAACTTGAAAGTGTTGCCATTCACAAAATGACGTATGCGTTACGCAGAGATATGTTTGTCCTTTATAATATAGATAGTGTAGATACTAGAATTAGTATTTTTCTGCACTGTAAAAAAAACCACTGTAGATTTGCCAGAATAAACTCGATCACAGTGAATGTGCTGGATCTTTCTTTGGTTTCCTGACTATATTAACATGGAAAATACAGTAGTTGCGTAAAATTAACACCATAATGTGCTGGAAATTTGGACGCATTTTTTTACAGCACAAACTGCTGGCGTCCAAATTGCCAGCACATTGTGCTGTTAATTTTACGCAACTACTGTATTTTCCATGTTAATATAGTCAGAAACCAAAGAAAGATATAGCACATTCACCGTGATCGAGTTTGTGCGCGAGATGAACAGTACTTTGTACTGTAAAAATGTCGTTTTTTTTTACAGTGTGAACTATTAAAAATATATTTATTTCTTTACAGAGACTAATAACATTAAAAGTATTATTAATAATAAATTAAGAATAATCGTATTTGAGGCTAAAAAATAATTTATTTCAAAATCATCTCGAAAAGGACTTTACATAAATAACTGTCTCCTAAATGGCTAATAGATATATGTACGTATTTGGCCTAGCGCCCTACATTTTGTACGTTACAAACATGCATAAAAAATAAGTTTGACCATATGATTTTGCAATTTTAAAAAATATGTATTTCAAAGAAGTCTACAAGCTATGATTGTGAGCTATTTATTTAAATCCTTGGTACAAAAAATACAAATAAACTTGGTTTTTATATTTAACCATCTTGAAAAATGAAAAATCTAGAAACACCGAAAAAAGGCCTTCATTTAAGCAAATAAATATCAGTCTTATGCTGTCATCTCTCGGTAATAGATAAAGGCATTTATAGACAATTACTTCATACAATTTTCCAGCTGTAAAGAAGAAGAAAATTATAAAAAAATATTAAAATTCGAAACGTTCCAAAAATGAGACGCTAGGCATAAATGGGATAAATGTACGAACTCATTCCATGCCCATAGACATAGTATTAGTGAGGGGAATTTGGAAGCTAAGTGACTAGCAGCAAGAAAAATTTATCTTTTGTGCTACAATGTAGGACACCGGATAGTAAAGAAAGCATATCTAAATAAAAAGAAAAAGACTAAATGAATATATGTTACATAAACAATTTAGATATCAGACATGGAAAAAGGAGATGACAACGAACAAGGAAAATATTTTAGTTCAATAAATTTGTTTTACATGAATAAATAGATGTACATTGAAAGAGGCACTTTACTGTTTTTAAATAATATTTCTAGTAAATGTATATATTTTTCGTAATCTCCAGTGTCTTAAACGTGTAAATACGTCAAATTTTTTTTTCGATTTTTAAAACATTTAGAAGTCTTACCCTTAACTACGTATGATGAGTAAGCAACATGATAAATTGAAGTATTATCAAATCTTTCCAACAAGATCAGAATTTTTTTGTGTGTTAATTATATCTAAGAAATACCAACTTAAAAATCTCACTCCATGAAAAGAATTAAAGTTCGACAATCACTTGATGAAATATGTCCTTTTTTTAACGAAAAATAAAAATCTCTTATAAAACATGAACTTTTACTCCTTGGGCTGGAAAGATGTGCACGGCACGGGCCGATTTTCTTTAAATTACTAGTTGAATAGTTGTCAAATCGCTGGCCATTTTTTTAAAACATTAATCTTAGTCGTATTTGATCGCAGAATTTCTGTCAGCATATAAGGCAAAGATCTTAATTACAAATACTAATACGAGCCTTGGAATCTATGCAATTAATTCACAAAAGAGGACCGGAGTGACACGACTTTTCATTGTAAAGTGTTAATGGGTGTTTTTTTTATAAGTCACCTTCTGGACTTAATAGGGACTTGGGACAAAATTACCCTAAAATTGGTCAAAAAATCGATTTTCCCTTTTTAATATTAAATGAAAGAACGTTTAATTATGAATATTTTGACACCTCATTTTTACCCATATGCTAATTATATTAAGAGATATTGTAAATTTTCTTAATACACCCAGTAAATACATCCTACTCTCGCATACAATTTAAAACTTTAAATTGCCTTTTCTCCATGTTTATATTTTCTTCACTTTCATGTTTTAAAAATGCTAACGCTTTTTTTGCATTTGAGATAGAGATTTAAACTTTTTTTGTACATGTTCTTTATTATATATGTGATAAATCTGCGCGTGGAATTAGCCTTCAGGTTTTTTGCTGTTTTTAAAAATATGAATTATAAGAAGATGTGTTAGATTTCAACATGTTACACTCTTTTTATCAGTAAAAAAAATTATATAAAATGTAATATTAGGCGTATTTAGAAATCCATGCGCAGTTTTGTGTAATACACAATTGAAAATCTTTAAAAAATTGGGCAAAAATATAAATTTTTAAAAAAGTAGTAGGGATTTTAAAAAATTGAAATTTTTATAAACTTTTAACATTTTTAAATTAATTATGCAGTTAATTTTTTTTTTCAAAATGTACTTTAGTGGAACATTGAAATGGTGTGAGTTCACCATTTAAACCTTATTTTGAAAAAATAAAGAAAATTGTTGAAAAGGTAAACTGTCCCCTTAACTCGTTCAGGACCGGCATCTTTTACACGGCATTTATTCGTTTGTCACCACTTTTCGTTAATTATTTGAATTAACTTTATAAATCATCAAACTGTCGTAATTGAATAAAATCAATTTTTTTTCTTTTTCACTGGTATCAAACTCAAGCGTTTTAACACTTTTTGAGGGTGCATGTATGCACCCATGGTCCCAAACGGGTTAAACTTTCAAATGTCCTCACGAAATCATAATAAAATATCTACTGTTGCTCATTTCGGAACACAATTTTGTTTAACTGCAGAAATATATTCAATCAAATAAACTGTGTTGGAAATTCATCACATTTTTTATCATAGCTTTCCAATGAAATTTGTACAAAGTTATACCCTTTGTTTTGATCTTAGTATATGAGTTTATATACAAACCAGTGCACGTTTCTAGATTTCAATTAAATACTTTTCTGAAAATAATCAGAAGTTTGAGAACGAAAGCACACTCTCATTTGTATATATCAAACGATAACGTATTTGTTTATACACTGGGATTCAACATATTTATTTGCGGAGTAATTAGAAAGCAGCCGGAGTAGATTATACAGTCAAATATACCATATTCATAAGTTCACTCCAGGTATTTGAATTATGTTCTATAATTCCATTTTCAATCATTTCATTTTTGAAATTATTTGTGTACTGAATTGTAGAGATATCGAAATGTAAATACATTTGTGATATGTGTCCCAATTTAAAAATTACTGGCTAAAAACGTTAAACTTAACCCAAATTTCTGAAGCAGTTTTTTTTTCCAACAGAAAAACAAATTATTCTACTTTTCAAGATAAAAAATATAAACTTTACGGCGATTTGATAATCAGTGGAAAATTAAAAATGTAAATTTAATGAGACTACAGGAAGTTCAGGGGAGCCTCCTGAATAAATCTACTTTATTATCTAAAATGCAGCAGAAGAAGTAGCTCATGAGAATTTCAGAATATCATTACATAACAATGTGTTTAATTTAAAGTTGATCTGACGTTGAGGCGTCTGAACTGCAGATGTACCAGTATATTAAAGTTTTATTTTGAATTGAAAGTGTAGGACTTTAAGGTGAGGTACAAATGATTTGGATAACCCTTAGCTACATGGAGTCATCTTTGTAAGCTAGCGTCGTGTTGTTAAGCACGAGTCAACGAGTCAGTTGGGTTATACTTTTAAGATGCATTGACTTTTACCCGACTGCCAAGAAGGGTTATAAATGTTTGACGCGTATCTGGTTATGTGGATTTCTTTATACCTTCAAAATAACCCAACGGTTGGATGGATTTTAATGAATGAGGTTTCTATCAAATCGACATAACAGTCCGATGGTTATAGGCTAGGTTTTATTCTTATAAATTCAAAATGACGGCCGTAAAATACAAAATGGCGGTAGAGACGAAATTTTTTTACGTATCCTATTGAGTGGCATATCACTGGATAGGTAGGTCTTTCAAAATGAAGACGATGTTTCATCGACTATTTTACAGTCAGAAGCTCCGTTTAAATATTACACAACCTGGAAGTTGTGTAGGTAGAATCTCTAGCTTTACTGCAACTCTAACCTTCATAGACATTTATAGGCCTCATGGAAACAGTGTTTATAGATAGGAACTAACAATTAAACACAACTTAAAAATCATCAATTCAAGTAAATAAAAAAACATAGGTAAATAATATAAAAAATAGTTTCACGCTGATGAGAAATAATTAATTAGTTCGCTTTTTACGCAGTCGAGTTTTTTTACTTTTTTAAATTTAATTTTTACTTGTTGAACAATGGAACAATGTGATTATGTTGATGGATTACCTAGTTGCGTGGCAACTTAACATCCAGTTGATATGTGATCGTTTTGTAAAAGGCATTAGGGAATCTTAAGAAAAAAAAAATTAATGTTTAAGCGTGGCTGGTGGCCTTAATGAGAAAATAACTAAAAAAGTAAAGAGAAAGTATAGCAAATTATGTAAGAGCATAGAGCATTTTTATGTATATATATATATATATATATGTATAATTTTTTCTGTATAATATTCCTGGGAGCTGTCGTTTTTTTAGATTTATTTATTCAATGAAAAATTGGAAAGTGGAATTATCCGTAATTCGTACTCTATCATCCATACTAAATAATTTTACAGTAAAATAAAATCAGCCCTAATTTATCTAACCACTTAGATAACAAAAGTAGCAACTATAAACAGAAAAAAGTTACAAGTAAAAACTTTAAAATCTAAGAATTCGGCACAGATTTATTTTTTTGTTTAGAAGAACATAATGTTCATCTAGTTCAATCATTAAAAAATAAAATTAGAAAGAAATAAACAAGTAAAACATTTATTTTTGTAAGTTTCTTATACCAATGGATAATGCCCACTCTAATGAGTGAAAGTTTAACATTTTTTTTTCATACACAATCACTTTGATGATGAAAAATAAACCCCTCCGAAATCATGATACAAATGTATACTTAAAAAAAAAATATTTTTTAAAGAATTTAACGTATTAAATGCATTACCTAGTGAAAGTCAGAGTACATGCATTAATTTTGTAAAACCTATTTGCAATGTATATTCTTAATTCTATAAATTAAGTAAAAGTAAAATATGCAAATTATCTCAATAATCTAGCGAAATATTTGAAATATTTTGGAAAAGACTCATCTGTTTCAGATGTTTTCAAATCAAAATAAAACATGACAAGAGATCTTAAAATTTCATTTATTCCATATATACATTTTTTTCTTCAATTGAAATTCATAAAATATTTCGGAAAAGACACATCTATTTTAGATTTTTTTCAAATCAAAATACGACAGGGAGAGTTCTTAAAAATCAATTTCTTCTATATGTACATTTTTTCCCCATTGAAATTCATAAATTTCTGTCAGCTTTTAATCAATAAAATCTAAACTGTCGACTCAGCGAGCAGACTTGATGTGACTTTCATAAGTCAGAAACGCATATTTAGTGATTTTCCGAATGAAATATCTTCCACTTTCTGTAGAATCTGGGAGTTTAGAAAATCAAATTTGCGTTCTGGTAAAATTTGAAGCGTACAGAATATGTTCATTGCAATATCTCTTGTGGTTCTAGAATTCTTTACTTTAAGGTCAGATAAAAGAAATAGTAGGTAAAGTCTTTATTTAAATTTCCATTTAAATTTTTTATATGTATAAAAAATGCAAACTCTTATAAAAAATATTTCTATTTTGTCTATTAAAAATGCATATTCATGGTACTAAGTGCACCTAAACATAAATGAACAATTTTATATAAAAATATCATACATAAAGATGTCCCCTTTTAGGGACAAAGTAATACTGTTGCTAAAATTTTGCAATGACTAAATGTCATCAAGATTTACGAACAAACTGATTTAAAATAAATAAATAAATAAAAACAAATAGAAAGCAAGAATTTTGCTTTTCAGAATTTAGTGTTGCCTCCGATGAAAAAAAAATATTATTACGAGGTGGAACCTGTCGAATTTCGACGAAAGAAAATGTTTAAGAAGGAACTGTTTCATTAATGTATAACAAACCTACAAAATTAGTTACATAAAAAAATGCATCTCATTGTCTAACTCTCAAACAAATATTATTTTAACCTAAAGGTCACTGCTCTTCTATAAAGACACTTTAATTTTTTTTTAATTTTTGCGTTTTATCAGTGTGTGATTTCAACTGTGTAATTTTCAAAAGTGAAGTGTTTCCGCCTGTGAAGAATTTCAAAGCCGCTGGAGTGAAAATGGTGCACTTCTACAAAACTTATTTCAGTTATAAAATACACGCTTTTATTTTATATAAAATGACGGCATTTGTATCCGCTGAAGAATTCCACATTTACGACCCAGTCTTAAACAACATCTATAGAAAAGTATGCACAGGACGAGGAATAATACACAGACCCGTACACAGACAGCGATGCCGTAAACTCGGAAATACAATTCTGTTTAAGATAATTTTGTCTACAACAGATTAAAGTTGTTTTTGAAAAACGGAAAAATACATTCAAAACCCTCAGAGGCTTAGAATAGCCTGTGTTCTTTTCTAGTGGATGCCTATCTATAAGCAAAGTTTCAAAGGAATTAATTCAGACATTTGGCCTTTTTAAGATAAAAAAAAAATCATTAATTTTGCTTATTTGAAGAACGTGAAAAAAGGGAACTCTCACGAAGCATAAGTCATCAGTTGCCAATTGTAGTAAAGCTGCCTCTTTTGTCCAGTTTTACATATTTATTTATATTGCTGGAATTAGAGTTTCACATTATTGTGGTAAATAAATGTCCATTGTTGAAATAAATTTAAAGAAACTCCTGCTCGAATATATTTTAGAAAATCATAAAATGTAATAATAAAGTCATGTAAAAATGATACATGTACTTGCAATTTTCAATAAAAGTACATTTATTTATATTCAGTGATGATATTTTGAATTGGTATAGGTCGAACAACAAAACAATTTCTCAACACTTTCCCTTCAAAACTATAACAATGTAACTTAATTAAAATTTTCTGGTGCAAATCTTAATTAAACTTAGGGGGGGGGGGGAGGTGTATTATAATATTGAACTTAAGAAATTATGTATTTTGCATGGGCAGACATAGTCACCGGAAATTTATAATCTTGAATTATCTATATTATAAAGGACAAACATATCTGTGCGTAACGCATACGTCATTTTGCGAATGGCAACACTTTGAAATTTGAAATGAAATTTTGGTTTTGCAATTTTCTCTACTGCAAATTTTTAAACTTCTAAACATCGCACATTTTAAATTTTTACACCGTCGTATAAGGAAAAAAATGCTCTTTTAAATGCAATTTGTTTGAAAGCTGTATCTCAATTAATTTTTGAGATATTAATTTTTTTTTGCAGTTTTTAATACCATTTTTCTTATCGTGGCAACAAAAGTACCTCATTTCTATTGAAAGTCATTGAAAGTAAACGGAAAATAGTCGAAAATAGGAGATACAGTATCTTTGTTGCCATTTTCTCATAAAACCTGAAAAAACAGCTGAAAATAAAATATGGGCTACGTCAAGAATATTGTCTGTTATTACATGGTAATGACGTCATATGCACACTTTTCTATAGACGAAGTTTAAGACTGGGTTGTAAAAGTAGATTGCTTTAGCGGATGCAAATGACGTCATTTTATAAAAAAGCGTGTATTTTAATTCTTAAACCTGAATTATGTTTTGTAGAAGTGCGTCATTTTCGCAGCCCAGCTGCTATGAAATTCTTCACAGGTGAAAATGCTTCACTTTTGAGAATAATGTAATCGAAATCACACACTGATAAAACGCAATGTTTTACAAAAATTTAGAGTGTCTTTATAAAAGAGAGGTGACATGCAAATAATAGCGATTTATATTACAGAAATTGATGATTCTCGCCTGGGTGGATTTGCTTCTAGGATGGATCTATATTATAAAGAACAAACGTATCTGTGCGTAACGCAGTTTGCGAATGGCAATACTTCACGATCAAATTTCGGTCTTGAAATTTTGCTACTGCAATTTTTCAATCTTCTGACCATCGTATATTTTCAATTTTTGTCGCATAGGGAAATAAATGTACTTGCAAATGCAATTTGTTTAAAAACTCTATTCATTGACTGATGTATTATATTTTCTAAAATAATTTTTAAGCATGATTTTTTTTTAAGTTTATCTTATCACGTGCCGGTTTCAATACACAAAATAATAAACATTTTGCACATAAAGCAACAAACATTTTTCAGCATTTGTTTCTGACTATTTTTGCATAATGAAATTAATACTTCCTTTATAAGCAAATAAAAGAATAATATTAAAAAAACCACCAAACTAACATATTTGTGAAAGACAAATTAACGAAATTAATACTTCTTTTATAAACAAATAAAAGAATAATATTGAAAAAACGCAAATCTAACATATTTGTAATCGTACAATTTAAATTTTTAGATCACCAAATAGGATTTTTTTTTTCAAATGGAATTTGTTTGCAAAGTTCATCTCAGTTTTCTGATTGTCTATGGTTTTAAAAACAATTTTAAAGCATGAAATATTTTTTAATTTATGTATATCGGAGCTCGATTACGAAAGATTAATCCGTTTGCCCTTAAAAAATAAATAAAGAGTTCATTTTCTTACGGCTAATTTCCATTAAAAAAAACTTCCCTATGAATAATAAAATAAAATAATATAAATAAAACACAAATTTACCAGACATGTATAAGCTCTGAAATGATCAGAATATAAAAGGATGCCATAAGCAGTAAAATCTTGGCAAACAACTTTTAGCATGCGGCTAATAAGAAAATATCGCTTTTGACAAATTTCAAAAATGTATTTGATTGTGTAATTCGTATTTTCCATATGAAAAATGCTTTTTTAATGTAAGTGGTCAATCTAAAAAATTTATTGCATATAAAAAAATTATTAATTTTCAATAAAAAAAAATGTTTTCACCTATATTCTTTAACCCGGGAAGCCCGGGTACGATCCCCTAGTTATTATAAAAGCAACTTCTGACATATATGTAAGTAGCTAATAACTGAAATTATTTAATCAAGATATTCGAATTGCCAATCTAGATAATTTGAAAAGTATTCGATAGTGCAAGCATGTTTCGGGAAAACAGCATTCTACCTATTGTAACCAGGCTAAATCTGTTTGACAAGTCAAATTTTATTCTGGTAACTAAGATTTTTTGAAGTGTGAAGAAACTCATGTGAACACCGCATATGCTTACTGGATTACCCATTAGTATCTAAATCCGTTTGAGAAGTCAAATTTTATTTTGGTAACTAAGATATCTTGAAGTGCAAACAAGTTCATGTGAACATAATGAAATAATAGAATGGTTGTGATTAAAAACAATGTTAAATGCTCTAAACATTTAATATGGCATTTTTTTTAATATGAGAGAAATTGGCTTCTAAAAATCACTGAGCAAGTATTAAATCGTCTTTCTTATGAACAGTAAATAAGAGTTTTTTCACTGTACCATTTCAAAACTTAACTGAAAGTGCCTTAAATAAGTTGATAAATTCGATTATTTAAAAAGCCCTTTAAAATTGTTTTAAAGCGCCATATCGGATTCAAAATTATCATTATTACTTTGATAGTATCGAAAAAAGTGCATTACTGTGAAGTTATATGAAGCTTTTACTAGAAAAGGCACAGTTTGCCACTACGGCCCCGATGAGTTTTGCCACCTACACCCATTCTCTGAGCTGCTGGCTTATGCACATTTATTACTGGAGAAATGTGAAAAGAGCGTTGATATCAACCCTATAAAGAATAAAATGTTCATGTAAAACTAGAAGTTTTATTAAACAAAATGCAAAAGTTACTAACTGTTATTTCGTTTTAAGTATTAGCAACCTCAAGCAAAATAATCACGCATAAATCGGAATATGTAGACTTACTTGTAAGCATCAATGCCAACCTTCCAATTAATCTCCACTTCAAGTCAAAAAAATACTTAATGAAAGCCATAAATATTTTAAAATAAGATAGAATAAGAATCGTTCCTTTTTCTTGCTACTTCTTTTATTCCCCTTATTAATTAAAATTTCTGGTCCAAATCCCTTTTCTTACTTAGAAAACCCCCCAAAAGTTTGGCAGGTATGTGCAAGTTACTGGCTACACTATGTTCATGAATGTCATGTTAGTCAACAGCCATTTTGTGTCTGATTTGCAATAAACAATTTTTAGAGGCCGCAGCGATAGGAAATATTTTATTTCGTCTCACCAGTATTTCGAAAAATAAATTTCATAGTAGATTTCGATTTTACGTTTTAAAGACATTTACCGCAAACTTTTTCGCATTTAAATAAGTATGGTATGATATAAAAATTTTCCGATCGCTGCGGTGTCTGATTTTTTAATGTATTTTTGCATGTAGAATCCCGAATCTGCTATCAGAAATGTCCTATCACGTAAGGGTTTTACAAAATTTTAGTATTTAATTTTTACAAACATGGTAAAATACTTGGTGAAATGAAAATTATAATTTACATTTTCTAGTCAAATAATAAGGAAATAAATGACTATGTAAAAATGTTTTTCAAATCCTAAAATTTAAAAAGAAGAACATCACCTTTTCAAAAACATTTAAAATTTATAAAAACTTTCTATTAAGAAAGATGTTACATAATACATTAAAATAAACCACTTGAAATGTTTCAATTTTAATCAAGTCAAAAACTCCAAAATCATAAAATTCGTCTCCGTTCAAGATGAATGACTCCAGACAATGACATATATGCAATATACATTAAACACACACAAAACACACACGCCATCTATTGTCCGCCATTAAAATAAAAGAAGACAATGATTTAAAATTGTTTATCAATGTGTCTCCCCCTATTCACGTTTTCTGTAAAGTATTTATTCAGTAATTCTAACCATAAAGTTAGATAATAAAGGAAAATGTATCGATGCAAACTAACTCACTACGTGAATGGATCTTAATAATTTCGAAAGTCTTTTATAAGGGAGTCATTTGAGATCCATACACGTAGAGAGTTAGTTTGTTATGAAAACTTTGATACAAAATTTGAATGATACAAAAACAATTCAGGAATCACACCTTTATCAATTTTATGTAGTCAATTTTTAGGTGCGTTCTTAATTATATAAATACGTCGTACCTATAGTCGTCGTCAGGTCCGTCTGTCTGTGTGTCTGTCCGCATATAACATGGTATCCCATGATAGGTAATGATTCTAGGTTACCATGGTGAGGACGTCCTATTTAAGATCGAGTCCTAGTCCTATTATTTAAGTAGACTAAACTTAATGTATGGAAATGTAATAAATTTTGCATTCAAGCATTTTTACATAAGAATGCAACAGCAATTGCGCCAAAATCTGAATGTTTATAAAACTAGTTATAGTACGAACGCACCTAATTTGCTACGTTTGACGTACAATTTCTGAATTGTTTTCACCTCATAACATACATCAGTGTTGGCGCGTTTTCGCCGCGTATAGTTGGATTTTATATAGTATAAAATATGTCATGTAGCATAACTGCCGTGTATTGTCTGATTTTAAAATTTAAAATATATATGCTATAATGTATGTCAACAGGATGTTCCTTCTTAACATTTATTCATTAACATTATACATTAACATTAACATTATTCATAACATTATTTAACTAATTCCTAAACTGTTAGTTTTAGGAGTACAGTTGCATTTCCAGAAATGTTTATGTCTACTTCATTATTTGAAAATCCATATATGTCAAAATATATTTTAAAAGTTATTAAATTTAAATTTATATATCGTATATGCGCCTTATAAGTTATATTTAGAAAAACTTTCTGCAAGCTCTAACAAGTAATTCAGTAAAAATTTCATTCTTTTGCTCCAAAACTTTCTGTGTTGTAATACTTTGATTTAAAAATAAAATTCGCGCTTTCTTTTACTTTTAGTCTGCAATAGATACAAAAAAAAAATTACCTTTCACCCGTTTTCTCCTTTGATGCTCATTTGGGGACTTATTAATTTTAAAGATTGGTAGTACTTTTTTTTTAGATATCAATTATTTTTTTAATTAAACTAGGGGGCTCGGCCCCCTACGAGCTACGCTCGCCAACCCCCGTCCAGACACCGTAGACTCTAAATGCACGCTAATTTGATCGGCTTTAAAAAGATTTCGAAAGATTGAATTATAATTTAAAAAACAGTGGCGATCTCTCTATAAACGGATTTCTATTCATTTCTCTTTGATTGGGGAATTTTAACGCCAAATCCGTTGCGGTACTACTTGATTATCCCGTCGACCAATTTCGCCAAATTATATAAATCGCCAAACCACTCGCCAAATTATAAAAATTGACATAATTTTTATTTTAAATAACGAAAAAACAAATAAATTAGTACAACATTAATAAAAATACAAATAAAACGTCGAAATAAAAATAACTTGATGACGCAGACACGTGTAACAACATTTCAAAATAAGCTAATATAAAAGGAATTAAGTAAACAGAGTCTTTGTGTCCTGGTATTTTTTAACAAAGTGAAAAGAAAGTTCTTTTAAATGAGACATTTTAAATTAATCGTTTTTAATCTGACGTAATTTTGACCAAACTATTCTTTCTCTTTTAAATATTCACGTGAAAATACTTGTGTTAGAAATTAAATATTATTTGCGCTTTCCTAACAAAAATAGTTGAAAAGTATCCTCTTAAAATATCAAATAAATGTCTAGCGCAATTTCTAAATTTAAACCGTTTTGCAATATTATTTTGTGTTCATTTTATGTAATAACTGTAATGTGACGTAAATATGACGTAATTTCTCCTATTTAAGACTTCTAACGCATGTTAATAAATTTATTGCTTTACAAATTCCCTTCTCTCTTAAAATACAGGTGTAATTATAGTTTTTATGACATAATTTTTAATAAGTTCCTGCTTTTTGTACATAATTATTTAATTCTAATTCCAAATGTTTTTTTCTGTTTATAATCGTCACGTGTAAATAATTTTTTAATTTATTTACACGTATAAATATTTTTTTTTTTTTTTTTGAAGCAAACATTATTGCTTCCGCTGTTTATACAGTTGGCAACAGTTTAAATTAATATCACTTTCTAAAATCTGTTAAAAATATCTCTAGAAATGCTGAAAATCTGAATTTAAAATAGAAATAAAACCTCAAAAAATTAGTCAAAATAAAAAAATTAATGCAATCTGCACTCCGGCAAATTCTAACGCATAAAATGATCTAAAAATGATTAAATTCCTATGAACAGTTTTTGCTCCTATAAAACTTTTTTAGTGGAACGATTTTGTCCAAATTTAGCATTAAATATCTCTTAAAATAATTCTTCGATCTAAAAACTGTCTGCATCAGCGTGTTTATCAAACATTTCTGTATAATACTACCGATTTTCATATTTTTGTATGCATTATTTTGCTTAATATTAACGAAGAAAGACCTCCGGTCACAAAAAATTCAAAACCGGCGGCGGCGGCGGTGACAGCGGTAGTTACTTTTTTTTAGAATAGAGAGATGAGCTTACGACAGTAAGTTTTAGAAATAAAACAGAATATACCTGCATAATGTCCTTCACCTGGCAATAACTGAAAACCATTAATTCTCTTTCCGCATCCAAATTCAAAAATTTTCAAATTATTTCTGTTTCACGTTTCTGTATTTTTCTTGTAGGTTTGGGTGGACGCTCGTTGTTCTGCATCCATACATGTTAAGATAATTTAATTTGTTTATCTTTTAATAATATTTAAGTTGCAATTTAAAATTAACTTTTTAGAAGACATTTTTTAAACCCTTTTTTGTTTTTGTTTTGTAATTTAATTATGCTTTGTTTATACTACTTTTTGATTTAAATTTGGTTTATTTACCTTTGACATTTTTAAATTTTATATCTAAAATGTCAATAGTTTAGTTTTTTCTGTTGTTTTGAGTGCAGGATGGGCGTGTGTTTAGAAACCTGCAAGTTTTTAACTGTAGGGGTGGAGTTAGGTATGTCTGACCACCCACTGATGACGAACAGACAGTTTTTTACCGGTGTAATTTAAATTCGAAGGTTTTGGGATTTTTGTAGTTAAATGTTATAAATATGGTTGATATACGCCTTCTTTCCAAACTTTTAGTGTATTTACATTTTTATTTATTGATGAAATATATATATATGTTGTATTATGGCAACGTTGGATTATTTTTCTAGTTGGAATGAAGTAACTGGCTGTCACGATATCAGTAGTGGATTACGTCCAGCAGTAATAGAGTAGTATAAGTTGTCAGAACAGGTAAATTCAACCCTGTTGTACTAGTATAAACAAGATTGGAGTCCTGTCGTGTTAAGACTACGACATCGACGTTATAGGATGATTATCAGTCGACGAGTGAAGGACATGGAATGCATTTTTCCGTGAAAGTTTCCCCAGAAATAATTGAGACAAAACGTAAACACAGCTCATCATTTTATTAAAACATCATTCGGCGGCGCAGTTTCCACCAAGAATATTAGCCATCGCTTCATAGTAGTAATTTAGGGATGAACAAAGTTGTAGATAATCGAATATGTGGACGGTGACCAGAGGGTGGTATGAAAAATGGAAATACGACTAGAATCTGCTGAAACACAGCCAGCATCGGCTTTTTGTGCGTCAAGTGTAGGAATACAAACATGACGTAGGTCGCGCTCTCAACCAATTAATAATTAAGAATACCACGCCATGGAAATAGTGCTGACAGAAAGAGTGGATGAATTTGAAGGTAAAAAAGATAATCCCGGAATACGCGCGGGAAAATAAAATGGAAGCTAAAAGAACATTCTAAAAGAAAAAAGAGCGGAAGTGGAACATTTAATTTAAGAATACTAAAAGCGTAATATTTAAGTAATTTAGACAAGTGAGACATTAAATTAAAGGGAATTTAACAGAATTAACGATAGAGAGTATTTAAGTGTAAGGATTTAGTAAATATAAAGTAGTAATTATTTAGAATAAGATAAGGAAATCGCGGAATTAGATCTAATAATCTAACATATATATATATATATATACAAACTTTTTAGGTAAGTGTGGTTTTGGGTTTCTGGTGTCATATAACGAAAAAATATGAAGGAATTTTTCAAAAGTCGCACCATGGTAACGACTGAAATAGGTAGTATTTCTTATGAAATCTACCTAAAATTGAATATATATTTTTAAATTTTATGTTAAAAGATAAATAACAAACCTTTAATTGCCATCCTGTAAAGGCATGCGCTCCGCGTTGAGAATCACTGTTCTAAAGCGAAAATATTCTACTATCATTCAGTCACATATAAGAATATCATAATAACAACCAGAAAATTTATTGAAAAGTTCTTTAAATAAAATCTGAAAATACCGAGGTTTGCTGTTTCTTCATTGAATATCAATTACTTCCAAAAATTTACTGGTGTGAAACGAAACTTTTCCTTTGAGATCTTAATTTAATTTTTATAAATTTGTTGATTTACCTTTAACTAGTGTTGCCAGGTGTCGGAGCTCCAAATGCTCTGAACACCAGTATATTAAAGTTGACACCAGTATATTCTTAGTCTTATCTAATGACAGCGTTATCTGCAATTAAAGATGGTTGAATAAACTGTAAGAAATTAGTCGTGTCTAGAACTTTTATAGCCTCGATTTACGCGGGACACCTCGCAGCACTACTTTTAACCCTACGTCTCCCAGACAGGTCCAATAGATCCGTCAAGTACATAAACCTGCTGGAGTATGATCAAGCGTATGCATGGCCAATTCAAAGCCATGTGACGAGTATTCTTCATGCAGTACAGAAAAGTGAATTTGACAGTAATTTTTATAAATTGTTGCTCACCCCTTGTCTAAAGGACATTGCAAACAAAAGACATTACTTCAAAGTAATATAAAGCGTTCTCCTTATTTAAGCAAGAATCCTTTACCAATATAATCCTTTAACTTTACCAGTCAGTATGATTGTGTTAAAAATAATAGTATAGCTACGTACCCATCAGTTATATGGAGTTTCTTTACCTTCTGTTTATTCTGTTGAGCTGTCTACATAGCAGACCAGATGTTATCAGAGCGAAATATGCTTCCAGTTGTCAGTCCAGGTAGCTTAACGGTAGAGCATTGGTAATGTAAGCCAAGGATCTGGGTTCGATTCCCAGCTTGGGTATTTTTTCGCTCAGTTGGAAACATTCAACTCGTAAGAATCCTTTATTTATGAACACATTCACTGAACGTTATTGTCATATAGTGTATATCACTTTGGCTAACATTTAAGAACATTTCGTATTAACAGTTATGGAATTTTTATAGAGGCTTGAAAAATGCATATTTTATGAAAAAAAATATATACACGATATATAAAGTTTTTAAATCTGTGTCTTAATATCCCACAAACAGATATTTCGTAGTCCCACTCAATGGAAAAGAAAACATGTATTGTTATGCATAAAATAAAAGCCATATCCTAACCGTAAAAAATAAGCTTACAAATTGTAATAATACTTTATGCATCACTAATATCTTTTATCTTTCGGAAATGCTGCATTAGAAAAAGAATGAGGACAGATTGAATTAAAAGGCAGTTTCTTTTTAAATATTAAAAGAATATATCTTTTATAAAACACTTTTAACGCATTAATCTGTAATGCTTCCGAAAATATAACATTAAAAGAAATTTAACTTTTTAAAAAGTCAAGCATTCCAAAATTAAATTTCCATTATATTCATTCCTCATTCCATATAAATATGACGAGCTGGAAAGAAAATAACGTTTCAATAATCTTCGTAAGGGAATTAATTCACTTCAAATATAATACTTTTGTGTTCGTTATTACTAAATAAATTCTAAAGAAGCAAATTAAAGTTTGTCAAAGCACTTAGAATTTAATTTCTCTTCCACAAAAAGTTATTATTTTTTTTAAATAAAACGAAATAAGGATAAACCTTTTAACTATTCATTTTTAATTATAATCAACTTTCTTCTCTACAAAGCATTTTAACAATTTAATAATTTTTTTTTATTTTAATTGAAAAAAAGCCCTGAGAGAAAAGAAAATCCTCGTCAAATATAAGCAAATGGATATTATACTCAGAGTACGACAGACTTTCCATGATTCACGATCATGTTAGTATGGTGAATAAATTGACATAATTGAAGAGCTTTAACCAGTGGTGGAATTCAAATAATTTAACAACCAGTTCGCTACACGACTGATTTTTGACGTACAAAAATCAAAGAAAAATTTAGCATCACACATAGATTATGAAGCATTTTCCAATATTATAATAAAATTGATAAAAACATTTTACCTTGTAGTATATTGAAATAAAAATTTCTGGCACATGTTTTCTTGTAAAAGGACATAGTTTATTTAAAACGCATTCGACAGTCGTGAAACCCTGATCAAGATTTCTATCAGAAAATGCATCAAAACAGCATAATACAAAAAGGGTTGCACAAAAATAGCAGAAATTTAAGTTTAATAATTAACTCATGTTCATGATCTAAAGTTGCAAACAGTTGGATACTAAAAACACTAAGAGCTCGAGATATTGCTAAGTCTCTAATCTCACGAGAATACCACCTCACTGAATATCAAGCATTCCTATTTACATCCTTTTTTTGGTGATAAATGCTTGTAACTTCTTCAAAGTTAATCTCAATAAATAGGCTATTGTGAGTGGTGAATGACTGATTTCTGTATATATTTTTTTAATTCGTGTTTTATGCTATTGTTTGATACCAAAGCCACAATTTCACCGAGCTATTCGTCAATGTCTTCTTCTATAATTAATACCAAATGACTCTAAAATTATTTTTGTAATAACAATAATGCGCACGTGGAGAAGATTTATTCTTGAAATTTTGTATCAGTGATAAAATTTAGCTCAGTTTAAAAACATGCAACATCTTTTCAAAACCTTTCATACAATAAATGCCCATGGATAACAATTGCCGATGAAATGCATCAGCACACTATGCATTTTCAGATTGAAACCAGAAAAATTAATTAGAATTATTTGAGATATCTGTACAGAAAATAATTTTATATGTTTTATGTTGAAAAGTATTAAAAAGATATGGTAAAAGGTAGTGTATTATTTCAGATAGTTAATAAATAAAACAATAAAATATGTAGAAAAAACGATATTATAGTACAGAAAAGAATTTTAGTATGTTAAGTAACTTCTATTATTTGAGATATTTACATATAGCTTCTTGATAAACCTCCTAACTTTAAATTTTCTTTGTCTTTACTCAAACATTATCTGATGTGTGCTTCTTTCTTTACATACCTTCACTATAAAAGTAGGAACCCATTCTTTAAGAGGTATGCCAATTAGAGTAATCGTCATTATGCTTGATACATTAGAAATAGTTAGCTTACTTCTCTTCTCTGTCCATATGATGTTTATCTTTGAAAACCAACTTTCCATTTCTGCTGAACTTGCAGTAATTGTTCTGGTAATATTTTCAGACTTTAGAATACTTTCAAAGACTCTATAGTTAAAAAAAAAAATAAAAATATGGTAAAAAAAATCCTCGATAATCGTTAATATTAATGTAAGCGCCATTAAATATATAAAAAATATAGCTCTTCAGCTGTTTTCCATAGAAGAATTACTTCTCCAATATTCCAGTAATCTGACGAGGAAAAAATATAGTTCATTACTACATTCTAAAGGACAGTATTCTCGTGACGTCACAGTTGGAATCACGTGGTGTAAAAATAGCGGCTAGCGCGTTTGTTTCGGTATCGTGTCATTTGACGCAGCATAAATACAGATAAATGGATGCGTAAAATACTGCTGAATTATTCTGTACGAATTATTTTCGATAAATACTTATATACATACTAATTAAAATCCATATATACTTATTAATTAAAATTTAAAAATTTTATTTTATAAATAAAATGAAGAATGTGCATGCAATTGCTTTAAAATACAGAAAAGAATTCATGTATAACTCATACCTGTCCCTGAAAAAGTCTAAAACTTCATATAAAAATAAAAAATAAGCATAAATTTTCAAACCACAATGCTTTTCAATGGCACGGTTATGAATGTTATTTCCAAGCAGACGAATTTTTATAGCCTCGAACCAAAAGGGAGAATGTGGTCCATTGACTACAACATGGTTTTAAATGTTCAGAATTCAGTAGTATATAATTTGTTTTATTCGGTACGTTGTTAAAAAACATGTCTCCCGAGCTTTTTAAAACATTTATGATCTTTTTCAAATTTGATAGTTTTTTCAATTTTCTGAAGTAATAAAAACCTCACCATTTTATCTTTTGTATGGGCTTTTTTCTTCAGAAGCCTTTCAAACATTTTAATAAATTTTATCACAAGTTTTCATTCTTTTTGATTCTTATACTTCTTGTTCGCCGTGCTTTTGAAAGACAAACAATTTCATTTATAACATGCAAACATCAAGGAAATAGCAGCTTTTAAATATGTAGGGCATCACTTCTTATCGCTGACCAAGACCTTATTCTTAAATTTAAATTACGTCTAATTTAAAAAATATTTCAACTGTTGGAAATTCGGAATATTCAAATGTTCATCTTCAGAAAAATTCGTTTTTACTTTAGAAAAAAGTTACAAAATTTAAAGTTTTATGCAGTGTACAAATTTTTGCACGACTTTTCGAGTTATGATATTTGTTAGATCATGGAAAATATTTTTCTAAATGTAACTTATAGGAAAGGTATCTTATAAAAACTTAAAATTTGTTACATTTACGAAAATAACTACTTTGATGTAAATGACTTCTAAGATATGAAGAACAATATGAAAAAAAATGCATTTTGAACTATACCACTAAATGTAAAAATTTAGCTAATTATCAGTGATAACAGGGAACATTCCGTATATTGTCAGAAAGCTGCCAAAACAATGTACATGTACCTTTTATTCGAATGTAAGAAGTTATTGTAATGTTTAATAAGCACTATATAACTAGAGTTAGCTCTTAGGCTGCCGGTTTGGATCCCAAAATTCTTCAAAATTTAAAAATTTCATTTTTTAAAAGTTAAATTTTAAATGTTTAAATGCTCGTTACAGGACTGATGAAGAAAAAAAATATTTTTTTGCAAATGAAACATTATTTTATTAAATGAACCAAATCAAAACATGTCATAGTTTTACGTTTAGAAAACGCTGTTGTGCAGATAAACATTTAAAGAAAATAATTAATGTAAATGTAAGTTTCAGTTAATAACCGGTTCGCCGAACTCAATACAAACTAAGTTACAAATTAACAAAGTAGTTAAAGTAGTGTTGAATAAGTGCTATATAACTAGAGTTAACCTAGGCTGGCGATTTGGATCCCTTAATTCTTCATATCCTAATTTTTTAAAAGTTAAATTTGCTCCTTACAGAACTGATGGAGAAAAATATATTTGCAAATGAAACATTATTTTATTAAATGAAACAAATCAGAACATGTCGCAGTTTTATGTTTCGAAAGCGATGTTGTGCAGTTAAACATTTAAAGAAAGTAAATTAATGTAAATGCAAGTTTCATTTAACAACTAGTTTGCCGAACTCATTACAAATTAAGTATGCAAATTAAGAAAGTAGTTAAAGTAGTGTTGAATAAATGCAATATAACTAGAGTTAGCCTAGGCTGCCGATTTGGATCCCAAAATTCTTCAAATCCTCAAAATTTCATTTTTTAAATGTTAAATTTGCTTCTTACTGTACTAACGAAGAAAAGTATATTTTGCAAATGAAACATTATTTTATTAAATGAAGCAAATCAGAACATGTCACAGTTTTATGTTTAGAAAACGTTGTTGTGCAGATAAACATTGAAAGGAAGTAAATTAATGTAAATGCAAGTTTCTTTTAACAACCGGTTCGCCGAACTCAGTACAAATTAACAACCGGTTCTACCGAACCGGTGCGAACCGGCTGAATCCCACCACTGGCTTTAACCCCTTAACCTACAATGACGGGCATAGCCCGCGTACGATGATCGAGCCAAATGTAAATTCTTCCTACCACTAAAATTTCACAGTAAATATAATTTAATTGTCGAAATTCCATGATTAAACAAGCCGAAAATCTCTATTAAATTTTAGTGGTAGCTATGGATTTGCCAAACCGTGGAGCTGTTAGATGTAAATCGTAGGTCAAGGGGTTAAGGAAGAATATGTTATGATACATTTTCTCAAAAAATTGTTTTATTTTGTGGATGAAAGCGTTATAAGGTATTATATTATATAGTAAAACTAAAATACTAAAATTCTACTAAATATTGAAGATACGAGACAGTATCTCTTAATATTTAATATTTTTATATTTAATAATTTAAATGGAGAATATAATTTCTAATATTTAATAATTAAATGTTAATATATTTTCCTAGAAGAGTTTGGTATTCCCTATTAACATCCAAAGATATGCTACTAAGAAGGAATTAAATAAATTACTAAATTACAACATAAAACTTTCACTTCAATTTCTCGAATTCTATTTTTTGTTACATAACATCTTTCCTCCACTCAGGCCTTCAATTATCTGATCAGGAGAAAAACTGTTTCAAGAAGAAAATATATTACACTAGTCTGCATGATACCAGATGATTATAAACCAATGACTGCCCTTAATGCATTTTTTTATGCTGATTATAAAACTGTTCTTAGTTTTCTTGTATCACATATAGTTTGTCTGCAATCGACCCGAGTTGATTGCGAAGATTCATCGCTGAGAACAAGCATTATGTGGTAGTCACACATAACGTAAATTTTCCTTCATCACACACGAAAAATTAAAAGCTGGAATTTTCGTTGGTCCTCAAATCAAAAAACTGATGGCAAGGATTTTGAATAAACAATTAAATTTAAAAAATCAAAAAACCCGACTGCGTAAAACGCGAACTAATTAATTATTTCTCATCAATGTGAAACTATTTTTTTTTTTCAATTCCTACTATTAGCTCACACTCTCGCTATATATATCTTGTTCAAATTTTCAATCGTTAATAAAGTACTTATTATTCATCCAATCAAGCTCAAATAAATTTTTTTAAACTTGTAGTGGATGACACTTGATGTTAATCCAGTTTTGTTCAAATATTAATTCATTAATTAAATTATGTTAATTAATTTTGAATAATTGAGAGAGCCCTCTTCTTGATCAAGGTATTTTAAGACCGAGAGAGCCCTCTTCTTGATCAAGGCATTTTAAGCGCCACTCAAGAAGAAAGAAGAATGGGAGAAAAAAAATTCTCTTATCTACCTAATTAGGAATTGACTTAAAATATTTTTTTATATTACTTGTTTATATTACTTACCTATTTATTTTTTTATTTACTTGTATTGATGACTTTTAAGTTGTGTTTAATTGTTAGTTCCTATCTATAAACACTGTGTTGATGAGGTCTATAGATGTCTATGATGGTTAGAGTTGCAGTAAAGCTAGAAATCTTACATACAAAATTTCCAGGTTGTATAATATTTTAACGGGGCTTCTGAATGTAAAATAATCAATGAAACATCGTCTTCATTTTGAAAGACCTATCCAATGATATACCACTCAATAGGGTGCGTAAATTTTTATTTTCGTCTCTACCGCCATTTTGTATTTTACGGCCGCCTCTTTGAATTTATAAAAGCAAAACCTAGCCTATAACCATGTTTCGAGGGTATAAAGAAGTCCACATACACAGATACGCGTGAAACACATAACCCTTCTTTTCAGTCGGGTAAAAAACGATGAATGAGCCAGAAAACGACGCATGGACCGCTTTTAAATGTGTTACCGGAAACTTTCTAAGGAATAAGAAAGATCAAAATTACAGGAATATTGTTGAAACAATGCTGGAAATTTTCAAGAAATTGAGCTGTAATATGAGTGTAAAAATGCACTTCTGCCTTCCCATACTGGCTACTTTCCAGAAAATCTGGGACATAGTGAAGAGTATAAGGGAGGATGGAATGTAAATATGATGGCAGATTACTGTTGGATGTTGAAGAGGAACATAATGATGAAGGAGGATCCGCAAGAAAGTCAAAAAGAAGAAAGTTTATTTAATTGAAAACTGTTTGCTTTTCGTTTTACTAAAGAAATTTCATGAACTTCTAAGGACGTTTTTTACAGTATTTTTAACGTGTTTAATAAAATATTTTGTATGAAATTGTGATAAAGTTTTGATTGAATAATTAAAATATTGAAACACAACTTCTTATTTTTTGTAAAATCCTGACGTGATAGACAAAAATGGAGGTTAATTCCGGAATCAGCATCAAAAATGGATTCAAAAAAACTTGTTCATAAGAAATCATCTGACAAAAAGTTTAAAAATATAGGCTTGTGTTATTTATGAATTTTTTAGAAAATGAAACTATTGAATAATAGATTGAACTGATTAGATTTATGACTAAATAATTGATTTGTGCTTACAATATAGGGTTTTTTGCTATCTTGAGTCCTTTTTCAAAAACATTTGAATTTATAATCCATAATAAGATTTTTCAGCAAGTAAAACATTTAATCTCATCAGCTCAACATGGTTTTATTCTCAAACGCTCTAAGCCTACTAATTTATTTTGCTTAACTAATAACATTATGTCATCGTTTGAATATGGGTATTAGCTTGATGTCATATATACTGGCTTTTCAAAGGCTTTTGACTCAATTAACTTTGGTATTCTTTTGAACAAGTTAATTGATATTAGACCTGAGCCGGGAGCACAGGTAATCACTTCATTGAGTTCACGGATGAAGTTCTAGGATTAGTTAAATCTCGATTCTCATATTAAAACGCAATTGGTCTGCCAAGTCCTATCTTGGTGGAAAACACCTGAAAACCCGATTTTAGCGGTTGACTCGTAGGTTTACCATTAGGTTTTCCTGCTCCCAGTCCTCCATGTTTTCATACCTTTGGATGCAGGAAAACACAATGTTCAACCTACGAGTCAACAGCTAAAATCGGGTTTTCAGGTGTTTTCCACCAAGATATGAATTGGCAGACCGGTTGCGTTAAAGTATGCGAATCGAGATTTAACTAATTCTAGAATTTCATCCGTGAACTCAATGAGGTGATTGTCTGTGCTGCTGGCTCCCGGTCTATATGGGTTTTTATATTAATCGTATTGACTGACTTTTTTCTTATTTAAATAATAGAATACTTTATGTTTATTTCAATGGTGCTGTGTCACATAAATTTATCAATACATCTGCTGTTCTGCTAGGTTATAATTTAGGACCCTTGCTTTTCATTTTATTTATCAATGATCTATGTTCTATTTTGAAATTTTCTTATTATCTTTTGTTTGCTGATGATTTAAAGTTATATAGGCAAATGCGTTCTGCTACTGACGCTGTACTTTTGCAGAGGGATCTTAATCGCTTATATAATTGGTGCATTCACAATAAGTTATTCCTTAATATTAATAAGTGTAGCGTTTTAAGTTATTCCTGTAGAACTGATAACTTAAATTATTCTTATCAAATTAATAATCTGGTCTTATGTTGTCCTAGCACAGTAAAGGACATGTTATATGGGTATTGTTTTTGATGCTAAACTTGATTTTTCACTCCATATTGATAATATTGTTTGTAAAGCGTATTAAAAATTAGGGTTCCTTAAGCGTAAAACTAAGGATTTCTCCCATTAACATAACTAAAGATTTCTCCAATCAACATGCATTAAAAGTTTTATATTTTGCTTTGGTACGTCCTAATTTTGAATATTGCAGTCTCATTTGGGATCCTTACTATAATAATAAAATTAAAATTATTGAGCAAGTACAGTCTAAATTCACACGTTATATATTGTTCAAGAGTAATCATAATATATTCCTATGGTATTTCTTCTTCCTATCTACGTAGTATTTTTAACATTCCAAGTTTGAAATCTAGACGGGATCTTTTTTGTGTTTTATTTTTTTTTACAAGGTTATTAATAACATGATTGATTGTAGTGATATACTTAATTATATTAATTTTAACGTACCGAACAGATACCTCAGGTGTACTTAATTTTTTTATATTCCCATTTCTTAAGTATAATTATGTTAGTAATTTCTCTTTATATAAATTTTACAAAATATTTAATGAATTCTCTGTGCATCTTGATATATGTGATATGTCCTTTACTGCTTTTAAAAATAAATGTTCTGAACTTATAGTCTCTTAGCTTGTGTTTGTATTCGTGTTGTATGTGATTTATATCTATGTGTTTATATATATGTATGTGTTTTTCATTATTATTTATGATGTTCTTATGTTTTTATGATGTTCTTGCAACACTGTAAATGGATTCGTCTGTAGTGTGCATTTTCATAAATAAATAAATAAATAATAATAATAATAAATTCTGAAACTATGAATGCTTTAATGTAGTGCAATAGATTGACAAACATAATTAAATTTATTCAGGAATAAAATACTTTTTTTTGTGTGTAAAATGAAGTAAATGAAAAAGAACTAGCCATTATATATAATTTTTGTCAGTTTTTTCAGAATTACGAATATAAAAAAGAGCAAGGATAGTAGATTTCTAAACGCAAAAAGAAAAAAAAAATCTCAAAAAAAAGTTTTAATATAGTGCGCGCTAAAAGTTTGAAATCGAATTCCTTTATGAAGGTTAAAAAATCGCTTCGGAACTGTAATGAAAAGTAAAATACGCGTGAAAAATCGTTAGAAAAATCAAAAATAGCGGAGGGCGAAGTTTACTATATTAGGCTAAAAGTTTAAAACAAATTTCTTTTATCAATGTTAAAAAATCGTCGCTTAACGCAAAAAAAAGTTAAAAATTGCATTAAAGAAATTTTTGAAAATCAAAAATTACTATACCAATAAACTTTATTGAAAAGAGGAAAAAAATTACTACATTGAGCTAGAAGTCTGAAATCGGATTCATTTTAATAATGTAAAAAAAAAAAAAAAAAAAAAAAAAAATCGCATAAAGTTTTAAATAAAGAAATATAATCGAAAAATAAAAACCAGGTCTTCAGGGTGCATAACTGCATATAGTGAGGTACCTTCTCACCAAACTGTATAACTCTGCTTGCAGCGGTCTTTTCTGAGCATAGCCGACTGACAGACAAACTTCTTTCCTTATTATCACAGATTTATTAATTACTTTTTTATTATTTATGTAAATTTATTTTGAGCAGCAGTATTTATAGCAGCAATAGTGCTACGCACAATCTGTGACACTGCACATTACGTATGAAAACTTTCGATTAACCCTTTATCTACTGACGGTACTTATAAGTACCATTAAAATAAATTGTTATAAAATTCATTAAATACATCGATTAGTAGTAGTACAGTTTAGAATAAGTTATAGAGGCATTACTTTATCTTGTTCCAAAAGCATTATGGGTTACACAAAACAAAAATATTTTTAAAAGGATGATTTCTTTTGCCTTTGCATCTTTTCAGTTTTCTTAGCGTTGGGGGTGGGGGGGTGGGGGGTCAATTCAGAAATATTTCTGTATTTCTATTGCAAGAACATTTTATTTGTGCATTTCCTAAGTCTAGAAAATATTAAGAAAAATAATGAAAATAAAAAATTTGAGCGGGGTTATAAATATTGCACAAAATCCCTATAAATTCAAATTTAATTAATCCTTCTAAATCCTTCACCCCTTCTAAAATCCTTTTAAAATTTATTAAATGATTATGTAAATCTTCTACTGTAGTTAAAAAAATTCAGGAAAAATGTTTTAGAAGATAAAGTTTTCAGGAATTCATAATTTAGTAGATAAAGGGATAATCTCTCTCTCGATACTCTTTCGATTTAAAACATGGTGAAAAAAAAATTAATTATAGCATCGGCAATCGTATGATATTTCTTTTGCGTTTATATAGATAATTCAATCAAATAAAAATAATCATGTTTCTATAAAACTGTTAACCCCTTGAAGGGCGGTGGTTCATTTTTGGACCACTTAATTTTAATACGTAAATGCCACGTTGGAACCAGAATTTTGGCATGAAAAATATCTTTTATTAAATACGTGAAGAAGACCTTTTACTTATTTTCAAATAAATTTGTTTGCAGATTTTCTTGTCATTCAATCATTTCAGCATTTTACGAACAGAAGTACATTGGGCCTGAAAGGGTTAAAGAATTAGTTCCTTTGTTTATACACCACTTCAATGTGCCAGTAGCTTTAACGTCAGTATAAACAATGATATTTTTGCAATGAAATATAATATTCTTTTTAAACTCATTTCGAAATCACTGTATTGAATGATGACTTTTACAAACTACATAAATGGGAAGCACATTTTCTACATCATCAACTTGTCTGGCATTAAAGAAAATTCAATTCATTTTCTATTTCATATTTTTAATATATATATTTAATAACTTATTCCACTTTCTATAAATATCACGAAAATAAAAACTTTTCAATGAACCATTTCCTTTCATTTTCTTCAGTATTTTCCATGTTATTAAAAAAAAAAAATTATATTCTTTTCAACTTCACTTACCTAGTTCTAAAAATATATTAAAATTCTCTTTCAGAAATGAAGGAATATTTACGATTCATTGAAAAATGTTACATGATTTAAAATTCTAGAACGTAATGTAATCAAAACATATATAGATTTTAGTTTCTTAAATTCTACGTTTCGTTTAGCCTTTAAAAAAGCGCCCATTTATGCAAGATATTTCTCAAAATAAAATATAGATATCTTGTTTTTCTGTTGCAACAGATACTTATTCGATACAAAACTAAAATAGGAAATGCGTTTGACATAACTGAATGAAAAATATTTTGATAAAAATTTGTAATACTCTCGGTAACACAACTATTCATTTCCTTGATTATCAATAAAAGCTTTAAAAACGGCGAGGTAGCAATTCAAGCAAGTCGGATGTGGCAATCCCAAAACTTTCTTCTATCTCATACATGTTAATACTTCCTCATAAATTCACATAGCACCGCCACCTGTTAGGGGATTTACACCAAAATCTAATCAGCAACAACTTATGTCATCTTCTAACTGAATCTGAAGTTTGATGAAAATCGGCGCACTAGTTTTTGAAATAAAACTATTTCGTAAATTGTAAAAAAATCTGCATAACAGCACCACCTGTTGGGCGATTTGCACGAAACACTAATTAGGATCAATTTATATCAGCGACTAACTGAATCTGAAGTTTGGTGAAAAATTATGCATTAGTTCTTGAGATACAGCTATTGCGAAAATCCTGAAAAATGCTGCATAGAAGCGCCACCTGTTGGGTGATTTACATCAAAAACTAAACAGCACTAATTAATATCAGGGACTAATTGAATATGAAGTTTGATGGAAATTCGTGCATTAATTCTTGAGATAGAGCTATTGCGAAAATCATAAATAATGCAGCATAGTAGCGCCACCTGGCAGGCGATGTACACCAAAAAGTAATCAGTACCCATCTATATAAGGGACTGACTGAATCTGAAGTTTTATTAAATTCCGTTCATTAGTGTTTGAGATAAAGCGCCCACAAAATTTGTGTCATATACATACATACATGCAGGCAGACAGACTCACAGACAGGAATTTTGTGAAAACATGTTTTTTTCGATATCCCTGACTTCTAAAACGTGTAAATCCGTCGAAAACCGAAATTAGAAAATTTTTGCTAATCCAATATTTTGTTCTTGTAAAGATAGAAGAAAGAAAACTAGAAAACAGGAATTCCGCTTTTTCAGAATTTAGTGTCGACCCCTATGAAAAAAAAAATACATGTATATATAAATAGTACAAAACCTATTTCAATTTTAAGACTTGAAGCACACACTTTTATTTTATGTAAAATGACGTCATTCGAATCCGCTTAAGAACTCCACATTTACGATCCACTCTTAAACATCTACAGTAAAGCATGCATAAAGTTGTCACTATCGCAAAATAATACACAAATGCAGCTAAAAGATGCCGTCATTAAAGAAACTCGGCAAAAAGGCGACTACCTAATGATTCATAGGCATTCATTTGTTTGTAACATTAATATAGACGATTTCAGTCGTGACGTTTTGGTTGGAAACTGATTTCAAACAAACGGTTGCTATGTTGTATTTTCTATTTTGTTTGTGCGTTGCAGCTATATCTTATATCTATATTTCACATCTAAGTGGTTCAATACTTGATACGTACTGGTAACATTTTCCACAATTTATATTTAAAAAGAAATGACGCATAGCAACCGTTTGTTTGGAGTCAGTTTCCAACCAAAACGTCATGACTGACATCACACTGAAAGCGTCTACAGATACTTAAAATTAAATATAGTTTATAATAGCTGCATGTTGTAACAGAAATTATTCGTTTATATTTTTACTTTCTTCTATCTTTACAACAAGAAAGTATTGGATTCGTGAAAAATTTCGGCTTCCGGTTTTCGACAGATTTATACGTTTTAGAATGGCCAGAACACGATTTTATGATTTTTAAAAAATGTCTGTCTGTTACTCTGTGAGTCTATATGTGACAAAAATTTTGTGGGCGCTCTATCTAAAGAACTAACGCACGGAATTTCAGAAAACTTCATATTTAGTTAGACCTTGATATAAACTGGACCTGATTAGTTTTTGGTGAAAATCGCCCTACAGGTGGCGCTGCTATGCGGAATTTTTCACGATTTCTGCAATAGCTATATCTCAAGAACTACCTGCACGGATTTTCATAAAACTTCAGATTTAGTTAGTTCAGGACATTGTTTGGTGTTGATTACTTTTTTGTGAAAATCGCCGAACAGGTGGCGCTGCTATGCTGCATTATTCATGATTATCGCAATAGCTCTAACTCAAGAAAAAATGCACGAATTTTCATCAAACATCAGATTCAGAAAGTACCTGATATAAATTAGTGCTGTTTAATTTTTGGTGTAAATCGCCCAACAGGTGGCACTGCTGTGCTGCATTTTTCACGATTCCCGCAAGAGCTGTATCTTAAGAACAATTGCACGGATTTTCATCAAATTTCAGATTTAGTTAGTCCTTGACATGAATTGACGCATAAATTAGTGCTGTTTAAATTTTGGTGTAAATCGCTCAACTGGTGGCGCTGCTATGCTGTATTTTTTGCAATTTCCGCAATAGCTTTATCTCAAGAACTAATGCTTGGATTTTTAACAAACTTCAGATTCAGGTATACCTTGATATCATTTAGTGCTGCTTATTTTTGGTGCAAATCGCTCAACAGATGGCACTGCTATGCTACATTTTTCAGAATTTCCGCTATGGCTCTATCTCAAGAACTAATGCACGAACTTTCATCCAACTTCAAATTCAGATATACTTTGATATGAATTGGTGCTAAATCGTTGTTATTTCTTGTTCTATTTAAATGATTTAATTGACGTGATTTATATAGAAGAAAGTTTTGTGATGTCCACAGCATACTAGTTTCTAAATAGCACGTATTTTAATTACATTTTCTTTCGGTTGTTATGAAAAAATGGCAACAAAAAGATATAATTCTTATTTTTGAACTATTTTTCCTGTACTTTCTATATAAATGGAGTACTTGAGTTGCCAAAATGAAACAAATGGTGCTAAAAACTACAAAAAAAAAATTAATATTTCAAAAAATAAATGGAGATACAGTTTTCAAACAAATTGCATTTAAAAGTACATTTTTTTCCAATACGACGGTATAAAAATTTAAAATGTGCGATGCTTAGAAATTAAAAAAATTGCTATAGAGCGTTTAATCGCACAATGATACATCTGCTTTGTTTATTGTGTCCAAAATTTCCAAAAAGTTGATAACGTTATATATGTATAGCACCATACGAGTGTTGCCGCATCTGTTGGATGTTTTATTTAGAAATGTTGAATAGACGCCAGAAAAATTTGAATAGCAATTCTTCTTTATTTTTTTAATGGTATATTTATCATCCTATAAAGCAAAATTAACTGTTAAAACTTACTGGTAAGAATTCGGAATTCCTAAATAAAAAACCAGCCAGATGCGACAACACTGCTTCTTACAACCCTGGATGAAAACTGGAATTTCAATCAAGGTTTTTTGTGTTTCATAGAAATATAATAGAGAAAAATGTTTTATAAATTTAATTAAAAGGTATAAAAATATTGCGAACTAACAAATTTTATTAGAGCTTTGATTTGAATTAGTAAAATATTAAAAACTTATTGAAGAAAAATTATTTCATCCACAAAGGCAATTATAGTTTTGGCTTTGTAAAAAGTTTAAAAAGGTTGAATGGATAACAACCCTCCCGATATAATGCAATTTTCGGTAACCTCAATTGTACCCTGAATTTCACTTACATCTGCTCATGCTAAGGTAATGATAATTTTGTTATGTTAACTACTCATGTAATGTCACCGAATTTCATAAACATAATTAAATTAAATTAAATTAAAAAATGACAACCGAAATAAGCTGTGAAATGCTGACTCCCTATTATTATAATGACTCCTTATTATATTACTCCCTATTATACCCTTTAACCTACGATTTACTTTTACAGCTCCACGGTTTGGCAAATCCACAGCTACCACTAAAATTTAATAGAGATTTACGCCTGGTTTAATTATGGAATTTCGACGATTAAATTAAACTATATTTACTGTGAAATTTTAGTGGTAAGAAGAATTTACATTTGGCTCGATCATCGTACGCGGGCTATGCCCGTCATTGTAGGTTAAGGAGTTAATCATCCTCTTTTAAGTATGGTTGACTCTCGTTAATGCGTCTTCGCTTTAGACTTTTCTCTTGTTAATGAAGACAATTTTGTTTTAATCATCATTTTCTATTTGCAGTTAATATTAAGCTCGCCGACTATTGCGTACTACTCACCAGATAATGCGGAAAGCATTTCAAAAAATCCATGCCGTCACGGCCCACAGATTGAGGTGGATTTCGAAGTTAAGTACTAATTTCACCCACAAAAACTAAATCAAGATTAGAGATAAACCCAGTTTGACCAATTTTTAATTTCATTTTTCTGTAAGAGCTCATTTTATCAGAATTATTTTAAGGCGGTATTCAAAAAAATATTTTTCCAAGTTCAACAACTCGAGATTTTCTGACTCATTTTTAAAAGTAAAAACATGAAACTTGCTGACGTGATTTTTTGAAGAGATTTATAAGTGACCTGTGTTTTAATTTTTCGTTCAATTAATTGGAACTTGATTTACAATTATTTTCTCAGTACGACGATTTTTTTTTCGTTTCCAGCGCACTATCGCTTTGGGAAATTCGGTTCAAAATGCCCACTTTGACAGCATTTTTTGAAATTCTGCCTTTATCAAAAAATCGACCAATACCGCACATTATGTAGTTTTTGAATAAGAGAACCTGCAAATTGGATGTGTTTGAGAGTGAAAATGAATTTAAAAATGAGTAAAAAAATAAGCCGTTTGGATTTGAGTACACCCTTAATACGATAATTTTTTCTTCAACCCCTATTTTTTTTCTTTTTTTGCTGTAAGAGTTGATCCTATCAAAAACATGTCAATGTGAAAGTTGTAGATAATATTGAGAAGATGTATAATAAATTTAAGCGTTTTGGATATCTTGTGAATTAACGAAGTCACGATTTTTTTCTTCTTCAACGGCCCATTTTTTTTTTTTTTTTTTTTTTCGTTTTTAATTTTTTTTCCAGTAAGAGTTGGTCCTATCAAAACTTGTCAATATAAAAGTTCTAGATAATGTTAAGAAGATTTATAGTAAGTTTAAGTGAATTTGATATCTTAAGAAGTGACGAAGTTGTGCATTTTTCTCTCCCTAAAACCCTACTTTTTGCGCCCCCTGAGTCCATTTTTTATTTTATCAAACATCTGTGATACATAAATTTTTGGCCCTTTATCTAGAAGTAAAAAAAAAGTTTGAACTGATTTAATATATATAAAAATTAGGGGGTGTTTTTCGGTTCTCCCTATTTCCACCCCCCTTTGTCCGATTTTGCCTATTAAGGAACTTGGCCGACATTTTCTACCCCTTGATTTTATGTATCAGTTTGGAAGAGATTTGTGCAAAATTACAGAAGTTATCGTGTCCATAAAAAAGTGATATATATATATATATATAGAGAGAGAGAGAGAGATAGATAGATATAAAGTTTTGAACAGGGGGTGGTTTTAGGTTCTAGGGGTCATGATCAGCACAGATCTGCAAAAAATTTTCAGAAATTCCAACTTAGGGGAGATTGCAATAGGTAGTATTTCATACGAAATCTACCTAAAATTGACAGAGCAGAATGAATCGTTTTGAAAGTTTTTTTAACCCATCCAGGGGCGGTGGTATGTTTATGAAACCTCTTAATTTTAATTCCCAAACGCCACAATGGCACCAGAATTTTGGTAAAATATTTTCCTTCAATATGTATGTGAAATATAGCCTGTTTGATATTTACAAATAAATATGTTGGTAAATTCCGTTGCCAATTATCTACTTCAACACTTTAGCATTGAAAATGCTTTGCCCCTGAAAGGGTTAAAGGAACACATTTTTTTTTTTATTATTCAGATCAAAATATAGTAGACCAGTCTGATGACGAGAGAGCAAATACTGCCCAACCGCAATGTAAAAGGTTCTAGCAATGCTGTTGCTTGTTCGTCTACATTACTAATCAAAATCTGATCCTAAAGACCAAATTTTCAATTGCGGTGTAATTCTTAAAAATGATAATTGCAAAAAGATAATTTGTTCATCTGTCCCAAACCAATACAATAGATTCCATTAACCCTGTGATTACCCCCTTAACCTACAATAACGGGCATAGCCCGCGTACGATGATCGAACCAAATGTAAATTCTTCTTACCACTAAAATTTCACAGTGATTAAACAAGCCGAAAATCTCTATTAAATTTTAGTGGTAGCTGTGGATTTGCCAAACCGTGGAGCTGTTAAAAGTAAATCGTAGGTTAAGGGGTTAATGACCAAGATTGGTGACTATTTTTTTGTTTATTCATATCACAATTTACAAAATTTTTTCTTTCTGGTAGATTTCGTTTCAATATGTATTGAGTCCACTGAGGTGTATATGTCCTAACCAATAGTCAAAGGGTTAAATAAAGTTAAATTATTTAAGTGCGATAATTTCTTTGCATATTGTTTTCTCTTCTGAGGGTTTTTTTTTTTTTTGCGTTAATGATATTGTTAATTCACATTTTTCTTAAAATTACCAAATTAAAGAAAATGCAATTTCTTTGAGGATAAAGTTGTCCTGTTAAATTTCTTTCAAAATCTGAATTCAATTATATCAAAGGAAGTAATTACTTTTAAACAGCACAAATGTTTACATCATTAAATACGGACTTCGTCTAACGCCGACAAAAAAGAGTAGACCTTGGCAGTCCATACTAAGAGTGCGTTTAAACATTTGTTTTCCCTTCCTTTTCCATGAAAATTATTTTTCTCCAACCGTTTATGGTTTATTCAAAAAAGGATGGAGAGATTCAACAATGGATTGGAGGTAAGAAGATTAGATCAACTTGAAGGAAAGCTTTTCCTCCTGCAGAATGTCTGTCAGCTTCATTCTAAAGCTATTACAGATGAAAAGACCCAGGTGACCACAAGAAAGACACCGCGAATTCAATGATACGTCTGTTTGGACCTTAACTGTATTTTTGTTTTGGACATGAAGTAATTGCTTCAAGAAAAACACGAAATGATAATATTATTCAACATTTCTCTTTATAACAATTTAAAGGTAATATTTTAGCCTTTCATGGTTTGGACACTCTGCATATACTTCCGTGGTCAGTTCATTATTATTTTTAATAACTTTAATAGTTTAAAGTAATTGCAAAAATTGTTTCTTCTGTTTCATGTATTAATATACATTCTCTTTTTATGAAATTATTTATGATAGATTTTTTTTATTTGAGTCAAGAGATTCTTAAAGTTATCATATCTGTTATATTTTATAAATTAACTTATTAGTAGCGCATATATTACATTTATTAATATTATAAATTGCTATATTTCTAAATAATATAATATGTTAAGTAAAATTATTAAGAGTCTTATATATATTTTTGTTTATTAATTTTCAAACTGATTTCTGGATTTTTGAAGTTTTATTATTTGTGCCGAAAACTTTTATATTATATCACTTTATCGTAATTTGAAAAGAAATTACAATTTATTTTTGATGCAATTTAACAAATTTATTAATCTAATACTTCACTAAAAAAAAGTTTTGAAATTATACTTAATTTTATGGTGATAATTTCAGCATTCAAAAAATTTTATACAAGTAATTGTTGAATAGAGTCAAAACACTGTTTTAAACCCTAGTGTCGTGAAGGAAATTTTCACCTTGTTATTAATAAACTTTATAATATACTTATAACTACTTAAAAGGGGACAAAAACATATAAAAACATATAAAAATATTATTTAATGTAACCCGAGATCTTTCGAACACACACGCGTTCATTTTCAAAGGGATAAAAGATAATTGACTGAATAGAAATACATTTTAAAAACAAAAACAAAAACAACAACAAAAATAGTGCGCATGCGCAAGCGGAGTTCAGTCTATTTCTCTGCAGGAAGGTGAAAAGATTAGTTCATATTATCAGGAGATCGTGAAATATTTAGGATATTGTACCAAACTGCGGGAATATTATAGGAAAGGACGTAGTTACAAACATTATCACTTCTAAGTAAAATTTCAATGGATTCACGGATTATTAGCGCATGCGCACTATTTTTGTTGTTGTTTTTGTTTTGGTTTTTAAAATGTATTTCTATTCAGTCAATCATCTTTTATCCCTTTGAAAATGAACGCGTGTGTGCTCGAGAGATCTCGGGTTACATTAAATAATATTTTTATATGTTTTTATATGTTTTTATCACCTTTTAAGTAGTTATAAGTATATTATAAAGTTTAGTTATTGTTGAAGATTTAACTTTATATTTTCAAGAATAAATACATTTTAGATTTATTACAATTATAAATTGGTATAGGAAAGACTAAAGAGGGTTGACGCACTTTTTACAAAATGATTTTTTATTTTTTAAATATTGAACGTAGAATAAAGTTGTATATATCACTTTATTCGTTATACAATCAGTTATCAAAATAAAATTGCTACATAAGTGTAATATATAAGAAATTTGAAAAATGATTGATTTTAGAAATGAGAAAATAATGGGTCAAAGCTCTCCACAGATGGGAGGGTTAACCCACTATATGGGGCGCTTGACCCACTTTGTTTGATATTGAAATATTTGTGAAGAGAAATAAAATCAGTTTTAAAAAAGCAAAATAACTTTATGCTACATGCTTTATTTATTATAAAAAAATGTTTTTGAAAATATGATACTTAAACAAACCTGTTTAGGCGCAATCACATTTCAGAGGAGAAAAATTTTGTTTTAAACAGGATTTTGTCTGAGCAGGTATAATTTTACAACAGGGAAAATGAAATTTTAGAATTTAAGACTCCGCTAGAGACAAGTTCCGTTTCCATAGGGTTTCATGCAGTATAATGTCCGGATATAGTAGAAACTGTCCCGCTTTATTTTTGTCTCCTTGTCCTACTTTTTGTGACATTCTACCTGACAACTCTAGTTGTCACATAGTTTGGCTTCATTTCACTCTACTCATTATGTTAAAATTTGTCTACATAACTTCCTAAAGTTTTTCGATCAAGGCTATATTCTTTTGCAGCAGCATGAACACATAACTTATCATGAACATCTTTTATCCCTTTTAGGGTCAAAGTACCTTCAGTACTAAAATGTTGAAATAAATGACTGGCACCGGAATATACGAAAAAAATTATTTTGAAATATGAAAAAGGCTATATTTCACATGCATATTAAATTGATTTTAGCAAAATTCTGGTGCCATTGTGGCGTTTGGGAATTAAAATAAAGTGGTTTCATTAACATACCACTGCCCCTGAAACGGTTAACCCCTTCGGGACGAGCATCTTTTACATAATTTTTAATCTTTAATCAGCGGTTTTTTCAAAACAAAAATTTTGCCTAATTGAATCTGGAAAATGCTCGGATTAAATAAGGCAAAATTTACAATAAAAAATTACTGATGAGAATAATCACAGGTTCTGAGCACCTTACGCGACACATATACCAGTCGCTCGTCCCCAAGGGGTTAAGACTGCTGCTTTCGTACTTTCTAGTCTTTTCCACGGTTTCTATTTACCTATTGTAAGTTATATTTAAATGGAAAAAATTTCCTATCAACTTTCCCATTTATATTTCATTAATTTTTTTCGTGCAGTGCAAATATAGGAATTTTTTTCAGCTTTCTTTAATCAGTTTTAAACGTTTTCTTTTCCATCACCCTATTTTACTGTACCTTTGCAGAATATATTTGCATTCATTTTTATATATAACGATTAATCTTTCATCATGCACTGTGCAAATAAACAGATTTCCAAAACCCCATAATTAACACATTGCCGACGGGCAATTTTTATCAAATATGAATTTTAAAACAGTAGAAGTACCTCCCTGTTCTGAAAGTCTTTTGTAAATTGGCGTTCTAAATAGGTTCCCGAAGTTCATGCATCGGTAAATATCTTTCAATGAACGAATTTAATATAAAATGTCTTACAATCTAAAAGAAAAATATGGACTACATGATATAAGTGCATTTCCTGTAAGGTAGAAGCCACGCTCTTAGTCAATGATGTTTTTTGAATGAAAATGGGAATTCTCGTTTCCCGTCTTGAATTTGTTAAGGGAGCCTGGAATGAAAGCTCGATGTTTCTGCATTACTTAAAACCTACTTACTTAAATTTCTATGATACATTTTATTTAAAAAAAGCTTACAAAAAATTTCTAAAAAACAAAACATTTAGGTTGAAAACGCCTCACAATTGATTTTTCCCACACCTATTTCGATAATGTGTATGAAACGGAGACTGTTTGAGCATTCCGGTAGTTTTGGTTGACACCTATTGATAAAACTCTGAAATTCTTTTAAATGTGAAAACTGATGGGTGGGTCAAGCCCCCCGTATGGTCAACCCTCCCTAGTCTCCCCTATTTCTAATTATAAAAATATGTCAAGTAAAATTATTAAATTTTTATACGTATTTTTTTATTAATTTTCAATTTGATTTCTCTGTTTTTGAAGTCTTACTATTGGTGCTGAAAATGTTTTAATTATATGAAGTTGCTGTAATTTGAAAATATATCATAATTTGTTTTTTTATGCAAATGAATACATTTATTGGTCTTACTTTATTTAAAAAAAAGACATGAAATATTACTGAATTGTGCGGTGATAATTTCACTATTCAAGAAATTTTGTTCAAGTAATTGTGGGACATAAAGATATACTTTAATTTATCGTTTCAAGAATGAATAGTTTTATTATCTACAAATAAATGGTATATTCATTTCTTTAAATCATGGAGTTGTCATGTTACACAATTCAAAATTAACTAATTTTTTTTCTTATTGATTAACCAGTATTTAAATTTTTATTTTAATAATTTCCAAAAAACAGTCGAACCTCCAAATATCGAAGTAACAAATTCGATTTATAGAAATTTCGATATGTAGAAGCAATTGTAGTTTTATCATAATTACTCCTAAAACATCTATATATTTAAAACGCTAAGCGTTTTCTTTCGACAGTCCGTGAGAAGAAACTACTGCATCAAATGACACCAATCTTTTTTTAAATGAAAGATATTTGGCCACAGATATGTTATCGTCCATTATTTTGCTCAAATGTTTTATTAATTAACCGTGATTTTAAATTAAAATTCTACAGTTGCGCATGCGCAGTATATAAGTACAAGTCTGCCTTTGGAGTGACGCGTTGCACGTTTAAGTTCGTCTGTTATTCGATCTTACTGTAAACAAGCTTTTCTATCTTTCACAAAGTTAATATTATTTGGCTCTTTCAGCATTATTAACAATTAAAAAAGTATTGTGTCTATATTAAGAGCTAGATACAGTTTATTACGGGGGTGTCATATTGTTTTGGTCATATTACACACAGAAGATAAACACAGTGATTTGAGGCTAAAAGTTATGGACTCTGTCACTCTGTGATCCGTCTTATGAATTGCCAATAGTTAGACACGAAGAAAACTAGCATATTAAGTTGTAACTACTTCTTTGAAAAAAAAAATTAGGTATAAATATTAAAACGCAAAACTATTTCTGTGAGATCAGAACTCAAATTCGAGACATTCGTCTGCGTCAACTGTTTTTTGAATCTCTTCAATTTAGAAAGAGGTTGAACAAGTCTCCGCTGGCGTAGCGGGTTAACGCAGCGCTTTATACATCTGAATTTTTGCACAGGACGCAGGTTCGAACCCAAGCACGGCAGAATGTGTAATATTTTTGTCGGTAATTCATTTCAATAATTACATATTTTATTAGGAAGAGAAGTTATAGGATTTTTAATTTATTATTATTATTATTTGAATGCTTTATAATTAAATGAAATTTAGCACTCAATAATATTTTGAAAAAATAATGATTTTATATTTAAAATATTTAAGCTAAAATATTTTGCATGTAACCATCAATTAAATAAATTGAGCTGATCTAAAATTTTCGTTATATTTTCTGACCATTATCAAGAATATATATGTGTGTGTGTCATTCATTTACGTAAAAAAATAAAATGGAAAGGAAAAAAAAATATTCGTATAAGAGCTATAAAAAATTACCTTGATATCCATGTTTAATAATGTATAAAAATGAAAAATAGAATTCAAGTAATAAAAAATATATATTATAAATCGTTAGCTGCATCCTGTTTCAAATTTAGGTTTTTAGAGAATGGGACAGACAAAAATAAAATTCATGGCAGCTTTTAATGCCAGTGTAGTTTTAATAAATAAATAAATCAATGAAAATAGATATTATTTAAAAAAAAAATGAGGTCGTAATAAGTAAAAATAAATTCTCTACCCGGCGTTTGTAGATAAATTTCTGATAAAAAGGGAGCATAATTAGTTGTAAATTATAAACTTAAAATTCTTTCACTTCATTGAATAGGTTAGACTGGCAGCACCATCTATCGCCTTAAAGAAATAAGAATCACTTACGCAATATAGAAATTCGTCACGTAATTCGTCATTCAATAATTAATTTAATAGCAACTAATTAAAAATTCAAGAATTTTTCTAATGAAACATTCAAGTTATTTACCGTCAAATCTTGACGGGCACTAACTAGTTAAAATTTAATTTTCGTATACGGAACTCCATTTATAATTTGTATGCTAAACCCATTAAATGAAAGTTAACAATTAAATAAAGGCTCAAGTGCGAGTATTACTCGCGCTCAGAGGGTACCGTACAATAAATATATGAATTATTAACTGTATTATTAAAAAAAATCGTTGCTAAAAGAAGAATGTAAAAAACTTATACAACGTAATTTTGGTTTAGCTGTATATACTAGAAAAGTATGAATGGATATACCATAAAAGTTCAAAGAGATATGAAGCCTAAATAATATAAAATAGGGCTATTTGTATAACTCTTTTTTAAATCTTATCTTAATCTGTTTCTATGATAAACTTAATTCGGTATATTTACGGGAGTTAGAGCGCGGACAGACGGATAGATGACCAGACAAACCGAAGTCATAAACACTTTTCAACTTTGTTGGAAAGCGTTAAAAAAAAGTAAAAACTTTCATTTTCAAAAATTTAATTTAAAACTAATAACATCTTTAGTTTTAACACAGAAAAATGTCCATACGAAATTCACAAACCTCAATAATTCTTTTAACCAATAGTCTACTTATTTTCTTCATCATCTTACTCCTTGAAGGTTTACAAAAAAAGATATGATAGATTACAAAACCATATTTTTCTTACCTCTTTTAAAGAATAATAAGAAAAATTACTCTGTACTCTGTATTATAACAGTAGAAGCTAAAGAAAATATTATGATTTAAGAAATGTTTAAATTACTGTTGAAGATTAAAACGCAAACATGGATTACCGTAAACAAGAGCATAAATAATGAAATAATTTTTTTTATTCCTCCTATTTTCTGATTATAATTTTATGAATTTACCCAAAGAATATTAATTAATATATTTTTATTGTTCATAGGAATAAATGATAAAAGTAAAGAGCTAAAAAGATCAACGTTATTCTTTTCTATTTTTAAAATTGTTATTATTTTCTAAAAAAGTATAAATCCGGAAATAGAGGATATCAGATTCTTTTCATTTCTCAGTAACGTTTATAATTACCGTAATTTCCGTCAAACAATTATGTTTGGACCCAGAAATTGTATTTGATAAAATGTAACTTCTTAAATCGCGACTAATATTTTACTCCAATTATTAAATAAAAATTCTGGCTCAAACAGGATTGATTGATCCGCGGATTATACGCTGGAGATTACAGTACACGGACATTTTTTTAAAAATTGCATATCCTCCTCGGTTCAGAAGTATCACATGTCATTTGATACTCATGTTTCGATTTTTAATAAAATGCCTAAAAAAAGGAAGTCAGTTGGAAACGGCAGTATCACATGTGGTATATTTGTGTATAGTATAGTATTTTTTTTTTTTTTTTTTTTTTTTTTTATAGTTAAACTGATAGATGTTAGCACATGTCCACTGCTGGTTTTATCATGGCATAAACGGTAGTTGACACGAGTACTTATCGCCGTCAAAAAAAGTGTTTTACATCTATTTATTTGCAAACCACAGTTAAATTTAACACGTTTACGCCGGCGCGGTGGGTCACACTCGACTGTCTCAGAGCTTCCAAGTCTCCGGCTTTTTGGATACCAGTATTTTAATACAGAAAATGTTGTTTTATTTAATTAGAACAAATGGGCGATTTGAAGGAACAACATTTTCTCTAAAATAACAGTGGTGTGCAAAAAGCCGGAGACTTGACAACTTTGAGACAGTCGAGCGTGACCCACCGCACCGGCGTGAACGTGTTAAGGATATAGATTATATTTAGGGATATATGAGTTAGTTGAATAGATTTAAAAAAATTTATTTGTGATAAATTCTAGATCCTGATGGAACTTTAAACATTTTAGTATCACATGCATAGCTGCCAACCTTTCACTAATCTTCCGTATTGTCTGGATTAATTTGACCCCGGTTAACCACATTTCGAACCAGAAAATTTATTTCATGAATGCTTATTTATTTAATTCTAGGTTTCTACGTGGAACATATTTAATTCCATATCTTTAAAAAATTTCTGGTTCGAAACGTATTAAGCCAGGGTCAAATTAACGCAAGTATTACGGGAGATTAGTTTGAGGTTGCACCTATGCACATGTGATAATTTGAGTTTCGATGGTGTCAGGTCATTTTTTATTTGGACATTTTAAAACTATTTTTTCGCATGTGTTTGTGACATTTATGTGAGTTAATCCATATAGTATATATTTTCGGGTGATACAATCACAAAGATGATTTTCCTCGATCAGATCATCTGTCTAAATCATTGATGCGTCCGAACTTCACTGTTAAAAAAAAAAAAAAAAAAAAAAAAAAAAAAAAAAACATTAATCCCGCGCTCAAACTTGATCACAGTCGAATGTGCTGCAGCTGCCTTTGGTTTCTTGAGTATATAAACGTGAAAATTACAGTAGTTGCGTAAAATTAACAGCACAATGTGCTGGCAATTCGGACGCCAGTAGTTTGTGCTGGCAAATCCATCGTAGTTTTTTTTACAGTGTTGTAGCTAAACGGAGGAGACCTGCTTCTATGCCACATGGTTCGCAAAGGTAAAAACATTTGTAAGGCATATACAAGAAATGATTGGTGATAGAGTACATAAGTAACTGTAGAAGATAAAAATGTAATGATTTAACTAATAATTTATCCACTGTCAGGTATTTCTGTGCTTCAATTGGCCAAAAAACTGTTTTAGACAATTTCATAAAAACTAAAGGAAATCATTCATATATAAAAATTTTGTAAATTGTAGAAATAAAAGGTAATTTAAATATAATGCTTGTATTCTTAATTTTTGATTTTATAGTACTTTGGCTCTAAAGTGTCACATGTGACACTTGGCCCCACAAGCCACTCCCTTAACAAAGAAAAATAAAACTGATTTTTTCTCCATTTACAGTGATGGAAACAGCAAGTTATAAACATTTCGGAAGAAAATCAATTGTTACTTTTATGTTGGGTCTGATTAGGTTATCACATTGTCGACCTTCAATTTTAGATGAAATCTGGAATTAAATTCAGCAAAAGCTCCTCCCACTTCTGAGTCTTTCGTAAATTGTTTTGTTAGATAGATGTCTCAAATGCATTCATCAGTTAATACCTTTCAATGTACGATTTAATATAAAAATTCTTACAATATATAAAAATATGGACAACATGATATAAAAATGCATTTTCTGTTGCGTAGAAGCCACGCCCCCAGTCAGCGATGTTTCATTAAATAAAAACGAGAACTCTCGTTCCCCGTCACCAATGTGTTAAAATTAAAGAAGTACACTATCACTATAAATAAATCTGCAATTTTCCTGTGAAATTACAGGCAGCTGGCAACTTAAAAGTACTTTCTTGAAAAATTCTAGCTTTTTATCCTGAATTATTCCTGTTCAAAGTTGACAACAAATAAACAATAAAAAACAATCATATGGGAATTTACCTTCTCAGAAGTTTCTGGTGCTTTCAGGAAAGGTTACTTTTAATTTATTTGGTCAACTAGCTACCCCTTAATTCCCGAGAATGTTTCTGCATTTTTTTCAGCGTATATTTTATCTACTAAAAAACAACTTTTCAAAAGTAAAAAAACAAGCCAAGCAAAAAAAAAAAAAAAAAAAAAAAAAAAAGGGGGGGGGGGAAGTTGTGGCTAAAAAATAGTGTGATATCAAATTTCCAAGCTTATATTATGGTACTTATTTAACATTTTTTATTAAAAATTTACTATACGTAAGTCGAGTACCTAAGTATGCGTTGATAGAAAGCCTTTTCTCCTTTACTAAATACATCATAACGTGTTTCTGAAAATTAATTTTTTTTAAATTATGCATGATGGGCTTGGCGGCCATCTTTCCATATTTTACACAAATTTCTAAGCACACAAGTACATTGTTAAGATCGGAAATTCGAAATTGCAGCTAAAGTAAACATTTTATGCTTTTAATTTATGAAAATAAATGCCTAGAAATTTGTGTCTTAAAATAAAGTTGAAGAAACTTCAGGTTTCATCTTATGATTCTTTTTTTTCGGAGGGGTTAATTAATTAGTTAAAGAAGTAAAAATCAATTTGTTTTTCTCAAAATAAAAGACAATCTTAATTTATCTGTCTGTAGCCAAAACTAGAAGTTCAAAATTCTTAATAATGCAAACATATTACGAGCTTGTCTGCTTAGAAATTTGTGTAAAATATGGAAAGATGGCCGCCAAGCCCATCATGCATAATTAAAAAAAAATTAATTTTCAGAAACACGTTATGATGTATTTAGTAAAGGAGAAAAGGCTTTCTATCAACGCATACTTAGGTACTCGACTTACGTATAGTAAATTTTTAATAAAAAATGTTAAATAAGTACCATAATATAAGCTTGGAAATTTGATATCACACTATTTTTTAGCCACAACTTCCCCCCCCCCTTTTTTTTTTTTTTTTTTTTTTTTTTGCTTGGCTTGTTTTTTTACTTTTGAAAAGTTGTTTTTTAGTAGATATCAGTCCTTTTTTTAAAACAGATTATATATAATTGAAATAATTCTACTCGCTAAAATTAGTCCTTGTATAGCCTTTATCAGCAGGGAACAAACACAATAGTATACATTTTGTTTACCTATCATTCATTTTTTAGAGTAATTAATAATTTAAAAGTAAGGAAAGTCAATTCCTTCTTTCAAAGTATCAGTCTTTCTCAATTTATGTCTTCTTAAAATTTTCTATGAAGGATGAAAATTTAGTAAAAATCAAATAGAGTCAAAATAAAATATATATTTACAGTTAGTCTGTCAGTTAATTGTTTGTCCGAACTTTTTTTTGCTGACGGTTTTGCAAAATAAATTTACCTTTACAAATACCTACGGATAATCCGAGAATGAAGCCCCGCAGGCATCTAAAGAATCGAAGATCTGTCTAAAGAAGCAAATCTAGCAATTCTAGACATGATGAGGAAACATTTTTGATAAAAAAAATCTAAAAATTTAAAGATATAAACTGTACATCTTCATTTAGATCGTGTTATAGAGATGAAAGAATAAATATGTAATTTTACTCAAGTCTGTTTATCCATACCTATTTGCATAAATGTGAGAATATAATTTCGTATAAAAATTCCCGTAAATTGATTATCTTTAATAGTCTATTATTAAAGCCGCATAAACATTAGAATTAAATTTTTTCCAGTTAAAAATTGCCTGAAATCTATAGTCTTATCATTCGTCAAATTTGTTTTATGTTTTTTTTAATATCCAGACACCTTTTCTAAACTCTGACTGAAGATCACAGAAATACTGAAGTTATCCAAATAATTATATCTTTCTATCGTATTTCTTTTTTGAGGGGGGGGGGGGAGGGGGGGAGAAAGAGCGATTAAGAATTTCGTTTTTTTCTTAGAATTCTGAATTAATCATTGAAAAGATCTACCTACATAAGTCTTGTCGCAGAATTTTCATTAGCTAAGAGTTGCATCAACTTTATACATCATGTGAATATATTAAATTAATTTTGTAAAATACTAGAGGGGAGCCATTGATATTTTCAGAGCATTTGCCTACATTTTAAACTTAAGTCATTTACAACTATTCATTCATTTTCTATACGAATTAAAGAAGTCGTTGTTTCCATGGCAACTGTACCTTTCACTATTGCTTGCTTGTTTGTTTGTTTTATTAAACACATATATATCAGATCACGTGGGGATCACGGCGGGATTTGAACCCGCCCCCACCTACACTCTCAAGCAATTAGCGGCGTGGTGTCTTATCCACTCAGCCACGGTGGGCCACAATTGCTTTCTCTAATACCCAGATACTCAAATTTAACCAGCTGCGCTTATAATTATGCTCATAACAGAGTACATTTATATGTAAGAGTGGTGACATATGCACAAGTCGTGTACTCATATTCAAGTTTTTGTCCAAAGTACAGTAACTCAGTTTTCTGTAATAGACGTGGAAGATTTCGATTAAACTAACCAGAAAAGTTAAAAAACACTGGCTTTCTGATTTGATTTTATTCAAAATCGTCTCAACCAACCAAAGTTAATGTCCGGGATACAGATAAATTTTTCTCTGTTAGTAAAATTAGATTGACCAATCAGTAGGCCCCATCCTTGCAGGCTTTTCGGTGTTTACAGCAAACATAAAAAAGTTTTCAAAAATGAAGGCTTCTGATTGATCAATCTCATCTCGCTAATAGCGTAAAATATATCTTGATCCCGGCCTATTCAACGCCCTTTAAATATTCGAGAAAGCCTTGGCACGCGTCAGGAAAATATCACACAAAGCAGGCAAAACAAAGAAGAAAAATCATTCATTGGCTCGTTCATATCCACGAGCCAATGAATGATTCTGTTCCTTTGCTTTGCCTGCTTTGTGTGATATTTTCGTGACGCGTGTCAAGACTTTCTCAAATATCTAGGAGGCGTTGGTTTATTTCACCATCATGAAGATATGAAAGGAGAGGAGCAGACATGGCAATCTTCCCGTGTGAAAAACTACATACCAAAAAAAAACGAGTTCTTTCCCCCTCTTCTGCCCTTTTCTCTCTTGATTTTGACCGATAGCAGCCCATTTAGCAGTCTCCAGTGCAAGATGCCGCTATATATGGCGGACGCAAGGGGGAGTGTGTTAGCGTGACCAATGACATAATAGGCCAGTTCATGACGTTTAAAAGTCACACGGAGTTGGATCATCTTTACACGATGATTAGTACAAAGCAGTGCGCCAATTTTTTTTTGTGTCCATTGCCGTGTACAGGTAATCAACTCCGTGTGACGTGATGAGCTGACAACACTTTAGGAACAGCTTCAAATGACGTCATCCATATCTACTTCGAGGCAAACGAAAAAGACAGGCTACTGCGGTGCTACAGCGTCTAGAATATATAGTGTGGAAATCCAATCAGTCGATCACAGCGATATCTGCAGGATATTTCCCAAAACTCCAAGACAATTTGGTCTGGACGCTGTAATATATATATATATTTTTTTTTTACGTTTTATTAACATACATCTGATCTGTGTGCTTGGCGTCAAACCCGCTGTAATAATACCATGTTTACTTTGAAATTTGAAAATATATCGCAGGTGTCGCTGTGATCATCTCCCTGGATTTCAGCGTCGGTGCACATTTAAGGGATACACTTCTTAGCGGTTCTTGAATAGCAAATTTCCACATTGTGGGTAGCGGTGCATTACACATGTCTCTTTCTTCTTTAAAAAATATCCTGCAGATGTCGATGCAAATGACTGTTTGAAATTCGACATCGTTGTACATTTAAGGGATTCAATACTTCCGCGCTTTTTTAAGTATTTCTGGGATAGTCGATTTCTACAACATATAATCTAGACGCTGTAACGGAGCTATAGTTTCTAGAAGATATAGTTTAAAAATCGGCTTATTAAAAAGGTGCTAAAAAATTGTATCCCATAAATGTTGAACGAGGCTAAACGACGAATGTTGATTAGAGCTACATATGGTACTTCCAACGTAACTATTTCAAAAGAAAACGTTTCGCTCAGAGAAGATCTAGAAAATGTTGCTCTTATCGACATTTGCCATTCAGTATTTTTCAATATTTATGGGATTCAATTTTTAGCACTTTTTAAAGCATTACTGGAATAGCCTGTTTCCACGCTATGACCGTGATCTAGGTAGATTTTTCTCTGTTATCGTAACGAGATTGACCAATCAGAAGCCAGAATTTTTGCTAACTTTTCGCTGTTTGCAAAAATGTACCTGGATCCCGGCCTATATTTCTAGCCGCTATAACTGAGCTCAGGAATAGTACAGAAAGCAAGCTCCGTATTTTGATACATTAAGGCCGCGATCTAATTAGGAACAAGTGTGTCTCTATAACGAAGTAGTGACATACGGCCAATAAATGTTTATTGGTAAAAGTGATAAAAATAAATAGTTAAAGTTCGTTGTGAGCATGCCATTATCGTCAGGCTAATGCATGTTGAATTATTTCCCTAGTCTAGTAGAGATCGTCCATGCGCGTATCTTCTAATAGAGGATATTCCAAATATGGGTTCGAGGCTGAAAAAGTCACGTGGTACTGGTAATTTACCCAAAGAATTTCTGACTGATAAGAAGAAAATCAGGAAACTACACTGTTAAAAATATCGTGAAAAATTACCTCTGTTCTTAAAGGTTCTCTATTTTCTGACCAATGAGAACGCTATATAAACGCCTATGAAGCGTTCTCATTGGTCATAATACAAACGTAAAGCCTTTAAAAACAGAGGTAATTTTTCACGATATTTTTAACAGTGTACTACTGCTTTCTCCCATGAGCTGTTTCATTGGCTAGCGGGGATTTACATTACGTAGGCGGAGCCTTCCCTTCTTTACGCTAGACGTTCTTTCCTTGACCATGTGATCATAACGTAGATTGAATATCCTCTATTCAAGAAAGCGGATTGCCGTACTTTCGACAAAAACTTGAAATGAGCATGCCTCCTGTGCATATATCACCACTCTTATGTATAAAGGCTCTCTGTTATGGTGTTGTTTCTGATACAGCGCCTAGAATACCTAGTGTGGAAATATGCTATCCAAACAGTTCTAAAAATTTGTATCCCTTAAATGTGCGACGATACTGCTAAAATTTCAAGTGCCGATCGCAGCGACATCTGCGGGATTTTCGTATTACTATTATTATATTATATAGACTATCAATTTCTTGCAGTTGTAGAAAATATCCTGCAGATGTCGCTGCGATCTGCATATTGCAGCAGTATCATTGCACATTTAAGGGATACAATATTTTAGCGCTTTTTTAAGTATTACAGGGTTAGCCGATTTCAACACTATATATTCTAGGCGCTATAGTTTCTGAGCGCTGTTGGTTAAATTTCGATATTTGTGTTTTAGAGTGAGCAATAGAGAAAAGTGCTAAAACTATTGAAACAACAACTTCTTTAATATTGAAATGTATGGCAAAGGAGTTCAGAATCAATGCCTTAAATAGTTTCGAATATGCACTGTTGTTACTGCGCCTAGAAGATACAGTGTGGAAAATGGCTACAAAATAGTGCTAAAATAATTGAATCCCATAAATGTACAACGATGCTGAATAACAAGATGTCGATCGTAGCACCATCGTAGTGATTTAAAATTATAGTCATTCTAAAAGAGACTCTTTAACCTATTTCACGCCATTCCTTAACTAAATTAGCTTGTAACAGACCAAAACATCTTCTATTTATAGTTTCCGACATTTAACATTCTATAATTTCTGAAAACACAGTGTTTATATTGAAAAGAGTTACGAGATGGCGCTCGTATCAGCATATTGCCGCTGAGCATTGTTGGAGATTTATGGGATACAAGTTTTTAGCACTTTTTAAAGCATTATAGGAATAGCCGTTTTCCACACTGTATCTTCTAGGCGCTGTACTGTTGTTATGACATCAATACCCTTCCTGGATGTGGAAATGCAAAATTGTGTTCAACATAATTGGCCGCAATCTAGATAGATTTTTCGCTGTTACCGAAACGAGATTCATCAATCAGAAGCTTGCACTTTTGCGAACTTTTCGCTTTTTGCAGCAATGCAGGCTATTGATTGGTGAATCTCGTTTCGCTAACAGCGAAAAATCTATCTGGATCCCAGCCTAGATTTCTGTAAACATTGCACTTCATCCATGGCACTAAGAAAATGACTCAAAACTTTTATGACATAGGTCGGGATCCAGAAACAGCAAAAATTCTCAAACATTCTGGCTTCTGATTGGTCAAACTCATTTCGCTAACAGCGAAAAATCTATCTGGATCTCGGCCATAGTTTTCTTCGATGAAATCAATGCAAAAGGATAATATAAAAGAATAGTAAAAGACTTCTAAAATGGTTTGGCGGGTTTATCGCTGTTTGGCATAATTTATAAACTTTAGAATTAATTAACAGTTTTTCGCTAATTAAGAATAGAAAATTTGTGTTTTTAAAGCTGAATTTTATAAAAGCACGTAGATTGAGTAAATATCTGTCCAAAAATGCAATCCTTACTTTTTTATGTCCATTATTTAAGTCTCTACCTCGATTGAAGCATAAGTTGTGACGAAGAAAATAAATTTGTCATTTTCAGTGTCTCGACGTTATTTTAAAAAATCTATATCTCTGTTTATAATTAATTTATGAGGATGCATTTGGTCTCAAATTGAAGATCTTTTCCATTAGGTCCTTCTGGTTTTGGTTTTATTTTTCTGCGATGATTGGTTCTTTTGATATGGGAAATTTTACGCTGGCATGTTTGGTCGATTTAACATGGAGAAGCTGTCTTGAGTATAATAAGCAGTTACGGTGTCTTGCGTTTTATTCTTGGCGTTTGTTTGTTTGGCGAGGTTAGCATTTTGTTTTTCAGCTTGGCTTGGCAGAACGACCGTCCTGCTTGATTGCATTAACAATATTATCAATGATGAACGATGCTGAATTATTAAGTTTTTTTTCTGTACTGCATTGAAAATACTTTGATTCTCGAAGATATTTTTCCTTAAAATTTACAATATTTTTCTCTATAACTTTCATCCACATAACTGATGACATAACCGACATTATGATGATTAATTAAGATCAAGAAAATTGCTGCAAGAAAATTTTACTGATATCGTCGGTAATATGTCAAACTATCCGATGTGAAAACAGTTGGCAAGTTTCTTTAAACTCAGATTTCTTGATTGGCACCACTTTTTTGAAATAATAAAATTCGCCTTATTTAATGACATCTATATATTTAAAACGCTAAGCATTTTCTTTCGACAGTCCGTGAGAAGAAACTACTGCATCAAATTACACCAATCTTTTATTAAATGAAAGATATTCGGCCACAGATTTGTTATCGTCCATTCGTTTGTTCAAATATTTTATTAATTAGCCGTAATTTTGAATTAAAATTCTACAGTTGCGCATGCGCAAAATGTAAGTACAATCTGCCTTTGGAGTGACGCGCTGCACATGCGCAAAGATGCTCGCTCAGTTGAACTATCACATCGCAGGTCGAAATTGTTTTAAGTTCGTCTGCTATTCGGTCTTACTGTAAACAAGCTTTTCTTTCTTTCACAAATTTAATATTATTTGGCTCTTTCAGCATTATTAATAATGAAAAAAAAATATTGTGTCTATATTAAGAGCTAGATACAGTTTATTTCGGGGGTGCCATATTGCAAACAGAAGATAAACACAGTGATTTGAGGTTAAAATTTATGGCTGGTGAGCCGTCTCATGAATTGCCAGTAGTTACACACGAAGATTGGGAAACTAGCATGTTAAGTTGAGCTATTTCTTTGAAAAAATAAGATATCATAAATATTAAAAACGCAAAACTATTTCTGTAAGATCAGAACTCAAATTCGAGACATCTATCTGAGACGTTCGTATATGTCAACTGTTTTTCGAACCTCTTCAATTTAGAAGGAAGTAAAACGAGTTCTCGCTAGCGTAGCGGATTAACGCAGTACTTTAAAGCTCGGATTTTTTGTAGAGGATGCAGGTTCGAACCCAAGCATGGCAAAAGGTGTAGTATTTTTGTCGATAATTCATTTCAATAATGACATATTTTATTAGGAAGAGAAGTTATAGGATTTTTATTTTATTGTTATGATTATTATTTGAATGCTTTATAATTAAATAAAATTTAACACTCAATAATGTTTTGAAAAAATAATGATTTTATATTTAAAATATTTAAGCTAAAATATTATGCATGTAATTATCAATTAAATAAATTGAGCTGGTTTAAAATTTTCGTTATATTTTCGGACCATTAACAAGAATATATATGTGTGTGTGCCAGAAGGAAAAGTTTGTCATTCATTTGCGTAAAAAATAAAACGGAAAGAAAGGGAAATTTTTGTATAAGAGCTATAAAAGAAATTAACTTGATATCCAGGTTTAATATTTTAAAAATGTATAAGAATTTAAAATAAAATTCAAGTAATAAAAAATATATATTATAAATCGTTAGCTGCTTCAAGTTTCAAATTTAGGTTTTTAGAGAATTAGACAGATAAAAATAAAATTCATGGCAGATTTTAATGGCCGTGTAGTTTTAATGAATAAATAAATAAATGAAAATAGATATTATTATCTCTCTATTCTAAAAAAAAGTAACTACCGCTGTCACCGCCGCCGCCGGTTTTGAATTTTTTGTGACAGGAGGTCTTTCTTCGCTAATATTAAGAAAAATAATGCATACAAAAATATGAAAATCGGTAGTATGATACAGAAATGTTTGATAAACACGCTGAGGCAGACATCTCTCTATTCTAAAAAAAAGTAACTACCGCTGTCACCGCCGCCGCCGGTTTTGAATTTTTTGTGACAGGAGGTCTTTCTTCGCTAATATTAAGAAAAATAATGCATACAAAAATATGAAAATCGGTAGTATGATACAGAAATGTTTGATAAACACGCTGAGGCAGACAGTTTTCAAATCGAAAAATTATTTTAAGAGATATTTAATGCTAAAGTTGGACAAAATCGTTCCACTAAAAAAGTTTTATAGGAGCAAAAACTATTCATAGGAATTTAATCATTTTTAGATCATTTTATACGTTTGAAGTTCCCGGTGTGCAGACTGTTTTTCTTTTTTTAATTTGACTAATTTTTTGAGGTTTTATTTCTATTTTAAATTCAAATTTTCAGCATTTCTAGAGATATTTTTAACAGATTTTAGAAAGTGATATTAATTTAAACTGTTGCCAACTGCATAAACAGCGGAAACAATAATGTATGCTTAAAAACAAAAAATATTTATACGTGTAAATAAATTAAAAATTTATTTACACGTGACTATTATAAACAGAAAAAAACATTTGGAATTAGAATTAAATAATTATGTAAAAAAAGCAGGAACTTATTAAAAATTACGTCATAAAAACTATAATTACACGTGAATTTTAAGAGAGAAAGGAATTTGTAAAATAATAAATTCATTAACATGCGTTAGAAGTCTTAAATAGGAGAAATTACGTCATATTTACGTCACATTACAGTTATTACATAAAATGAATACAAAATAATATTGCAAAAAGGTTTAAATTCAGAAATTGCGCTAGACATTTATTTGATACTTTGAGCGGATACTTTTTAACTATTTTTGTTAGGAAAGCGCAAATAATATTTCATTTCTAAAACAAGCATTTTCACGTGAATATTAAAAAGAGAAAGAATAATTTGGTCAAAATTACGTCAGATTATAAACGATTAATTTAAAGAATCTTATTTAAAAGAACTTTCTTTTCGCTTTGTTAAAAAATACCGGGAGACAAAGACTCTGTTTACTTAATTCCTTTTATATTAGCTTATTTTGAAATGTTGTTACACGTGTCTACGTCAAAGACGAAACCAGCGATTGACATATGTATTTTTGGTACTACTTAGTTATCCCGTCGACCAAAAATCTATCATTCGCCAAACTATAAGATTAAATGCCAATAATGGTTGATCGTAAATGTCACATTAACTTGTACTTGGCTATGCAAGTTACACGTGTCTATGTCATCAAGTTATTTTTATTTCGACGTTTTATTTGTATTTTTATTAATGTTGCACTAATTTATTTGTTCTTTCGTTATTTAAAATAAAAATTATGTCAATTTATATAATTGGCGAGTGCTTTGGCGATTTATATAATTTGGCGAAATTGGTCGACGGGTTGATCAAGTAGTACCGCAGCGGAATTGGCCTTAAAATTCCTCATTCAAAGAGAAATGAATAGAAATCCGTTTATAGGGAGATCGCCACTGTTTTTTAAATTATAATTCAATCTTCCGAAATCTTTTTAAAGCCGATCAAATTAGCGTACTTTTAGAGTCTGCGGTGTCTTAACGGGGGTTGATGAGCGTAGCTCGTAGGGGGCAGAGCCCCCTAGTTATTTAAAAAATGAGGTCATAGTAAGTAAAAATACCCGGTTCTACCCGGTGTTTTTAGGTAAATTTCTGATAAAAAGCAAGCATAATTAGTTGTAAATTATAAAATTAAAATTCTTTCACTTCATTGAATAGGTTAGACTGGCAGCACCATTTACCGCCTTAAAGAAATAAGAATCATTTAAGCAATATAGAAATGCATCACGCAATTCGTCGTTCGATAATTAATTTAAAAGCAACTAATTAAAAATTTTTAGAATTTTTCTAATGAAACATTCAAGCTATTTACCGTCAAATCTTGACGGGCACTAACTAGTATAAATTAAGTTAACAATGGGCAATTAAGAAGGGAAATTTCAGAAAAGGGGTGCCAGTCAAGAAATCTGAATTTAAAAAAAGTAGTCCACTGTTTTCACATTGGATAATTTGACATGGTACCGGCGATATATCTGAACGAATTGACATTTATGTTATATTTTCACGCATTGAATTTGTCCTTTAGAAATCGCGCAGGACTTGGGTTTCACTGCGAAACATATTTAAATTGTGTTATATATACTTATTAGTTTAATTAAGTTTCTACTTCATCCTACCAAGAACATTAAATAAATAAGTCATTAAACCTGACCTTAATGTTAAATTATTATATGAATATTAGATCACGTTAGTTATTAATTAGTTCACGTTACAAAAGAATAGTTGAAGTTAATACTTTAATCCATAGTTTATGAATACATTTTCAATTATTGAATTCCTTTTGAAGAGTAGATTTAGACTAGAACTGTACACATAGCAATATGCACAGCAATTGCAGAGCATGATAATTCTTTGCAACTTCTTGAAAATTCTTTATGACTTCGATTTGTCTGGCCTTCAGGTCGTGCTCGAACTTTGGTAAATATACTAGGATTACACGAAATCTGTGTCTGTTAAAATGATTGATTATTGCATGTTCCCTATTTAAAATGAAGCCTGTAGAGTTTATCGTTCGTGCACAGGAACGCACAAAAGAATTCGTATCCATTTTGATCAATTGGTAAAGATTATTTGAAGTATACTTTAACGATGTTAAAAGGTTTCAGACATTGCTAACTGGATATGGGATGTTGAAATGCATTACAGCATGCCTCCTGTAGAATGCAGTGTATGTACCATTTCTTATTCATTTACAGCTGCACACTAGAGATTCGATTGCCTTTAACATCTATAAGCAGCGGTTGTTCGAAGTCATGAGTGTTTTAAGAATGCTGTTCTATTTCTAACATAATGAAAGTGATTTGCAGGAACTCAATATTATTAAGGTACAAGATGAAATTTTCTTTATAGAAAATGGTGCATATAACATTTAATGTTGTTTTAGAAGGCCGTATAAAACAATTTGGACATATTATCGTCTATAACAGCCTTAAACTCTTTTCCAAACTTGATTTATTTTAGTATGTTATCTGTTTTGTATACGTGGAGAAGATCCGATACAACGCTGCACAAAAGATTTAGAATACATTACTGTTTGTGGGCGGAAGATGTTGAATCTATGTTTTTAGTTATGTTTCGATGTATTTTAGTTAAATTCATTTTATTTTACTATGTGGTATACGAATAATGTAAAAAATAACACATACAAGGCTCCACAAAATAACTTGATTAAGCCCTTGAAGTGGGATATAATATATGAATGAAGTGTAGACAATATTCTGCTAGTTTTGAAAAGTGTTTCATAATCTATACATGGCGCATATATATTTTTTAAATGTATATTTTTTTCTTATCCAAAATGTAAATATATCATATTAAGGGAAAACAGAATGCAATGTTTTATCAATGTACATTGTTCAAAAAAATAAAGAAATCGGCATACTAAATCGAATTGAAAAACGCGTCGAAAAATTCGCAATCCAGAGACTTAAGAAAAACAAATTATCTCTGTATTTTAAATGAAGAAAAATTTGCAACACGTACTTCATGAGATTAACTAAATACTTTAACCCGTACTCTATTTTTTCCCTCGAGCACCTTAAACCATAAGGGCTTAGAAAATAATTTATTGAAGATTACAAGACAGCGTTTTTAAGATGAATGACAAAAAATATTATACTCTTATGTATTTTAACTCAGGGGAAGTTAAGAAAATGTTATGATTTTGTGAAAGTTTAACTCACTCTTGAAGATTAAAGTACAAACACAATTTTCGTAAACACGAAAATAATTAAAGCAGAAAATAATTTTTAAAATTGTACTGTCTTGGGTTTCTAGTTTCATTTTCTTATTCAAGTAGAACTTAATGTTTATACTTTATGGTTGCTTGCAGTAAATAAATATAAACAAAGGGAAAAACATAACAATTAAAACAAGTTGGAAATTGCTCGTCAAACGTGGCAAATGAGGTGCGTTCGTACTATAACTAGTTTTATAATTATTTTTTGCACCCCATATTGTACTGAATGTATATTTTTTGCGCTTCATAAGTGCATAGTCTGTAACATCATTAAAATGCATTTACAATAATTTTTTCCCCATTCCCCGTAATGTAACGGAAAAATTTTGACTGTCCCTGTAATTAAACTATACATTCGATTTTCATAAAATTTGAAATTGCTCGACAAAATTTTGCAACAATTATATATTTAAAATTTCAGACCATTCGGAAGGCTGTAAAATCATTAAAATGCATTTGCAATAATTTTTTCCCATTGGCCATAATGTAACGGAAAACTTTTGGGTGTCCATGTAATTAAACTATACATCCGATTTTCATAAAATTTGAAATGGCTCAACACAATTTTGCAGCAATTATATATTAAAAATTTCAGACCATTCGGAAGGCTGTAAAATCATTAAATGCATTTGCTATATTTCTTTCCCATTGGCCGTGATGTAACGGAAAACTTTTGGGTGTCCCTGTAATTAAACTATACATCCGATTTTCATAAAATTGGAAATGGCTCGACAAAATTTTGCAGCAATTATATATTAAAAATTTCAGACCATTCGGAAGTCTGTAACATCATTAAAATTCACTTGCAATAATTTTTCCCATTGGCCGTAATGTAACGGAAAATTTTTGGGTGTCCCTGTAATTAAACTATACATCCGATTTTCATAAAATTGGAAATGGCTCGACAAAATTTTGCAGCAATTATATATTAAAAATTTCAGATCATTCGGAAGTCTGTAACATCATTAAAATTCACTTGCAATAATTTTTCCCATTGGCCATAATGCAACGGGAAAATTTTTGGTGCCCCTGTAATTAAACTATACATCCGATTTTCATAAAATTTGAAATGGCTCAACAAAATTTTGCAGCAATTATATATTAAAAATTTCAGACCATTCGGAAGGCTGTAAAATCATTAAAATGCATTTGCTATAATTTTTTCCCATTGGCCGTAATGTAACGGAAAACTTTTGGGTGTCCCTGTAATTAAACTATACATCCGATTTTCATAAAATTGGAAATGGCTCAACAAAATTTTGCAGCAATTATATATTAAAAATTTCAGACCATTCGGAAGTCTGTAACATCATTAAAATTCACTTGCAATAATTTTTCCCATTGACCGTAATGTAAAGAAAAACTTTTGACTGTCCCTGTAATTAAACTATACATCCGATTTTCATAAAATTGGAAATGGCTCGACAAAATTTTGCAGCAATTATATATTAAAAATTTCAGATCATTCGGTCGGGTAGTTTTTGCTCTGTTATATGCGGACGGACAGACAGACGGACGGACAGACGGACGGACAGACGGACGGATAGACGGACGGACAGACGGACGGACAGACAGACGGACTGAACGACGACTATAGGTGCTACGTATTTATATAATTACGAACGCACCTAAAAAGTAAGAATGACAAGAAAATAGTTCTCTACCACTAATCTTTTAAGACGTACAGCATATAATTTTTTTTAAAAGGTAGCGTTTAGAAGAAAAGTGCTCCTTAACCATTTGCCTGTGAGAGGTGACTCTCACTCGCCACTCGGCCAGTGTTATCAGTGGGCTAATTTTTTTTAATCGAGATTTCTTGATTGGCACCATTTTTCTGAAATGGTAAAATTCTCCTTATTTTCACCTTAATTAATATGTCATTCACTATTTCAAAAAAGTGGTGCCAATCAAGAAATTTGAATATAAAAAAGTAGCCCACTGGCAACATTGCACTAGGCTCCCATGTAAATAGAGGCTCCAAATGCTTTGGACACCAGTTTTTTAAAGTAATTTACTTCGCCTTACCTAATGGCAGAATTTCTTTCACTTTTTGAAAAGTTTCTTGAATATCATTAGTATCTGGTGCTTGTTGCACCATTAGTTGCATAAATTTGTGTATTTGCTGTTCCCCTTTTCTGTCCCCTCTTTCACTCGTCTATCCTTGGCCGATGTGAAATTTAATTGCCGATACTCAACTGCACTTCCGGCAGAGAAGATTGAATTATACTGAAAAAACCTGTAGCGATCTCCCTGTAAACGGGTTCCCATTCAATTCCCGTTTATTGCAAAAATTTAAGGTAGAATCAGTTGCTGTTAAGACATCCAATGGTTATTTTCGTGTTTGGTTAAAGAAGATCAGTTAAACATTTGAAAAGAAGCTAAAATAAAATGAATTAAGTAAACAGAGTCTTTGTCTCTCGGTATTTTTTAACAGCGTTATAAAACGATTGACATAATGCAATTACTAAAATTTGCTGCTTTAACCCCTTCAAGGGCGGTGGTTCATTTTTGGACCACTTAATTTTAATTCTTAAATGCCACATTAACATCAGAATATTGGGGAGAAAATTTCCCTTTTATTAAGTAAGGTTAAAAAAAAAAAAAAAAAAAAAAAAAAAAATCTCTCCACCATTGAGTGTGTCGGCTGCATTTTTTCGAGCTCCCGAGTTAAAGTATTTATTTTTGGTAAATATACTTCCAGTTTCATTATAATTTGCATAATCCTTTTACTTTTCCTTAGTTACTTATTCTGTATAATTTCCGTTAGATTTAATTCAGTTTTTATTTTATGTTAAATGTACTTTGAAAACACTAACATTTCTCGCGTGACATTGAGCACGCCATTACTAAGTTTTTCTAAGAATGCTTATATTTATTTAAATACTTTACATTTTCTAATTAAACCTACTTCCATCAATAGCCGGTTCTATTAGCTTTAATTTGATATGCATTACAGTTAATTATAATAATTATTTTCTGTCTTTTCTTACCTTTTACATTTTTTCCTGTTGGCGTTTCATTTTTGAGTTCCTCGTGTTTTGGTAGCCATGTTGATTTTTTGAGGAGTTGAGTTGTTTTTGTTCATTTGCTGCTGATAATTATTTCTTGTGTCTTCCGTTTTGCTTATCTGTATTTGTTATAGTGTCGCACCTGTTTATGTTATGAGTTGCTAGGGTAACTTTGATTTGTGTCTTGAGTATTGTTCCTTGCTGTATTTTCTGTGTTGATATAGTTACTCTTCTGTTTTGTTTAGAGTACCTTAATTATTTTTCTCTGGCTGTTAGGGGATTTTTTTTTTTTTTACTCTGTATTTTGGGAAGTTGTGTATTTATTTTGTTTTGGTTGCTATATCAACGAGTCTGTGTTATTGTGTGGTCCTAGGGTTGGTTTCAGCCTGTTTGTATCACGTGTTTCTGAGAGGTGTGTCGTCATTCTGTTTTGTTTATTAATTATTGTTATTGGTTTCTTAGTTACTCTCTGTCACGGGGGGTTTTTTCTATTTTTGGTTGCTATTGGTTACTGAAAGAGTCATTTCTGCATTGTACGTCATTTCGCAGGTTTATCCTTTTATCTGGCGACGTGATCAGGTTATCCCGCGGGTTCACCGGTTATTATTTAGTGACTTATTATATCTGTTATTGTGATCATTTTTATTTTTTGGATCATTTGAGTTTTTTTTTTTTTTTTTGAGCCTTTAGCTCACATATATATGGTGAAAGTATATTCTGTCGGTAATCGATCTCTCGTGGGCTGACGGCGGTTTCGTTTAGATTTGATAGAGGGTCGTTGAATATTGTTTTTTGAGTGTTTTCAAGAGTATTTGAAGGATTAGAGGCTGCGTTAGAGTATTTGCTGTAAAGTTTTCTCGGCTTTTCATTATGGATGACTCAGAGAAGTGAATTAAGGACAGCGAGGACAAGCAATTTGTAGTTATGATTGGGGATATGACCTCTAATATATATGATCTTTTAGAACATAGAAGATCCAAATCAGACAAAGTTACGACTCCATTGGTCTCAAACATAAAGAAAGCTTTGGATCATATTCTGAAAAAATGTACAGAGGTGCACACTGACAACAAAGTAATGAAGGCTCGATTAGAAGGCCGTGCAGAATATTGTGCAATGATGGCGGATATGGCGCAGAAAATTACACGTACTTCGGTCTGCTCTATGGAAGAGATGAAGGAGAAATCTAGAGTGGTACCAGTAAAGAAGAAGAAGGAATTTACAGTAATAGTTACCCCTAATGTGGAGAGTCAAGATGTAAACGAACTAAAAGAGAAAATTAAAACAATTTGTAAGGCCAGGGTGGATTTCCCGACTCCTTCAGATGTCTTGGTTACTAAAAATAGACAGGTTATCATGAAGTATAGAAATAGAAAAGAGGTTGAGACAGCGAGGGATGCTATGGTTGGGTCAGATGAGGTAAAGAATGTGGCCAGGCTAAACGTACCCATACGAAGAAGAGAGAGAATACTGATATTAAGTGTAGATACAAAGATTGAAGAAGAAGATATAAAAAAGGAGGTGGAAGCTCAGATAGAGGAAGGTGGAGTAGAAGACTCTTATGTAGGCCTAACAGATAGACTGGAAACAGCAACATTGGATGTTACAACTAAAGCGTTATTTGAAAATTTATTAAAAAAGCCAAGAAGTGAAGTTAGAGTAATAAGAAAAATACCAACGAAACAGGGAAAAACTAATTGGCTACTAGACGTGGACTCAGACAGTAAAAACCTACTCTTGGATAAGAAGCGTATTTGTATCGATTTCGAAAGATATCACGTTGTTGAATTTGTTTCAATAACAAGGTGCTATAAGTGTCAGAAGTTTGGTCACATGGCCAATAAATGTGACGGAGAAATTCATTGCTTAAAATGTGCAGGGGATCATAACATCAAGGAATGCAAGACCAAGAAGGAGAGCTGTGCAAATTGCTATTTTGAGGCTTCGGAAGACGATACTGAGCACAGGGCTGATAGTATAAGCTGCCCTGTATTTATTAAATATAGGGACAGTCTTGTCCCTCGGCGTAGCTAAGGGCGACCATATGGTCCCTGCTTCTGACTCTGGCATCAACTTTCTTCAAATAAACTTACATCATTGTGCGGATGCCAATGATGCTCTGGCTAACTATGTTATTTGTAATAATATAAATGTGGTTGCTTGTCAGGATCCTTATATTGTAGATGGGGTGGCTCCTGGTGTTCCTCCCGAATGGCCTGCTTTCTATTCTTTTAACACTAATGCTGCAATTTTTATAACTAACATGGATTATGCTATTATAAGAAACTTGGTTCTAGAAAACAGTGTGACGGTCTCTTTAAATGTGTTTAATAATGTTATTTATGTTTGCTCCCAATATTCATCACCAACTGGCAATATTGACAAAGACTTTGTTGATTTGGGTAATCATTTTCCTCATTTTGAAGATGCACTAATTGCTGGAGACTTTAATGTTCCACTTTTGCAATTTGGATACACAAGACAGAGTGACCGCTCGGAAATACTTCTGGAACATCTGTCAGAAAAGAATCTCAGCATTGTTAATGATCCTGACGCCGTTTCTTCATTCGTCCAAGGTGCTCTCAAGGGTAGACCAGATCTGACTCTGGCTGGCTTAAATATTTGTGAAAAGATTATTAACTGGTCTGTAGATAGTGATACGTTTTCATTTAGCGATCACCGTTACATTAAGTTTTCTCTTGACTACGTACCTGAAAAAAGACATAATATTAGATATAAAACTAAAAACAAAAGTTTTTCAAGATTTAATAAAATAATGAAGACTATGGAGAAAGACCTTATGGAAGATATACTTGTAATACACAATACAGATGATTTGGACCGCCACATTAATAGTTTGATGGAAAAATTGACTGAAGTCTCTACAACGTGTTTCAGAAAGGGAACACTTTCACACAAACCTACTATCAGATGGTTCTCGGATAATCTTAGAATACAAAGAAATAAAGTTGCTGCAAGCTACAAAAGACACCGGAGAAATTTGGAGGATGATTCTTTGAAAGAAATATACAAGAAATATAGAAATAAGTATAAGAAAAGTGTTAAAATGGCAAAAAGAGAAAATTGGTTGACCTATTGTGAAAAGACCAATGATGCATTTGGAAAACTACATAAATATATTTCTGGAAAAAACCTAAAGCATAACGATTTTATATTCACTAGGCTTGATGGATCAACTTCCTTCGATTCATATAATGAAGTCGCAGCAATGTTAATGAATGAACATTTTGCAGTAGATAATATACCTGAAAACATTTTCGAATATAATTCTGATACTGTTTATCGAGGAACAAATTCTCCGGATCCGGTTACAAGTAGAGAATTGAAATACGCACTCAATAGGCAAAACAATGGAAAAGACCCAGGTTATGATATGTTAGATGCATTGATTATTAAAAATTTCTGCAACTCCTGCCATACTTACGTTAAAAGAATGTTTACAGCTTGTTTAAAACATGGACATTTCCCTAAGCCCTGGAAAAGAGGTCTAGTAATCTTCTTCAGGAAAAGAAACAAGGATGGGAAGACGGTTCGCTCATATCGTCCAATTACTCTGCTGTGTATTATAGGAAAAATACTAGAAAGAATAATAAAGATTAGAATTGTTCCAAATCTTGAAAGTAAAAATTATTGGGATGAAGCTCAACACGGTTTCCGTGAAGAACACAGTACAGTTACCGCTATGCGAGCGTTGAAAGATATTATAAATCGAAGATTATACGAATTCAAATACGTATCAATGGCATCAATAGATATCCAGGCGGCTTTTGACGTAGTTGTCTGGGAAATTTTAGCTAGAATTATTGATGATCTTCCAATTCAGAATTACTTGAAATCTATTCTAAAAAATTACATCAGCAATCGGAAAATTGGTTTTAGTTTTACAAATGGCATACGTTGGTTCAATATTTTCAGAGGCTGTCCACAAGGGAGCTGCATTGGACCTTTACTTTGGTTAATAATTTCTGATTATCTTATCAAAAGATACAAGATTAAATTTGAAGATTTGTTATCATACGCTGATGACTTCGTGGTGATAGCCCATGGCAATACAAGGAAAGAGTTGGAAACAGATATGAATTCGAAGATCGCTTGGTTCAGTGAATTATGCCAGGAGTTGGAATTGACAATAAGCAATGAAAAATTCTTAAGTATGATGCTTGGCAGTTATACCTTAGAAAGTAGACATCCGATTTTTAAAATTGGAACAACATCTATCCCAGTCAAGGATACAGTCTTATATTTGGGGTTTCATCTTGATAGTCGATTTAACTGGATAACACATCTTGAAAATATTAGAGAGAAAATTAAAAACTATACCTCATCAATTAAGAAGACGACAAGAAGAGACAGAGGCTTGAATACAATGTACAGAAAAATTTGGTATACTCACATAATTGAGAAGCAAATCATTTATGGATCGGAAATATGGTATAACGATTTAAAATCCCATGCTTTACTTAAGTTAAGCTCTTGCCAGAGAATAGGATTGATGTCAATAATTTCAACATATAGATCAGTCTCAACCGATGCATTATGTGTTTTAACGGGTATAATTCCATTGCATATTCATTTGAAATATGAGAGTTTAAAATACCAAGTGATTAATGAAGGTGAGCAAATAATGATTGATGGTGATGTAATAGGCCGCACAAATATAATGAATAACCTAGCCACGAAGAATTTCCCGTATTATAATGCTGTGAAGAATTTACATTTTACAATAGATAAAGATTCGGATTATTTGAGCAAAAGCATTCCAATTATATATACAGACGGGTCGAAGATGATTCATGGTGTTGGCGCTGCATTTACAGTGTATTACGATGGCATATTTATACAAGATTTTAAAGTTACCTTACATTCGAAGAATTCAATATATCAGGCTGAATTACTGGCAATTAGATATGCAATTAACTGGTTTATCAATTCAAGATTTCATGATGCAGTGATTTTTACGGATAGCAGAGCCTCATTTATGGTCCTTCAGAGAAACTTTCCGGTTAACAGCATAGTTAAAGAAATATTTGATATGTTAATACAGAGTACTAGTAAAAGGATTACAGTTGGATGGACGAGGGCGCATATTGGAAATATTGGCAATGAACGAGCAGACGAACTTGCAAAGAATGCTATTAATGAAAATGAATCCGACTTAGTTGATATACAGAATTTTCCTATTTCACTAATTAAGCAGTTTTGTCGTGAAAAAGCGATCCTGGATTGGCAAAGCTATTGGGAACATTCAGGCAAGGGTAGAGATACGTATAGTATTATGAAAAGAGTAGACACTAAATATATCTGCGCAAATCAGATCGTACAATACTTTATAACCTCACATGGAAGTTTTCCTGTTTTTCTTAATAAAATTGGTAAGCGTGGCACCCCAAACTGCGATTGTGGCAAGAGAGGTGATACAACACACTACCTTTTTGGAAGATGCCATCTGGTCCACTACTTTTTCTACTTTGACAACTCTGCAAGTATTAGTACAAATATTAAAAGAGTCCTTTTTAATCAAAATAATTATCGAAAATTGTGCCACATTTATAATTCTCTAAACGAACATTATTCGTTTATTAAATATAAATTTTAGTGTTGTAATGGGACTATTCTCTTTTACTAGTTTCGCATTCTGTATCTTAGGCTTGACTAAGAGGGCCGATATGTTGCTGTGGGTATATTGATTGAATAGAATGAGCTATTATTTTAACTTAATCATCAGGATATACAGAACTACCTTTTTAAAGTTCTATACTTATTGGAAGTCATCATGAAAATTATTGGGATAGATGGACTATTTACCTTACTTTATGAAAATAAAAGTCGTTACTGACGTACCTCTTGTTTGAACCATTTACCTGCTTTTTGTTGGAAAGTCTATAACTGGGGATCATTTTGATTTATGCATATTATTAATTTCAATATTTGAACGGTTGTATGAGTATTAGAGAAAAAAGAAGGGAAAAAAAGAGAATGAAAAAAAAATACATTTTGAGATTTATCTAGCTGATTGATAGTAGTTTTCAAGTATGTGATGTTTCCTTTTTTCGCATAACTCATAGATTCTTCTCATTTGAATAGAATGGACTATTCTTTTAACTTATCTTTAGGATATATTGAACTATCATTTTAATGCTCTATATTATTGGAGTCAGAACAATTTCAACTATAATATAATGTGTAATACATGTCAGATGGTCTACTACCTACAGTGTTCTTACTGGTATCAGTGTCTCATCTTCTGTATTAGTGATACTATCTGAAACTATCATATGATATTATTGGGATAGATGGACTATTCTTTTACCTTATTATTTAAAGTATAAGACTACTTTTTTACATGCGATAAGTTTGAACCTATTACTTGTTTCTTGTTGGAAAGTTTACCGTAACCAAGTTGGTAGACATCATTGTTAGCAGTCAACAAGTATTTAGTGCACCTTCTTTTGATTAGTTTTGTGAACCTCATCATTAGAATAGAACAGATTATTCACTTTCCCTATCATTGGGATTTATTGGATTATCTTTTTATTGCTTTGTACTATTGGAACCTGAACCATTTTAACAGCAGTTTAATATGTTTTATCATGTGATTTCTAGTTGCAATGTTTTTGTTAGAGAAAGTGTTATAAACCTACCACTTAATCCTTTTGAACCTTTATAAGAAGATTTGGTATTATGAATTTTTTTTTTTTTCATAGTGGCATTTCCTGATTGGGAGTATTCTCTGAGGGTGTCTGGACATTTCATTTTTATTGACTTAACTTTGATTTTTTTTCTTTTTCTTTTTTCAACACTCAAGTGGTGAACTTCTCTTTTAAACCTTAATCACTTGTTTAGAATCTATATGAATATCAGATTTTAAGTTTAACTGTTTTTGGAAAAGCCTGATATATATTGAAATTTTTTTAATACTGTTTCTTCTTCTCCACATGTGATGTTGATATTTCGATTGGTGAAAACTTCATTCAGTTTGCTTGTTACTAGACATCTTCTACAGAAATGTTCTTCTACTAAGAAGCTGCAGTTTACTTGAAACTTTCTGACATGCTACCTGTTGAGGAAGTTTGGCTATTGATTCTTTATGAACTTTATGAACTTTACTTTTCAGTTGTGGGTTACCTCAAACCCTCAAACTATGTAAATTGTCCTTATTTTGGTATTTTATGTTAGTTGTAGGTAACCTATAAACCTACATTTGTTGTTTAATTTAGTTTTGTTGCAAGAATCCTATAAACTTGCATGATTTGTACTTTTTGTCATAGCGAGCTGCTATTTGCATAATTAGGATTATGCACCTGTTCTTTTTCTTATGTTAAATAATTGTCGGTTGTTTAGCCCGTTTCTTGGATAGGGTGAAGCTGGATGGTAGAGGGGTTTTTTCCTGCCAGGACATTCAGTCCATAAACCTCACGGTTGGCGTCCTGGCCAGGTGACCAAGTAAGTGAACAAAAGCATTTTTGTATTTCGAAATTTGTTTGTAAATTCTGGTGCCATTCACTGATTTTAAGATTTTACGAATAGAAGTGCCTTGTCCGTGAAAAGGTTAAACGCATATTAATGTATTTATTATTTTAAATTTTCCTTTCCCTTTTAATATTCACGTGTAAATACAATTTTCAGGACATAATTTTCAATATTTTCCTGCCTTTAACACGTACTCGTTTAATAATAATTTTAAAGTTTTTTTTTTCTGTTTTTAATAGTCACGTGAAAATAAATTTTTAATCGTTAGGAAATATTATTCTTTGCGCTGTTTTTAAAATTTAAAAGAATGTCTATAACAATAGCCTAAGTCATGTGACTATCATCAACAGCTCCAGGCGGATCCCTTCGCTTTTTATATTCCAGGCCGCCATTTTGGTACTTTAATGTTAGCTAGCCACAGGTGTGATAAGTCGCCGAATATTATTCTATCCCCATTATTTCGTTTATATTATAATAGTCCATGTCATGTAACTGCCATAAACAATGGGCTGATTCCTTCGCTTTTCATAAGAAAGATTTCCATTTTGATTAAAGAATCAAAATTATTTTTTCGAATAAAACTACATAAAAGTTTCTATGATCACAAAGAATTCCTAGTACTTTTATGTTAGGCGGGTGAAAATCTCGCAAATAGCTTTTTTTAAACTAGCCAGTTAGCATTTTTTTATTTTTCGAGTGGTAAATTAAAATGGTGCTACCTGGTTATCGCATCAACCAAAAATCTGTCGCCAAACTATAAGATTAAATGCCATTAATGGTTGATCGTAAATGTCCCATTCACTTGAGTTTAAGGAAGTTACACATGTTCACGCCATCAAGGGCTTTTTATTTCGACGTTTTATTTGTATTTTTATTAATGTTATACTAATTTATTTGTTCTTTTGTTATTTAAAATAAAAAAAAAAATGTCAATTTGTATAATTTGGCTATTTATATAATTTGGCGAAATTGGTCGACGGGAGAAGTAATAACATTAAAATGTTGCTTTGAATTGGAAATTAAATCTCATTATTTGTTGCATTGTCACATACACACCGGGCTTGGCGTGATTTTTTTTACGACAATTTGGCGAAAACCTCGTTTTCAAATACTTGTCACATATGTATTTTTAAATTATTTTCTGTTATTTTTAAAAGGAAATAACAATAAATAAAAAAAAAATTAATATCTATAGAACAAAACAATTTATAACATTTTTTGTAAATAAAAAGAAAATAAATCCAAATAAACATTTATTAATAAATAAGCAACAATAGCCGGGTTACCATGCCAGGCAAAATAACACCATTTTGGCGCCAATTAGGTACCCCGTTGCATATATGACATCTGTGTCTAATATTTTTCTTTTCGTTTCGTTTAAAAAAAAGAATGAAGTAAAAGCCATTTATTTTAAAGGTTTCAATTTTAAATGAAAGTTTTGTATTAAATAAAATGATAATGAAATACAAATTGAATTCTGAATAAAAGTAACATGATGCATTTCTTAGCATACATTTAAGGGAGGCCAAACTCGTCGCCAAATTAATTTAAAATAACCTTTTCTAAAATATGAAAAAAAATATCTGCTATGATTAAAATTTGAGTTGCCATCATTAGAAAAAAGCATTTATAATTAGAAAAAAATTAATATTTCGAAAACTAATTCTAATTTTACAATTCTAAAACCAGTTTTGAGATCTGTGGATCAATACGGATTTTTGGTGTTAATTTCATCGCAAAGTATTCCATGTTTTAGGAGAAATCGCCGTGAAATGTAATCAGTTGTTTAATCAGTCGTTTCATAGAATCGTTACATAAATTCGTTTCAATTCGATTCATTAGGATTTTATATATACTAGGGGATCGTACCCGGGCTTCCCTGGTTAAAGAATATAGATGAAAATATTTTTTTTTAAATTGAAAACTAATAATTTTTTTTATATGCAATACATTTTTTAGATACCCACTTACATAAAAAAGAAGCATTTTTCATATGGAAAATACGAATTATACAATCAAATAAATTTTTGAAATTTATCAAAAGCGATATTTTCTTGTTAGCCGCATGCTAAGAGTTACCGTATATACTCGCGTATAAGTCGAGGAATTTCTGACAATTTTTGGCACGCAAATTTGGGCGGTCGACTTATACGCGAGTCAATTAAAAAATAAAAAATAAAACTTCGAATACTGCAAAATTATGACTTTTTATGTGTTTGAATAATAAAATATTACAGAAAATATACAAATAATAATAATTTATCATAAAATTTTTTTTCAATGATTTATTTTTATTTACTTACTACTTTTTCGCATAGGCAAGTGAAATATTTGGTTTGACTTTGCGCAAAATTGAAGTAAAAAGTTAGGGGGTCGACTTATAGGCGGGTTTTTGATTTTTTCCAGAATTTGCATTCGAAAGTTAGGGAGTCGACTTATACGCGAGTCGACCTATACGCGAGTATATACGGTATTTGACCAAGATTTTGCTACTTATGGCATCCTACTAATATACATATTCTGATAATTTCAGAGCTTATACATGTCTGTTAAATTTTTGTTTTATTTATATTATTTTATTTATTTATTCATAGGGAAGTTTTTTTTAAATGGATATTAGCCGTAAGAAAAGGATGAACTCTTTATTTTGTTTTAAGGGCAAACGGATTAATCTTTCGTAATCGAGCTCCGCGCGATATACATAAATTAAAAAATATTTCATGCTTTAAAATAGTTTTTAAAGCCATACACAATCAGTAAACCGAGATGAACTTTGCAAACAAATTCCATTTGAAAAAAAGAATCGTATTTGGTGATCTAAAAATTTAAATTACGATTACAAATATGTTAAATTTGTGTTTTTTCCGTATTATTCTTTTATTTGTTTATAAAAGAAGTATTAATTTCGATAATTTGTCTTTCACAAATATGTTAGGCTGGTGAGTTTTTTTTTTTTTTTATATTGTTCTTTTATTTGTTTATATAGGAAGTATTAATTTCGTTATGCAAAAATAGTCAGAAACAAATGCTGAAAAATGTTTGTCGCTTTATGTGCAAAATGTTTATTATCATTGTGTATTGAAATCGGCACGTGATAAGAAAAAAAAATCATGCTTAAAAATTAATTTAGAAAATATAATACATCAATCAATTAAGATACCGTTTTTAAACAAATTGCATTTGAAAGTAAATTTCTTTCCCTATGCGACGAAAATTGAAAATGTACGATGGTCAGAAGATTAAAAAATTGCTGTAGCGATAATTTCAAGACCGAAATTTTGATCATGAAGTGTTGCCATTCGCAAAATAACGTCAGCGTTATGCACAGATACGTTTGTTCTTTATAATATAGATACTTAATCAGTAAAATATAATAAAGATCAGTTATTAGGATGTGGTTATCAATTGAGGATCTTATGCTGGTATTCCGGAATGAAAAACTGCAATTTTCACTTTCTCAAAATTTGCATGCGCACTTCTCATATCCATATTCATGATTTAAAAAAAATTGTATTTTGTTTGATCATTTAAAAATCTTTTTAACTCAAAACTTGTAGTCACGATTGTCAGCAACATCTTTTATGTGAACAGACGCACTCTTTACTTGAGATTCTAATCTCAATTCCGGAGAGTAAAAATTTCTGTAATTTATGTTTTTTAGACGCATTTGTGATAAAATGTTTAGTTTTATCTAAGAAAAGGATCGTTTTCTATTAAATATGACTTCATTTACACTTAAATAAACATTTCGTCTAGTGTCTGAAACTTAGTATCTGTACACATGCAGAAGGAAAAACAATATAGAAAATTTATGAGGAAAAATGAGTGTTTTCAAAAGCAGTATGTTATTTTCCGTTATTATGCCCTAATATAATATTCTGCTCCTAATGGGATTTTGCGACACTAAACCCTATACAAATATTTTTATCAACAATTTTGAATTTTTATTAGAAAATAGCATAAATAAAGATAAAAATACCTCATTATTCCCCTCTTGTCTGCAATAATAAAAGCTATCTAATTTTCGCCATTTTGCAGAAATTTCATGAAATACTTTTTAAATTAAAATATAAAAGTGGAGATATTTAAAAAAATACAGATAGTGCGATCACATCTACAAATGAAGAGCTTTCAGTTTTATAAAATATTAATAAAATTGGTTCAGTAGAAAGATCAGGGCAGATGACTAAAGGACACACTTGTGTTTTAAATATATAGATTATATAGAATTAGGAAAAATTAAATTAAGCAAATTATGTTATTTTGATTAAATTATAGTAGAATGTCCTAAAGAATAGCATTAAAATTTTATTATTGGAGAGAATTTTGGGCAAAAACCTCAGGAACATGATATTATTTTAAACAACGAATTATTTGTTTGCTTTCCTAACTCGGCGAAGCAAATCCATCCAGGCTACAATCATCAATTTCTGTAATATAAATCGCTATTATTTGCATGTCACCTCTTTTTTATAAAGACACTCTACATTTTTGTAAAACATTGCGTTTTAACAGTGTGTGATTTCGATTACATTATTCTTAAAATTGAAGCATTTTCACTTGTGAAGAATTTCAAAGCAGCTCGGCTGTGAAAATGACGCACTTCTACAAAACATAATTCAGATTTAAGAATTAAAATACACGCATTTTTATAAAATTACGTCATTTGTTTCCGCTAAAGCAATCCACTTTTACAATCCAGTCTTAAACTTCGTCTACAGAAAAGTGCCTATGTGACGTCATTATGACGGAATAACAGACAATATTCTTGACAAAACCCATATTTTAATTTCAACATTTTTTTTCAGGTTTTATAAGAAAATGGCAACAAAAAGATACAGTATCTCATATTTTCGACTATTTTCCGTTTACTTTCAATGACTTTCAATAGAAATGGGGTACTTTTGTTGCCACTATAAGAAAAATGGTATTAAAAACTACAAAAAAATTAATATCTCAAAAATAAATTAAGATACAGCTTTCAAACAAATTGCATTTAAAAGAGCATATTTTTCCTTATACTACGATGTAAAAATTTAAAATGTGCGATAGAAGTTTAAAAATTTGCAGTAGAGAAAATTGCAAAACCAAAATTTTATTTCATATTTCAAAGTGTTGCCATTCGCAAAATGACGTATGCGTTACGCACAGATATGTTTGTCCTTTATAATATAGATAGGGTAGATATTATTTGTTAAAATAGCAAAATGTTGGCCATCGAATAATTGTAGTTTTCGAAATTGTAAGAAAATTCTTTTTCTTATAGTATTCATATCTGCCCTTTTCCAAAGAGTAAAACAAGTTTGTTACGTATTTTAACTTTAATTTATTTAATATATATAATCAAATGTTGTTGATTTAAATACGCTCGATTTTAATTATTTTCTTTTAATGAAATGAAAAATGACTCATAAAAATTAGTATGTAGTTAATGTGTAAAGATTGAATTTTGTAGTCTTATTTTTTACTCAATTCTTGAAGTGCTAAAGTTATAAAAAATGATATACACTTTTGTATTTCTGATGAGAGTATAACGTTTAGGAATGTTTATGAATGTTTAGAATGTGTATAGAATTTAATTATGAATAAAATATTCGATTTTAAGTCCTTTTATTCGCTTATCATGCGCAAACGATAAATTTCCAATATTCTCTTAATTGCATTGCAATCATCTTATTTAACTAACAAATATGTCATTCATTTAATTTAAAACTCATTTCATTTTATATTCCGAAACACTTTAATTTAAAATGCTTGCATTAAATGTTGTACTATTAAACGAGCAAGTGTTATTCATTTATTTATTTAAATATTTTGCGAGTCTAGGCAATAACTTCAATAATTTTCCTAAAATCTCCAGATTAGATTTTTTTTTTTTTTTTTTTGAAACAGACAAAGCCATTTAGAGAATCCCTGTTAAAAATTCAATTACGAATTTCAGATTGTTACTTATTTACAGAAGATGAATCTTTTTTGCCAGATTTATTGTAAAATATTTTTGTTACAGCTTGTTTTCATAAAAATATGTGTATTTAAAAGAAAAGTCGCAATGTCATTTTAGTTTAAGGGCAAAAGGCAATAATGCTTCCGTAGCATTAGTGCTTTTCTCCCGAAATTAAAATGATATTGCGACTTTTTTTTATGTACATAATTTTATCGAAACAAGCTGTAACAAAAATATTTTGCAATAAATCTGGTAAACAAGATTCATTTTCCATAAATGAGTAAAGATTCAGAAAATATGCGCAAGAGATGTGGAGATAGTAGATATTCTGTCATATATGACGTCATACTGAAAACCCGCGTATTTGCATTATTCACCCCGTCCACCAGGTGGCACAGCTGTGTCAATATACTCCAGATTCCAGTATTGACATTGTTCGTTTACTTATATCGCTTTGGTAGACCCCCTCCTTAATTTAGCGAAATGGTCTTTTCATGTAGAATTGTCTAATTTTCTTCAAATTTGGTATACTGGTTTATTATGTTAAGGAGCTTCCCTGGTTAGATTTGGAGGTTCATTGGTTAAGTTTAAAGGGGGGAAACGGGGGCTAATCCTCATTCATTAATTTTTTTAGGGGCATTATTTATTGAAATAAGAGTATAATGTAGAATTAATGTGAGTAGCCTGAGAGCTCAATGCCATCAGTTTAACTGGGCACTTTTTCTTTTTATTTGTTTATATGTTTGTAGACAGGTCCGAAAAGTTTACTATATAGTATAATATAATAGGCTAGTGCCGTTGGATTGTGTATTGTAAGTCATATAGCTGATAACTGCTATGCTTTTTGGCCACCGTTATTTTCGAAAAGTTTTCTTCGTCTTATTCAATTAATGAGATGTCTCCGATAAAACAAGTTACACTTTTCCGTTCTAAAATACTGGTAGTGATACATTGTAGCAATTTGTATGTATGCGACTTCAGTACAAGTAAGCATGGAAATAGCCAATACTAACATAGGAATACGTGCAGGGTGCCCAATAATTAACCAAAAATTTGAATTGCTTAATAAAAGAGTTTGAGAAGAGATATAAGGGAAAAAAAAAGCAATTTATCAAATTACAACGACCATTTGGAAAATGATTTTTTCGAAGACTAAAATTTAAGACATAAAAATTCGCACGGAATTGATCATACATTACGTACGCCATGAATTAAACATTAATAGTGTTATTACATGTAATGGTGTTATTACACGAGGAGCCAAAGACGCTTCAGATTCCAGGCGTCTCCATGTATTCCTATGGCTCCAGGGGAGTCGCTTGGAGAGCGAGCAACTTTTTTCTGTCGGAGAGTCTTTGACGCCCGAAACGAGGCGAGTCGCCAGTAACAGCCAATCAAATGCTTGGAAATCTGATAATAGAAAAGCCTTTTCCGGAACAGCCAATGAAATGCTTAGAAAAGACGGGCCGTGAGGCGGCTGTTGTCGCTAAACGCCTGGGATTCAAAGCGTCTTTGACTCCTCGTGTAATAACACCTTAAAAATTCCAAGCGACAAAAATCGCCTGCGACTCGTGCGTATTATCCAAGCATTTCATTGGCTGTTCGGGAAAAGGCTTTTCCATCGTCAGATTTCCAAGAAATCTGACGACTCATTTTAAAGAAAATTTCATTCTTAAACTTCTAAACGTCCCACAATATTACTTTTTACACCGTCGGATAGAGAGAAAAAATGTACTTTTAAATGCAATTTGTTTGAAAGCTGTATCTCAATTTGTTTCTGAGTTATTAATTTTTTTTTTTTTTGTAGTTTGTATTACTTTTTTGTCATAGTGGCAACAGATCTCTGTTGAAAGTAAAGGGAAATACATATTACTGTATAGACCAATCAGAAAACGAATAAAACGCGGATTAAACCAATAAAAACATTCAGATATGCTTTTGATTTCCCATCCTGACGAGAACAATAACCATTTTTCCAAATGGTTAAAAAAATTTACTTCACAAATAAGTAAAATTATTCCGTTTTAATGCACAAGATTTTTGAAGTACTTTCCATTACTTGCAACAATATGGCGAAACCTAAGACCAAAGCTGTCCAGAACTGAACAAACAGAGTTGGCAGTATCATGCCCGAAATTTCAGCAGAAATGGCTTGTCCTAGCAATTCTAATGATTGTGGAGGATTTTTGAACACATTGTCCTTCAAGTAGTCCCACAGAAAATAGTCCAGGGGTGTTCAAATCAGGAGAATAGGCAGGCCAATCAATCCCCTGTCCTGTTGCGCCAGCACAATTCAAACCCAAAACTCTGCCATGGAAATGTTCCGCTAAAAGTTCAAAATTTTCTTTTGTTCTGTGAGGCCTGGCGCCATCTTGCATAAACCAAAAACTATCAATACTGTTTATTCTGTGGCAATAAGGAATAAAATGTTGGTTCCGTGGCAATAAGGAACAAAGTGTGGTACTTTAAATGGGTGGAGTCTACTAGGGTTTGTTTGTTCTGGTTTCGTAAATTGTATACCGCGTAGAGTTGATTCACCAAATGTTACGTCACAATGACGTTCCAATAAACAGTTATTGAAATTTCAGATTTTCGGTTAATTACTGGTCACCCTGTATCATTTTCTAATTGTCAATTAAAACAGTAACTTAATTTTGAGTTTATGTAGATATGAACCTGAAACTAAGGATACTATAAGATTGTGACTTATAAAAGTAAATAAACATAAATGTAAAAAAAAAAAAAAAGACCACGCTTTTATTAAAATTCACAAAAATTTAGAAAAAAAAATATTTTTAAGTGCACTAAAAAGTTGTGCGGATAGTGCTGAATAAGAGAGAATTTAATTTCTACGTCCGGCTATATATAGCATATTAAAATCGGGTAGTTAGGAGCTCAGATAATACAGCGCCGTTTAGTGGCTGTTATGTGATTAGTAGCATCGGGATGAGGATGTAAAGACGTACATTACATATTTTAGGCTTTAAATTCTGACCCATAACTCTTGAAAAAAAAACCTTAAATGCGCGGAGTTTAAATTAAATTGCGGTGAGCTGGATTATGGAAGATTAATAGAATTAAATGGAAAATTCTCCAAATTAGTCGGCTATCGCCAAGTTGGCTTTATATATGGCAATTTATTTTTTCCGCCAAATTTGGCGGTATTTCATCAATTTGGACAAAACTTGGTGCTATTGTGGTAACTCTGCCATTAGTATATTTCAACAAATGCTGATTGTTGAAGCTCTGAAGTTGTCACTGAATTCTCCATACGAAATCAAACTATAATTGAGTAACCGTTACGTTTAAGTAGTCTTAACCTTAGTAGTGTTAGCTTAAACTTAGGTAGTGTTTTTCCGATGTCTTTCGAAAATAGAGGGTGCTTGGTTTCAGCCCCCCCCCCTCCTTTGCCCCCTTAGGGCACGAATTTTGAAAAATTCCGAAACACATGTTTACTAATTTTAGTTATACTATAGGCATGTCAAGTTTCAAAATTTTATTTCTGTTGATTTATGAGATATGGTGATTTTAAGTTAGCCCCCAATTGCCCCTTTAGGGATAAAAGAAATCAATATCCAATTCATATGTTGCCCTCAGGAATACATATATATATTCCAAGTTTCAAAGCTCTAAGTCAACAGGAAGTAGGTGAAAAATGAGTCACAAGATTTGCCTGCCACATACAAACATAATTGTAAGCTAAAAGAAAGCATGTAATTGTAATAAGCGGTTTCATTGATTTCAACAAATAAGGTGTTGTTAAAACCAAATAAATTTTCTGATTAGTATAAAGTATACCGTCAGTTCGTTTTTAATGTACTGCAAAAAGACTTATGTAGTATTTAAGGATTGCTATCCGAGTCGTCAGTTTCAATTTACCTAAGAACCTACACTAGTCACGGAAAGACACTCGCAAGTTAACCCTTTAGTGCGGAGATTTGCATATATGCAAACAGCTGTGTTTTGAATTTAATGGATTTTTTTATTCGTATATACCTAATTCACACCAGAAAATTAAAATAGCAATATCTGCTTTAATTAATAACAGACATTTCGCATTTAAATATAGCGAAATTAAGCATTGAAACTTTCTGGTGTCAAGTCAGATTCTCTGAACTACGTAATTTCTTGAACGTATTCTGTAATGATAATTAAAGGATTAAAGGTTAAATTTTATAAATCAAATAATTATATAAAATAAGATATTTGGAGACATACTTATTAAAGTATTTACTAATTTGCAATATTTTAGCGTAATACAGCCGAATGACAGTAGCTTTTAACACTTTCCAACAAAGTTGAAAAGTGTTTATGCATTCGGTTTGTCTGTGGCCGTCTGTACGGGCTCTAACTCCCGGAAATATACTCGGATCGTTTTGAAATTTTTGAATGTTAGTGACTTCCACCATAGCACGAACCCTATTTCAAATGAAGTTTGTAGCATGTTTATTTCATGTACAGGGACAGTCAAACGTTTTCCGTTACATTACGGCGACTGGGAAAAAATCGTTTAAAATGATTTTTAATGATGTTACATGCTTTCAAACGTAATAAAATTGATATGTATTTATCAAGTGCACTAAAATATGCATCCCGTAGAATATCCCATGCAAAGAATAATTATTATTCATTTACAGGGTCAAACAAAAGAATTCCGTTACATAATGATATAGGGGTAGAGGGAATTTTTTCCGGCGTATTTTAAATATGTTAAATTATTTCATGTATAATGAAATTGATATACGTCACTGAGGTTTACTATAACTTAATTCATGTATAATACGAAGTGCATAGCATTTACAGGGACACACAAAAGATTTCAGATACTATATTGTATCCGAAGTACTGTACGGTAGCGATGATTGCTGGAAATGCATTTTTAATTATGTTAGGTGCTTTTATGTTTCACTATAGTCATGCATTGTATAGGGTGTGTATAAATGCTGTAATTCATATACAGGGCTACACAAAAGAATTCGTATTGGTTACTGGGTATGATTGTAAATTGCTTAAAGGTGGTTTTTAAATGAATTATGCATTTTTACGCTGAACTGCATTTAGTTTAATAAGAAATGTTTGTAGAACATAGATAAAATTACATACAGGTTCACGGAAAGAATTGGAAACATGGCTGTCTATAAATGATAATTTCTGGAAATGTGATTCCTGTAGTTTTAAGAGTGTTTTACTTTGAATTAAACTTTAGCTAATTAGTGCGTGTAATAAAGATGCTAGGTTAACTACAGGGTTGTACAAAAGTATACAAGTATGTTTCCATCTATTAGTATAAATTGCTGAAAGAGAAATTTCAACCTGTTATTCCTTTTCTTGCTAAACTAAATTTCCCCTTTATATAGTATATATATCAACCTACAGAGCTGTTAAAAAAAAAAAAAAATCTGGAATACATATCTGCTATGGACGGTAACTGCTGAAATCAGTTTTTCAAATGTTTTCTGCCTTTTCTAAAATGTTTACTTAGTTCACTTTATTTCCCTTTTTATTTCCCTAAATAACGAAGTTTTGTTAAAGCATTCAGGAAGTGTTGGAAAGTGTTTCATAATCTATGCTTAACACATGATTTTTCTTAATTGTTCCTTGTATTGCGGATGTGAAACAGAATAAAAGATTGACGTTTTATATCAAAAATGTATGTCTGATTTTTTTCAATATTTTTCCCGTGTAATAAACCTTTCAGAGAATTATATATAATTTTTTCGAAACAGAATAAAAAATCGAGCCTTTAAGGGTTAAGCTAAAACGTATAGGAACGTTCTTTTTTAAATTTATGGCTTGCATTTTAATTTTTTAAATGACTTTTTTGCATTGAATATCTGAGGTCGATCTCTAACATTCTACTTTTGTGCTTTTTCGATTTTAGTTGCACATTTCTGTCAGGAGTCACATTCGAAACCTGTTCTAAAAGTGAAATTATCACCATAATATATATATATATATATATATTTTATTCCAAAATTAATGATAAATTACTGCATGAATGGCGCTACAGCAGCACATATCAAATGCAATAAAGCATATTATATCATTTCAAAATTATGATGAATTATTTATTATTGATGAATTGATTATGATTGATGATTAATTATTGATGAATTGAAACGAAAGAAAGTTGCAGACCTGGAATTTCTGGCTTTTGATAATGGATTTGGAAGAAAAAATTTATTTGTTTATAGTTGACGGGTAGGAAACATTATACAGGTATTCATGTTTTGAGAAATTTCATTTTGCGGGTTTGGGGGGGCGCATGTTTATTCTGCATTCATGCTTGTTTTCTTATATTTTTTTCTTTTGTTTTCAGTTTAATGATAATTTAAGCATTCCTCTAAAAGACCTTTTTATTAAAGTTTTTTGTTTTTGTATGGTTAATATTATTTTTGTTAGTTTTTAATTTGAGTTGTTTTAGTTTTTTATGTAATTAGATTAATAATATGACAATAGTTTTCAGTATTGAATGCGGGGTGAACATGTGTTCAGAAACCTGCAAAATTTTAAAAAGTGGGGGTGGAGTTAGTTTTCTGTCTGTCCTCCCACTGATGAAGAACAGACTGTTTTTTTTTTTTTTTACCTGTCTTTCTTGTTTTTATAAATATTTTATAGTTTAAAAATTTCTGCAGATATACACCTTCCTTTTGAAGTTATGTTGTTTTAGCATTTTGAAATGATATAATATATATATACAACATTAAAGATCAACAGCAGGTATCGTCTTAAAAAAAATGTCATTTAAAAATATTAAAATACAAGCTGTAAAATAGGCATTTGTTGCTGCATTGAGAGCAGCAACAGCAGCTCTTTCCAATTTCCTGGAGCCATTGACCACTCCCGGGACTTAATAAACTTCTGTGTTCTGTTGGACTTCGTTGATCTGACACATAGTATGCCATTGGAACAACGTTCACGTTTTTCATTTTACATTAAGAAAAAACATGATTTAACTAACAAGTTACAATATATAAATTTTTATTTGTTCTTTAAAGATATTTCGTGTGTGTGTGTGTGTGTTTGTATAAAACTTGAGAATTATTTGTTGTCATAGACAAAAATATGAATTTGAAATGAAAATTTTGTTTTAATAAAAATTAAAAGCCTGATATAAACTTGTGTGTTTAAATGAAACTAGCGTAACTAAAAAAAACAGAATCTACTGCAACTTTTAAAAATCTAAAACCCGTAATAAAAACGAAAGTATTTCTGTGATATCGTCGGTACCATGTAAAACTATCCAATGTGAAAAAAGTGGGCTACTTTTTTTAAATCCCGATTTATTGATTGGCACCACTTTTCTGAAATGGTAATATTCCTCTTGTTTTCGCTTTAATTAATATATCATTAAATAAGGTTAAACAAGGCGAAATTTACTATTTAAAAAAAGTGGTGCCGATCAAGAAATCTGAATTTCAAAAAAGAAGACCGCTATTTTGACATGGTACCGACGATATAATTACACAAATATATTTTACGGAAGTTATTTGATAAACATTTAAAAAGAAAACGAAAAGACAAAACTGAATAGCATACACCAGAATTTTTTTAAAGAAAACTAGGGGGCTCGGCCACCTACGAGTTAACCCCCGTCCAGACACCGCAGACTCTAAATGCACGTTAATTTGATCGGCTTTAAAAAGATTTCGAAAGATTGAATTATAATTTAAAAAACAGTGGCGATCTCCCTACAGACGGATTTCTATTCATTTCTCTTTTATTGGGGAATTTTAACGCCAAATCCGCTGCGGTACTACTTAATTATCCCGTCGACCAGTTTCACCAAATTATATAAATCGCCAAACCACTCGCCTAATTATACAAATTAACATAATTTTTATTTTAAATAACGAAAGAACAAATAAATTAGTACAACATTAATAAAAATACAAATAAAACGTCGAAATAAAAATACTTTGATGACGTAGACAAGTGTAACATCATTTCAAAATAAGCTAATATAAAAGGAATTAAGTAAACAGAGTCTTTGTCTCCTGGTATTTTTTAACAAAGCGAAAAGAAAGTTCTTTTAAATGAGACATTTTAAATTAATCGTTTTTAATCTGACGTAATTTTGACCAAGCTATTCTTTCTCTTTTAAATATTCACGTGAAAATACTTTTGTTACAAATGAAATATTGTTTGCGCCTTCCTAACAAAAATAGTTGAAAAAATCCTCTCAAAATATCAAATAAATGTCTAGCGCAATTTCTAAATTTAAACTGTTTTGCAATATTATTTTGTGTTCATTTTATGTAATAACTATAATGTGACGTAAATATGACGTAAATTCTCCTATTTAAGACTTCTAACGCATATTAATGAATTTATTATTTTACGATATCCTTTCTCTTAAAATTCACGTGTATACTTTTTATGACGTAATTTTTAATGAGTTCCTGCTTTTTGTACATAATTATTTAATTCTAATTACAAATGATTTTTCAGTTTATAATAGTCACGTGTAAATAAATTTTTAATTTGAAGCAAACATTATTGTTTGCGCTGTTTATACATATGGCAACAGTATAAATTAATACCATTTTCTAAAATAATGTAAAAAATATCTCTATAAATGCTGAAAATTTGAATTTAAAATAGAAATAAAACCTCAAAAAATGAGTCAAAATAAAAAAATTAATGCAATCTGCACTCCGGCAAATTCTAACGCATAAAATGATCTAAAAATGATTACACTGCCATGTATAGTTTTTGCTGCTATAAAACTCTTAAAATAATTCTTCGATTTGAAAACTGTCTGCATCTGCGTGTTTATCAAACATTTCTGTATAAAACCACAGATTTTCATATTTTTGTATGCATTATTTTTCTTAATATTAACGAAGAAAAACCTCCGGTCACAAAAAATTGAAAACCGGCGGCGGCGGCGGTGGCGGCGGTGACAGCGGTAGTTACTTTTTTTTAGAATAGAGAGAAACTTGCGGGAGAAAGAAAAATAGCAGGATGAACACGCGAATTTTTCTTCTCTGAAGTTTTTATTTATTTATTTATTTATTAGAGCTAGTATGAACAGTATTGCCAGTGTGATACTTTTTTTAACTCCTTCAGGGGCGCCGTTTACAGTCTCCAAACGGCTAATTTTAATGCCAAATGGAACCAGTAATTTTTAAGTACAATTTTAATCTCGTAATACAGGTGAAGAAAATTGTTTGATTATTTTCAAATAAATTTTTTCATAAATTGCGGTGTGAATTAATTATTTCAACATTTTTGGAGCAGAAATGCCTTGCCCCTGAAAGGGTTAAATTTATATTTCTTGATTTGCACCACTTTTCTGAAATGGTAAAATTCCCCTTGTTTTCGTCTTAGTTAATATGTCATTAAATAAGGCGAATTTTACTATTTCAAAAAAGTGGCGCCAATCTAGAAATCTTAATTTAAAAATAGTAGTCGACTGGCAACACTGAGTACGAAGTCTTTTTCAAAATCAGTGAATGTTGTTTTTAACACCTTAAAGGGCGGTGGGATATAATATATCCCATTTACTTTTAATTAATAAATACCACACTGACACCAGAATTGTTAAATAAAGTTTTGCTTTTGTAATGTATATGAAGATAAACTTTTACTTATTACAAAATAAATTTGTTTGTAAACGCTGGTGTCAATCACTCATTTATCATTTTAGCATACAAATGTACTTTGCCCCTCAAAGGGTTAACACTAGAACCGCCATAAGTGGTCACTTTGACCCATGCCAAATACTAGCGTCTCGGTGTAGCTCTGCTCCCTCTGGAGATGGTAGTGACTGGATTCATTTAAGTCCAATCGAAGCTAGATTTGGCGAAGTATTGCTAGTTTGGCGAAGCATAACTGTTATATAGAAAACAATTTACTAGAAATTTTGAACACAGATAGAACCTGAATAGTGATGATGCTTATTATATATTCCGATTTCAGAAATTTCAACTTGTGGATTCCAAAGAGATTCGCCTCCCCCCCCCCCCACCTCACGGAAAAATAACATTTTTGATAATGTGTCTTCTAATTGTCATAAATACTTGCATTTTGTAGGCAGGCACATTCTGAATAGAATCATACTTAAATTTGAAAAAAATTCTAAAAAAATATATATACCTTGGTTTCAGAATTAAAACAGTCATAGACACTAGAAATTTTGAATGAACGTATAACCTTAATAGTGATGCGAAAATACTCCAATTGAAATTTTAATGAGTGGGGTCCAAAGAATGTTTTCCCCCTCCCATCTCCTGATAAAAAATGTAACACTTTTGTTTATGGCCCTTCAAATTTTCTTAGCACATATACTATAAAGGATTTACCTGCATACAAAATTTAAAATACCTTTGGCTATTCGAAGTCATACCACCAAAACTTTTTTTTTTAATCAAGGAGAGGGGGGGGGGGGGGCTTTAGATTTTCTTCTCTTAAAGTTTTCAATAAAGTAACACTTAAACAGGATTACTATTCAAAATGTACCTTCCTGCAAAATTCAGGTATCAATGTCAATCTAAAGAATAAAATTGAATTTTTGGGGGGGAGGGAGGGTTGATATCCAAGAGCCTAAAATGCAGGCATGAAAGTGGGAAATAGGAAAAAAGGAGGACAATCTTTTCGGTCCATATGATGGCGCCAAACTTTTAAAATGTAGACACATTTTAACATTTATTTATGGGATAAAATGAAATATAATTGTACGTTGTTATTTTCTTTTCATAGCTTAGAAAGCATTAAAAACAAATTTAGAATTTTAAATCAAAAGAGCTGCATAAGTAGAAGAAAATATTCTATTCCAAAAAGAACATTATCAAACTTCCTTTTTCTTTTAAAGTCTAAAAAACTTTCACTCTGGAGAGATACTTTAATCAAATTTATTTGCACGACTTTCATATGATAATATAAGCTTCCCTTTGATTTGATAGATATTTTGCACAGCAATTCAGAAAAAAAAAAAAAAAACACCTCCAAGGATTTTAGTTAGACAAAATGTCTGATTATTAAATTTTCAAGATCCCACTCCCCCTTTCCCCCACCTT